>CM037158.1:9101460-10411460 GCA_020921065.1 Vaccinium darrowii | reverse complement strand
CAAGTAAGAAATAAGAAATCAAAAGGCAGTAAAAAATACAATAAGAAGCAAAGCCAAAAATAGAACAGTTACACAAGAACACAAGGACGGTGTTTGATCAAAACTCACAATACAAAGCAGGAAAATATGTCTATTGAGTTGCCCAAGGTGGAGGCAGCCACAAAAGAGGAAAGCTGCATTGGGAATGGAATCACAACAATCTGCTAACTCAGAATTATCATAACAGGAAAAGTTCTCCAACTGGGACCATCAAACTATACCAATTGATTATCGATCTTCATCAAATAGCATCATTGGACCCATCCTATAACTTTCAAACCAAAAGTAGAGCATCAAGTCAGTTTGCTTGCCTTTTACGCATTTCAGTAATTAAACCATCAAATAGTTGATCAGTAACTCATACCAGCCAAACAATGCAGTTGATCATTAACCATATCTACGAAGGGGGTTTTCCCTTAAAGACTAGAATTGCTATGTAGTATGGCATGAAATTTGTTCAATAAAATGGCAGTGAAACATTTAGTAATATTATGAATAAGAATTCGCATCACTTAAATTACTTCGGTTGTTTGTGTTCTATTCGAATTAGGGAGTTTTCAATCATGAACCCTAGTTTCTCAAGAATTAGGGGGTTTTCAATCATGAACCCTAGTTTCTCAAGAATTAGGGCTTCCAATTACGAGTTATCTAGATGAATGAGAGAGAGAGAGAGAGAGAGAGAGAGAGAGAGATGCCAACCTTCGTGTGGGTCTGGTTCGAAGAGATCGTTGGGTAATGTACTGGGTTTGTGCCGAGGAGGGTCATCGGTTTCAGACCTTTCTTGGCAACGGCGACGGAGGTGGCGGAGGTCGCCGGAGGTGGAGAGGGAGGCCGGAGGAGCTGGGTCACCGGTTGGGTTTGCTGTTCACCCACCATCGCTCTCTTTCTCTCTGTATTCGATCGAACCAAATGGGACGGGGAAGAAGAGCTCTAATTCTTTTGTTTTTTTTTTTTTTTTCCCCTCTGAAATTTCACGCGGAAAATATTTTAGGTAGACCCCACGTTTTTAATCCCAGTCAGCTCCAAGTCAGCTCCACCTCATCAGGGTGTGCAATTGGGGTGCAATATGGGGGTACCCATAGCAGGATTCCTTACACTATCGCAAGTTGCACCAATCAAGGCCACATTTTTATCTTAAAAAAATGCTAAAATCAGTTTACTACATTGAAACTCTTGTTTGCAATTTCCATTCTCAATTTTCTCTATGTAGTAAAAAAAAGGCTATATGAGAAAAATGACTTAAGTATTTTTTAAAGCCTAAAAAACCAAAAACCTAATAATCAATTTAGTGAAACGGGGCTAAAAACAAAATTATCCCTATCCTTTTATGAATTTTTTGAACCTTTGCATTCTCATTAGCAAGGGCAACATGAAAACAATCAACACCTAATATATTTTGATGATTATTCAACGAAACACTATTTAGGCATAGTTTTCCAAAAGATTTTAGAAACTAGGTTGCTAAAATCAACCATGATTTTAGTAAATGAGTTAGCAGGTGCTAAAACATGATTTTAAAATCAAAAAATGAAGTGGTTCCGTGTATCATTTTTCGATTTTTTTTTTCCGCACCAAATTAAAGTACTCCTCGTGTACTTTAATTCGGTGTGAAAAATTAAAAAAATAATACACGGAAACACTTAATTTGCTAAAATCAAACGAAAAACTTAGCCTTAAAATCTATTCTGCACATATCCTCAAAACACTTGACAGTTTCATAATGTATGCAGACTATTATCCAAAAATCTACATCAGAATATAAAATACAAAGTGGAACAAGCTCTCAAATGCCCCCCGTAAATGCTATAAACTCGACCGTCCAATTTGGATCCAATATCTATCCATCCCAAAATGGATGTCAAAAAACTACAATTCACACTCCTGAAAAACAGCATCTATATTTAGTAGTATAATATATAACACTTTTTATGATTTTAAAAACTTCGTTAATACTAATACTAAGTGAGATCTATCAAACAGATCGGGGGTAATTCCATGGACAAAACGAATAACACAACATTTGACACACCAATAATCGGAGTCTCACGCTTACAATCGGAGCTGTTCAAATTGTTTAAAACATGTTTTAAAGATTACTTGTAAAAAAACAACTCACTTGGATATCGGTAAAGGCTTGATTGATTCATTCAAATTTATCCTATAAAATTTGACAGAAAATGAATTGATCAAGCCCTTACCGGTATTCAAATGAGTTGAATTTTTACAAGTAATCTTAGAAACATATTTTAAATAAATTGAACAGCTCCGAACATTTGCGTGGGGCTCACCCAAAAAAATGTGTCAAATATTGTGTTAACCGAACTGCTCCCCAAACCAATTCATATTGCATATATTAATACTAATAAATTTTCACAAGGTGTGAATAATAATTATGGACAACCCTTTCTGTGACGGTTGGGGTATAATTAGGCGAGGCCATTTTAAAATTATTTGTTGACAATGAGGTCATTGTATATTATTACAACCAGAACCTAGTCTTCTGATCTAGGGGTGCTTTGGGTAAAAAACCAAAAACCAAAAACCAAAAAATCACTTTTGTCCTTATTCAAATTTTTTTTGCATTTGTTAGTTTCGCGTCAAGATTTTGTGGTTTCTAGATTCCTCTCGGCGAGACGAATCTAACGAGTATAAATTTATGGTCAAACCAAATATTTTTTTGAATAAAGCCAAAATACTTGGATTATTGGCCAATAATCCACCTATTTTGGCTTTATTCAAAAAAATTTGAGTTTTGACCATAATTTTATACTTGTTAGATTCGTCTCGTCGAGAGGAATCCAGAAACCACAAAATCTTGATGCGAAACTAACAAATGCAAAAAAAGATTGAATAAGGACAAAAGTGATTTTTTGGTTTTTTGGTTTTTGGTTTTTTACCCAAAGCACCCCCTAATCTGAATCTATATCCATAGGGAGTAGTATAATTATTACTCCCTCCCGTCCGGACTTGTTAGCCCACGAACACACTTTTTCAAATCTTAAAATGTTTGTCCATTTTCAAAAGTCAAAACATAAAGTATGAAAAATTTACTTTTTTGTCCATTTTCTAAAACTTAAAATAACAACACAAAAACTATATATATTTTTTAATAATGTGTTTACATTTTTTATTTTTTTTTACCGTATTAAAGTTCTCAATGCGATCTATCAAACAAGATCCATATAATTTGCAACTACATTATTTTTGAGTTTGAAAATTGCAAATAGTTTCGTAGTAGACTATCAAATTGGAATGTAAGGAGTATTAAATGGAGGGATTGATGATAAAATAGGAAACTAACGAATTTGAAAATGTAATAAAAAAAGTTAGAATTCCCAAAATGGGCTAATAAATCCAGACGGAGGGAGTAATAAATCCGAAATAAGTACTAGAAGATAACACATCAGGGTGAGTTTCCGAATAGATTTTATCAAAATCTGATAAAATCAAGCATTTGATTTTATCCATTCGTGAGGAGAGTTGATAAAATCTTAGATTTTTACATTAAAAAATCTAAGATTTTATCAACTCTCTGCATGAATGGATAAAATCAAGCCTTGATTTTATCAGATTTTGATAAAATTTTTGTAAAATTCATTCGAAAACTCACCCTAAAGTGCAAGTTGTGTGTGTGTGTCCTAGCTTATGGGATAAGCATGGGAGACCCCAGGGAAGGGACTTTTGACAAAAACCAAAAACCGGAAACTGGCCCATTGGTCCACCTTCTGTGCGCCCACAGAACCCAAAACCAGAAACCGGTCGCCGGTTTTGTTTAAGTTTTACAAATTCCAAAAAAGCTGGCTTTTATTAGGGGGTTTGGGTGGTGTCGCAGAACACGACTTCCCGAAAACCAGGAGCGAGAACCCGTGTGGCGCCCGCGACCCACACGTTGTTCATATGTGGCGATTCGACCGCCACTCTGACACCCTTCACGTGTCTGCCACGCGCACCACCCACTTTGGACCAGTCCCCTCTTGCGCGCCACCCACCGCCATGGGCCGCCCACCAGCTACCTACTTTTCCTGGAAACTGTTCCCTTTACCTTGTTCTGGGAAAACTAACAGCCGGTGATGTGATGCAAGCAGGGCTGCAAATGAACTGAGTCTGTTTGTGAGCTCGGCTTTGTTTATATGTGGTCCTCACATGCAGTCCCGCAATACATGTGGGGACCACCCGCATGTGAGCGAGAGTGTGATAGAGTGTAACTAAAATGGTGTGTTTGTATCATTATTCCTTACTCTTTAGGAGAGAGAAATTATTTTTTATTTCAATTTGATATCTTAATACGCTATTTTTTCAAAAACTTATTAAACTTTACTACTATTTAAAAATCGAGACTATTTTTCAGAGTACATACATGTCAAGCATATATACATGCATAAGTAAAACTTTTTTGTGTTACCTTAAGCCTATGTGAGTACATATATTTATTTTTTTGTTGGTTCATTAAAGCTCGTGAACAAGCTCAAGTTTGAGTCTAATCTAGACTAATCCGGCTTGAACTCGGCCCGTTAAAAACTTACTCCCTCCGTCCCTAAATTTTTGACCTTTTTGAGATTGCGTGTCATTTTAGATTGCTTATATCTTTTTATTTACAACATTTTATGTGATTTTGAATACTTTGTTTAATAGAACTAATTAAAATCTATCAGACAAGATCCATATTGCATATTTTTTTGATATTTACATTGAAATATATAGACATTTGAAAATGACACACTATCCAAAAAATATCGAACTTTAAGGGACGTAAGTTTGAACGCAATAAAACTTGAATTAACTCGACTAATTTGCAGTCTACAGTAGAACCTGTTTGATTCACATTAGTGTATCTGCTCCTGCGCTCGAGGATGGTTGGTTACCTCCTAATGGCAAGAGGCTTCAAACGTAATCATTGGAAAGTGAAGAAACGCGCCATTCATTTACCTTGTTGATACTTCTTCGTTGCATTAGATATTTTTCCTCTGTTACGAATTTATTGTCCATTTAAGTGTATGTGTGTTATTTTTTAATTATTTATATCTTTTAATCTATAGTATTTTTTACTATATAATTTTTTTTGTTTAATAGCACTTTTCGAGAACCATTAAACGAGATTCATATCAAATATATAACATTTGAAAAAAAAAAATTTGTTTGAATTGTTGTAAATATTGATAGCGGATAACAAATTTGAAACGGAGCACTTTGGAAAAGGCATGAGTGGGGTCTAATTAGGGTAGTGATAATGTCAAAACTCCAAATCATAAAAGGTATGTATATTACACATAAGTACAAAAATTTTATGCATTGGAGTTTTGGCACAATCAAAAACAGTTTTGACATTTATATTTGTCGTCTAATTATATTCAGTGCTCTTGTGGTAGTTCAGGAATCTCTAGCACCACACATTTTCACGAGATCCACATCACATATCAATTTATATAGTGCTGGAATGATCCGAAATAATGTGTACCCGTGATCCCGAAGTACTGAGGCAAAGTTTGGTCTAATAAGTCACTTTGAATTATTTTTTCATTTTTTCATTTGATTTTTTTTCGCATTCGTTATTTTGTGTCTAATTTTTTTTCTGTATTATTGGTTTTTCTCAACGAGAGGAATCAGAAGAGTTAAAAATTAAAATCCAAACTCAATTTTTTAAATAAAAAAAGTCAAAAAAAAAAAAGGTGCCTTCTATACTTACTTTTATCTTTACTAAAAAAACGGAGTTTGAATTGTAATTTCTTTCTTCTTCGATTATCCTCGTCGAAACCAAAATAAGTAAAAATAATAAAAATAAAATAAAAATGAACTAACGTTAAAAATAAATAAAGACGAAATAATTTACAAGTGGGTGGGACCTGCCTCTCCACATCCTTTGAACGTGGAAAACCTGGTTTTAGCGAAACAGCTTGCGGCCTCCAGTACCCCCAAAACCCACTGCTTATATATGCACACACATGCTCTCTCTCTCTTCCTCTCTCTCTCTACAATATATACTCCATCGCCATTTCCTCTGTCTCTCTCTCTCTAGAAAAGTTAAACTGATAGTGGGAACAATGCGGATGAGCTGCAACGGATGCAGGGTCCTTCGTAAGGGATGCAGCGAAAACTGCAGCATCAGACCTTGCCTTCAGTGGATCAAAAGCCCTGAGTCCCAGGCCAACGCCACCGTCTTCCTCGCCAAGTTCTACGGCCGCGCCGGTCTCATCAACCTCGTCAACGCCGGCCCCGAACACCTCCGCCCTGGTAAATACACGTATAATGTTACACTTGATTTAAAGAACGAACAATAATTTTAGGAGTTGTACTGATTCGTTTGTTCACTTGATTTCAGCGATCTTTCGATCACTACTCTACGAGGCATGTGGGAGGATCGTGAACCCGATATACGGGTCGGTAGGTTTGTTCTGGTCAGGAACATGGTCGCTGTGTCACGACGCCGTCGAAGCCGTTCTAAACGGAGCTCCGATTACCCCAATAGCCTCCGATTCAGCCGAGTGCAACAACGGCCCGCCGCTGAAGGCCTACGACATCCGCCACGTGTCCAAGGAGGAAAACTCGTCCGGTTCGAAAGATCTTCACCGGGTCAGGACTCGGTGCCGGTTCAAAAAGTCCACCGCCAAGCCCAAGGCTAGTACACGTCACTTGTGTGACGGTGAATCGGGTCACGACGATTTGAACAGGTCGACGAGTCACGACTCGTCGCTGAGTCACCAGTCCGAGGCGTTCAATGGCGAGGGGGAGAGCCGGGAGGTGGCTTCGATTGTGAGCCGAGTCGAGGCGGAGCCGGAGTCGGTTGGGAAGCCGAATGAAGCGGCTGATGAGGACGGGGAGGTTGAGCTGGAGTTGACTCTCGGCTTGGATCCGGTTTCACGATCTCACGGCTTGAAGGGAAAGACAACGGAGCTGGGGTTTGATTAGCCGGCTTGATCGATCGTAGTTGTTTTTTTTTTTTTTTAGAGTTTTTGATGGCTA
Organism: Vaccinium darrowii; assembly: GCA_020921065.1. NCBI lineage: Eukaryota > Viridiplantae > Streptophyta > Magnoliopsida > Ericales > Ericaceae > Vaccinium > Vaccinium darrowii. Next base: position 10,404,464 of record CM037158.1, on the reverse strand, counting down.
TGATCGTAGCTTCTTTTTTTCTTTATTCCCAGTATTATTTGTTTTTGTTTTTTTTTGAGGTTTCGGAGTTTTTTTTTTTTTTTTTAATTTTTAAATATGATTATGAAAAGGGTCATGTACAAATGGGATTTTGCTAGACAGAGCAGCATATGAAATACAAGGACAAGGAAGAGTTGATCGTTACTTTAGATTTTTAGATCGGATGCAGATTCTTTTGCTTTGTTTTTTTTGGTTTTAAGCCCCTCTTTTGGAAGCAGTCATAAAGCATAAGAGCAAAGCCAATGCAATTGTCAAAATGGCTATAGCCATTGCTATATTTTGGCACCAAAAAGTGGTTTTTGGTGCTAAAATAGAACCCAGGCTCCAGTGCTTGGTTCTATTTTAGCACCAAACAGTTTCAAATTTAACTAACTTTTCCACCACCTCACTTGTAATTACGTTTGCATCTCGAATTCAACTATGTACGTTATTTTCAACCCCGTTGTGATCTAATTTTTTAATCCTCATTCCGAATTATTTTTTAATTACATTTTTTTTTTGTCCTCTACGTTTCCCGTGTTGTGGAAATTAGCTAAATAAAATGCGTTTCATTAACCGATTTCAAAGCATTACATTAATAGATTTTTAAAAAAATTACATTAATAGATTAAAAAAAACCAACAAGAGAGGGTACATTTAAAAAAAAAAAAAACTACAATAATCAATATTCGGGTGAACAATTGCATTATTTATAGGAGAGCCAACAAAATTACTGTTGGAATGAAAAAAAAAATCAAAAAATAGTTGTTGGGTTAGATTTAGCCGTTGATTAGCCCGTTGGCACACCAATTGGCGTGCATCTTGCAACACCAAATAATTTCTCATGTCTCTATCTTCTCCCAACCAACGTTGGTGCTACAGGAGGAACAAATTCCAGATCTAAAAAATTGGGGAAGGGGGAAATCCCCATTGAACTCTCTCTCTCTCTTAGACTTCGGTCTCTCTCTCTCTCTCTCTCACACACACACACACACTCACAAACACCCATGGAAGTTGAGGGTTTTCCCGTCTGGAAGAAATCACCATTGATTCCGGCGAAGGCCATGGAAGTGGAGGGTTTTTCAGGTATGTGTTTCCCACCCATTTTTCTGGTATTTGGCAGTTGGATTATGACGTGGCAAGGATGGCTTCCTTGGTTCTATATTTAGAACCAAGTATAGCTTTGTGCCATTTTAGAACCAAGTATAGCACTGCACTGGATTTGGGTTTTTTGAGTCTGGTGTCAAATTATGAGTATAGAACCAAGTATAGCTCTTGCATTGGCTTTGCTCGATTACACAAGTCAATCAGGTCTTGATCCAATTCATAATTTAAGTTGGGTTTTTTAAGGATGTACTGTATGTATTATGGAAGAATGACTTGTAGTCCCTCGAGGAGATCCCGTTCATAATTTAACTACTCCCTCTGTGTATTATTTGGTTATATTTTCAAATGTATAATATTATATATATATATATATATATATATATATATATATATATTAGTTTTTGATTAGTACTATTAAACAAAGTTTTCAAAATTAAAAAAAAAAATTATAGATTGAAAGATATGAACAATTAAAAAATAGCACGCATGCTCATAAATGGATAAAAAATTTGGGACAGGGGAGTAGTATATGGACAATTGAAATTTGGGACGATTTTCTGTTAGTGAAGCAACCCCTTAACACACGGCAACATGTTGAACTCGGTGCTAGTGCGTTCAACTCAGTCCATGTACTTTGACCTACTTGCCCCCTGGACAATTGAAATTTGGGGCGATTTTCTGTTAGTGAAACAACCCCTTTTAACACACAGCAACATGTTGAACTCGGTGCCAGTGCGTTCAACTCAGTCCATGTACTTTGACCTACACACGGCAACATGTTGAACTCGGTGCTAGTGTGTTCAACTCGCGCATTTTCCATTCTAGTTTGGGCATGTAACTTGTAACAATACTTAAGGACGAAATCAAGATCCCAAATACGAAGGGGCCATAACATGAATAACAAATCTCCAGCTTCCATGGATAAAAATAAAATAAAATTTAATTAGTTGCGGGCTACCATGTAAACTTCTAAGAGCATCCTCATCAGGAGAACCAAAATTTTCACCAAATTTAACTTCAAAAACACTTTTTATAAATTAGCAAGTCACTTTATCAAAAACTCACAAAATCAGACTCTCTATTTTAATTTTACTATATTAAACTATTCCCCTCAAAACTAAAAAAAAAAAAAAATTTCCCCCCTAAAAAAACTTAGACATCTCGCCTGGAGAGTTGTATGAGGGACTGTAGTCCTCTATCTGCTGCCAAGTGTAACTTTGCCCCCTAAAATATTCTACCCACAACCAAGTAGCCGCCACGTGTTAATGGTTCTCCTGTTGCCCTCCCTCTCTCTCTTCTGGAACGCACCAAACCCAGGGAAAGCAGCCAAAAAATAAAATAAAAAAATTAGTTGGTGTGTGAACAGTACCGCACCAAATTTGGTGCGGTACTGTAGCAAAAACAATTTGGTGAGGAAAAATAGAGAGCCTGATTTTTAGGGGATTTTGGGGGTTTGGCTAAACGAGGATGCCCTAACATTTTTGTGAACAAAATATACTAGTTAATGGTAGAAATTTTCAATTAGAGGGAGGCCTAGGACAGTAGGACCCTATAAGCCCACTCATATTTCCATCCCTTACTATACTTTATATTTTTTCCTAAATCGCATATCCAATTCATTCATTTAAAATTTACTTTTATTCTGACAGTAGAAATTATTGACAATACAAGAACTATGTGTGAGATTGACAATACAAGAACAAGAGCTCCAACCTAGAATGATGGTACTTGCACACTACGAACTTTACAAATGAGGAAAGACCATAACAAATCTGCATTTTACTGATATGAGTTGGACAGACTTGTGAAACGTACGTATCGTGTTCTCATATAACGTTACTTAGTTACCTAGCGATTTTGCACATAGCGCTAGTAGCAATGATAAAACGTGTTCTTAATTCTTATACAACGCTACATAGTTACCTAGCGATTTTCCCTATAGTACTAGCAACCTCTTTTATTTTTACCTGGGAAACGTGTTCCCACTTCCCACATGACGCTACTTAGTCACCTGGCGACTTTCTATATAGTGCCAGTTTTTTTTTTGTCTGCGCGTCCCTAGCGAATTTCAACGCTAGTTAATTTTTTTTTTTTTTTTCCTTTTCTCGGATAATGCTTCATAGTTACCTTGTGACTTTTCATACAACACTAACGGCTCCTTTTTTTTTTCCCCCCCTGAAACCGTGTTCTCATATAACACTACCTAGTCATCTACTGATTTCTTATACAGCGCTAGCGATTCCTTTTTTTTTTTCCTCCTAAAAACGTGTTATCATATAACACTACCTAATCATCTACTGATTTCTCATACAACGCTATCGACGTCTTTTTTTCATTTTTTCCAAAAATGTGTTCTCATGTGACGCTACCTAAACCTAGCGACTATTCATATAGCACTAGCGATGTTTATTTATTTTGCGCTTCCCTAACGACTTTCCATACAGTGCCACTTTCTTTATATTTTTTTTGGTACTTGTCTAGCGTCTTTTCGTATAGTGCTGTTTACTCTCTCTTATATCTCTTAGCAATTAGAAATAATTACTCTCTCTCTCTCTCTCTCTCTAGCGCTTTTTCGAACAACACTACTTACTTTCCTTCCCTTGTTTCCTTCCCTTGTATTTGTTGGATTAGTTCTCTTCTTAACACATCAGTGGGGTTGAGCTTATAGTGATTTGTAAATTTTGCCTCTAGTTTGTTGGGTATAAAATAAAAATAAAAAATCACCTACTAGCTAGCAATAATTTAAGGTTAATAAACTATTCAAACCAATCAAGTTTGAGTTCATGTTTGTGTTAAAAATTTGTTTAAGATTAGTGTGTTATATAAACAAATGAAACTTGAACATTTCTTTTAAGTTCGTTAAGCTTTCATAGCGAGCTCAAACAAGCTATTGGTCACCTCGTTTAGTTTATAATGTAGTATATGAAAAAAAAAGACAAGTTAGATAAGATCGGCTCGTGTTCGGCTCAATTGAAACTCATTTGAAATCAGTTTGTCTCCTAAAGAAGTTAAAGTTGAACATGGTTTGAAGGTCGTTAAGTTTCCAAGTAAACTTGAACAACTAGCCTTTTTTTTTTTTTGTCTTTTTTTGAATGAGTACTTGAACAACTAACTACATTAGAGCCCTCTTCTCTCTCTCTCTCTAGAAAACCAGAGCCCTCTCCTCCAAAGAACCAGATCTAGTTTATCTGGGCGGGGGAGGCGCCCCGCCGCGCCTCCTCCTCCCCTCCTTTATCCTCTTTTATCCCTTTCTCTTTTTACATCTTCTCCTCCCACCATTTTCCTCTTTTCTAATCTACTCTTCTTCTTCTTCTTATCAGAAAATCGATTGGTAGCAGAGGATGTTGATGGTCGACAGCTTTAGAGCAGTGGCTTTATCGGCGTCATGGTTCTCGACGTTCGGGCTCCTATTGGTCACTTTACCAGTTGATAAGTGACTCTGCGTGGGGTTCTCAATCAACGGCGTAACCTTGATCGAGTTTCCTTAATAAACTTTTGTTGCCGATCAAAAAAAAATTAACTACGTTACTTTTTCAGCTCTTTTATCACCCTGTCAGCAGACAACTTTTGCAATAAAGAATGGGTCTCGTTCAATGACTTTGCTTTGGCCCCAAAATCTTTGAGCCGACTCTAATTCTTTTGCTTTGTTTTTTTAAGGCCCCACTTTTGGAAGTAGTAATAAAGTACAATTGATTAAAAAAGGTTAATTGGGCCTTGATCCAATTCCTAATTTAAGCTGGTTTTTTTATTGATTTACTGTGAAAGAATAATTTTTCTTGTAAAACACAATGAGTCTTTTAGTTTTGAGAATAAGAATTAATGACTTGTCTTGTAAAATTCAATTAAGTCTGTTAATTTTGAGAATAAGCCAGGATTTGAAAGAGGCTCCTGAAAATTTAATTGTGGCTATCTTTCAAGCAACACTAGGAAGAAAAGAGTTTGTGATTTGTACGAGCTTTGGTGGAATTCGTAACCGTTGGTAATGTTGTGGAACCTTCCTATCTGCAATTAACGAAAGAGAAAGGAAGCCAACCTAGTAATAATTCAGACCTTCCTACCTTAACTTTTCGAAGTGATATTTCCTGTAGTAATCAAGAACTTTGAAAATTTAATCTACTTTAGTACTTCTATATATTATTTTTAGATTAATTTATTGTTTATTTTGTTTTGCCGTGAAAGTATGCAAGGGGTTCATCCTTAAAATTCATCTCGGCTTTGTTTGGTTTGGGTTTTGAGTGAGGGTTTTCGGAGTAATGAGCAAAGAAGTAAAGAGAGAGAGAGAGAGAATTTTATTGGAGACCGTGCAGGGTGAGTTTTGAGACCCAAACCGAACAAGGTGCTCGAGTCCCAAAATGTCAGGACGAGGTTCAAACCACCCCTTACTTTCAACTCTTGGCCCAACTCTCCACCCTCTTCATCATTGGCCATGCCGTGATTATATTATGCAAGAACAGTATGAAGTTCAACGATGTTTGGTAGATCCGGCAGCGATAGTGATGGATCCGGCCAAAAAATGAGTCCAAGCATGAATCGTTTTTTTTCATTTTAATTACTATTCTTCTTGTTTTACTCCCTATGTGGAGTGTAATCTCCCTTTTCAAGAGCTTTTGCGTCCTTAAAGGGATTATGGTAATATTGTGAAGGGTGGCTTTGGCAAAAAACGTAGGACTGGTTTTTTTAGTTTTGTCTTTATTTAATTATTTTTTTGCATTTTATAATTTTGTATCAAGTTTTCGTGGTTTATGAAAAAATATAAAATTATGGTCAAAACTAATATTTTTTTGGATAAAGCCGAAAATAAACCAAAATAAACTAGTTTATTAGTTTAATTTTGGCTTTATTCAAAAAAAATTTAAGTTAGTAGGTACCATATGTCCCCATGTTTAAAACTATGTGTCAAATATTCTCACCAACAACAACTAACAACTACTTCCTCTGTCTCAAATTTCTTGTCCACTTACATTCACAGCACCTCAAAAAATTATTTTTTATTCTCAAATGTACGAGGTTATACATATTCAATATAGATTTCGTTTGGTAGTTCTCAATGAGTTCTATAAATCAAAGGTTTCAAAATTTTTAAAAAAATTATTACTAATTGAAAGATATAAACAATTTAAAATTGGTACACATCCACGTGTCACGTGAATGGGAAAACAAATTCGAGACAGAAGGAGTAGCACTTTTTACATGTCCAAAAAAAAAAAAAAAGGATTGTGATAATATTAGTGAATTTCATCTAGGTGTTTTTTATTATGTGGTCTGAGCTTCCCATTTTTTGTGGATCCTACATTCCTACCGCCTCACCCTAGAGTTTCACTAAACCGTGCTCTTACTTGATTTCATTTTAAGTATTTGTTAATAGAGGATGAAGCTCGAGCCCAGGTGAGGATGTTTATGGAAGAGCCAGATCTGTTCCTCTCTCCACAAGGGTCAATCTCCTATCATAGGAATTGAACCATAGACTTCAGGCTCCAAAGGAGAGTTGCACACTCATTGGACCAAACCCGAAGATATCCTTGTGTTGTTCTTTTTTTACTCGTCCAATATTGTATATGTAAGTTGAGGTTAGCGAGAAATTAGTGAGTTAACAACCAAAAGAGAATTCGACTTCTCTTCAAAGACTCGAACCCTAGACCTCTCCCTTGATTGATAAGCCAAGGAGTAACCAAATGAGATAAGGGTCACATATCCCTTGTGTTGCTTCACTGCATCATTTTTTGGAAGTTTCCTTCATTGTCTTTTAGGCTTAATCTATTCGGCCGAATTACGTGGGCTTGAAGTGGGAAGCCCATGCTTGGTCATCCTTGACCGTCCATGGAGCAATTTTTTTTCCCCTTGTTCCAATCCACAAGAAAAGCAAATTAGTAAGAGGCTGTTTGGCTGCCCTTTTTTGGGTTTTCCAATTCTACTCATCATCCTTTGGGTGTTTGGGGGTCGTTCTCCAAAATACATTATCGGAAAATGAGTTCTCTAATTTTCACTTTAAAGAATAGAAGTTAAAAAGAGGTGTTAAGCTACTTCTCACATTCTCAACTTGCAAAATGCATTCTGCACATTTTTCCCAAATACTCATCCCAAATTCAAAATACATTCTAACCATAATTCAAAAAGCCAAAAAACAAAAAAGTTAGAAATAAAAAGCTGAAAAACAGGCACGTAAACACCCCCGTAAGTATTGCAAGGGTAGCGATTTCCACACCACCAAATTAATATCCATGCACTATTTTTTGTCTTTCAGTGAAAATTTCATTAAAAGACAAAAGCACACATTTACTAAAATTTTTAGCAGCTCAACAGCCCACAACAAATTGTTGGTAGTTGGCCTGATCTTCTTCTCACTTGAAAAGGTGAATATATTAAAGGCCCAATATTGGCGGATCCAGCATTTATGGTCTAACATAGGCCTGTTTCCTCCCGCAAACAGCTTACAGCTCTCTCCTGTCTTTTCTGTTTCTTTTGTTCAAGAGCTGGAAAAGCCGAAATACCCAAGTCTGAAAACCTATCCCACAAGTAGTGGAGCAACTACAGCAAGTTTAGAGCGAGAAACACTGCAGAAGATAAACCAGCTGCTTTGGGTCAGCATACAGGTCGCGAAAGTTACAACATTGTACGTACTATTAAACAATTTTATGTCTTTCTTGACGCACACATGAGGTGTTTGTTGAAATGCCCATGAGGGAAAAGAGGTAGTTTTGTTTATTTCAGTTAAGGAAAAATTTGTTCTGGTGCAGTGGAAGCGATGTCCTAACCTACTTCTCTCTTGTTTTGCTCCTGTGAAGCTTCTTTAGTTGCAAGAAATGGGGTGGTCGACTTCATCTTGTACAATTCTTTTCCCCGCAAGTGCAAGCTCTCGTCTTCCTGTTGCTACAGACATGTCCAAGATGTTGAAAAGCTTCCCTTCCGGGTGTGTTTCAGTGCTGCCATCGATTCTTGTTGAACGACATATGGCGTTTATATGATATTTGAGTTGATTGTATTGTGGTGGATAATGTTGCATCCACTTATAACTATAACTGAAGTTGTTGGCTAATTAGTTGTCTAACCCTGCATCAAAGCTTGGGTTCTACGAACTTGGAAGAATTGGGTTCAGTTTTGGTTGCATTGTTTGCCATTCAACCTGTTAAGTAAGATTTCTTTATTAGTTTATTTGTGCAAATTGGGAAGTGTTGCAGATGAGTAATTGAAATAAATGGACCTTAAGATTTCGGTGAAAGGTTGTGTGACAGTTTTGCGCTGCTACTTTCATGAACTTACCATTTTGTGAAGTTGTATTATACATTTAATCTGACAGGTATCTTTCACCACAGTGCCAGAAGCGGAAACAATATACACCAAGAGTACTTGCCTACTATGGCCTGCAAAAACCACCATATAAACTTGTGAGTGAATTATCTTCTATCTTACATTTTGACTTCTAGTTCAGGTGATCTTGAATCTTGTTCTTGTAGACTCTTTTGGCCATGTATTCATAAATTGCTTGATAATCTCAAAACCTGGAAAGTAAAATTCACAAATAGTTTGGAAACAGGATATGGATAAAGATTTGAAAGCTTGAAAGCATCCGTTGTATGTTTTCATGAGCCTCAGAATACTGAGGGATCACAAAAATAGGGATGCTATTATAGAAATTGATTTTGTGTTGTCGTCAACATTCGTATAGGCCTCATATGATTTTTGAGTTCAGACTACAAGTTTCCTTTCTATGTAATCAAATTGAGCTTTTTAATGATTTGACAACTGCTTTTGTAATGTTTGGCCTTCTGCCTTCGTGTTTTCAGGATGCATTAGAACCGTATATGAGCCAAAGGACACTTGAGGTGCACTGGGGAGAGCATCATCGTGGTTACTTGGAAGGACCAAACAACTTGCAAAGAGCGACAAACTGTATGGGTACACTTTGGATGAACTTGTCGAAGTGATGTATAACAATGGCAATCCCTTACCAGAGTTCAACAATGCTGCGCAGGTTTGTCTGCTTCCACTGTTTTCTTTGGTTTTCTGTCAGTGGGGGCATTTTATTGCTCATCAATTGGTTGACGCAAAAAGTACTTTATTGCGTGTTCACCTATAGATTAATCTGAAACTTAAAGGTACTCTTTGTTTCAATATTGAGGATAAATGGTAGTCTTCACACCTAAACAGGTTGCATGAGTGTAGTTGGTTTAGAGAATGATCTATATAGTGAATATGTACTTTGGTGTCTCACAAACACGGCAAGTAACTATGTTGGTAGTAGATGCACTTTCATTTTCCCTTTCCCCCCGACAAAGTTGCAACTTCAATTGGCTAATAGCTTGTCAATATCCACACAAAATCCCTCCTCTGTTTCCAATGCTTGTTCTGTTGACTTCTCTCATTAAATAGAGATGAACCAGCTATCTGGATGCAGGCAACGGCTTAAGTTACTACAAAAGAAAAAGGTTACTCAGTTACTGCATAGTTTAAAGTTTATTCGGGTCGATATGAAGTGGAAGTGTCCAATGCATCACCAAGTTCTTACCTAACATTTTCCGTCACCCCCATCCAACTCCCCAGATGTAATCAATCAACTAGCAGTTGACAAGTGCCTAGGATGATGGAGTACCTAGACTTCACAGAGTTCTTCGTTTTTCTTATAAGTTCAACATTTCCCAAATCTTGACTGTCAGTTGTTTTGAAGTTCTCCAAACCCTTTGATGGTTTTTAAACCCTTTTTTGATTGGACTAATACAACACAAGATTGGACTGGAAGCCCACATGGGTCAAGCCGTCAAGTAGGGTCTGCAAAGTTCGTTTCTCTTATTTTCTGTTTTGTTTTGTGGTTGATATTAATGTGAAACTACCGGCAAAAAAAAAAAAAGAATATAAATCTTCTTGCATCTCATGCATGGAAGGGTTCTTGCGAGTCTGAACCTAATTCACAACTTGCAAGTTGAACAAACTCTTGTTGACTTCCTTTTCCAGGTTTGGAACCATGACTTCTTTTGGGAATCTATGCAACCAGGAGGTGGGAATATGCCAATATTGGGTCTTCTTCAGCAGATTGAAAGGGATTTTGGTTCTTTTACTGATTTCAAAGAACAGTTCATAGAAGCAGCTCTCACTCTTTTTGGCTCTGGCTGGGTTTGGCTAGTAGGTAAGTCCTGACTCAAGCAACTTTTTCTGCCTATTACGAGCTTGCTAGTCAGTGCTCGTTGTTGATGAATCATCATCTCTCTTCTTTAAACTAAGAGAAATGGTCCTGTCTGGATATTGGAATGAAATCGACTTTCACTCAGATTCCAATAGACTAGCTTACGACCTATTTTTTCAGTTCTGATAGCCTTTACAAAGTGTAGTTGATTGTTTCCCGTTATTCCAGTGAAGCGAAAAGAGAAGCGACTTGAAGTTGTTAAAACAACAAATGCATTCTGCCCCCTCGTGTTTAATGACATTGTAAGCCAATTTCGACTCACTACTATTTTAATAATCTGCATTGGTAGTTTATTTTCTTTCTGACAAAATTGCAAAACTTGTGCAGCTCCTTATCTGTTTGGATATGTGGGAGGTGAGTTGATGATCTCTCTCTCTCTCTCTCTCTCTCTCTCTGTGCGCGCGCGCGCATGCGTGCGTAAGTGATGTAAGTTGTTGATGAAGCCTGTTTTGCTATTTCACAGCATGCTTATTATTTGGATTATAAGGTACGTTACTCTTCCTGCCCCTTTTTCCTTCCCGAGTGAAATCTTATTCGACGTCTGTCCATCTTTTCCATACAGAACAACAAAGGGGAATACGTAAATGCCTTCATGAACCACCTTGTGTCTTGGAACGCGGCATTGGGACGCCTGGCGCGTGCACAGATCTTTGTGAATTTAGGCTAACCTAATATTCCCGTTGCTTGAAATCCTTCTCTCTCTCTCTCTCTCTCAAATCTAAATTTTTAGATTACCTGTCTTGCACGAGTTATGACTGAGTTGAACCGAACGGGGTGGGACCGAGTTACTGCTTGGGATTCTAATCCGCGTGCCATGCTAATCTGTGCCCTCACGAGGACCACGAGTTATGACTGAGTAGGAAGGTTTTGAGACTGGTTGAACGCTAATTCCCCCTGGTAAGGCTGGTACCAAGTTTAGAAACCAGGTTGATACAAGGTTAGCCTTGTTGATTTTTTATTTTTATTTTTTATCTGGGCCAACTTGTGCGCACCTCTACTAATTCCGGGGCCCTAGAGGTAACGACCAGGTCTAAACCCCAGTGGCCCCAAAGTTTGGGATGGTTGGGCTAAGTCCCCCCACTGTACCATGATATTTTTCATACTCCTTGATACTCTTAATTGGCCATTGTCTAACCGACAATTGGTGAGGGTGAATAAAATCGCCGCCCTGATTGGTGAATAAAAATCTTTGCTCTGATTAGTGGACAATTTTTTTTGCTCTGATTGGTGGAAAATGTGTGGGGTCTATTACAAACTAACACCATAATTACTAGGGGTGCACACGGTCCGGATTAGACCGGTTCCCTAGAAATCCAGTAACTGGACCATTCCGACCGGTTCTAGAAAATTAAAAATCAAAACCTAACCAATACACATATAGAACCTGTCCAGATCCAAACCGTAAGAACGGACTAGTTTTGGTCCGGTTCCGGTTCTATCCGATTAAGGAACACTTTATCATAACACGAGAGAGAGAGAGAGAGAGAGAGAGAGAGAGAGAGAGAGAGAGAGAGCAACTAAGAATGCATCCCGTTATATAGTTTTAAGGTTGGAAGAGATTTAGAGATATTGTAAAGAAATAGGAAAGGAAGAACAAATTAGCACGCATACTAGAGAATAAGAGAATTGGGTTTTCCTTTGAGTAGCAATCGTGAAATTAAGGTGGAACAAAAGAAAATTGAAATTGGTAATTTGGTATTACTAGATTATACAGTAATGTATTAAAGATTTCTTAACAGAATAAAAGAATACTTTACTAGGAAAAGAAAATGCCAAATCAAGATAAATAATTTTGTAATATCAATACTATACGGTCCGGTCCGGTTCTAACCGTGGTTCTTAAATTGAGAACCAGTAACCGAACCATAATTACCGGTTCTTAGTTTTTTAGAACCATAACCAGACCAATGAATCGTAGAACCTAACCATATAGACCGGTTCGGTCTGGATCGGATCGGTTTGGCGGTTATATCGGGTTTCTTGTTCACCCCTAATAATTACCAAAAAGTGTGGTGATTCTGTGAACCTCACTTATTTTCCACCAATTATAAGTTCATAATACTTTGTACTTTCAAGATTGTGTGTAATATCGCAAGTGAGGTGGTAGTCAAGTCAACTTGATAGGCACCTTATACACTCATGCATAGGGTCAAATCCACTAACAACTGACACTTCTTGCATGTCTAAAAAATAAAATAAAAAATGATTGTGGTAATATTTGCGAATTTCATCTAGGCTTTTTTATTGTGTGGTCTGAGCTTCCCATTTTTGGGGATCCTAATGCCTCACCCTAGAGTACTTTGTTAATGGTGGATGAAGCTCCATTGGGCTATTTTTTAAAATTCTTTTATGATGACAATAAATTGAGGAAGGGTATGGAAGAGCCAGATCAATGGGTCTGTTCCCCTCTCCCATTGTATTGTTTTATTTTTTATTTTTTGTCAGACGATAGGATGTTAGTATTGTTAGATTACTACGGGGCCAACCTCCTGCCATAGTAATTGAACTATAGACCTCAAGCTTCAAAGGTGCTATACAACCATTAAGCCAAACCCGAAGGTTCCCTTGTTTTTTTTTTGCCTACACATTAGTTGGGAGTTTGAGAGAAATTAGTAGGTTAATAACCGAAGAGAATTCGACGTCTCTCCATATATTCAAACTCTATACGTCTCCCTTGTAAGCCAAAGAGTGCAACATCTCCCTTGTGTTGCCTCACTACACCATTTTTTGGAGGGTTTATTCATTGCTTTTTACAGTAGTCTATTGGGCTGAATTACGTGGGCTTGAAGTGGGGAAGCCTATTTTTTGGACCTTGAGCGTTCATGGAGCAATTTTTTCTCACTTACAACCCATAAGAAAATCAAATCTAATATTATATTGTATACTGACTTTTTGTGAGGTGAGCCGTGAGGGAGACAAGTGACACTGCATAAAAATTTTGAGGGGAAAAAAAATGTGGATCATTACATTAATACACTAATAATTAAAATAGCCATTTTGAATTATAAGATCGGATAGCACAATACATGGGATTACGTTGGCCCATAAAATCTAAGAATTTTAAATTTGAAACATTACCAAGCATACACCATTTTTTTTAATTGGCTACAATGCATTGACCCCTTTCAAGAACTAAAGAACTAAATAATACAAAAATTAAGTAGGCATTGCATAATTCTTTTGAGTTTGAAGAAAAAAATTAATGCTGCCTCTTTTCATTAGGAAATTCAATTGGTGTCCCTATTTAAGTTGAAGATTAGAATTTCAAAGCTTCACATTTATCATTACCTAATTGGATGAGAAGAAAATCCTAAAATTTCTATTTTGAATCATCCAGTTTCGCTCATTACATGAACTTGCCAAAATTACATTCGGCCAAAGATGTTCATAAATTTCCTCCTTTAAAATTGAAATATCATAAATTTTAATTTGTTTATTTTTGGAATTTGTGTCAATTTTCAATTGCTTTTATCTTTCAAATTTATAATGTTTTTCATGATTTTGGAAAACTCTGGATAAAAGAAGTTAGACAATTGTCAAACAAGATTCTTATCATATACTTTTGGGGATCATGATCATCTAAGGGATCCCTTATTTAAAATTTGGTGCGGACTTAGCATTTTTCCAACTTTCTGAGCCAAATTTTGAGGATCCGAACCGCTCAATGTTTTTAAAATGCGTTTTTAAGGGCCTACGTGAGGATTCGTAAAAAAAAAAAAATACCCGGAAGGGCTTAATCCAAACAGTTTTCGATAACCTCAAAATTTGGCTCAGAAAGGTGAGGTCCGCCCCAAATTTTAATAAGGGATCCCTTAGGTGATTGTTATTCATACTTTTGGAGATGCATATTGAAGATATAACTGATTGAAAATTGCACACGTATAAAAAATAAACAACAAATTGGAAATGTGGGAGTAAGGAGGTGTTCCACTAACAAAAAATATTTTTTTTCAAAAAATAAGACAGATCATTCTCTCACAATATATCACATATAAAATAGTGAAAAGCTAGTTTATTCCACAAAGGAAAATGCTACAGACACTAACTAGTGTATTAATTATTACACTAACTATTTACGTGGCAATCTTTTAGTGGATGAATCTATCCATGGATTGAATAGTACATTGATGTGATAATTCTAGTTTGGCTGTAACATTGCTCTTCTAAAATTATCACAAGAACATGGCAACATGCAAACCATAAGAGTGGGCCCGAAAGCCCAAAACTCGTGGGCTACAAAATATATATATATAAAAACTGGAGGCCCAAATTAATCATCTTCCAAACGAGAGGAAGCAAAACGAAGGCCAAACGAGCCCTAGTGTGCCCTCTTTCGCTCTCCTTGGAGATGGCGAGCTTCAGCGAACTGCAACGAGCGAGGTTTTAACTCTCTCTCCTCTCTTTCTCTCTCTACTCAACGGAAAGCTCTTCGAATCCTTCTGTGGGTAGGTAATCTACTCTCGCCAGTAATTAGTTTCATTTCCGTTCTCACTCTTTCCTGGACGCTTTTTACTTTCCTTGCTCTGCTTCTGGAAAAAAAATCTGGCACTAGTTATCTCTAGAATGCCTCAAGGTGTTCTCTTTTTTGGAAATTTGATTTCGAATTCGGTTAATTGTAACTGGAAGCTTCAAGAATTGAACTTAATGGATCATTTTCTCCTTTCTTTTCGACATGCTTACAAATTTTATAGATTTGTTTGATTGTAAATGTAGCTTATGTCGGAGACCTAGGGAAACCCCAGATTTTCACTGAGGCTTGTGAAATTAAGTTACCTAGAAGCTTAAGAAGTTTAACAGCCGATGCGATTCGATTTCCATTCGTGTACTAGGGTAAAATCCCCCATTTTTTGAGGTGCATTTCAGCCTTTTATGGTTATACTATTATCAATAACGAGCACAGAGGCATTGTAAAGATTGGTCACATAGTCCTTCAGCTAGACACTGTGCTCTGGCTCTTAATTCTCACTTGCCCTCGTGCAGTCGCGCTCTCAATCCTTGATCTCGCGAATTGAAGTAGTTTGCGATGTTCTTGAAAAAATTTCTCGCTTGGGCTCTCCCTCCCGCTCACGCAAGTGCATTGTGTGAATTGTTGAGATTTGTGATGTTTGGTTAGTGAAATCTTGAGAGTTGCGTTTTGGGTTGAAAGTTTTGGTATAGGTGAATGCAGTTGGATACATTCTAGCAATTTAGTTGCTGGATTTTTTTGTTAAGTTGTTTGTGAGGGTACCTTGAGGGCGGGAACAATTTCAGTAGGCTTTGGGAGCAGCGGAAGCTGCAACCTGCCTTTTGAGTAGGAATGCTCATTCCATTTTCTCCCTGCGTGTTAGTTAAATGCCTTCTAGTACGAAATAATGACTCCCAACCCATGAGAAGTCATTGCTACATGGTGCATTAAGATCTCAATCAAGTACCTTTTCTGTGGAAGTTCCACTTCACTTTCAAATTGGAAATGCCAAAGTTCTCTTTCCCAATCCATGAAAAGTCCATTCCTCCTTTTTAACTGTTATGCGATGTGCAATTCCAGGTTTATTCTGTTTTTTTTAATAGCATTCTAGGGTTACTCATACAAGCGAAAGCTGTCATTTTTCAACTCGTCAGCATCACTGCCGTTACCTAGCCTTAGCTGGATATCAGAATCTTAACTACCTACCATGAACAGTTCTCCCCCCCCCCCCCCCCCCCCCTCTCTCTCTCTCTCTCTCTCTCTCTCTCTCTCTCTCTCTCTGTGAGGGAATGGTTTTTGGTGGGTAGTCTTTGCAAGTGTTACCTGCACTTAGAGACCTCTATATATGGTGTCAAATGTCAATAGATATTGATTTGATATGTTGGTGCAACATAATATCCAATTGATTATTGAGCATGACTTTGTATGATAATTGCACATTTAAAAAAAAAAAAAATTTTGTTTTCTAATCTCATTGTACCTTTTCACATTCTCAGTTATTGATCCTCCGACATTTTTAAAAGTTCCTACACAAGTATGGAAGGGAATAAGAGACCTTTCTTTAAGGACCGCCGCCCACAATTTAAGAAAAAGGGAGGCAGCAAGAAAGGAAAGTGGCT
This sequence comes from Vaccinium darrowii, assembly GCA_020921065.1. Classification (NCBI taxonomy): domain Eukaryota; kingdom Viridiplantae; phylum Streptophyta; class Magnoliopsida; order Ericales; family Ericaceae; genus Vaccinium; species Vaccinium darrowii. The sequence continues at coordinate 10,388,101 of CM037158.1, read as the reverse complement.
TAATTCTAGTCGCGAACAGTCGTTTGGAAATTCTGAAGCTTCAGACACTGTTTATCGGATACTTTGTTACTCTAAACGGATCGGTAGTGTTATTGGAAAAGGTGGAAACAGGGTTAAAGCTCTCAGAGAAGAAACCCAGGCAAAAATTACGGTTTCTGATTCTGTAGAGGGATCAGATGAGCGGGTGATAATCATCTATAGTCCTTCTACAAAGTCCCATGAAAAACAGAACACTGATGAGGATCAGAATCCAGCCACAGAAAATGAAGATTATCCCATGGAGCCACACTGCCCTGCTCAAGATGCTCTGCTGAAAGTTCATGACAGAATTGTTGAGGAAGACCTTGTTGGTGGAATGGAAAATGAAGATGAAAATGTGACGGTCACGGCGCGTCTTCTTGTTCCAAACAATACGGTTGGTTGCCTTCTAGGGAGAAAGGGGGATGTCATTCAGCGATTGCGAAGTGATACGGGTGCAAGTATTCGTGTTCTTCCTGCAGAAAATCTTCCTACCTGTGCTATGAACACCGACGAATTGGTGCAGGTATCATTTTTTTTAGTGCTGCTACTCCTTCATGTATTATGCCCATAGAAATGTTGGCTTAAAAGTTTTCGCCACTATATATTTAGGCACAAAATGTGCTTGTGGTATTGTCTTACTAGCGCATGCCCGTGCCTAAAGGCACGACTTGAAAAATTAGTACACGTAAATCAATACTGGGTTCACGTGCAATATCTCAACACCGTGTCCAATGCTCATGCTTTTGAGAAAAATATTTAAAAAATGCAGGGAAAAAAAAACATGAATCCAGTTAAAAGACATAAACTAAACAATTGGGCTGGTAAGTGGCGATAATACCAAAAAGATGAAATTAATGAAGTGATAAAGCAATCAAAATAGATAAAACAAAAAATTGTCACACTTCTATTTATCTCATATTTCCCCTACACGAACATTATAATCACGCCTTATCGACCTTGAAAAAAAAAGGTGAAAGGGAAAATATGTGATTTAACATTTACAAATCAAGACACGTAATACACGTAAAGGCACATTTCACCTTACCCTATAGATAAATCAATTCTAACATTAAGTCTAAACAAAAATGCTATTTGTACAATCACCCCGTTGTTTTGCACATTGTTCAAATGCGCCATTGAAGAAAAGGGAAAAAAAAAGAATAGAGACAGCATAAAACTTCAAATGTAGCACCAAGATAACATGATGCCTATGATGCAAAACTATTCAAAGTCTAACAACAGATTAAACTCTTCAACAAACCTTGTTCAATTGAATAGAGAGAGAGAGAGAGAGAAGGAGAAAAGAGAGGTGTTTATCCAAAATGAGAACTCTTCAATAACCCCACACATTCAAGGCGTACTCTGCAAATTCTAGATGGGGAGACAGGAGTTGATTAAAGAACAACAAAAGCATTGGTGATAACTTACATATACAAATTGGAAATCAATATAATACTATGTACGTGGTAGTAAAAGTTTACTCAAAACTGCCATAATACTATGCCTTGGTGAGTACAAGAATATGTTTCCAATTACTACCATTATTTATTCACATTAAAAAAAGGGACATTTTTAGTATTTTGAATAGAATTTTAATAGATTAATATCCATATAAGCATCATACAATAATCACACCAGATAAAGATAGAATCGAACATGTGGAATGCAAAGGAGTAATGGGTGCAGATATTGAAGGAGTGCCAAGGGTGGTGGCTTGCTACATCTCGTATCAATGGGCGGAATAAAAGGCGATCTTCCACCGTATTTAGATAACATCAGCGAGTACGGGCAATCGCAAAAGTGTTGGACAGGTGTGGGGTGAAGTGTTGGACAGGTGTGGGGTGGAGAAGAAGAATGTGTAGACATTGATCTTACGGTGATAGGCGAAATGGGTAGCGTTCACACCAATCTTCTCAATTGCTCCAAAGGAAACCTTAATTCATCACTGGTTACGACGGCGGTTGACAACACACAGAGAGAGAGAGAGAGAGAAGTGGGATGAGATAGCGGTTTAAAGCAGTTAGAATTTGGCGACACGATTCTGAAGCCTGTTGCTTTATTTATACTCACTCTCAGCCTCAAGTTTTTAGATTAAAACCAATCACAACCATTAGATCATGGAAATGTTGATCCAAGGGTTGAAAATATAGGGAACTCAAACACTGAGCTTCCTTATTATATTGATGTTATTGTGAAGGTTGTGTCATGATCTAAGTCACATAATCCGTGAGCAGATGCGAGTGGAGAGCGTCAATATTTAGAAGAATTGCAAAGCAGAGCATCCCAGATCGTCTTCTATATACACATATAAATTTATATATTTTAAACATTCATTTTATCGGTCATGAAATTTCATGCCATTACATAAATAATAATATATGGCATCTTAATCATGTATCTGTTCATAAAAACTGTGGATATCTGTTTTTCATAACTTATTCGAAAACAAATTTTTTAGAGATAAAAAAACAACTCATGTAACTAGTACATAACTCGAAATTTTGGAAGCACCCAAAAAAAAAAAAAAAAATGGGGCCAAAAGCAACTGGTACATAATTTAACTGAACAGAACTTTAACTGATGATGCACATGCATCTATGTGTAGCGTAATGAGTCTAATTGACTATGAACTTGTATTGCAATATTTTATTCTAAGAAGAACTGAATTGGTAATACACTTGGGAGAGTGACATGTGAAATAGAGAGGCATTGAGAATTATTTTGTGTCAGGGAAAGGAAAAGTTGATGGGACAGGGCCTGACTTGACTGTAGAGAGAATTGCACGGATTAGTATGGGCTGTGAAGTGCCGGTGGTCTTTCCAAAGCAAGTGTATAACATGTGTTAGTTATTGGTTCACGGCAGCAAATTTGACTGCAACGTTTACACGTTCACGAATTGAGAAAATGCAATGCGCGAGTTTGCAGCGAACTTTGACCAAAGCGTCGATCTGCGTACCAGCTCGCTCTTTGTTGGCCTTGGAGTGCGTTAATTGTGTGACGATGGTCGTGATTGTTCAAATATTTTTCCCGCCATACGTGGCATTTTTCGTGAATTTTTTCCTATCTGGCTCATCCGTTGAGGGTCTTTATGTTGCTTTTTGTTTCCTAAATTGTTTTTGCCTGTTATTTTTCTTGACTTGTCTAGCTTTTAAAACTGATACCTTGTATGTAATTGACTTCTATCAGCATATTGACTGACTTGAGAAAGTGCTTATTTTTTTTTGATTAATTTGGTACTTGTCATGTTCTTCGAGGAAAACCATCCCGTGTTGTCTCCTTTGTAGCATGGACAACTTTGCCGGAGGCAATGTACCGGTAGCGGACACTCTCCGGGAATGCACAGGCCCGGAATCCGGACAGCTCCAAACACGTTTCTGTCACTTAATATCAAAGCGTCCAAAGTTTTCGCATTAATTCCGGCTGGACACTATCCTTACACTTGCAGACACCTTCGGGACACAAATATGACACTTTTCAGACACATAATGCTTTATAGGGATTGGAAAAATTAAGTTTCAAAACATAATGCTTTAGAAACAAGTCATACATAGATACGAATTAAAGCTGAAACTTTGTGCTGTCAAAGTGGATCAACTTGTACACTCTAGCCTTGCAGGTTACTGAGACTTCTAAAACTGTCTATTTGAACTGTTCAATTGCAATCAGCTAACAAAGGCTATTGAAATAATCAGATGCAATCCGCTAACAAAGGCTATCAAAATAATCAGAAGCAAGTTTAGGATAAGAAGCAGTTCTGATGAATATTATTTCTAGGTTCCCAGTCTTCACTTAACTACTTAACTTCGGTCCATGCAATGGTGAAGGACTCTCATTCCTTTCTTGCTCAAACTGACCTAACCTGTGACTCCCATTGGTAGTGAATTTATGTAGACAATCATAGTTGTGCAGATTCAATTTTCATATTTTCATACCTAGTTGAACATTTTGTGGAAAAAGAAAGAGTATGAAATGTCTGTTAGCATGTCATCCTCAATTTAAATGTTTGATGTGGATGTGAAATACACAGATATCTGGAAAACCAGCGGTTGCGAGGAGGGCCCTTTATGAAGTTTCCACTCTGTTACATCAGAATCCTAAAAAGGACAATCCTTCTATGAGCTTTCCCTTGGCGCAAGGGGGCCGAGGTTTTCGTCCTTTAGGTCCTCCCTTAGACGAAATGCCCCCTCGGGGAAATCCGCTGTGGTCTCAACGTCATTATGATTCCCGTGGTATGCCTCCAATGCCATGGATGGGGGGATATCGCGACCGGCCTTCTGGATTTGGCCCGGATAGTTTTGATCGTGGTCCTCCTATGCGTGGTGGGGAAGCTCCAAGTGAGTTCTCAATGAAGATTTTATGCCCAGTTGGGAAAATAGGTGGGGTCATTGGTAGGGGAGGCTCCAACGTAAAACAGTTAGAGACAGAGACGGGAGCTAGCGTTCATGTTGGGGATCCATCAGCGGAGTTGGATGAACGTGTGATTCGAGTCTCTTGTTTCGAGGTTGGCCTTCTTTTCGTCCTTTCTTTATGTGTTGGTCATAGACATGTCAGATTTGCAGTTTTATACATTTTTTCACAATTTGTTTCTCTTGGTTTTTGATTAGTGCACATGTTCCATTTGAAGATGCTTTTCATTAATGTTAAAATATGATAGGTGTAAATAATTTTCTGTTATTTTTCTTAGGCTCTGTGGAATCCAAGATCAGAAACTATTGATGCCATTCTTCAGCTTCAAAATAAAACAAGCGAAGTCTCTGAAAAAGGAATTATTACTACCCGACTTCTTGTTCCATCAAGTAAGGTTGGCTGCATTCTTGGACAAGGAGGTCATGTTATCAATGAGATGAGAAGGAGAACCCTAGCGGATATCCGTGTTTTCTCCAAGGAAGATAAGCCTAAATCTGCAGCTGATGACGAGGAGCTTGTCCAGGTTAGATGCTTGATTCATGCTAATGTACTCCCTCCATCCCATAAAGTTGGTCCTCTATTCCATTTTGGGATCCAAAATATTAGTCCCATTTGGCAAATTAAGGGGAAAAAAGAGTGGATTTCCAAAATTAACCTCGTTGAATAATATGAAATAACTTTAGAAGTGGGATTCAAGCGGTAGAAAGGGAAATTAATGCTCATTTTGAAAAGAGTCATGCACTTAAAAAAGTTGGAATCCCCCAAAGGGACCAAATTTGTGGGATGGAGGGGAGTAGTTTTTAGTTGCTACAGTCGCTCTTGTTTTTTGCTCAATTAAAGATAGTTCCTCTTATTTGAACTTAACTCTGCTCTTGATAGTTTAGATATCAGGAAACTTTGGTGTTGCAAAAGATGCTCTGGTCGAGATTGCATCAAGACTTAGAGCAAGATATTTGCGAGATGCCAATGCTGGACCTGAACTGTCTCCTGTGAGGCCAATTGCGGGATTTGGGCCTGGAAGAAGTTTACCTAGTAGAGGGCCGGATATGTTTGGCCCACTGAGAACTGGGAGCTCTAGTGCATACGAATTTGCGAAGGTACATTCTATTTACAAATACATGTCAATGCTATATGTCCACCTCCAGTTTCATACAAAAATCAGCTTTGGTTGCATTTTATTTTGTGTTAAGTATACTTGGTGATGACTGCTGTAATCTTGTACCCCTTGTAAACAACCATGTTATTTATATTTAGAAGTTACAACATATAAGTTTTACTGGAATTTGAGGTTTCAATAATACCAATGTTGATGTGTATAATAGGATTATCCATTTTGGGTAATCAGATATATATATATTTTTTAAATGAAAAGGCATTGGTCTGGCGTTTATTTAGCTATTAAAATACTTGTCACATCTTCGCATGTTTGTAAATATAAACTCAAATTATCAATCTTTTGCATGTTATCCATTATTACATGGTATATAAATCATAGCCAGACTCTAATTCATCTGCAGTAAAAACTATGTTTGGGCCATTGTTGTCATCTGGACGATTCATGATGCTCGCATGATTTGATACGATTCAGTGGGTAAGCAATACGAATAGGTTGTATGAATCGGAAATAGCTGCGAATCGGAAGTGAATCGGTGGATCTCATTGGTGAATCGTTCTATTCACTTAGATTTGCTAAATTTGATTTTGGCTATTTATTTGCTTTTTTTTTTTTGGTTGGGAAAGGATTCAAACTAATTTTAATGGTTTTAGTATTGTTATATGCCATCTTTTGTCATTGTTTCTCCTTATTTACTTCTACAGTATTGTAGGTAAACATAGATGGAAATTTTATTTTGCGACTAAATCAGAAAAAAGGCTAAGTCTAAGATGACATACAACATCCACAAAGGCCTTTTTCAACTCTTTTGCTTAAAAAGGTCATAAATTAGGATTCACAAATCCACACTTCTTGCAAGTTGCTATAGAAACATCTTACTTACTGGACAAGTAGACACGCTGATAAAAAAAAAGGAAAAATCTTACTCATTAGACACATCGGATTATCAATTAAACATTCGAAACAAGCTTTTTATTGATTTAGGCCTATAATTTTCATTATGCTATGTATTGTTGTCACCCACATGTATAAATATACTTTTCCATGTAAATTAAAAATCATGACAGAATTGGAGCGATCGCGATTCAATTCGATTGATGATTCGCAAAAAGAAAATTTCGATTCATGATTCACATAAAGCAACTGATCTCACTTTCTTTAAGTGTATAATTCCAAGCATATCATGCAATTTTATAAAATCTTGGTAGGCTAGATTTCAGAATTGTGGTTGGTTCAAGTTTCTTTTCTCAAGCCTGTAATTCTATTTTTAGTCTTTAAACACTGCATTCCCGACGAAGAGATGGACTCTGATATTCATCATGTTCTTATAATGGGGTTGTTAGTACCTTTTTATATGTGCTTGTAAATTGCAATTGACCTTTTGAGGGCAATTCTTGGCTACGAGTGTGTGTTTGGGAGTGTTTATACTTCATTTGTATTTTGTGCTATACAATCATTATTCTATAATGAACAAGATGCTTGTTCTTGCTCTCCTGGGATAAGCTGATTTTGAGGAAATTCCCGTACCATGTCTCTAAAATACTTTTGATTTCTTCTGAAGGGTTGTGGACGTGAATATGAGTATTCTGGTTATCCTGTTCCTCCAAGCGCTACTCGGTATATGCTCATTTTTTGTTTTGTTATCATTGTGTTAATTTCTTGTTCTGTTGTGTGATTGAGAGCATTGATTAATATATTGGTCGTGTTTCAGATATCCTGATGTTAACAGTCCTATGGATGTGAAGATGCCGCACAATGCTGCAGTTGGAGCAGGAGGGAGGAACATGAGTGAGGTCAGTAGTGAACGTATGTAATTGCATGACTTGACCAAAAAATATTTGATGAGAAAATACCTTTGCAGTATATTTTGGCGTACCCAACTCGTAGTGGTATCATTTTTTGTCCTCTTACTTTTGACCTTGTTTTCCACCATCTGTTTCTCACCCTTTTTTGATGTTTCCACCCTAAGTTCCTTTTGTTCCACCATTCTCCTTTTGTTTCAGTCACTCGGAGAATATGGGCCCATATGGTTGTCCTCCAAAATGGTCTCCTGCTGGGTTTCTTCGAATGTTATCTACCAATGAATGCAATTTTCCTTATCTTCCTTTCACCTCAAAATAATCGTATATTTGGGGATTCGAACAATTACAGAACCTAATACTAGTGGAAAACATGATCTAGGTTTTTCTCTATGGAATGGGAGTTGTTGGGATATCATGAAGTGGGTTGGTTGACCATTTTTTGTTATCTCAGTTTTTACTTACGGTTTGTCCATAGCAAGGGTTTGGATTTGTGCTCTGCAATATTCTGGGAAACATAATGAACAGAGTAGCATTCCTTTGCTGGTATCCAGATGCATCTTTGGACTTTTTAGAGATCCTCACGCTATTCATTTGTAGTTTGCATAGTCACTTTTGCAAAATATTTTTCAGACGTTTGTTTTTTGAGTTTTCTATGTTTTCACCCACTGAACTATACACATTTTTTCTGTCGTCCCGAAACCATTAAAACCCCCATGTCGTCCCTAAACTATTTGATTGCAACCCATTCCGTCCAATGGTTAACAACATTCACTTTTTTGGATGGAAAACTGTTTACACGCTGTAGCTGTGCCCAAAAATTACTGTGGGGCCCACTTTGGGGTCCCACATGAACAATCCAATCCGTTCATTAATTTTAAAATATGTTTTTGGGTGACTTCGTAAAAAATCTGCGCCATCGGATAACTCTGAAGTGCTTAAATCAAAATTGAAATGTAAGATCAAGCACTTGAGAGTTATCCGATTGAGCCGATTTGTTGCAAGGTCACTTGGAATTAATGAAAGGATTGGATTGTTCATGTGGGACCCCGAAGTGGGCCCCACGTCTCAATCTGTACGCACGGATCTGTGCGAGTAAACAATTTGCCGTCCAAAAAAGTGGATGCGTCAACGATTGGACAAAATGGGTTTGCAATCAAATTGTTCAGGGACGACATGGGGGGTTTTAAATAGAATGTGGATAGTTTAGGGGATGAAACATAGAAAACTCGTTTTTTTTTTTCTTTCAAAAAATACAAATATGCTTCACTTTTAATGTTCTGTACGTGAATGGTTTTTGAGAATTTTAAAACATCTTGTTAATGGGTTTTTACCATTAAGCTGGCAATAACTCCTCATGCTTACAACCTTGGTTGTCGAGAGATTGCTAAATCCTTTTCCTTTAATACCCAGATTGCTGGAACGAGGTTGAAGCTCCAAGATCCTCGATCCGGTGGTGCCGAATGCGTGGTTGAGATTCGTGGCTCCTCCGATCATTTGAATGCCACCCAAAACATTTACCAGGCCTTCGTTGCTTCTGCTGGACAAAACACCAATCCTCCTCAAGATCCATACCAAAACTACTATTCTCAGCAAAGCAACTATCCACAGAACCACTACCCGAGCACCAATCCACCACCGCAAGCGCCGTATGAGAACATGAGTACTCAGCAACCGACGTACCAAAGCATTAGTTCACAACAAGCTCCCTACCAGCATGTAGGTCCACAAGGTTCTTACCAGTACTGATATTAGGGTTGAAGGAGATTTTTGTACCATAATTCGCTAGTGTTTCTTGATTCGATAATTGTCATGGCTTATCTATCAGCACTTTGACGGAAAGCTTCGAGGTAATTTTACTTTTTCCGCAACTGTTAGAGCTTTCATATAGCCATGGACTGGATGGTATTTTTTTTTTCTTTTCTGATGTGCTGTCTGGGGAAATCTTAAATTGTCTTTCTTTTCTAATGCAATTGTCTCGATTATCTAGTAAGTTTGAATTTGATTTGAAAATTGAACTAGCTTAATTTTTTTCCCCCCGGATTTAGTTTGTTCATGGTATAACCAGAACCAGAAGTTGAATGAAATTATGATGAACCGAACATTTTAAAGTTTAGGATAAGGTGTACGGTATGCACTTTTGTTCACTTCATAGTTTTGGGCAAGGTGTACGGTATACACAACCCTAAAAAGGGTGTACGGTATGCACTTTTATTCGCTTCATAGTTTTGGGCCCATTCACGGCTACCTCTCTTTTAGTGGCACAGAAGTGGTTCAATAGTAGAAGCATTTCCAAGGTTGTGTTTGAGTCCTCAATGCTAATGAGAGGATAAGAGCCCAAGTTTTTTAGTTTTTCACATGGTTGGCCACTTCTAAAACCCTGTACTTCTAATGCATAGCCCACTTTGCAACTTGTCGATAACAAAACAAATTACTAGTGTTTGCTATTGCAATCGATATGGATTTACTTCAATGAAATGACACTCACTATTTCCACGTTTTATTTTGAAAAATTGACAAACCCCTGCAAAGCAATGATCACTTGGATGAACGAGTCACAGGTAATGAGGGTCTCAATAATCAGACCCAGGGAACAAGGGGCCCTGTAGTGAGGGGCTCACTATAGGAGTGTAGTGAGTTTATTCAGCTTTTTATCTCGATAATGAACACTCGGATTTGAATCTAAACAATCGACGGTTTGGATCATTTGGAGTTCGGATTAAATCTGAGCCGTCGGTGTCGAGATGGACGACCGGATGGGACTCAGTGCACCCCTGTAGTGAGTCTCCTGACTACAAGCCCCCGGTCCCTGGTTCCCAAATAACCACTAATCAGCAAGTTGCAACAATATAATCTTAAATTGAGCATCCCCAAATCACTCGATGTTGAGGTTCCGGGTTCGACTCAACTATGGGTTATCCTCATATTGTCTTTTAACATAAAAAATACGTAGTAAAAGATAGAGTTGATATGTCACTCTTGTGTCTTTCTCCGTACCTTGTCTAATCTGAAGGAGTCAGCACTCACCATTGCAACTTGCAAGACATGCAAAATATCTAAGACAAATTAGTGGGACTGGTTAACTAACCGGAAAACCTGGGGGTACAACCCTTTTGGGTACCGAAAATGCACCCCAGCCTTCGGGGACCCGCTTTTGGGTCCCATACGAGTGATCCGAATCGTTCATTGTTCTTAAAATATTTTTCCGAGGGGGCTCACAAAAAATCAGCTCAATCGGACGGTTAGGAGTGCTTGAACCAAATTCTCACCGTTTCAAATTAAACTAGAATGGTTCGGATCACTCGTGTGGGACCCAAAAGCGGGTACCCGAAGGCTGGGGTGCATTTTCGGTACCCAAAAGGGTTGTACCCCTAGCAGTGCTCCTAACTAACTAATTAATTCTCCTTCTCATCAATCAGTCAACCAAGGCTTCAATACTTAAGTTAACATCAAAAGAGAATGAGTGCTGACTATTTCAGATTAGAGGTACGGAGAAAGACACAAGCGTGACATATCAACTCTATCTTTTACTTCTTCCGTCCCATTTTAAATGTTCTTTATATATATCCATGTTATTTTTAAACGTCTATATCTTTTTATTGGGAAGGTTTTCAAAGTTTTAAAAAAAATTGTCTACACAACAACAACAATAACATAACCCATTTAGTCCCCAATAATTGGGGGTATGGGCGGGGGAAGGATAGGAGACAGACCTAACCTTTGGCAATAAATGCACAAAGTGGCTGCTCCCAGAATACCACTGAAACAGATGGATTGGAGACAGACCTAACCTTTGGCAATAAATGCACAAAGTGGCTGCTCACAGAATACCACTGAAACAGTGATCCCCCTATACCGTCGCGTTTGCTGCGGAATCATGCCCTCAAATCAAAGCCAAAAGGCATCAGAGAGGGCAGACCCAAGAATCATTTTGATTTATGTGCACATTAACAAGATCTATATTGCATATAAAATATATTATAGAATGAAAACTATAACAATTTTAAAAAAACACGCATAGCCGTAGAGAACATTTAAATTGGAACGGAGGGAGTATTTTTTACTCCTATTTTTTAACAGGTTTTGCTACTTATCATCCAATGGGTGGCCTGAACAATAAGACAACTTACCTGTCCCTTCTATCAATCATTCAATGCCGTTGCACTACTCTTATATGACTAGTTTGCCGCCTCTAGGCCTTCTTTTCTATAGCTAGCAATTTTCTTCTTTATAGAGTATTTTTATGAAGGGTCTTGCTAACATGTGATCAATGGGCACACAAATAAACAAAAATAACATACATTTCAATACATATTTTAATACACTTTCACATATTTCTGTATTTTTTTTACACATTTTAATACATTTTTTCAACCTTAATGTGTGCCTATTGGGCACATGTTAGCAAATGAAAAATTCTAAAGTCAGCCTATTGGGCAGACATTGAAGTTTAAAAAATGTATTGAAATGTGTGAAAATTATACTAAAATGTGTGTTGAAATTTGTGAAAAGTGTGTAGAAACGCATTTTTTTTTATCTTTATGCGTTCTTATTTTCAGCCAATTAGGTTGTCTCGTACAAATGTAGTAGTAGTATTTTCAATATTTTTTTTGAGTGGAATGGGTATATTGGACTACTTAGTTGCAGCTTGACCTGATTTATTGGGAGGTCACTTGAACAAATATTTTAAAATTTTCTTTTAAATTTTTTTAACGATTTGATCATTTGTACGAGACCACCAAGAGGGCTTTGCACGCCATCAGTACCCAACTCATCGGTTCCCTTAGGATTTTTTATCTTCATTTTTTCGATTGACAAATGAGTGTGTAAATTTGAAAATAAAGACTACTCCCCCTATCCCAAATTATTGGACCCTTACGAATCAATTAATAAAAGTTACGAATTTTTTTATAGAAGTTATGAGACGTACCAAAATGTTATGAATCATAGAAAATGTTATGAATCACATTGTTGAAAAGTTACGATATACTAAAAATTGTTACGATTGCCAATGCAGGCAAGTCTAGTTCAAGGAGTCACTGTTGACGAAATCAGAAGTGCTATGTTTTCTATTGGGGCTGACAGCTCCTGGGCCTGATGGATTTGGTGCTTGTTTTTTTCAAAAGCATTGGTCTCTTGTTGGGAAGGAAGTCGTGGCTACTATTCAGTATTTTTTCTCTCATAGATGTTTGCCTAAGGGGTGGAATGCCACTGCCTTAACCCTTGTTCCTAAGCTCAGTTGCCCTCTCACTATGAAGGCCTATAGGCCTATTGCTTGTTGCAACGTGGTCTATAAGTGTATTACTAAAATCTTCGCTCTTAGATTGCAGCCCATCATCCCTTTTCTTATTGATCAGTCTCAAGCGGATTTTGTTAAGGGTAGGGCTATTTCTGATAACATCCTCCTTATGCAGGAATTGGTTCGGAGTTATCATAGGAATGGGATGCCTGGTAGATGTGCTATAAAAATAGATCTTATGAAGGCTTACGACTCGGTTGACTGGGACTTCTTGTTTGATGTCATGGATGCTATGGCCTTCCCTCAAATTTTCATTAGATGGGTGAGGATTTGTGTCTCTTCCACTATGTTTTCTGTGGTGATTAATGGTGAGCTTGAAGGTTTTTTTAAGGGTGCAAGGGGGCTTCGACAGGGTGATCCCTTATCTCCTTATCTATTTCTTTTTGTCATGGAAGGCTTTTATGCCATATTGAAGAGTAAAATCAGTGTCGGCCATCTTTGTCACATTTAGCTTTTGCCGACGACCTTTTCCTACTTTCAGGGGTTGATTGTGGTTCTTTGTTTGTGTTCAAGGCTGCGTTAGATGATTTCTATTTCTTTTTTGGGCTTCGCCCTAATCTGCAGAAGAGCCAAATATTTTTCTCTGGTGTTGGAGCATTTGTGAAGGACTCTTTGCTTCAGATTCTTCCAATTCCTGAAGGTGTGCTACCTGTTAATTACCTTGGGGTTCCTTTGATATCTTCTAGATTGAGGTATGAGGACTGTATTATTTTTAAAGAGAGGACTCAGCAAAGGATTGTGAGCTGGTCCAACAGGTTGCTTTCCTTTGGAGGACGGGCTCAATTAATCCATTCTGTTCTGTTCAATATTCAAATATATTGGTGTTCCTTATTCATTCTTCCCCAGAGGATTCTAAAAGAAATTGAATCTATGCTATGGGCCTTTTTGTGGTCTGGTGTTGACCTCAAATCTACTGGGGCTAAGGTGAGATGGCTAGATGTTTGTACTCTAAAGGATGAAGGTGGTTTGGGTTTTAAGCCCCTAAAGGAGTGGAACAAAGCAACCATGCTAAGGCATTTATGGGCTATTAGCAAGAAGGCCGACTCATTATGGGTTCGATGGGTCGATATGTATATTATCAAGTATCATAACTTGTGGCATATGAATGTTCCTCGTGACTCTTCTTGGACCATAAGGAAGTTGTTCAAGCTTAGATCTTTGGGCCAGCCTCTTATCAAGTATATTGTTGGGAATGGTAGGACTGTTTATGTATGGCCTGATAATTGGCACCCCCTTGGCCCTTTGTTACAGAAATTTGGGGAAACTGTGGTCTATAACTCGGGTAGATCCCTATCTCTGAGGGTGGAGTCCATTATCCATGACGGTAGATGGTTATGGCCCCGACACAGGAATAGAATTACCAGGCAAATCATTGAAGCTACTCCTCCTGATTTCCTTCCTAATCCTTAGGTGGAGGATGAGGTCCTTTGGACTCTTACTACTGGATCTTATACTACAAAGTCTGCTTGGGATGCCATCAAGCCTATTGTTCAGAAGAAGCCTTGGTGCTCTATTGTTTGGTTTAACTGAAATGTGCCAAAATGGGCCTTTATTGTGTGGCTAGCTTGTTTGAAGAGATTAGCAACTAAAGATAGACTCAGGGATTGGGGTATGACTATTTCTATTTCTTGTGTCTTGTGCAATCAACGAGATGAGAGCCATGCTCACCTATTTTTTTCTTGTAGTTTTTCTAGCGTTGTGTGGTCTGATGTTTTGAAGAGGAACCAAATTCAGCGTTGCCCTGGTGAACGAAACATTGTCCAAGGAAGTTGTAAAAAGAAAGACTAGGACCTTGTCATTTCAATTGTCGGAGGCAGGACTGTTTGCATTCCAATTCATAGCCTTTACTCTTTTTACCAAGCGCGTGCAGATCAGTGTTGAGCACTCAATGAGTGGTTTGTAGCTTTTGCCTTTAAGCATTAAGCTTAGAGTATTCTTATATGGAGCACCAAATTTTACACCAAATTTAACTTCAAAAACACCTTTTACAATTTAGCAAGCCACTTTTATAAAAGTTCACAGAATCAGGCTCTCTATTCTAACTTTACTGCATTAAACTATTCTTTCTTTCTACTCCTACTCCCCAAAAGTAATATTAAAAATGAACAGTCCGTGAAAAGTGCATGAACAGTGTGTGAATAGTGCCCTGGAGAGTGAACAGTGCCGCATCAAATTTGGTGCGGTACTGTAGCAAAGTTAGAAGCTTAACTAATTTGATCAACCATTTGGTGAGCCTGATTTTGACTTATTTTGGGGGTTTGACTCTCTACTTTAACTCAAAAGTTAAAGCAGAGAGGCACATAACTCTTACAACTATTTATTTAAGTGTTAAGCTTAGGGCATCCCCATTTGGCTATCCAATTTAACTTTTGAGTTAAAGTAGGAAGCCAAACTCCTTAAATCAGCCTCTCTATTCTCTCTACCCAAATTATTTTTGCTATAGTGCCTACTCAAATTTGAGTAGGCACTGTTCACGCACCAAAATATTTTTTATTGATTTTTTCCGGTTTTGTGTCAGAAAGTGAAATGCCGCACATGAGAGAGGGGTGCCCATGCACACGTGTCTAGGAGGAGGGGGCATTACACTGTCGACAATGGGGCAATGCACACGTGTCGGCCCGCAGGGGGGGTGGCGGGGGGGGGGGGGGGGGGGGGGGGGGGGGGGAATAGACTGCACCGAAAAAGGTATTTTTTAGGAGGAAGTTTTTTTTATTTTTTTATATAGATTTGAGGGGAATAGTTTAATATAGTGGAGTTAGAATAGAGAGTCTGATTTTGTGAATTTTTTAAAAAGTGACTTGCTAAATTATAAAATGTGTTTTTGAGGTTAAATTTAGGGATTTTTTTTTGTGAGTCTGAAAAGGATGCCCTTACAAGTAGTTTCCTTGAATTATCAAAAGAATTATTAATCACAGAGTGCTTTTTACCCGCTTAGGCCTAATTTGGCCTAAAAGTGGTTTTTGGATTATTGGTTTTTTTGATTTGTCTTTATTCAATTTTTTTTTGCATTTGTTAGTTTCGCGTCAAGATTTTGTGGTTTCTGGATTCCTCTCGGCGAGACGAATCTAACGAGTATAAAATTATAGTCAAAACTCAAAATTTTTTGAATAAAGCCAAAATAGGTGGACTCGTTAGATTCGTCTCGCCGAGAGGAATCCAGAAACCACAAAATCTTGACGCGAAACTAACAAATGCAAAAAAAATTTGAATAAAAACAAATCGAAAAAACCAATAATCCAAAAACCACTTTTAGGCCAAATTAGCCCTTAATTTTTAATTAACACTTGATGTAAGTGGGTTTTCTGTGCAAATTAATTGTTAAAGGACGCTTTTTTTTGGGGTTCCGTACGCAACTGTGCATATGATCATGAAGGACGAGATGAAGGGTTAGTGGAGGGGTTTGATTTAATACCGCAATCACTGCACTACTTTAAAAAAATCACCAATTAATCATCGACATCGCAATGGCGATCAGTAATTTGAATATTTACGTGTGATATTCTTACTAGTATAGTACTAACAAAAATCAACATAATAATGAGATGATATTTCCTGGAGTCACTTTTCAGAGTTCATTGAAGGCTAAATCATACTCCATTAAGCTCATTGTTGGGTTTATGATATTTGATTCCGGTAATGATATGGGTACAGAGGAGAATGCACAGAAAATGCACAGTGAGACTTTGGTTCAACCACTTTCAACAGTTCGATTGAGCTGAAATTTTGTGGGGTCCCTCGAAAAAATGTTATAAGAATAATGAATGATTCGAATCACTCGTGTGAGACTAAAAAATGGTCCCCGAGCACCCTCTGTGCATACACGTATGTGCGTGTAGCATTGTCCATTTGATTCAGTTCAGCTTGCACTTCGTTGACCGGTCAGGATTCAACATGCCCGGTCAAGTCACATGTAATGACTTGACCCAACTGACCATGGACCCTCTTTCAGCCTATACACACACTTGGCCTTGAAAGGTATACTCAAGATGGTGATATATAGTCATAGATGGGTGCAAGTACTTACTTCTTCCTTGGTGTCCGTGGTGGCAGAGCGCATCTGGACCAGGACGGGGCTCGGATACCATTTGTAATGACCTGACACGGTTGACCATAGATCCCGTTTCAGCCTAAACACTTGGTCTTAAAAGATGTACACAATAATGTGATAGGTAGTCATGGGTGGGTATTAAATCTACCGAGTGAAACTCTAGCTTTCAACCAATGTGGGACTAAAAACTCACGTTCCCAAAATCTTATTCCCTCCGTTCCTATTTGTTTGTCCTCTACGAAAAGTCGTGCCACTTTTCAAATGAAAAAATAAAGTGTTTTCGTGTATCATTTTTCAAATTTTTTTACACCAAATTAAAGTAATCATCGTGTACTTTAATTCGGTGCGAAAAAATTTGAAAAATGATACACGGAAGTACTTAATTTTTTTATTTGAAAAAAGGCAAGAGAGAGAGTGTGGGACAAACAAATAGGAACGAAGGGAGTACATGTTAGTACATCGCAGGTGTTTAGGGGCAGCCCCAGGGGCGGATCCAAGGGAGGGTTACGCGGGGACGCGTGCCCCCACCGACCCTCGCTCAAAACTCAAAAAAAAGTTTAATATTATATATTTAGCACAATTGTGTAATATAATGTTATATTTAGCATACACACTTACATATATCTCAAAAATAAAAATATAGAATTAATTATGTGCTCATTTTTTATTTTATTTTTTAAATTAAAAAGTATGCATTATAAGCCTTATAATACATAATAAATGTCTTAATTTAGCAAGATCGTTAGACTAAAAAAAAAATTACACGATTATAATTAATAAGGTGCCCCCATTGGGTTGGATTCCTGGGTCCATCACTAGGTAGCCCCCATTTACCGTTAGGCAGGGGTATTATGGTAATTGATGAGGTAAACCCTATATTATAGTTACATGTTATACAGACCTGGTGTAACTTGTTCTCCGTTCTCCATTCACTAAGTAGTAGAACTTGGTTCGAACCGTCAATGTCCCGTTTGTACTCTACCCACACAATTGGAGAACCACGAAAAATCTCAGTGCCTTGCGTTCTCCGTTTTTGAACTTGACTTCTTGTTCTTGTTAGCTTGGTAGATTTCTCATCACTCATAAATGGTTCGAGACTGTGTATTCATCACGTGCCCAGCTACTAGATTAGCACACTTGATCTTATTCGAGTACTAGTCTTATTCGGCCTCCGCCAGAGTTTTCCTTTGACTTCATCCTGCTCAGACATATTTTACTATCTTTCGGGTCCCAACAGCCGACATGCATGCTTACAACTCAAACCCTTTACAGAAGATCAAGGTCAGTCGACGGTGTTGTTGTGTCCCAAGGATCAAAACCAAACACACACAAACAGATACACACGCACACCAAACCCAGAGACAAACAGTTTTTTACGTGGTTCCCCAAAATCGGGTACTCCAAGGAGGCAACCGGAGCAATCTCACTAAATGGAGACAAGTTTTACAAGGAGTTTCACTCCACTCTCTCTGCTTTCTACACTGCTAAGCATACTGATACAAAATCGCATAGCTCAATTTATAGGAATACAAACCTTCTATTTCTTTGCCATGCCTGCAAGTGGGCCATAAGTCCACAAAGGTGGCTTGATGAGATTTTGAGCTGATCTTCAAAGCTTTCAAGGTCCACAATAGGGGCTGTGCTATATCTGGGTGAGCCAACAAACTTGATTTCCATTTGTGGAAATTTTCAACAGGTGTAACCCGAAGGTGATCCCACCAACCAGCTTTCTTACGGCTAATATTTCCAAAAGTTAAAATTAATCTTCTCACATCCCTCACTCTCGTTTAAATAAGTTTGTTCATATATTTTACATTAAAAAAGAGATTGAAAAAAAGGCAGATATCAAAGTCAAATCAAACCTTAAAATCTCAATCAATTGGGATTTGCTATTGAAAAAATTGTGAAACCAATTAAAATATATGTTTTTGGCATTAACACATACCTTGTGGAGGGTTGGGTATTTGTATCAAGAGTAAAAGTATCACAATACCTTTTCAAGCTAAAATTCTACTAGGTGTCATTCTTCTTGTTTTTGTATCCGGTAAATAAGGCTTCATTAATGTAACGCCCCGCATTTTTGGGATACGTTATGGATTATTATTACAATTTAAAGTCGGTCTTAAACGGTAATAATAATAACCAAAAATACATATAGATGATCTATCCTTCACAGATTACAAAAAGGTAGACTGGGTGGGTTCTACGGCTCCGCAAATCTCTCCGCCTGGTGGATCTCCATCTCGGCAGCTCCTCCGGCTCCGTGTTCTCCGTAGAGGTCCTCCTGTTCATTATGATAATCTAGCATAATAGCCAGAGTTGCGAAGCAACATCGTGGTATTATGCCAGGGCGAACCGTGAGCGAGGACGCTCAATAGATACCCTACCTTAATCTTAAACTAGCAATTCTAGAACAATATTGTAGGTGGCAGGTAAATAGTTGAAAAATCATTTATCAAAACAGTAAGTTCATGCGTGTCAATGCATCAGTATCACATCCAAATCAGAGTGCAGCTTTAATAAAATCAGTATCTCGTTTCTTTTAAGAAAAATCAGAGTATAGTATCAGTATCTCGTTTCTTTTAATAAAAATCAGAGTACAGTATCAGTATCTCGTATCACTTTCTCATAACAGCATTCTTCTTCAAATTTCAACCATGTCAACATCTCACATCTCTCGAAAGTTATTGGCCCGTTCTACAACCCCTTTCTAACGGTCACCAACCTTTCCGTTCGAAGGGTCGGCTACCCATAAACTGACTCCTGCAGTATGAGGTCCGCTAACTCCGCGTCACACACGACATAGTCCCGGTTTTCTTATATCACCGAACTTAACAGCCTGTTTATAAGATCCGTTTACTATGTGTTGTACTGAGTAAGTTCTGACCGTCAATTCACCCGCGGAATTTGAGGAGAAACTTCAAACAGCACTACCGTATAGTTCCATTGAGCTTTGACCACCAGTTCACCCCGGGGAACTGAGGCGGGACTCTAATGGCAGTATTGTTTATAGTATAGTTCCATTGAGCTTTGACCACCAGTTCACACCGGGGAACTGAGGCGGGACTCCAATGGCAGTATTGTTTATAGTATAGTTCCATTGAGCTTTGACCACCAGTTCACACCGGGGAACTGAGGCGGGACTCCAATGGCAGTATTGTTTATAGTATAGTTCCATTGAGCTTTGACCACCAGTTCACACCGGGGAACTGAGGCGGGACTCTAATGGCAGTATTTTATTTACAACAGTATTTTCATTCTCATCTCTATTTCTTCTTGTAAAAACAATCGATCATTTTCTTGAAAAACGTGTCGTGTCGTGTCGTACCGTCTCGGAAAACATGCACATGCTATATTACATAAAATCTTCCGTTTACAAATCGTTTTAAGATAAACTTTTCGTTTAAAAATATTTCATGATAACCGTGTTACTTTAGGTATAAAATCTCGTTGGTGACTTTCTTTAGACAAATGAGATAACCAGGAGAGTCCCAGGCTGGATGGCCGCACGAATGCAGTTACTGGCACCATTCCTTTCTTAGACAGCGCTAGGCATATCCTTTTTGACAGACCCTCAAGGGTGTTAGCCTTGGGTTAATCTCAACAGTCCAAGTACAGTCAAAACACTTTGAAGTCGCTTTAAGAAAAGTTTAGTCGGCTATTTTCCAAAAATCAATTGGGCAGCATAACGGCGTAAATTTGAAAAGTCGATTTTCATTCGGGCATTATAACTGGATATTTTAAGTTTTCAAAAGTCCATCGGGCATTATAACGGTGCATTTTGATAAGTCAATTTCAAATCGTGCATAGTATCGACTAAGTGTGTTTTTTCAAAGTCTAATTGTTCATAAAATCACTAATCACCAACATAATCACGTTTAATCATAATTAGTCATGTTTAAGCAAAATAATAACCTCCTTAATATGAACTAGTAAATACTAATCTAAAGTTAAGATAAAGTATCTACCTTAATTCCGATGATTAGTCGGAAGCCGATTAGCTAGTTGAATTCCGGCGGCGTAACGACTAGTCAACCTTTGCTCGAACACTTTCTTGCTAACTTATTCTACCTTTCTAAGATCTAGGGGTGGTCGAGGGTGGTGGAGTGTGGTGGTTTAGGATGAGTTTCAAGAAGAACACTCAAGAACTCATTCAAGAACACTAGAAAGCACAAAGTGGAGAAGTTGGGAGATTTTGGTGTGAGGAAATGAAGTAAGGTGAGTGAGCTATTTATAGAAGATTGTAATTGGGTAAGTAGCCTACCTTGTTAAGTAGTCAAATTTTCTTTCTTCTCATTAATTCAAAAAAATACAAATTAGGTTTAGTAAAGTCAAAATTGGTAGGAAGACAAAATTGAACACATGTCTAATTAGGGTTTTAAATAGGCTAAGGCTAGTCAAAATAGGACAACATAGGAGTTGGGAAAATTAGTAGGCCTTCCGGATGCGATGTAGTGAAATACTCGGTGTGCACGCGTTGATTTTACGGCGCGGAAAAATAAATAAAAGAAAATAAACAAACTAGATCTAGTTTCATTCAAATTATTTAAACTAAATAATAAATTATTTCATTTAGCGATATTAAAAATAACTAATCGAATTAATAAATCGAAATTTTTATCTACGAAATTTCGGGTTATTACAACCTATCCCCCTTAACAAATTTCGTCCTCGAAATTCGAATTACTCAACAGATGGGAACAATTGTGGATAGTTGGCTCTCATGGCTTCTTCCCGTTCCCAAGGTTTTTCCTCTATTTCTTGATCTTTCCATAATACTCGTACTAACTGAATGGTTCTGTTGCGGATACGCTTCTCCATGCTGTCCCGGATTTCAATTGGTTCTTCCTCAAAAGTTACGTCCTCATCTATGTCAAGATATTCCTAATTTTAACACGTGTTTTGGCAGGACGAGATACTTTCTTAACATAAAGTCGTGAAAAACGTTATGCACTCAGTATCTGTGGCGGGAGTGCTAATCGGTAGGTCACTTGTTTGATTTTCTCCAAAATCTCAAATGGGCCGATATATCGCGGAGAAAGCTTCCCTTTCTTCCCGAATCTAATTACTCCTCTTCGGGGCCGAATTTTTTTTTTTTTTGAAACACGTGGTCTCTCTCTGAACGACAAGGGTCTGTTTCTTCGATCTGCATAACTCTTCTGTCGGCTCTGCGCAGTAAGCAGTCTCTGTTAGATAGGCTTAATCTTCTCGTCGTGTCTCTAACCATTTCAGGTTCTAGTAATCCTATCTCTCCGGCGTCAGTCAAACTTGTGATCGACAAGGGTGGCCGTAAGGTTCCTTCTTTCTTCTTCACGAACAGTGCAGGTGCTCCTCATGGTGAAGTACTCGGTTTGATGTATCATTTCTCTAACGACTCTTGTAGTTGGGTCTTCAATTCCTTCAGTTCTGTCGGCGCTATATGGTATGGGGCTATCGAAATTAGGGCGGTTCTAGGTTGAAGCTTGATGGTGAAATTGATCTATCTTTGTGGCGGTTAATCCAGGTAGATTGTCAGGAAACACGTCAGCATAGTCACAGATGATGTGTGGCGGTCCTAACTCTTCTCGGTCAGATTCTTCCAACTGGAGACTAGCTAGCCATCCGAACAGTTGGTTCTGTCATTACGAGCGTCGAGTCGCCGAATTCACAACCTGTCTATCCCCCTTAAAACGAAAGCATGTCCCATCAGGGTGAAAAGCCGTTATTATCTTTTGATGGTAATCAACGACAGCTCGATGAGTTGACAGCCAATCCATCTCCATAATTAAGCCGAAGTCAACCATCTCGATCACGCGTAAATTGCAAGTTAGTCGAATATTACTTACTTCTAACTCGCAGCCTCTACAGATTAGATTAACTGGTAAACTAGCGCTTAAAGGTGATGCTATTGTCATCTGGTTCTCTAGGAGTTCAGTGTCTAATCCTAGCGTAGATACGCATGCAGCTGCTATAAACGAACACGATGCTCCAGTGTCAAATAAAGTTTGAACACAGGTACTAAACAGTAATAGGATAGAGTCTAGCGTAGGGTCCTGGAGAAGGTACCGGTAGTGATGGTTGTGTGGCAGTCGAGGTGGTAGCGTGCCAGGACGGTGGAAAAGACGGCTCATCGGCATAGTCATAAGCTAAGAGAAAGCAAGTCCTTGTGTGAAATTGTGTTGTGGTGTTAAGTGAAAATGTGAGAATGGTGCTAAAGGAAGTACAACAAGGTTTACTAAATACTCGCTTTATTGCTACAAACGATAGACTTGTAGGTTTGCTTACAACCGAGGTTTACTTATAATACCGCAAAAGGTTAACCTCTCATACTAGAAGTGAAAACAACATTTTATTTAAAAATCTAACTATGGCTAGGTTCTAATCTTCTCGGTCATCTGGTCAACTTCATTCGGAGCATTCAAGGGAAATACATTCTCGACATGCTTTCTTTTCTGGCCTAGTATTCTATTGTATAGGTTGCTTCCCAAAGCTCGGATTGGCAAGGTCAATCTGTTGATATTGCTGGGGCTGCTGATATCCATAATCTATGGGTCCTACTGTCCTAGGTCAATTACGGCTGATATGCCTAAAGGCTTGGCAGTTAAAGCATCGGATTGTTGGGTTGTTGTGTGTTGATCCCGATGGTCCTTGCCTTCGGTCACCCCTTTTCCAAGGCTAGGTGTTAATCTGAGCAGGGTTAACTTTGGCTGGGTAGGGCCTACGATCGTTGTTGTTCTGCACCGTCCTGATGGGTCCTCCCGAACTGCTTCCTTGACGTTTAGCCCGAAAGTCAACGTCCTCCATTTCCATCCTTAGGGCACATTTTACCGCTTCAGCATAGGAAGTATAGCCCATTCCCATCACAATCTTGCGAGTCGAGCCAAGTCCCCATTCAAACTTTCGGACTTTGTCCTCCTCAGAGTGGGCAATGGCACGGCCATAGCGGTACAGTTCCTCAAATTTAGCGACATACTGTGTCACTGACATCGAACCTTGCTGCAGGTTCTGGAACTCCTGAATCTTTGCCTGCTTAATAGGAGCAGGAAAGTACTTGTCCAAGAAGATATTCTCAAACTCCTCGAAAGTCATGGTCTCAATGTTATAAGTGACCTCAATCATCTCCCACCAGTGTCGGGCTTCTCCTTGGAGTTGGTAGGCAGTGAGAGCTACGCGGTGGTTATCCTGGTTGATTCCTAGAGTGCTGAGAATCACCTTGATCTCCTTCAGCCAAGCCTCGGCTAGGGTAGGGTTAGGTTCACCGTGAAAGACAGGTGGTCGTCTCTTGCAGAACTCGTTCATCGCTTGAGTACGGGTCATGGGTCCAGGTGGGTTGTTAGGTGGGGGTCGGTTCACGTTGAGTGCAGCAATGAAGGCTTGCATGAGTTGTGCGAGGTCAGGGTTACCGTTGGTTCTGTTGGACGAGTCCTCACCATTGTTACGTGTAATCGCCATTCTAGAGTTGGAAATTCGTAGGAAATTTAGTCTAGAATACTTTTTTTGGAAATAATAGCACAACACTACAGCTAAAATCTAAATTCGAAAAGGATTTACTGCTGCTAAACGTTATCTTTGAGCACATATTTATACTGAAACTGACATGTGAGCAGGACACATGTCACAAACAGTCAAATCCTAAGTGTTCTCACGTTTCGCTTCCCTACGCTTGGTAATGGCTCATATATGCCTATAACTACACCGTTAGCAAATAGGATATTTGTAGAGTAGCAAAAGTATAAAGTACGGACATTTATTCAGGTTACGCTCTCGGAAAGTGATCTACCCATTCTACCCAAAGCCGAGTGTTGGAACCTAGGGCTCTGATACCACTTGTAACGCCCCGCATTTTTGGGATACGTTATGGATTATTATTACAATTTAAAGTCGGTCTTAAACGGTAATAATAATAACCAAAAATACATATAGATGATCTATCCTTCACAGATTACAAAAAGGTAGACTGGGTGGGTTCTACGGCTCCGCAAATCTCTCCGCCTGGTGGATCTCCATCTCGGCAGCTCCTCCGGCTCCGTGTTCTCCGTAGAGGTCCTCCTGTTCATTATGATAATCTAGCATAATAGCCAGAGTTGCGAAGCAACATCGTGGTATTATGCCAGGGCGAACCGTGAGCGAGGACGCTCAATAGATACCCTACCTTAATCTTAAACTAGCAATTCTAGAACAATATTGTAGGTGGCAGGTAAATAGTTGAAAAATCATTTATCAAAACAGTAAGTTCATGCGTGTCAATGCATCAGTATCACATCCAAATCAGAGTGCAGCTTTAATAAAATCAGTATCTCGTTTCTTTTAAGAAAAATCAGAGTATAGTATCAGTATCTCGTTTCTTTTAATAAAAATCAGAGTACAGTATCAGTATCTCGTATCACTTTCTCATAACAGCATTCTTCTTCAAATTTCAACCATGTCAACATCTCACATCTCTCGAAAGTTATTGGCCCGTTCTACAACCCCTTTCTAACGGTCACCAACCTTTCCGTTCGAAGGGTCGGCTACCCATAAACTGACTCCTGCAGTATGAGGTCCGCTAACTCCGCGTCACACACGACATAGTCCCGGTTTTCTTATATCACCGAACTTAACAGCCTGTTTATAAGATCCGTTTACTATGTGTTGTACTGAGTAAGTTCTGACCGTCAATTCACCCGCGGAATTTGAGGAGAAACTTCAAACAGCACTACCGTATAGTTCCATTGAGCTTTGACCACCAGTTCACCCCGGGGAACTGAGGCGGGACTCTAATGGCAGTATTGTTTATAGTATAGTTCCATTGAGCTTTGACCACCAGTTCACACCGGGGAACTGAGGCGGGACTCCAATGGCAGTATTGTTTATAGTATAGTTCCATTGAGCTTTGACCACCAGTTCACACCGGGGAACTGAGGCGGGACTCCAATGGCAGTATTGTTTATAGTATAGTTCCATTGAGCTTTGACCACCAGTTCACACCGGGGAACTGAGGCGGGACTCTAATGGCAGTATTTTATTTACAACAGTATTTTCATTCTCATCTCTATTTCTTCTTGTAAAAACAATCGATCATTTTCTTAAAAAACGTGTCGTGTCGTGTCGTACCGTCTCGGAAAACATGCACATGCTATATTACATAAAATCTTCCGTTTACAAATCGTTTTAAGATAAACTTTTCGTTTAAAAATATTTCATGATAACCGTGTTACTTTAGGTATAAAATCTCGTTGGTGACTTTCTTTAGACAAATGAGATAACCAGGAGAGTCCCAGGCTGGATGGCCGCACGAATGCAGTTACTGGCACCATTCCTTTCTTAGACAGCGCTAGGCATATCCTTTTTGACAGACCCTCAAGGGTGTTAGCCTTGGGTTAATCTCAACAGTCCAAGTACAGTCAAAACACTTTGAAGTCGCTTTAAGAAAAGTTTAGTCGGCTATTTTCCAAAAATCAATTGGGCAGCATAACGGCGTAAATTTGAAAAGTCGATTTTCATTCGGGCATTATAACTGGATATTTTAAGTTTTCAAAAGTCCATCGGGCATTATAACGGTGCATTTTGATAAGTCAATTTCAAATCGTGCATAGTATCGACTAAGTGTGTTTTTTCAAAGTCTAATTGTTCATAAAATCACTAATCACCAACATAATCACGTTTAATCATAATTAGTCATGTTTAAGCAAAATAATAACCTCCTTAATATGAACTAGTAAATACTAATCTAAAGTTAAGATAAAGTATCTACCTTAATTCCGATGATTAGTCGGAAGCCGATTAGCTAGTTGAATTCCGGCGGCGTAACGACTAGTCAACCTTTGCTCGAACACTTTCTTGCTAACTTATTCTACCTTTCTAAGATCTAGGGGTGGTCGAGGGTGGTGGAGTGTGGTGGTTTAGGATGAGTTTCAAGAAGAACACTCAAGAACTCATTCAAGAACACTAGAAAGCACAAAGTGGAGAAGTTGGGAGATTTTGGTGTGAGGAAATGAAGTAAGGTGAGTGAGCTATTTATAGAAGATTGTAATTGGGTAAGTAGCCTACCTTGTTAAGTAGTCAAATTTTCTTTCTTCTCATTAATTCAAAAAAATACAAATTAGGTTTAGTAAAGTCAAAATTGGTAGGAAGACAAAATTGAACACATGTCTAATTAGGGTTTTAAATAGGCTAAGGCTAGTCAAAATAGGACAACATAGGAGTTGGGAAAATTAGTAGGCCTTCCGGATGCGATGTAGTGAAATACTCGGTGTGCACGCGTTGATTTTACGGCGCGGAAAAATAAATAAAAGAAAATAAACAAACTAGATCTAGTTTCATTCAAATTATTTAAACTAAATAATAAATTATTTCATTTAGCGATATTAAAAATAACTAATCGAATTAATAAATCGAAATTTTTATCTACGAAATTTCGGGTTATTACAATTAAAAAGATATTTGGTTTACAAAACTTCTAGAGGTTTACATAAAACAAAAAAGAAAGGCTATTTTGTTAAGCAGGGTTGTATCTATGACTCACATTTGTTTGTCAATTATTCCTTCTGTCTCTTTTGTGTCTATTGTCTATATCTTTCTATGTGAATCTCAAAAAATATGTAATATGGATCTTATTTGATAGATCTCAATTTGTTCTATAATATAAAGTTCTCAAAATCATAAAAAACATTATAGATTGAAAAATATAAGCAATAGACACACAAGAGACAAAAGGAATAATTGACAAATAAAATGGGACGGAGGGAGTATATTTTTTGAATGTACTAGGAGCAAGCAAAATAACCGTCAAACCGCCAATCTAGTCCAAACCAATCTAAACCGAATGATTTGGTTTGTTTTTTTTTAAATGTGGTTTGGTCCGCCAATCCATTCCACTACCCTATTTTTTTAATTCCAAGATTAATTCCTAAACTTTGAGCTTAATCAATTGATTAACTTCCTAATCTTTTTACTCCGTAACTGATTTCCTATCTAATATTGGGCCCAATTCTTTCACTATTTACAGATATTCTTCTATTCTTTAGTTGGTTGATGTTAGTGAGTTTTAGAGATTTTAATAGAACTAGTTTTAATACAAGTTAAGATCTAATTTATCTACGCAATTTTAAGTACTTTAAACAATCTATGGAAATGATATTTAAATTTTCCAACGAACCGTGGTTCAAAATCGAAAGCAAATCGTATTTAAATGATTTGGATTGGTGTGGTTTTATGAAGTTTATGAGTTGGTTTGGTATTTCAAATTCATAATTTAGGCAGTGGTTCGGTTACTGATTTACTATAAAATTAGACTAATCCGATCTATGCTTACCTCCAAATGGGACCACCACATGGTGCCCAAGCATTTGGTGTGGACCTCAAGACAAGTGTGGAGGTCCCACCTCAATATGTGGTGAATAAAGGACTTGAGGCACCTTGTCACGGTACCAGAGAGGCACTTTAAATAAGCTCTACGAGAGGAAAAAGGTACAGTTCAGATAAGTGGGTTAATTTAGAGCCCACCATTCCCAGAGCATCTCCACTCAAATTTACGCTCAAACTCAAATTTGAGTAAAAATCAACAAAAACACCACTCTACTCTTTACTCAAATCCATTACCAAATATGAGTTTACTCAAAATTTTCACCAAATTTGGTATGATCAAATCTTTACTCAAAATTTTAAGGTTATTTTCTCCTTCTCAAATTTACAATTATGCCACTAACAAAGCCTTTACTCAAATTTATGCCTACATTTGCTTTTGTCCATTGAAGTGTTCCATATCAAATCAAATTTTTTACTCAAATTTGGATTAAAAATTGAGTAAAGGGTTGAGATGCTCTCAGCCATGCAATTTCAATCTGCAAGAGGAAAAAACAAGGAAAAGAAAGGATAACTTTTACTTTTGATCGGCATAAGGAAGGATAACTTCTAATCATCATTACCATAAGATAAACCACTAATCATTGTCATCATCATAGGATAATCTCTTTTATATTCGTGTGGGCCTAACAAAAATAAAATAAAAAGAAGCCATATTGGCACCGACAGCTCGGATTTAATCCGAACTCCAAGTGATTCGAGCCATCCATTGTTCAGATTAAAATCCGAGCGTTCATTATCGAGATAGACTGCTCAATGGCTCATTACACTCCTTTGGTGAGTACCTCACTAAAAGGCCCCCGCTCCCGTTCCAAACTACCGATGAAGTTAATTTGCACCAACTCTTTCACGATAATTTCATTTTTAGTACCTAGATAATTAGTGTTCCTTTTAACGGCAAGGGGTTTTTCAAGTAGAAGCATGACAACAATTGAAGCTTCGTTCCTAATCTCACAAGTTGGATTCTCACTAATAACTCCTTGGACCACAGGAAGTTTGTCGGGGTTGGATTCTCACTAATAACTTTGAGGGTTTTAGATTAGTCAACGTAGCTGTAACGACTCGGCCAAGTGAAACTTTCGCTCTCAACCAACGTGGGAATAAGTACTCACTTCCCCCAAAACTGAGGTATTATAGTAGTAAACCATGACATCCGGTTACCAGAAAAACACGAAAAAAGATAATGCATTAAGAGGTATGAGCATTTTAATGAATCTATTTTTGCATATGAAGTTTGGTCTACAATTGGTAATTTCTATCAAGTTTGTGGTAATTTTTTTTTTTTTTGCTTCACAATGGTGATTTGAATTATTCATCTTGTAGCATCCGCAGAAATAAAGATATATGCAAAAATATCAGTTCCGTCGAATATCAATAGATATATATTATATGTACAAATCATATTTTTACAAAAGATATCTTATTATTTTCCATTTATTTCCCCCTCACTTGGCTTGCGACAGTGACCGTAACCATTAATCTTGCAGGGCCTAAAACAAAGATTATTTAGCACCAAAATTAATTTAATTGGATATCGATTATCGATAGATAAAAACCACATATATTTAGGGGTGCTTTGGGTAAAAAACCAAAAACCAAAAACCAAAAAACCACTTTTGTCCTTATTCAAATTTTTTTTGCATTTGTTAGTTTCGCGTCAAGATTTTGTGGTTTCTGGATTCCTCTCGGCGAGACGAATCTAACGAGTATAAAGTTATGGTCAAACCAAATATTTTTTTGAATAAAGCCGAAATACTTGGATTATTGGCCAATAATCCACCTATTTTGGCTTTATTCAAAAAAATTTGAATTTTGACCATAATTTTATACTTGTTAGATTCGTCTCGTCGAGAGGAATCCAGAAACCACAAAATCTTGATGCAAAACTAACGAATGCAAAAAAAAATTGAATAAGGACAGAAGTGGTTTTTTAAAAAACCAGTTTATGGTTTTTTACCCAAAGCACCCCTTAATTTTATCTCGACCAAACCAGTCGCAATCATGCGCGTGGGGACATGGATTTCTAGTGAATAGTCGACGAGACATTGACAGAGGGGAGAAATAAAAATACAGGAATAATCAATCAATCAAATAATAGAGGAACTCAATGAGTAGTGGGAAGAACTGAGCACCCATTCTGGTGTGGGGAGATTATGGGCTGGCCAAAAAAAAAAAAAAAAAGCACCATTTTTTACTTAAAAAAATTAACAAAAAGGAATATCATTGCCTGAGTTTCCCTTTAAAGTAACATAAAATGGAAATTTCTCAAACTGAAAGCTGAGCACTTCGTTGGATGAAAACTATTGGAGTTGGGGGAAAGCAAGAAGAATCAAACCATCATTCTGACAAGCAGGGCCGGCCCAAGGTATTTGGGTGCCCAAGGCCAATTAAAAAAAATGTGCCCTAAAAATTTTCGTGTTCCTCAACTTAACTTTCTACGTTTTTGTTACTATAATTTCCCCGTCCAAAATGGAATTAATACAAGCTAAATTTAACAACGATTTAGAGCATCCACAGTTCTGTGCCTTTTTAAAAACAAAATTTGGGTTAAAACTCCTTTGTTATGCCAATGTTAAATCCTAGTGTTACCAAAATCTGTTGTTCTTTAAGTTTCCTCCAAAAATTTGGGGAAAAATGGCTCATTTAACAACTTATAACAAGTAAGAAATTTGATCTGCTAGGATTAACATTACAACTTGTCTACAAGAAAAACAGTGAAATTTGATCAACAACTTCTGGGAAAATCCTGGATCGGACATAGAATACCATTCCAGCTACCCACTATCTTGAATTACGGAAATAAAATTTTACGCGGGATAATAAAAAGGAAGTTTATTTTGGAAAACTCATCACCAAACTTTCGATAATCGTCAAGCCACAAAAGATAGTGCTCCTTGTTACGGAACAAACTTTTGGTGAAAAGCCTAAGGAGAAGGTTCTGAGATTTTGTTTTACGGAACAAACTTTAGGCTTTTAGCCTATGGGCCTTTTTTTTTTTTAATTTTGGGTCACAATGGTTTTTGGGTTTTTTTTAAATATTGGACCACAATGATTGGGCTCTTTTGTTACTTATAATGGATATTTTTCTTTATTTGGGTCAAAAAAGTGTTCTAGTCAAGCCCATTGGTATAAAATGTTGGAGTGCCCCAAAAAGTAGCCATTTTTGGAGTGCCCTAGGCCCAGGCCTTGTGGGCCTTGGGCCTGGGCCGGCCCTGCTGACAAGTGTTATGGAGCATCAAAAGCTTAAAAATATAAAAAACCCTTTCCACCCATCACTTGTTGTTTATGTCATTTAGGACTCCTTTCGACTAATATGAGTTTCAGATTGGACTATATCTATCAAGAGACCGCATTTTCATCGTTCGTTTAATTTTTTTTTACCAGGATTAAACATCCATTGGTTATGTAATCCAGAACATGCAATATGATGGGGATGTGATATTATTTATCCAACCATTATTAATTCGACGACATAATATACCCGATGAGATTATGTGTCGTTTACCAATTAATTCCGTCAAATAAAGTATTCTTGACTTTTGATGAATACGATCTCTGAATAAACTCTAGACTGAACATGAACGATATTTCTTTTCTAACTAGTGAGAATAGCCCCCCAAAGCATAATCACAGATTCAAAGAATTCTCCCATTCTTTGAGCCATTTGCAGAGACTACTCCCTTCATTTTTAAGCACTATACCCTTTGTACCATTAATTATAGTGCAACTGTTGATGCCGTTAATAGAATAAATGAAAAGACATAAAAGCCATTCAGTACCCTAACCCTTGCAATACTTGCGAATCATTCTCTCTCTCTACACTAACATAGTCCTGCTCTCTCTCTTGGATTGATCATCTACGGAAGAAAGTGGGTTTGTAGCCTTCATCGACGTTTTCTTCATCTACTGAAGACATTAGTGCATTTGAAGACAATCGCAAAATTGAAGGGATCTAGGGTTTGTACAAGTCACCCAATACTTGCTTCTTGGGATTGCATACTAAAATTTGGTATTTTTTCAATGTATTTGGTATTTATTGCATGTGCATGTGTGCAGATTGATTAAAGTAAGCTTTTAAAGATAGTTCGTGTATGAAAACCCGATTTAAAATTGTTTTCTTTTTTAAAATTTTAGTTGTCATTTTTTAAATTCTTGCACAATACTGAGGAGGTACTGAGGTAGCTCCATCTTGCACTTTTTCTTTTGTTTTTCTTAAGGTTACTTGTTTGTGTGGTATATTTGCAGTCCTTGGAGGGAAAACTCCCGCCATTCACTTTATGTCCATCTTTAGAATTGTTAACAGTTGCACTTTAGTCAAAAGTGCAAAGGGTGTAAGTGCTTAAAAATGAAGTGTGTGGGTATCTCAGCAAATTGCTCAAAGGAAATGGGGTATAAGTGCAAATTCCCCTTCTTGTTACTATCCTTTCTTCAATTGTTAAAGCATCCTTTGATCCCTATCTATTAAAAAATAACCTCAAAAAATGAGCAAAAGAAAAATTAACTCCATAAAACTATTAAGATTAGTAAGCTCACTCTCAAACCCCTCACCAAAACAGAATAAACAGAAAAATAAAATAAAAAACCTAAACAAAACCTTTTTTTTTTTTCATGAACTCAATGGCGTCAAAAGGATTTGAACTCCGTACTTGGGTTTTACGGTGAGAACTATAACGGGGGCATGTCGATAATTCTCCGAAATTGCGAATTTAAACCGGGTTATCAACATGGCCAAAATAATCTTAACTTCCATCATGGCAAAAGACTGGCCAACACAATTTCTTGGACCGGCCGCAAAAGGGATAAACCGCCCGGGCGAAAACGACTTGGTGGCGAACCGGTTAGGGTTGAATTCATTGACATCTTTGCCCCACAGTTCTTCACTGTGGTGAATGGCTAGAACTGGGATCCAAATTGACAGTCCCTTTGGGATATGGAGGTCACCCAATTTGAAATCTTCAAAGGCCATTCTAGGTAGAACAGAGGCTGGTGGGTAGAGCCTTAGTGATTCATTGATTACCCTGTTTAACTGCATAAACAAAAAATGATCTTAGGTTAATCTCTTTAATTTCAAAAATAAAATTAAATGGTCTAGATTTTGCAACTATAGTCATATATAGATGTATAGTGCAGATTCAAAGTTGGCGTGACTCGAGTCATACCCAGAATGAATCTGATCCATTTAAATTCTATTCTCTTAGAAATTTTACCAGGCACGTAATAACGATGGAGGAAATTTATGTTATTGTATCACTTATTATTAGCTCTTCTAATTTTTTTTTTTTGAAAAGTTAACCATAATAACAAAAACAAAATTTATAGTTTCTACCACGTGTGTGCGGCATCCAGCTGTCCGTTACGAAAATGCATGGTTCGGATTTAATTCGAGCCCCATATAAATCCGAACCGTCCATTGCTTAGATTAGATCCGAGCCGTATATTTTTGCAATGGTCAACTGAATCCCTGCATCACACGGTGTTGTGGTGCACAGCAGGGACCCTTGATGGCCTTATTTTTCTTACTTACCAAGTTGAGTTTTGAGAGATGGTCAATGGAAGGTGGTGCACCATGGGAGACCTCATTCACTTCTTCTCTAACCTTTTCTTGCCATTTAGGGTTAGAAGCAAGAAGCATCATGGTCCAAGTCAGCAACAGAGCAGTGGTCTCATGCCCAGCAAAGAAGAAGGTTTTGCACTCATCCATGATCAACTGCATGTTCTTCAAGCTATTAAACCCATTTCCTGATCTCTTTTTTTGCATTTCATTTAATAGTATTCCGAGTAAATCGTTCCCGTATGAACTGCTTCGGCCGATTTCTACGCAGTTTTTTCTGCTCTGTATGATCTCCATTAGCAGCCTCTCTACCTCCATCTTCAGTGACTTTATTTCTCTGTTGTATTTTGTAGGGAAAAACCTGTGGAAATAAAAGCGGATTTGAAATGTCATAAAAGAATTAAAGTTCGTTTTTCGTGGTAGAAAGTATGTTAGTATTCCAAGACGAGGTGTGCATAAGCTGGTTACATGCGACTCACCGACTTCCAGGGAAGCATAAGTGCCGGCTTGATTGGGCGCAACGATTTTGCAAAAGTGTCAACAAATAGAAGATTTGCTGGCCCTTTTCGTAGCTACAATCGAACTCGGTTCGTGAAATGATGTGCGCGGTGAGCCGACTCATGTACTCGCCTATCTCGAACTCGGTCTGACCTAACTCAACTGCGTCATGAAGTGACTGTAGCATTTGGCTAGTGCAATCCACCATGGACCCTGCATACCCCTGTCAATCACCCTTACCAGAAAATTAGTAATTTACATTTACTAGATATTTATCTTAGGATAAAAAGTAAGTGTGACCAAGTACGGAACTGTTATGGGGCTTATGGGGCCATTTGAAAGTCTGTACAAATATCTAGATTTTTTTTAATATTAAAAGTAGATATTTATTTGAATAACAGATTTCACTTTCTGGATATTTTTCGGGGTACACTCTCGGGTACTTAGCATTTACCTAAAAAGAAAGAAAGGTGAATTCTAGGATTGAATCTCCTCGGCCCAACTGAATTCCATCTCTATAAGCACAACAAATAAGGACGTAGCTTAAGCAGTCGTTAGTGGCATTTAGGTGTTATAATGTGAAGTCTCAGGTTCATGATGGAGCGACGTTAGCGCCCGCCGCTAATCTAAGTCTACTAACATACTAACATCGTTCGGGCGGAGAAAAAAAAAAAAAAACTACCATTTTTTTTTGGTCTTCTCTGTAACTACAACAAAAACGGAGGATGAGTTTCTCACACACGTTTTGGTTACATTCGCAGAGAAGGAAATTGTACCTAACTCAATCATAGCCAACTTTTGGGATCTAAGGAAGCGCCACATTCCATCTGATACGTGGTTTAGGTAACGCATTGGGAAACTTTTGCTTCTTCACCTTTTAACTAGTTTTTAGTTCGTTTAGAGCACCTAGATATTGTGTTTTGCATGTATTGGGTATCATTTAGACATTTATATGCTTTAGATTCCTGAACCTTGATATTTCAAAATCTTGTTATTCATGCTATGGCCTGCTTGTACATGAAATCCGGGTTCCTTCTTAGAGGGTGACGTTGGTAAGTACATATAAAATTTAAAGATTATGTTAAGTAGAGGTTTAGTTAATATGTTGACATTAGTGCTGTTATTCTTGTGTACCTTAAGTTTGTCTCCCATAAAGGCCGGAGCAACAATGTGTCGCTGGTGATGCCAATCATCACCATTGGCCATGAGTAGGCCCCGGCCGATGAAATGCTTGGATCCTTCTTGCTGTAGCCATGATTTTCCAGCCTTTTTACTGTACCTTGATAGAAGCTCTTTGATGAGCTCCGTCTCGGTTAAGCACATCCGCGGCTCCATTCCATGCCAATATATGAATCTCTTTCCTGTCAGCGCGAAAAAATCACCGACAATAACATACTATATGCCAACAGAATTTTCATATATACAGAATATACTATAACGTACGTAATTACCGTAAGCTTGAGACCAAGTGAGGAAATGTGGCAGGAGGCGGCCGACGATGTCGTGGCTGATGAGGTCCATGTCTTTGGAGGTGTGTTTGGAAACGAGGCAGGCCATGTCCATGATGTTCCCGGTTAGAAACCGCGGTTTTGGACCGGACACTCCTTGATTTTCCATGATTTTTTTGATCCTTCTTGGTGTTAGAAAGTAACAACTTGCAATCTCATAAGCAGCTTTGATGAACAAGGTGAGAAATATAACCAATAGAACCAACAACACTACTGAGGCCATTGTGGAGAGAGAAAGAAGAGAGAGAGGTGGTTAGGGGTGACTTCAAGAAACCCATATTTATAGTGTCAGAACAGGGCTGTGCAATTTTTTTTAATTTTTTTAATTGCAATAGGATTATAGGACCACGCAATTTGGTTAGGAATAAAAGGTTACTTTATCATTTTTATTTACCAAAATGGGGATGGTCGGTGGAAAATTATTTGTGGTCTTTTGCCAGCTCCTTAACACTCTAATTCATCACACTTTTTTTGAGACCTAGTACTGAGAGTATAGACGCTATGAAACTATGTGATAAATAAGAGTGTTGTGACACTACATGGCGGTGTTCCAAGATCATGGAAAAATTACTCTGGTTGGAGGGCCAAACCACTTTTCCAATTTAAGCATATACTATATTTAGATTCGGGATGAGCTTGAACTTCCCATGATTTCCAACGGTTGAAATAGAGATGGTGGGCGTTAGTGCTAATTAGATAGATACCCCTTATGAGTGGGTTGACCTCATTAATAATTGTATAGTATATCTTTGGGTGATGGTAAAATTAGGAATATTTTGTAAATAAGTAGTTAGTGGCTTGCCTGTACGTAGATGCCGAGTGATTATTCAGTGCTCTTGAAGCACCGCCACGTAAGGCTTTAAGAGTTTTCTGTCTTTAGCAGTAGAGTCGACACAAATTGTGGTAGAAAAGACGTTTGAAGCATCACGTGACGGTGTTGGTTCGTCCTTTTT
Organism: Vaccinium darrowii; assembly: GCA_020921065.1. NCBI lineage: Eukaryota > Viridiplantae > Streptophyta > Magnoliopsida > Ericales > Ericaceae > Vaccinium > Vaccinium darrowii. The sequence goes on along the minus strand of CM037158.1, from coordinate 10,351,581 downwards.
AATCTGCGGATCAAAACTCAATTTGGATGCCTGTAATCTTTTGTAGGAATAAGAATTTGATTATTAGGAGTCAAATTCCTAGTAATTCGATAGTCGGAGTAATTCTATTCCGACAATTGGATTAATTTTGTAATGTTCTCCAAGAATAATTTATTTTGAAAATTTACTAAATTCAAACATTTCCTTTTTGTATGGACTGAGCAGGGAACCCAAGATTTCCCTAGGGGGTGGGAGGGATCAGGTTCCTCTTCTATTAAGGAATGCCAAATGTGAATCCTCTTGAATTGGAAGATAAATTGGAAGATCAGTAATCACATTCACATTTACATTCTCACTTTTCCCAAACGTAAGAATGTAAGAGTTTTGGAATCACATTCTCATTCCTCTCTAGGATACCAACTATCCAAACACAGAGAGTAAGGGGTAGTTTTCCATTTGCTAAAATGGGAATTTGCTAAAATCAAGTGGAAGATTTTAGCAAATGAAGTGGGGAGGAGATTTTAGCAACAATGAATCTGGACATATGTCAAATGGAAAACTAGGCCTAAATGAGATTGCTAGGCATGTGAGTTTGGCCCAGTGGAAATTGGGGCATGGGTCCAGCCCTTGAACCCTTAGCCCAATTTCGGTAGAAGCTAAGGGCCCTTAGATCGGCCTGGTCTAGGGTTTTCCTATGAGATGATCAGCCCTGCAGTTGGTGGACGCTTGCAGCTGGGCCCAGCCCAATAAAACAAAATTATTTCTGTTTAAATTTGAAAAAATTCCACCGAAGATACAAGTTTTTGTTTTTGTGTTTAGGAAACCTTTTTCTCAAATTTCATCCAAAGTTTAAAAAGTTATACTATGCTCATCTGGTAAGATAAACCAAAAAGTAAAACTAGGAGGTAAATAATAGGAAAAGATGTAGTATTTTAAAACTTCTAATGCAAAAAATAATCAATGAGGAGCCTAAACCCCCAATTTTTTTTTGTCTACACATAATTTCATATTCAATATGTGCCTTGTTCGATGGATCTCATCGAATAGGTTTCAAAAATATATATTTTTCCCAAATTGGATATGTATAACAAAAAGTTATGAACATTTACCATGTAAAAATAAGAAGTGAGAGATCTCAAATGCGCGGGAAGGACCTTGTGAGAGTGTGAATTACTTATTTGGGTAGGATCCGTCCAAACATGAAATCAAATAGTAGACATACGAGCTGGGCTGGGGTTTAGGTCGGGCTTATACTAGATAAAAACAAGATTTGTGCATTCCCAAGCCCGGCCCATTTATAATCGGGCATCATTTAATATGCCCAAGTCTAACCCAAACAAAATTTTAATTTTCCAAACCCAGCCAACATGCCCATTTATTTTTTTTTTGAAGCATGATATCACAAACATAAATTAATCAACCATAACGATCACAATTACAATTCACACTCGTAATAATATACTTAAAGTTCTAAGTTCTTACAAAAATATTAAAAACAGACCTATAAATGAAAGTGCAATTAAAGAAAAAGATTGAACTCTCCAACATCAATCAATTTCTATATATTGTATTAAAAAAAAATTATTTAAATCACGCTGGGCCTCAAAAGAATTTTCCAAACTCAGTCATTTAGTAGACGGGCTTAAATCTCAATCCAGCCCGGACCTATGAGCCTTAAATATCCCAAACCTTAAAAAAATCGAGCTGAATTGGAAGAGCAAGGTTGGCTACCGAGTCTGTGTGCACCCCTAATATGTACTATTAAGACTAGCCCAAAAATTATCCCAGCCCCTTATCCTCTCCTCTTTTCCTCTGCCAAACGGGTTGTAAGATATGATTATAACCCTCAATTTAAAGAACAACGTTATTACAAAGCCACCTCTCATGTTAGATGACCGAATAGGTGGGTGGTATTTATTGGTCGTCTTTCCCGTTGCGTACTTCCATTCCTGCAAAATTATTCGAAATTCAATACTCCTACTTTATATATAATCTTTTTTGATAACTTGATGTCCGACCAGTTTATGCGAATTTCGATTAATTCCGAAACCCTGAACGTAAACGAAAATACTATTGATCCCGTATACCACCTAATTAATGTAGACCAATAATTGAACCAAGGTTGCAAATGAACATAATTGAACCAAGGTTTAAGGTCTTTGTTAGGATCGAATCACACACGCACACGATATATGAGTATAAACAGTAAATAATTGACACAGAGATATACGTGGTTCCCCAAAATCGGATACGTCCACGGGAGCGGAGAGAGTAGTCATTTTATTGATGATCCGAGTACAAAAGGTTTTACAATAGCAAGTATATATATGGCTGCCACTTCTATTCCAACCCTAATTCGCATTATAGCCTGAATACCCATAATGCCCTTATAGCACTGTACCGTACCACGGGGGGGCGCACCCCCCCCCCCCCCCCCAAAAAAAAAACCTTCGGGCCTACGGCCCGACCCGAACAGCTGAATCTACAATGGGCCAGTGCCTCTCTCTGCTCCGCTCCCTCACTCCGCTTCGCTTGGCACTGGCCTTTTACGAGAACTTCTCAGTACCTCTTATACACAACATATGAGCCATAAGTTCCAACAGTCTTCGAGTACTTGTTTTACATTCAAAGAGAGCTCGTGTTGAGCCTAAATATTCGAGCTCAAGCATGATTTATATTTGAGGGTTTAAATTAATACTGAATGAGCCTCTATTAATTAGCCGAGCCATTCATATGAGATGACCTTATCTACACACACCGAGTTATACCTGATTCGAGCTCCACTCATTAACTAAACGAGTAAAAATATGTTGTTTAAGCTCAACCCATTTAGTATAAGAGCCGAGCCGAGACTTGCTATCGAACTATTAGGAAAATTTACAGCGGAAAAGAATTCCAAAGACCATGCAATTCCATTGATATCCTGAACAAAAATACAGAATTCTCAAACAACATAATTGAAATAATAGAATACACAAACTGAAAATTGAACCTAGTCTAGTGAAAACCACAGTCTCCTTAAAAAGAATTCGCCGCCTACTGAGGGTGTTGTAGGTTAATCGGTATCCATCTTCCAGGATAAAACAGTTGAACCATGAACGTTGGAACACCTTCGATGAACACCTTGACGAACTAAACCTTGTATGTCTCTCTCTACGAAATACGAGTTTCTGGTGTATTGCAAGGAATACGAAAATATGTTGGCTATCTCAATACTGGATTGCAAACATATATATAAGCAAGGAAGAAAGACCCTTGAGCTGCCATGCTCCATTCAATGTCGAAACTTCGGTTGCTCCGGGAGATCTTCCGAATGTTCCGGTTTCGTTTATCCAAAATTCCGAAAATTTCTCACACGAATAGTCTGGTTCATTTGCAGCCCTACAGCCACGAACTAATTGGGTGATTGTCGGGGTTTCAAACGCAGGATCAGTAATTGATGTCGCCTTCATCCCACTAAATCAGAAGGCTCAGAAAGCACTAGCAGTCGGTTTTTGCAACTTGCATCTTCATTAACTTTGAGCAAGGCAACGTCGTTGTTTCCACAATTAAGGGCCTCAGCCACCTAAACAGAAGGCCATTAAATTCATAATTGGAGTTGTGTGTGATACTACTCTTTGAAAATTAGGTTGAGTTTATACTAAAAATACTGTTTTCTTCCTATAGTCAAAAGTGAGCGTTGTTTACGTTAAATGATATTGTTGTGATGCATGTGAGGAGAATGACTTGTGAAAAAACACCGAAAATACATGCGAAAATACCGAAAACATCATAGTGGAAACTCAACCTCAATTTATTTTTTCTTCTTTAGACATGTTAAACACGGCACTGTCTCTTTTGATTTTTCTCATTATTGCCACGAGTTCAACCTAACAATTGAGTCACTTTCCCAGTGTGATTTTAGTGAATATTAACAATTGAGTCACTTTTCGAGTGTGATTTTAGTGAATATTAACCTCCCTGTTATTGGTTGAAGTGACGTAGATCCAATTCTGCAATACACTTTTTAATAAGGATGATATCACTTTTTTTGGGATCAATATTATCTCAACAAATAGGAGAAAGGGTAATAAGACGGTGAATAAAAAGAGTGTGAATAAAATTAACACTTTTTCCGAGTGTGATTTCTCCCAACCCTCTCTCTCTCTCTCTTTAGAATCTGGGCCATCCAAAAAACCCTTTTGGACAGCCGAGATGCACGCTCAGTATCACATGTACCATACCCGCTTGGCACCCAAACTCTTCTCAACCTTTAGGGGATCGTGTATTGAAACAAGAGTAGTAAGGGCATCTTTAGTGCACTACCTAAAAGAGTTTCCTAAAGTGCTCTAACTAGTTAGCTAAGAAAAACTCAAAAAATGGTCTCTAGTGCACAAAAATTGGCTCCCTAAAATCCTAAGTGGCACCCCTCACTACTTAAAGTGCCCTAAGTGACTATCTAAATTTGGGGAGAGACTTAAGGAGAGAGAAAGAGCCAAAGAGGAGAGAGATAGAGAGAGAAGGGAAGGAGGAGAGAGAAAGAGGAGAGAGAGAATAACTTTAAGGAGAGAGAAAGGAAAGGCTTGAAGTTAATGAACATTTTTAGGGAGCCCCATTAAAGTGCATTTCTCCTTAAAAAGCTAACTAAGTTCTTAGCACACACATTTTTTTCTTCTTTAGACATGTTAAACACGGCACTGTCTTTTTTGATTTTTCTCATTATTGCCACGAGTTCAACCTAACAATTGAGTCACTTTCCGAGTGTGATTTTAGTGAGTATTAAAAATTGAGTCACTTTCCGAGTGTGATTTTAGTGAATATTAACCTCCCTGTTATTGGTTGAAGTGACGTAGATCCAATTCTGCAATACACTTTTTTAGTAAGAATGATATCACTTTTTTTGGGATTCACATTATCTCAACAAATAGGAGAAAGGGTAATAAGACGGTGAATAAAAAGAGGGTGAATAAAATTAACACCTTTTCCTAACAAAATTGGGTAAGTCCCAATCAATAAGAACTCACACATGCCCATCACATATTAATGGGGCAGGCTACCAGAAGTGACGGCTCCAAGAAATCACATCAGTGGTTGGAATATTGCACTCTGATTTTTTAGGAGCTTTGGCTTGCTTACAAGGAAGTCTTGTTAAGAGTATATGTGATATCTCTTGAGCATAATCTTATTTCAAGCGCCGCCCTGTAACACATGCCTTGGTTCGTGGCCAATGTTATCACTTTGTTAGAAGATTGTGTAGTAGTACTCATGCGCGAGGCCCAATCGTGATGGTTTTATGATGCCAGAAGCTTGTACACTAATAGACTAATCCTCACTCGAAGAGTCTTAGATTTACTGAACTTTATAGTTTTGCAGCCCTCCATAAAAGGAAAAATAGCATCTAGCCAATGTAATAACTAGCTACTCCATAAATATATAATAACACAGAGAGACCACTGATGGTGGTAGCCTAGATTGCAAGGTACAACACACTTCTAGGTTCTAGTCTCGCTGATTTCGAGACTATGCCTTTGTATTTACGTGATGCTGTGGTGACGGCCTGTAGGCATGGCTCGAATCGGACATTCACAGCGGGTAGAGAGCCTCTATTGTCACGCCCAAGAAGGGTTGTTTCGCTGGTTGCCTCCAAACACAAACTGTCATTACTCACCAAAAAGGAAAATGTAATGGGGAAACAGAACTAAACCAGAGCTACTAATTTTAATTTCAACAACAGAAAAGTTATACTCCTATCTTCATTTATAAGCTAATTTATTTTTCCGATCATACATAACAATTGATGGGGTATGGCATGAAAACAAAAAACAAAAAACAAAAACAAAGAAAATTTACGCTTCCTATTTTGTGACATAGCAGCACTAGATGGTCTTATGACACTCTAGCTACAAGCACACTAAATGCAATGCTGTTCTTTTGCAGATACATTTATGGAAGACAAAAAAAAAAAAAAACCAACAACAACAATGCACATATTTATTATATGTACTCAGACTCTTAGAGCTTGACAATTTCCGGAATATGGACTGGGTACCTATCAATACAGTCTTGCCATGGCCCGTCACTTGGTGTTCCAATGGTCCTGTTACACTTCCAGACAGCGGAATTACACTTGAACCCGCTCCCGAACGCGATTTGCCAAATCCGGTCGCCTTTCTTCATCCTCCCTTTGGACTCGATGTAATTCAGTTCGTACCACAACGAAGATGACGAGGTGTTACCGAATCGGTGAAGGGTCATTCGGGATGGCTCCACGTGCTCCGTCGATAGCTGGAGGTTCTTCTGGAGCTCGTCGATCACGGCCCTGCCTCCCGCGTGGATGCAGAAGTGATCGAACGCTTGTTTGAAATCGGGGATGTAGGGTTTCCATTTGGGGTTGAAGATTTTTCGGCCGATGAGGGTGAAGAGGAAGAGGAGTTGCTCGGATGCTGGGAGGACTAATGGTCCCATTGTGGTGATGTTGGATTTCAAGGCTTCACCAGCAATTACCTGTTGAGCATGCAGAATATATTCATATCATCTAAGCTTTTACTGACTAGCAATCACTTCTTCGTACAAAAATACCAGGATACAGGAAAAGTTTTCGGAAAAGTCTAGGTACCAAGAAAAATCACCCAATACTTACCCATAACATGAAAATCAGTAACCTAGATTCAAGTGATTTTCACATCCCGGGCCATTGATTTTCACATTCTAGGTAAATTCTGGGTATGTGGTGTTGCTGAAAGTTTCCCGAAAACGTCCAGAAAAGAGAAATGAACGGTTTAGATTCTCTTTCTCGAACGTTTTCCGGGGTAACTCTTCCCGTACATACAAGATAATGAAGTATTACCATGAGGTCCTTGGAGAGCCTTATGCCAACTTTCCCCTGCTCATCTTCCTCCTCAAACACACACTTGTACGCCTTATCATCCGACCCTTTGTGCGTCCTCACCACATGAACCAGCTTATACTTAGCCCTGGCCTTCTCCCTCCTCTTATTCGACAGCAATATCGCGGCGCCACCCATCCTAAACAAGCAATTCGGCAACAACATTGCCCTCTCGTCCCCCTGATAATAATTCGGCGTGATGATCTCCGTGCTCACCACAACGGCGTTTGAGTTAGGCACGACCTGAAGCAAGTCCCTGGCCAAGTCGATCGAGATGACCCCTGCACTGCACCCCATGCCTGACAAGTTGCAGCTCTTGATGTTGCTGCGGAGTTTGTACTTGTTTACGATCATGGCGGAGAGGGAAGGGGTGGGGGAGAAGAGGCTGCAGTTTACAATGAGGATGTCGATGTCTTTCGGTTTGAGGTTGGTTTTTTGGAAGAGGGAGTCGAGGGCGGAGAAGATGACGAGCTCGGCTTCGCCACGGGCTGAGGCCATGGTTGGGGTCGGGGGAATGTAGTGGATGGCCGGGGGGAGACAGGTTTCTTCGCCCAGGCCGGAGCGTTCTAGGATTCGCATTTGGAAGTCTACACTTTTAGGACTGTCCTTCAGGATTAACCTACAGGGACAATTACCAAGGTTCTGAATACCGTACTGTTAAAAAAAAAAAAATTGAATTCATCGTTTTCGGTGTTTTTCATTAAGGAAAATTGTAGCATTAAGGATATTGTTATTTATCCAAAATATTTTTTTCATAAATATAGTCCGGTACCGGACAATCTAGGGGGAGAAAAAAAAAACAAATTAATTTTATTTTTTAGAAACAAAAAGGTTGATTGAAATTTGACTAACTTTGGGCTCTGTGAGTTGTTTTTAATTTTGTTTTAAGTTTTTCTCTGAATGTTTACGGATTTTGTGTTTGATCATTTTTAAAACTTTCTAAATCAATTAACGTAAATGAATCCTTTTGGGGAAAAAATCTGATTTTTTTAAAAGATGTTTGATGTTGGGCTAATAGATCAATCCATGCATCAGTTATTTCTGAAAGCTATGGTTTAAGAGGGTCAAACCCATACGTCTAGTTTTTCAGAGAGCTATGGTTTAATTTTTTCTCTAAAAGTTATGGATTTTGTTTGGTTTGATCATTTAAAACTTGTCATTTGCTTTCTATGGGAAAAAAAAATAGTTATTCTGAAAAAAACATATAACGTTGGGTTAAACCCATACCTCAATTATTTGTTCAAAAGGGAAAAAATTGATTGAAAATGGGACTAACTTGGACCATATTAGTAGGATGTTCTCGTAGTACCATACCTGCTGGGCACCCGAATTTCAATTTTGAAAATTGAGAAATTTTGCGGGCTGATTGTTTTTGGTATTTTGGTTTAATTTTGTAATTTTAACTAGAAAACCAAATTTTTTAAGAAAAACATTTCAAATGGAATTAGTCCAAAAGGAGAAAAATTTGGCTTTTAAGCGGGTACGAGCACACATCTCGGCCGTTCAAAAGTGTTCTGGACAATCTAGATTTCTCCCAACCCTCTCTCTCTCTCTCTTTAGAATCTGGGCCATCCAAAAACCCTTTTGGACAGCCGAGATGCACGCTCAGTATCACATGTACCATACCCGCTTGGCACCCAAACTCTTCTCAACCTTTAGGGGATCGTGTATTGAAACAAGAGTAGTAAGGGCATCTCTAGTGCACTACCTAAAAGAGTTCCCTAAAGTGCTCTAACTAGTTAGCTAAGAAAAACTCAAAAAATGGTCTCTAGTGCACAAAAATTGGCTCCCTAAAATCCTAAGTGGCACCTCTCATTGCCGAAAGTGCCCTAAGTGACTACCTAAATTTGGGGAGAGACTTAAGGAGAGAGAAAGAGCCAAAGAGGAGAGAGATAGAGAGAGAGAGAAGGGAAGGAGGAGAGAGAAAGAGGAGAGAGAGAATAACTTTAAGGAGAGAGAAAGGAAAGACTTAAAGTTAATGAACATTTTTGGGGAGCCCTATTAAAGTGTATTTCTCCTTAGCTAGCTAACTAAGTTCTTAGCATACAAAATAGGGTCCCACATGTGCTTAAGTGTACACTTTAGTAAACATTTTTTAGGTAATGCACTAAAGATGCTCTAAGGCCCTGTTTGGTTTCATTTCTAGTAACCATTTATGGTAAGGCTGAAGATTCTAATATTTGTTTGATTGCAAAATTGATTTTGGAAAAAAGCAATAGTTATGAAAGTAGCCCCGGACCAAGTTTGGACTCGAACTGGACTGAACAGTCCAAATCTGGACCGTATAATGGTATAATTAATGGTTCAAATTAAAGACGGGAGAGGATACAATTTTCAAACTCATTTATTTGGTTTCTTAATATGGCAAGCAAAAATTAGGTGAACAAACAAAGAGTAGCTGGAGCAGATGGAGCCAAACGAGGCCTACATAAAATCTTAAATAAATCGACCCGTCTATTTACGAGAAAAATCTTCGGAGTATTATTCAAGTCATCAATAAAAAAATATTTTAAAAAATGTCCACTGTAATCCATTAGGATTTACAAATATTATACTAAGTTTTCTCCAGTGAATAATGGATACTCTTGATTGTTCAACAAATATTCAAATGGGGGTCTCTGTCAAAAAAATAATAATAATAATAATTTGAAAAAAAAAATGCAGTGTAAATTGCATGCAAATCCAATGTCTAAAATTACAATCCAAGCGTTCTTAATGTGCGAAAGAGTTAAAATCCAAATCCGAATCTAAAATCTATCGAAATAAAACCGAATCACACCGAATCGATAGACTTTCTATTTGTGAATAAAAAATCAAAGTGTCCGAATCGATTTACGCTAGAGTTGTCCCAAAAAATACGTATCATGTCTTTTAATTTACATGTAACATAGAGTACATCATTCTAGGTATCTGGCTATTGTAACAAAATTAATAAATTACAGTATTAACCCTCCAATTTATAAGACTATAGTATCAGCAAAAACAAAATATTTATGTGAGCGCGTTTAGCCAATAGTGAAAATTCAGCTTAACTGAAATAAATTAACAGTTAAATACGATATTGCGAACTTCTAGTCAATTGCGAAAATTCAGCTTAAGTGAAATAAATTGAAGGTTAGCTATTACAATATTAAACTTACAAATTATATGAACAACGTTTAGTCAATAGTGGAAACTAGCGCTTAAGTGAAAAAAATTGAAGGTTAAATATTACAATATTAAACATTCCAAATTATATGAACATCGTTTAGTCAATAGCAAAAATTCAGCTTAAGTGAAATAAATTGAAGGTTAAATTTTACAATATTAAACATTTCAAATTATATGAACAACGTCTAGTCGATAGCGTCAGCCTGAGCCACTGACCTGGAGTGTTCCATGAAGGTGGCAAAGGGCACGCGGCAAGTGACAGGGGGCTTATAGCACGCGTAATCCACGAGGAATACCGACCGAGGCTTGGACATGAAGTAGACGGTGGATATGAAAATAATCAAGAAGGAAGAACAGAGGATTTGGACGGTGTCAAACTGAAGCGATTTCACGACGCTCACGATTTCGTCCGGACCCATTCGGAGCACCTCGATCAGGATCCCGGCCATGATGGGTACGAGCAAGAAGGTGAGAATGTGGTTGACCAGGTACTGGTAGCCCAGTTTGACGTACTTGAGTTTCACGGAGGCGGAGAAGTCCGGGAGAATTTGAGGCATTTTTTTTAGAGAGAGAGAGAGAGGGAGGGGGGTGGATTGGGGGGAGAGGAGGGGAGGGGGGCGGGGAAATTTAAAGGCTAAAATGGGTTGGTCAACTTTTCAGTGGCGAGCGGGTATCTCGTACCCGCTCGCGCGATCTGGGCTGTCTAATTTGGTTTTAGACGGTTTGGATTATAGAGAGAGAGAGGAGGAGAGAGAGGATTTCAATCTGGGCTGTCTAATACACTTTTGAACGTTTCGGATGCAACGTTCAGGTCCCATGTCGGGTCGGGCACGTGGCTCCCAATTTTATTTTTATTTTTTTTTCATAAAATGGGGAGAAAGGGTATGAATAATGAATGGAGGTAGATGAGGGGATTTAATGAAGGGAAGAGGATGTTGCAGGAATAGTTTCCATCAAATTATACAACGCTCTCTTAGCTGGAGCTATTTATGTCATTTATTTGGTTGACGGTCCTTGAGTGTCCGAATCAGTTTACTGAAGCTCGACAAATCTAACAAAACTGATAATAATGGTTTATAATCAACCGTGGTTAGCTTAGTTGGTCACCTTTGTATACTTCCGTATAAAAGAGAATTAAGTTTCAGCATTTTTTTGGTCATTATGGACATTTTCCTTAATTTGTAGTAGTTTTTATTTAACTAAACTTTCAGCATGTTTTGTCACTATGACATTTTCCTTGATTTGTAGTAGTTTTTATTTTCAAATTTTCTGCTTAGAAAGCAGAATATTCCAAAAAAAAAAAAAAAGAATATACTCTCTCTGTTCTATTTTGATAGTCTCTTGCGAAAAAATGTGTAATTTTTCGGATAAAAAATAAAAGACTTCCGTTCATAATTTTTTGTACTATATAAAAATTACGAACGGAAGTCTTTTATTTTTATATCCGAAAATTGCAAGTCTATTTGTCAGACGGGAGTATTTTTGACAACCTTAACATATAGATAGATTATCAAAACATAATTCAGTTTTGCTTAAATTCAGGGGTAAAAAATTTTGCTTAGTTTTTCAAGTAAATTACGTCTCATTTTCATTTGATGTAAACCTTTAACGCACAGTCATGAGCTGAACTTCATTGGGCCGGTAGCCAATTTTATAAGTTTATGTTTGTTTTATGACCTTGCTAACCTCCGCCTACTAAGCGAGTGTAACATAGAATAACTAAAGATAATTGAATTTGGATTTCTACACACGTCTCACGGATAATAATATATTTTCAAAAAAATTAGTACATTTTTCTCGAATATCAGTATATCTGTTACGCATTATCGTCCGCTCTAAGGGTGGAGTTTAGCATTTTCCTTAATTTTAGGCATAGTTTTCAGTGATATTGGTAAAAGAACCATCAAACGTGTTACGTGTTGGTGCTAGATGGAAATGATCACTCCAACAATTTCTTTGGGAGCCAACCTTGGACAACAGACTTGGGTTTTCATAAAGTCCGAGGATTATTTGAGTTTGCCGTAATTCATGGGATAAAGTTTATTTCTGATTTGACTCCAGAAAGACATCATCAAGAAATCGAAATTCCTTCTACGGGAATCATTATTTCTGTACAGAAAACATAAACAGTTGTTGCACGAAATAGTTGAAGTGCGTGTAAGTTGACAGAATACTTAATAATAATAAAAATTCCCATTTAATATCGGTCTGTCACACAACAAATAAGCTTGACTTATTTTTTTTAAAAGCTCATTAAAGCTTTCAAACCATCTGCTATATTTCGTAGATGTTACTACTTGGCTTATTATGTACAAGCACATGCAATCAATTGTCCTTTGACGCGTGTCACACATTGTTTGGCTGACAGAACATCCGACGTTACAAATAAGAATGAGAACGGTTACTTGTGCACTGTGACGTGTCATAGCAGCTGAGACCGGTTAGGAGTGTCATTCCCCATCAGTTCGGCCCGAGTGGCATTGTCCAGCACTGGCTCTAATGACATGAGTAGTTGCTCTGAACCCTCTGGTTCGGCCATGTACAACTGTTCGGCCTTGCCTGACGGTGAGATGAGTAGTTAATCCGAACCCAGCGATTTGGGCATTTTTTACTGCTTGGCGATGTACTATAGTTCGGTTATGCCTGACGATGAGATGAAGAGTTGGGCCGAACTCACCGGTTCAGCCATGTGTTATGGCTCGGCCACGTGCCACGGTTCGGCCGCGCTTGACGGTGAGTCTGGTGAGGCTATTAATCCTTTAGGTCTTTGAGGACTGTATATTCCGGCCCACTACACAAATCAAAATTAAATGATCAACTGATTGGCTCGTTTGACTCCTTTATTAGCCATAGAAACACCAGTTCAATAGTCTTTTCATTCGTTTAGCTTAGATATATATAAGCAAATTTTCTAGGAAGGACCTCCCGTAAATAAGGAAAAATGTAATTTTTTCACTTTAAAAATTGTTTTTGGGAAATCCGAACCGTTCAATGTGTTTAAAAGGTGTTTTCAAATCTTCAAAAAAAATATCGGAAAGGGCTTGATCCAAGCAGTTTTTCGCAAAAACTGTATATTTACAGTTTTACGAAAAACTGCTTGGATCAAGCCCTTCCCATTATTATTTTTTTTAAGATTTCCCATGTGGACCCTTGAAAACTCCTTCAGAACACATTGGGCGGTTCGGATCATCAAAAAAATGCTCGGATCATGGAGGTCCGGAAGTCCGGATAGGAAGCGCTCCATATATATATATATATATATTAAAATTTTCATTTTCTTTGCTTTCTATTTTTCTTTCTTGAAAAATCCAAAGAACTGTACTTACTCCCCCCGTCCCTTTTTAAGTGATACAATTGGGAAACATATATTTTTGCGGACGTTTAAAAATGTACTTTCATATAACGTTTTTAAATTGTTTATGCACCAAATTAAAGTACTTAATGAGCACTTTAATTTGGTATAAAACAAATTAAAAAGTTATATAAAGAAATATGTTTTTTAGAGGTTCAAAATTGCACGTATTCCTATATAGATCATTTAAAAAAGGACGGATGGAGTATTTCATTAACTATACTAGTGATCTCTATCACCAAATTTATGCAATTGAGCCAATCGTACGTGACCCGCCAGCTCACATAATGGAGACATCCACGTATCATATTTTTAAGCCAATTCATAAATAAAGGATCCTAAATGGAGGTTTTAATTAAAATGAGTACTTTTTTTTTGTGTGTGTGATGTTAATTTATGTCACAATTGTTGCCGAGGACAGTTGGGGTGGTTGTAAGTTAGGGTTGGGACCATTAGCTTTATATGATCTTATTAATTGGATTCCGTCCATTTTTAGACTTTTCTTTAGGCTTACCTACATAAAGGTAAAGAACTTATACTAATTTTATCAATGTAGTTGGCAAACTATATTAATTAGTGTGAATACGGGTGACGATCAGTTCTCATTAGTCATATCATTTTTTTTAAAGAGTTGATACATAAATCCAAGGACGACTTTTGGATTCACGGATTGGTGCACACCATAGCGCTTACTTGAATGCTATGGACCGTTTACTCGTAAAAATTAGGTCGATATATCAAACTAGGCTTTGAAAAACACATGCCTTAAATATTCTCGAAATCCTACTTTACAATTCATATTATTATTAAAAGTAAGTTTGGTATTCATGTGGCTAAAACCATTAGCGTAATTTCCTGCAACCGACAATATACCTTTGTCGTATCTGATGAACAATTTGAATCATTGAAGTTGAACTGTACTTTGGCCTAAAATTGTAGGTTAAATAGTTGGCTGGAAACCCCAAGCTGGGAAGAATCTTCTCCTATGAAAAAAGGGAAATACTCGTACAAAGTGGAGTATGGTTATGAGTTTAGTAATCATGTGACTCAATTGACTCATTTGTGTAGTTAAGGTATTTAGTGGGCCATACTACTATTTTTGTTCAACTAAAAAGTTTTATCCACATACCAGGAGATGACACGTCATCACTTGAAGTGAAGACTAACCACGCGTGTCTTCTTGTGATTGGTTTACTCGTCCATTCAATATTTGACTAGTTTAGGAGTTACATGCTTATTATATCTTTTTCTTTCACTTTCTTGTTTGTGTAAAGTTTCCTATGATGCAGTTTTGCAATTTTCCTGTTCACCAAACACGGCAACCGCCTTTTAGAGGGTGTTTGGGAGCCAACTTTTCAACTTTTCATTTTTGGTTTTTTGGGTTTTTGGGTTTTTGGATTATGACCAGAATGAGTTTTGAATCTGGGAAGAGTGTTTGGGAGAAATGTGCAGAATTCATTTTGCAAAAGTAGTAGTGTTTGGGAGAAAAATGATGAAAATGAGTTATGGATTAGTTTTTACCAATTTACCCTTGTTTGTTAAAACCAAGCCAACAGTAACTTGTCATTGGAAAATTACCGGAAAATTTTCTATCAAATTGGGAAATATCAAATATGCATCTGATCAAAATCATTGGTGAAATGAAGATTTGATTTTTTTTTTTTTACAAAAATATTGGGAATATTTTTGTTAAAGGACCCGTCCAATTTTGAACCTTTTTTTTGTGGAAAATATTATTAGATGCTCCTTTTTTTTTTTTACACAAATTGATGTTCTCTCATAATAAGAATTACGGAAAATAGAAGTAATTGCGAAAAAAATAAAAAAAGTTGGTCCAAAAAAAAAACATAATTATAAACATTACGCAATTTACAATAACATACAGCCATATTATACACAGTAAAAACAAGAGCAAGTTTACAATTTTTTCTTTTTTGCAAGAAACTCATTTTCTTCACCCATTTTTTAATAGCAAGTTTTGGGCTTTGGTACCCATCCTAATACAGTAATATAAAACGACATACTCCAGTTTGGTACCAATAATGCCCATTTTCTTTTACTCATTTTCTATCCCTTGACCCAGTCAAAACTGGATCTTCTTCTTCTCTCTTTGTTCGTCTGCTACAGTAGACCTACCGCCAGTGTCTTCTCTCCGGTCTTCACAGGTGCTCTCTTCAAATCGCAGGCAAAATTGGATCTCCTTCCCTTACTCCGGTCTTCACAGGTGCTCTCTCTCTCTCTCTCTCTTGACAATGGATGAATGTGAGAACGAGCTAGATCTGAAGAAGAAGAACGAGCCTTCTCTCTCTCTAATCGCACGAGTCCTTCTCTTCTCTGTGGTTCTCTGTGGTTCTCGAGTGTGGAAGAGGATAAGGGGTAAATGGGTATATGGCAGGGTCACGGGAAAACCCAAAAACGAGAATGTAAAACGAGAATGGGAAAAAGAACCTCAGAGCTGATTCTGGGTTTTTGCTCCGAAAGTCGAAATTGAAGAATGAGTTTTCCAGAACTTGTTTCCAGAATCTGGCGCCCAAACAGGCAGAAGTTGAAAATGAAAATGGGAAAACGCGAAAACTAGGCGCCCAAACAAGCCCTTAATACCTCTCACACACTAATTAACTGCGTATATTGTCCTATGCGGAACGCGGATGGTGTTGTTCCTTCAGAGACAACATAGATGCTAAACTGATCGGGGTCTTTCAATGTATATCTCTATAATGTTCCCAAAATGAATTGCCTTTGTGCCAAATTTAATTAAGTGCCTTTGCCCTTACTGTCTCATCACGTGCTTCACAAATTCTGGCATTATTTTTAAAAAAATTCAAAAATATTGAAAATAAGAAGGAAAATTCATTGAGGAAAAAATTGATTTTGAAAAAAGATGTGTATTTTTGAGACATCAGAAAAAGGGCTCCATTAAACTCCTCTCAATTTCAAGCCTACCGGCCGCGAAAATAGGCATCATGAATCATTTTGAGAGAGTTGCATCACTGAATTTTTATTTTGCGTAGTTTAAAAAAATAAGAAGGAATATTTACTTTTTACAATGCCTTGTTAAGGACATTGCTTAACCAAACTTGCTGCAATTGCGTTTATATCCCATATTTATGACACGCATTTTACGTAGCATGTACAACTCATTTCAAGCATGTTACCACTTGTCTTCTTCTTGTTGTTATTATTTTTTTGTTGGAAATACTTTAAAAAATTAATGAAACCGTTTACCTCAAGATCTGTAAATGAACAGAAATACCACAAAAAGTTGGCTGCTGTTTTGAATTAATTTACCAAAGGTTACCAAAGGCTCGAAATTCAGGGATTTGCACCCCCTGTGAAGTTTGCAACGCGCACCCGGTTTCCAGATCGGTTTTCACAAATTGGCTTGGACCTTGGCCCAATCCGTGTGCGCGCGAGGCCTCTCTTGGGCCTAGCTCATCAATAGTACATGAAGCCTCCACACATATAAGGAACAGAAATGTGTTCTAGCTAGCCAATGTGAGACAAGTGGTTTTTGAAGAAATCTTTTGAAAAAATACACAACCCCAACATTTTTCTTGTGAATACTTGTCTTATTAATTTCCAGTCTTTAATAAACATCTTACCTGCCAATTTACAACTCATTTCAAGCTTGTTAACACGTGTCGCGATGATGCTGAATATGTTATGCTGTGAAATGGATAGAGCATTTTCCTTCTAAAAATACACAGAAACTAAGGCTAAGGCCTTGTTTCACAAAAGCTGACTTAAGCTAAAATATTGGCTTTTTCACTTGTAAAGTTGATATATAACAAAAAGATTGCTTGTTCCACTGACTTTTTTTTTTTAATTGTTTACTTCACTGACTTATTATACATAATAGTGGATCGTCGACCAGGGCGTTCTAGTGCGTTGTCGATTCTTATCCAAGACTTGTATCATTCATTCATTTGATGATGCCATGTGAATCGCTACAAACATATAAAGTGTATGGCTAACCTAACAACGAAAGGTTAGTATTTGTCCACGGTCCAATATTGAAAAGATTTCAGAAGTTTTCCCTGACTTTGCCCGTGGCAATAAAGAATTCAAAATGCGTCGTTAGCCAATAGAATGAAATCCAAGGGCAGAATGGACATTTTAGCCAAAGTTTAGGCGTCCCTGGTATATTTCCTTCCATTCAACTGTCTTTTACAAGTTGACTTTTTAGAGAGTGAGTCAAATTGGCTTTTGGCTTATTTGTGAAGCTAAAAAGACATTTTGTGGTGCACGCTATAAATCCCCATACATCACATGAGCGCATTTACGTGGTTGAGAGATACTCCTATCTCTTTCATGCTCAATGAATAAGGCTCTCTAGTCTCTAGCTAGTCTAGTTATTTTTATAAACGAGCCAAACACGTGTAAGTATTATACTGTACATGTTAGGTAGGTGGTAAGGTTCTTCGAAAACGTTCCAGAGGGTACGTACGTAAAATTATCTGAAAATGCTCTAGACAGTACGTAAATGCTACTAGAACTTAATAACGGCATGAAGAAGGACACATGAAGAACTTTGATTGTAGTGGCAGCCCTATAAATGGTTAAACAAGAAAGGTTATAGCAGTTCAAACAAAGAAAAAGGTATAATATTGGACAGATAATTGAAGACAAAAAAAAATTCCCCTCACACTTAAAAAAACACATAAATATTTGTGCTCCTATATATATATAGGCAAATTTTCTAGTAAGGACCTCCCGTAAATAAGAAAAAATGTAATTTTTTCACGTTAAAAAATTATTTTTGGAAAATCTGAACCGTCCAATGTGTTCAAAAGGTGTTTTCAAGGGTCTAAAGAAAAAAAATTCCGGAAAGGACTTGATCCAAGCAGTTTTTCGCAAAAACTGTATATTGAAAACACCTTCTAAACACATTGGGACGGTTCGGATTGTCAAAAAAATGCTTGGATCACGGAGGTCCGGAGTCCGGATAAAAAAATGCTCATAATTAGATTGTTTTTATATAGAGTAACTTTTTGTATTCCATATGCTGGCTATCTTTTTAGTTTCTTAATCTTGTTTCCAAATATTAGAATAACCAAAATTTTAAAATACACTCGTTGTTTTGTATGTTTTTAGTCGATGTTTGGAAGGAAACTAAATGTCAGACAATTGAGAAAAGGACACAGAAGTGTTTCATAAAGTATACCAGGAAGAATTTTTTAGGACATTGTCAAACCAATTTTGTACTAGTGTAGACTGGAAAATTGGGTTTTGTTCAAAAATCATGTAACAAAAAATTTTAAGGGTGAGTTCTTGAACGGATTTTATCTAGATTTTATCAAGATTTGATAAAATCAAGCTTTGATTTTATCCATTCGTGGAGAGAGTTGATAAAATCTTATCTAAGATTTTATCAACTCAGATAAGATTTTATCAACTCTCTCCACGAATGGATAAAATCAAAGGTTTGATTTTATCAGATTTTGATAAAATCCATTCAAGAACTTACCCTAAATGGGAAACCGTTCTTGAAAACATGAACGGTTCAAAGAAATAGTAGTTTTTGAAAGTTGAATAACATTTATGTTATTTTGATAAAGACGGAACTTTTACCGCACAGAAAACCTTCCTTTTCTCTCTCTAGATCTCAATATCCACCGTTCAAAGAGTGGCCGAGCTAAATTTGAATTTAGTAAGACTAACTTGTGTTAAAACGAAGAACATTTCAACAATAAATTTCCTTTCTATTCCTTGCAAAAAGACTATAAAAGAAAAATTCAATCACCAACATCTTTATATTTCTTTCTGAGAACAAACATTTTCCAAGATTCATCATCCATCAAATTTAAACAAAATGTAATTTAATAATCAACACTTTAAAAAAAAAAAAAAAGAGCCCGTTTGGGAGCCTATCTGTTTCTTTTGTGTTTTCATTTTGGATTGTCAATGGTATATTTTTGGATTATGGTCTGAATTAAATACAAATTTGTAGAGTGTTATGGGAATATGTGCAAAATATATTTAATTCGAAACAAATTAAAGTAGTATTTGGAATTTATAATCTTCAAAATAGATTATGGATTGGTTTTTTACCATGTTGCCCTCGGTTATTTATTTTTGTATTAGAATGTGTAAGAATAATTCTTTTTAGGAGTATATTTATTTTTTATATGTTATTATTAAATATCATTTGGTTCTTCCACTACACAAATATTTGTGTTCCATATTTGAAAATCTCCATTTTTTTTTCTTAAGAGGAAAGTCACAACTCACAAATATTTTCTTACAAAAATTGAATGTATTATTATTTGGGTGATAGAGATGGAAAATAAATCATAAAGCTCTGGCAACGTTAATACAACAAGACAAGTTCATAGTATTTTTCTAAAAATGTCAAGGTTAATTTGGTCTTCTTGTCAATAGGGGAAATAATGAGAATCCGAAAAGCTCATCCAATACTGATTCTCAAAGTTCGTCGCTATTGTGTATTTAATTTTTTAGAATGCATTCTCACATTTGACTCCCAAACAACAAGAATCCGAAAATCCGAAAATAGAGAATCTAAAAAGAAAACTCCCAAACGGCCCCTAAGATACCTACATTCCTCTCCAAATAACCCCACCACTTCATTCAAATACTAATTTTTCTACTGAGCAAAAAAAAAAGTTTTTCTTGAATTCTGGAGAGCTGACTCTGAAATACTCCATCACAAACAACCCAGAGACTATAATTTTTTCTGAATGGAAGGAATTAAATATTGGAGGGTGGGGTAGTTAATGAGAGGTGACTTCTTTAATTTCCTATGTTTTCCCTATTTAATACTACTAGTAAATAATTCAGTGCAGGAAGTCGCCAGAACCGTATCCAAGTAATTAAATATTTAAGAGTAAAATCTGCATAAAGTAATCTCAAGGGTTGGATTGATGATCTTGGATCAGGACTTAGGGATTTGCTCTCTCTGAAAATCTCAAGTTTGATTTCCATCGACAACAACTTTTGGAGTCACCTCACCCTGTACGGAAGCACGTGAAAGAGCTGCGGAAGGGGATGAGATTAGTCCGAAGTTCGAACAAGCAAGCCCGAGACACTCTGCACACCACCCAAAAAAAAAAAAAAAAATCAGTTCAAGTTTTTTTGCCAAAGGAGGCCTAAGTGAGACTCGATATATGTACAATAATGTAATTGCAGGTTTACACGAAAACTGCCTGCGGATTAACAACTAAGTACTTTCGTTGCAGTTTTCTTGCACTAGGAGTTGGCTTTGTTCACCAGATTATCAAACTTCTTCTGCATATATTTGGGGATTTGGTCATTTTTTTTAAGGTTCCATACGTTTGTTATTTCTTTCAAGTTATCATGAAAAGTTTATGTCAATGGTTTAAAAAATGCAATCTGACTAATGTTGTCAAACATGTTATTTCAATGAAAAAGCTACGTCCATATATAATGAATATATTAGTCTTACATTTAAATTTAAGTAATTAGGTATCCCGGATACATACGCCTCTGTCACGTGTAATTGAAATGCATGCATACATCAGAGTTAATTTGAGTACGTGCGGGCCTTATTTTGTTATTTGATTATGTTTTTACAGATGTTTTCATTCTTATAAAATATTTGTTAATCTTTGCTTTAATTTTATACGGATTACTAAAATTCTTCTTAACGAGAGGAATCTAAGAGGTAAAGCTTATATTAAAAGTTCATTAAAGACAGAAAAAAAAAAATTCGGAGTATTTTTTATCTGAATGAATTGTTTTTATATTTTTTGTTCATAAATTTTTACTTTTTAAATTTCGTTTTCTGAGTTTATTCACAAAAATTTCGCGCAAAACTAACAAAATTTAATATAGAAAAAAAAAAAGAAAATCATCCAATAATAACGTTAGGCTGAACCCAAAGTTTGGATACGTGCACTTCCAGGAGCACACACCATAATAAGAGGTAGAAATTTTCGGGTTGGTGGATTCAAATTTGTCATCGCTACCTTTTACTTGTCCTTTGAGAAGTAGCAAGGTATCATATTCATTTTGGAGTTTGTTGTCTTAATTGTTATTTTTTCATAAATCATATCTTACCTGTTTAATTATTATTACGAGATAAAATCTGAACCGTTAAAAACGCATCTGACAGCCCTGATACAACACACTAGGGCTGGAGTGCACACCAACACTCCTCGTTCCTATTTTTCTAGATGTGGCTCCTCTTTTGTCTTGATTGGTTTTAATTTTTCTTTTTTAAAGTGGGGTACGGACATGTGGACACATAGTGCATATATTATCTCTAGCTTTTTTCATTTGTATGTAATTATGTATATAGCTCAAGCGTCTCTCTCTTACATTAATGAAAAAGGAAATGGATCCACTCTTAGATTGGAGACAGTCCTCATCTACACCGTCTATTTGTTGCAAGTAATAGTTCGGTTTTTCTAATCAATCATGTAGCAAAACAGAACCATTGATTGCAACAAATAGACGGTGTAGATGAAGACTGTCCGTCCACTCCAAATATTGGATTGGAGAGAATCGGGAGGATTTAAATATCGATCGATATGCGACGTATCGGCCGATACGCATCGGTTTTTCAAGGGACCGATATTGATATTTGACCGATATACGGCCCGGTACAGGCCGTTATCGGCCAATAATTGACCGTATCACCGATACCGTTACGTATCCTGATAATGGTATCGGTGATACCGAGATTTAAAACCTTTCGGGACCCATGAAAGCAAATCCATCGCATTCTCTCTCTGTCTCTCATTATGCAGAGATCAACCGGCGCCCCAACTGCATTATAAATAGTAGACAGATAACCAAGTTTGAACCACCGCCATATTATTTTTCCGACTATTGATTACTAGTACTTTTCTTTTCCCAACAGTTCCAAAAATATCATATCAGTTTTAGGGTTCAACTTTTATTTTCTTTTATACCTTTCTCGGCCTTTTGGCTAAGATCAAGTGTAGTATCTGGTCTTAACTTTTGTTTGCTTTTAATTCGGGGTATGTATTGTTTTTTTAAACCTGAGGTGTCTGGTTCAGTTTACTTATACCTCGATTAATTTTGGATGTCCAATCACACCGTTTATTTGCGGGAAGCCTAATTTAAGCCAGAGCAAATCTCAATATGGACTGGCACCGAAATAACAAAGCTTATAGTTTGGGGGTTTGTACTTGCTATAATTGGAGCTTTGTTGATTAAAGAGTAAAGACCCTTTGTATTAGAATCATTCAATCCTAGAAGTTCAATTAGTTGATTTGATGTGTCCCCCAATATCCGAAGTGTATGGATCTCGTATCTACCTTTTGGGGGCACTGGCGAAGCACCATAAACCATTTCTTTAAAAAATTTATCAGTAGAAATTTGATTTGGAGGCTTTATTTGAAACTAAACCATATAAGAAATATTGATGTTGGTATAGTGTTTTGGTTTTGTTTTCCTAAACGATACTTGACTCCATATTTTCGAAAAGAAGAGCATATCTTTAAATGCGTACCAATCCATTCGCTACAATTTCCCCAAAAAGAAGATTTGTAGATAAATGCGCAGTCTAATCTTTGGTTAACTCAAATCATGACAAGTACTCTTCGAAAATTAGTATATATGTATGTGTGTGTATATATATATTATGTTTTTTTATTGCACTATCCATGCATAAACATATATGAGATTTTTTGTATATATTTATTGATTCATAAACTAGTACTAGAGTTAAGGTAATCTAGAAAAAACATGAAAAAATTGCTAGAGATGCCGTTGTGTTGGATTCGTGTATATTAGACAGTTCTGGTCCTTCGGGACATATCTGTGTTTGTATCATTGTTGATACAGAAAACAGAAGTTTGTGTGTGTGAGAGAGACTACCAGTCCATGTGATAAAATTAGTGTGTATGAAGTCTATACGTTAATACCAAACCCACTAATGTCACTCTAGGAAGACAAGTATATATAATGCTGTATATATTCTAAAACATATCTTGACAAGGAATTTAAAAACTTTACAGTATGGAATTTTTTGTAGCTTTCAAACTTGTAAAGTTTAGAAGATTAAAAACGCTATTAAGACCGAAGAACAACTGCGACAATGGGAGAAAGTCATAAAAATTAACTAATCAACTATGATCAATCCTTTTTGTTTGCGTAAAACTGGTAGTAATATTCAAATGGGAGTAAGAAATTTGTAACACTTGTAATTTCGTACCGGAAAAGTGATTTTGACAGTTTGTTTCCATTATAACTTTGCAAAATACTAGTAAAAACAGTCAATGATGGGGTTGTTGAGTAATTTTGACAAATAAAAGATGAGCGTTCCCCCTCCCCGCCTCCTAAAAAATGTGCATGAAAGTCACTTTCCCTTCTACAACTTCACTTATTGGAGGTTGATTCACATCGGATTTCAATGTTCTATGTTATTCGGGTCAAAGCGTAAGTTAGTGATGTTGTCCGCCTTTTTTTTTTTACGCGCTGAACGAGTGTAACGAAGATACCTGTCTATAGGGGCATTTGAGAGTCAAGGGAGGATCATCTTCATCCTTGGGGACGTCCCGAACTCGTAGTCTGACTAGCTAATGAATTACTAGTTAGGTTCCCTTGATCATCCTGAGAGGCAGAGCAGATTACGAAGGCTCCGTACTAATCTTAGAATTCAAAACAAAGCGAAGCCAAATTATTAGTATTTTTTTTTTTTGGTTTATTCTAGTCTTTTGAGCGTGTTTTTTCTAGCTCTCATCGAAAGTTGAAACGAATCGGATTTTAAATCTTTGTTAATGACAAAATAAAAAAAATAACCACACAAAAAAAGTAAATCATGAAAACATGGAATATTGTGTATAAAAATCCACAATAATCCAACAGATAATGTCCGCAGCTTCCACAACTTTTTTGCTTCATCCAGTACGACAGTTATTAGCAACAGAAGAAGCTTAGCTTAGGGCATCCGCAGTCGTGTTGTTAAAAATGTGTTGTTATATGACACAAAAGTGTAAAAAGTGGGTCTCATTTGTGTGTTGTTATGACAAAATATGACAAAATATGTTGTTAAGGTAATGAGTGTTGCAGTGGTGTTGTTAAGGTGATGTTAAAATATAAAAAGTACACATACAAATATATGTATACAAATAAAGGTGGGGCCTCTCATAGTTCTCACTCTTCATATTCACCCTTTCTCTCTCTCCATTTTCACTTTTTCGAATCAGTCACAAAAGAGTCTCCTGACACAAAACATTTGCCTCTCTCGTCTTTCTCCTTCTCGCTCTCCTTCCCCCTCTCATTACCCGTACCAATAACTGTATACCTGACCTTAGAAAAAAATAAAAGCCTGCCACTTTAACTCTCACCATAACTACACTATTGCAACCCATTTCACCAAATTTTGTTGTTAACTGTGCAAAAGCTGACTCTATTTTCATCTTAATACTAGTACTGCGATTGCCCTTAGGGGGGTGATGACATTCTGGAATGCAGTTCTTTGGTTATCTTACTGTGAACCGAACTACATGGCAAATTTAAGAGAGAGGGAGAGAGAGAGAGAGAGAGTACATTAATTGATGTACAGTTAGATGTTGGTGTAATACAGTAATACCCAATCAAAGACAAGCATTTGTAGTGAGCTGTGTGTTGTAAGTTGGCAGAGATTTCAAGATCTAGGTTCAAATTAAAGGGACAATCAAGTGGCGGATGATTTCGGAATATCACTGAGGAGATATCTCTCCAACTCATTCCTACGATAAAACAGTGATGCTTGCAGCTAGCGGTTTAGGTTGAGTTTAACTTTTAATGATTCTTATATCTATTTAAGTGGGGTATTGTAAGATACTATGAATAAAAAAATCACCTATGTGAGTGTGAAGTGGGTTGTTTCTATAAGAATTTAATTCTAAGGCTGAATTCTTGAAAAACTCTCTCTGAAACCAGTTGGTATTCCAGGGCCAAAAGGGGCACAGTCGTGAGAACCAACTGTGTTTGGGAAGATTCCATGTGAATTCTATTGTCTAGGTTTATGCAAAACGCTGAACAGTTCATGGAGGCATCATGTCCACGGATTAGCAAGCAAATCCGATAATGTTTCACAAGGGAAGGTTAAAGGCCAAAAGCTACTTATACCATGCAGGAAATTTTCATTTGTACTCTCTCTGTCGTTTGCATTGTTTATCCAGTCTATTTCATTCATGTTGGGGATTGTTGGAAAATATTTTTGGATATTATATTTTCCTTAGTGTGTCAATACAAATTTTAAGAGTAGAGTTGTGTTTGTTCGGTGACATCTATTTGGATGAATAGTTATGTCACTTCCTTTCGTGACTTTTTCGTAGAGTCAGGAACATCTCTATAAATAAGGGGTTCCTCATTCATTCTAGGAAGAGATTTTTATTGTTCATAATTTCATCAAGTCGATTCATTCGTGTTGAGAGAGTGCAAAACAATAAGAGGTTCCACTGGCCCGCTGATTGTAGTGCTGTTTCGATGGGGTGTTCGATCAAGTAGTACTGGGAGATAAACATCTATGCAAGCTGTAAGCACAGTAGAGGGGACAAATCTGTCTTAAGTACAGAGTGTCACACTCGCCTTGATCACCTTTTCATCCTCTTCGATTTCCAGATTTCAAGTTCTGATTATTTATTGCATTTATTTTATTGGTTTTATCACAAAGTGAACATTTTTTCCAACATGAAGTATATACGTTAATACCAAACCCACTAATGTCACTCTAGGAAGACAAGTATAGTGCTATATATATATTCTAAAACATATCTTGACAAGGAATTTAAAAACTTAACAACATGGAATTTTTTTGTAGCTTTCAAACAATCCTTTTTGTTTGCGTAAAACTGGTAGTAATATTCAAATGGGTGGTAAAAAATTGGGAAAATGACCAAAACATGGTTTTTAAAACTAAATATTCCAATTTCATGGTAAGGTTTTTGGAAATGACCAATAACATGAGAAGGAAAAAAATAATTCTACATACATGGTACCAATATTTCGACTGACAGAAATACCCCCAGGTAAAAAAATTCCCAATAATTTCCCCTCCCCGTAAATTGACACCTTACGTCCACAATCTAACAAAACTTGCTCCGAGCAACAACAAAACTTGCTCTTTGTATAACCTTGTCATGCACTCTGTATGAAACCACAAGCACCAGATTGTTCTTCTCAGAAATTTTATTTCTTATTTCCTTAGGTTTTTAGATGGCATGAACCATGCATACAAGTCCATCCGTTCGACGTTCCATTGTCAGTGGGGTGACTTTTGCACTCTTTTATAACATGAAAAATAATGTACTGTCACTGATACTGAAAAACTTGCTCCAAGCAAGAACAAAACATGCTCTTTATATAACACTGACGTGCATTGTGTATGAAACCACAAGCACCTGACTATTCTTCCCAGAAATTTTATTTATCATTTCCTTGGGTTCTTAGATGGCATGAACCATGCATACAAGTCCATCCGTTCAACGTTCCATTGTCAGTGGGGTGACCTTTGCACTCTTTTTATAACATAAAAAATAATGTACTGTCACTGACACTGAAAAACTTGCTCCGAGCAAGAACAAAACATGCTCTTTATATAACATTGACGTGCATTGTGTATGAAACCACAAGCACCTGACTATTCTTCCCATAAATTTTATTTCTCATTTCCTTGGGTTCTTAGATGGCATGAACCATGCATACAAGTCCATCCACTCCACATTCCATTGTCAGTGGAGTGACCTTTGCAATATTTTTATAACATGCAAAACAATATATTGTCACTGACACTGAAAAACTTGCTCCGAGCAACAAAAAAACGTGCTCTTTGTATAAGCTTGACATGCATTGTGTATGAAATAAACAAGCACCAGACATATTCACCATTAGCACTTATAAACAAATTAAGCTACTCGATTTTGATCCTATGTTTGCTGAACTTATCCAAGATTCAATTTTTACATGAACAAATCAATCTTAAACTTTTATCAAAACTTGTTAAGCTTACCCAAACTCATGGGCATTTCATCGAACACTTAGTGCGCATAGCTTTTTTCTTTTTTGAACTGATCTGGATTTCAAAGAACAACACCGGTTATTTGCTGGATTTCAAAGAACTTGATCTGGGTTCACCGGTTTCACCCTTACAGACTCGTCCGGACCTGCTCCGAGTGGACACACCTCCAACACGAGCAGTAGCTCGGGTTCATCTGGATCCGGTCGAAATGGGTCCAACCCGTCTCACAAGAGATCCAATTCGAGCCCCAACCATAACCACTCAGGCGAGCTCTCTGGTTCAGGCAAGACCGAACCCTTTTAAGTTGCAAATTTGATTTCGAAGAAGAAGAGGCGGCTACACTTCGAGAAGATGGAACCGAAGTCGGCAGTGGTACTGTTGGTGCTCGATTGCTGCCTGCGGTGGCTTTGATTCACACCATTGTTTATGCCCTCCTCTAAGAGAGAGAGCGAGAGAGAGACAGCAACGATGCATAGCAGAGAGAGAGGGAGATGGTGTTTGTCGTCGATTGATTTAGGGGTGGGGAAACGAATAGGGTTCAGTTTGGAGTAAGGGAAAGGAGAATTACATGGGTATTTTTGTCAATGAAAGCCAAAAATACCATCTATGTGTCATATTTTTTTTCCTTCCCATGCTTCTGGAATTTCTGAAACCATGGTCATGTTTTTGGAATAAATTGCCCCAACCACCATGTTTTGGTCATTTACCCTAAAAAATTTGTAAACACCTGCAATTTCGTACCGGAAAAGTGATTTTGACAGTTTCGTTTCCATTGTAAGTTTGCAAAATATAATACTCTTAAAAACAGTCAATGATGGGGTGGTTGAGTAATTTTGACAAATAAAAGATGAGGTTTATTATTATTATTATTCCCTAAAAAATGTGCATGAAAGTCACTTTCCTTCTACAACTTCACCTAGGAGATTGATTCACATCGGATTTCACATGTTCCATGTTATTCGGGTCAAAGCGTAAATTGTAAACTAGTGATTGTTGTCCGCCCATTTTATTATACCTGTCGAACGAGTGTAACGAAGATGCCAGTCTAGAGGGCATTTGAGAGTCAAGGAAGGAAGATCATCTTCATCCTTGGAGACACCCCGAACTTGTAGTTTGACTAGCTAATGAATTACTAGTTAGGTTCCCTTGATCATCAGAGAGGCAGAGCAGATTAGGGAGGCTCCCTACTATTATTCTTATAAATTAAAAACAAAGCGAACCCAAGTTATTATTGTTACTCCCTCCGTCCCACTTTGTTTTGCCTATTTCCTTTTTTGGACGTCTCAAAAAATCGTCTATATCTTTCAATCTATAATGTTTTTTTATAGTCAATATGGATATTGTTTGATAGATCTCAATTAATTTTTTAAAACAAAGATTTCGAAATTGTAAAAAATATTATAGATTATGAAATATAGATAATTTTTTGAGAAGTTCCAAAAAGGAAACAGGCGCAACAAATTGGGACGGAGGGAGTATTTTTTTTTTAATTCTTTTCTTTTAAGCCTGTTTTTCATAGCTCTCACCGAAAGCCGAAGCGAATCGGATTGTAAATCTCCGTTAACGATTAGATAAACAAAAATATCCAAAAAAAAAAAAAAAAGAAGTAATGAACAGTGCCAGTTTTGAGTTTTTTTTAGGCTGGATGCGAACTTTATTTTTGAGGCCCACTGTATAATACCCACAAAAAAAAAAAAGACTACAAGAATTAAAAACAATAATAACAGAGAGCTCGATAATAATTATATACGTTACTCTGAAATATATTACTTAAACATCACCCTTCTGACATTTTTCGCCACAAAAGTAGTAATTAAGCTTTCATAATCAAGTTTAGACTCTATATTTTTTTCAAAAGGATAACATGGCTAAAGTTTATTGAATATTATAGATGTATGACTATATATAAGGGTATAAAATATTTGGAGGCCCACAAAATTAGTCAAAATTTAGGATTCGAGGGGCCTGTAGTGAGTTACTCACTATACCCATGTAGTAAACAATACGACCGTCTATTCGGCAATCAACCGTCCTAATTAAATGCAAGTATCCTACATGTAAGACACTTATCTTTTATGTTAGATAATCCGAACCGTTGATTACTGAGCGGACGGCCGCGAATGCTGATCACTCTCAATACAGGCCCTCCTATTCTCAAAATTTGGGGGCTAGATGTGGTCGCATCTTTGACGTATGTCCAAAGCAGACTCTGGTAATGAAAAACATGGAATATAATGTATAAGAATCCACCATACTCCAACAGACAATGTCCGCAGCTCGCACCGCAACTTTTTTGCTTCATTCAATACTACAGTTATTAGTTAAAGAAGAAGGTGATGACATTCCCTTCAATAATGCAGTTCTTTGGTTATCAAATTAATAAATGTGAACCGAACTACATGGCAAATTTAAGAGAGAGAGAGAGAGAGAGAGAGAGAGAGTCTACATTGATTGATGTACAGTTAGATGTTGGTATAATACCCAATCAAAGAGGGCCCATGTATTTAAGTTAGGTTGTGAGCTGTGTTGCTAAGTTTTTTTTTTAAATGCACAGTGTTCTGGATCAGTTTACATGCACCTCGAAAAACTAATCTTTACGGTCTGGTCCACATTCCTTTCCACCCTTAAACATGAGGTAAGGAAAATTGAACCTGAGATTTTAGGATCAAACAAACTCCTAAGTCTAAGTCCAGATCAAGACTACCGGGCCAACCCCTTCCAGTTGCATGTGTGTTGTAAGTTGATGTGTGAACGCTGTTTAGTGGTCAACATTGACCCACGTCAACGGTCCAGATGTTATAATTGTGATGGGAGTGAGTGGTAGATTAGAGAATGGGGTCGTAATGTATATATCAATCCTTCAACTCCCAACCACCACTATATATCTATCTATGATATCACTGTTGGTTGTGATCAATTTTCAATGCAGCTTGGAGTCTAATCTGGGTTTATATTGAATAGAGATAAAGTTATACAATTACTTCCTCATTGGGCCAAACAAATTAAACTTTCATAAACCACAGGCCCACAACATGCCTGATGATTAACTTGTTGAGGTGTAAACAAGCTTTAGCGGTGGAGTCCAGGGGTGTGGGGGCGGAGCCTACTTAAACTTGGGCCAATTACAGGCCGGTCTAGTAAGAACAGTGTAATTCCCACAAACTCCAGCCCAAACCCGAACAATTACCATTCAGGTAAAAAAAAATTATACGCGTCAGTTTATTCCCAAAATACCCTGACACAACAATAGCTCCCCCGATTTCTACGCTCCATCATCCTCTACCTGAAAAATCCCAAATCGGCGACGACGTCTTCTAGGCGGAGGACGACGAATGCACGAGCGAAGGACGGTGGAAGCGGCAATCGACGTACAGAGGATCGCAAGCCTGCTATTCTAGGGTTTCAATGGTTGCTTGAAAAGCCCTAGCTACTTCTGTTGAGGTTTGATTTCCTTGCTTTTGTAATTGAAATGGCCATTTCAGATTCATTGTGGGTTGTGGCACACTTAGTTTCTCGTGCATAGCTTCCTTTGGTTGCTTTTTTCCTTCAAACATCGGCCTTGTATTTTCTCTACCATTAAAGTAAGAATTTCACGAAACAAAGACAGAGTCAAAGACAACTCTTAAACACTGGCATATTTACCTAATCCTAGATCGACAGCCCCTTACGCAAAGGCTGCAAGGAGCATGTTACTATAGTTACAATGATTCATGAACTCCTAAACCAACTGCCTTTGCGGTATTAAGAACTGTGACTCTAACAAGTTGCTTGCGATTAGATGGAGAATTTCTCTTAGGATTTTTTCTCACTGAGTTGTATGTTGTACTTGCCTTCTATATTCTTTGTGTTTCTGTTCCCCTAGATAGAGAGGTTGTAAAGTCTGTTTTGTTTTGGCTTAGGCCTATTGTTCCCTTGGTTTAGGCTTATATGAAACAACAAATTACCAGCCTCGAAGGAAACTAATTAAGGCCTTAGAGGAGAAGAACATGCTAGCCTACACAAAAGTGGAGAGGCATAAAACAAAATAGTGATCCAATGTTCATACTTGGAACACAAAATTGAATGTGTAAATTTATGAAGCAAAACAATTTATTGAAGAAGAGAAGAGACTAGAGAGACATACCAGCCTCGAAGGAACGAGGAACAACCGGACTGATCTGGGTATTGGTAATGCTCACAATGGTAGATTTGGTAAGGCTGGGGTGGAGGCGGAGGCGGTGGTGGAGGGTACCCTTGACTGAAATATCCTTGGTATCCAGGGTACGGAGGTGGCGGGTACGGATACCCAGGTTGCGGTGGCGGTGGCGGTGGAGGTGAACCGTAATCGTCGTATGGGGGCGGTGGAGGTGGGCCTGGTGCTTGTGGGGCAAAGGGGTAGTAGGTTGATCCATACCCTAACGAAAATCAAACAAGCCGTAACAAATCAGAACCTTAAAACAATACCCCATGGCCCATACAACCTTCAGAAATTGAATTTCAGGATGATATCAAAAGCACCAATGACAAATCCAAATGAGTAAAGCCTCTGGTACTTGTTTCGATTTGGAGGGCTTATGTAGTAAGAGGCATTGAGGAGAGGTTATCTGTTGTTGTCTATTTGTATTCATTGTGAATCTAAGATGTTTATTTCCGCCGTCGTTAGATACAGAATTTTTTAATGCGTATTGTGAGAAATCATTTTCTTTCTGCTATTGCTTGAATTCCGAATTTCTAAACGCAGGAATGAGGTTAAGCCAAGTGTAATTGGTTGTCTTATTTCATCGAGTTGCCTACTTCATCGTGATCCAACTGTCGGAAGGTTTTAATTGCGATAGGAAAATTTTCTTTGTACATTTGAGGTTTTAAAAATTTTCATTCCTTGTGGTCTAATTTTGCTATGATATTACCTGTTAGTATTAGGTTGGGCCTTTGGCTTGTGGCATGTTTGGAATTTGGCCAAAAGATTATTTGTTTTACACATCGGCTTACTGTCATTGCTTGGCTACACGTTTAACATCTTTGTGCATACGAATTTCTGGTTCCTTTTCCCTGTCCTTTTTCTATGAGATCTCTGAGTACATTTACATTTGAGTTGTGTTTTACATAGCAGTTACTATTCTGATCGGCCTAGGTCTTTTTCTATGAAATCTTTATCTAAAAACCCCCTAAGTTGAGAACTTGAGACCTAATGTTCAATTTTGATAATGGGACTGCTACTTTATATTTTCCTGCAAACTGATTTTTTCATATTTCCTATTGTCAACAGATATAGCTTGTTGTGCAGAATGGGGCGAAAAGGTAAAAGAAATCTCATTTCATAGATTCTGTATTAGTCTTTTTTGTACAGAGTTTGGAATTGTTTTTCATTAAGATGTTTTGATGCACAAAGATGTGTACTGCTGAGAATGTTCTCAAAATCTGATTCATCTCCAAGTACTGAGATAACAGTACCTGTTACTCAAGTACTATGTTTGCATAGTACTGAGATAAAAGCAGCTGTTACTCAAGTTTGTTCACAATCTAAATAGATTGGCTGTTTTTTTTTTTTTTTTGCCATTGTGTTTCTTTCATTTGAGAATGTTCCCTGACTAGTTGCTTTGTTGTTTGTGGACAGTAATTGCAAGAAAAAGTAAAGGACTACCTGTCTCCACACCACCAAAAGAAAAGAAGAAGAAGAAGAAGGATTGGAAGCTAACGTATAGATCCATCTCAAGCTCTCAAATCCCAAGCTAATTCATGAGATGCTCTTGCATTGTCATATGTACTGTTTTTGTTGTGTTTATCCTTATTAGATACATTTTGTGTGTTGTTTCTCTCCTCTCTGTTAGATAGGAGCGAAACAAAATAAATGAAGACCATTCTCCTCCTTATTTGCAATGTTGGTTGTTTTTGCCGTTATTTAGGGCCATGCCATTACCTACTTACTGAATTTAAATCTTACATATCACTAACATGCAACTTCTAAACATTAAACCAAGTGCTTCAATACACAACCCTTAATTGTTCTGAGTCATCATTTCTAACCTAAAAAGAGTGATGGGAACATTCTCAATCACCATTTGTCCATCTAAAAAGAGTGATGAGAATGTTCTCAATTGTCATTTCCACCCTTTGTGACGTAAAAAGATTCATGAGAATATTCTCAATCACCATTTCTAGACCTAAAAATAGTGATGAGAAAATTCTCAATGACCATTTGTGGACTTAAAAAGAGTGATGAGAATGTTTTTAGTCACCATTTCTTCAGTAAATGACCACCTACTTTGGTTGGTTGAATTGACTAAAACAAAGTGATGAGAATATTCTCATCACTATATGTGGAACTAAAAAGGGTGATGAGAATGTTCTCAATCAACATTCGTGGACCTAAAAAGGTGATAAGAATGTTCTCAATCACCATTTTCACCATTTGTGGGCATAAAAGGAGTGATGAGAATGTTCTCATTCACCATCTGTGAGTATAAAAATAGTGATGAGAATGTTCTCAATCGCCATTTTCACCATTTGTGGACCCAAAAAAGTGATGAGAATGTTCTCAATCGCCATTATTACCATTCGTGGATAAAAAAAAGTGATGAGAATGTTCTTAGTCATCGTTTGTGGCCATAAAAAGAGCGATGAGAACGACTACCACAACGGTTGAATTGGCCTAAAAAAGCGTGATGAGAATATTCTCATCGAATGTTGCTAATTTGATTGCTGCATTTGTGGCCATAAAAAGAGTGATGAGAACGACTGCCACAACGGTTGAATTGGCCTAAAAAAGCGTGATGAGAATATTCTCAGTCACCATTCGTGGACCTAAAAGAGTTATGAGAATGTTGTCAATCACCATTCCTGGATCCAAAAGAGTGATCAGAACATTCTCAGTCACCATTTCCGCTGTTTCTACTCTAGGCCTAATAAGAGTGATGAGAACATTCTCAATCACAAATTCAACCGTTTGATGAACGAAATAGAGTGATGAGAATGTTCTCAGCAACCATCTTTCCGGTAAATGATACATTCCCTTGGTAAATGACTACCACAATGGTTGAATTTGCCTAAAAAATGGTGATAATAATGTTCCCAAATCACCATTTTCACCATTTGTGGGTATAAAAAGAGTGATGAGAATGATCTCATTCACCATCTGTGGGTATAAAAAAGTGATGAATGTTCTCAATCATCATTTTCACCATTTGTGGACCCAAATAGAAATGGTGATTGAGAATATTCTCATTGGATGTTGCTAATTTGATTGCTGCATTTGTGGCCATAAAAAGAGTGATGAGAACGACTGCCACAACGGTTGAATTGGCCTAAAAAAGCGTGATGAGAATATTCTCAGTCACCATTCGTGGACCTGAAAGAGTTATGAGAATGTTCTCAATCACCATTCCTGGATCCAAAAGAGTGATCAGAACATTCTCAGTCACCATTTCCGCTGTTTCTACTCTAGGCCTAATAAGAGTGATGAGAACATTCTCAATCACAAATTCAACCGTTTGATGAACGAAATAGAGTGATGAGAATGTTCTCAACAACCATCTTTCCGGTAAATGATACATTCCTTTGGTAAATGACTACCACAATGGTTGAATTTGCCTAAAAAAGGGTGATAATAATGTTCCCAAATCACCATTTTCACCATTTGTGGGTATAAAAAGAGTGATGAGAATGATCTCATTCACCATCTGTGGGTATATAAAAGTGATGAATGTTCTCAATCATTATTTTCACCATTTGTGGACCCAAAAGAGTGATGAGAATATTCTCAATCACCATTTTCACCATTCGTGGACCTAAAAAAGTGATGAAAACATTCTCAATCAGCATTAGTGGACCCAAAAAGAGTGATCAAAATGTTCTCAATCACCATTTGTGGACCCAAAAGAGTGATGAGAATGTTCTCAGTCACCATTTCCACCATTTGTGGACCTAAAAAGAGTGATGAGAATGTTCTCAATCACCATTAATGCACCCAAAAAGAGTGATGAGAATGTTCTCAGCACCGACAATTCTAAATCACAGCATAACTAGATTATCTCAATATCACAATTCCCATGTTCCAATCTTTTTTTTGGTAAAACAAGCTTGAAATAAAAAAGAGGCTAAACGAATATACAGCTTACAAGGGCATACCCCAGGGAGGACAAAAGCAAAAGAAAAGAAAACAAGAAAGAAATTGGGATGGCCAAAAGGCTACAAGGGATTGGAATTGGGAAAGCCAAGGGAGGCTATAAGGAGAACTACTGACAAGGAGTATGGAGAAATACTAAAGTAAGCAAATGTTTCTGCACCATCACACGTGAGGCGGAGAAAACATTCAAAAGCCTAAATTCATACTCAGCTGATGCAACGGATATGACACTAGCAGAAATCTGGACAGCAGCAGAACCCTGTCAAAGATTCACCTACAATTTTCTGTAATTCTGCCTAAATTTTGGTGACTGCCCAGAACAAGAACTCAACACGGGAAACTCAAAGTGCAGATTGTAGTGCATAACAGTGGCCGAGTAGCAGCAGTAGCATGAAATTCAAAATACATTGGCATTGACCGTGCATAGCAGTGGCCAAGCAAAGCAGGTGACTATGTAAATTTATATGTACAAACAAACACACACAATCAGCCTTTGACAAAGTAGGGACAGGATTTATACACTTTGAATAAACTTCTCTGTACGTATCAACAAAATAGTAGCGGTCAACATAGTCATTCAAATTCTTCCCACTTTTCTTCAAGGCACAAACAGCATGAAGACAAGGAAAAGAATTTATCTGCCATTCACCACAGGAACATGTCCACAAACCAATATCAACGCTGACTTATGGGTTACAACGGACTTCGAACAAATTGGCATGAGATGTGATCACTTTCCAACTCCTCGAGAAACTAAACGCAGCCGCGAGTTTTTTGTCCATTGCAGGACAAACACCATTCCATTTCATCGCACAAAGTCTCCGGTTAGACATTTGCTCCATCAATTTTAACCTTATACAGTCAAGAAGTTGGGTAACAGGCAAGTGGCATTCGTCTTTTATCCAATTATTGAAAGACTCAACCAGATTGGAGGTCAATTCGTCGTAACGTTTGCCGGGGAAATGAGCATGACACCAGTTCTCATTTGGGAGGTCACTTAGAAAGCTAATTACCTTGTCTCCCCCACCCTCCTTTAATTCAGCAATTAGATTATCGAAAATAACAACATTCAGAGCATATGCAGCCCTGTTGAATAAACCAATTAGGTGGTTCTTATGCTTGGTCTCCACACCCCCCAAGTGTTTCCTCAAATTCGCTTTCAAATGCACAAGACAAAAGGAATGGGGTGAACTTGGAAATGAAGAGGCCGAGGCCAATTAGCGAACGGCCATCAA
Organism: Vaccinium darrowii; assembly: GCA_020921065.1. NCBI lineage: Eukaryota > Viridiplantae > Streptophyta > Magnoliopsida > Ericales > Ericaceae > Vaccinium > Vaccinium darrowii. Next base: position 10,314,945 of record CM037158.1, on the reverse strand, counting down.
GAGACATCTTTTTATAGTAATCACCAAAGCATATAATCCTGGGCTAGTTCTTAACTAGATAAGTTGATAACTATATAATTATTTATTTTGCTATAAGTGAAAAAGATGTATGTACTTCAAAGTATCGCAATGTTTCCGTGTCTGATCTTTTGAAAAAAAGTTCTGTCCGTACTATCCTTGCTTCTCTTTCTCTTTCTCTCTCTCTCTCTCTCTCTCAACACACACACACACACACACACATGGATCAATGACTTTTACTAGGCTTATATCACCTTATATCATATTCAAAAAAATAGGATTCATTAAAACTATGGAAGCAAAAAGCCTGAATGGGTTAAGGAAAATATATGTCAATAGCACAGCTTTGAAACAGAATGGGTTAAGGGAAATATGTGTCAATAGTAGCTCGTTTAAGCTCAGTTTGAAAATTTAACCAGCATCAAAAAATTGTTAAAGCTTGGTTTGTTTACATAAAAACCGTCTCCAACAAGCTTCTACCGACCGAACATGAACTCGCAATCAGAGCAATTTCATTCGTTTATCAACCGCAAACAAATGAAAGATACTGCAACCACTAAATTCTTATGGGCAGACTTAGCCCCAACAGAAGACGCTGAACGAATTTTACAAAACAGGCATTTACATGTTCTTCTAGATCTACGAAATGACAAGATCAAATAAAGAAATCAGAGAATCAATACATTAAGCCCTCAGCGAGCAAACAGATGGTATATTACCTATCAGCAGATTCCTGAACCTCTTCCGCTGCAGAGAAAAACGGCTCTTTGAAAATCATGATTGTTCAAGTCGAAATGAAAACCCTAGCTATGAAATTGCATCATAGAAGCATCGAACCCTCCAAATTCATTGCCTGTGCGTTCGAATCTCAATGCGCCTGTCCTCGGAGAATGCGCGCGTGCAAGAAGAGAGAGAGAGAGAGAAACCCTGGACAGAACGTGTGTTTTGTAGAAGGCAAGGGCAATATGGTAACTGTAACACCTAATTAGAGTTGGCGGTAATTAATTTTTCCGTTTATCCTTAATGGGGATTAAGGTGTTGAAAATGTGACCTACACGTAATTTTCCCTTTCATAAACCACAGGCCCACAACATGATGTTTAACTTGTTGAGGTATAGACAAGCTTTAGCAGTGGAGTCCAGGGTTGTGGGGGCGGAGCCGACTTATTTATGGACTTGAGTGTGTGATTTCGGCAGTGGTTTAGTGAAAACGATATTTTTGGGCTTGGGTGTTGTTGGAACTTGTGGCTCATATGGAGAGGTACCAAGGAGTTCTGATGAAAGGCCAGATGCTGAGTGGAACGGAGCGGAGTGGAGCTCGGTATCTAGCCCATCACGGGTCCAACTATTGTCGTTGGTGGGCCGCAAGATTGAATAATTGGGGGGGTGCGGGGAGGCGTAACCCATCCGCATTACGGTACGGAATAATTAGGGTTGGAATAGAATAGGGCTATATATAATCTCTATTGTAAAAACCCTAGCTGATTTTGATCATAATAAACAGACTCACTCTCGCTCCCGTGGAGGTACCCGGTTTTGGGAACCACGTAAATTTCCTGTGTTCGATTCTTTACTGTTTTCATATTCCATTATTGTGTGTGTGGTGATTTCTCTAACAGATGTGTAATTTTGGCCATAGGACCCGACCTATTTATATTGCAGTTAGCATGTAATTAGGGTTACGAGTTTTTCAGAGAAAAACAGAGAGGTGAGAGAAAACGTAGATCTCAGACAGATTGCGAGAAGACTTGTCACTTGTACTCTTGATTCGATTAATGTCATAGTGGATTGATGTGGCTCCCGTAGTTTTTTCTTGCATTGAGATTTTCCACGTATATCCTGTGTCTCGTATTTTTCTTTCCATTTTTTATTACGCACGACTATTTGCTTGTTTTGTTCTGTGATTATTGTTTCCAAGATCCATAAGGGCGTTGTGTGATTGAATGCGTTGTTCTAAAATCCTAACACAACGTTGGGACGGGTTGGCCTGGTGACTTTAAAAGCTTTGCTCCCTCATAGGATTTCAGTACCATTCTTCTCACCCGTAATTCTTTGGACCACCTCACACTCACGAGTAAGCGTGCGAAACGACTATGAGAGAGTCTGTAGTGATTAATTCGAGTTGCGCATAAGCTGGTCTGGGAATCCCCGCATTACCCAAGTAAAAATGCATTGTGTTGTGCCTTCAATCTCGGTAGATTAATCATCATTTGAATTAGAAGCGAACTTGCTTAATTTATCAAAGAAAATCACAAAACAATAGCAGTATGTAAATTAACATAGACAACAAGATAACTCAATTAGAGTCCCATGAGTTTTGCTTACTAGCTTATTTGGGTTTTGACAAGTTTCCAATGACAACGCCAGGTGATTACCAAAGTCAAATACTATTTTCTTAAGAAATTTGGTTATGATTTTTTATTTTATTTTTTGAACTGAACTTGGTTATGATTCACGCAAAACTTTTTGTAAATGAAAACAAACAAAAAGGTACAAGAAAGCAGTTTCTCATTTGGGGGAGTAGGACAAAAAACGAAAATGGTAGTCAACATGAAAATTTTCTCCGAAATAGTCCAGTTCCAAATTCACATGACAAAAAGGTGAACAAAAGAAAACTGTTTCCCATTTGGGCGAGTGGGACAGAAACTAAAATGTTAGAGAACATGAAAAATTTTCCCGAAACGGTCCAAGAAAGAAAACCAAATGGTCAAGATTCACAATCATGTAAATCTGGACCATTAATTTCTCATTGTTAATCTGGACCATTTTCATGTCCTCAAGACAGAAAGCAGCTGGAGAAGTTGTCCCCCCCTTCTTCCACTTCATTTGATTACAATGATATTTTTTTTTGGTGCTTCGGAAACTGATTTCAATGATATACATGTGATATAAAAAGGGCTCGTTTGTTTGGGGATAGGATTTGGTGGGCTTGGGGTCAATGGATTATTTATCCAGGGACTTATAGTCCAAGCACTAGTTGGTATTAGTCTCAGCATATTAGGGATTGGTTTAAGGTTTTCTTTGTTTGGGCTTCATTGTTTTACCTGGACTTTTGGACCATTTGAGATTTATGTTTTATTGTATTAGTCGGGCATTTTAGGCCCATAGGTGATTGGGCTTTGGCCGTCAACTTGTGCTTTATTATTGTATTTAGGCATTTTAGGCTCTCAGGTGTTAGGGCTTAGTCCATTTGGCGATCCAACATTGGTTGGTATCTCTTTCCCTCCTTCCCCTTACTTGATGTACCACTATCAAGTTTTCTAATAAAACTATTTTTGCCGATAACAAAAAAAAAAAATAATAATAATAGTAAAAATAAAAAAACCTAGTTGGTATTAGTCCTCTGTTTGTTTGTGCATGAGATTAAATAATAGACAAGTGCTATCTGGTCTATTCCATGTTTGTTTTGAAGACCTCTGAAAAAGGATTAGTGGCTCAACTATCCGGTCTATCCCATGTTTGTTTTGGAGATCTCTGGAAAAGGATTAGTGTAGCCCCAAACGCAATTTATTCTCCCACCAATGTTTAGATCTTGACCTTTTGTTAAATTTCTTCAATGTGATGACATATTATAACAAGAACAATTTTTAATTACTTAGAATTGCCCTAAATTATATAATTCCTAGACAAACTAAGGGTCATTTTAGTAAGTTTACCACTAATCCGGAGTTCCTTTTAATACCAGGACTGCTAGTCCCACACCCCCTAGGATTGCTATGTCCTTAAAGATTTCTAGTCCGGCGGAGACTAAAACCACACGAACATGGGATTAAGAGAGGTGGAGGAAGAGAGAGAGAGAGAGAAAGAGCGAGGCGGCGCCTCCTTAGGGTTTCTCCAGCAGCCCTTCCACTTCACCTCCCCCACCACACTCCTTCCACCTGCCTCCTCTCCTCTTCGACTCTCCGATCCTCTATGGCTGCGTTTCCTTGGCGTTCGGACACTCCCTGTGGCGGATGATCCTCTCCGTTCCGATATGGGTGACCACGCCTGATTACTGGACCAGAGGAAGCCAGATCGAGAACCCCTCGATCTGGGCTTCCGATATCAGCGGCAACAGGCGACGACGGGTGATAGCAGTGGCGCATGCACCGGCGGTTTTACCTTTTTTTGTACTTTTTGGCGGTTTATCTTTTTCTGTATTTTTTTCCCTTGTTTTTTGTTGGTTTCGATTTAGTTGTAATAGTTTGGTTTTATTAATGCAATTTCTTCCTATTTCAACAAAGAGAGAGAGAGAGAGAGAGAGAGAGAGAGAGGTGGAGGAATTAATAGTCCAATCTCAACGCTAGTCCCCAAAACAAACATGTCCGTGCCCTACTAATCAAAAATTGAGTCACTACAATACAAAATCCACCCTTGCTAAGTCCAGCTTCACAACCGATCCCCTAAAAAAAAAAGGTCCGGGCTTCAGAGTCTCTTTACTAGCTTCAAAATTTTCCAGGATGAGGAAAATATAATAGGAGGGAATATGGCAGAGGTGATTTCTTATACAAAGTTTGTTCATAAAGAGTGATCGATATACGCAGACCGGAATACCATATCCAGGGCCCATGTTATTTAGGAACCCGAATTGTTATATCCGAGCATTGGGATGCAATCAAACTCCGGATATGTGGACCGGAATACCATATCCAGGGTCCATGTTATTTCTGTCAGGACTTCTAGTGTCACCTAATGAATTGCAAATCCGACACCCAAGTGTTGTCTGGAGCCCACACCTCATGTGATTATGGAGTATTTTATGCGGCTGTCCCTAGCATTGCTCTAATTTTGGTTCCCTTTCACCCCTAAAAAACAGGCATTAAGAGAAAAGAAAAGAAAAGAAAAAATAAAGGAAGAGAAGAACGAAAAATGAAGTTTCTTTCTCTCAGTCTTCTATCCTCCTTCACAGACAACATCTCTCTTATCCATTGATGGTCAGAAAGGGGTCACAAGAAGCGCAGCAATTCATAACTAAATAAAAATGCAAATGGAAGTCATTCTTGTGCAAGATAAATTGTTAGTCTTTGTTTCGGACAAAAAAAGGGAACAAAATTGTTAGTATTCCTTGCCGAAAAAAGAACAAAAGCGCTAGTAAGCATCTTCCACATCTATGTCTGAATCTCAAACGAAAACTAGAATAAAAAAGAAAGAGAGATCCAATCCCAGAAACAAACCATCAAAGGTACTTCTTCTCTCTATTTTCTAGAGCATAGTCCTTCAATGACATCCATTGCTTCATGTTAGTGTAACCGGCAATGAACAGGAACTGAGAGAAGCAGAGAAGCATAATCATGGCTTCGAAAAGGAATGGATACTTCTCTGGAGGGCTCACGACCAAATACACAACATGAAGAGTGAGAGAGCACAAAACAAGAAACACAATCGCAAATGATTTCAAATTCGAAGGAGATAGAGTGTCTCTTTTTTCTTTTCTTCCACCAGGTGCATGGTAAAGAAGGATGAAGAGAGCAGATAGAGAAATGTATGGCAAAATCAACTCATCTCGACACATCAAAGGGAACATAGAGAGCAGCGCATAATGCATCATCCACTTGAAAAGGAAAGGCTCTTCGATGGCCAAAAAGCTCGCTGGTAGAAGTGGCAGAAGAATAGATTTCTCGTGGACTGTTTTTGCCAAAAAAAAATTATTGCCAACAATCATCAAACCATCATCAACTGATATACTCCATCCATCCCCATTTATTCTGAACATCTCACAAAATCATCCATATGTTTTACTTTCCTTGGTGTTGAAACCATTCATATCAATAAGGGTTATTTACCGGGACACCTCTAATTTCACCTTTTGAAATCGTACCTTCCCTACAAGAATTTTCGCTACCACAAGATCCCCTCTATCTATTAAAACCCCCTTCCGTCAGCCTACCGTTATATTTTGTGTAAATATGTTCTGAATAATCCTGATGTTCCAATATTGCCCCCACCCATTTTCCCTCCTATATTTTCACTAAACAATCACCTGTTCAGAAATCTGTTTCCACCCAAGGCACAAATATATCTTTTCCGTTGTCAATATCTGCATGTGCCAATGCCAATCAGCCAATGTACCCACTGCAAGGACTGGTAGCAATGACATGGCTGGGCCTGCAACTGTGGATGGAATGCCAAGGGTTAGAGCCATTCAATAAGCCTCGATCTTGGGGTTGGGATTAGCTCTGGTGCTGAAAATAGATACAACGAGCGGCAAATATGACCTCTGCAAACCCACCGCCGATGCAACAACCCCTCAAAAAATGCCCAAGAGCAATTCAAATCCCCAGACACACACCAGCCCCTCATCGATTCAAACACCAAGCGCACTGGCCGAGCTACCCTCAAAAGCACAAAAATGAAGACCCAAAACACTTGATCGTCCTTCAAAACTCGGTCTCAATTTGCCACAATGATTCCCTTCACTTTGCTGTTCTGTGCCGATCAAATCTAAATTTGATTTTTTATTCCTTCTAGGATGTGGGAGGGTGAGGGTAGAGAGATAAGAGATGATTTGGGTTGATTACGGTGAGATTAGAGAGAGGAGAAGGTGATTTCCATGGTCTGTGGTGGGAGTAGTCGATCATAGAGTGAGAAGAGGAAGAAAAGTGTTAGGAAAATGTTAAAGAAAAGTGTCATGTTAACGGTGATTACTTTTGGGCAACATATAACTGAGGGTAAAGGAGTTTTTTAATCCATTCTGTCAACAGAGTCAGGGCTGGGACGTTTTTAATAGATATAGGGGGTCTCGTGGTAGCGAAAATTCTTGTAGGGGGGGTCCATACAAAAGGTGAAATTAGAGGGGGTGTCCCGGTAAATAACCCTATCATTAATGACGGAAATCTTTTACATGGTTGCGAAATCTTTAAAACACAAAATCATGGGTTGACCTGATTAAAGAGCACCACTGCTAGAAAGGATAAACAAATGGGGCGGAGGGAGTAAAATTTAAGGCAATTAAACAGATGAAAAGAAAGGATACTTCTACTAACCTTGGTATGAGAATAAATAAAACGAGAGTGAAGAATTGAGCAGCCCATAGAGAAAGCCTTGTCTGCTTGGAGCCCATATTTGCTGAACCATGGAGGGCAGAGAGGCAGAAACAGTTGCACCAAGACTGAGAAGCTTCAGAGTTGGAATTGTGAACAATGTTTTCCACTTTATAAGTATTGAAGATGTGCACCAAAAGTTAGCGACATAGTCCTCATATATTCCCCTTTCGAAGGGAGCTAGGCGAGAGAGAACCTGCATCAAGCACCCAGCTTAACAAGTAATTGTACTTGTATAGACTATCAAAGGAAAACACACCAATTTGTCACAAAAATCTACTTCAGCCAATAGAGGCTCTTATATCAAGTTCATGTCTTCCTTCTTATAACAATTCTGAATGACTAATTTGTCTCTGAAATAGGCGTTATCCTTTTAAGGATCAACCAACACAGCAAGGAAACTTGGATATGATCCATTACTGAGTTTGAGGATTTGATAAGTCTACGAGAACTCATTCAAAACTCTTCAAAACTCTGGAATAGCCTTACCAGAATCTTTCGACTAGCTGATGGCAAAATATTCCTGTAAATGACTAACTATGCAAGAAGGAAGTTGAAAATGAACCATGACATGGTCACATGCCTATAAGTACTGAATATTTTTCAAAACGCATGAACAGGAATATCTGCTAAACACACCAAAAAAATGCGTTGATTGACAAATTCATAAAATATTGGAACTCTTCAATAAATTGCTGTAGTTAGTTAATTAAGTCTAACTTCTTAAGGTCTACTATTGGTTGTTTGTTGTCCGCTTATAATCTTTGGCAGATTTCACATATCAAGCATAATATGAGCAGTGGGGTTGCCTCATTTCAGACAACCGTGTAGGCGTGTAGGTGTATGAAAAGAGCATCTACAAAATAAAAGTCGGAAGATGATGAATGCTAATGCAAAAATCAAAATTACAAAGTGATGATGACCTGTAAAAATGCATCTGCCGACTGCAGATACGGCCACCAAACAATGAAAAATGTCCCTATGACCACAAGCCCCAGTTTTAACACCTTCAGCAGCGGATTCTGGCACCTCAGGCCTTTACCCAAAAGATAGCTGAAAAATGCAGGTGCAAAATAGGCACTCATCTGCACAAAAACAACTCCAACTCAGATGAGCATTAGATGAGCCACGACGTCTATGTTACAGAGTGTTGGGCAACTCTAAATTTGCCACCACAAAATCACCCAATATCACTATATGAAACTTGTGGAAAAGACATTGAATGGTTGAACAGCATATATCTTTTCATGAAAAGAAATGGAAGGATAACAAAGTTATTTTCTCAAAACAAGTACAAGTTCATTTAGCAAAGTTGGTTAGGCAAGTTGTATCATAAACGTGAAACTAAAACTTGTAATAAAAAAAGAAATGTAAGCCTGTGCTGTGCAATTTATCAAAATAAGAAGCCACCTGTTTGTGGTTGAGAGCGAGACTAAACAGGAAACAACCCAAAAGGTCTTTGTCAGAGAGGATGGCCGCAACTGCTCCAACAGTAAGGCCTAAGCTAATACAATTATACTGCAAAAAAAGGGTATAAGAATGAGAAGTGGAACACTATCGCACTACAAAAGATCAGAAACATTAGGTGAAGCAGCAGGAAGGAGAAAGATTTCGTTCAACACCTGAAAATGACCATGGTCAATCAATATCAGGCATGGGTTAAGCAAAATCATTGCAATGTGCCACGCCCAATCACTTTTACGTCCAGTGCGACTACCAGAATAGTATACAACGATAAAATAGAAAACTGCAGGAAAGAACATCAGCACATCAGAGGACAAAACTGTCCACCTCATGAGCAGCTTTCTGCAGGGTAAATCACTGGAGCAGTTCACAAACTAAATAAAAGAATTCAATAAATAAAACAAGGCAATAACATAGATCCAAGTACTATTAATGGAGATTTATTTTCCTGTACGCACCCAAGATAGGACTCGTGTCCATGGGAAGTGTGGAGTGAGACAGAATCTGGATGGAAGTTTCTGAGGATAAGGCCATGAACATAACTCTGGTAGGCAGTGAGGGGAGGGTAGTCAAGTCCCCAGTAGCTCAGATCATTGGCTGTGCTATTCCGATACCATTCACTAGCTGGAAGATTGAGGGTGATCTCCATCCAATGCCTTTGTGCTTCAAAATCACCATACTTGGGTGGCTTACCAGCACCAGAGTAAGGATGGAGTGACACAGTGACTCTCACCAAAAGTGCAAACAAACTGATAGAAATAAATGAGGCTGCAATACCCCTTTGAACCACCAACCACCAAATGTTGTCCTCATTTTCATCTTCATCTTTCAATGGATTTGTTCCCTTCCGCTTCTCCATCCCGTCTCTGCTCCAACCTCGCTTGGTCAAAAGTCAGTCAAAATTCTATCTTCCGAAAAGATTTCGTCTAGAGACCGCTAGAATTAAAGTCATCTCATACACTAGGAAACTGCCGCATATGCACAATTGGGCTTGCACGGAACGTTCTTTGACAGAAATACCTATATGAAACAAGGTTTGAGTTCAATATTTTAAAAGATTGTTTGGTGACGCTTTTCTGCTCTTTTCATGTTTTCTCAGCTAAAACATAATTAAAAGTTTGAAATCACTTATCACTCTTATATCAAGGGTCATCAGTATCATACCATTCCCAAGGAGTGTTCCACGATTCAATTAGTTAAAGGCAAATCGTTAGATATCACCATGCATAACTCGAATTATATGCTCTTGAGATACATGTATGATACACAAATGCATGGGACATTATGTAACTGTATGGTGCATCATACTTAAATTTTTTTAGCAATTTGGAAAGAAAAGAAAGTAATTTACTGATTTTATGTAACCGAATATGGTTGGAAAACAACGGTCAATGCTTATGCCAACAAGTTTAACTATGACTCGAACAGGTTGCACAGGAATTGTATCAAACAACTTTATAAGCACATCATAATGACAAACAATGCTTATGCCACTGATAACCAAACAATGCAAGTTTGCTCAGTAAAGCACAACAAGAAATTTGACCCCCCAAAACGCACTAAAAGTATACTATCCCAGTGAAAAGTTTCATTGATAAAGATCAATCATGGTAAATGGTGCAGCTACAATCACAAAATTCATCCGACAATCTCCTTATTCCAAGGGGAATCGTTAGCTATCGCTTGCCCAAACTACAGAACAAACTCGATCTCACATAAAAAAATGATTGAATGAACTTGGAAATCCTTAGGTCATTCAGGTTGTCAAGACACCAAATGGCTTGCAACAAAAGGGCGATGTTGTCTATGTAAAGACAAAACAGATGAAAATAGACAACTCTTTTGGCAGAAATAATCCACAAAAGAAACAGATGCTAAGTACAAGTTCAAGTGCAAAAAAACAAGCAACTTTTAATTACAAACAAGCTACACCACCAGCCGCAAGATTGCTGATCTGGAATTTTGTCAAAATAAATAGACTATAGGTACTAAGATATTGCAACGTTCCAAATATGAACAAAATGCAAGTTCAAGGGCTAAAAAAGAGCAACTTCTCAACACAAACAAGCAATACTACCAGCTGCTGCTTTGTTGATCGGGCATTTTGTCGCAACAATAGGATTAAGAATTAGTCAAGGGCTACAAAAAAGAGCAATTTTTAAACACAAACAAGCAATATTGCCAGGTGCAATATTGACGGGCATTTCGTCAAACACCAGGCATGCGGAGCAACAATAGTTCGCACCAGTGGGTATTGACCAAAAGCAAATCTTAACACATGGGAGTACCCATTGACTTACATGAGTCTCAATTTTTAATGCGAGATGAGTGGTAAACGGGAAATCGCATAAGATAATGGTGATTATTGAAAAAGATAACAAATCCTTTCATCAAAGAGTGAAAATAAACAAAAATCAAACCCACTTTCATAAAAATTTACGCCTCAATATCCACGGAAGACACAATATATCAGTCTATTTTGGTTTGAAGATTTGTGCATAAGCATTAACCAGACGAATAATTGAACTGAAATGGGTTCAGCAAGTTCCAACCATGGCAGATCACTAACTCATGAAGCACAATCGATGATGCATTAACCAACAACAAATTCGTATCATGATTACATGAATAAGTACTTACAGAGATGAGTTTTCACCAATAGGAATTAAAGCTTAATGGGTGAAACCATAGTAAGACAAATAGCTAGAGCCGAACCCACAAAAATAAAATACAAACCGTCATCTAATATCTAAGACCCGATTTCTGATATTTAACTCTTTCATATGATGCTCATGGCCCCAGTGAAGCATTAAGGCTTTGTTATGTTAACCACTTTAAGCCTTCAGACTTTGAACTGGTACAAAGTGCAAGTGGCACAAATTTCCCATTTACCAAATAAACAACTACAAAAGGTGTAAAATGATGACTTATACATAAAGTATCACCAATCCAGTCCTATATTACCTACGTGTTTGTCAAATTTATTCCTCAATGTAGTAATTCCCACGCCTTGGTTGGAATTAAGAAACCATACTTCCAATTTGACCTTTTTTTATCACATTGGGAAAGATGCTAATGCTGCCAATTTTTTTTTTGTGCTACACAGCCATAATTTTTTTATAGATGGATCATAACACCTTCACAACGAAAGCCAAGAAATATCATACAGATTACCAGAATCAAACAAAACGCCCAGTAGTAAAAATTTAAGCGTAGAAAGAAATGAAAGTTGAGTTTGAAAGTTCTCACCTGGTGTTAAATTTTTGCCGAGGTGTGATATTGACGGTTCCTACATAATTGACGAATACGACGAACAGAATTAATGGTTAATCAATGTTTCAGACATTACATCGAACAGTTGGTGGGCTTAAAATTGATACACACACAGTCACACACACCAAGTGATTGATACACACACACACACACACTTGGTGTGCCTTTAAATATGTGAAATTTTCAACTGGGAAGCCCTCCCTATGACGCTTAGTTTCAAAATCGTGTATGTCATTCAACATGTTTAAATAATCACTATGACGCAAAAGTGAAGGACGCCTCATGAAACCTGCATAAAAGCATCTATAAAACCACAATAGGAACACTTTAACATTCAATGTGTATTACGCCATTTAGGAACACTTTAACATTGAGAGGTGTAGTTTTCCGGAAACAGTATTCCAGAGTGAAATCTACGAAGCCCAATGGCGTTTTCTACAAACCCAACTTATACACAGTGAAAAGGGGTTTCATGAAACTGAATAGGATTTCTAATCAAATACTTGTAATGCTTATAAAAAAAACATCAGGAGACCAAAGGGACAGAGAGAGAATAGCATAGGTAGTTTACCCAGATTCAGTTTGGAAATCTCTTCACAGCACTTGCAAACTTCCAAAACTGAAATCAGAAGGGAACCAACAACAAAATTAAACATGGGGATTGAACGAATGATAAAACAGATTTCATAACATGGAGATTTGACTTCTCGATTCCATGTCACTGATACCAATTTCAAGGGAACGTACTGTACGTGTTTGTGTCTTTGGCTGCCAAGAAAATCTCCTTTGTGTGTGTGTGTGTTTTTACAGAGAGGGAGCAGTGAACACACTTAGGACATCTCCAAACTGGGTTTATTAAGTAGTAGTGGTTGTCTCTTGGGCATTTCATCGAACACGTAAAATGCAGGTAGATTTTGTAAAACTACCAATTTTTGTGAGGAGGGCCGGTGCATGCGGTGAAAAAATGAAATCAAACACATTCACTAATTTGATAATAACCGTGCATTTCAGTAGAGACAATGACCAATGGCAACTGAACACGCAAACAAATTAAATTTGTCGAACATGTAGAATGCAGTTGAAAGCACATCCCAATTTGAGAGAGAGAGAGAAGAGTGTAAAGGCTTACCAATTTTTGAAGATTCGAAACTTTGTAGTTGATTTGCATCAGTAACGAATACAGCCGATTGCGGTATGGTAACCGATTTTTGAAGATCTAAAACTGTGCAGTTGATTTGCATCAATAATGAATACAGCCGATTGCCGTATGGTTCCTGTCAATTTTTGAAGAGCCAAACTTCAACTGTGCGGTGGATTTGCATCCAGGAATTGTGGTTGAGAAGGAGAAAATTGTTGGCACAGAGAGACATGGGGTTTGTCCACAGCAGTGCTCGTGGAGAACATGGTGAGAGAGAGAGTCAGAGAGGGGAGAGAGAGTACTGTGAACGTGGGTGAGTGAGATTATTCACGGCAGATAGGGGAAGGCATCCAACGGTGACTATTGAGTCTATACACCCAAGGCCAAATCTCAGCCTTTGAGTAGTTTCCTTCCAATTTGAGCCCTTGAATCAAGATCCAAGGGTCGAAAATATAGGATTTCAATGCGACTTTGCGTGTCCTTAGCAAGGTTTGAACAAATTGCCCCGCACGCATCTACATAATTGGTCACAATTAGAACCAATTACCTGTAGTTAATGTCGACCACTTCGATAGATCCAACAACTATATCGACTATGACTCAACTTGAAGGAAAATAAAATAAACTATAAACAAAGTTGTCATTGTCCAAAGTTAATGTGAGTGCATTGCCAGAATATCATAAAGATAGGCATTATAGAATCAATAAAATTCAACCTATCGTTACTATAGCATTGCTTGCTTTTTTATAATCCCGTAGTAGTTTTGGGGGTATCAACGCCATAGACAATTTTTCTCCATTTTTACAGAACGGGTTGACTAGGGTGGGATCGGGTACAACAAAGCCCGCCCGCCCCGTTCCTTAGTGAGCATTTCTCACTATAGGGTGTAATGAGTAATGGAGGCCGTTGATCTCCACAATCGATGATTCAGATTGACTATGCACTCTTACTAGTCAAAGTGTACTATTACCGCATAGTGTAAATTACATCTGAGCTGTCAATTGTAGAGGTCAACGGTCTATATTACTCACTACAGCGTCCCGTTCCTTCCTATCCCTAGTTTTCTACCAGAAGGGTTTGGATCATTCGGATCAGTTTTCTTGGAGGCTATTGGACGTGTAGTGCCTTTCGAATCCAAATAAGTTGTCTTTCAATCTTGGACGGATAATTTATGAGAAAATAAAAGTTTAGAACATATTGGAACACTGGACTACAATCCAAATAAAATGTCACACCTCAATTTCGGAGGTCGAAAATAAAGTATCACTCTATTTTCGTACCATTAATCCAATCAAATTGATCAAACAATTCCGTGCCGTAGCAGTATAGCACTGATTAGAACATAGTGATAAATTGGAGAAACTATTTTTTTCTCTTTTGTTTCGACGGTCAGGAGTGTCTGAGCTAGTTTACGAGCACATCAACTGTTCACTTTTCCGATCCGGTCTAAGACATTCGCTCCGGAACGAGAGATTCACAACTTGCTTTAAAGTTTAAACAACCAACTTTTAACAGAATAACAAATTAACAACCCCCTTTTTCTCTCAAATCTACATTTCAAACTACACATTTCCACAAAATGAAAAGAAGAAAAGAAAATCAAACCCATTACGTATAACGTTTATATATATATACTATTGGTGGATGAAAGCCTTGATATCGTTCATCATTTCACTCTTTCGAGTTTGAGAAATCTGAGAGTTATTCAGAACTTGAAAAGCATGGCCAACTCCTCTGTAAATCACCTTCTCCACTCTCTTACCTTCTCTGGCCATAGCAGAACAGAACTCCAAATTCCGATCCTTCAATATATCCATATCGGAAATACACACCAACACGGCTCCAAAATCACCCCCCTTGGTCGACCCACCCTTTCCAATGGGGTTGCACCAGTTGTGGTCCCGGTTTGCGCCCAACGGCAGTGCTAACCGCCAGTAGGCATCGGAGGCAGGTAGAGTCAGAGCGGAGCCAACCGGCTGAAAAGCGTGCTTTTCAGACTCGGTTCGCAACTCTCCTCCGATAAAGGGTTGGATCAGGATTGTGCCCTTTAGGCACAACGGCTTCAAACCACCGAGCCGTGTAGCAACATTGTGAGCTATGTTGGCGCCGGCGCTGTCCCCGGCTAGGAACATGCTCGAGAAGTTACACCGGCTCGACCACCAGCTCTGGTCGTGTGCCCCACTTATGGCTTGTTGTTTCACCCACGTGATGGCGTTGAGGCCGTCTTCGTAAGCAGCAGGGAGACGGTTCTCCGGGGCTAAACGGTAATTTACCGATACGATGATGGAGCCGGCTTTGGAAGCCATGTTTGAAAGGAAGTCATGGTAGCAGATCCAAGAGGCTGAGCCGACACAGAAGCCCCCACCGTGGAAGTAAACAATTAAAGGAAGCTTCTCGGCTGGGCGGCTTGGAGCGTAAAGCCGAGCCCATAAGTTGGTGAATTTCTCGAGAACAACATCTTTTGCTGCCACCCCGAGTTCTGGACTCACTGCACAAGAGACAGCGGGGACTAGCGGAGGCCTTTCGACGTGCCCGTCTTTGTACATTTTGATGATCCCTTCGATTTCTTCGATAACCGCGCCGTGTTGGTTTTGGGATTTTCCTGTCTGGAAGCTAGGTCTAGGATCAAGAGAAATGGCCGCCATTTTTTTTAGCTGTATGGTACTTTTGAGTTTGTTGATGTAGGAATGATCAGCTCAAGGGGTGTTTATATAGAGGCTGAAAGGATTGGGCCTTGGATAAAAAGCTAGTATGGGAAAAGGAAGCTTCCTACTCTTAAGAGTCAACTACCAGTAGCACAGGCACGGGCTCGGCACAACACAGAATGGAACGGAGTTAGACGTGCCCATGGGTAATGATGGGCCGAGCAGGTTCTAAAATGGACTGGCACAGCATGACATGACTAATAAATGGGCCAGACTACGCATGACACGAAGCACTTAAGGACCAACTGGGCTGATTTGACAAGAAAAACTTGGGTGTCGGAAGCGTATCATGTGGCGGTACCTGTCGGCGCATATCGGTCTTTCAAAAGTATTTTGGACGGCCAGGATTTTAAAGACAGAGAGAGGGAAGAGAAATCTGGTCCGTCTAAAATACTTTTGGAGGGTCAAGATGCGCAACGAGTGCCGCCACATAGTACCCGCCTGGCACCCAAGTTTTTCTCCCATTTGATCCCTCTAATATGAAGACACTTGTGCTTAAAGTTTGATCATTGATGAAGCATCTGACTAGCGGACCAGAACCAAGGTCAAAGAGGATATCCTATTCCCCCCATGTGATGGCTACAATTTGGCCTTCTTTTTTGTGCATGTGTATTTTCTTGAAATGGTCAAAGCAACTTGTTAGAAACGTTTCCAGTTGGGGAATTCCCCCTTGAACCTTTTGTTTTTCTCTCTGATAATAATCCCCTTGAATTGATGTCCATGAGAATTTGCTTTTACAATAGGGTTCTTCTGAGTTGCTTTTTCTTTTCCAAGATGCTTTTCACATTTAACTGCTCAATAATATGTCGGGGCTTGTAAAACCTTGATTCGATTTGGGTCGCGTTTCACGGAGGTTTTAAGGTTAAAAGAAGTATTACGCTAATGAGTGATGTAAAAAAAGAGTATTACGGTAATTGGTGATGTAAACCTAAATTATGAATACTTATCATACGTAAGAGCCGGTGTAACTTGTACTATTTCTTCAGTCGGTAGATATTGGATACTAAATATTCTCTGTGTACGCCGTGTACGTAAAAAATTGTCCGTAAAATTTCGTTGTACTTTGCGATTAGGAATGGCATTTATTGAGGTCAAAGTGATACTATATGCTTAAGATTCTTATACAGCATCTGCAAATGGGCAGTCAACTAGTTACTCAGTTGAGATCGATGGGCCAAAGCAAGTCTAATGAGGGATCAATTGTATCAAAAGATCGAACAAGCTTTTGACTTCGAAAGATCTTTTTGATGTGCAGCGAGGAGTTCATATTCGAGAATAGTTTGACGTTGGCCGGAATTTTGGCAAATTCCTTTTTTAAGTCAGAAACTGATTGGTAAGATAGAAGGAATAATTCCCCAGAACTAGTAAAAAATAATCCTAAAACAATCAAGAACGTGTTTGCGAATCCGGAACTAAGTTCATTCCCAGCGAAATTGTTGAATAATCGCATCATTCTGGTCCTTGCATTGAGTTTTTCTTATACCCGGTCGCTGTACTACACATCTTCAAAATTGTATCAAGATCCTCGTGTGATGCAGAATAGAATCCTTCGTTATTTAATTTGACAATCCAAACCATAGTTTTAAATAGCGGTATCGGTGTATCGGAAACCGGCATATTGAACATAGTTTTAAATAGCGGTATCAGTCTCGGTATCGGTGTATCAAAAACCAGCGTATCGAAAGATATATTGCGGGAATCGGGTGTAGTGGTTGTAAATTTTTTAATTTTTGGGGCGTATTGGCCGATGTGGTACTATTTTTATCTATGTCGGAGCTCCAAATCCCTAGATGAACCAGCAGATATTCAAAACTGTGGTATCGAACGATACGTCGCGGGAATCGGTTGTAGCGGTTGTGAATTTTTTTAACTTTTTGGGCATATTGGCCGATACGGTATGGTACGCATCTGTAGCAGAGCCTCCAAATCCCAAGATGAATCCGCTGATACATAACGTTTCGGTCGATATTCAAAACTATGAATTCCAAACCCTTTATTTCGTCAGCCACGCAAAACATTTTAGGCTGATCTGCATCAGCAACCATGTCCAATTGCGAACGAGGACCATAGTAAAATCTCTCAGAAAAAGGAATGAATATTTTGCAGGTCCCATGATAAGATTTTATGCCGAAGATCTAACTCTAACCCTGCTACAACCGCCCAAATACAATGGTTCCATGCATTAGTTGAGCTTTTTACCTTCTGCAGGGAAGTTCAAAGTATTCAGATCAAAAGAATTTTTTGACAGTACAACCCATGCCTTAGAAGACTTTACCTTGCAAAAGAAAAGATAGGCATGTGGATTCTTCTCAGCCTTCCAATCCCCACAGAGTAAATTCAGCTTTCAAGCCCCAAACATGCATATGCAGATAGGGTTTGCCCGTAGCTTTATTCTTCAAACATTCCCTTCCTTTCTTCGCCGCCTTTTGACCACCTCAAGCCATGCGTTTGATAGCGACGTAGAAGTTAGAACAATCGTATGCATCGATCCTTATTTTTTTGGATCTGATATCTTGGTATTTGGCTCAATGGACCGATTAATGTCCAAACCCAACAGGATCTTCTTCGTTGGAGTGTCTTCTGAGTTGTACCTTAGGTTTTATAGATGGTTCTTTTTGCATGACCCTTGGAAAATTTTGTTTCGAGTTGCTGAACTTCTGGTTTACACCCATATGAATGATCCCGGGGGCTCTGCTGTGACCCCGCCAACCCATCTGAGCCGTGCATCTCTGCCAACCCATATGAATGGAGACAATTAGACGGCTTTCCCCGTTTCTCATTATTTTCAATGCTTTTTTAAAAAACCGAAGTCAGGATATATGACACTTCAAATAGCCCAAAACTTATCTAGTACTCAAAAACATCATCGTAGGTATCCGAATACCGTATCCGATCTATATAAAAGGTAGTTAATTTCCAAAGACCTCAGAAGTCGGAAAACAAACACTCTAAGTGCTTTATCTGAGTAGTCAAAAAGAATACAGATAGCCAAGTACCACATACAGGGGCAGACCTAAGGGGTGCTGGGGTGCCCGGGTCCTTGCACAATTTCAAATATCCACTATAATTATACAACTTTTTCAAGTTAAGTAGTTCAGAAAAGTTCTATATAAGATTGTCTGTTCTTTTGTTGATATCGTTTCTTAAAATCAGTTCATATGTGGAAAAAAAAAAAAAAAAAAAACTCTCTTTAATCCTAAGTTATCATGAAACGGGCGCAATTTTCACAGCAAAACCATCACCGCATTCTCTCGGAAAAGTGTAGGAGCCAGACAGGAAAAAGAAACATGAGACGAAACAGGAAAATAAACTGGACGGCTGTGCACCGAATGGATCTCAAATGTCTGGTGCATTTTCCTGTTTCCTTCCATGTTCCTTTTCCATACTGTACTAACCCTCCATTCTCTCTCTCTCTCTCTCTGTGTTTTTTGAGAAGGTGGACGAAACCCTTGGGAGGAACAACAGGGGCTTTTGTTTCGAAAAGAAAATGTACAAATGGTGAAGATGCCAATTAAGTACTGCTCCATCAACATTTATTAATTTGGCTCCTAAAACTTTTGACCCGACAATTGATATGTTCAATTCATATGTGGTCTCTTTGAATGTATATAGTTCAATTGGATGGCTGCATTAGGTTAAACCCTACGTCATCTAATGCACATGCAGAAGCGCGAGCATGAAAACGTCTAAAAATATGCCAAACTCTTCCAAAAATACTCCCTTGAACAGCTCCGATCATTTGCTTGGTTGGGGCTCACACAAAAAACTTGTGTCAAATGTTTGTTATTCATTGTATGAGGAGAACTGGCCCCTATGTAAACATATGATCCGGTTCGGTTTGTTCCATTCTGAAAGGTGACAAGCAAAACCAAACCATTATTTTCAGTTTAGCTAAAAATCAAACCTAACCATACCAATAATCGGTTTTAGGGATGCACACCGGCCCGGTAGCCCGCCCAGCCCGCCCAATCCAGCTCGGTTTTTTAGGGCTTGTAATAAATATTTAGGCCCTATGGGCCGGGCTGGGTTGAGATTTTAAGCCCATTTACTAAATGGGCTAGATTTGGGAAATTCCTCTAAGGCCCAACCCAGCCCGGCCCTGCTCGATTTAAATAATATTTTATTTTAATACTCTATATAGAGATTGATTGAGTTGGAGGGTTCTATCTTTTTGAGTATTTTAATTGCATTTTAATTTATAGGTCGGTTTTTAATATTTCTATAAGAACTTAGAACTTAAAGTATATTATTACGATTGTGAATTGCAATTGTGATTGTTATGGTCGATTAATTTATATTTATGATACCATGCTTTGAAAAAATAAATGAGTTTGTTGGACGGGCTTGGAAAATTAAAATTTGATTTGGATCGGGCTTGGACATATTAAATGAAACCCGATTATAAATGGGCTAAGCTTGGGAATATAAAAATCTTGTTATTATCTCGTGTAAGCCATGCCCGAACCCGGCTCAGCCCAGTGTATGTGCATCCCTAATTGGTTTCGATTTTCAATTTGATTCATTTGGAAAACACCCCCTTACCAGTTTATTCTTTGACTCTTTCACCACTGCGTAAAAGTGCTAGAATAAAGAGGTCTGGTAGAGTACATGACAGTTGCGCCCATTTCATGCAGGGCCGGCTCTGAGATTTAGGGGGCCTAAAGCGATTTTTTTTTCAAATTGGGCCCTCAACTCTCAATACATCGTAGTTAAAACTTAAAACTACTTACGAAAACAAAAAAACTTTCATAAATGAGTCATTTGAAAGTATAACTACTACATAAACATATAAAATTGAAGGCCCCAAAAATTAGTCAAAATTTGAGGGCTTAAAGCGGTGGCTTTACGGACTTTAGCCCAAAGCCAGCTCTGATTTCATGATCCGGATGTATTGGGTGAATGTCACCCGTCGGATGCATTTTCACATTCTATTTCATGTTTTCTTTTACTGTGTTGGAAAGTACATGTACAGATGTACTTCAGTTGAAAAAAAAAAAGTGAAAAAAAGTGAATGTACTTCTTGACAAAGCTGGTTAAAATAGCTTTTCAAAATTGATGCCCAACAAGTCAAAAACGCAAATGAGAATCAGATAGACCAAAAACGAATCTTTCTATGGTGCCCCAATGTGGTATTGGGGCACCGGTGCCCCACTAATTTTGGACCATTAGATCTGCCATAAATGAATCTCAGCCATAGGATCTCAAAAAGCAAGTGGTTTTGACAAAAAACGAGGTGGTTTTGCGGTTTTCCCGCCAAAAAACTGGCACTTTACTTACCATGTATACTGGAAATATATACCACCAAATAGGCTAAATATTACCACCAAACAAGGTAACACTTACCACGCAAGAAGGGAATACTTACCACAAAATAAGGCGACTGGACAATCCGGTAGCAAGTCACCATTTTGAGCGGGAAAATCTAACTTTTTGGGATGTTATAACACCACACCACTTTTTACTGTTTCCAGTCCAAATTTTGTCCTTTAGCTAAGATTTTTTATAGTGGGCAACATTAGAAAATGAGGTAAAAAAGGCTTTTTAGTTAAATTTTTTAATTTGTGTAGAATATTTCTTAGAACAATTTTTTGAAATAAAAATATTAATTGTATAATAATAATAATAATAATAATAATAATAATAATCTCTAAAATACGTTAAAATTATTTAAATAATTTAGCTTTAAATAATTATTAAATATAGGATGACCATTTGATAATTTGCAAAAATAATTTTTGTTTAAACACACGCTACAATAATTGTAATAAAAATGTTGAATGACGAAAGATAAATCAATAAGTAATAAATATTAAATAATTTAGTAGAACCTTCCACTGAACCTTCCACTGAATTAAGATAAACTATTTAATACAATTAGATTTAAATGCAAAACAAAAAATTAAATTTATTTTTTCAATTGATTAACGTGATATTGTAACGATTAATAGTTGCAATTGACATTTGGTAGTATTCGATTGACGATTAATCACAATTATCGATTATAGTCAGAGTCATTCGACTAAGAGTTTAAGTGATTGATCAACCAATTTTAAAATTGATCAATATAATATAAGTTGAAAATCTAACAACTAATAATCAATGATAAATAGGGACGATTGAACGAATATTAATACAATTAGCTAATATGAATTGGTTAATATAAGTTGGTATTACTAGTGTTACTACTAAATGTAGTAGTTAATAGTAGTGTTGGTTGAGAGTGATCAATGAATGATTGATACAATTGGTTAATGTAGTAGTTAATAAAATTTGACTAAAATGAATTGGTTAATTTAGGTTGATATTATCAACATTATTACTTAATGTACTACTTCACAGTAGTGTTGGTTGACAGGGATCAATGAGTGATTGATACAATTGACTAATGTAATAGTAACTACTAACTATTGATCAGTAATCCCTCATTCAATATATTATTTAGTTTCATTAATTATTAAAGATAAATATGTTTCAAGTGCAAGATAATACAAATTAAGCACAACTAAGAGACATTAAATATATTGGTAGTTATGTTCTCAACTACCCTTATTATAGTGCATTTATGTTACATAAATGTATACCTACCCGTCATTAATACCATAGTTACCATAGAATAAGGCTATATATACCACGCCATCTGATCTTTCTTACCACCATAACAAGTCGTATGTTGGGTGAACATACTACGGTTTCTAGTAGTACTTACCTTTTGGAAAGGAAAGACTTACTGCGTATTCAGACTTACCTACCACACATTGTGCCATTAATGGAATTAAATTTCTCCTACCTACCTTAAACTACTCAAAATTATTCTCAATCAGATTGTAGAAAGTATTGTCAACTATTCCATACATCTTCCTTCTTGTCTCACAAGAAAGCATAGATCTTCATTCAAAAAGCTATGGATATTTGAAGAACAACAAATTGAAGAGCTTCTCCAAGTAAGTTTCTCCACTATAAGAAAGTTTCAATCCTAGATCTTGATCTCAAATGATACATTTGGCATTTTAATGTAGGCATTTTTTAAGTTTGACAAATATGAGATGCATTTTTTTCAAATGATACGTTAACCATTTGTTAAGTTCATACTTACCATATTTTATGGAAATATCTACCATTAGATAGTAATATAGTTACTGGTAATTTTGTTACCAAACTGTATGTTTTTTTTCAAATCATAAGTAGCCATTTATTAAGGTCATACTTACCATATGTTATGGAAATATTTACCATTAGATAGGAATATAGTTACTAGTAAATTTGTTACCAAACTGTATGAACTTTTTTATCCTATTCAATGTCATAGTTACCACTACCTATGGTCGTTTTTTACCAGATTCTAAAAGATGGATGAAAATGACGTGATAGACATTGGTGACAACTCTAGCAATGATGATACATATGATTTTAGTCGGTTAGATGAATAAACAGAAGAAGATGATGATGATGATTTTAGTCAGTGGGGGGTGAATTCACCGGTGGATCCTCCCCAGGTGAGCCGGCTTCCTCCTCGGATGACCTGCACGTGTAGCAACCCGTTAGAGCCCCATCGGCCTCTTGCCGGCGGGCACTCCGACGATCAAGTCAGCCACTAGAGAGAGAGAGCCAACATAGAGAGTAATTTAGATCTATTTGAGTGTGTTTCTACCTCTTAGGTCTAACCTTTGTATTTATAGCCTCCAATGTACTTGCTCTCCAAGCTAAGTATGTTCACACACATGTACGTGCACATGCTCACACACGTGTGATCACTTCTTATTAAACTGGGCCTGTGGCCCTCAGTGAATCACACGATCACTCAGACACGTAGGGACAGTGCCCCCCTCATCACGTCGGCCCGTGCCATAGGAGATAAGGCCCAACCACCTTCCCTCCTAACGACTCAACCCACATAGCTTTCGGCCCAAGGCCACCATGTGGGCCTTCCGGTCTATCTTTCACACTCATATTGGACCATCAGCCCAATATTAAGCCCATGAGGGTTCAGCCCACTCCGGGTCTCTTCTCATCGATCTGACCCGTAGTCTTGTGCGGATTTATCCCACCACACATACCTACCCGTCATTAATACCCTACTTACCATAGAATAAAGCTACGGATGCCACTACATCTGATCATTTTTACTACCATAACATATGTCCTTTTTTTTTAATTTTTATTTTTATCGGAACCATAACATATGTTGATGAGAACATCCTACGATTTCTA
The DNA here is from genome assembly GCA_020921065.1 of Vaccinium darrowii. Taxonomy (NCBI): domain Eukaryota; kingdom Viridiplantae; phylum Streptophyta; class Magnoliopsida; order Ericales; family Ericaceae; genus Vaccinium; species Vaccinium darrowii. Next base: position 10,291,120 of record CM037158.1, on the reverse strand, counting down.
CTAATACTTACCTTTTGAAAAAGATACAGTTATTACGTATTCAGTGATACTTACAATAACATATGTTTCAAATGCAAGATAAAGGATACTACGCGAGAAGTGATACTTACCATAACATATGGAAATTTCTACCATTAGACATAAAGATAGTTACCAGTTATGCTGTTACCAAGCTGTATGGACTTTTTTCTCCTATTCGTGGTCATATTTACCACTAACTATGGTCCTTTTTTTTTACCAAATTCCGAGAGATGGATCATAACGGAACCTACTAAAAACTAAACTTACTTGCCACAACTATATCACGTGTTTACTAAAAACGAGAGATGGATGATAATTGCGTGATAGACATTCCGAGAGATGGATGATAATTGCGAGATAGACATTCCGAGAGATGGATGATAACGGAATCTACTAAAAACTAAACCTACCTACCCCGACTATATCACGTGTTTCCTAAAAATCGGACATACTTACCATAGCTATAGGATGCATTTAAATTGATTATAGCTTGTTTATTTCGATACAGCGATAATTGTACAAGTGATCAACACATTTTTTTCCCCCTTTTTTTGAACTGTTGGAATCTGGTCTTGTGCAACCTGTTTTGATGGAAATGAGACCAATTGCTTCATGCAATGAGAAATTTTCTTTTAATCGGATCTTGCACATCATATAGCAATATTATCGCGATTACTTTTAGATTGTGATTTTTTTAAAGTTGTAAACTTGAAATTTTTTTTCCCTAACTTTTATGTCATCTTATTTTTTTGACTTAAAAATAAGTGGGCAACAAAAATCAAGGTGGGTTAGGGCAACCTAAGTGTTAGGGCCGGCCATGAGAACCATCATTGATGCCTTGATGGATATTGGAAAGGCCAGTTATCCAATTTCCAAATGCCAAAGAACTGATTTGTGGAATTTTGTTTCGAATCCACTTCTATTGATCGGATCAGCTCGGCAGCATGTGGTCCAACGTAGATGTAAGCAACTGTAAAAGGATGTATTTGTCGAAGAAAGAAAATAGGTAAATTGAGCCATGAAAATAGGTAAATTGATAATCCAAGCATGGTTTACTGCAGCCAAAAGCAACTTAAGTTCTCCCAATTTCGAAATCAACTCAGTCACTTGCAAAACAAGAAGCCACAGAAAAATCCATGTCATTTCTGTTCCTTTTTTCTTTGTTTCTTCTTTCTTTGGATACCACAAGGATCAGCAATACGGACTATAGATGAAGAGAAAGGGTTTCGAAGAGGGAGAGGCGTGAAGTACAGAAGAGAGAGAGAGAGAGGTAGTACAGAGAAGAGAGAGGTCTGCAAATGTTTTAGGGCTTTTAAACTTTCAACCGGTTCACTGGGTAAGAGGAGAGAGAAGATGATGATTAATGGATGGCTGAGATTAATATAAGAGATCCAATGGCCCAGAAAAATTGGGGGCACCGGTGCCCCAATACCACTTTGGGGCACCATAGCTGGATCCCAGAAAAATCCATGTCATTTCTGTTCCTTTTTTCTTTGTTTCTTCTTTCTTTGGATACCACAAGGATCAGCAATACGGACTATAGATGAAGAGAAAGGGTTTCGAAGAGGGAGAGGCGTGAAGTACAGAAGAGAGAGAGAGAGAGGTAGTACAGAGAAGAGAGAGGTCTGCAAATGTTTTAGGGCTTTTAAACTTTCAACCGGTTCACTGGGTAAGAGGAGAGAGAAGATGATGATTAATGGATGGCTGAGATTAATATAAGAGATCCAATGGCCCAGAAAAATTGGGGGCACCGGTGCCCCAATACCACTTTGGGGCACCATAGCTGGATCCACTTTGGGGCACCAAAAACAGAGGGCTTTGACGGTCGTCACCAACGTGGCGATCTCTGTCAACCCACCACTTGTCCCCTTCTCATTGGACCACACTCTTCTCCCCAATTTAACGCCCCCATTTCTCTCTCTCTCTCCTCCGCCAATTCCATCCCTACTCTGCACCAGAGAGAGAAAGATTCGCCGGCAAGGTATGTTCCCTTCCATGTCGTAAACCTCGCTCTTAGGGTTAGGGTTTTGATTCTTATCTTTGATTTTTCAAGTTAAGTCTGCTTGTTTGAATCGTTTCTCTGTCGATCTGAAATCGTTGACTATGTAGCTTAATTTGATCCCTCGGTGCTGTAGTTTATGATGAATCTATGCATGTATCTTTACGTGGTGGATCAATTTTGTTACATAATTTATTGTTCGATCCCCTAATTTTAAGCCATTAAAAAGTGGTGAGCTCGTCTTCTGTCCTGTGAACGCACGACAAAATAGGTTTTTTTTTTTTGAAAAATGTCAAATGTATTAAAAAGCGCTAAGGCGCATCATTGGCTAAAACAGATTCTAAATTGGGCGGAATACAACCCATAGGATGAAATTCAAATGTTGCAATATGTTGTAAAGCTTCTGTTTCTTTTTTTTCCCCCACATGTGATTTTCAGTTAATCTGGAAACTCTAAATAAGAACTCTGTTTGTAGCTATTATCGATTCCAGAAAAAGGTGACAGTTTTCAAAATCAGCCGAAACCGAAAAAAGATAGATAGACACGTAATGCGAGGAGGGAGCATGAGCGCGAGTGTGAAAGCATTTTTCAAAAACATCCGAAACTTCTAAATTTCGATACAAGTTTTCTTCCTCGCCTCCTTGGCTACCTATGGCCACCTCCCCCGCCATTTGTCTTTTAGGGACGGACTAAGGGTGTACAGGCATGGGCTACCGCCAAACCCAAGTTTGATAAATGAGTGGAGAGGTCCCAACATATATTAAGTGATCACTCATTCCACTCTTAAGCAATGCAGAACTTTTGTTCCTTAACATCCCCCTCACGTGCAGCCGCATTCAAAGTCTGTCACATGTGGCCATTTTTTGGGTCCTTTCATCGTGCAGCCTTTTTGCTGGTTTGTCATCGTGGGGGGTGGATTGTGGAATATTTTTTTTTAAATGTGAAGTGGAATGGGCCTCGCTCTGATACCACGCGGAAATTTTATATCCATCTCATAACCAATTGACAATGAGTGAAGAGGTCACAACATATATTAAGTGACCACTCATTCCACTCTTAAGCAATGTGGGACTTTTGTTCCGTAACATAAAGGAAAATGATGAAATATAGTTCTAGTATTTGATCAAAATATGTGAAATATGTGTATTTGCCGTCACAAGTTTAATATGCTTATGCACCTTTCTATTGACTATTCATCCACCCACTAATGTTAAAATCCTGCGTCCGTCCTTGCCCTGAAGCCGTCTCTTTCAGCTGACTACATTTCCTCCTGCAACTCTGTTTGTAGCTATTATCATTTTCAGAAAAAGGTGACAGTTTTCAAAATCTGCCGAAACCGAAAAAAGATAGATAGACACGTTATGCGAGAAGGGAGCATGAGCGCGAGCGTGAAAGCATTTTTCAAAAACATCCGAAACTTCTAAATTTCCGAAACTTCTAAATTTCGATACAAGTTTTCTTCCTCGCCGCCTCAGCTACCTATGGTCACCTCCCCCGCCCTTTATCTTTTAGGGACGGACTAAGGGTGTACAGGCATGGGCTACCGCCAGACCCAAGTTTGATAAAGGAAAATGATGAAATATAGTTCTAGTATTTGATCAAAATATGTGAAATATGGGTATTTGCCGTCACAAGTTTAATATGCTTATGCACCTTTCTATTGACTATTCATCCACCCACTAATGTTAAAATCTTGAGTCCGTCCTTGCCCTGAAGCCGTCTCTTTTGGCTGACTACATTTCCTCCTGCAACTCTGTTTGTAGCTATTATCATTTCTAGAAAAAAGGTGACAGTTACAAAATCAGTCAAAACCGAAAAGGATGGTTGGACACATAATGCGAGAAGGGAGCATGAGTGCGAGCATGAAAGCATTTTTGAAAAACATCCGAAACTGCTAAATTTCGATATAAGTTTTCTTCCTCGACTCCCTCCTCAGCTACCTATGGCCAGCCCCCCGGCCCTTTATCTTTTAGGGACGGACTAAGGGTGTACGGGCATGGGCTACCGCCAGACCCAAGTTTGATAAAGGAAAGTGATGAAATATAGTTCTAGTATTTGGTCAAAATATTTGAAATATGTGTATTTGCCATCACAAGTTTAATATGCTTATGCACCTTTCTATTGACTATTCATCCACCCACTAATGTTAAAATCCTGCGTTTGTCCTTGCCCACAACCTCAAGCTGTCTCTTTTGGCTGACTACATTTCCTCCTGCAACTCTTCCAGCCACCCCCTCACTTGATTTCGAAACAAGTTAAACAAGTGTACTAAACTTCTTCTTCTTCTTTTTTTCTTTTTTTTTTTTTCAAAAAAAGAAAAAGAAAAACGGAACTTGTTCAGTGTAACAGAAACCAAGAACCTATGCAGGTTTCCAACGGATAGTTTGATACGAATGTTTGGATCTGTAGTTTTTTTTTTCTTCTTTGCTTTATTTTCTTAAGCAAACAGAGGGGTGTAGTACTCAAGTTCGTTGTTGAGAATATGTTAGAAACATGATTCAATAATTCTTAGGTATTTATCTCTTATCTCTATGGACCTGAGAGATACAAGGTAATTTTGTCTAGCGTCCAAAGTGAGCTATGCCTTGTTTAGAGTCTGATGTTTGAAATTGTCAAGTGAGGAACCGAATATTGTACTTGATATTGTTTTGTGCGAGAATATATATTCTAACTAGGTTCAACTTGGACAACCAGTTTGTTGTATTTTGAATTAGTCGTTTACCTAGAAGTCTTGTAATACTTTTTGAGGCATATATGTCCAATTTTTGCAGACTTAGGTATTAGTTTTAGTGTTACGAAGATGGTGCCAACCGAGGCTTCCCGTGAAGACAATGTTTACATGGCCAAATTAGCCGAACAGGCCGAAAGATATGAAGAAATGGTCGAATTCATGGAAAAAGTGGCAAAGACAGTGGATGCTGAGGAGCTGACAGTGGAGGAAAGGAATCTCCTTTCTGTGGCCTACAAGAATGTGATCGGAGCTAGGAGGGCTTCCTGGAGAATTATATCCTCTATTGAGCAGAAGGAAGAGAGCCGTGGAAATGAGGAACATGTCTCCATTATCAAGGAGTATAGAGGGAAGATTGAGGCGGAGCTTAGCAAGATCTGTGATGGTATTCTGGGTCTTCTCGATTCGCATCTTATTCCATTGGCCTCAAATGCTGAGTCTAAGGTTTTCTACCTTAAAATGAAGGGTGACTACCATAGGTACTTGGCTGAATTTAAGGCGGGGGCTGAGAGGAAAGAGGCTGCTGAAAACACTCTGTTGGCTTACAAGTCTGCTCAGGTGGGAGATGATTGTGCCATCTTTTCTTTGTTGACGTTCTTATTTCTGATTTACTGACCTGATTTATATTTATTTTCCGGGATGAAGGATATTGCTTTGACTGAGTTGCCTCCTACTCACCCAATAAGGCTGGGACTTGCACTTAACTTCTCTGTTTTCTACTATGAAATCCTCAACTCCCCTGATCGTGCTTGCAATCTTGCGAAGCAGGTATGCTTCTTGAACTGTTTTGTATGCCGGTTCTATTCTTCTGCAGTCTTAATATTAGTCTTGAGATTAGTGTAATATGCTTGGGGATTACCAAGGTTGAATATATTAATTTTGGGTTATAGGATTGGAAAATGGAATTTCTTATCAAGATTGAGACCTGAGGTGCAGACTTTGGACTAGAAAGATTGTTAGTTCTGAAGTTGGAGATGTTGAAATTATTGATTGAAAAAGGGATTCTTTACAATCAAGAAAACTTGGTTGGACTTGACGCGGGTGTGCCAGTGTTAAGAGAAAAATCTCCTATCCTATCAAAAGTTTGGTCAGAAGAACTTTTTGATTTGTTTCATTTACATTAAGAAAAATGTTAGAAATTTATTTTTGCTTGGATACTGTTTGAAAGTGTCTCAGTATCCTGTATGTACCAAGCACATTTGGAGTAATTTTGGGGGCATACCATGTTGCTCGTGTGAAGACAGTTAAGTAATTTCCTACGTACCCAAAAAGGAAAAAAAAGGAAAAAGAGAAGCTGTATTACATACAGTTAAGAATAGGGGTGTATGGCATCCTGCGGACAGGTTTTCAACTTGTAATTTAGAGTTTTGTATTTCGAATTCATGAGTCTCTCACTTAATCCAATTAGTCATGGGTATGCTTTGGGTACTGTATTTAGACTCATCAAGACCCCAAAATCCGTAATCTGGAGGGTATGTACTAGATTTTGAAGGCTGTAATATTTGATTGTGCTGCACATTTTGTTACTTGGCAGGCTTTTGATGAGGCTATTTCCGAGCTGGATACATTGGGTGAGGAATCATACAAGGATAGCACCTTGATCATGCAACTTCTCAGGGACAATCTGACGTTGTGGACTTCTGATATCACGGTCTCTCTCTCTCTCTCTCTCTCCTGAAACTCTTGAGGCCTACCTTCCTAGTTGTTTTTGGTCATCTCAGAGGACTTCTTATAGTGCATCTTGTTATGTGCTTTGTTTCTGTCATCTAGTTTCCGTACTTCTTATAGTGCATCTTGTTACGTGCTTTGTTTGGTGTGCTAGATACCATAAGGCCCCAACATCTCAATAGCATCTTTGTCTGAAGCTTCAAATGAGACTTCATATATGATAACACTAGTTAGCCTGGATAGAGGATATGAACTGAATGTAAAGATTGCAAACTTTTCTAGTACCAATTCAAACCTCTGTTCTAGATTTTACTAGTGAACCCATGCCAAGATATAGTTTCTTATCTCAGCATGGGTTTAGTTAATAATTACAGAAATATAAAACTTCATTGAAACTTTTATCTTGTTTCGATTGGTCCTAACTTAGCCCACCGAGCCAAACATGAGAGCAAGTTGCAAGGCTGTTCCATTGCAACTTACTCTCATGTTTGGCTCGGTGCAACAAATGCAAACTTTGTCTTCATTCTCATTGGGCCGGTTAAATGAGTCCTTTTTCATCATCATTTCGCAATTTCAAAGCCTCTATTCATTTTGTCAATGGTTGTATGCTCGGGGTATTTGGGATCATGTTGCTAAATAGGAAATACACATGATGTGTGCATGCTTTGGGAACATCCATGCTTCTCTTTAAAACTTTTTGTTACTGGTGTCGATGATTTCATTGATTTGTCTTTTTTCTCGTTTTCTATTGCAGGATGAAGCTGGGGATGAGATCAAGGAAGCTTCAAAAGGCGTGTCAGGAGAGGGACCGCAGTAACATAAGTATGTAGGATATCTACTTGTCAATTGTGAAACCCTAATATACATTATCTGGTTTGTTTTAGAACGACTCGATGAATTGGTATATTTAGCACTGCTTGGTGTTCGAATGCTTCTGTAGTATAGGTTATAAGTTTGAGTTTCTTACTCAAATGGTTTGGTGCTTGATGGGTCTAGTTTCTTCGAAGCAGTGATTCCTTATTCCAGTACCTGGTTTTAGGTGATTGTTAGTGCTCTTTATGCCTATTTCCTTTCGGGCGGGGGGGAGAGAGGGAGAGAGAGTTGGTAGGGTGGTTTTGCTCGTCGTCGTCGTATTTGTCAAGAGACCAACAAGCTAGACCAAGTAAGATTAGAAACACCACAAAGTTGACAAGAGAGAATCCTCATTAGGCTTCTACCTCGTCTTCTAAATGCCATGGATTAAAAACAAGTTCGTCAGACATATAGGTAAATTGACTGGAACACCCTCACTTCTCAAAACTGACCTCAACCTCTAATTTGTCAACAATAGTGATGCGAGTTCAGACCATCATGACAGCCTTATCTTGTTTCCCCGAACCACCAATAGATGTGGAGTGAGGTCTGGTACAGTTCCAGAAAAACACCCAGAAAATGCATCGGACGGGTGAAGTCCACTAGAAATGCATCCGATGGGTGAAATCTACCATTTTATGGGTGTTTTTACGGGTTTCTTTTCTGGGACCAAACACGTGGAGTACATGCACCATGAACGAGAAAAATGAACTTGTGTCTAGAAGGAGATACGATCCATTGAAAGCGGCATTTTTTTTTTCTATGAAGAATAGCTGGGATAAAAAAAAAAAAAGAAAAATCCGAGGAGATTAAAGCTGCGTTTGAAAAGACGAGGTGTAAAGAATCGTAGTTTGTCCAAAAATGAATCTATATCTGGTAAAACTTTTGGGTGAGTTTTTTTTGCATAACAACGAAGAGATGAGGATGAACAATTGTTAAGATGCAAATACAAGACGATGATCTGTTTGCTGGTTTGACAAACAAACTCAGCCAAGCCGAGCCGAGCCGAGTTTTGTTGTGCTCGAGCTCAGCTTGTCAACGAGCAGAGTCTGGTTTATTTACTAAACGAGTCTCTGTAAATAAGCTGAGCTCATACATACGAGCTGAGCTGAGCCGAGCTTTGGAGTGTAAAGCTTGGCTTGTCAATTAAACGAGCCCAAAATCCAAAACTCAAGCTTGGCTCAATTACTAAACAAGTCAGAGTTGAGCCTTGAGCTGTTCGCGAGCAGCTCGGTTTGTTTGCAACCCTAAACCTGGATAACGGTGATCAAGGCTTGGAGGGCGTTTGGTTAAGCTCTTTTTTTGCTTGGTTCTACCTGTTTAGTCTTGAAGCTTTTTGCTAATATCCTTTTAACTTGTACTTTGTATTTTGAGTTATTAATTTTTTCTTCCTATCGAGGAAAAAATGCATTCAAGAGAATACTGAAAAATGATTAAATTAAAGAAAAAATTAGCTGTGCATTTGGAATAGAAGGTTTTGAATTTTTCATTTTAGCAAATTACTACATAGATAACGGTGTATGGTAAGTGTTTGAAATTTCAATATCCAAATGGTACAATTCAGTGGATAAAATCTAATATTTCTATCTTTTTATCGGTCTATTAAATTTTTTTCCATTCTTTAAAATGTTAAAAAATTTCAAGAAATTCTGGTTCCATCTGTAGCTCTCAGGGCTACTCTAACAAAAAGCGTCTTTACAATACTCTATACAGCATATATATAATATATATTCTCGATCTGCATAATCAATTTTCCCAAGCCGGCCGGCCGCCGCCGGTGCCATGCACGAACCGGAATTGGTTTTGTAAAATATATCGAAACTGGTTTTGATTAAAAAAAAAAAATCCATAAAAATTCGATAAGGACTATTTTTCAATTCGTTTGAAATGATTCTCAAGCAGAGATTTTGTGAGTTTTTCAAGGTAAAAGCGGTCAACACGGGCTACGATTATGATGATGGTTTGGTGTTTGATCGGTCTATTATTTCAGATAATCTTGAAGTTGCGATTTCTTGTTCCAATTCTATGGTTCAAGGAGACCGTTTGTGCGTTTGAAGAGATTGTCAGAGAATTCACAATAAATAACTTTCTTGCGGCTTGACCTTAAGAGCTGAATCCGAAGAAATTATTTCTATGTTTGTATTAGCGTTGGTATTTTGCATGGAAAAGCCAATAAAACTACAAACAACAAATAGTTTTGCGTGTACCATACACACCCATTCGTAACCCGGCCAGAATAATACACAACAATAAACACCACAAAATCTTAACAAATGAACCAAAAAACATAAAACAAATGAAACCATATCAAATTCACAAACTAAATCTTACAACTCGTAAATTAACCATAGACATCCAGATCTTCACTTCTCTACGGTACATATTTATTCGCAACTCCCACCAAAAAAATACAAAACATAGACGTCACAAAATCGAAGCTTTTTCAGAAAATCAATCAACGTTACACATAACAAGAGGCATGGCCGGCCATGGCGGTGCCCGCCGTAGCTACTACGAATAAGCAGGTCCGTACCTGCTATCGTACATGCCTCCATGCAGAAGCAGCAAATACAGCAGCTGGAGAAATGTTGAGCCGATTACGAATCCTTCAAGCGTTTTCTGCAATTCGATCAGCAAATTTCATTACCATCGCAGTCGGTAAATAATCAAAGTAAAGGGTTGAAGACTAGAAGTAATCGGGTATTATCAAATTACCAGAACACTTCCTCTGAATCCCCCAAGTCTGATCTCCTTGATTGCAAGTCTGTGTTCCAATACATCACCACCACAATATTAGAATACAGTGTTTTGCAGGTAGTAGTATCTAACATCCCCGACTCACACTCGTGACCCATGACTCGCACGTAGAGAGGTCAACAAAGAATCCAGAATACATACATATATATATATATATATATATATATATATATATATATATGTGCAATACTAAACCACATATCGCGCAGAGAGAGAGAGAGAGAGAGAGAGAGGAATACCCAAAAGCAAGAGCTGTAACAGCAAAGGAGATGACTGCGGTAGAAGCAGCAATGCCCAAACTATCTCTGCTCCATGATCTGTGATGTATCAGTCCAGCTATCACCGAACACACGCCTATGACTCCAGCAAGCAATGCGTAAATCAACTCGAAGATCGTGGCTGTATTCCCACCTAAATCTGGAAAGAGAGAGAAACGGGAGAGATTGAAAAACACAACCCCAGAAAAAAGAACTGGTAGAGAGAGTGATTTGGGTTTAATTACGTACGAGAGTTAAAAAAACTGCTGCCGTCGATGTTTTTGTTTAAAGCCCAACTAGCTAGACCAATTATGACGAGAAATAACAACAAATTTACTATCAAGAGAAACCCTGTTGCGATTCTCGGCTCTCCTCTTGATCCAATCGCCATGATAAAGAAAGAAATTTACGCTGATTGATGATCAACTTATGATCGATGAGAGGAGAGAGAGAAAAAGAGAGAGAGAGACCGCGAAGATGATGGTACAAGTGTGCAGGGTGCTGGGGTTGTAGTACTACATATACTGTGGTTTCTTCTTGTTGATGGACTAATTCAGAGGTTAACCATGCATATAGGTGTTTCTTCTAAGTTGATACACATATACGCTGCTTACATCAACCCTTTCCTGGTTACACGCGAATCTTGTTTACTAGGTACGCCCTTTTTCTATTTATTTGCTTTGTTTTCTCTAAAGATTGGTCATGGACAACTAGGATGATGGACATTCCGCTTATAATATACTACTAGTATTAAACCCGTGATATGCACGGAGTTCATTAATTGAATTCAAAGTGCAATTTTTACCAATCACGCTGCAAAACTTTGCATGTATCAGTTTCTAACCGAAAGAAAAACACCCAATTAGCTGTACGAAATATTTTCTATTCCTAGCTCCGCCACTGTTTACGGCCTTCCAACAACACGATAAGTGCAACCCAAAGTATCCTTGACTATTATGTGCATGAAAGCAATCCTAGAATAGGAGTACTATAAATCCTAAGGAACCACAAAGTATTAAAAAACCTAGGCGATAAAATCACTAGTATCGTGATGATACAGCCTGAATTTTATATTAGTGACCAGAAAGTACACTCCAGAAGAAATAATGTTAAATTTAGCTTTGCATGTTTCAATTCTGTACATTGTTTGAATTTTCCATTTTTTGCAAATGAATTGATAGATAAAGTGTATGAAATTTCAACATCCAAATGGTATGATTCAGTTGATTGATATAATCGAAAATTTCAATCTTTAATGGTCAATTAAATATTTTCCATTCTTTAAAAACTTAAAAATTCAAAAGAAATTCTGGTGCATGCCATGTGTAGCTCTTAGGGCTATTCTCACGAAAAAAATATCTATCCAATACTATATAGTATATACTCCGTCCAATTTTAAATGCTTCCTACGTATATCCGTGCCATTTTCAAACGTCTATATCTTTTTATTGATAAGGTTTTCAAAGTTTTTTAAAATTTTGTCTAATAAAACTAATTGAAGTTTATCAAATAAGATGCATATTGCATATAAAATACATTATAGAATGAAAACTATAAGAATTTTAAAAAAAACACGCATAATCGTAGGAAGCATTTAAATGGGGACGGAGGGAGTAATATAGATATGACGGTCTTGTTGATTTGACACCAAAGCCCAAAACAATATATAATAGAACATAATCTCATCGTCATAATTAATTTTCCCAAGCCGGCCGGCCGGTGTCATGCACGAATTGGAATGATCTCGTCATGAACAATACTCTGTAGTCATTTAAGTATAATTCAAAGTCAAATATTGAAATTGGTTCATGTAGATAAATCCCACAACAATTAAAAAAACGATACACGATGTTACATCATACGTTTCGTTGGAATTCTTTTACATTAAGTAATCTCGTACTATAATATTAGATAAGGGATGAAATTTAATATTTCTTAAATTTGTTTGAATTGATCCTGAAGCAGAGATTTTGTGAGTTTTCAATGTAAAAGCGGTCAACAAGAGATAGCACAAATAAATTCAGGGGTTCGCTTGGCTCGATCGACTTAAACATTTTAAACTTTAAAGACAAGATACGAGTATTTCGCCCGTAAAATGACTCCTATATATTCTTTTGTTCCAGTTGTCATTGACAAAAACAACCAAAATAGTGCTGGCATAACCAGTTCAAAATGATAAGTGCCATTCCTAGGCAAATGTTCTAATTGCAAAGCCATTCGAAGAAATGTTGCAATTACAAAGCAAATATTCCTTTCATTGTGATGTTTTCAATCTTGTGTATTTTCCTTTGCTCGTAGATCTACCAATACTATGTATAGCTCATACTTTGGCTAGTAAGGGTTTATTTGGGTCGGGGTATAGTCTTTGGACTGAGTCCCCCCTGTTTGGCTTATTTGTCCCTTGTCTAGTGATGAAGTCTCCTCCCGATGTAATAGTTTGCTCCAATTAATAATATCACATGTTATCATTTTGGCGCAAAAAAAAAAAAAAAAGTGGGACACTGAATGATCCCCCTGTTTTATCTCTATGACTCCATGTAAAATTATGGTAGACACTCTTCCCTCATGTAAAATGCATTTACAATGGAACTTGGATATGGTTTTGAAAGAAAACATTGGATGGGTGAATCTATATAGTATATATAGTTCTACAATTGTTACAAAAATATAACGAAAATTGCGAAAAAAGTTTAAATTGCGGACAGTCGACCAGGCTCATCCGCCCCTCGGTTCATCCTAGGCAAAGAGAAGTCAATTTTTTCTCTTCAAAATATCAAGAACAGCAAGTCTAACTTCAGATGGAGAGAGGTGGAAGTGAATTGAACTTCCTATCAGAGAATCATGAAATTGGAAACAAATAAGCGTAGGGCAAAGGGAGGGAGGAAGTTGAATAAATTTGAAAAAAAAAAAGAAAAAAATCGAGTTGCTTAGAAAATCGGCTTCGAATTGATCGATTGCTCAGCTTCGGCTAGACGATAGCCATGGATGCGTTGAGGTTGGATTTCTTCGTCAAGAGAGGGAGAGCGTTGTTTTTTTTTTTTTTTTTTTTTTTTTTTTTTTTTAACATAAGAGAGGGAGAGCGTGGAAAGAAGAAAAAATGGAGGGAGGGAATGTTGGAGGGACTCCAAAACGACATCCTTTGTAAACAAACGATACCGTTTAAGATGAAAATCACACGGATGACATGCCTTTGAACAGACTAGAGATTGGGAGGAAATTAGTCGAGATGTTTTTAAGTCACTCCAGACACCTCTGACCATTGAACTGGTGCAAAGTATAGGGTAACAGAATTCACTCTAGCATTTGCACTGGGAAAAAAAATATATTGTCTTAAAACACAATCAGTATTATTTTAGTGAGTTTTTTTTTAATATTTTGTTTGCTTTCCAAAAATTTTTCCATTAAAAAAAGATATAAAAAGTGAACAGAAGTTAAAAAATTTAGATAAAACAACATAAAAATAGTAATAAAGACAGTTGTTTCAAACTTTTTTTAGTGTTTTTTTTTTTTGTATATTGGGTCTTCAATTTTTTTTTTTAAATTACTCTTGTCAAAGCTTCTAATTAGTTCAAATAAATTTGACATGAATCTACAATACTCAGAAAAAAATGAAAAAAAAAAAAAAAAAAAACAAAGCAAGAATTTGGCCCGAATTACGATAATCATATTGATGATGATGATTTTGATGAGCAACGAATACGCAAAATTGTTACTGTGATCTATCCCATCGATTTAACTGAAGCCTTCAATTTATATTAATTTTTAAAAAAATGCACTCAATTCGAATTTCATCCTAAACAACATTTAAGAGGAATTATATGCATGGATATATATGGTTGATTTGATAATCCAATTTAGTAGCTATTAAAACTGAATGTATTAAGGGATAAATCAATCAAATAGGTTTGATAACTATATTTCACATTACTTCAAATTTTTAAGTGTCTCATTAAATGTGAGCTACTCCCTCCGAGTAAGCACACTCTCTTAACAACAACTAATCTTAATAGTCAAGACATTAAACCAAAACGCGTATACTTGCCACGTTTATAAAATAATCCAAAACCCCTGTAGAGGCATGTTACTATTGCTAGAATAAACATTATCCATTCTAGAGAACATAAAAACATCACAGTTTAGACAGATATAAGCTGTGTCAAGGATACCCACCTTTATATTCGACCCGGTGAGCCAAGTTTCGCGTTCGCTTTTTAAACACGTTGGACGAATCTCCGGCCTCGTTAACGCCTAAAACACAATCCGTATTTATGAAACTATAAGTCACTACTATCAAAAATATTCCACAACACATGCTCTTTATTAAATCCCCGGGAGCTAATGCATATGAAAATCATCATCTTTTGGCAACTGGTACAAATTTCAACACTTAAGAGTATTGCCCCATCACATCACACCACTATCTGTAGAGGACTCCACCGCACCTATAGCTGAACCGAAGCTAAGATCACATCACGTGTGAATGTTATTAGTAGTATGTTTAGTCCTAACGAGGGTCTTTAGGGACTTGAACCTGGGTCTTTTCTACCAAGTTTAAGTTTCAAATCACTGAACCAACCCCTCATTCGTAATTGTTATAAATTTAAGAAAATGAAAAAGGTCAGTATGTAGTTGACAGAAAAGGAAGCTTTTGAAGACCAATATACCTGTTCACTCATCCACTAATGAGTCCCAAACTTACTACTGTGAGAAAACATTAGTAATTGTTCTGCTCTAGATGGTGGTAAAGAAACAATATTGGTTGAAGATACGAGCGTCGCGATCAATCAGCGACGGAGTTTCATGACATTAGGGGCGGAGAATCAATGGATGCTAGAATATCAGGAAGACACTTTTGGCATGGGAACTCAAGCTGAGAGGGCAAAAAATCTACTCCTTTTGTTTTGTCATTTTTAAAGTACAGATCAGGTGTACTATCAAAATCGCAACACAGCATAAAATGGTAGCTCCAAGAAACAGAGCACATGCTACCTGCTGCCCTTCTAAACTTGCCCACAAGAAGAGTGAATATAAAGGATACAATTTCACTGGCACAGGAAAAAAAGAACTAGAACATTCCGGCTGATTCTTCAGTATCAGTGGCAATTCAAACGAGCTGTGATATACACTATTCAATTGTGCGCAGCTAAAACTAGTGCTGCAACTCTCTTCAGGGAATCAGATGCTTTCAGCAGATCAGATTTCGAATGTCCAGCAGAGACGAATAATCTGATTCCCATGGGTAGACAACACTTATCAAGTGTGGATCTTTTGGAAGACACCATGAAGACCGAGTCTTCTTTCAATGCCTGCAAATGTACGAATGGCATTGGAAACCTTGGAGTTCGGAAAAACAACTCACCAGAAAGAGGGTGTGATAGGAATCTGAAAATTACTGACTTACCCGATCGGCAATGTCGTCAAGCAATTGCAGGTCATTCTTCAAGTCACCAGTGGAGTTCTTTAGCCTAAGAAAAACAATTGGCGATAGAGCATCACTTGCAACTTCAAGGCCATGGACGTCTAACAATCCTACAATTGCCATACATATAAATGCCAAAAAGTTAGAACAAAAAGGCAAGCACAATCATTTAGGGTCTACTGGAGTATCAAGCTAATGGTAGAAAGTGATGGAAACAACAACAATAACATAACCCATCTAGTCCCCAATCATTGGGGGTATAGGCGGGGATGATTGGAGACAGACCTAACCTTTGGCAATATGCACAAAGTGGCTACTCTCAAAATACCACTGAGACAATGGCCCTCCTAAACCTCCAAGAATCAAGGAGCTACAGGAACGTTTTGCTGCAGAACTATGCTCCCAAATCAAAGCCAAAAGGCATTAGAGAGGACAGGCCTAGAGACCCAAATCAATTTTTGTGCTCATTATCATGCTTCCTTCATTCATGGTCCAGAGGGGGGGAAAAAAAAACTGTTTTAACTTTTCACTTGTTTGATCAGCAAGAGAAAAATTGAAAGTCCAACAAAACAATAATTTCCGCAGAAACTACTTATACGTGTAAGATTGTCTTCTGCATTCCTACCAAAAGAAAACATGAGGAAACTTAAACTTTTTTACTATTTAGGTATTTAGATTATAAATTCCAAATTCTCCCACTTTTCCACCACCTTACTAACTACTAAACAAGTTATTTGATTGAAGACAAGTACGGTAATTCTAGGCAAATGCATACATTTTCTTGCATTAGCTTTTCCAAAACTTATCTTTCGAGCTGGAGATAATTCCAAAACTTTCCTCCAAATGTTTCTTGCTAGTCAAATGAATGCAAGAAAATTATCTTTTCATTTTCTTTTCTTTCATTTCATTTCCTCTCATTTTCACTAACCATTATCTTTTTCTTCCAAATGAACAAACCCTGGAGTTATGCTTACTACACTAATTTATCACAATCCAAGATGGATACCCAACATCTCCAGCATCACATTCTTTTTCCGTAACTGGACCTGTAGGATTACACAGCTTCGCAGCATCACATGGGCAACGAAACTTAAGACACATGCAGCCAACAACAGATCTCAAGTACTCAGTCTGATGGAAGTAAAGCAAACCAAGCTTTACAGGCATGTTCTCACATTGAGGAGAGAGACAACTAAACTGGGAACCATTAGCCAGCACCTCAACCTTATCACCAAGGAGGCAAGGACTACCACGTAAAATTGATATATGCTGAAACAGAACTTAATCTGATCGAAGTAAAACAAACCTTTGCATAGCATGGAAACATTTTCCTTCAGTTTCGTAATAAGATCAGGATTTTCCTCCAGAATATCGATAGCAGTAATAGCAGCACTTGCAAGGTATGGAGGCAAGGAAGCAGAGAAGACATAACCAGAACTACTCAGGCGCTGTAAAGTTACGAGATATCAAGAATCAGAGTAGGAAGCAAGGAAAACTGAGGAATAATGCCAACTAGAAAAGCAATAAATCAAAAGGAAGGCTGACTAAGAAACGTTTTAATTTGGCCCTAGGTTTTTCATACTTGGTGATCAACGACTCCAGTACTTCCTGTGCAGAATCCTCCTTCTGTGGCTAAAGCATGTCCCATGGCAGCAGTTATGATATCTATCTTCTCAACCTGAAACAAAGAGAGCACCATAAAACCACAAGAAGAGATGATGACTAAGAGTCTAAGACATATATTTTCAGAACATACTGGAACTCCATAATGTTCTGTGAGACCTCTTCCAAAACTGCCAAGAACGCCAATTGAGTTGCTCTCGTCCAATATAACACGGAAGCGGTATTTCTCTTTCAGTCGTACGATCTCGTCTAATGGAGCAATTTGACCAGAGTTCTGAAATTGAAGTTCATATTGAACAACATTTTACTATCAGCATGTCTATATGTACATACGTTCATATGTACTATATACACACAGTACTTTATATACCCATCATCATTACAATTATTTCCCCATAATAATGTCACACACAGACATAGCCATATTCGCCCCCCCCCCCCCCCCCCCCCCCCCCCCCCCCCCCCCCCCCCCCACCACCACACACACACACACACACATATTGGGTCTTGCTAACCACTGCTCACTGGGTGGTAGATAATATGTACATAATGCCAAACAAGTTTGAATTTCAAAAACATCTCATGGATATTAATACACTTTCAAGGATATCAATACACTTCTCAGATATCGATACATCTTTTACACATTATCCACCATCGTAAGGGCTAAGCTTAGCATTTTCTATTTATATTGTGTTTGGTATTATCAACATAGGGGTAACATATTGCAAATCCTACATATTGGAAAAGAAATAGAACTGTCCATTATCCCAAAAAAAGATCAACTCGTATTACTCTTTTGAAGTCTTCGAATGATACTATTAGGCAAGTCAACAGACCCCGAAAATGCCGTAGATGTTTTTTGCAAAGTTCCCATAGTAAAAAGTGAAGTTTTGGCTTTAGCATTGCCTAACAGTTGAAGTCTAGACAAGCAGAGATCAGGACTTTGAAAGCCAAACGCACAAAGCGAGGCGTTTTACCTTCATAAGATGAGGTGAAAGCGATGAAGAGTTGAGGCGTAAGAATTTCGAATAAGGAAAATAGTTAAAGTTCCTTAAGACTAAACTATGTATTAAAGCTCATTCATAGCAACATATACATGTTGCCCATATTTCACACACCACTTTTTTTACAAAACATATCCACACTATACAATAGCTTTGTCTTTCATCTAATTCACCACAAATTATGCTCAAGGAAGCCTGAGATGCATGGCAAAATTGAATTTCTTCTTCAACGCAGAACATGAAACCAATAAGTTACCAAATACTACGTTGATCCTATAAGAAATTTTTCCAAAACTGGAGTCCCCAAGGGAGTTCATAGGAAAGATCTTAGTTTCTAGTGTTCACTTGGATGACAGATTGAAAAGGGTTAAAATAGCAAATTGGTACCTGGTAAATGGCCTCAACCACAATGTAGCGCCTCAGCTTCTTAGCTCGATTATTTTCAAAAGTAACTTTCTCCAGAGTATTTTGTAGAGACTCCATATCATTGTGTTTAAAATACACAACTGTACTTCTAGAAAGATAGAGGCCATTTTGTATTCCCCAATGGACACCCTCATCCCTGAAACAACCGCATCACCGAAAAGGGGGAAAGAATAGTATGAAGAAGAGGTTTAAAATAAAGAGAAAAGGATTAGACCTGAATTTAATGCAAACACATGACAACTAAAGGGAACTAGTATTAATATGCCAAAACTACCCATGCTAGTTAGTACATTACCATCTATTGTGTAGTGAACTTCCCACAACACAAAGCAGAACTGGGTTCTCAGTTCTCATAGAACAGAATGACAATAAAATGAGAGAAAGGAAGCTTCTTTAACCATGAATGATACAAGAAAATAAAAGAACCATAAACCACCAACTACATGAACTCTTCAAATTGGATGAAACAGCCTTACATTTGTGGGATATGTGTCCCAGTGACTAGTTGCACATGCAACCAAACAATCGGCACTCATAACTACGTTGAATGGACTCGGGTGCGAGTATCGGGTGCGGGTGCGAATCAAAGTGGCAGACCTCCCTAAACTTAAATCTTAAAATACTAGGATATGTGTCCCATAATTGGGTGTGGGTACGGGAACACGTCGTGAACACTTGTTTGTAGTACATATTGCATAATTTTCAGATTATGTATCGTAAAATGTATTTAAAAACATACTAAAACAAGAAGCGGTTAAGAGAAATATGATTTTGTTATTTTATGTCCATGTAATGTGAAACTAGAAATATCGCTTTTCTAGCAAATTTTCTATTCTTTTTTCTCTATATATCATGAAAATTAGAAGATCCGAGTGTCCAAAATAGATACGCGTATCGGACACAACGACACCAGTACTTCAGCAAAAATAAAGGATCCATGTAACATAGCTCATGAGACACCCAACTTTGATCCATGTAACATAGCTCATGAGACACCCAACTTTTATGCATTAAGTGCTCTATGCTAGTTTATGTATAAAATTTTACCCCAAAAGTAAGAAGTATTCAAGAAAGAAACACCTAGCAATGTACAAGTGTCATCGCACTGGAGAATTGGATCAATCAAAGACAACTTACACACATCCCTGCACCCCAATAGCCATGTCCAAGTGACATAGCAAGCTTTAAGAAACTAAGCATACGACCATTTACCATTAGAATTGTGGTGACTTGTGACCTATGTAGCACGGACACGGATACAAATACGAACACGGACACGGATACGGCAATTTTGAAAAAAGGGACACGGATACGGCGGGGGACACGGCCATATGTATATTAATATATATATAAATATTATAAAAAAATCAAAAAAATTAAAAAATTTGAAGATTGATAATTACAGTTTGACCCCAAAAATTTTAAAAAATTACAATTTGACCCCTGAAAATTTCAAAAATTACAAATTGACCCCAAATTTTTTTAAAAAAATTACAATTTTCCCCCTGCCGTGTCCCCCAGCCGTGTCCCCCTAAAAAAATTCAAAAAAATTGGGGGACACGCCACGTGGCGTGTCCCATACGTATTCCGCCGTGTCCCCGCCGTGTCCCCGTGTCCCATACAGCAATACGGCGCCTCCTAGGAGTGTCGGTGCTTCATAGCTTGTGACAATCGAATGTCAGCAGATTGAGGGGGTTATAAAAGATAAAAAAGAAACCTTTTTTGGTTTCTTGAAGAAAAAGGTTAGATTGGTTTGAATTGTGAAGGGGGCAACTTCAATGAAGCACAAAGAATTCATAAAAATGCCAGATACAAGCTGATAGAAAATCTTCAGGATAAGAATACCACGCCAGCATCCTGTATGGCTGTATCTGAATATATCTCCTAACAACTTAAGTACAATACTCGTATATTTGCACATTGCAAGAGACTTCTAGGGTAAGTTACAATAGTTTGTAGTAAGTTACAAACTTACAATAGTTCACACATGAGATTAAGCTTACGAGTTTCCCTTCTTTGTTGCATTATAATTTTACTGAATAGCTCGTGCTAGAATAAATTGCTTGTACGCGACAACTTTCTTACTACAACCAACCAAAATTAAATTACATATGTAATATACAACTCTAGAGATGAAGCCAATCATCCGCTAAGAGTTCCTTACTAGAATGTAATAATGAAGTTGAATTTGGAAGAAACTCGCCAAAGCCTTTTAAGATTAATTACCATGTGATATATGACGCATTAATGCATACATCCATAACTATTAACAGTTGAGATAAAAGATAACTCACACGACGATGATATCCCCCTTCTTGCAAAAAACTGGAATTGCACTGAACGTGGTGGAAAGTCCATAAGAATAGAGTATGGAGTCTGGAGTTCCCAAAAATTTAGCTATTCTGCCCTCACAATCAAGGTGAACATCTATCCAAAACAATATTATCAGAACACCAATAATTCCCAATTCAAAGGAGAAGGAGACTTCAATATGGTTTAAGCGTGATATTCCGTGATAGTATGAGTTTTGGAGTCATACCAATTGTCCCATAAAATCCTCGCGGACCAGAAGAACCAACACCGTACTTCTCCAGTGAAGAAGTGCATGACTCCTGTTACAAAAAGTTGAAGTTTTCAGTGTTTCAACAAAAGTAAAACAATATATAAGTAGACTAATAGGAAAAGTATCTCCTCACAAGCAACTTCTCATGTCCCACAAATCCAAGGTAATTTGCCGAAGCAAAGTTGACGACTTCTTTGCCATTGATCATAGTGTGTGGCCCTGCAGCACTGCATAAAATGCCACTAATGAGCAAGGACGCATTGCCATAGTGGCAGATCTATCTGGTACATTTTTTTCTGATAATTCATCATATTGGTTATGAAATGAAAAACACAATCGCAGCTCCGCAGCGCCTTCCAAAGAAGAATAGACATCTGAAGCATAGAAGTAATGATAAGAACTATCCTACACATATCTTACGAGAAAAAGGACACACACACAAATGGGTGCTCCCACGCCTATGATGTGGGTAAACCAGTTCAACCAAAAACAGCAGAAATAAAGGACAAAAAGCTTCAGTTAAACCTGTAAATTTTTTCCCCATCAAAAGTGCAAGACAGTTAACCAATGCAAGAAAAAGCAATAAAAGCTGTAGCAAGAAAGGAACTCACGCACTAGTTTACGGAGGCAAAACAAACAAACAGGAGCAGACACAACTGATATTCACTTAAGCATAAGCCTAAGGCCGTAAACCCCAAAAAACAAACATTTAACAGGCATAAAGTAAAAAAATATTGTGATTATTCATTGTCCAGAGAATAAAAATAAAAATAAAAAAAAACCCCACAAAACTAACTTCATTTCACCTTTCCAGTACTGGAGGTTCATATTGCACCTCTTTCGGCATTGAAGGTACAAGGGATTCTGGAACCCATTCATCACATAGCTCATCTATTTCCTGAAAATATGAAGCAAAAGATGAGATCTTACAAACAAGTTATCTGGCTGTATGCCTATGTAAACAACTGCTTGCATGAAAGCTGAGAAAAGTTATGCAAAGTAAAATCAAGGATAAATTCACATACTAAACCAACTCACCAAGGGTGGAAACAACAGGGTGGACAATTCGTGAATAGTACATAGTACACCAAGAATTGAAATAACAGGTTGACAATTCATGTATAATAACACTGAACATTCCTTGTAATCCATTTTATTCTTCTCGTTTACTCTTCTTCCTGTTACCTTATAACTATGTGTCATTTAAGCAGTGCTAATACAAACTGAAAAAGAAAGACTAAAACACATCAAAGCGCTTTTGTTTTTCCCATGATGCAACAGTTAACTAAAACATATACGTTAAGAACAAGAATTTTAAGGAATGAAGTTATGTAAATCGATTTAACTTGAAAGGAAAAGAATCTAAGAAATATATACACAAATAATGATTTGACAATCGGTTACTCCCAACCACATTGATCATTACCCTTGATCTCCAGTATCAATCACGCCCTTTCTTATTTGGCTACAGTAACTCTTTGAGAATATTTGTACTTAAAAGTGCAATTGTATTAAAGGCATTCACCCGACTAGACGCCGAGTACTCGACCTAGAAGCTAGAAGGTGCCTGGTCGCCCTACGAGCGCCTAGCGTGATTTAGAACCTCGTAGGGAACAAAAGGAGTCAAATTACGGTGGCAAGTAAATTGCATAGTATAAAAATCTTATGATAGAGGAAAGGAAAAATGCAAAAATAGGGATCCATGATAATAAAAGATATTTAATAAAAATGGAGGTGACTAATAAATAGCATCAAAAATAATTAACTCAAACAAAGTGCAAACAATGGGAAAAAATTTTATGCCCTCGACCTTCTAATATGTTACCGAAACACCCCTATGTTAGAACACTCACTCACACAGCAAACATAGCACCGTTTAGCCAGCCATCCAGCTTTCTAGACCCACAACATCAAATTTGAGACACAAAATTAAATAACCACAAGAACTTGGTGAACCCACCAAATTTAATGTGATGGTCGGCATGAAGAAATCCAAAGGTTTGAGTTTGGTCTTATACGATTCAACGTTAAAACATAAAATTCAAAGTGGCAGTATTAGGGGCGACTCACATTAATGATGAAGAAGTATATAGAACCTAAAATATTTATCAGGTTTTTTAGGCAAAATATTATGAATGCCACTAATGCTAATTTAGGAAATCAACCTAATTAATGAACGAGAAATTTCTAACAAATTTGGTACACAATATGCAATGAAATTTAAATTAGAAAAATCTATCAACACACAATTTTGTGCGGGAAAATGAACATGTGGTGTGCCACTACCTCATTGGTTGTAAAATATCATCTCGTGTAATCATCAGTTAGACAGTTCCAAGTGGGCATATTGCGGGAAAAATTGTGCTCATAGCATACCTCATTAGGGGTAGTTGCTCAGTGTGCTAAAAGTCACAAAAGGGTTAAAAGTAAGAGAGAGGCGCGGGTGGGGGGTGTGTGGGGGCGGTTAAAAGTAACATGTCAGTTATGTCACTCTCCTCACATACATCAACATTTGGCTTTTCCCTTCGCTTGGGAATATGGTGACGAGTATTGAGCAGGTGCAAAGCAAGTGTCCAATGCCAGGATGGGATTGTCTAGCAATTGCTACACTAGATGTGTACTGGTGTATATCACGTGTACTCTCAATACACTCTCTGTACCATGGGCGTAGGTACCCAAAATGTGTGGCAACAAACATCCAAAACTTGAGCACTCGCCAAAAAGTGAAGAATTTGATTTGCACTTAATTTTAAATTCACGACCCATTAATTGAGGGGCAATTTTGGAACATTAATGTTGTTAAGGTGTAATGAAGTTGACAAGTTGTCCTTTTAAAAAGTTGGAATTCCCATAGTGGACATTTATTTAGGGAAGGAGGGAGTAATAATGAAGGATGGAACACAAGTTAGCATGTATCACATGTCTTTAGGTGTACTAGGGTCCTTTTGCGCATAAAAGGAACCCTCATGTTGTTGTAAGCAAATTATGCATAAGAGTTCTCTCATGTTATAAACTATCCTTCTAGTTTGTCACTTTGTCTACTTGTTTTATCGATCTATCCCTCTATCAAATTTTTTCTATCCATCATTCCTTCTTTGTGGTTGTATCCCCAAAGGAGAGTCTACTAAACAAGAGAATACTTAGGCATGCTTACAACACCGCACAAAAATTTCTACTATATGCTAAGTGAACCTATACATCCAAAGATGTGAACACCAATGCAACTTTAGACTAGGCACAACTTGAAGTATACATGTGAACACCAGTAAACTTTTGCTAGATCTATTCTTTGATGTCATTTATTATTGTTGTTCGCCTCGGTTTTGGCTCAATAATTTCAGAAAGTACATTTTAGAAACTTTTAAGTACACCCAAAAAACTTAAGCTATTAGGTGGAGAGGTCCCAACATTATTTTACGTGATCACCCATTCCATATCCGATCAATGTGGTACTTATTTATCATCTAACATATCCCCTCACGTGCAGCCGCCTTTGAGGTTTGACACATTTAGCCGCCTTTGAGGTCTGACACATCTAGCCTTTTTACCGGTCATCATTAGCATGGAGTGGATTTTTCGTTTTTGAAATGTGGGATGGAATGGAGCCCTGATCTAATAACATGCAGAAACTTTATATCCAACTCCAAAGATTAAACTATTAGGTGTAGAAGTCCTAACTTTATATCAAGTGATCACCCATTCCACATCCAACCAATGTTGCACTTGTTTATCAAACATAGATCAATAATTTCTTTGATGGACTTTTTATGTTCATATATGCACAAACTTATTTTGTTGGTGATCAACATGATGAATCATAGATGCTTCATCTTTGGGTATAGTTACTCTCTGAGGCCATAACTGCGATTTCTAAAGAGAAGAATGCAGGAAATCTTTGCCTTTTCCAGCGTTTATTGTAGGAGAGAAAAGCTAAATGCTGAGATTTCCTGCTAACTGAGACAACTGAAACTAACAAGACTATTGTGCTATAACTTGTTTCTTATCTGAATGTTTTCCTGCATTTTCTACCGAGCTCTCATGGATCACTTATTGTAAGTCAAAATTACAAGTTTCTACCTTCTTTCCTAACTTAAGATGATGATGGAAAGTAATAAAATCTAATACGTACCAAACTGTTTGAATAATAACAGGTCCTCACAAACCATCAACCAAGATAGAAACAAAGAGAGTAGTTGTAAAACGATAAATCAGAGAAATAAATTCATAAAATTAACAAGTGTTAAGAGTACCTTCTTTGTTAACGGTCGTTTCGGGGGCTTATAACTTTTCTGGGAAAGCAGGAAAAGAATAACCACAAGAAGAAGGCCCTCCACAAATAGATGACCTTCAGCCAGAAGGGGATAAAGGCTTAGTTTTCATGGGAAGTTATCTCACCAAGGAAAAGGATATAATGCCTCATCAGTAATCAAAGAGTTAACAGCATACCACCAATGGGCACTCCAAAAACAACAGCTCGAGCAAAAGGAGCGTCAAATGCAAATGTCACCGCATCCAATGTAGAATTTACCATATCCATAAAAGATGACATCGTATGCATTTCCAGAAAACCGAACACAGAAAGGGAAGGACAATTGTTTACTAACGTTTTAGTCCCCACGCCCACGATGTGTGCACGTCAAACTATGGTCCCCACTTGCAAACAGTTATATCAAGCATGTACCTGAAGACAGAATCGGTGAGCCAGATTACATAAGGCATAAAATAAGGAAAAGATGGGGCATCAGAATAGCCAGGCATTGAATATATAAGTTTATTTCTTCAGGTTTTGCACCAATTGACATCACTAAGGAAGCATATTTGATTCATAACTAGTGCCCAGTGGGTCATCATGAAGCATGTACAGACAAAGTAAATCCAATTCATTTGGATGGAGATATGCTGCCATATGTAAACAAAAGAAATGGCTTTAAACACATAAAAAAGTTGAGATCTTGTCTGAGAGATAGATAGATTCATAAGGATTTGTTTGCCATACGTTCTTCTGCTGTCCCAGCTCGCCGACTATAAGCCTATCACCGCCGGAGGGAAGGAGAAGGCCAGTAATTATTAGGGTTAACAATACTGAACCCAGATCAATAAACCAACACATATAAATTAACAATTTGGAAATGTAAGAATCAAAATCAGAGATGGAGGAAGGAGATCAAAAATGGTACCTTACAATGACTGAATTACAGAGGAGAAACAAAGCAATAGACGATTGGTGAGATTGGGGAAATCAGATGTGAGATGAAGCCGTCTTTTTGTAATAAAAGTCGTAATTGACTCGTCGACGGCAATTGGAAGGGGACTTGGATTTGGGAGAGAAAGGTCAAATCTTTCTTCCCCACTGTTTTATTTTCTGGGAAAATTGAATTGAATTGACCAGTGCCCAGTGGCTTTTATCACAAAATACAGCCATCCCCCTATAGTTTGACAAAATATATATTTACGTCTCTGTGCTTCAGGATCTGTTCTTTAACTTCCTCCTTCCGTCAAGTTTACCAGCAATGCTAAAAAAACACATTCATTAATTCGCTCTCACAAGGGATGATGGTAGAACCCAATAAAAAATTTAGAGTGGCTCACCGTTACTTGTGAGAGAGGATGTAGAAGTGGATGCAAAAAAAAAACTACAATTACAAAAAAAGTTTAAATTACAAGTTGGGACAGTCGCCTGTGCTCATACGCCCCACGAAACAAATAAACATGGGAAAAGGGAGGAAGTTGAATAAATTTGAAAGAAAAAAATCGAGACAAGAAGATAAGGGTAAATGAAGAACCAAATTAAGCTGAGAAAATCAGCTTCGAATTGATCTATAGCTTCGGCTAGACGATAGCCATGGATGAGTTGGGGTTGGGATTCTTCATCACTGACGGAGGGATGACAGAAGAAGGAAAATGGAAGAGGGAGGGAATATTGGAGGACTCCAAAACGACGTCCTTGTTAACAAACGATACCGTTTTGGATGAAAATTGAACCGACGGCATGCCATTGACAAAACCAGGGACTGGGAGGGAATTAGTCGAGATGCGTGTAAGCTAGTCTGAACACCTCTAACTGTATACATATATAAAAATAAAAATAAAAAGGAAATTGGTGCAACGTAAATAGGAGAGCAATTTTGTTCACCCTTAGCAAGGGTACTCTCATTTTGTGTCTTAATTCAATGATTGAAACCATTCATTCTGTCTAGATTCACTTATTACTAGACCACGCAAAAATTTAGCTCAATCAAATAAGGTAATTGTTTCATCTAGAGTTTTATTTATTTTCTTTAAAATCCTGTTAAAATTTTGAATTATTAGATTAAACACTTACTGATATTGGATTGGACTCAATTTTTGCGTGGGCTCCAAAGAAATTAATCTTGACAAAATGAACCACTTTGATTCTCAATGCTTGACATAAAATGAGTATATCCTCTCGAGGGTGAACAAAACAGGGTAAACAAAATTGCCCTCTGTAAAGAAAACAACAGATTTCACTCTAGCATTTGCACTAAAAAATTGTCTTAAATACAATCAGTGTTATTTACTTTTAGTAGTTTTTCATTTTGATTCTCTTCCAAATATTTTGCCATTAAAAAAAGTATATAAAATGAATCGAAATTTAAAATTTTAGATAAAACGACAGTGAAAATAAAAAAGACAGTTTTTTTTTTTTGATCAGTAAAAAGACAGTTGTTTAAAAAAGAAATTCTAGTGAATTTTATGTATATTGGATCTTAATTTTTTAGAGTACTTAATTGTTGCTGAGTTTATGAGTAAATTGTGTTCAACAATGACAATGATTTATGTGTACATTGCTATCACCTCCTTATTCGACCACCAACACCATCCATGATCCCCGCCACAACTGCCGCCGCCACTCAACTACTGTTGACACGATTGCCGCCGCCGCCACCTCAACAACTACCATCACTATTCCACCACTACCACCACCACCGTCGTCACTAACTGCCACTTCTACCATCACTCCACCTCTGCTACAACCACCACAGCTCCACTGTTCAACCACCTCTATCTTTCCATCTCTCCACCACCTTTTACCGTTAAAATGACAGATCTCTTTACCACCATGACTACACCACCACTATTTACCACTATGACTACACCACCACTAGCTACTAATCTTACCACCCCACCACCCACCACTTTCACCATCCTTCTACAACCACTACATTCTCTACAACTCCACCACTGCAAGCCCGCCATCTCTAACCACCACTTCCACTGCTCCAACACCTTGATCCTCAATCTCTCCATCACCTTCACTTATAATTAAACAGCTTTTGCACCACCATTATTGTACACCACTCGCAACCGTCACCAGCAGCATCTACCATTCCGAGTGCGAGGATTGAGAGCATGTGCGCAGAGCAAGGATTGAGAGCGGGAGAGGAGGATCCCACTACTATGTGACTTTGCCTATACCAAATCCTGAAGATAAGGATGTTTGCAGAGATTGGTCCCAATCTTATGTTGATGGAAGTACATGGAATGGGCTACCACTCCACTTGCCATATTGATGGAAGTTCACTGCATAATTCTTCTCAAACTGCCTTTGGACGAACTTTACAAATTACAATCTACTGTTGGACGAACTGGTAATCATATCTTTGGTAATCAGTCTAAGTTTATCTTTGGAGGCCCATCTCAGTTTCCAAATATGGTTTAATCCTCGTCAGTAGGGTTTCATACCATGTCCTCATAATGTCAGTAATTCTCTTTGCAAAGGTTTCTTTAGAAGGGTTATATGTTCAATAACAGTACTAACAAAGTTGGCAGTCAAATATGTGGCAAAACAAACCATTCAGCTCTCACTTGCTATCATAGAACGAATCTGAACTACCAGAAAGGGACCAACCAGCTAGACTAAGTGAATAGAGACATACCACCAAGTTGACTATTAAGAGAAACCCTATTAGGCTTTTCCCTCCTCTTTCAACCAGCTCAAATTCGTACGATAGCACCGAGCTGGTGATAGCATAACGGTAGTGTAGTTCATTAGGTACAAGAGGACAAATGCTGATGCTGTTAAACTAAATCACAAGCTCTACTTCTGTCGAGTGTGTGTGTGTGTGTGTGTGTGTGTGAGAGAGAGAGAGAGAGAGAGAGAGAGAGAGAGAGAGAATATGTATCTGATTTCTTGTTGAGGGGCATTTATCACTCTGATAGTATCATGTGGTGTTGTTCACGTAGTGCTCCCGGCAAATCACACGACAACAAATTTAAACGGACAAGACATATTTTTGTTAGGTGAGTGGGAAACAAAGGGTGTCCCGCTTTGTGTGTTGTGCTAAGTAATTTCCCAGAAACACCAAGTGACACGGGAGCACCACGCGGTGATGCAGCATTATACTTCGAGAATACCTAATAATTTCCCTTATTGAGGGGCTTCGGAGCTTAACCATACAGGTGTTTCTTCTCAATTGGCACATTTTTATTGAAGGCATTAGTTGCTTAATTGCTTTGCATTGTCCAAATATGTTAATGGACTAAATAGGATGATGCTCATTCTTAATTTGATGCCAAAGCCAAAACACCAAAGAGTGACAATATCACCTATAAGGCAAAACTGTTACATGATCCATCCCATCCTATGGAATTGGCACGTTGCTTCTCGGCTTTTTAGTTTGTGCATAGGAACAACTGGATTCAGCAATCGCATTCTCTATCCATTCTCAAACAAAACTGCACCCGAGTTCCTACTATTTCTTCCCAATTCTAAAGGAATTACAATGGGACTTCCTTTAACCCCCCACTAAGACAAGCATTGAGTAGGTATTTCTGACACCAAACTGAAGTTTATTAGAACAGAATAGCTCTGGCTTTAGATCCATGTACATATATATTCAACAGATCTGCTGTCATATATACAAGTTGCTCTAAGACACACGATTTATACTTGGGACAAAAACTTATAAAAACCTGCCCACTGGCAGTGAATTGAGGGGAGGTTCAACAACTAATAGCAAAGACCCTAACAATAGAACAAAAAGGGAGAATACCACAAGTGATTTACAAGGATTGGCATTGTGTCTAACAAGGGTAATTCCTTCCTCTTGACCACTTTTTGAAGATCTATCATCCATTTGCAGCATCGGGCAGGTGAGATAGCCATAAACTATACCAGTAAAAGCTGCACCATAATGTGTCCTGCAACATTGACACCCAACCCGAAAAATGAAGCAGGAAAAAGGAAAAGAGGAATGGTTAGATGTGATATGCCATGAATGTAAATCATATGAAAAGCATTACTTGGATAGCCAAGAGAAAATGGGGCTCTTCGATCTAGAGGCAGAGCCAAGATTTTCGTATGATAACATTATTTACATACAAGTATACAACCAAACGTCACCAAGTACAACTCCCTAATTTAGAGCGGTTTGCAAGGTAGCTCTACAAATTGTGAGGGTCATCATTTGAGGTGACTTGAGTAATCTTACAAGATTTCTGCCATTTAGCTTTTAAAATCTAGAGGAATCATTGCAAAACTAGCTTATAGCCTACAAACCAGTCATCAATTCTATGGACATGAAAGGCAGAACTAGTTAGTAGAGAACTAACCAATCATCAATTGGACCGAAATTGCTCAATAAGCAGCTGAGGGTAGTAGCAAGTATTGCTTTCTGAAACATGTTCTCAGAATCATCCTTTGGAATGACATCCTTGTTTTGAATTTGATAAATAAGGAAAGCTCCCATTACAGCAAATGCTGGTCCCTGAGCACACACGATGACTTGATTACTACAAGGATGGACACAATAAATACAGAGAAATATTGGAAGAACAACAAATAGTTGTCAGTCCTATGCTGTAGAAATGCATGACGCATTACAGAACATCTTATCACAAAAAACCCTCTCCCTATATTCATTAGGGGAACTATTTTCTTAAAAAGTACAAGAGAAGGTAGATGCTGACACAGGGTCATAAGGATGTGTGCGTGCAAAGAACAAAAATAGGCTAAATTTTCTTTTAGCTCCTATCAGTGGATTTTCGGTTCCCATTACTTTTGCCTTTTTTGCCATCTATTTTGAAGGCGTAAAGCTTTGTGAAGCAATGATGATAGCTCAAAGAATGAAAAGCATACTCAACATTAACGACTGCAGCCCTTTTTGTACTACTTGTATCTGAAGAATCTACCATGGAGCAGGATTTTTTTTTTTTTTTTTGACATGAATGGAGCAGAAATTGGTGGTAAAGGAAGTCAAGGGGCTTGGACAGTGCCAACATTGCAAAAGGAATGGCCGATAAAAAAAAGAAGAAGTCAATGAACAAGCAAGGAGAAGAAACACTAGAAAAAATATGTAGATATTGGTAGCATATTAAATACAGAGTGTAGTGAAATGCTGCTTACCGTCCCACCCACAGTTGGGTCTGGTATATGAAGAAAGCTGGTCAAGTTACCAGAAATTCCTCCAAGGACATATATTAAGAAAAAGGTAAAGGATCCGTATTCTCTGCAAACTCGAGGCCCAAAAGTAAGAAGCATCCAACAACCAAGGGCTACATGAAAGATTCCTGAGTGCTGCAAACAAAAATTTCTTTGAAGGCAGTATATCTAGAAATTCAGATATCAAATTTCAGTTACCAAAGGAGCCATTATACATGGAATGGAATCCAAACAGTCCAATTATGTTCTTGGCATCAAAGGAAATTGAAACCAACTTATTCTTCTAACTGTATTTCATGCACGTTTGTATAGTTTCATATAGCATTTCGATAGGCACATTGTTTTGGAAATATCATTTCTCAATGGAGGCTTCACCTCTTTGCCATGACTCCATTTGTCCCAAAAGTTACATGACTAAACAATCCAACAATAAAATACAAACTCAGAAAATGAAATAAGCACTGTTTGTAGTGATTTGCATGGAAACTTAGTGACAAGTGGATGAACATGGAGCTCCGATCTCCATTCCCAAGCTCTGTTACATAACAGCCTGGGGATGAGTATGCGGTGCAACAAATTGTTCAGCTCAATGCATTATCTCAGTCATCAAACCATCGACAATCATTTGCTCACTATCCTAGTCCGTTGGAGGAAAAATTATTTTGATCTTGTTTTCTAATCTGGTGGCATCCCCTTGGTGCCTTTTCATATTCTACTACAAACTTTGCATATCAAAAAAATGATTTGAGGGGGAAAATGGATTTTAAGAAAGACTAATAGCCAAGGGAACCTAGTGTTTCTCCATAATGCGCATAATCTTAATGCAAAGTGGAACAGGATTGCGTTTCTATACTCAATGGCATCTTGAAGTTTAGTCAGATCTGTTGAGAGTATGCCCCGACCAATAAAAACGCAACGCGCAAAGATAATCAAGGACAAAAAAGAAGAAGGCAAGACACGTAGATTTTATGTGATTCCCCAACTGGGCAGTTGAGTACATCCACGGCTCACATTAGTTTTCACTACGTATCGAACAAATAAATAGTACAAGTTACATCGACTATTGCGTATACCAATTACCTATAACCAAGGGTTTACATGTTGAACCCCAAACTGTCAGCAAAGCGCGAGTCGTGACCCAAATCAAAGCAGGCTTCACAAGCCCAACAAGGTCCGCAGCTCCTAGATTGTCTTTCAAAAATCAAACTACATGTCTGCTGAACTAGAATCAGGCCCACGGTAGGTGGGGCCTTCTAGAATGTGAAGGGCCAAAATCTACTGAGCCCAATCAAGCAGTATTCGTGGAACAATACTAATGCAGCTTAGGACAAATAAGTTTCCTAACCAAATGAAACATGCAATGCACATGTATGTGAGAGCTAGGTTATAAGGCAAACACTAATATTCTAACGTCTTGATAGGCACATTCCGGACCATGGTACAACATCATTCGTAATGGTGAAGTTAGCGATCCAAAATGGTCCCCAAAGTTTTTTCAAACAACAAATTGGAGTAGGGCAAAAATGGACTGAGATTGGAATTTTACAAGAGAAAATGGAACAATAAATCCGCCATTATGCTCCTAGAAATGTGTTTCCATGGATAACTTGAAAAACTAATACTTTGTTTCATTAGATTTTATCGCTTGGAAGAGTAAATTCAAATTTTATTTTCTATAGAAGCTTACTCTATGATTTTGCATGTACCAGGTTTTCTTTCCAATTCCTTGTATCAAATACAATATGTGTTCCAAGCAAGGTTTTGAATACCTTGCAGGCTAGAGTACCGGCATTCTTACTGGAACGGTACATACCGGTACCAGTGAGACATCTATTGGGTGCCGTCTCAGATTTGTTGCTATCAGTGTTATCTTCCCACATCGCAAAGTTTAGCATAAAGATATAAGATATAATGTATACATTTATCTCAAAAAAACAAACTTATAAAATAGTTACCGTCCAGTACCAACTGTATGGGCCGTGTATTGTACTGGCTCAATCGACCAGTATCAGTTCTAGGGTAATAGATATGCTCAAAAATGGTAAGTTACTGGCAGTATGGTACTGGATTCAAATCCTCAGTTCCAAGTCACATAGCATGAGAGCATGGACAATAGGGGAGCTATGTCTTCAACTCCAGGTCCTAATACTTCAACTCCAGCATCCTCAAATACTCAATCTAGTTTACTTCAACATTTGTACCT
Source organism: Vaccinium darrowii (assembly GCA_020921065.1). Lineage (NCBI taxonomy): Eukaryota > Viridiplantae > Streptophyta > Magnoliopsida > Ericales > Ericaceae > Vaccinium > Vaccinium darrowii. The sequence continues at coordinate 10,257,195 of CM037158.1, read as the reverse complement.
TAGTTGCAGAGAGCTCCTAAAATGGTGCCGCTTCCACTTAAGAGCACGATTCTGCGCTCCCAACTTAGGAGCTTGACGGGAGCCCGCTCCCATTGAGATGGGAGCTCACTCCTTACGAAGTGGGAGCTTTCGTACAATATTGGTATAGAAAAACAGTAATTTATTACTTAGCTCTATAAATTGACCTTCGATTAGCTCATATTTATAGCCCAAGTCATGATATCATGAAAAGAAACCATACATTCTAACACTATCCCATTTCTTATACTTAAGGTAGACTTGGCCCATATTTTTGTACCCCCTTAAATGATTGAATATATTTTTTTAAGTCTATTTCCTACGTAAATTATTTTCGTAATATATGTACATGTTCCTTTCACGCGCCCAACCTTGGGAGCTTCTATATTCTCCAACTCCCACGCTTCCACTTCCGCTTCATCTCCCGCTCCCGCTTCGTGCAACTAAGATTTGTACACATCCCAAATTAGAACAACCCAATTTTGTTGTACAGAAATTGCCAATGCTACATAAGTCGTGTAACAAAATTCTTTTGTTTTATTGAACTCACATGTGGAACCTCAAAATGGTAATTTCAGAATAGCATATCAACTTCTGTATAAGCGGCTGTTGTCACCCTCTTCACTTTCTGGTTAGCCTTAAGATTATAAAGAGCAGTTATTCATCAAAAGTAACAGCAACTAATGGAACCTTTTTTTCCTTTTAGAACCTTCAAATGCATCACCACCAAAAACTTTGATGCATCGAGTGTCAATTTATTAATTAATTCCACAGAGCAACACAGTAAGTTTTCAGCATGTCATTTGAGTACCATCATAATAACAGTTGAAACAGCAATAGAATGGAAACACGAACCCAATCATCAATCTTGTACCAGAAACATTGGTGTCAATAGCCTCCACCACTCTCCAAGTAGAATCAAGTGATTGATCTTTGCTCCATAAACTGACGGCACTGAAAAGAGCTCTAAGTCAGAGTTGCGGATTGGACTTGCTAGTTCGAACAGGAAAACCGCAATGTTAATGGAAATCAATATGCTTCTGCATCAAGAAATTTGGGAGCATCAGGAAAGGTAATAGTCAAGGGTATCGAATTGCAAATTCAAAATGTTGGCTAGATGAACCATACTATATCAAACAAAAAGTTCAAGGAGGAGATGGTTTTATTACATGAAGTAAAGATCAGAGGTGTCATTGTTTGCACTCCTTGGACCACCCTCACCATCCTTATTTTTTAACTTCATATAGCTTTTAAGTTTCTTCCACCTGTTGCTTTCATAATCTATCCGGACAGAATATGATGTCGCTTCAGAAGTTTCACCATCAGAAGTAGATGGCGTAGTTTCCGACCTTGCATCTGATTGACAGGAAAAGAAAAGGTAAGATCAATCCTAATTCAGTTCACTAAACAAAATATAAAGATAAAGATTAATAAATTTCCAGTTAATGTTGTTAAAGAAGAGATGACCTCATTTCTGCTATAAGAATCACAAGATTATATGAGAAGAATGATGAATGCTACAAAGGTAGCAGAACTGCTCACATATTATGAAATCTCTCAATTACGTTCATTTTTTACATCACAGCTTCCCTGAATAGTTATGAAGTCGAACTCATGTCTGCTAATGACTGTAAAGTTTATCTGGATTAAATTCCTTATCTGCGTTGTTTGCATTTATAGCAAAGTGTAATACTCAACATATGTGTCTAGAGAAGAATAACTTACAAGTTAAATCTTCTAGTAACAATGGACACAAGATCTTTAATGCTCATTTAAAAGTATATGTAAGAGTACATAAATAAGTCATACACAACTTTCCAAAATTGAAAATCGGAAGCATGCTTCATGTGATCAGTACAACATATGAAAGAGAAAAGACCAACTGGCAGAAAAATATGCAGGCACATTTTGTGGACAATGATGTTGGGAACCCAAGAGGTCATTTGCATTGAGATAAGGAGATCATAGTTTTCTTTACGCAGATAAGTATGGTAGGACATTGGCGGTTATCAACTTTCGTGTCATGTACAGCGATGGTTCTTAATTCTGATTATAGTAAAACGTGCGTTACAACTAGCATCAATCAAGTTATGTCCAAGGTCAATCTAATATGCATCAAGTACTCTCGTACCACAAAACTGAAAATGAAAAAGTGAATTATAGAACATTTTACCTTTCTTGATCTTGTCAAGATAATCTTCTAGATTACCTAGAACCCTTTTTGCTTTGACTGGACTAAACTCTTCCTTCTTGTTTAGAGAAACTGAAGAAGGTTGATCAGCATCTTCTTTCAGTTTTCCCAAATAATTATCTAGCGACTCCAATTGCTTGTGATTTAAACTTGACTTGTATGCATGACAGACCACACAAAATTTCTCTTTTTGCGCACCATTACTGGAGGTGGATCTTAGATGGAATTCTAACTTGTGCATTGTAGGTGAGACAGATAACTCAGCCGCGGTATTGAGTGGAGTAAATCCTTTGTTACAAATCATGCTTTGAGAAAGTCTTGCACCTTTTCTTGCACTACCATTTTGCAGAACACCAGTCGACTCACTCAATCCTCTTCTGCTCGATCGCCTATAAATTGGAGAAAAACCACTATAATCCTCCTGGACTGCAATAAAGCTCCACATATAGCCCTTGTCATTCTTTCCCATTTCTTTTGAATTCAAAAAACATTGGTCTTTGTAGCACATGTTGTAGCATATTGGAACTACAGCCATGGGTACCTAAACGAATAAAGAAACAGTGGTATCAGCCGCATTTGTGTAACACAATTAATGTACAAATCCACAAACATTGACCTCAGCCAAATGAAAACCACATGGCAGCGGACGCAGCAAATGTCAATTGTATTTATCCTACGAGTCGTAATAGCTAAGAGTATTGTCTGATAGTTGCCATCAAGTTCAGTACAAAATAAAGTACTTGATATGCCATTGACTATGTCAGTAAGATTTTTTTCCTGATTCGTATAAGCTCTAAGAATGTCACTGGACACACCAAATCCTACATGCACTAGCAGTTGGGGAGTTCAAGGCCATTCCTTGCCTTCCTTTTTGGTGAGTTTCTATAAAAGAAATTACTTGCCATAAAAACAAACTCAAAAGGCGACCGTCGAGTCGAGATTACCGAGCATTATAAGAAAGAACTAGAATTTCAAGTATTTGATAAATCCTTTAGTAAAGACCTGAACACGATAGGCCTCAAGATTATCAAGGCAAAACTGTATTTGAGTGTTTTCGATTATTTTTTGGGTGCTGAAAATAGGCTAGTCTATATAACCACTCAAGATTATTGCTCTCAGCACCACATAACCATGTGCAGGACCCACCTCAACTTGGGGTCGAAGATAAGGTCCTACCACGTGCTAAAAACATATGTTCACTGTCACCAAGTGCTAGAATACTTATGAACATCCAGATAGGCTAGTTTATATAACCACTAAAGATATGTGCAGGACCCATGGCACCTCGGGGTTGAAGTTAAGGTCCTGCCACATCCTAAAAACATATGTTTACTCTAACCAACTGCTAGAATACTTGAAACTAAACGATGAACTCCAAGTACTAACACGTTGAGGTTTGAGTGTCTTGAATGTGCTTTAGTTTACCAAACATGTTTGCTTGATCACTAAATCAGAAAAACATCATTACGAAGAATCATTGGGCCTTGGAGAAACAAAGTAATAACCATTAAACAGATTTTGCAAGTCCTGTGAGTAAAGAAGAGCCCAATGTTCTTTCAGGCATATCTACAAACACTTTGCCTGCGACCCAAAAGAACAACATATATATACTCAAAACAATTCATGGATGCATGTGACGCAAAAGAGTCAACTACTCCATGGATTATGGGAACAAGTTAAAAAATGGTACACGTACAATTGAGAGGCTGCCAAGCGGAGTTTAATGCTTCCCAGACGTGTTTGCAGAGAGGCAAAAGGGAAGAGACAGTGAGAGAGTATCTTGGAAGTGCTTCCATGCCTTATCAGTAATCACCCTTGGCCCATTGTACTTTCGCCACGTGGACCTTCCCCGCCATTCCCAGTCAGTATTCCTGATTTCGTTGGTCCACGTAATTTGATTCTTGGCTAAATTTCAGTTTTGACCCCTTTACTTTTTACCTCAATCCCATTTTGTCCCCCTCGCTTCAAAATCTGACAGTTAAACCATGCCGGGCAAGCAAAGGTCAATTTTGCACCGGAAATGATTTGGGTACACCACCAAGTGTACCCCAATTGCACCCCACTTCATCGGGCCCGTCCAAGGCTTTTTTGGGCGGTCCAGATTTAAAGTGCTTTATGACCGGTCATAAAGCTTTATGACTGGTCATAAAGCACTTCAAATCTGAACCGCCCAAAAAAGTGTTTGGACGGCCCAGATGAGGTGGGGTGCAATTGGGGTACCCATATATGGGGTACCCATAGCAGCATTCATTTTGCACAACCCGTTAAGAATTCGGGCGAAAACTACAAGCCTACCTAGTTGTGACATCCGTTCCTACACATGCATGTGTATTTCACGTGATAGCGCATTTCGTGCACACATTCATTTCAAAAGCCATTCGGTGCGTGACATGTCATGTTATTAATTGTTCATGCATAGCTTAAATACATGCACCTATTATGTTGTGTTCCAATTATGTGTGTGCTTTGTGAAAAAAAAAAAAAAAGAAGAAGTCTAGTGGAGGGGACACCTCACCTCTTATAGGATGAGATTGGAAGACTTTGGGAAGACCCAGACTTCCACTTTTCTGCTCAATTATTTCGTAGAGAGAGAGAGAGAGAGAGAGAGAGAGATAGAGGAAGAAGTGAGAAGCTTGAATTTCTGGAGAAAGGTACGAATTTTCTACTATACTATTTCAACTCCAAAAATTATGATATTTTAACCGTAGTTGTATTTATGTGTTATCTTGACCGTGTAAAATTTTCAGAATTTTTCGTGAATTATAGAATTTATTAAAAATGTTTTACCGGGCTGCTGTCTGTGGGAATTTGTTCCTGGCAGCTCTGCCATGCTTCGCGAAAACGGGCATAACTTGGCCTAGAAAACTCTAATTTTCATTCTCCTTGTTTTGTTAGAAACTAGACACATAGGGCTTTCAGAATCTATAAGCCTCATAGCCCAATTATTTCTGAGATATAGCAGGTTTTGGTTTAAATTTGAAGGAAAATTCTGTTTTTGTAATTTTACAGCAAGTGACTGGTTTGTTTGGCGTTGGTTTAAAATAGCTATCAAGCTCAGAAAATTCTGAATTTTTGATATGTTGTTCCTACATGTGTATAGTATTTGTGGTAAAAATTTCGTGAGAAAAGGATTTGTAGATTAATTCTGTAAATTCGGAGACCGTGAGGCTGTTATGTATTTTTGTGCATATTTAAACATTTCATTTGCATTTAAGCATGGGGGTTGAACGAGAGACTTATAGATGTCTTATAAACTATATTGTTAGGTGAGGAGGAGGATCACGGTTACGTTTCCAGACCGTAGAGGATAGAGATTTTAGCAGTTGGTCTTTTGTCAGGTGAGGATGTACAGCTTCTATAATAAATAAGAAATGTTTTGTTTTGTTTTGTTTTTATCAAATTTGTCGTGTGATTATTACTGTTTCTGAAAGCTCCTTTGATGATTACTTTTAGAATATGATGGCAACGTTTTTGGTTGGATGGATCAAATGATTTTTGGTGAGTGAGAAGAGAATTTTTACGCCTTTTGTGCCAATGTTTAGTTTGCAAGGTTGGCATCTTTGCATTCGTGGGCTGTGCCAATATTTAGTTTGCAAGGTTGGCATCTTGCATTCGTGGGCTGTGCCAATATTTAGTTTGCAAGGTTGGCATCTTGCATTCGTGGGCTGTGCCAAATGTGAGCAGTGCAAGCTTAGTTCTTGTTTACTGTGTGGATTGCACCTACCATTGGTGATTAAGAATGGCCCTCGTCACCGCCACTATATGTGAGCCTGTGAGCGAGGTAACGGTACCGTCATAACTCCCGGTCGTGAGGTAGACGACTCGTTGGCGCACTTGGTAAAAATTTATGTGATTTCTGTTATGAGAAATGGGTGAAAATATGGTTTATTGAAAATCCATTTATTTTTGATGTGTTGTTGATATGAGCTTTGTGGGAAAGAAAGTTGGTTGAAATATTTGTACTGTGGTTGATTTTTAAGCTACAATCCATCTCAGGAGCTTGGACATTTCTTTTTATTGTGTTGCTAACGTACATCCTCCTGTAACCTTTTTGGTTGCAGATACCTGGATGAGCTAGATGTCGGTCCAACTACAGTGCCAGTCAGGAGTTTCTAGTAGTTGTTTGTAGCATTTGTCAGTCTGGGGTGCTTTGTACATATTGGTTTGCGACGATGGTGTGGTTGTGTTGTGGTCCAGTACTTTGGACTTGTATAAATGTTTTGAGGGTTGTAGTTATTTTTATTTTATATTATCTCTTTGGTTGCGGGTATCCCGAGATGTGTACAAGTTTTGTTGGGTGGTCTTACCACTTTGGGCAGGTCAGGTCTTGCCGGAGTGGGATGTGACAATTTTGGTATCAGAGCATAGGTTATAGGTTCTGTAGAATCTTTAGAGTGTGGCACTTGTGGTGGACCATAGGCGGTGTTGTTTTCAGTTTTAAGGCCAGGTAATACCTAGAATGTTGAGATGGGTTTCACGGGGGTGTTAGTAGTGGGTGCATGCATACATGTTTAATCCATGCATATATACATGTATTCATGTTTGTTATTAAACAGCTTGAGAAAGATGGATGAGGGAGCATCGTCTCATGTGCCTGCATCAGCTAATGTGAGGGGACAAGGGGAACAACAAGAGCAGGTAAATCAGCTTGATCCAAATGGTAGAATGATTGAGGCTATCATGAGGTTGGCAGAACAGAATGCACAGTTGCTTGAGTTACAAGGAAGGAGGCCCCACACATCATTGGCCAAGCAATTTATTGACTTGGGTGCTAAGGAATTTTCGGGGACTATTGACCCGGCTGAGGCAGAAAACTGGTTGAAGGATGCGGTGCGTATTCTGAATAGGATGGGGGTAGCTAATGATGATAAAGTTGATCTGGTAACATTCATGTTTAAAGGTGAAGCCTTGCATTGGTGGGAAGCTACTGAGAGGTTACTTACCATGCCAGTGCCAGGAGTTGTACCGGTTGTACCACAGCGGATTACTTGGGCACGGTTTGAAAAAGCTTTTGATGAACAGTATTTCCCGGAGTCCTACAAATACGAGAAAGAGAATGAGTTTACTGACCTTCGACAGGGTAGGATGAGTGTGACTGAGTATGAGGCTAAGTTTACAGAGTTATCAAGGTATGCAGCGCAGTTAATTCCTGACGAGGCCGCACGGTGCCGTAGGTTTCAAAGAGGGTTGAACTTTAATATTAGAAAGGAACTTACAGGGCAAGGGGTGATTACTAATTACGCGGAGTTAGTACATAGAGCAAAGATGATTGAAAAAGATGTGATGGAGGAAGAAGAAATGAAAGAGCGGTTTAAAAAGCAAAGGTTCAGTGGCCAATCAGGAGGGAGTTTCGGGACAGGTACCACTAGGAGTGGTGGACAGAGACCTCAGAATTCTCGTGGACAGAGTTTTCATTCTCAGAATCGGGGTACAAGGTCTGGTGGAAATCAGTTTAATAGAAGCACTTCTGGTGGTAACACAAATGGGAATCGTGGGGGAAACCAAACATGTTTCAGATGTGGGGCAGTTGGTCATTTCATCAGGGATTGTCCTCAACTTGACAACAAGGTGATTTGTTATAAGTGTGGGCAGCCAGGTCATATAGCAACAAACTGTGGTCAACAAACGACAACTGTCGTTTCGTCAGTGGGTAGTGCGAAAAATATCGGTGTTGGACCTTCTGGGTCAACTCAGGGAGGTAGCAGGGGATTGGCTGGGAGGCCAGCAACTAATGGGAGAGTGTTTGCTATGTCCAGACAGGATGCTCAGGCTACCCCAGAGGTGGTGGCAGGTATGCTTACTATTTTTGATAGAAATGCTCAAGTACTTATAGATCCTGGATCTACACATTCATTCATATCACCAACATTCATGATGCATGTGAACGGAGTGTCATCAAGACCATTAGATTATGATGTGTTTATTGCTACACCGGTTGGGGAGGTGGTACGAATAGAAAATGTATATCAGGACTGTAAGATAAAAATTGGAGAGAAGGAGTTACTGGTTAATTTAATGCCGTTATACATGGAGGATTTTGATTTGATTTTGGGAATGGATTTTCTATCTTCTTATCATGCGTATATGGATTGTTATGAGAAGAAAGTGTTGTTCAAAGTTCCAGGGGAGGTCGAATTTTCTTTTCAGGGGGACAGGGTTAAATCTTCGGTGCGTATCATTTCTGCAATTAAAGCTGTGAGGTTGTTGGAAAAGGGTTGTCAAGGTTATTTGGCACACATTGTGAATACTGAGTCAAAAGGGAATGAACTTTCAGCGATACCAGTGGTTTGTGAGTTTCCAGATGTTTTTCCTGATGAGTTGCCGGGTATTCCGGTGGATAGGGAAATTGAGTTTACAATTGAGCTCTTGCCAGACACTTTACCAATTTCTATTCCACCTTATCGGATGGCACCCGCGGAGTTGAAAGAACTTAAAGTGCAACTACAAGAATTACTGGATAAAGGTTTTATTAGGCCCAGTGTCTCACCTTGGGGTGCACCAGTTTTATTTGTAAAAAAGAAGGATGGTACATTGAGGTTGTGCATAGATTACAGACAATTGAATCGGGTTACAGTTAAAAATAAGTATCCGTTGCCTCGAATAGATGAATTGTTTGATCAGTTGCAAGGTGCTAGAGTTTTCTCCAAAATTGATCTACGATCAGGTTATCATCAGTTGAAAGTGAGGGAGTCTGATATTCCAAAAACTGCTTCTCGAACCAGGTATGGACATTATGAGTTTGTTGTCATGCCATTCGGTTTAACAAATGCCCCTGCTGCATTCATGGATTTAATGAATAGGGTGTTTAAAGCTTATTTGGATCAGTTTGTGATTGTTTTTATTGATGATATACTGATTTATTCGCGAAGTGAGGAGGAACATGTCAAGCACTTGAGGACTGCTTTGCAAGTTTTGAGGGATAAGAAATTGTATGCCAAGTTGAGTAAATGTGAATTTTGGTTGGGCAGTGTGGTGTTTTTGGGGCATGTCATTTCAGGTGATGGTATTCAAGTGGATCCTAAGAAAGTTGAAGCAGTAGTGAAGTGGGAGAGGCCAACCAATGTGACAGAAGTTCGCAGTTTTCTAGGTTTGGCGGGATATTATCGCAGATTTGTGAAAGACTTTTCGCTTATAGCAAGGCCAATGACTCAGTTGACTCAGAAAAGTGTGAAATTTGAATGGACAGATCGTTGTGAGCGGAGTTTCCAAGAATTGAAAACTCGGTTGGTTAGTGCACCTATTCTTACTCTTCCTTCTGGTAATGATGGTTTTGTGATTTATAGTGATGCTTCACATCAAGGTTTGGGTTGTGTGTTGATGCAGTGTGGAAAGGTAATTGCATATGGTTCCAGACAGTTGAAGCCTCATGAAAGAAATTACCCTACCCACGATTTGGAGTTGGCGGCGATAGTGTTTGCTTTAAAGTTGTGGCGGCATTATCTCTATGGTGCTACATGCGAGATTTTCACAGATCATCAAAGTTTGAAGTATATATTTACTCAGAGGGATCTAAATTTGAGGCAAAGGAGGTGGATGGAGTTGATCAAGGATTATGATTGCAGTATAAATTATCATCCTGGAAAAGCTAATGTGGTAGCTGACGCTCTAAGTCGTAAATCTTCTGGGACTATGGCATATCTACGGTTAGTGCGGGCCGATCTGTTTTCCGGGTTAAAATCTCTTCGAGTTAGTCTGGCAGTTGGTGCATGTGGGTCTTTGTTGGCTACTCTTACTTTGAGACCGACACTTAGTGATCGTATTAGAGAGGCTCAAAATTCAGATAGCAACATGGCAAAAATTAAAGCTGAGGTAAAGGCGGGAATTCGAACTGACTTTGTGATTCGGGAAAGGGATGATGCATTGTTACGTGGGAATAAATTATGTGTGCCATACAACAGCGAAATGAGGAAGAAAATACTAGAAGAAGCTCATTGTTCTGCTTACGCCATGCACCCAGGTGGTACGAAAATGTACAGGGATTTGCGAGAGAATTATTGGTGGAGGGGTATGAAAAAGGATATAATCAAATATGTAGGAAAATGTCTGGTTTGTCAGCAAGTTAAAGTTGAGCATCAGAGACCTGCCGGATTGCTACAACCTCTTCCTATCCCTGAATGGAAGTGGGAACATATTACCATGGATTTTGTGACAGGATTGCCACGTACTCCGAAAGGACACGATGCTATTTGGGTTATTGTGGATCGATTGACAAAGTCTGCACATTTCTTGCCGGTGAAAATGACTTTTTCGATGGATAGGTATGCGAAATTGTACATAGATGAGATTATTCGACTGCACGGTACTCCAGTTTCAATTGTGTCTGACAGAGATCCTCGCTTTACATCAAAATTTTGGCCGAGATTGCAAGAAGCTTTGGGAACTACTCTGAAATTTAGCACATCATTTCATCCTCAGACAGACGGGCAGTCAGAGCGAACAATACAGACTCTGGAAGATATGCTTCGAGCTTGTGCACTTGATTTTCAGGGCAGTTGGGAAGAACACATACCTTTGATTGAGTTTGCATATAATAACAGTTTCCAGTCTACAATTGGTATGGCTCCATATGAAGCCTTGTATGGTAGAAAGTGTCGAAGTCCATTATGTTGGGAAGAAGTTGGAGAGAGAAAGTTGCTTGGGCCAGAAATTATTCAGATCACTACGGATAAGGTGAAAGTTATAAAGGAAAGATTGAAACAAGCTCAGGACAGGCAGAAAAGTTATGCGGACACACGAAGGAGAGATCTTGAATTTGAAGTTGGTGATCATGTATTTCTGCGAGTATCGCCGTGGAAGGGTATTATGAGATTTGGTAAGAAAGGGAAATTAAGTCCTCGCTATATTGGGCCGTATCAAATTATCAAAAGAATTGGGGCTACAGCTTATGAGTTGGCACTACCACCAGAATTATCAAAGTTGCATAATGTCTTTCACGTTTCAATGTTGAGGAAATATATAGCTGACCCTTCTCATATCTTGGTAGCACAACCTATCGAGCTTAAAGAAGACTTGAGTTATGTGGAGACGCCAGTTAAAATCTTGGATAGAAGGGATCAAGTGTTACGCACTAAAACCATTCCACTCGTAAAAGTTTTGTGGCGTAGTCATTCTGTTGAGGAGGCTACTTGGGAAAGCGAGGAGGAAATGAGAAGTCAGTATCCACATTTGTTTGTTTAAGGTAAGCAAATTTCGAGGACGAAATTTTATAAGGTGGGGAGAGTTGTGACATCCGTTCCTACACATGCATGTGTATTTCACGTGATAGCGCATTTCGTGCACACATTCATTTCAAAAGCCATTCGGTGCGTGACATGTCATGTTATTAATTGTTCATGCATAGCTTAAATACATGCACCTATTATGTTGTGTTCCAATTATGTGTGTGCTTTGTGAAAAAAAAAAAAAAGAAGAAGTCTAGTGGAGGGGACACCTCACCTCTTATAGGATGAGATTGGAAGACTTTGGGAAGACCCAGACTTCCACTTTTCTGCTCAATTATTTCGTAGAGAGAGAGAGAGAGAGAGAGAGAGAGAGAGAGAGAGGAAGAAGTGAGAAGCTTGAATTTCTGGAGAAAGGTACGAATTTTCTACTATACTATTTCAACTCCAAAAATTATGATATTTTAACCGTAGTTGTATTTATGTGTTATCTTGACCGTGTAAAATTTTCAGAATTTTTCGTGAATTATAGAATTTATTAAAAATGTTTTACCGGGCTGCTGTCTGTGGGAATTTGTTCCTGGCAGCTCTGCCATGCTTCGCGAAAACGGGCATAACTTGGCCTAGAAAACTCTAATTTTCATTCTCCTTGTTTTGTTAGAAACTAGACACATAGGGCTTTCAGAATCTATAAGCCTCATAGCCCAATTATTTCTGAGATATAGCAGGTTTTGGTTTAAATTTGAAGGAAAATTCTGTTTTTGTAATTTTACAGCAAGTGACTGGTTTGTTTGGCGTTGGTTTAAAATAGCTATCAAGCTCAGAAAATTCTGAATTTTTGATATGTTGTTCCTACATGTGTATAGTATTTGTGGTAAAAATTTCGTGAGAAAAGGATTTGTAGATTAATTCTGTAAATTCGGAGACCGTGAGGCTGTTATGTATTTTTGTGCATATTTAAACATTTCATTTGCATTTAAGCATGGGGGTTGAACGAGAGACTTATAGATGTCTTATAAACTATATTGTTAGGTGAGGAGGAGGATCACGGTTACGTTTCCAGACCGTAGAGGATAGAGATTTTAGCAGTTGGTCTTTTGTCAGGTGAGGATGTACAGCTTCTATAATAAATAAGAAATGTTTTGTTTTGTTTTGTTTTTATCAAATTTGTCGTGTGATTATTACTGTTTCTGAAAGCTCCTTTGATGATTACTTTTAGAATATGATGGCAACGTTTTTGGTTGGATGGATCAAATGATTTTTGGTGAGTGAGAAGAGAATTTTTACGCCTTTTGTGCCAATGTTTAGTTTGCAAGGTTGGCATCTTTGCATTCGTGGGCTGTGCCAATATTTAGTTTGCAAGGTTGGCATCTTGCATTCGTGGGCTGTGCCAATATTTAGTTTGCAAGGTTGGCATCTTGCATTCGTGGGCTGTGCCAAATGTGAGCAGTGCAAGCTTAGTTCTTGTTTACTGTGTGGATTGCACCTACCATTGGTGATTAAGAATGGCCCTCGTCACCGCCACTATATGTGAGCCTGTGAGCGAGGTAACGGTACCGTCATAACTCCCGGTCGTGAGGTAGACGACTCGTTGGCGCACTTGGTAAAAATTTATGTGATTTCTGTTATGAGAAATGGGTGAAAATATGGTTTATTGAAAATCCATTTATTTTTGATGTGTTGTTGATATGAGCTTTGTGGGAAAGAAAGTTGGTTGAAATATTTGTACTGTGGTTGATTTTTAAGCTACAATCCATCTCAGGAGCTTGGACATTTCTTTTTATTGTGTTGCTAACGTACATCCTCCTGTAACCTTTTTGGTTGCAGATACCTGGATGAGCTAGATGTCGGTCCAACTACAGTGCCAGTCAGGAGTTTCTAGTAGTTGTTTGTAGCATTTGTCAGTCTGGGGTGCTTTGTACATATTGGTTTGCGACGATGGTGTGGTTGTGTTGTGGTCCAGTACTTTGGACTTGTATAAATGTTTTGAGGGTTGTAGTTATTTTTATTTTATATTATCTCTTTGGTTGCGGGTATCCCGAGATGTGTACAAGTTTTGTTGGGTGGTCTTACCACTTTGGGCAGGTCAGGTCTTGCCGGAGTGGGATGTGACACTAGTACTCAATATTCAAACTTAAATTTGAGTAAAAATAATCCAAAACCTTCTTCCATTCTTTATCCAAACATATATCAAATTTGAGTTTTACTCAAATATTTCACCAAATCTAATATGAACCCATTTTAAACTATTTTTTCAGGGCTTTTTTGCTGCACTGCTATTTTACCATTTAATGTTATGGATTAAATCTCCACCGTACAATTTGAGTAAGGGTTAGAAGGAGTCATACCAAATCAAGTTCTTACCCAAATATTTACTCAAATTTAAGTACAAATTTGGGTAAGGAGTGGAGATGCAGATGATAAGGTTAAAAATGTCTTTTCCTATCCTTTTTTTTTCCTTTAAACCCCCTTAAAAAGTTTTACAATTTTTTTACACCCTTATCATACCCACATTTTGTTGGAAAATTGGAATTTTTTCATAATATATCTATGGCTTTTGACCCTTTAAATTAAAATGGGACTTGCACCCTATGAGGTGGGTTTTTGGCGGGTTTAAACAATCCTAAGTTAATGCGACGGAGGAATCAGCAAATTCCAAATAGAGACGAATGAGAAATTCTCTCTCAAAATGAATATGTTTAGAAGGCCCGAAGGCACCTAGTCTAAAATTGGTTTAAGAAAGAACCTTTGGTCAATATAGGCACCAAGATCAGCTAAGGGTTGGACCCTTTAGGGGTACCCAAATTTTACGAAGGAGGATGCATGCATCCTATGTGGGCTTTGAGCTTCGATCCATTAGCCACACGTGCACACTCCCTACTCAAAGTCCTTGGGCCTGGGCTTAGGCTTGGTCGGCATGTCGATTGATTAAGCTTGGGTCCAAGTTCGTATCTTTTTACGACCCAGAAGCTTGCAAATTTTGGACATAGGTCTTACCCGAACTGTTTGGGCAACAACCAATTTGTGCGCGGCTCATTAATGGCTAGGTAAATACCCAGATTATTAACCACGTATAATTGCTGTTAAATGGCAGAATTTGAATTTTGCACTCAATGAGATTTCAGTTTTGCAAATGTTAAGTACCGGAGTTATTACCTGGTCAATTTAGCTAATAAAAGGGTACACCAATGGTACACTGTACTGTTTGCGACCATCCCACTATTCCACGCAAATCATCGGAACCACTCAATATATTTGATATTATTTTTTTGAAGGTTCCCATAAAAAAAATCAACTCATTCAGATAACGGTAGGAGCTTGATAAATTTGTTTACATTTTGGTCCCTACAATTTAGGAACTAAAAGTTGAACAAATCAATCAAACTCTTACCAATCATTTAAACAAATTAACTTGCGATCATTTGTATGAGACCCCAATATAGGTCCCACAAAGTGCAGTGTCAATTTGGTGTGCACTTACCCATAATTTTATTGTTTTATCTCCGTTCTTCCTATCAGAGCCCAGCGATTGTTGCTGGAGTAATTGCCAATTTGAGATAAAAAGGGATTGTATTTAATTTGGGGTTTCTGTGCGAAATTGTGCTACTAATTAAATTACATGTTGAGTGTGGCATTATTTTGTGCTATAGTTTGAAGTAAATGTTGTGATTATTGTGAATAATATCATTGAACATTGAAATTGTTTTGTCCTATTGTTGGAGTAGTCCAAAATGGATTTTGATCAAGCTGCTTCTCCATATGGCCCTGTTTGGCGACGACATTAGCACCCTGATTTGCCTCACACCTGGTCACCCGGATTTGTAATACAGGGCCTACTACAAGCCGGTGTTTGGGATGTCATTTTACAGCCCGGACTTGATCCACTGTTTGGAGTCCAAATCCGGCTCACCACAAGCCGGGGTTTGGTTCTCTCTTATTTCCATTATGAGCTTTACTCGAGGAAGGATGGAACAACCTGTTTATGAATGTGCTTCTTTCTCAAGAAGAGCCGGTGGGAAGAGGTGGACTGCAATTGTGAGAGAAGTGCTCGTTGTATTTTGGTTGTTTTCCATTAAAAGTTATTATTATTATTATTATTATTATTATTATTATTTTCAACATAGGAGGTTTCATATACCCAAACGGAGATGAGACTAATTCATCTAGAACCGCCTACAAGGAAAAGAGGGAAACCACTGGACACGCCTATGAAGCTACCTGCGTGGACTTTTACCTCCCAATTGATTAGCGTATCCTTGAGAATCGAACTCACACCTCTAGAATAAGGAGGAGTTTCCTAAAAGATAAAATCAACAGTTGATTTTAACAAAAAATAAGGAAGCCTTAGCAAATGAGGAAGCTATTTACTAAAATCTTTACCCCCTGGCTAGTGGAGACAACTCTCGAGCAAACCTTGGCTAGTGGAGACAACCCTCGTTGGGTGCCAGAAAAGGATACGAAGATAGAGTTTAGGCCAAAAAATTGGGGATAGTAAAGAGTCCCTTTGGATGGAGTGATTTAATGAGAAAAGACAAGAAACGGTAATAGTTTTTACCCAAATCACTCATTTAGATTTTGGTTAGTAATAGAGAGAAAAATGCAACGAAATATTTTGATTGGCTTCCCTTCTTTCACCCCAGATGTCACAAAAAATGATGAGACTTGATTTAAAAAAAAAAAAAAAAAGGGGATACCTTTTCTTTTCTTCTCCCGTGCTTTCTCACTATTCATTGAGCTCTAAGGCTATATTTGAAAGTTGGAGAAAGAATTGGAAAAGAAGAGAAAATTTAAAAAATTGCGTCACATTTGTTTGGTTTCCAAACAGAAGGAGCAAGGAAAAAGAGGAGGAAGGAGAAGAAAGTAAAAATAACTATTTTTTCTTCTTCTTCTCTCTTCCATGAGTGCGTTTTGTTTGGAACTTGTGGAAGAGAAGAGAAAAGGGAAGGGAGAATTAAAAAAAAGGACGATGCCATAGGTACCGAAGGCAAAGGTACCAAAATTGTACTAATTGTCTTGCGGGACCCACTTTCGAGCTCCACACGAATGATCTGAACCATTCAATAATTTTAAAATAATTTTTCGAGTGTCCTTACAAAAAATCAGCTCAATTGGATATGGGTAAGTGCTTCATCCGAACTTCAAGTTTTTCATTTAGAATTCTGGATCCCAAATTCTGAATAAAAAACTTGAAATTTGGATGAAGCACTTACGCGTATCCAATTGAGCTGATTTTTTGCAGCATCACTCGAAAAATTATTTTAAAATTATTGAACAGTTCGGATTATTCGTGTAGAACCTAAAAATGGGCCCCGCACGCCGATTGGTACGATTTCTGTACCTTGGCCATCGGTACCTATATGTTTATGGAGAAAAAAAGGATAATTCTAGATGCAA
This sequence comes from Vaccinium darrowii, assembly GCA_020921065.1. Lineage (NCBI taxonomy): Eukaryota > Viridiplantae > Streptophyta > Magnoliopsida > Ericales > Ericaceae > Vaccinium > Vaccinium darrowii. The sequence goes on along the minus strand of CM037158.1, from coordinate 10,240,434 downwards.
AGAAGGCCTATATGTTTATTGAGAAAAAAAGGATAATTCTAAATGCCGAGAAGGAAAAGAAGCAAAAAATGTACGGAGCAATTTAGGAACTTACTTTTGGGTCCCACACAAATATTCCGATCCGCTCATTCATCTTAGAATAATTGTCCGAGGAGCCTCGCTAGAAATCAGCTCAATCAGACATAAGTAATTGCTCGATCCAAAACTCACTCCGTTTCATTCAAAAGATTTGATTGAAACCAGGTGGATTTTGGATCGAGCACTTACACACGTCGGATTGAGCCGATTTCTCATGGAGCGCCTTGAAAAATTATTCTAAAATGAATGAACGGCTCAAATCTTTCGTTTGGGACCCAAAAGTGGGTCTCCGAGCTGCTCTGTATATTTTCTATTTCTTTTCCTCTGTACCCATAACATAACAGCTTCCAGAAAAAAAAGGCGAAATGAGGAGGAAATGGCAAAAGACTTTCCAAGAAAAGGGCATGGAAGGTTTCTGCCTTTCTGGGAAACTCGTCAGCTGTAGTAAAAGTTTACTCTAGGAAGTTTCCAAAACTACTACTGTACTATAGGAAATTTCCCTTTCGAAGAAACTTGTTTCCCGATAAAAAATGTAGTAGGAGTAGTAATTAATTTTAAAAATTAAATTTTTTGGGTTACAATACTTTACCAAGGAGTATTTATAAGCAGTGTGGCGGCAAGTTTTATTTTATTTTTGAACTGCAAACCTCTGCTCAAAAAGGGCATCCGAATCGAATTTCAGAAGGTAAAGGATTGACGAAAAAGAAGAAGATGAGGGCAACAAAGGCGAGGAAGGGTCTGATGGGGTTGGCGCTCTTGGCGATATGCTGTTGTTTTCTCGTCGAGTCGGTGTCGGGTGGCGAGATGGGAGGCGTCGCCGTCCGTAGCAGCAGTAGTTCGTCGTCGTCTTCGTCTAGGTCTCGGTCTCGGTCTAGTTATCATACAGAACACCATCATTACTCATCTTGCTGTCGCCAATGTAGCACAATACTAGAATCGTCGTCATGCCCAGATGATGATTTATACCGACATGATCGTTTTCATCCGGGAACAGTTATAGTTGCTCTGCTTTTATTCGTCTTTTATCTGTGCTGGTTTCTCACGCTATTTTTTGGGGAAGACTCTGTGCTCGTGCTTCAGGTTTGGTTTTTAATTTTCTTTATATAGATTTCTTGGAACAACTGCAGCCCTTACTCAAACTCAGAATCAGATTTGAAATTTGGGTAAAAACACCCAAAAATCCCCTACAGTCTTTGAACCAAACCTATATCAAATTGAGTTTTATTCAGATTTTTACCCTAATCAAGGGAGACCCAACACGGCTCCTTTTGGGGGAACACTTCCTAGGGTTTTGGTCGGTCGGAACAGCAGATTTTGAGTAAAATTTGAGTTTACCACTGGAGTGGATGATACCAAAGTGAGCTTTTTACTCAATTTTTTGATCAAATTTGAGGAAAAAAAGAGAGTCAAGGCTGGAGTTGCTCTTATGCTCTTCTCGATATATTATTTACTATTTGATTTGTGTGGATGAATAAAAAAAACCCTAGGTTTGTTTCGACGGTGCCACTGAGCAAGTCTGCCGAGATCTTGAATTGATTTCAGAAACTAGGGACTCACCCTCCCCAGACTCACGAACTCCCCGCGGGTTACTCTTGTTATTATCAGGTTATTCTAGATTTATTTTCTGCAATTGCTACTTTTCCTCTTCTATGTTCTAATATTTATTTTTCTTTCACCCCCTTACTGTTTTTGTATCTTGACCCTTTAATTGCAGATACTGCTTCTTACTTATACCGTCGTTGCCGGCACTCTTCTTTCTCTGCCGACTCAAATGTAAATAAAACGTCTTCTCCCTCATCTTTTTTCTTTCTTTCTTTCTTTTTGCATCTTAACCTCACTTTCTTTCTTTCTTAGTTTCTGCATCTTTACTTGCATTCTTTAATCGATTACTAGGACGTGGAAAGTTACTCTTATTCTTATCTGTGTTATTTTGGAGCTTGTCATCAAGATGACATGACTCATCTTTCTCCCCGAAACTTATTACATTGTCTTGGATAACTATCACCAACCACACAGCACGAGAAAGGTATCAAGCGAAACTGCATTTTGTTGCCCTTAGATTAGCTTTGTCCTTGCCTGTTTCAGAATGTAGTGTTCTTTGGTTCTTTTTCAGTTTTTTAGAAGATTGTTATTGACAAGCGACCTACATGTGCTCATTGACACACGGACTTATCTCAGATGTCTCTGTTATTTGGGGAAGTTCTTTGCCAGTTAAGCTTAGCTGCTATTTGGTTAAGCAAAGTAGTTGTTTTGAGAGGGAATGTGTTTGAGGATTCTGCACTTCTGTATGTAGGTGAGGGAGATGGTAAGTGAGAGTGTCTTTTGAGCGTTTTATTGTTGAAAGATGAGAGTTCCTTGTTTCCTAACCAAACCAACTTGAGCCTTAAGTCCTACAGTTTCCGAATTTTGTTGCACATTGACTGATAGTCCTGATATCCGTTGCTCGTGACCCTTATACCTACTGATACGGTGATTTAAAACCATGCTTGAAAGCTACAATGACAAGAATTGGTGGTTCACGTATGGGTGTGGCTCCAATTTTCTTTTTGTTTGTGCCTTGTTGTGTTTTGTGGAATAGAGAATCTGGTTTGGGGGGTTCCTTGATATCACTATAGGTTGGATCATCTTTTCATCTTTCTTCTTTTGCTTGGGATGGGGATTGCTGGATGTTCTTCCGAGCTGAATTTTTTTTTTTTTTTTGCTTGTACTGGAAGAATGGTATGTATTTGTGTTGCTAACTTGCTATAACATGAGTTTTATTTACTCTCTTTTAGGTAAAGAAGAAGCGGCAGTTGACAGATTGGAAGAAAAGTTTTGATCTTATGTACAAGGAGGAGCTAAAGAAACTACATGCCCATGTCCATGCAAATGGTTGTGGGGAGGGACTTAGAGGCAATAGAGCTACCTGTCGTAATCATAGATATGTCATTGTGAGTATTTTTAGGCGTTTCGTTTACTAACATGGATTCCACACATTTAACCGATACAGAAAGATTTACATTTATGTGTGCGCGTTTGTACTCTTATATCTTAGGTGACAATCCTGGTTGCTGCTAATGGGAGTTACGAACTACCTGCCATCAACTGTTATTCTGACTTCGAGAGGGCCTTGCACTCCTTGACAAGCATCTTAGATTCACGAATTCGGGTAAAATTTTCCTGCCGTGTTCTTCCTGCCCGTTCCCCATTACTTGGGTGTTATTATTTGTTTGTGTTTGTGTTATAAGAATGTGTCATCTTCTGAGCCTTGGATTGTTTTTTTGTACTAAGGCCGTTAAGGTGTTGTGGACTTCTCGAGATGACATGGAAGACTTCGATTCTCTGATGCCTATACAAATGTGATTGGAAGCTTGAAGGCATACCCCACGAGCTAATCTTATTAACCGGGAATGATTTTGATTTATGTTAGGGGGTGTTTAAATAAATTGGCTTTTCACAGTTTTTCATGTGATATATTGTGAGAGAATGACTTGTCTTGTTTTTTTGAAAAAAACTGTTTTTTTGTTAGTAGAACACCCCATGTTAACTATTTAGAATTTAGGAGTTTACTTGGTTTTGTGATTTGTTATTTTAGATGCTGTCCTACTGTCTTGTTATCTTGTAAGTGTCTAGTTTTGGACTCCCTGTACGATGATAAGTTAATTGGTGGAAAATATCGAATTTTATCAAATTATTGATACAACATACCAGTAACCAATTTCTGCATTCTAGATTCATTTCATCACTCCAGATTCATGGTTCAAGATTCCAAAATCAAGCTAAGGATTAGTTTTTGGGAGTATACTCTGCAAGGGCCAAGTGTGTAATATACGTATGTATAATTTATACGTATTTATCCCATGTAGCAAACAATCACACTTTACATTAAGGTAAAACACTAAATAGCTAAAAGTATTTATGACAGTGGTAAAATTATTTTATGTACTTATATATTTACTATTTTATTTATACATGATAAATATTTCATGATCCAGTTTCGTTAATCCATGGTTTCAAAATTAAAATTCATTGACTGAATTGCAAGTCAATGGTTTTTAAATTTTTTAATCCGCGTTTCGACCATTAATCCATGTTTTCAATCCAAAACATACATATCGATTCGTTTTACACTGGTTTCACTGTTTACCAATTTTTTTGTGCAGACCTAACCAAAATTGTCAATTTCATACCCACTAATGTATCTTTTGTCTTTATGGGACTGTACGTACTAGTAACTGGGGAATCAATTCCTTGGTTATGAATATGTTGCTGCAACAATGAGACAACTAAGGGTGCAAACAAGGCGATCAAAGTTTTATGTGTTTGAGCTCATCTTGTTGAAAAATGAGTTGGGTTGAGCCCAGTTCACTCACTAAACGAGCTTATCCAAGGCAGTCAAGCTTTTTCGAGACGAGTTATGCACGTTGTCGAGATCTAAAGTGTTGAGTCTTAGCTCGTTTACTGCATGATCTGAATACTTGAGCTCGGACTGTTCGTGAGCAACTCGGTTCAGTTGCTGCCTCTGTGAAAACTATGCAATTGCTCTAATAGCATATTCACATACTCTCTGTCCTAATTTTTTTATCCAATCGTCTACATTCTATAAGTAAAATTTTATGGTTGTGTTCGTTTCCCAGTTTTAGCTTAGTTTTAGTTTTGATGACATCATCATTACTCTCATTTCTCTCTTTATCTCTCTCCACTCATTACATCTTTTTTCATCAAAAAAAATAAACTAAACTACCAAACGAACACAACCTATATAATTTCGGGAAAAAAACCTTTTGTTTTTTATAGTAATTAATTAGTTGATATTTAACAAACAAATCAATTACATGTAAAAAAAAAAAGCTTTATGAATTAAAAAAAGCTTTATAGACATGTTTTAGAAGTCCCCGAATAGTAAAAGTAGTCAAATTAAATTGGACGAAAAAAAAGAAGAAAAAAAGACAGCTGTTCCTGGAGGGAGATCGTACAGCTGTCCACAAACATATTCCTGGAGGGAGATCTCTGTTTAAACCAAGTCGTTCGTTCAAACAAACGTTGTTGGGTTGGGTTTCGAAATCGAAAACATGTTTCTCTCCACCCTCCTCAGCCCTAAAGGGAGGTCGTCTGTTTGAACGATCGTTCAAACTCTGTTGGGATGGGTACCGGAAGCATTTTAATCCTAATTCTTACCACCCTTCTCGGCGTCAAATATGGTTTCCTGAGAGTAATAATCACTTATTTTGGGAGGAGACTTCTTCAGTTTCTGCATCTAAATGGGGAAGAGAAGAGAGACATTCCGATTCAGAGTAGAGATCCTCCACCGGCTGGCTTCGGCAACGGTGTCGGTGATTTTATTGAGAAATTGAATGCTGCGAGGGAACTTATTAGCGAAGGAATTGTGGAGGTCAGGAGGTGTGGTGTAGATGACAATGGTAATCTGGAAATGTGGGCGAGTTGTTTGGTGATGTGCCTCTATGGCGCGCTCTTCATCGTATATGCCACGGCTCTAATTGTGACGGCCTTTCTTGTTTGTTCGGTGTGGTTCGCACTCTGGAAGTCGTTATGATTTTCCACCTCGAAACCCCCCTCCTTCCCCTCTTACACACTCCGTTTAGGGTTTTTTAGATGATGGTGAATTGGCGATTTTGACTCAGGATGTCCTTTTAGGGTTTTTTAGATGATGGTGATTTTGACTCATGATGGTGATGTTAAATCAAGGATGGGATCGATGATACCTGTAGGTGTGGTGTAGCGGCCGGGGGCCAAAGGGGCCACTCCCCTCGGCTGTACCCGAGGCTCGGGAGACGGAACAGAGCGGACCACGCTGCACCGGAGGGGTCTCGGCTCGGGAAAGAGTCCTCTGGAGACTAGCCTCGGCACTCCCCGGAGGGGATCCGCCGAGGCCTCCCTCGGCCGAGTCGGTTGACCTCGGCACCGAGGGAGGGGCACGACAGGTGTCAAGGGGGCTCGATCGAGGCACCCCTGACAGCCTGAGTGGCCCATTAATGGTCTCAACCACTACGCACGTGCCGCAGCTGTGGCAGGCCACCAACCCCCATGGGCTACGCCTGCAGGAGGACTAGGCTGATGGGAATGTCAGTGACGGCGACAGGTGACGACTCCGGGACTGCAACCGCCGAGGCGCCGCTTATGGGACGTGCGTCAATCCATGCATTTAATGCCTTGGAGGGGACGGGGCGCGTGGAGCCCCCGAGGGCGTGGGGGACACGCGCCCCCTCGCCTATAAATAGGCCCCTCCGCATCCTGATTGGTGGTTGAGACATCTCTCTACCTTATACTTCCAGCTACTCTCTCTCTCTCTCTCTCTAGAACTCTCCTCTGCACTTCTTCCCCCCCCCCAGTCGCTGACTTTACCATCGGAGTGCCTTCCCGGACCACCACCGTCCGGGCTAGGCACTAACGTGGTTGCTCCCTTGTGCAGGTACACCCCAGGTGCGCGAACCAGCAGCTCCGACCACCTTCTCCGGCGCACTCCCCAGGCCTCCAGTAAGGTCCAGGTCTGCTCCTCCTCTGTAGGACACCAGCAACCCAAAAGAGGTCATTCCGGCGAAGCGCTCCCCCACAATTGGCGACTCCGCTGGGGACTTGAGTTCTCTCCCAGCCTCTCTTTTCTCTTTAAAGTGGTGGCCCTTCAGCCTTGCATAAACCTCTTCCACACCCTTCATAGACCTGCTAAAAGATGACGGACCTCACTCTTGGCCTGGATGCGTTCAACGCTGCCGGAGAATACGTCAACAGCACCGACCGCAACAGGTACCGCCAAGTCAGGAGTGACTTGGGGCTTACCCTCTCCCCCGTCCTCAACCGCGACGGAACAGTCACGGTGGCGTCCAACGGCGCCGGCCCCAGTAGCGCCAGGGCGGGGAACGTTTTGTTCAGCATGAATGGAGATGTGGTCTCTCTTGACCACCTCACGACTCCCACTCGGGGGGAGGCGTTGCCTCCTCCTCCCCCACTCACCGTGGAGGCGGAATTGGCCTTGTTAAGAAAAGAGGTGCTAGCAATGAAGCAGGCCAGGAACCAACCCACGACCTCGAAGTCTGGTGGGCGAACGAGGACCAGACGACCTCCCCCGAGCACAAGGTGCGAGGGTGAAAGAGCACCCGTGTTCAGTCGCCTCGGCCCGGTCATAGAGGTAGACAGCCGAGGGGATACCTTCGTCATCCCCCAGGAGCACGTCCCCTCTCGGGGGCGGCGGAACCAGGGGGAGCCGACGAGACAAACCGAGTACCCGGAGGACAGCGCTACTGCCTCGAGCGCTAGAACTCCGGACGTCCGCAGAGACGCCGAGCACGCATGGCAGGCTCAAAGGGACCCAAACAAGGGCAAGGGCCCAGCTAGGTCCCGTGACGTGCGTCGGGAGCATGGCGCGGGCAACCCGTCGGCCAACCAAGGGGACTTCCGACGCCGAGGCCGATCGGTTGATCGAGCTGAGGGCTGCCCCCCTACCCGGTCGGTGGATCGGCGGGGGGCTCGAGGAGTTCATCCCGAGGGGAACCGGCGGGGCCAGCTTGAAGGGGGCGCCACCCTAGAGGCCACTTCAGTAGGGAGGGGCGGCAATAAACACGATCCGGGGTTCAACCCGGGGGAAAGATATGAGCTCCACCATCAGGGTGGAAGCATAGTGCTCGTCAACGCTCGAACCGGGGATACAAAGGTCTACCATCCCGAGCAGGAGGCGAAGCTGGATTACGCGAGGGATGTGCACGCTCCCCGAGAGCCGCGCACGAGGAGACGCTCGTCTGAGCGGAGCAATGTTCACGACGATCACGAGGCTCGGCACAGGAAGGATGTGCCGCCCAAAAGGATTTGCGGGGTATACCAGACGGTCGACCTCAACCGCCCCGGAGCCAGCCAATCCGACTCTCGGCTGGAGAAGGCCAGGCAGTCACCCTTCGTGGCCGAGATCTCAGAGGTCGTTCCTCCGAGGGGTTTCAAGATCCCCAAGTTTGACAAGTACGACCCCACCACGGACGCCATTACCCACATGCAACAGTATCGGTTGGTCTCCGAGCTCTACGGACATGGTGACGCCCTCATGTGCAAAACCTTTTCCATGAGTCTTGGGACCACCGCCCTCTTGTGGTATAGCCAGCTGGCCCCGGGGTCAATCGCTGACTTCGACGAGCTGGAGCGCGCGTTTACGTCTCGCTTCGTGACTAGCAATACGCAGCCCAAGACGCTGGACGCCTTGGTAAATATGAAGAGAGGAACGGACGAGACCCTTAAGGAGTACATCGCCCGGTATTGGGAGGTGTACAGCTTGGTCGAAAACTGCGACCAAAAGGTCGCGGCCACTTCCTTCAAGAACGGCCTGGAAGACTCTTCGGATCTCTTCAAGGACCTCATGGTGCACCCCCCCAAGGACATGATCGAGCTCATGCGTACCGTGGACAGGTACCGAGAGCTTGAAGAATTCTTGGTAGGCAGAGCTGCCAAGGGGGGGGGGCAGCAGGACCTCTCCGAAGGAGGGGAAAAGGCAGGTCAATAACGTCAAGAAGGGCGGGAGAAACGACCAAGGTGGTGGAAGCGGAAGCAGGGGCTACCGAGACAATAGCAACAGGGGCAACGATCGCGGGGGAGGATGGGAAAAACCTCCCCGGAACGACAATGATTATGTGGCCGAGACGACCGTCTTCACGCTGCCGATCTACAAGCTGCTTACAGAAATTGGCAGAAAGAGGTGGTTCCTCTGGCCGGAGGATAAAATGGGGTCAGATCCGACTCAGAGGGGCAAGTGCACCTACCACAACGAGGTGGGGCATTACACAACCGGTTGCCGACCGTTCAAAGCACACCTGGAGCGGTTGGTTGCCGAGGGGCGACTGGAGGAATGGATTGACCGCACCAGGACCCCGACCCCAGCCCAGGGGGCACCCCGTCCTCCCCCTATGCCGCAGGGGCAGCAGGTCCAGCAGGGGGGGCAGCGAGGACGGGGAGGAGTCGTCGAGACGATCCATGGCCCGGTGAGCAAAGACAGAGCCGAGGCCATGCACCAGGAACTGGCTAAGATAGAACAAGGAATGCAGGTACTCTCAATCGGGCGACCCCCGAAAAGGAAGTATCAGGAGCCCGAGGATCCCTACACAATCTCCTTCACCGAGCTGGATCTAGAAGGGTTACAGCTTCCCCACGAGGACGCCCTCGTGGTCGAGGTCGGGATCGGGGACGTAGATGTCAGGAGGATACTGATCGATCAGGGGAGCTCCGCGGACGTCCTATACTATTCGGCTTTGAAAGCCATCGGGCGGACGCGTGACGAGCTGGCCCCTTCAGACACCCCGTTGGTGGGATTCGCGGGGCACCCCGTGTACCCCCTCGGGAGCATCACCCTCCCCGTCTGGGCGGGGTCGATGCAACTGGACGTTGAGTTCACGGTTGTGGACTCCCCGAGCCCATACAACGCTATCCTCGGACGCGGGTGGCTCCACGCCATGAGGGCGATCGCCTCCACCCTCCACCAGTGCATCCGTTTCATCGGCGCGTCCGGGAAGCAGGAGACCATTTGGGGGAACCAGATGGCCTCCAAAAAGTGTTTCGTGAATGCCGTCCGGGTTAAGGACAGGAAGGAGGACAAGATGCCGAGGCAGGTCCAATGGATCGAAATGCCGGAGTCCACTCCTGTCCTCGATGACGTTGGCTCCCTTGCCGAGGAGAAGGCAATCGAGGATCTCATCAAGGTACCAATAAGCGAGGACGGCAGCAGGTACTTTATGGTGGGCTCCGAACTCTCAAATCCCGAGCGTAACGAGCTGGTCGGCTTCCTCAAGGACAACGTGGAGGTTTTTGCGTGGACTCCATATGAGATGCCAGGCGTGAGCCGGGATTTCATCACGCATAAGCTCAATGTTGATCCGGCTAGGAAATCAGTGGTGCAGAGGCCGAGGCGTTCCTCAGCCATCCACTCGGACGCTGTAGTGGAGGAAGTCCAGAGGCTCCTCGAAGCCGAGGCCATCCGGGAGGTCCAATACCCCACCTGGTTGGCCAACACCGTGGTAGTCAAAAAGAAGACCGGCAAGTGGCGGGTGTGCGTAGATTACACCAACCTCAACGATGCCTGTCCGAAGGATTGCTTTCCGCTTCCTCGTATAGACCAACTGGTGGACGCCACCTCCGGACACGCCCGGCTGAGCTTCATGGATGCGTACCGAGGGTACCACCAGATCGCCATGGATGAGGCGGACGTGGAAAAAACGGCCTTCATCACGCCAAGGGGGACTTACTGCTATCAGGTAATGCCTTTTGGCTTGAAGAATGCAGAAGCCACTTACCAGAGGATGGTCTCAAAAATGTTCCAGAGGGAACTCGGGGACATCATGGAGGCGTATATCGACGATATGGTAGTAAAGAGCAAGCTCGCAGAGGACCACCTGAGCCACCTTGGGAGAATTTTCGCCGTACTCAGAACGCACAAACTGCGGCTCAACGCCGAGAAGTGCGCCTTCGGGGTAGGCTCGGGAAAGTTCCTCGGGTACATGGTCACTCGGCGTGGAATTGAGGCGGACCCCAATCAGATCGCCGCCATCCAGCGGCTCCGAGCCCCCTCAACAATCCGGGACGTCCAGAGACTCACCGGAATGGCGGCGGCTCTCAACCGTTTCATCAGCAAGTCTTCAGACGCCTGCCGCCCATTCTTCGAGTCCATCAAGACCAGCAAGAGGGCGTTCCAATGGGACGCCGAATGTGACAAAGCTCTCGCCGAGCTCAAGGGATATATGGGTAGGGCCCCCCTCCTGGTCACCCCGAGGGAGGGAGAGGACCTCCACTTGTACCTAGCAGTCTCGGATCATGCAGTGAGCTCAGCACTGGTTCGGCAGGAGGGGCCGGACCAGCAGGCCATTTACTATTCCAGCAAGACCATGCTCCCAGCCGAGACGAGGTACTTGCCGCTGGAGAAGTTGGCACTGGCCCTCGTTACGGCAAAGCGCAAGCTCCTCCCCTACTTCCAGTGCCACACGATTATCGTCATCACCGAGTACCCCCTTAGGGCTGTACTTCGGAAGGCAGACCTCTCGAACAGAATCTGCAGGTGGTCGATGGAATTGGCGAACTTCGATATCCGCTATGAGCCTCGGACGGAAATCAAGGGGCAGGCCCTGGCAGACTTTGTGGCCGAGCTCACTCCAAGGTTGGAAGCCGAGGCCCTGAAGACTGGCCCGGAGAGCTCTGCCCCTGACGGTCCCATCCCTGCACTGCCCGGCTTCGTCCTCAGAAGGTCACCCCCGCGGAAAGCGACGATGTACGCTGGCGATTCCTGGCGTATGCATGTCGACGGGGCCTCTAATAGCCGAGGCGCGGGGGCCGGGATAGTCCTCGTGTCCCCCGAAGGTACTCTCCACGAGTGTTCCATGAGCATTGGTTTTCCCGCCACCAACAACGAGGCCGAGTATGAAGCCCTCATCGAGGGTCTCCGACTCGCCTTGAACCTGGGCATCGAGGAGCTACAGGTCTACAGCGACTCCATGCTGGTGGTTAGCCAGCTTAACAGCGATTACGGCTCCGGGGAAAGCCGCATGCTCAAATATCTCAGCCATGTCCTGAAGCTGCAAGAAGATTTCAAGAAGGTAGAGTTTTGGCACATTGGCCGAGGCAGCAATGCCCACGCAGATGCCCTCGCCGCCCTCGGTTCGGCGTGCTCCGACCTCGGGGGCTCCCGGTCAATCATCCTGGGGGACATCCCCACCCCCAGCTTCGAGCCTGGCCAGGGGGACGTCATGTGGGTCGCACCAACGGGCCCCAGCTGGATGGACCCCTTGGTCGCCTACCTACGCGACGAAAGGCTCCCGTCGGACAGCAAGGCGGCCCATCGAGTTCGGTGCCAGGCGGCCTCCTATTTCCTTTCACCAGCTGGGCAGCTCTATAGGCGCACCTACATCGGTCCCGACTTGCGGGTCCTTCATGAAGAGGAAGTGCCGCCGGTCCTGCGTGAGCTGCACGAAGGCAGTAGTGGCTGCCATTCAGGGGGGCGGTCCCTGTCCGAGCGCGCCGTCTCCCAGGGCTATTGGTGGCCCAAGATGAGGGCGTCCGCCGAGGATTATGTTCGGCAGTGTGTGGCATGCCAAAAACACTCCCCCCTCCTCCATCAGCCCACTCTTTCCCTCAACCCGGTCACCAGTCCGTGGCCGTTTGCCCAGTGGGGGCTGGACATCGTCGGCGTACTCCCAATTGCCCCAGGTGGCTTCAGACACCTCATCACTGCCACGGATTACTTCACCAAGTGGGTCGAAGCCGAGCCCCTCATCCACATCACGGCGACTGAGGTGGAGCACTTCATCTGGAAAAACATCATTTCCAGGTTCGGCGTCCCATATGCTATCATCTCGGACAACGGGACCCAGTTTGTGGCCGAGGCCATTAAGACACTCTGCAAGAAGAAGAACATACGCGTTTATAACTCAACGGTGGCGTACCCCCAGGGGAACGGCCAAGCCGAGGCCTCCAATAAATCAATCTCTGCTGGCCTCAAGAGGAGGTTGACCAACAAACGAGGCAAGTGGGTCGAGGAGCTCCCCAAAGTCCTCTGGGGCTATCGTACCACTCCGCGCAGGGGGACTGGCCGAACGCCCTTCTCATTGGCTTACGGGATGGAAGCGGTCCTCCCCCTCGCGGCCACCACGCCCACGGATCGTACCGAGGACTTCCACCCTGCTACTAACGAAGAGCACATCGCCTCGGAGCTCAACCATGTCGAAGACCTCCGCGATGAAGCTCACATCAGACACGCAGCCTATCAACAGGAGGTCGCCCGGGGGTACAACAAAAGCGTCAGGGTCCGCCCCTTCAATGTTGACGACCTCGTTCTACGCCAGGTGGTACAGAAGAAGCATAAGAAGTTCATGCCCAACTGGGAGGGGCCGTTCAGGATCACCGCCAAGGCTGGCTACGGGGCGTACAAGCTGGCCGAGATGGACGGCACGGTCGTGAGCAACCCGTGGAATGCCTCCAAGCTCCGAAAGTTTTATGGGTAGCCCATTACTGTATTTGTCCGCTGCCTTCGGTCAATTTTTGTAAACCGAGCAGCCACAATTTCAATGAACGTTTCTTTTTCACGATTAAACCCACGCTAAATCTGTATCCTGGGTACCCTAACGGTTCGGCAAACCACTACTCTACCCCTATGCTCGGTGGAGCAGGGACCAGACCGTTTGGTCTCGGATGATTCCTAGCTCAAGCCTTGGGGTTGTACTACCAGGCCTTGCTATCATCCACCCCCCTGCCAATACAGGCTCGGGGGATGAACACTGGTTAGTGTTCGGCTAAGGCCACCTCGGCTAATGTCCGAAATCGGGGGCTATCGAAGCGATTCCCAACCTCAGCCGAGATCTATCCAACCACGCTCGGTCGCGATAACGTGTTGGGTCTTGGAAGATTTGCCCGTCCTCGGTTGGCTATGCACCCGAGGTACCAGCGTACAGGTGCGGCATAGATGCGCCACTCGGGGCTATCTAGAACCAATCCCCAACCTAAGTCCATGTTTCTTCTCGAGTATGTCTTCGGCAGAAACCAAGCGTTCCTTACTTCCTCCCGAAGAGGGGCTATTTACCAGAGATCGGCTCGGTGCAATCAGCTAGAGCTCGGCTCGGCCTAAACTATTATCGTTACTTGAGAGTTGGAGAAAATCGCAGATTGAAATGAAATTGACTGATAACATAATAATTGAAGGGAAAAGAAAATGGAGCATTCATTCACGTCAAAATGGGGGCTCGGCCAAGGTGCATCGTTCTTTGCCGACCCCCTGAATACCTGTTTAGTTACAAAAATCTGAGTACTAGTCAAAGCCACAGAGTTCGGCGCCAGCCTCAAAAAAAAAAAAAAAAAAAAAAAAAAAAGCATAAGCCTAGACCCCCGGGGCCTCGGAGGGATCGTCCTCGGCGCCGTCTTCAACATCCTCAAGATCATCCATCGGCATCTCCGGGACTTGGGGCTCGGGGGTCGGAGGGACAATCCTGGCCTCGGCATCAGGAGGAGCGTTGCAGGCATCCACACCTCGGAGGTAGGCAACGGGGAAGCAATCCTTGTGGCCGAGGCGATACCCCTTGTCAAAAGCTCGGGCCTCCATGTCCTCGGCCTCCTTGAGGTATTGCTTCCCGGCTTCTTGCTCCCCCCTCCGGTAGCCGTTATCGTTGGCCACGGCCAGCATGTCTGCCTGAGCAGCCTGGAGCTCGGCAATCTTGTCCTCCGCTGCTTTGGCTCGGTCCAAGGCTTCCTTGGCCCTGTCCTCGGCAACTTTGGCACGCTCCTCCGCCGTCCTGGCATCCCGCTCGGCGGCAGCGGCTTTGTCCTCGGACGCTTTGATCCGCCCCTCGACCCCCTCCCTCTCGAGGCTGAGGTCAGCCATCTTCTTCCCGAGGCCCTCCAGCTCCGACTTCAACTTCGCTGAAGACTGACGCTCCTCCTTGAGCTTAGCCTCGGCGGCCCTAGTTGCCTTGGCCAGCGCCACTGCCTTCTTGTGAGTGGCAATGGAAGCCTGGCTCGCCTGAAAAGAAGATGGAAGCGTCAGTACAATTTACAAGATATTGGACCCTCGGAAAGGAAAGGACCTCGGGAAAATAGTGGTAGAAAGTACCTTAACCAAGCTGCTATGGAGCTCCAGAAAGTTGTCGTCCAAGGTGGAGGCGTCGAGGGTGGACATGTCCACCGGGAGGGCCAGCCCCTTGAGAAGGAGGTGGGCCACCTCGGGATCCCTCCGGACGCTATCCGCCGTCGTTACCACCGTCCCCCCACGGCCCGAGAAGGTAGGGGCCCAGGTCTCGGGAGGCTGGCCAGCGTCGGACCCTCGGAGCGAAGCCTGTCCCGGGGCGAGTGCAGCAGGTTGGGCCACGACAACGGTGGCCGGAGTGCCCTGGGCGGTATGAACCACGGGTGTTCTTGTAGGTCTCGGGGGAGCGTCCGGGGCAGAACTCTCCTCGACCCGGGGCCTCTTCTCGGCCGGTTCGTCCTCCGCCCTCGGTTGCTCCTCTCGCTCCCTCCTCGAAGCCGACCCCCTGCCGGGTTGTGTTGAGCGTCCGCGGCGGGCTCGATGCTGTTGTTGCCTTAGTTGAGCAAGGGAGGGACGACCAGCGTCGGCTGCCATGTCACCTCTCGGCTGCCTTTCCCGACCCCAAAGTTGTTCAAGTTCTTCGTCCGGAATGGCAGCCCTTATCCTCCTCGGACGGTTGCTGGGCCTCGGCTCCGAGCCTCTGTGCAAATAGCCGTGGTAGCTCGGCAGGTAACCCAGGAGGGTATGGGCTTGTTGCTGGCCGTGGGCGAAGAGGGCTTGAATCACCCTGTCGTCCGAGAGCTCGAGCAGCCTCTTGTTGACAACGCTGGTGACTGCAAAAACATAATCATCAGCCCTCGGTAAGCACAAAATAAACTTCAAACACAGAAACGAAAACAATGCTCGGCTTACCAGGCTCTCCTCGGCGGTGGTTGAGAGGCCAGGTGCGAGGCTCCTCGGGGGCCCATGTGTAGTTCCCCCTCACCGTCACATAATTATACTGGTGTTCCTCCGAGTCGTAGAGGTCACCGATCAGATGATCATACTCATTCCGGACGGCGAAGTAATACCGTCGGAACCGGGGGCTAAGGCCCATGAGGTAGATGCCAAGGACGTCGTATACGGTCGCAGGGATGTGGTATCTCTCGGCCAGCCTCAACACCGAGAATAGCACTCGGTATACGTTGACCACGACCTGATGAGGGCCGAGGTCGTAGTAGTAAAGGAGCTGCCGAACCATCTTTGGAAGTGGGAAGCGAAGACCTCCCTCCGTGATGGCCATCAGGGGGACCGTGATGTGGTCGTCCCCATAGGTGATTTGGTCTCCAAAAAGCAGCTCGATCTCCACGTCGGCTGGAATTTCGTACCGCGCTCGGAATGCCTCCAAGCGATCAGGGTGCTCGGGGTCAAATTCCTTGACGTAGGGGCATTCTCCTTCCCCAAATTTCGGGAGGGGAACCTCCTCCCAATTGTCCCCGAGAGCTAAGGTTGGTGTCTCGGCTCGTTGCGCCCTCGGTACTGGATCTTCCCCTTCTCCACCCTCGGGAGGATTGGGTTCGGCCGCGGGGTTCGGGGCTACCCCCTCGTCCCCGTTGCTTATTTCGACCACCGGCGTAGGTTCGATGTCCGGGATGATTATCTCAACCTCGCCCGACTCAGCCCTCGGGGAGGGCGGGTGCCCGGGAACCTGGGATGATGAGGCCTCGGTCTCGGGGTTCGTCCTGTCCCCTTCCATTCTCCTGTACCCTTCTGGGTAGATGGTCTGAAGGGGAGGGATGTTGAGTGCGCTCGGAGCCCTTGATCTGTAACGACTCCCGAGCTCTCTGATGTACTCACGAGCCTCCTCGAAGTTATCGTCCTCGTCGCTGTCGGAGATCACGAATGGTTCGTTGCTCATCCAGCCGAGAACCTAGAAAAAGTGCACGGAGAAACCCATCAGCTATGTGCATAAGGGTATGGGTGCAGTTGGCGCAAAGGTGCGCTCGGCTAAACCAAGTGGACCGCCCACTCGATTGACTCTCGGCTGGACCTAAGGCGTGGTGTGTGCGCTCGGGGGGAGGGCACTGTCCTCGGCAGGGAGCCTCGGGGGGACGGGTTGAGTATTCAACCTGTCCTCGGAAGAACACGTTGAATGCTCAACCTGCCCAGAAACCGACGGCCGTGCGCCGCCGTGAAACTCGCCGGGAAACTCAAATGAAACAGAGGACAACTTCAAAACGCTAAAAAAACGGACCAAAACTGGTCCGAAAGGCGAGAAAAAGGCATGAAACAGTGAGAAAACAACGATAAACATCGATTTACCTCGAGTTTTGGTGCTAGAAGTGGCTGGGAACCAAGATCTGGCCTCGAAACGCTTCGTCTTCCACGGCGGCGTGATTTCTCTCCGGTGGACAGCGAAATCTCAGAGCAACAGTGCTCTCTCTCTCTCCCCGAGGTTCTATATATAGGGGGGGATGAGGGCTGTCACTCGTCGCGATTAATGAGGAGCGCAGGCGTCGGCTCGGGAAACGGCGTGGCGGCTCGGTGGACCAATCAGCGCGTGACACCTGTCCGCCTCGTTCGAAACTTTCTGGCGCGAATCCCACGCACCGGCGCTCGGACGAATGCCGAGCCGACACGTGGCAGCTGACGCCGGTCCACGTCAGGGAATCTCTGACATCGGATAGCCCAACGGTCACATCATGTCCTTTCAAAAATCAAGGCGGCGTGACGTTCCGAGCGTAGGGCTCGGATGGACGTCGCCCTCGGCACAGGCTCTACACCCCCATGGCCGCTCGGAATGGTCAACTCCCTCATCCAGGATCGCGGGGTAAGGAAGTTGAGGGGCTATTGTAGCGGCCGGGGGCCAAAGGGGCCACTCCCCTCGGCTGTACCCGAGGCTCGGGAGACGGAACAGAGCGGACCACGCTGCACCGGAGGGGTCTCGGCTCGGGAAAGAGTCCTCTGGAGACTAGCCTCGGCACTCCCCGGAGGGGATCCGCCGAGGCCTCCCTCGGCCGAGTCGGTTGACCTCGGCACCGAGGGAGGGGCACGACAGGTGTCAAGGGGGCTCGATCGAGGCACCCCTGACAGCCTGAGTGGCCCATTAATGGTCTCAACCACTACGCACGTGCCGCAGCTGTGGCAGGCCACCAACCCCCATGGGCTACGCCTGCAGGAGGACTAGGCTGATGGGAATGTCAGTGACGGCGACAGGTGACGACTCCGGGACTGCAACCGCCGAGGCGCCGCTTATGGGACGTGCGTCAATCCATGCATTTAATGCCTTGGAGGGGACGGGGCGCGTGGAGCCCCCGAGGGCGTGGGGGACACGTGCCCCCTCGCCTATAAATAGGCCCCTCCGCATCCTGATTGGTGGTTGAGACATCTCTCTACCTTATACTTCCAGCTACTCTCTCTCTCTCTCTCTCTAGAACTCTCCTCTGCACTTCTTCCCCCCCCCCAGTCGCTGACTTTACCATCGGAGTGCCTTCCCGGACCACCACCGTCCGGGCTAGGCACTAACGTGGTTGCTCCCTTGTGCAGGTACACCCCAGGTGCGCGAACCAGCAGCTCCGACCACCTTCTCCGGCGCACTCCCCAGGCCTCCAGTAAGGTCCAGGTCTGCTCCTCCTCTGTAGGACACCAGCAACCCAAAAGAGGTCATTCCGGCGAAGCGCTCCCCCACATGTGGTGTATGAGCATCATCTGCCATTTAGGGCTTATGAAAGCAATTTTTTTGTTGCGTACCAAAAAAGCAAGGATGTAATTAGATTGGTCCCTGTGTTAGGGCACAAATGATCGTTCTCTGTGTTACGAGTTAAGGTTTACTATAGGTATATAGATATTTTTGAGTTCTTTCATTACTGCATTCCTTCTGAGAATTCTTTACTATTGGAAGGGTACACTTCATAGTTGAAGCTGAACAATGCCGATGGGTTTGAATCTGTGACATTTGTGAGAAGTTGTGTTTGAATCTGTTTAGGTATGTGATTCTATCATTCTTTGATTTCTTCTCCGATCGATGTTGATTTTGCTTCAATTTTCTTATTCCATTAAGTCTCTGATGTTTGTGCTTGGTATTTTTATATTGCATTTTGCTTCAATTTTCTTATTCAATTTTCTGGACGTTAATTGCTATGATTTCCTTCTCCTGTGTAAGCAAAGCTTTGATGTTCTTGGTTATAATTAATAAAGCTAGAAAAGAAACAGAACTGCACAAAGCTATGTCATCCAAATGGCCACAAAAGCGTAGAGGGGCTTTTCTCATCAACCTTTTAGTAGTAACTTAGAAGAGCTTAATTGCACGGATAGTCTCCAAAGTATTCACGAAGTGTCACTTTAGTCCTCAATATTCAAATCGTTTCTGTCGAGTCTCAATGTTCACCGTGTGTGTTTCAATGGTGCTTGTGTTTTTGGGATCGGCTCTGAGATGTTTCGGTTGAAGATAAGCTTTGCGGGTGAAGTTTCGATATTACCCCTAAATTTGATGCCGCCGCCGCCAAAAAAACCACTCCAGCAACATCAAGCCTTCGTCCACCGCCTCCTCTGATAACTCCGTGACCAGAATCTTATGCGGCGGCTCGCGGGAAACAACCAGAACCCAACGAAACCTACCTAATACAGGCGGTCGCACTTGCCTGCTCCCTCTATCTAGTCTCTCCCCGCCTTGAAAGCTACCAGGCCCGTCCCACCAGCCACTCTGTCGCCGTCGATGGCTCCGGCGAAGAGAAACCAGTTACCTCTCCTCTCCTCTCTCTCCAAACTCTGTAATTTATTTGGATTTTATTTTGCCGACTCACCCAACTTGACGCCTCTCCCCGGAGAAGAAAAGTAAAGACGAGGTTTCAGAGCTCGACGCCGACCACCATTCCCCGTATGTACCACTCGTCGTCGACTTTGTTGGCCGACGAGACCATTCTCATGGCCAGAAGCAACTCGCATACGAAATATGTCTACACCGGTATGTTTCCGACGGAGTTGAGGGTCGAGAAGTTCTCGCTGCCCTACATGGATCCTCTTTTGTAAGCCCATGGTCCAAAAAGGATTTTGTACGGTTCTTGTTAATTAATTAATTAAAGTAAAAGCACTCCGGTCCATTTATTTATTTATTTATTAAATTTCATATCCTTAAAAATTTCCAACAGGTACTTCGGACAAACAATTGGCCTAAGGAGAGAAATTTGATCTGGGTTCAGATTCAGTAGAGGAGATTTGAGCTGAGAAGATTTGATTTGATTTGTTTGTCATCTTCAAAAAATTACAAGTTTGTTGTTGTCTCTTTTTTTTTTTTTTTGTGTTTTCAGTGGCCACACTTGTTTTGTTGTGATCGTAGAGAGAGATTCAGGAAGGATTTGAGGGTTGAAGATAAGGGTTTAGAGGTTGATGATAAGCTTTGCGGGGTGAAGTTCCGAAATTACCTGTGCTGCCGTGCATTTGACGGAGAAGACGGACAGAGTTAGACATAGGAACCATTTAAATACACATTGTGAACATTGGGGACTCAATAGACACCAATTGAATATTGGGGATCAAAGTGACACTTCACGAATACTTTGGGGACCATTCGTACAATTAAACCAACTTATAGTTATATCCATATCCTTTCAAGTTGGTTGATTGATTTTACAAGATGGTGGGTGATTTGGCTAATTTGAAAAAACTGTTTTTTTTTCCCGTTTTGTCTTTATTCAAAAAAAAAAATTGTATTGGTTAGTTTTGCGTCAAGATTTTGTAGTTTCTGAATTTATCTCGTTGAGACGAATCCAAAGAGTATAAAATTATGGCCAAAAGTAATAGTTTTTTGAATAAAGCCGAAAATAAACCAAAATAAACCAGTTTTTAAGATTATTTTTCGTCTTTATTCACAAAACTTTAATTTTGGCTAATAATTTTATACTTTTTAGATTCCTCTCCTCGAGTCAAGCCAAGAAACCACATAAAAATCGATTGAAAACTAACAAATGAATTTTTTTTTGAATAAGAACAAAACCAAAAAAACCAAAAAACAAATTCTTTCAAATTAGCCAAATCATACCTCAATGACAAAATTGCTTGATTTGAACGAAGAAAAACAATGTTCTCTAACATCTCGATGAAAGGGATGAATGTTTGCCTTGTATGCCCTTTTTGTAGCCTTGAATTGAAAGTGAAACCCGATGTCATCTATTACGTCATTGCATGGTGGGGCTTATACAAGTTACTAAGTTCGTGGTTCAACAACAGCTTTAGAAGTGTGGACAAGGGGTGTTGGGAAATCAATTTTTTTTGCTACAATTTGGTCTCTTTGGCTAGAAAGAAATCAGATTATTTTCAGTTCAAAGGTGTTGGATGTTGCTGAGCTAGTAGATTCCATCAAGACTAAGGTAGCATTGTGGACCAAGGTTTGTTTTGACCTTTGTAACTGCTCGGTGGAAGATATCAAATGTTGTCCTCAAGGTATTAGGAGTTTGAAGGTGCCAAAAACTCCCTTATATTAACATCGAAGTGCAGTTACAATGATCAGATGAGGTTGTTTGCTGTTTGGTTATGTGATTTGTCTCTTTTCTTGGCCATGTTGGCCTCTGCTATATTTTTCCTGTTTCGGGTTTGGATGATGGCTTATCATCTATTTCCCATTTCCTTTTTTCTATGTACTTCTTCCGTTATTATATATCTAGTGATTTTTGTTGATAAAAAAAAAAAAAAAAAGAACTATTGGCATCGATATGCCTTGCACCGATGGCTTGTGGAACCATTTACGGGTCCCAAAAAAAGATCCGATCCGTTTATTAATTTTAAAATAGGTTTTTGAATAACCTATATTGATCCATTTGTCTAACTTTTTATTCGAAATTCATGATCCACGATTCAGTATGAAAAAATAGACAATTGGATTAAGGCACCTAAAAATTGTCCGATTGAGTTTATTTTTACTGCCTTTTCCTAAGAAATGGCTCTTATCGGTTTGAAACGGCTATGCTTACCACTATTTTGGCTGTTTTCCATTCCCTTTTCATGGATGATGATTGGAGCAGAAGAATACGGGTGAACTGCAGGGGTAAGCCTAGCCCGTAGATGACATCTCATCCTTTAAAAAGATTTTTCCTTTTTGTCATACGTCATACGATATACATAAGCGAGGATTAGTGAGTTAAACACCCAGTAACCCAAAGGCAAAGCTGGTTCATAAATTTCGGAGGTCTAAATCAAACTTATTAAACGAGGTCTACTCTATATTTTGCATACAAAAATTGGTCAATAAGGAGTCATTATAAAAACCATTACAAAAGATTTCCCATCACAAAATGTAAACCTATAGTTGTCCAAAAATATAAACCGCCACAATATTTCAAAATCCATCATTTGAACATTTGTCTCTCGCACTTTTAGAGGCAAACATACAAAAATTATATTGGGCCGAGTGTGTGTGTGTGTGTGGGTGTGTGTGTGTAGGTTTCCTAAATAATTGGGGCCCTAAAATTTTTATTTTTTTTAGTGGGCCTAAAGCCCAGGCTTCTTAGGCTTCATGTATGAGCCGACTTTGCCCAAAGGGAGTTCAATGTCTTCCTATAGAATAGAACCCCAGTTCTCCCTTTTGAGAGACAAATGGTACATCCAGATGGGCTATAAGCCACATCTAGTTTGAGAAGTTAATTAAATAGGACTAATTTTTTACCCTTATTCAAAATTATTTTGCATTTGTCAATTTTGCTTATGTTTTTTGTAGATTATTAATTCTTTTCGACGATAGGAATCTAACAGGTGTGTGTCTATATATATATATATATATATAAATCAACTTATAATTTGCGAATAAAGAAAAAAAAAATCCAATTTTGGCTCAGGGTGTGAAAATCATTTTTGTAGTTGGTTTGGCCCTATCGCGATATTTCCATGACGTAGTGGTATGTTTTCTATTACTACATGTATCCATTAGATACTAAGAATTAATTGCATCCTGCTTTTATGAAGGATGTAATTTGTTTTTTGGGTAAACTTAGATTTCGGTATTGTAATTGTATAGTTAGAAGACATACATCACTTGTGCAGGGTTATATGTGTATGATCTAATATCTGTACTTTTGCCGTTTGATATACATTAGTAGAGTTAGATGTTAGATGTCAGTAAACCACAAGGGTTAACCCTCCTCTCCATAGGAGTCGAACCCAGAACCTCACTCCTATAGAAAGGGCAACATGACCAACTAGGCTAACTACCCTACCTTTGTAGAGTTGTTGGGCTAATATTTGTACTTGAATGTCTAGGATTGTCAAAATGTCATTCTATATCCCCTTACTATTGGAAAATAAGTATACTGCTTCTGCCATTGCATCTTTAGCACATGAATAAATTTTTGTGTTTTAGATATCAAATAAACAGACCGACAAAGGAGAAATGGAAGATTATAGGATATCATATTCACAGAAACATGATAAACACTCCTTATGATGAAGTAGCATACTATTGCTACATTGCACAGCACCGTACCGTGTCTGTGAAGTATCCAACCTCAACGTCACGTAGAACACCATTCTATGCAAAATAAATATAATAACAAGATAGGTACATTAATAAAAAAGATTATGTACCTCGTACATCGGAGGACACCTCTCAGCTGATGCTTCTTCCAGTGCATGTATAGCAGCCAAAAAAGCCTGATTCCTAGGACATGTAGCCTCCTAAGAAAATAATCAAATAAATTTAAACAAAGACATTGGCAAGTTCTAGAAAGAGTAGACATGTAATTGCATACCTTTCCAAGATCATGAATAGGTCATGGAAGCAAACCCTAGTAAACTTTTCGATCTGATCAAATTTTGAAACTTAAGGGCAGCTTAGTGTGATGGCTTGGTACGTAGAGTGCCGTCAGTTGATGACTTCATATCTTTTACTAAAGGCTTGCTCACTAAATTCTGTGGAACGTTCTCGTTTTTGCTTTTAAACGGGGAAGCACTTCAGTCTGGACTCTTTGTGGTAGAATCATTGGGAGGACAAGCATAAGCTATATATATGCCGAATTGGGAAGGAATCCATGTAATTAGAGTAGTTACCTATCCATGTTATTACAAAGTGCAAGCTACTTTCATATACAAGTGTTTCTTTTAGAGTACCCCACCGTGAGGTGATACCTCCCTTAAAACTCTGAAAGCACAGCCTAAAGCAGCTCTAGTTATTCTGAATGCGCCGATGCGCAGCAATCTTGACCGTAATTGGTGACGGATGGGAAAGTTATAAAGTTGCAATGCCATTTGTAAATGCTATTTGTTTTTGTTTTGAATTGGTCCTTATACTGCTTGTGAATCATCATTTGGGCTTGACTCGCTTTGGATTCTTTTCAATCTGAGCTGAATTTTCTTGGAACATCAATTCCCCACTCGAAATTTAATTATTTCTTAGTTGAGGCATTGGGAACTATTGTTCCAATGGATGAGTACTAAAAGAAGAAATCACAAGCCATTCTAGTGGGTTTGGGACTACTTCAAAAGTTCCCAATTTTGTGACCTTCTTGACAGGTTTTGATGTACATATCAGAAGATTTTTAATTTCAGGTTTTAGTCTATTTCCTGTTGATCTCCAGTTTTGTCTTGCCAGTAGATTTGGTTGTATTTCTTTCAAGTAGCTCCTTTTAGGGATGGCCTGGGTCTAAAATATAGTGACATAGAGAGGCTGCGACAACTCTTAGCCAAAACAAGTTGAGATTCGACTCCTAGATTGATGGCACCAGTATTTTCTTTAGATTGTTGGTCTATTGAAGTTGCGTGGGAAGTGGTCTGAGTTTGTAGGGGGGGTGGGATGTAGGCCTAATTGCATGACCTTGGTAGTATTCCTTTGCATTATACAGTTTCTTGATAGTTTACGTTGGTTTTTCTTTCTATGCATGATCCATCCTTACTTGTCTTACAATTCTTATTTGGCTTTTACCATAATCTTTGTCATCATGTTGAATATTACCTTAGTAGCCAAACATGGTTTCCACTTTTGGCAAATCCCAGTCCATGTCCTACTCAATACGGGTCTGTTGGGTTTGGTGCTTCATTTGCTTATTTGTTTGAAATCTTGTTGACTCGAGCTTCATTTTTTTCCCTTTTCTCAAGCTCACGAACCTCATGTACTCCGAGGGTGCACGTATCATAAAAAATACAGTTCTTCGTAATTTTTTTATTTGGTACTTCGGAAGATTACTACGGTTCTTTGTAATTGACATTGTTGACCATTTGTTTTTTTTGTTTTTGTTTTTTTTTCTGAATGAGTATTTAAGGGGAGAAGCTGAATGTAACCTCTTTGGAAGGATGGATGAGACAGACTAAGGCACCAGCTCTTGGTTTATGAGCATCATCTGCCATTTAGGGCTTATGGAAGCAATTTTTAGATTGGTCCCTGTGATAGGGCACGAATGATGGTGATAGACGTGAATTGTAGAAGAAGAAGAATTGCAGTAGTTTTACTGATTGTAACTTGAATTCAACAATGAACAATTACAGAAATGGAAGGAAAAGAGTTACTGGAAAGAGAAGAGATACAGAAGAGGAAAGATACAGCGTTATAGAAAGAGAAAGAGAAAGATTCTGCTAATGATCCACCCCCTCTCCTGTTCCACTCACCCCTATTTACGTAACTGATTTCCTAACCAATTCTACTTATTACACATGAAGCCTTGAAGAATACTCAAATTACACTTGAGTCCCCAACTCCTATCATTCCCCCATTCTTGAAATAGACCTTGTCCTCAAGGTCTAAACTGCGGGAAACGCTGATAGTAGGCAAAGCCAGCTTGTAGGCAACAGGACCAATGCACTGGATGACCTGGAATGGACCAAAAAATTTGGGAGCCAGCTTAAGATTTCGGCGCATAGCGACGGAAGCTTGTTTATAAGGTTGCAAGCGCAGGTATACCCAATCCCCCACAACAAACTCCCTCTCAGTTCTGCGCTTATCTGTAATCTGTTTCATTCGGTTCTGAGATTGGGACAAATGCTCCTTAAGTAGGTGCAAAATGGTGGTTCGGTCCTGTAACATAGCATCTGCTGCAGCCACAGAAGTACCACCAGGAGCATAATACTTGGGACTAGGTGGACTCTGACCATACAATGCCTCATAAGGAGTAAACCCAGTAGAGATATGAAAGGTTGTGTTATACCACCACTCGGCCAATGGTAGCCATTTGACCCAAGACTTGGGCTTATCCCCAGATAAACATCGCAGATACCCCTCAATACAACGGTTCACTACCTCAGCTTGGCCATCAGACTGGGGGTGATAGGCAGAACTAAGGTTCAACTGAGTACCTTGTAAGCGAAATAATTCTTGCCAAAATTTATTGGTAAATGCTGGGTCTCGATCAGAAACAATGGAAGTAGGCATACCATGCAATTTGAACACATTGTCCAGAAAAACTTGTGCTACAGAAGAGGCAGTGTACGGATGTTGTAATAACATGAAGTGTGCATATTTGCTGAGTCTATCGACCACCATAAACACCACTGATTTGTTGGTAGAGCTGGGCAAGCCTTCTATGAAATCCATGGAGATGTCACTCCACAATCGATTAGGGATTGGAAGGGGCTGTAAAAGACCAGGAGAGGCCACTGTCTCATTTTTATTCTGTTGACACACATCACACTCAGCAACAAAAGTAAGGACATCCTTCAGCATCCCTCTCCAATAGAACCCTTGTTTCAGCCTTTTGTAAGTCCTCTCGCCACCCGAGTGGCCACCAGTGGGTGTGCCATGGTGCTCCTTAATCAATTTGTGTCGAAAAGACATTAAATTTCCCACCACCAACCTATTCTTGTAATACAACATATCGTGATGCCAAGCATAATGAGGATGAGTATGTGGGCTATGGCTTAAATCAGCAATCACCTTTTGAACCTTTGGGTCCTGTTGCCAACTAGTTTTCAAGTCCTTTACCCAACCACAAACCACCACAGAAAAAGCTGAGAGATTGGCAATGTCCCTTGTGATGTGACCATTGAGTCGTCTTCTATTTGCCTAGACAATCTCATAATCAAACCCCAACAATTTGGTAATCCATTTCTGCTGCAAAATAGTAGTAATCCGTTGCTCCAGTAGAAATTTCAAACTTCGATGGTCTGTTCGAATTTGAAAAGGCCTGCCTAGCAAATAATGTCTCCATTTTGTGACAGCCATGACTACTGCGAGCAATTCCTTCTCATAAGTGGAAAGGCCCAGATTTTTAGGGGATAAAGCCTTACTAAGGAAGGCAATTGGTTTTCCATCTTGCATCAAAACAGCTCCCACCCCTTTGCCTGATGCGTCACATTCAAGAACAAATGTTTTGTGGTAATTAGGCAGAGTCAGAACTGGGGTGGTTGTCATTAGGGTTTTGAGACGGATGAAAGCTATCTCCGCTGCTTCAGACCACTTGAAGGCATCCTTCTTTAGCAAATCCATGAGAGGTTGACTGATCTTCCCATAATCTTTTATAAACCTTCTATAATAGCCAGTAAGGCCCAAAAACCCCCTTAAAGATTTGACAGTTTGTGGCCTTGGCCAAGTAGTCATACATTCAATCTTGGCAGGGTCTGCAGCCACCCCAAGACCACTGATGACATGCCCTAGGTATTCGACTTGTGACTGACCAAAAGCACATTTGGACATCTTTGCATACAGCTGGTGGTTCTTAAGTTTGGACAAAGTTTGGCGCAAATGAGTTAGATGGTCAGACCATGTGCTGCTATAAACGAGGATGTCATCAAAAAAAACCAAAACAAACTTCCTCAAAAAAGGTCTAAAGACATCATTCATAAGACTTTGGAAGGTTAAAGGGGCATTAGTTAAACCAAAAGGCATAACCAAAAACTCGTAATGCCCCTCATGAGTCCTAAATGCTGTCTTTTCAATGTCTCGTGGGTGCATACGAATTTGGTGGTACCCAGACCGCAAATCGAGCTTGGAAAAGAACTGAGCCCCATGAAGCTCATCCAACAATTCATCAATAACAGGTATAGGGAATTTTTCTTTAACAGTATCCTTGTTAAGGGCCCTATAGTCTATGCACATCCGCCAAGTTTGATCCTTCTTTTTAACCAACAAAACAGGGGAGGAAAAGGGACTCACACTGTGCCTTATAACTCCAGTCTCCATCATTTTGTTGACCGATTTCTCAATTTCATTTTTTTGAACGTAGGGGTATCTATAAGGCCTTATATTTGGTGGATGGTTTCCCGGTTTAAGGGGAATCTTGTGGTCATGAGACCTTTGAGGAGGCAAGTATTTTGGCACACTGAATATATCAGCATATTCATCCAAAATTATGGCAATATCAGGGTGTACCTGTGGAGTAGTAACCGGTTGCAAGCTGCATAATTGTGCCAACATACCCTGAGCATTCTTGTGTAGGTATTTCTGCATTGTACTAGAAGAAACTTGTTGTACCTCGACAGAATTTCCCCCTTTCAGAACCAGTTTCTTCCCTTTGTCAGTAAATTCCATTTGTAGGTTCTGGAAATCCCACAAGACTGGACCAAGAGTAGACAACCATTGTACCCCTAACACCATATCACAGCCTCCAAGTGGCAGAATCCTCACATTGGCTGTAAATTCAATTCCTTGCATTACCCATTGGAAATCTTTAACAACAGCCTTGCTCTGAAGTTTAGTACCATCTGCTACCACCACAGTTAGCGGAGAGGTAGGCTGTACTTCCCAACTAGCCATCTTGGCCACTGCAGGGTCTAGAAAATTATGGGTGCTACCCGAGTCGATTAGAATAGTAATGGGATGTTTCTTCACTAGTCCCCTCAATCTCATAGTCCTATAAGAAAGGGTTCCAGAAAGAGCATGAACTGAGATTTGAGGTTCCTCTTGTTCAGAACCAAGAGCATCTGAAAGATCTCCTTCCACACCACCACCACCACAATCCCACAAATCTTCTGCAGTTTCGGCTTCCAACATAAACAACTGCTTCTTCTTGCACACATGCCCCCTAAAGAATTTCTCATCGCAGCCGAAACATAGCCCTCTCTGTCTTTTTTCTTCAATATCTTTTTGTGTAAGTTTCCTAATAGATAGAGGAGGCTCTGCTGTTTTTGGAGTTGTACTTACACTTGGTACAAAATTGGTTGAAGTGGTTTTTGGAACAAATTTAGGTTTCTTGTTGACAGCATCTATTGTTTCTTCTTGTAATCTTGCCAACCCCATGGCTTGAGATATACTTCGGGGTTGAAACATTTGAACCCCAGCCTTAATCTCTTCTTTGAGTCCACTAATAAAACAACTGATGAAAAAAGTTTCAGGTAAACCACTGGTTTTGTTTGCCAACTCCTCAAACTTTTCTTGATAACATTTTACCGTAGTCGTTTGCCTGAGTTTCGAAAGTTGCCCCGTAGCATCCTCATACAAATTATCCCCAAATCTGTTAAGTAGAGCCCATGTAAAATCTTTCCAAGTACGCAGTGTGTGAGATTTTTCAAACCACCTAAACCAATGTAAAGCTTTCTCCTCCAAATGGATAGATGCCAATTTGACCTTATGAGATTCCTCAATTCTATTAAATTCGAAAAAAAATTCACTTTTATAAACCCATCCTTCGGGATCTTCCCCAAGAAACTTAGGGAATTCCATTTTTCCAAATCTTGATTGCCATGGTGTATTAACAGCAGCGGAATTGAGAAAAGGACCAGAGTGAACAGGCGAAGAAGGAGTATGGTTTACCTTTTCATTAAGCTGCTCATGCTTCGAATTCAACGTCGAGACCAGATCCGTGATTCCCGCCATGGATTGTGCCTGCCTCTCGGAGCTTTCTCTCAACAACCGTATGGACTCATCTGAACTTTCCTTCAACAAGCGTATGGATTCATCCAGGCGTTTAATCTCTTGAGAACGAGTGTTTTCGGCCATGGTGATTTAGGGCTTCAATCAAGATTTCCGAGGATTGTAGGGCTCTGATACCAGATGATAGATGTGAATTGTAGAAGAAGAAGAATTGCAGCAGTTTTATTGATTGTAACTTGAATTCAACAATGAACAATTACAGAAATGGAAGGAAAAGAGTTACTGGAAAGAGAAGAGATACAGAAGAGGAGAGATACAGCGTTATAGAAAGAGAAAGAGAAAGATTCTGCTAATGATCCACCCCCTCTCCTGTTCCACTCACCCCTATTTACGTAACTGATTTCCTAACCAATTCTACTTATTACACATGAAGCCTTGAAGAATACTCAAATTACACTTGAGTCCCCAACTCCTATCAGATGGTTCTGTGTTACGAGTTAGCGGTTTTCCGCCCGAAACAAACAAAGCCTTAGTGGGTTAAACAGCCAAAGGGGGTTCGATGTCTTTCCATAACTCGAATCCTAGACCTCCCATTTGACAAATAAAGGGTACAACCAAATGGGCTATAAGTCACGTCTAGTTTAAGAAGTTTATTAAACCGGATTATTTTTCGTCCTTATTCAAAATTATTTCGCATTGGTTAATTTTACTTCTGCTTTTGTGGATTATTAATTCTTCTCGATGATAGGAATTTTAAAAGAAAAAAAGGTAATTGATATTCACACCCCCAAATTATTATCCACACCCTCTTTTTTGTTTTTAGTGAAATTTTTTACACATGAAAATTTCACTAGAAGACAGAAAAGAGAGTGTGGATAACAATTTGGGAGGGTTTGGAAATCACTCCTCGAAAAAAAACCCATAAAGTCTATCTGTTTTGGAATTTTTTTCTTTACTTAATTGTTTGAAGATTTTGATTACATTTTTTTACGTTTTAAATTCCTATCATCGAGACGAATCAATAATGCAAAAAAATCAACACAAAACTAACACATGAGGATTTTTTTTATACGAAGAAAAAAATAATTGAAATGAATTATTTAACCAAGTTTGTCGAAATGAAATTTTTGTCTTTATTCAAATTTTTCTCGAACTTGTTCGTTTCGCGATATGATTAAAATCCAATATTTTTGGAATGAAGACAAAAATGAGCTAATTTTTTTTTTTTTGTCTTTATTCAAAAAAATTAAGTTTGGTTCATATTTTTTAATTTTTCTATTTCTCTCGTCAAGAAGAATCAAATGTAGATGTTTTACTATAACAACTAGAAGCAAAGAGATTAGAAAAAACTAAAGAAAATTCAATAACAGCGGTAGAGATCCGTAAGCAAAAAGTCTAAAAGTTATTCTCACGACTTGGAAAAATAAAAATGTTGTTAATTATTCTCAAGCTAATGATTGTTTAGAAGAGAAACTAAACAACCCATAGCTCCTAAAGAGAAGCTTACATAAACTGCTTAATCGAAAATTAAGCAAAAGGAATAGGAAATTCAAAAAAAAAAAAAAAGAAAGAAAGAAAGAAAAACTAAAAGATAGTTGGAACAGATCCGTAGATCGATCCATGATCTATTCTTCACTTCTTCATGCCAGTTGCGTTCTTGACAGCATCAGCTGCTCCTTGTGCTTTAGCCTGCACTTGCTGGCCAGCCTACACAATCGTAGTAATTAGCTACTTGGAGAGTAAAAACTAAACTCGGTTTGCTGTATGAGAGCGCTAACGGCGTTTTTGATATCAAAGGTTTTAAAAACATTGCATTTGATCGTGTGGACGAACCATCAATCTTGTAAAAATTGACTGAAGTACAAAAACTATAATTCTCTATAAATTTATAAATTTGATAAAACGATTGACGCAAAGTTAATATCGCGAACCTCTTGCATGGAATCCCTGGCAGATTGAGCAGCATTGCTAGCCTTGTCCATCATTTGGCTGCCCTTTTCCTGCAACAAAAAAATAACATTCATAAATCACCACCATGAGAAAATTTAGAAAATTAAAATTTGCAAAATAATTAAAGCCAATTAACTTACCTGGGCTTGGCCCTTGGCCTGGCCAGCTTGGTAACTTGCGTTCTGAGAATTGTCCATGTTGCTTCAACTTCGTCGAGTGACAAACAATAATTCCTTACTACGGCTCGAACTCAAAATTTCTTGGTGTAGATTACTCTTGAGATGCCCAAATTTATAGATTTTGAGGGAAACCCGATGGTTGACACGTGGAAAATAATTTGTCAACCGTTATCGGTTGCTAAAGTTTTGAAAATTTCCATTGCCTATTGACGAGGAGCTGCTTTGACGATCCATAATTCAAGGACGGAGGTAAGAAAAGTTCTTTAACGGAAAAAAGAAGTTATTCAGTAAAATGACTTCTTCTTTCATATACTTTAACCAAACGTTCTAATTGGTTTTTCACTCATTAATTGGTTATGAAAAGGCAATAGAGTCAAGCTAAAAGCCAACATCCCAATTATGTTATTTTGAAGGTTATGTTTTTAGAATGAAAAAAAAAAAAAAAAAAAAAAGAAGAAAAAAGATCTTGTTGAAATATTTCATGCACACACTATGTTCCGTTCCTTTGGCCTTTTGTTGGCTATCGCTTGTCGTTGACGCTCGTAGGCCTTTATTTTTTGGCCTTTATATTATAGCAATAGCATAGTTTTTGTGTTTTGTGGATATACCTCCATGTTCTGTTCTGTTGGCCTGAAACGAAGGCGTGATATATTAAACTTGCCTCCAATCCATTCCCCAAATTTCTTTCCTGAATATAACCCTTCTCCTAATTCGATCAAATCCTTGATTCTTCGATGCTTTCAAGGGAAGGGACAGAGGAACGCGATGTCAGATCGGGCATAATTGCCATCCCTGCGTCGTAGTGCATCTATAAAATCATTCAAAAACTTTAAAAAGGACACACTTGTTTCAGGGGGAACACAAGCATGAGATTGAATTATACATCTCAAGTGACCAAATATCTTAGTGTTTTTATTAAAATGTTCACGACCCATAATAAACATGCCATCAGTACATAATCACAAAGCTTTAGATATACAAAATCATGAGGTGTGTAGTATTAGTAACTCGATCACTATTCATGGGATGGAATAATAATCTACTCGATTGATTATGTAGCATTTCACCAGTAGGCCTATCCAAAAAAATGGATCGTAAAAGTATGTGAAGTATGTTTTCATTATTGGGTTTGCAATATTGTTAGGAACGCAATAACTGGCTTCAACACAAATGGCAACCACATATGTGACACTGTATGATTGCGTTTGGTGTTGTAGCATGTTGTTCTATGCCTAGTATTATATATTG
Organism: Vaccinium darrowii; assembly: GCA_020921065.1. Taxonomy (NCBI): domain Eukaryota; kingdom Viridiplantae; phylum Streptophyta; class Magnoliopsida; order Ericales; family Ericaceae; genus Vaccinium; species Vaccinium darrowii. The sequence continues at coordinate 10,207,814 of CM037158.1, read as the reverse complement.
TTTGAGTTCGTTAACACCCATTTTTCTCATTGCTGAGCGCTTAATTTGTTTTTTAGGCCCACAAATGAGGCCCGAACCATCTAGATCTTAAAGTAGGCTCTCGGCCCCATCTTCCACGTTCAGTCTAACTCGTCCAAAACCCCGAACACAAGGGTTTAGAGCTCCCTTACCTTCTACAGAAGAGAGAGAGAGAGAGAGAGAGAGAGAAGCTAATTTTGGCTAAATATCCACGAGATTTTTGTGATAGTAAGCTAATTTTGGCTAAAGACAAAAATAAGCTAATTTTGGCTAAAGACAAAAATAAGCTAATTTTTTGCTCTTTTTTTTGTCTTTATTAAAAAAAATTAAGTTTGGTTCATATTTTTTACATTTTCTATTCCTCTCGTCAAGACGAATCAAATGCAGATGTTTTACTATCACAACTAGAAGCAAACAAATTTTTAAAAAAATTAAAAAATTCAATAACAACGGTAGAGATCCATAAGCAAAAAGCCTAGCTAACAATTATTCACACCACTTGGAAAAATAACAATGTTGTTAATTATTATGAAGAAAGAGGTTTAATGATTGTTTAGAAGAGAAACTAAAGAACCTATAGCTCCTAAAGAGAAGCTTACGCAAACTGCTTAATCAAAAATTAAGCAAAAAGCTTGAACCTTCCCCAGATCTGGTTTCTCCGCTAGGGGGGAAGAGGCTCCTCCTCCTCCACCTCTCTCCCCCCTCGCCTCCTCATTTTTTGTTTCCCGTTCTCCCCTTCCTCCATCTTTCCCCCTCCGGTCACCATGTCCCCGCCCTGTGGTGTTTCAAGTGAAGTTGAGCTCTGGCGGGTGATTTGCTCCGGCCGTTGGTTTGTGGGTTGATTCGGTCCGTCTCCTCCTTGATCTACTTTCAGGTTTCCGGTTGATGTGGTCCGTGGTGGAGCTAATAAGGAGGTAGGTGATTTAGGGTGTTTTTTTGGTTGTTCCCAATTGGTTTCCCCAATCCGAATGTTGTGTCCCGGTCTGGTTTTCCCAGATCTGGTGGGTGGGATGGTGGGAAATAAAGTGTATTTTCATTTTGATCGTTGTTGTTGTTGGCTGGAGTTGTTTCTCCGCTGCCGGAGTTGTAGATTGTTTGTAGTGCGCTTGCCGGCCACTGCCGTGTTTGGTGCGGATCGTAATGTCCAAAAATGGCAATATCCCCGGATCGGCTTGTGGTTTTCCTTTCTTGGTTGGCATAGCGTTGTTCCGTTGTCGGATTGGGTTTGTGCATTATTGGCACATCGTTGTCCAAGTTCTTCTTGATTATTGTCTGATGTGTAATCTGTTTTTGTAACCTGATCTTGTGATAATGGAAAATCTACAATTTCCTTGTCAAAAAAAAAAAAAACAAAAGATAATTAAGCAAAAAGAACAGGAAATTAATTTTAAAAAAAAACTAAAAGATAGTTGGAAGTAGGGGTGTCAACAGTGCATGTTGTGCCGTGCCACTCAACTTCCGTACCCAGTGGCGGCTCCAGGAATTTTTCTAAGGGTGTTCATAAATTCTTATGGTCTACTACCTCTATAAATCACAACTTAATATTGACAAAAAAAAATTCCATTAATATCGATAATGCCACCAAAAAACAACGGATAAAGACATAAAGTTTATTACAATTGCTGTCGACGAGTTTTTATATTTTGAAACCGCTGCATAATAGCCTCGTTATCAATTAACAGTATCAAATACATTACTCTCAATATAAGTAACTAAGCAATCATTCATCAACTGATCTCCCATTCGATTGCGCAAATTGCTCTTTATATACTTCATCGCTGAAAAACTTCTTTCAACCGATACAGTGGTGAAGAGTCAACACCATTGTCACGAGCAAATAGACCAATCTATATATGACATGCTTATCTCATCTTGACTGGCAGCTGAACATTGAAGGAATTGATAAATCAATTATTTAAGCCCAATAATTCATAAAAACCGAACAACAAAACCTAGGGTTCATTACAATACATTATCAGTTTATCACATTACCTATGAGAGAGAGAGAGAGAGAGTGAGTGAGTGAGTGAGGTGGGCTTGGAGACTAAGTCACTGAGAAGAAATCTTGGAACTTGGAAGTTGGAAGAGAAAAAGGGGTAGGGACTTGAACTCCGCTGCCTTCAGTCGGTCAACCAGAGACTCCAGAAGAAGTTTATTTTTTGTAAGTTAAGTCGAATAACTGATTTGTTTGGGCATTAGGCCAGGGTATGCCTTTTGGCCTTTAGCTTTTTTGGTACTTCACCTGCCTTATTTTTATTTGGGCTTTAATTATTTGGGTTTCAATTTGAATTGAACTTGGGCTTTTTTTTATTGGCCGAAGTGTTCAATACTTAGGCTTTTTTTTGGGCATGATGTCCAATTTATTGGAGCTTGGGTGTTCAATTTAATTTTGGTAGGGTGTTCAACAATGGACTATCCAAAAAAATTCTACATGTATTCTAAGGGAAATTTTTTTCTTTGGGTGGTCATGTGACCATTGAAGACATATGGTGCAGCCGCCCCTGTCCGTACCAACCGTGCATCGTGCCGTGCCTGTTTACTTTATCGTGCATCACTGTGTCGTGACATAACGTGCTCGTGTCGTGCCAATTTACTTTACCGTGCGTGTCGGGTCGTGCCTTTTTTAAAGTCGTTACGTGCCGTGTCGTGCCCGATTAATTAATCATGCCCCATTAATTAACCCGTCCAAAACCCCAAACACAAGGGTTTAGGGCTCCCTTACGTTCTACAGTAGAGAGTTTTGGCTAATTTTGGCTAAATATCCACGAGATTTTTGTGATAGTAAGCTAATTTTGGCTAAAGATAAAAATAAGCTAATTTTTGGCTCTTTTTTTTTGTCTTTATTTAAAAAAATTTAAGTTTGGTTCATATTTTTTACGTTTTCTATTTCTCTCGTCAAGACAAATCAAATGCAGATGTTTTAATATCACAACTAAAAGCAAACAAATTAAAAAAAAATTCAATAACAACGGTAGAGATCCATAAGCAAAAAGCCTAGCTAGCTAACAATTATTCTCACCACTTGGAAAAATAACAATGTTGTTAATTATTATGAAGAAAGAGGTTTAATGATTGTTTTGAAGAGAAACTAAACAACCTATAGCTCCTAAGGAGAAGCTTACATAAACTGCTTAATCGGAAATTAAGCAAAAGGAACAGGAAATTCAAAAAAAAAAAAAAAGAAAGAAAGAAAAACTAAAAGATAGTTGGAACAGATCCGTAGATCGATCCATGATCTATTCTTCACTTCTTCAGGCCGGTTGCGTTCTTGACGGCATCAGCTGCTCCTTGTGCTTTAGCCTGCGCTTGCTGACCAACCTACACAATCATAATAATCAGCTACTTGAAGAGTAGAAACTAAACTCGATTTATTGTATGAGCGTGCTAACTGCGTTTTTGGGTATCAAAGGTTTTAAAAACCTTGCATTTGATCGTGTGGACGAACTATCGATCTTGTAAAAATTCACTGAAGTACAAAAACTAAAATTCTCTATATAAATTTGTTAATTTCGTAAATTGATTGACGCAAAATTAAGATGGCGAACCTCTTGCATGGAATCCTAGGCAGATTGAGCAGCATTGTTAGCCTTGTCCATCATTTGGCTGCCCTTTTCCTGCAACAAAAAATTAACAATCATAAATCACCACATGAGAAAATTTAGAAAATTAAAATTTTGCAAAATAATAAGTGAGAGTAATTAAAGCCAATTAACTCACCTGGGCTTGGCCCTTGGCCTGGCCAGCTTGGTAACTTGCGTTTTGAGAATTGTCCATGTTTCTTCAACTTCTTTGAGTGACAATCAATAATTTCTGACTATGGCTCGAACTCAAAATTTTTTGTTGTAGATTATTCTTGAGATGACCAAATTTATAGATTTTGAGAGCAACCCCAATGGTTGACATGTGGAAAATAATTTGTCAACCGTTATCGGTTGCTGAAATTTTGAAAATTTCCATCACCTATTGACGAGGAGCTGCTTTGAAGATCCATAATTCAAGGACGGTTGAGATTTTAAAGGAGGTAAGAAAAGTTCTTTAACGGAAAAAAGAAGTTATTTAGTAAAATGACTTCTTCTTTCATATACTTTCGCCAAACATTGTAATTGGTCTTCCACTCATTAATTGGTTATGAAAAGGCAATAGAGTCAAGCTAAAAGCCAACGTCCCAATTATGTCATTTTGAAGGTTATGTTTTTAGAATGAAAACAATAAAAAAGAAAAAAAGAAAAAAGATCTTGTTGAAATATTTCACACATGCACACACTATGTTCCGTTCCTTTGGCCTTTTGTTGGCTATCGCTTTTCGTCGGCGCTTGTAGGCCTTTATTTTTTGGCCTTTATCTTATAGCAATAGCATAGTTTTTGTGTTTTGCGGATATACCTTTGTGTTCTGTTCTGTTGGCCTGAAGCGAAGGCGTGATATATTAACATGCCTCCAAATAATTTCTTTCCTGAATATAACCGTTCTTTGAATTCGTTCAAATCCTTGATTCTTCGATGCCGTCAAGGGAAGGGACAGGGGAACGCGAGGTCAGATTGGACATAATTGCCATCCCTGCATCGCAGTGCATCTATAAAATTATTCAGAAACTTAAAAAAGGACACACTTGTTTGAGGGGGAACAAAAGCATGAGATTGAATTATACATATCAAGTGACCAAATATCTTAGTGTTTTTATTAAAATGTGTACGACCCATAATAAACATGCCATCATTACATAATCACAAAGCTTTAGATATACAAAATCATAAGGTGTGTAGTATTAGTAAGTCGATCGCTATTCATAGGATGGAATAATAATCTACTCGATTGATTATGTAGCATAGGGGTGAAAATAGGAACCGATGAACCGAACCGAACCGCTGAACTGGACCGAACCGAGATTTTTTTTCTGGTTCTTTTCTTTATCCGGTTCGGTCCGGTTCGTGGCAATTGAAAATGGATCGTAAAAGTATGTGAAGTATGTTTTCATTATTGGGTTTGCAATAATGTTAGGAACACAATAACCGGCTTCAACACAAATGGCAACCGCATATGTGACATTGTATGATTGCGTTTGGGGTTGTAGCATGTTGTTCTGTGCCTAGTATTATTGTTTGAGTTAGTTAACACCCATTTTTCTCATTGCTGAGCGCTTAATTCGTTTTTTAGGCCCACAAATGAGAGCATCCACAACAAGGCTCCACAGAACTTGAGCCAAATAAATTACTGAACAGTGTTTAATCTACCCATGTCACTTTCAACACTTCAACAATACTACCTATACTACCTCTCTATTATTAAAATACTGATTTTTACTTTTTAAAATAATATAATATATTAACACATATATACATACACAGTACACACCCATCCCGTCGAACCCCCAAACCCCCAGATCCCGTCGAACCCCCAGATCTCGTCGAACCTTCATATCCCGGAAGAACTCACTGTCGCCGTCGCCGTCAAATGAAGATTTCACCATCGCTGTCGGCCAAGTCGAATGAACCCAGATCGACTGGCCGACCCAACGCCGGCCGACCCAGACCTCCAGAACTCGCCGTCGCCAGATGTCGTCTAACTGTTGCTGCGGTCGGCCAAGATCTGGTGATGCCGAGAAAGGGAAGAGGGAGAGAGAAGTGTGAGGGAAAAAAATGATTAAACAATGTTTTGGGAGTGAATAGTGCCTCCCTAAAAATGGGGTGATATAGGGAGGCACTGTTCACCTGGGTATTTTACCAACCTATTTGTTGAGGCTGTTGGAGCTTGTTTTTTTATAGTTGGCTGGGTAAAATAGGGAGGCGAGCCAATTTATTGAGGCTGTTGCACTTGGTCTGAGGCCCGAACCATCTAGAATCTAGATCTTAAAGTAGGCTCTTGGGCCCATTTTCCATGTTCTGTCTAACCCGTCAAAAACCCCAAACACAAGGGTTTAGGGCTCCCTTATGCTTGCGACCTTAGATTGTGTCGTAGAGAGTGTCGCCCCAAGCGTAGGGCTAGGTCGGCGGTAGCATAATAACCGGTAAGACCGGGTCGAATCCACAGGGACCGAACGCACCCATCGTGAGAGTTGTCTTGCAAGTGTAGGTTTTTAGCCTTAAAGCGGCAAACTTGGCTTTTGGAGTTTGTTTGGTGGAATTCTCTCAACTTCGAGAATGACTTAGAAACTTAAAAAGACTAATTAAAACTAAGGCGTAGTCTAGGGGATCATAAATACCACAACTAAGGCTAAACCGTTCGACTCTTGATAACTGGCTCGGGACACCGTTAGATGCTCCCGAACGGAAGATTTAGAGATTAAAACCATTTGACTAGAAAATGTGCTTCACAAAGATTAGGATTCTTGTGTCATTTAGACAAACATTTTGATTGACATCGCCCTAAGCATCGTACGTGCCAAGTGGTCAAGCCCTTGGTTACGTGTGATCAAAGAGATTAACAAATCCAAATTTTGATACATAAAATTAATCCTAACTCTTTGATCAAAAGGAAGTGTTTGCTTTTGAGATGAGAGGAACGGATTAGCCCGAGTCATGGAGTGTTAATCACCCCATGACCAAGCCTACTTAACTACTCACACATTATGCTAGAAAACAAGTCTAGAATTTCGAAGAAAACTAAAAACATGCTTAACAAACTTAAAAATCGATTTTTAATGAAGATCCTAGGTTAGCCTACAATATTAGTACTTGAGAAATTATCAAACAACTTCTAAAAACAAGAGTTTACTAAGGAAATAGCAAGAAAAACATGAACACTAAATACTTGAGGGAATTGAAAATAAACTACATATATTGAAAGAGCTAACCACGAGGAACAAGTTTAATACACGGTAAATAAACGGGAAATGACAGCTTACTTGACAATTCTAGAGAGAGAGACCTTAAACTCTCTCCAATGGAGGAGAGAGGTGAGAGCAAAACTAACTAAGAAGGAAAGAGTAAGTGTACTAGAGAAGGAGAGAGGAGAGAGGTGATATAGTCTTCCACAACTCTCTCCTACAAATATCTCAAAAAGCTCTCACATGAGCATAAACATTCCATAAGTAGTAAGTGCATAAAGTGCCAAAAAAAAATGGTTCGGAGCATTTTTGGACCGGTCCAGAATAATTCCGGATCAGTCCGGAATCGTATGGAAAATAATTTGCAAATCCGAATAGGTCCAGAATAATTCTGGATCCGTCCGGAATCGTTTGGAAAATAACTTTCAAATCTGGATAGGTCCAGAATAATTCCGGATAGGTCCGGAATCGTCTGAAAAATAACTTTCAAATCCGGATAGGTCCAGAATAATTCCGGATAGGTCCGGAATGGTTTGGACTTGAATTCGACTTCTTTGATCCCTCCCGTTCAATTGCGCGCTTCCGGACTTCCTCCAAAACACTTAAATGAGTTGTGCGACCCTCGGGGGAGGTGTTCCTTGGTCACTTGAGTGCTCGTTCACTCCCGGACTCCACCGGGGGTTTTTGAGAGCGTGAGACACGGCTTTAGCCTTTCGGCTTGGATTTGTGGCTCTTCGACTTCCCAGGCCTTAGCCGAGTCTTCATTTGTTGGCTCTTGAGGCCCGGTGTTGACGTGTCGGCCCTCGATAACTTGGCACGATTCTCAATGTGCTCAAAATGCGTTTATTTCACGCGTTCAACCTGTAACTTGGCAAAAACACTACGACGCGCAAATCAAACATATAAGGTGCGAAATCGCGTGCTTGTGTGTGATAAATGAGTACGATAAGCCCCAGATATGTACAATATTGGGGGCTTATCACCTTACCTTCTACAGTAGAGAGAGAGAGAGAGAGAGAGAGAGAGAAGCTAATTTTGGCTATTTTTTTTTGGCTAATTTGGCTAAATATCCACGAGATTTTTGTGATAGTAAGCTAATTTTTGGCTCTTTTTTTTTGTCTTTATTCAAAAAAATTTAAGTTTGGTTCATATTTTTTATGTTTTCTATTTCTCTCGTCAAGACGAATCAAATGCAGATGTTTTACCATCACAACTAGAAGCAAACAAATTTTAATTTTTTTAAAAAAATTCAATAACAACGGTAGAGATCCACAAGCAAAAAGCCTAGCTAACAATTATTCTCAACACTTGGAAAAATAACAATGTTGTCAATTATTATGAAGAAAGAGGTTTAATGATTGTTTAGAAGAGAAACGAAACAACCTATAGCTCATAAAGAGAAGCTTACATAAACTGCTTAATCAAAAATTAAGCAAAAAGAACAGGAAATTTAAAAAAAAAAACACTAAAAGATAGTTGGAAGTAGGGGTGTCAACCGTGCGTGCCGTGTTAGTCAAGCTCATTGAGGCACATTAGTTGACTCTATCCGTTAGTCATTTCTGTTAACTGTAACTGTTTCTTTCCTTCTCTGTTTAGTTCTTGTTTTTCCGTTAAAGCACAGTTGTAATTTTCATTTGTTGGTTCAGGTATATATACCTGATAAGTCGGTGTAAACTGTAATGACAAATGAAGTTCAAAGTAGTTATTTCCCTCTCTCTCTCTCTAATTTTTGCATCTCTTTGAATAGAATTCTAAGGTTTAGCTGAGTAATATTCATCAGTTGAAGAATCTCAAACTTCTTTATGGTATCAGAGCCCTCAACGACCTCTGTCACAGATCTCGATTCTGGAAATTGTCTTGAAGATTGATCAAACGATCATACATGGCAACCGCTATGAAGTCATCGTCATCATCAACAGGAGTAATTGAACAAACAATTGTAAAGTTGAATTTACCTCCCTCATTAGTTTTTCCGATTTCAAACATTCACTCATTTGTGACTATTAAATTGGATTCACACAACTATGTCTTGTGGAGAACACAAATCGAACACGCCTTGAAGGCCAATAAGTTTTTTGGTTATGTCGATGGATCTATTCCATGTCCATCTGCATCAGCAAAGCATACTACTGAAGTTTCTATTTCTGAACCTGATGAAGCTTTGTGGACAGTAATTGATAGTTGGTTTCGTGCCTCATAGCCACCATTTCTGCTGCTACTTTATCTTTAGTTCTAGGGTTAGAACATGCTTCTCAAATATGGGAGATTCTTGAACAACGATTTAATTCTGTCTCACGAACACGTGTTCATGATATTAAGAGGCAGCTTTACAATGTGACCAAAACCTCAACTCTAGAAGTTAATTGCGATACTATCAAGCAATTAGCCTACAGATCTGCAGCAGCAGGTGCTCCTGTGTCTGAAAAAGATCTTGTTTTCTATACAATGCATGGTTTGCCTACTGAATTTGACACTCTACAGACTACTCTCGGTACAAGAGTTGGAAATATTACTTTTGAAGAACTGGTGACTATTCTGAATGGAGAGGAAATGAGAAAGAATAGATCTGCTACCAATACTACATACACAGATGTTTCTACCTCTGTATTTGTGGCAGCACCTTGAGCTTCTACTCCTGGTAATTTCACTACTGGACAATTGACACACCAGCATAGGGAAATGTCTTCCATTGGTCAAATACAACAGCAACAGATGCCTCGTATGCAACAACAGTCCTCTCCCATGTATGGTGCTTCTTATCCACAAAACTATAACAACTTCAGGAACCAAAGGAATGGGACACGCGGTTTCAGCAATCAAAGAACTGGATCCAGACAAGCATGCCAAATCTGTGATAAGACCAACCACACTACTAAAAATTGCCATCATCGCCTGAATCTTTAGTACCAACCTTAGACTTATATATCCAATACACAAAACTATCCTCAAGCTCACATGCTGCAGTATAATAATCCATATATGCAACCATCTCCTTCACCTGTTCAGTATACTAATCCATTTGTTGCTGGTACACCTCAAACTCCACCACCAAATTTTACCTCTGGTCTACTGCCTACACCACCTCAAGCCTACTTTGCTCCAACACAGATATCTCCATATCAATCTCATTACACACCTCCTTATCCTGTTACTTTACATCCTGTTACTCCACCCTTTTCTTCTACTACACCTGTGTCCTCTGGGAATTGGTATCTTGATAGTGGTGCCACAAACCATGTCAAACCTCTCTCTTCAGCAGCCTTATAATGGAAATACAGGAGTGGTAGTTGGTAATGGTAAGTCTTTACCAATCTCTCATACTGGTAGTGCTATTCTACCTACTGTTGCTTCTTCTTTATCTCTTTCACAGTTGCTTCATGTTCTTGCAGTTAGTCACAATTTGTTGTCTGTTCACAAACTTGCTTCTGACAATAGATGTAGACTAATCTTTGATGAGTTTGGTTTTGTTATTCAGGACAGAATAACCAACCAGATTCTACAACAGGGTCCTTCTCATCAGGGCTTGTATCCAATTCTGCCCTGTACTAGCAGTCCACCTCAAGCTTTGCTGTCTTCATCATCACTTTCTGCAGTCAGTTCATCTTCTTCTGCTAATGTTTGGCATAATAAACTAGGTCACCCTGATGCTACTTTACTTCAATACTTGTCGCAAAAGTTGAATATTCCCATTCATAAGCCTTTTAGTGTTAACTGTGTGTCTTGTAATGTGACCAAGAGTCACAAACTTCCATTCTCTCTGTCTGATTCTTGTCCTACATTTCCTTTTGAACTAATGCATATGGATGTTTGGGGACCTGCTCCAGTTGCCTCATTTAGAGGATTTCGATATTATCTAGTCATTCTTGATGACTTTAGTAGATATTTGTGGGTTTTTCCAATGCACTACAAGTCAGATGTTCATAATATTGTCACCCATTTTACTGCTTATGTTCAAACTCAGTTTCATACTTCCATTAAATCCTTTAGATCAGATAATGGTGGGGAGTTTATTAACAAGTATTTGAGTCATCTATTTCTTGAACATGGTTTGCTTCATCAGACATCTTGCCCCCCATACACCTTAACAGAATGGTAGGGCAGAGAGGTCTCACAGACACATTATGGAAACTACCCCTTCCTTTTTATATCAGGCTCAGCTTCCTATTCAATTCTGGATGGAAGCATTACTTACCAGTGTGTATCTTATTAATAGATTACCTCATTCAGCCATTCAGTTTCAAGTCCCTCATACAATGCTGTTTAACACTTTACCATATTACTCTTTCCTTAAACCCTTTGGCTGTTTGTGTTTCCCTTGGTTAAAACCCTATATTCCACATAAACTCTCACCTAAATTTACACCATGTGTTTTCCTAGGCTATTTTCCTTCAACCAAAGGATACAGATGCTATGATCCCATATCTAAGAAGGTTTATACTTCAAGACATGTTAAGTTTGTTGAATCTGATTTTCCCTATGCTCACCTGGTTTCTCAATCTTCTTGTTCAGAGTCTCTTCCTTCCTCTAACTCATCTCTTTTCTTTGATATTAGTCTTGCTTCAGAAAACTTAGTCCTTCTTTCTATTCCCACAGTTCCCCTTTCTACTGTTGTTTTTGTTCCTTCCTCTGTTAATACTCCTTCTTCTATTGGTCCATCTGTTTCTTCTTCATCTATGCCTTCTTCCTTCCCTACTACTGTTCCTCCTTCACACCCTATGATCACAAGATCCAAGCATGGGATTTTCAAACCCAATGTACCTTTTTCTCTGTCTCTTATTACATCCTCCACCACAATTGAACCTAAATCTTTTTCTAAAGCTATTAAAGATTCTAATTGGCAACAAGCCATGTATACTAAATATGCAGCCTTGCTATCCCAAGGTACTTGGACATTGGCACCCCCTCCTTCTTCTGCTAACATTATTGGCTGTCATTGGATTTTTAAACTCAAAAGACACTCTGATGGTACTATGGCCAGATATAAAGCTAGGTTGGTAGCTAGAGGTAACCAGCAAACAGAAGGGTTGGATTATACTGACACTTTTAGCCCTGTTATCAAACAACCTACCCTCCGGATGGTTCTTTCTTTGGCAGTTCATTTTGGTTGGAATCTGAGGCAGTTGGATGTGTCTAATTCATTCCTTCAGGGTGTCATTCAAGAAGATGTTTATATGCATCAACCTCCAGGTTATAAGGATCCCGCTAGACCATCTTATGTGTGCAAATTAAACAAAGCTCTTTATGGAATGAAACAGGCTCCTAGGGCTTGGTATGCGTTGTTTTCTAGCCATTTGTTTGATCTTGGCTTTCATAATAGCCTCTCTGATACTTCTCTATTTGTCAAAGCTCAGGGATCAGATCTTACCTATGTTCTTATATATGTTGATGATATTATAGTTACAGGTAACAACAGTGGCTATATTTCCTCTCTTTTAACCCAACTTCAAAGTAAATTTACCTTGAAAGATCTAGGTGATCTGCACTACTTCCTTGGTATTGAAGTTTTTAAAGACACCTCTGGTATGTTCCTTACACAAAAGAAGTATGCCTTGGAAGTTCTTACAAAAGCTGGTATGATGGACTACAAGCCAAGTCTGTCTCCCTCATCTACCAAACCTCCTTCATCATCTGATTCTCTTACCCCTTTTTCAGATGTTCATCTATACAGGTCCATTATGGGCTCTTTGCAGTATCTGACTCTTACTAAGCCTGGAATTTCACATGCTATAAATTCTGTGTGTCAATCTATGCATGCCCCTACTCAAGCTAATTTTGCAGCTGTTAAACGTATATTACGCTATGTGAAAAGGACTTTGCATCAAGGATTACACTTTACTCAGTCACCTTTGTTTCTCATTGCCTACTGTGATGCTGACTGAGCGGGAAATTCATTGGATCGAAGATCCATTTCTGGGTTTTGTGTTTTCTTTGGGGATAATCTTGTTTCTTGGAGTGCCAAGAAACAACCAACTGTAGCTCGCTCTAGTACAGAAGCTGAATATAGGTCATTAGCTCACACTACTGCTGAATTAGTGTGGTTGCAACAACTATTGAAAGATCTGTGTATTTCACTAGATGGTGTCCCTGTTGTGTTTTGTGATAACCTCTCTACCATCTCTTTGGCCTCTAACCCTGTTTATCACGCTCGTACTAAGCACATCGAGGTTGATTATCATTTTATTCGGGAGAAGGTTGTGGCTAAGCAGATCTTTGTTCTTCATGTTAGTTCTGAGGCTCAAACTGCTGACATTTTTACCAAGCCTTTGGCTGTTGCTAGGTTTCAAGCTCTTACATCCAAACTTCATGTTCAGGCCCTTCCCATGAGTTTGAGGGGGGCTGTTAGTCATTGAGGCACATTAGTTGACTCTGTCTGTTAGTCATTTCTGTTAACTGTAACTGTTTCTTTCCTTTTCTATTTAGTTGTTGTTTTTCTGTTAAAGCACAGTTGTAATTTCCGTTTGTTGGTTCAGGTATATATACCTGATAAGTCGATGTAAACTGTAATGAGAAATGAAGTTCAAAGCAGTTATTTCCCTCCCTCTCTCTCTCTCTCTCTCTCTCTCATTTTTGCATCTCTCTGAATAGAATTCTAAGGTTTAGCTGAGTAATATTTATCAGTTGAAGAATCTCAAACTTCTTTATGCCGTGCCACTCAACTTCTGTGCCAACCATGCTTCGTGACGTGCCTGTTTACTTTATCGTGTCGCGTCGTCCCGTGACATAACATGCTCATGTCGTGCCGTGTCATGCCAATTTATTTTACCATGCTGTGTCGGGTCGTGCCTTTTTTAAAGTCGTTACGTGCTGTGTCATGCCCGATTAATTAATCATGCCCGATTAATTAACCCGTCCAAAACCCCGAACACAAGGTTTTAGAGCTCCCTTACCTTCTACAGTAGAGAGAGAGAGAGAGAGAGAGAGAGAGAGAGAGAGAGAGAGAGAGAGAGAGAGAGAGAGAGAGAAATAAGCTAATTTTGGCTAAATATCCATGAGATTTTTTGTGATAGTAAGTTAATTTTGGCTAAAGACAAAAATAACCTAATTTTTGGCTCTTTTCTTTTGTCTTTATTCAAAAAAATTTAAGTTTGGTTCATATTTTTTATGTTTTCTATTCCTCTCGTCAAGACGAATCAAATGCAGATGTTTTACTACCACAACTAGAAGCAAACAAATTAAAAAAAATTAAAAAAAATTCAATAACAACGGTAGAGATCCATAAGCAAAAAGCCTAGTTAGCTAACAATTATTCTCACTACTCGGAAAAATAACAGTGTTGTTAATTATTATGAAGAAAGAGGTTTAATGATTGTTTTGAAGAGAAACTAAACAACCTATAGCTCCTAAAGAGAAGCTTACATAAACTGCTTAATCGAAAATTAAGCAAAAGGAATAGGAAATTCAAAAAAAAAAAAAAAAACTAAAAGATAGTTGGAACAGATCCGTAGATCGATCCATGATCTATTCTTTACTTCTTCATGCCGGTTGCGTTCTTGACGACATCAGCTGCTCCTTGTGCTTTAGCCTGCGCTTGCTGACCAGCCTACACAATCCTAATAATCAGCTACTTGGAGAGTAGAACTAAACTCGATTTATTGTATGAGCGCGCTAACTGCGTTTTTGGGTATCAAAGGTTTTAAAAACCTTGCATTTGATCTTGTGGACGAACTATCGATCTTGTAAAAATTCACTGAAGTACAAAAACTAAAATTCTCTATATAAATTTGTTAATTTCGTAAATTGATTGACGCAAAATTAAGATGGCGAACCTCTTGCATGGAATCCTTGGCAGATTGAGCAGCATTGCTAGCCTTGTCCATCATTTGGCTGCCCTTTTCCTGCAACAAAAAATTAACAATCATAAATCACCACATGAGAAAATTTAGAAAATTAAAATTTTGCAAAATAATAAGTGAGAGTAATTAAAGCCAATTAACTCACCTGGGCTTGGCCCTTGGCCTGGCCAGCTTGGTAACTTGCGTTTTGAGAATTGTCCATGTTGCTTCAACTTCTTTGAGTGACAAGCAATAATTTCTGACTATGGCTCGAACTCAAAATTTTTTGTTGTAGATTATTCTTGAGATGACCAAATTTATAGATTTTGAGAGCAACCCCAATGGTTGACACGTAGAAAATAATTCGTCAAATGTTATCGGTTGCTAAAATTTTTGAAATTTTCATCGGCTATCGACTAGGAGCTGCTTTGAAGATCCATAATTCAGGGACGGTTGAGATTTTAAAGGAGGTAAGAAAAGTTCTTTAACGGAAAAAGGAAGTTATTTAGTGTGTAAATAATCCACTTGCCCCTAAAACTACTCGAAAAATGTTTATTTCCCCCTTCAACTATCAATTATATTTACTTGCCCCTTTAACTATGTAAAACTACTTAGTTCATTCATTCCATCCAATTTTAACGTTAGTTGGATGGAAAAACAAAAAAAAAAGAGCCTGAAGGGTAAAACACGAATTTTCTCCCAAACCCTAATCAATCAGCAGACCCACTTTACTTTACTCGATCACAGAGAGAGATAGAGAGAGAGAGAGACGATGACGCCATTGTTGTACTGTTATTGTTGTTAAAGGCTATTGATTCATTGAACAGATTTAAGTGTCAATGCATCACCATGTGCATGCTAACCGTAGTGCTGAAGTTGGGTTTTGACGTAATCAGCATCAGCCTCCGTGCCGACGCCGCTATGTCAGAGTTCGATGAAATGGATTCCGGTAGCGACTTTGAGAAGACAATCAGCTCTCTCTTCTCGTTTCTATTTGCAATTTACATTCCATACAAGGTTGTGAATCCCGTACCGTACCGGCTGGTACGTACCAGATTTGCATAAAACCGGCAACGTCACCCTATAATTCTGTCCTGTCGTCAATTCTGGTCAATACCGGTGGGTTCCGGCCATTCCGGACGATATGAAGGGATCGGGAATTTCGTCCGAAAAATTGCAGATCTGAAGTGAGACAAGCGAAGAGACAGAGAGACAAAGTAGACGGAGAGAGAGAGAGAGAGAGAGAGAGAGAGAGAGGGAGGGAGTACAGCGACTGGTGCATCAGCTTGGAGGAGTGGGGCGCGATCGGCTAGGTGTTCGGGCCGCCGTCGTGCTGCGGTGCTGAGAGAGAGGCGTTTGATTTCAAAGATCACGGCGGAGGAGTTACAGGTGCATGATGAGCGGTGTGGATAAGAATGGAGATGGGTTTGCCTTTTGAAACTTTCAGAAATTGCAAGTTGCAGAAATTTATTGGAAATGGGGAGGATGAATAAGTCATTACTCCCAAGAGGGAGAACAGAGGTGACGTGCTTCAGTAAATAAAAGGGTCTGGGTACTTGCCACCAAAGCAGTGGAGTATATATTTATTGTTGAATTTTTATTATTTCATTATTTTGATATCTTTTATAGGAGTATTGCGATTCTTAATAGGAGTATTTTGGTACATGTAATATTATGAAGAACTATTTTTTTTTTTTTGAGTCGTTGGACGATATAATTTAGCAAAAAAAAAAAAAATTTCGTGATACGAGTAAAAATTTTGATTTTTATATATGCATATACATGTTGTACCGCTAAATCCAAAACGGTATCGGTACTCGCTCGGTACCGGTACCGTACTGTACCAGTAAGAAAACCGGTACCCTATCCGGTATGAGGTTCAGAACCTTGATTCCATACCTTAAATTTCAAGACTAGGATAAAAGTCTCAAAACCAAGAAAAGCACGAACTGGTTTTCAGTGGCAAAGAGAAGAGATGCAGAGAAATGGCCTTTCTTTTTTTGACTTTGGCTAATCATAAAGTGAGAACCCGGATTAAGTAATTAATTTAATTACTACTCTTGCCAACTCAGCTTCACATGTTATTAATTCTCATGCCACTTCAAAGAAAAGGGAAGGCCTTCCTTGGTAACTTTGAAATGAGAGGGAGGGGTACGGGAGAGAGAGAGCAGGGAGAGAAGAGAGGAGAAAAAGAGCTATAGGAGTAGGTGAATGACCTTAATACCCTCTTTGGTAACTTTGAAATGGATGGAATTGATGGAATGGACGAACTGAATAGTTTTTACTTAGTTAAAGGGGCAAGTAAATGCAATTGATAGTTAAAGGGGGAAATAAATATTTTCCGAATAGTTTAAGGGATGGTTGAGATTTTAAAGGAGGTAAAATGACTTCTTCTTTCTTATATTTTCACCAAACATTCTAATTGGTCTTTCACTCATTAATTGGTTATAAAAAGGCAATAGATTCAAGATTTTGATTACAATGTTTTACTTTTTAAAGTCTTATTATTGAGACGAATCAATAATGCAAAACAATCAACGCAAAACTAACACGTGAGAAATTTTTTTATAGGGACAAAAAAATAATCAAAATGAATTATTTAACCAAGTTTGTCGAAATGAATTTTTTGTCTTTATTCAAATTTTTCTTGAATTTGTTTGTATTGCGATAATTTTTTTTGACTTACTTGTTAAGTATAAAATTATGATCAAAATCCAATTTTTTTCGAATAAAGACAAAAATAAGCTAATTTTTGGCTCTTTTTTTTGTCTTTGTTCAAAAAAAATTAAGTTTGGTTCATATTTTTTACGTTTTCCTATTCCTCTTGTCAAGACGAATCAAATGCAGATGTTTTACTATCACAACTAGAAGCAAACGGATTTTTAAAACAAATAAAATTTCAATAACAACAGTAGAGATCCATAAGCAAAAAGCCTAAAATTTATTCTCACCACTTGGAAAAATAACAATGTTGTTAATTATTATGAAGAGAGAGGTCTAATGATTGTTTAGAAGAGAAACTAAACAACCTATAGCTCCTAAAGAGAAGCTTACATAAACTTTACCAAATCGAAAATTAAGCAAAAGGAAAAGGAAATTTAATAAAAACTGAAAGATAGCTGAAAAATATCCGTAGATCCATGATCTATTCTTCACTTCTTCATGCCGGTTGCGTTCTTGACGGCATCAGTTGCTCCCTGTGCTTTAGCATGCGCTTGCTGACCAGCCTACACAATCATAATAATCAGCTACACTTGAAATAAATTAAGGTTTCTTGCTAGCTTAAATGCTCGTATTTGCTTTGGACGTTATTTTTTGGAGAGTAGAAACTAAACTCAATTTGTTGTCTTTCAAATATGAGAGCGCTAACCACGTTTTTGGGTATCAAATGTTTTAAAAAGTTTACATTTGATCGTTTGGACGAACAAAAATTCTCTATAAAAATTTGTAAATTTCTTAAATTGATTGACGCAAAATTAAGATCGCGAACCTCTTGCATGGAATCCCTGGCAGATTGAGCAGCATTGCTAGCCTTGTCCATCAGTTGGCTGCCCTTTTCCTGCAACAAAAAAATAACATTCATAAATCACCACCATGAGAAAATTTAGAAAATTAAAATTTGCAAAATAATTAAAGCCAATGAACTCACCTGGGCTTGGCCCTTGGCCTGGCCAGCTTGGTAACTTGCATTCTGAGAATTGTCCATGTTGCTTCGACTTCTTTGAGTGACAAACAATAATTTCTGACTATGGCTCGAACTCAAAATTTTTTGTTGTAGATTACTCTTGAGATGCCCAAATTTATAGATTTCGAGAGCACCCAGATGGTTGACACATGGAAAATAATTTGTCAAGCGTTATCGGTTGCTATGCCTATTGACGAGGAGCTGCTTTGAAGATCCATAATTCAGGGATGGTTGAGATTTTAAAGGAGGTAAGAAAATTTCTTTAATGGAAAAAAGGAGTTATTTTGTGAATAGGAATTTACAATTGATTAAAAAGGATTTAGTGAACCGTGACCAAAGTCACCAAACATGTGCCAAAAATAACTTCTTCTTTCATATACATTCACCAGACATACTTCCAATTGGTCTTTGATTCATTGGTTACGAAAAGGCAATAATTTCAAGCTAAAAGGCACCAATTATGGTATTTTGAACATGTTTTTCCCGCTGATAAAAAAAAAAAAGACCTTGTTGAAATATTTCACTATATAACAAAGAAAATAGAAAACATGATATATTACGAGTATTAATAAATTGTCCTATTTTATCATCTAATCTAGCACTGTCCACAAACTTTGGCGCATGAATACGACTTATTCAACCAACCACGTATGACACATGTTATATTTCTGAAGTACCACTATGTGTGTTGTGTTAGGGATGACAATGAGGGTCGATATTACTCTCTCCCCCAAACCTATTACACGTTCCCGTTTCAGCCTCAAATCCGGACGAAATTTTTCTTGCCCCCCAACCCCGCAACAAATGGAGAACGGGAATCCCCCAATGGGAAACAGGCCAGGATCGGAACTTAAAAATAAATCTCTTCGAAATAAGACTTATGCTAATTAAACATTACAAAAGTTAATGTGCGCACTTATATATGCTTTTTATAGTTAAAAAACAAAATGATTAAGCTGTAAATTTAGGCCTCGTTTGATTCGGGAATTAAGAGGGTGGGATGGGATTATTTTTGCCGAAAATGATTCGCGTACACCAGGATGCGTACCCCACTTGCACACCAGCACATCCCGACCGTCCAAAAGCTTTTTTCGACGTTTCATATTTGAAATGAATTCTTACCGGTAAGAATTAACTCTTACCGGAAAGAATTTATTTCAAATCCAAACCATTGATTCTTGAAATGGACGATCGGGATGTGCCGGTGTGCATTTGGGGTGCGCGTATGTGGTGTGCGCGTAGCGGCGTTCTAGAGATGGGTTTCTGATTGAAGACATAGAGATGGGTGTTTCCTAACCCAAATAACGATGCCAAGGACATAACAACCGGCCATAAGGCCCATTTTTCTCATTGCTAAGCGCTTAATCCGTTTTCTAGGCCCACAACGAGGCCTGAACCATCAAGATCTTAAAGTAGGCTCTTGGGCCCATTTTTCACGCTCAGTCTCCAATCCATCCAAAACCCCGGAGACAAGGGTTTAGGGTTCCCTTACCTTCTACAGTAGAGAGAGAGAGAGAGAGAGAGAGAGAGATTGTTTCTGGTGGATAGAGACGAGGGGCAGGAACGGAAGGAAAGATGGTAACACGTGGTGATGGACTACCAAAACCAAGTGGGTTGAAGAAAATCAAGAAGAAAGACAAGCTTGCTGAAATTGGTTTGTGGCTTTGATGGATGCATATTTATTAATTCTTCTTCTGCTTCACGCCCCACTGGTTTTTCTTTGAATATTTTTCTTTATGCTTACATTTATGGTATTTGTAAGGTTTAAATTGGAAGTCTGGGGTTCGTATTGAGAGATAAAATACTAGGGAATTTTATGTGGTTTGTCTTTCTAGGGTACATAGATTGTTGTCAGCCCTAAATTACTAATCGATTAGAATCAGAACCACCCCCAAAATCTTAATCTTAAATCGAACAAAGCTCCAGCGACGATAAGAGCAGGTACATGTAACGGTGCTGGTGCTGGAGCGATATGGCCTATGGGTAGTTGATTCTGCGAAGCCTAAAAAATGTAGGGTATGGTTATGGCCAAGGTACGACAATAACAAATGTGTTTTCATAATATGGAGCAAAATATTACATATAATTATTCAAACAAAGGAAATAGCTAAGTAACTTGGGTGATTAAGAATTTAACATCGGATAGTTGTAAGGTACAAATCAGAGGTTTAAGCATAGAAAATTGTGTTGGTACGGCTTGAGGTACTTCTAGGGTATGGGCGTACAACAAAAGTTAATAGAGGACAAACATGTTTAGAACTAAAAGTACCATGAGAAGTATAAGTAGCTGGTATGTTACGGGAGGTACGACAAGGTTTTAGGAGTACCCACGGTTCATAGATTAGTTTCCTATCTTTAATTTTGGCGGCTCCCCGCAGTTCTAAATCACCCCCGCTGGTAAAGTAAGCGGAAACGCACAATTTTGAACATAACTACTGACTATCGAGTGCGTTTAAAACAGCAAGGGGAATAGCTGGTCATAAACCTTATTCAGGGGGTGGCAAAAGCTGCAGCTTTTGCAAATATATGCGCAAATGGGAGTTGTTAACCAATCATGAAAGTAATTCCATTTGTTTTATAGATGGACATAAGGAGGAAACAACAGCTTCAAGCCAAAATTGAGCAAGAACATAGCTTAGTAATTCAAGTAAATCACTCTCTTAAGTGAGCATTTGTCACTTTGAGAAGTGAAATGAGGTTCCCACATTTTGATGGAATGGCCATTCTGCTGAATCGCAATTTCTTTCTACTGGCAGCAGGAGAATAGGGTTTGGAAGCTGGAAAGACCATTCCATTCCTGCCCAACCCCACACATTGAACTTGGCCTTAACCGGCAAGCTTCTAAAAGTGGACCCTAAGCACTGAAGCTGTACTTATATTGTGTGTGGGATTTTGCTGATGTCAGGCATAGGAGCATGATTTGGTGCATTTTACATATATTGGACCCTCTAATATGTGTGGCTCAGTTCAGAAATGGTTTTGGTGAACATAATGGTGCATTTTGGAAAAATTGTGATTCACCGGAAGAAACAGATCAAGTCCGATAGTCCAAAATCTCACATGCATACAGAACATCTCTGTACATCACTAAGTCATTGCTAAAATCTTTTCCTTGTTCTGTCCTCCTACGGCACATTGAAAGATTCCCGAAGTTGATATGCACTGCAGCACTAATCTGTCCATTTCCCCCCTTTAGTCCTTCTT
Organism: Vaccinium darrowii; assembly: GCA_020921065.1. Classification (NCBI taxonomy): domain Eukaryota; kingdom Viridiplantae; phylum Streptophyta; class Magnoliopsida; order Ericales; family Ericaceae; genus Vaccinium; species Vaccinium darrowii. Next base: position 10,186,374 of record CM037158.1, on the reverse strand, counting down.
TGTTATTGTTGGTCTATTTCTCCAGGAGTACAAGAGTATTTTAGCGAATAATAATGCTTCTGCCTACCTTTTTGTAGTTCCGGAGACATACAAGAACGAAGTAAAGGAAGAAAACAAAAAGAACAAATCTCTGGGGCGGAAGAGAGGAGTTAGGGAAATGCGAAGTAGAAGTAAAGCCACTGTAGTTGATCAACACGACATTGAAGGTGAAACATCTTTGATGTGTTATTTTCCTGTTTCATGGGTTTCGTCGTTTCGAAGTATTTTAGCGAATAATGACTAACAATGCTTCTGCGTACCTTTTTGTAGTTCCGGAGACATACATGAACGAAGTAAAGGAAGAAAAGAAAAAGAACAAATCTCTGGGGCAGAAGAGAGGAGTTAGGGAAATGGGAAGCAGAAGTAAAGCCACTGTAGTTGTTCAACATGACATTGAAGGTGAAGCATCTTTGATGTGTTATTTTCGTGTTTCATGGGTTTCGGAACATCATTATCTTCTTGTGTTAATTTTTTTTCCCCCGATGTGTGTGTGGTTTACATTCAAGTCAGATGCAGCAGACAGCAAAAATAACGAAAGAAAACTGTTGAGGAAGAAGAAAAGAAAGAGAGACAGAATGAATACATCTGAAATTGGAAAAGTTGACGAGCAACATGATTATGCAGAAGATGCATCAGACAAACAGAATGATGAACATACACAAGGAAAAAAGAAAGATGGAAAACTGAGGAAAAGGGGGAGAAGCACTGAGAAGAAAAAGAAATCTGGAATTGACCAAGGCAATGTGCTCCATGACAAAGTTGAAGATGACTCTAAAGAAGAGAATGGTATGGTAAAGTTCTCAAAAGAAGAGGCTCTGTGTGATGGTTGAAAAATTGACAAGGAATCCTCCAAGCTCCTAGTTATAGTTAATTAGTTACAATCTTTTCACGAACATTGCTTCCCTTTTTGAAATTCTCGCACATTGCCTCCTTTTCTGTTATAAACTATTAAACTGCTAGTGAATTGTGGCTATTATTCATCTATTAGACCAATAACCTTAATTTCTTGTGTTTGACTCTGAGCACCTCTTTGTGTATTATTACAAAGGATAGGCTTGTCCTCAACATTCCCCTTCTCAGACACACATTAATGGGTACCAACTGGTCGTCGTTTTATTCATCTATTAGATCAAGAAATCAGAATGCTGGGATAATAACTTAAAATGGAGCCAATAAGTTGGTAACATACTCTACCGTAGGCACTTCTTTTTTTGACTTGGATTGCTGTAGGGAATGGGGAGTCATTAATTTCTGTAAAATAAAAAAATCATTGGTTATTGCATCGTTTTTCTTGAATTTAGTTATCTTTGTAGTTTGCAGAGATATTCAAGACGATGTTGCAGCATATTATTTCTGGTGTTATTAATTGCAACTTCATATGCTGTAGGCAAGTCTAGAAAAGCTCGTAGCGGTAAAAAGGGCCACCTATCGTCAAAGAAAAAGGAGAAATTACTAGAAAAGAGAGAACCTGCACAGAACGAGATTCATGAGATATCTTCAGGCGACGAGGACTCCTCTAAAGGAATGAAAAGTATGACTCATTTTACCTGCGTGACTAATATGTTGTAAACACTCTTGATTTATTGACATTACACATGGTCAATAAGCCACAAAAGTTTGATGAGTTTACAATTTAAATATTCGTTGAATTTCCACTTTTGTTCAGAAAACGTGATCACGGAATAAGTGTGGTTAATCCATACTCAAATTACTTTTTTCATTCATCTGCATTTCGAGTGCATATATTATATTGTTTTGATACTTTCAAAATTCCACCTATTTCCTCGTATGCATTATGAATTTACTCAATAACACTTCAGGCCTCTTGAGGCTTGAGAACGTCTTCAATAGTTCAGTCACCTCAATCCTCATTACGTGATGCTGTTTAAACTAGAAATTTATTTTGAAATATGTTTTAACCATCCTGATTTGCATGCTGTCTCTTTTAACTTGGTCTTTTTTTTTTTTTTTTTGAGAGAGAGATCAATGATAGATTATTGGATTTGCAGAGTGGATTACAGAATACCATCAAAATAGACCAGGGTTAGAGATATTACAACAAAGGATTGATGATTTTATGACTGCTTATGGGGAGCAACAGGAGCAGGTATTTTTCCCTCTCCTGGGCCTTTTTAGTAATGCTGCACTTGATGATCTTGTTGATGTCTGTGCAGTCGTGGAAACAATACAAGCGGAAACAATGCAAGCACACGCTTTTACATTGCATTATGTCTACACCTATTATTTTCGTGGAAGCCTATGATCTTGTCCAACTTTATACACATGCAGCTAATGTAGATTTTGAACCATTTACCTTATTTTTGTTCAGTGTCTGGTACTTCAAAATGTGGTTATGTTGCAAAGAATTGATCAGTGATTGCATCAATCCATTTATGCTGGCATACGTGACGCACACACTCATTGTGGAAACAAAATCGGTTTTATTTCTTTGTAGAATTGGTCCCACTTGCTTTGGGCCATGTTTGTACTATTGAAGAATGAAGGGAAGAAAATTTCATAGGACAAGTAATCCCATAATATTATTTGTACGTGGATTAATAATACCATATTCTTGTGGTATTGTGTATCCCATGTTGTGAGTCTGCAGTTTTCCCAATTGTTTACCTAAAGCTTTCATGGCACTTTCAGGCAAGAAAAGAACAAGAAGCCCTTGCCGCTGAAGGTGGATGGACTGTTGTTGTACATCATAAAGGTAGGAAAAAGACAACAGATGCGGAAAGTGGAATTGCTGTGGGTTCAGTTGCTCAGGCTGCTGTTCTGGAAAAAGAGGCCAAGAAGAAGAGTAAAACTAAAGACATCGGGGTAGATTTCTACCGGTTTCAAAAGCGGGAGGCCCAGAGGAATGGTATGCTGAATCTCACAAACATAGTGTTTTCATTTCTTTCTTTATTACAATTACAGTGCATACCTTTACTGTACGGTTTAGAAGGATAATAAAGATGATATGTAGTTTGCTTTTTCATTGGTTTCCCCTCAAGTCCCTTTACTGTTTGATTCACTTGTATACCAAGCGATGTACAATGCAATATAAATCCCTAGCTGAAGGTTTAGGGAACAACTCTGAGACACTGGCCTTTACCTTAGTATTTGCCCCGATTCTGATATATAGACCTCACATCTTCATATGCTATATTCAATTTTCATTCCTCATTCCGATTGGAAATCCATTACACTTCAGCCCAAACTAATTTCATTGGATTAAGGAATGGATCAGCTTAATGGAGGCCGAAGCAAATCTGGAAATTGTTACTTAAATCCTAAAGCATCTGTCGATTTCTTTGCTATCCATTGAATTCCCATTTCAGTGGATTTTATTGTTAAAATGATGTGTGATGTTATAAGATCTCCAAAAACAGTTGAAAACTTTAAATATACTTTTTGGCATGCCTAGCTGTCCTGCTTTGGGTACTAGTGATATAGTGATCTACAATTAGGAAGTAGACCCTTGTTTAGTAATTGATGGAAGGCATCCGAAGGGCTGTATTTTGGACTTTAGTCGGGGTGCAACAGTTCTTTCAATAGTAATTGGGATATACCCCGTTAATGAATCTTCATTTATTTCACAAGGTTCTTGTCGGATGTTGGATGTGGCCAGGTATATTTCGGCATCTTTTTGAATATGTAGTTTTTCTGGGGCCCTGTTTATAGACCTAGACAAATGCAGTGTCCTGTTCGTGTTCTTAGTTCTTTTCGGTTATTACTTTACCATCTTGGCATTTGATTCCTTGCAGAGATTATGGCGCTTCAAAGTAAATTCGAGCAGGATAAAAAGAGGATACAGCAGTTGAGAGCTGCACGGAGGTTCCGGCCCTTCTGAGTGCCTTAAAAAGTTGAAAAGAAATATCAATTGGCTGCATTTCAAAATTGCCGGATGATAAGATTCCTTGTGAAGTAGGGCACAAATGCAACAAGGGTGGTTCGACTCTAGGATAATATTCTAGATGAGCCGCAGATTGGTGATCCCTTGGTACCGAATTGCAAGCTTTCATCTATCTCGCTCTCTCAAAAGAAGTGCTCTCTCTCTCTCTCTCTTTCTGGGCGCGCAGTACCATTTTTACAGAGCTAACCCATTACTTTCGTCGATGGGGCTTAAGAATGATTATTGAATTGGTTTGTACACTACTGAATTTTGTTATGAATTGATAATGGAGGGATAGCCAGTAATGCTACACTCTGTCAGCCCTCTCATGTATGAGTTGTATGCTAGGGTTTTGGGCTGTGATTACAGTCAACAAAGGCTGCAGATTTCACATTTTCTCGTTGGACTCTTTGCTTTCCATTTCAAACTTTTGCTCGAAAGTGTGAATCTCACTGAAGCAGCTGTCATCACTATGATTATACATAATCAATTCGGTCAATTTTGGTGAATTTTTCCAATCACACTTGAAGAATTTCTGTGTACGCAGGCAGTGTTTGGAATTTTCTTTTTCATGCATCAGTGGGGCATAGAGATGAATTAGCGGGTTACCAACCAAAAGAGAGTTGGACGTTATTCAATAGACTCGAATCCCATCCACACTTCTCTTATGCCGAAGGCATGACCGATGAGCTGTGTTTGGTTGAGAATGTGGTATTTCCTCTTCCGAATTGTCAACATCGATGCTTTAAGTGCGAGTAATTTTCCAAATGTTCCAATTCCATGAGTCACGTTTGGCAGCTTTGACGAGACATTTCGGCTTTCCATTTGGAATTTGGCAATTCTTTCCCAGACAAGGCCGAAAAGACTCAGACTTTGCTTGCTTTTGGAAATTTTTGGAAATTTCTTTCGGTAGGAGGTAGAAGGATCACGGAACTTCTCTTCTTTTGAAAAGAAATATTTGCCCGTTACTTTACTTTCATTCAAAAAGAAAAAGGCTTAAAGCCAAACGCTGAATTCAAAATAAATATGTAAATAAATAAATAAAAATCTCTAACCAAAGCGAAACTACGCCGTTAGATCTCCAGTCGACTCTTTACAAAATGTTTGTTAAATGACCAAAAGAGTATCAAAAGTGAGGCCTAAAAGTTGTGTTAGAAGGTTATTAGTTTGAGAATGCAAAAGTGGTACATTGGACACATTAAGGTACTTTTAGAATTTTGGTTAAAGTTTAAAAGTTACCACCCAAAAAAAAAAAAAAAAAAACAAATGTACACAACATAAAGCCCCCAAAACACAAAAACCAATGTTCTTCTGCACTTGTGTTTATCCTCGGCTTTTATGACTTCAATATATGTTATATTTCGCGGTCTTCAGAAATCCCTAACCACTCTCTCTCTCTCTCTCTCTCTCTCTCTCTCTCTCTCTCTCTCCTTCTTGAAAATCGATACATCTGTTCTTCCTATACCCTCTCTTCCTTCTTTTCATCCCTCTTTCTCCCAACTGCAAATTGGAAACACTCCTAAGAATATTTAGAAGAATGGCGCCAGAATATTCTGTATCTTTTGATTGTAGACTTGAGGACCAAGCCTAAGTTGGCTTAACATTAGGTAAAGAGTTAATGTTAGGTGGAGAGTTTTGCTCTGCTCCATTATTGCACCCAGTGGAGCAAAACAACAATGTATTGATTGAGAGGAGTCTTCATCTTTCCAGAAATTTTCAAAAAGGAAAAAGCCTAAATTGAGCAAGTTGGCTTAAGTTTACTTCAAAGTGTTTTTGCTCCTCTGGGTGTGTAAAGGGTTTTGCTTCGTTGCCACACCCAGTGGAGCAAAAACAACGATATACTAATTGAGATAAGAGCCTTCAGCTTTCCAGAAAAGTTCCAATGGTAACTATATATGGAAAATTGCAACTCCATACCTGAGTTGAACTGAAATCAAAAGGTATCAACTATGAAAAATGCTCTTGATTAAATTTTTGGCCACGATACTATTTCAGTATTTTGATGCCATTAAGTATTGGGGCCGGTTCCCCTTACGCAACTTTTGACACAATATTTGACACCAAATTGTAAACCAGCCACTATACGAGTCTCATGCAAATGATCGAAGCCGTTCAATTTGTTTAAAACATATTTTTAAGATTATCCGTAAAAAAATCATCTCATTCCGATATCGGGAAAGTCTTGATCGATATTTGTCCCCAAATTTGACAGGATAAAAAATGAATGGCTCGATCAAGCCCTTACCAATATCAGAACGAGTTGATTTTTTACAAGTACTCTTAAAAAACATGTTTTAAACAAATTGGACAACTCTAATTATTAGCATGGGGCTACGATTATTGTTGTGTCAAATGTTGTGTGAGAATCACCGGCCCCGTAACCGTAAGTATTTTAGCACACATCACAAGCTCTCTTATGATTCGAGTAGGACACAACCAAATTATCATGCTCTGCAGTTTTCTTCAATTCCCCTAGGAATTCTCTCGATACCATTCATCAACCAAAAGAAACATAAAGATTCAAACATATCAAGCATCGTAACGATAAATTATGAGTTCAAAGCCTCAAACATCCGAAATTATCAACCATAGAAACTGAAAAACAAACCAACAGACAATTTCAAACTACTGCGGCAATACCAGAAACACAAAAACACAAAGCTTATTGACTCACTAATGGAGCATAACAGCATAGTTGTGCTCCGACTCTTAAACACGAAGACAGACCAGAATATCTAGTCGTTTATTTTTTCTTCTCCACCTTCTCGTCTTCATCGCTTCTCGCTACTCTTAAACGCGAAGACAGACCAGAATATCTGGTCATTTATTGGTTCTTCCCCACCTTCTCGTCTTCATCGCTCTCACTCCAACAGCAATTCAGAATTGACCTAGGAGACCCACAGCCACCGGCCTTCTTAAAGCTGTGATAAGATACAGACCCTCCCTTTCCCAGCACCTCATAGCTCCTCTCTCCGCAGCAATATCCCATCACATCCAGACTGACATCAAGACCCAGTTCGTTACCAACATCATCGGAATGCAAAGCGATAGAGAACTCGCTTGGACAGAAACAACACAACACCCTCTCCACCAGTTGAGTTAAACTCAAGTATCGGAAATCGTATCCCACTGCTTCAAAGCTTGCATAACTGAACCCATCTTCTGGCGTGACGTGAATGGTAGAAACCGCACCACCTTCAATAGCATTCATGGAGTAACCACATGGATCAAATTCAAAGTCGCATATCTCAGAATCTGGAAGAATCATCCTAATACCAGAGGCATCCGTCATCGCAGCAGCAGTGCTTCCATCAGTCTTGTAAAACACAGATGCTTTCTTTCTGTTTAAACCGGTCATGCACATTTCCAGAGTGTGAATAGGGTGCAAATGAGTCGCCGATTCAGCTGAAGCAGAGTACACGTGCCATTTCTGTGTTTTATTATCATCGCTGCCCATCACATAAGCCTTGCTTCCTGAACCAAGCTTGCCAAAGTATTTATCAAGGACTCCTACTTCTTCGGAGAAGTTGCGATGAGGAAATGGCTGGGCAGCAGTAAAGATAAAGCTTCCACGAGCGTACCTCACAGATCTCACAGAGAGGGAGAGCATATCAGCCAACTCAAGGATGGGTGGGATTGAAAGAAGCAATTTTGTGGTCCCGCAAGTTTTTATGATGATTTTGTAAGGATACACAAAGAGGCTAGATTCAGAAAGGACATAAGAATCAACTTCGTCATTTGACAGTGAACTGACAATGGTGCATTCAGCTGGTTTCAAAATTTCATCCAACTGGGATTTGGATAAAGCGCGCAGGCCCTTGCCTTCAGGGTCCGAAAAGAGTCCAGGCTCAAAGAAAGATATCTCAAGCCTCTTTTCATATCCTTCAAAACCAATTGCTGAAACTGGAAAAGCCATCGTGGCTTAAGGGGAGGAATTCTTTTGTAAAAGAGAGGAAACAAATGCTGTTGAAGAGCGAGAAGATTAGAAGACGAGGATTGGAGAAAAGAAGCAAATACGAGAGAAAAATATTAAGGTATTGGCCGCTTTTGGAGCTGATATCAGGAATTGGAAATCTCAGGATGGCTTCCGAGCGCACTGCAAAATACAACTCGTTGCATTAGGCATAAGTTGGATTTACAAAATGCATCAATAACTTTTCGGTTCAAGTTCACATCATGATGTAAGAAACAAATTGTAATCAAACTCACATTGGAGTAAGCAGCTGATCTGAACTTCTTGATTCCTCCGGCAGGTCGAACGTCTTCAATGCTATAACCTAGGGGAGCTTCATAAAACAAGGATTTACTACTGCTAGACTTCTTCTTCCCACCTTTAGACTCCATTAGATCATTCACTCCTGCATGTGCAATCAAAATAGAACTGCTAGAGTCAATACACACATATGCATACATAGAAAACAGCAGATAATAAAAGCATAGGATTAGCATGTCAATACTTCACAACATTTGAATACTACCAAAAGGGCAGAGAAGACATGAAATCGCTACACTGAAAGAAGGAATAAACTAGTGCAACCATGTAAAACCTAAATTTTCAGGTGATGCTTGACGAGGAAGGTGAAAGACTAAGGTTTCCATAATAACAGGAGCACATAATTTAAACTATAATTCCTCCCAACGAAAAGATTTAAAAGAACAAATGGAGAAAGAGATCAGTTCAAAGGATCCCAGAGCAGACCAAGCAAAAGAGAGCAAAAAAATCTTCCTCTGCAATACACACTTTGGAGTAGCATCCAATCACCAATAAAGGAACGAAATTTCATTTGTTCCATTCCATTTCATGTCACAAGAAACAGATAAAAGCATCTTAACATCAAGCAGAACATGCACAAGCAGTCACTGGTTCAAATCTTTAAAAAATAGACGACCACATTTCTCAAAACGACACTCCACCAAATTCATAACCAAATTCCACCAAATTCATAACCAGCTTCCCTGCGTCAGATATATAATCTATATGCAAGAAACAGAATTTCCGTATACAAGGACTGACGACTTCAGAACCACCAAAAAAAAACTTATCTACATATTGATTTCATTTATTCGTGTGATGGACAAACATTTGGGACGGAGGTAGTAAGAAAATAGCAATTCCAACGAACTTATTTAAAATATCATCTAGCAAATACAGGCTATACAGCTTATATACGGCATGGATATATAAATGTAAAAAGCACTATGTATAATATAATATTCGACACATGAATATAAACTGAACAAAACAACAAGCAATTTGAACGCCAACATTAATAACACCATACTCACAGTTTATTAAATTGAAAAATCCAAAGAATCACTTCTAATCTGATGCGGAAAAAGGGTTCTTTTTTATGCTTCGATGAATCGACCCTGGAAATCAAAACAAACCCAAAACGATAACATCAGGCAAACAAACATATAAACAAAATCAAACGATATAAAGGAATTGAATAGGCGTAAACGTACAGGTACTTATCAGCGATTGCTATCCAAACAAACCCTAGAACACAGAAGAAGGAGAGGAGAAATGCAATTCGCGAGCTATTCGCCTCTGACCGGTGAAGATTTCACGAGATTTTGCGTTGTTCGTGAAGGAACGAAAGCCGGGGGTTGGCCTTTTATAGGAAGATGGGAAAGGGATTGCCCCTTACTCGGGAGTTATTTACAGTCCTACCATATTAGCTGCCACTGGCCCACTAATTTGGGTTATTTTTCCTAATTTCCCTGACTTATGGTTTTGGGCCACTGGCCCACTAATTTGGGTTATTTTTCCCTGACTTGTGGTTTTGGGGAAAAAGAAAAACAAAGAAAGAAAGAAAGAAGTTTAGGTGAAATTGTGCATTCTCAAAAAAATACACAAAAGAATTATCCATGGTGCAAAATTTAAGTTTGTCCAAACGTATTTTTAATGGTCCTGATTTTAAAAGAATTATTTCCGAAAAGAGGATTAAAATCTGCACTCTTTTCTGGGAGAGTCTTTTTAAAATCTGGATCGTTGAGTGTAAAGATGAACATGTGAGATGGGGAGTCTTTTTAATTCTGGATCGTTGAATGTAAAGATGAAAAGTAGAGATGTAACGGCAGGTCTTTTCTACAATTAGACGTTAGTTGGACTACAGAGAAGTCGGGTCAAAATTTTACAGCCAATTATGCACAAGGGAAGCTATTATTTAGTGTTCTTAGAGCACCATCATGTGATGTTCCCAACTCTGAAAATTGTGGGTGCCTTTTTTTAATTTTGTTTTAACACTTTACTCAACTCTGAAGATCGTAGGCAAATTTTGAAACTCGGGATGCTTTCAATTGAAATTTCAAGTGTAGTTTATCTTGCTCTATGAAATAGGATAACATTAATCCTCAAGCTTGCAAATGCTTTCGGCTGTAAATAAGGTTTCTAATTCGTAAATCTTGACGCCGCTCAATCAAAGGCGTGGATAGGTTGCTTCTTTTCTTCCACCATAAAATTTTGAAGAAGACGGCTTATTCGGCCACCTTAATGCCCCCGTTTTTTACAGCCAATTAAGGTAGCTCTATCATAGCGTTTTTTTTACCATAAAAGAGAAGCAAAAATGATAGGACATTGCTACACATACATATACAAGTGCACAGAAAATGTACAGATTGTGCTCGGGGACCCACTTTTGGATATCAAACGAGTGATCCGAACCGTTTATTCTTCTTAGGACATTTTTCCGAGTGAGCTCACAAAATTTCAAAATGGTGGGACTTTGGTTCGACCACTTCTAACCGTCCGATTGAGCTGAAATTTTGTGGACCCACTCGGAAAAATGTTCTAAGAAGAATGAACGGTTCGGATCACTCGTGTCAAACCCAAACATGGGTCCCCGAGAACGATTTGTGCATTCTCTGTACCTATGGGTCGGTACCCATAAGTTTTCCGAGAATGATATGGGTACACCTAACTTGCACCTCACATGCACACCAAGGTGATGTGGCAGACAAGAAGAAGCCCAATGTGTGGCCCACTTGAAATCATGGGTTTCTCCCTTGTCTGTTCACATCGTCTTGGCGTGCATGTGAGGTACAAATTAAGTGTACTCATAGCATTGTTGTAAAAAAAAGTACTATCTATGTAGGTGATGCTACATAATTATCGTGGCCCGCGTAGTCGTAGAACTGATTCTCATTCTAGAAAACACTCGTGTTTTAAAATTCCAGTTTATTTAACGGCAAGAATGTACTACGTTAAAATTTTGTAAATCCGTCAACATCCAATAGAGTTGCAAGGCAGCTGACTTTCTTGAATTTGGACATACTCACTGCGTGTTTGGCTGGAGGATTAGACGCCTGATATACCAAGCGCCCCTCTTCCTTCTCTTGGTCCCACGCGATCTCCGGTCTTTGGCTTCGTTTTCTTCCTCCCGGAGTAGATCACTGTTTGGATATGGAATCCACCTGCGGGTGGATTTGCTAACAACGGATTCACCCCTGTCGTTAGCTAATCCGGGGGTTTTTTTGTATCAAAATACCCCTCCAAATCCACCCTTCTTCTTAAGAGGTGGGCCCACCCTCCTTATAAATCCATCCTCCTTACAAATTCACCCTCATTTCAAATCCACCCAAAATCTAATCCACCAGCCAAATGGCCCGTCAATGGCATCCGACACCTCCTGATGATTTGGATGATAAGACTGCCATATCAACACAAAACCATTCATTTATTTAGAAAAAAAGTTCACTGGACACAAAAAATAGACGGTTTTTTAGTCCCTTTTTCTATGTGTTTTTAAAATATTTTTCTACTTCATACATATTCGTTGCACATTGCTTAAAGGAAAAACCCCCAGGGGTTGGTAGAGTAGTTTTACTTTGGGACTTAGGGCTTTGCTCTCACCTAACGTTTCAGGTTCGATTCTCTTTACCAGCAATCTCTTGGGGTCACTCGGAGTTATGCCCTGTCGTTAGACTCGTTACATCTAAGGCTCCAAAATTAGTCGAGGTGTGCCGAAATTGGCTCGGACATCTGGTTATCACAAAAAAGAAAAAAGATAAAAAGGAAAATTCATTAACCGTAAGAAGTCACTGTCTTAAGAAATGGAATAATCAGCTTAATCCAAACTCCTTAGACAGATGATGAATGAGGAAGACATCTCCAGAATAATTCAACAGGTTTTGGATCCTATGAAACTGCCTTTACAGTCTATGAGACTACAACAAACGACAAACAAGCCACCTCCAACGATTTTATTTTATTTTACTTTTTTATAAATAATTCAAGGTATTCGAGTGAGCAACCCCATACGAACCGGTCTTATAAGAGCTTCGAACCTGAAACCTAAGACAAAGAATTACCTTGTGGACAGAGGTTGGGTAAATCCCAAAATGATTTAGCAACAATCACCTCAGCAAGTTACAACAACAACAATAACATAACTCATCTGGTCCCCAATTATTTCTTTTTTTGATAATCACCTTACAAAAAAAAAAAACCAATCACCTAAGCAAGTTGAAGTTGTGATTGTGATTCTTTAAGGTCTATGGAACAACAAATACCTCCTCTCAATTCTCCCTTCTTTGAGGTCCATCTTATCTTCTTCTTTTTCATTTTTTTGTATTGCCAGCTTATTCACACTTCGACTAATCTCCTCCATTATCCGGTCAAAGGCAGGCATCTACACCGGTACTCGAGATTCACGAGAAATTATTTAATTGAGGCATGACCCCAACAATCGAACCCTGATCATTGTATTGGGAGCAAATCTACCAACACTGCACTAATCCTTAGGGCTTGCGGTCCATCTTATCAGAAGTGAGTAGATGCCACTTCACCACAAGGCCCACTTTATCCTACACAAGATTTCACATGTAATCTTACCAACGCTCCCGTTTGTTCGGCCAGAAAACGTTTTTTTAAGAAAAGATCTGTTTTTTCTCCCTTCATCTTGTGATGTTCTGGAAAATGAAAGCCAACAGAGAAAAAGGAAAAGATTTTGACAAATACTGTTAACATATTTTCGCATTTTCAATAAAAATTTATATGAAAAAAGCTTTGGATCACATCATCATTATAAGAGCACCACTACTCAACCACCACCACACTACGCCACCCACTACCTCTGCTCTGCCATACAACACCACCGTACCACCCACTACAACCACTGTTGCTGTCACTGCCACCGCCACCCACCACCAATACCACTAAAAACCTTCATTTTCAAGGTTGTAGCCAAACACAAGAAACTGTTTCATAATTTACCCCAAAAAAAAAAAAAAAAACATTTTCAGGGTTCGGTTCTGTTAAACGATCCGTTCGCATGAGATTGCCATCGGGGAAACTGTAAAGAAGGAACTCAAAAGGAAGCAATTACATGCATCACAAGGAACTATTGAATCCATTGGCACAAATAACACCGTTTATATGAACTGAAGGGTAAAAGAATAATGTACAAGTATCGACTAGTTGGCTTAGCTTCTCTCAAGTGTGAAGAGCACCTGGCTTTAAAGCGTTTCAGGTGGCTGCTCTTTTGCGGCTTTCACCCTCCCACCGGATTCTGCTTGTTTCCCGTTTTTCTTTGCATATTCTAGCTTCAATTCCTCCAAACGCTTTGATACCTGTTAATTAACCATACTTAACCAACTTAATACTCCAGTTTAACGATGAATAAATAAAATGATTTGAAAAGTTTAGCAACTTGAAAAGTAACATGTAGAAATACAAAAACAATTTATGGGGCACTAACGCAAGATCTCTTGAAACCAGAGCTCTAATAAGCACTCAATATTCAAAAGATAGAGCTTTAGAAAATAGGCCAAAACAATGAACGTCAAGCAATCTAACGAAATGAATATTAGTCAAAATAGGAACACAGTAAAACTTCAAAAGGATGTTCTCGAAATATTGATACATAATTTCATCTTCATTTTCCAGATTTAAGGACATTCTGAAAATTCGACCAAAAGACGTGAACTACTAAGTATGACATGTTGGGACTAAATAGAAGTGCGAATGCAGTTCAATACAGTCCCAACCTTGAAAGGGAGGTTCAAAGAGGTACAATGACCAAACCGTTGCAGCATGATTCCATGAGAAGAAAGATGGCAAACCAGCAACAGAGAAGACGAGATCTTTGAAACAAATTCATTGAACTAGCCTATACTAGCGACACAAAAGACGGGGGATCTGTAAAATAAACCCATTCAACTACCATTTTATGATTGACAACACTTGGAAAGAAGTTCAATTTAAGAAGCAAGCATGTCATCAGCAGAATCTTTCACTGCAACAGCATGAAAAGTCCACACACACACACACACACACACAGAGAACCTTGATCGAGTAGGCCATGGGTAAGAGAGTATCTGGGTTCATCGCATCTTCAGGAAAATTACGCAGAGCATGTATGAGTTTCTCAAAGGGTAATTTTACCTGAAAATCAAAATCAATCCATTATAAAAGCAGGATGCAAGTAGTTATTAGAATCTAATGGAGACATGTAGTGGCAAAAATAACTTACTAATTCGTCATGGCAATATTTCAAGAGGGCCAAACCAACTTTAAAAACAATTTTAACACCCTGGGCCAAAAGGAAAAAACGTTATTCAAAACCAAATGAAAAGTACTTCAGAGGAAAGACATCACAATTAAGATTACGAACCTCATGAAGAAAGACATCCCAAATTCTGAGAGCCAAATGGAATGGGAAAGAGTATGAGAAAACAGTTATGAACCACTGGCTTGCATACATGCTAGGATTTATCATTTCTTGGGTAAAATGCTCTCCGACCTTAGGCAAGTGCTCTCTTACTAAACTTTCAAACTGAGAAAGATATTGTTGTACTAGAGGCAGCCCCACCTACTCGAGAAGCATAACAAAACAATTTTCAGAATTCGAGGATGCATTCAGTAACACTCAAAAAACAATACATAATAGTTTTTGATGTAATAATGAGCTAAATCCAGTCTGAGAGGCAGTGGCAGTTTCAGAAAATAATATAACCGGGGCAGTTGTAAAACGAGGGAGACTTTTCAGTTTTCATAAAAGAACAGGGGCAACGGATTTCACACTTAACTCTTTGTCCTTGCATACTACTCTCTGTGGTTACATCAGAATCCTATTTCCTCTTTGTATTGTCCTAACTATATTAGAAATGGAAGCTTGGATATTTAAACAACTGCCACATTAAGGATGGCAAAGGCCAAAGGCAGCAACTCTCAGAGCGAGAGAAGCAAATGGCACAAGTTAACGTCTTTCATCCCTTTCAAAAACTCAATTCATAAGACACATATAAATGCTTATGTCAGTAACCGTTATAAGAAGGTTGTGCATTGCAATATGATTGAACAAAAGCTTCAGCAAATTTTCCCAATAGCCCCCCACCTTAAGATTGTATCTTCTCTACTTTTATTAGCTCATTTCTTCTACTTTTTCACATAAGCCATCACCTCCATTTCCCAGCACTTTATATTCTCTGCTATTACTTTAAAATCATATTGCACGTAAAGGGTAAAAAGGTACAAAGTAACATGCATCAGAATCGTAATCAACTATAAGCTCAGCTTTACGGAGAGCGGTGCTTCTTCCCAATATGTTATTAAAAGTGTCATGCCTACTACTGAAGACCAGCTTTACCAACCATCGTTTACTGTTCTGCTCTTTTAGAGCCCTCTATTTTGCTTTACAAAAGACTTATTTGAACTGCAGAACTATCTGGCAGGGCAACGTAAACCAGGCCTTTGTCACCCCATTGACAAAATAACATGCATGCAGCTAGCTGGCTTAAAAATGAGTACCAAAGACTAAAATTGTGTCTTGAAGAGAAGAATTACCAAATATAAACCTTCCATGGGGGCATGGACGGCTCCTTTCAGTAATGCAACTAACAACCAAAATGCATCTTCTTCACTCATATAGAGAAGCAAAAGACCTGCTACAAATCCCATCCCCTGCAGTTAAAAAACCTCCACTAAGGATTATTTTGACAGTGTAAAGCACAATGATGGAAAGTACCATATATGAGATACAAACCTGAACATATCCAACATCCCGATCGTACACAGAATATGCCTTCAGTACGTTGTAGAGGGACCTTTGACCAGGTCCATGTCTCTGCTGGAAGAAAACATGTGAAGGGAAGGTACGGGATATATCTCGAATAATATCCAATTCTGAAGCGGATGTCTCGTATATTACTAGTTGCTGCAACAAAAGAAACAGTTCCATCAACATAATGACAAAGATTTGGTAAAAGATAAGATAACTGAAAGGTGGATCATGCATAGAATGAGAAACCAACATAAATAGAAAATATCATGAAAGTTTACAATGCCAAGGAATCGGCATCCCAGCCTGCCTAAGCAATAGCTACTAACTCAGACAACACCCCAAGCGAGTTCAATAAATCTACAATCTAAGGAATTTACCGCATGTTTATGTTGGGATCAATCTAAGTGTTGACTCTCAACTTGTGTTGGCTAAGGGTGGTTGTAGCAGCCTCTAAATGAAACTCATTACTAGGTTTTAGACATAGTACACCCCTGGAATGAGGTAATTGAAGAAACACACCCAAATCTGCTATCAAGGTGAAGTTGGTTATCAGCAGGAAAAGGACTTAAGCCTGAAATTAAAACTTTTCTGATAAGTATATAATACCTCTAACATTATGTGCTCAAGATGTCACAAAATTTGGAACGAACGTTTGCAGCAGTTCCCAAACCCGCTAGGATGGGCTTCTTAGTTCTTCTTTCAATACTCCAGTGGAAAAACAAATCACAAAGCCTCAAAAAACAATAATTCAATTTAGAATAAGGAATTGATGTCCCAGAAACCCAAATTCAAAAGAAACCCAAAGTCAGTCAAATCCAGACGGTGAATAACAATCAGTACAAGGACCAATTCAAACAAATACCATTTATAAATGGCATGGTGACATCATAAATTTCACAGCTGTCACCAGTTATGGTCAAGATAACTGCTCATTGGCCTATTAAGATTGATAAGTGATGCTTCAGGCCGTGCATTCGGAGTTTGAAGGGAGCTATCACCTCAGGGTGGGGTCCTCTAACTAGTGCTGACTCCTCATATGTTTTCAGAAGGAGTTCTATTGAAAAGTAATCTAAAAGAGGCACATGTATATGGAATCAACTTGCACTTCATAATAAGAATTGAACATGGATTCTTTCTCCGGCTTATGTTCTTCTTGAAGCATTTAGATTTAATGATTATACTGAATTTTGCCAGTTTAACGTATTCACAACTAGACCGTCAGGTAACATATTCACAAGTAAGATTGCTATGTTTCCATATTCCTTCTCCGTCGATAATTATATTTCAGGAAGAAGGGCCGTACTCCATCTAATTGGGTTCTTTTAGCAAACGTTTCATATTTTTCAATTAGGCAAACTTAGAGAACAGAAGAGTGCAGACAACAGACAAACCAACCATCTATCTAAGCAAAAGGTGTTAGGTTCAGTTCCATCTAATCAGAATATAAAGTTTTGCTCCGCATCCAACTTATTGTCTGTACTCTATAGTCCTAAAGTGTTTGGAAACTATAGCTAGAACTTGAATGTTGGCCACCACTAACAGCGTATCCTTGGAAACTGCAGCAAACATACCAGACCAGCCAACCAGAAAGCAAGCTACATAATAGTTCCACCTTTTTTTATCAAAAGGCCAAATTGTTTCTGCTATAACTTGTCCCACATTGGTTAATTACAACCTCCAAACTAGTATATGACCTTGGGCAGCCTCTGCACTCAATGTCAATTGGTTTTGAGTTGGATACAGTTCCCATCTTCTTAATGACAAGAGTAGAGGAAATTGTGATAATAATTAATAAAGTACTACCATGGCACAACCGCAAAAGTGGAGAGCAAAATTTTAGATGAGCAAATAAAATTTACCTCATAAACCCCTGGGTTCATCAGCAAGAGATCACGACTTCCAGAGATTAACTGCCAAACAAGACCCCTCAGACAATCAGGAATTCCCTTTCTTATGCGCCGTTTGACAACATGAGGTTTCCTTCTTACGTAATGCTTCCAATCACTCCCTCCAACCCCTATCATTTTCCTCCATTTTCTAATCCTTCTTTCCTCCCTGAAAAGTGCTCGTTCACATGATCGGAAGAACATGAACGGAGATTAATCAGTCCAACCAAATAACACCTAGAAGTTGAAAAAATCCGCTCTTGCAAAGAAAAATATCATAACACAACAGCTAACAAATATAAAACTAGCATACGCAATAGACAGAGAATGAAACTCAGGTACCAGGAGTTTCCCCCCAACATTTTAAAAATTAAAACAAACTACAGGTTACATCTACAATTTCCAAGTACAAACATCTTCCAGACTGCAGAAACAAGAAGCCAATAGGGCAAGGAACATAAAGTATAGCACTTGTAGCAAAACGGTTTCAGTATTCTTGGTAAACACAGACATCAATAGAAAACCTCACAAGACTACAGCTAACCTTCCATGCTAATACTTAGTTAATTCACAGTTTCACCGCACATTTAAATCAGGCAGTGCCGACAGTTCTCTTTATACTTATGTAAGACGTAGTATTAAACAAGGCGAATCACATACCTCTCATACTCGAAGGCTGATCTAGTCTTGGCTAAACCATCAGGAGAATTACTAAGTTCTTGCTTTACAAATCCAAATCTGTCTACCCTCACAGCCGGAACTGGTACTGGCTCATACTCGTCTACTTTTTGCTTCTCCATTTCACTACCTTGGAACAGATTCCACACCCCAAAAGGCCACACATACAACAATGTTCTCCATTTCTGTTCACTACTTGGCCAAATACTAAATTAAAAAGCACACAAAACCTGCAAGGCGATAGTAGAATCATTAATATACTAGTGTATATTAATATACTAGTCTAATGCCAATATTAGAGCTTCACAGATAGAAGACATTAATTTGGAGGTGGAATTAAATCCAAGAAAATATAGAAATGCATTAAGGAGCTTAACGTATGAGGCATCCATGAGCTCTCAGGAGTGTGATGACATCCACAAGATACTGGTGGCTGGGGTTAATAACCAAGACACCAATGTGATTCTCAAAGAACTCGATAGTAGTAAGGCAGTTGGGAGAAGATTGGGGGTGGACTTTCAATTTACAGAAGAAATCATAATGAAAAATATGATTGAAATTGAAGCTAAAGAATATACTTTGTCACAGAGAAACAGCTCAGCTTGCTGATTTTCTTAACAGAGTTGGGGGTATATTCCAGTGCACAATGAAGATAATTTCCTGGAATATTATTAGAGGGCTGGGAATTCAGTCAAGAAAATATTTCTGTCAAAGCTAATCAAAGAGGGAAACCCAGAAATTCTGATAGTTCAGGAGTCTAAGGTGGAGAAATTTGAATTTTCAGAAATAAAGTGTGGTGGGTGAAAGAAATCTCAGATTTGGCTAGTGGTTTGGGGTCTAGGTCCTTTTAGATCGGTGGGTAGATTTTGTACAAATTGTGGCTATACAAAATCTTGGGTCTCACTCATTTTTTGCAGTTCTATCAAAAAATCAGAAATTTGGAAGCTGCTTATCTCAGATTGGAGTATTCTCTACCAGATGAAAGTTAGGCTTCCTTTAACTCCAGCAACAAGCAATTACAAATACAATAATCAAGGGATGATCAATTTCTATCTAGTCGAAGACAGAGTTTCAATTAGTAGAAACCCACAATTAGTAGTTTCCCACTTTCAATGCCCAATTAGGAGATCACAAGGAGGAGACCAGACAAACAGATGCAATTCAAATACCCATGAAATTGAACATCTAACATTAGAAAAACAAAATAACCTTGACAAGCTTGTGAAAAGGATCGAAACCCATGAGGAATCTCTACTTGACGTCAAATGGGTTTGTCCTATAGCAATCGTGAATCACCTCGCCATTCAAAACGTACCCAGAGGGAGTTCAAAAGAAACAACTGAGAGTCTGGTGATTTAGGGTTTTTTCACGATCGTTCAATCGACGAAACTACGCCATTCAGAAATGAACGAAACCAGATGATTTGCCGACAAACGGGGGAAAAAAAAAAAGGAGAAATGGAAAATTCTTTTACTTTGTCAAGGGTTGTCAAGGGTCAGGCTATGTTTGGAACATGGGGAAGGAAAGGAAAAGGGAAGGAAAATAAAATGAGAGGAAAGTAAGAGGAAAGTGGGAGGAAAATTTCACTATTCACAAAACTTAATTTTTTTTATTTGCCCTCCTCCTTCTTTCCAAACCAAACAACAAGAGGGAAAATTTTTCATTTTCCTTCCCTTTTCCTTTCTTTCCTCATGTTCCAAACAGAGCCTCAATTTACTGAACTATTCCATTTTGGGAAGTTTAATTATTGATCGGAAGTCTTGAAACTACCGCAGAAAGGGACCCGGGGAGGTGCTGTGCAGCAGCAGCGTGTTGTGCACGCTTCGTGGTAGCACTCCGGTGGGGCTCTGATGATCGGAAACGTTTACCGCGTAGATCTCGTCGAGTAAAATAAGTGTGTCAAAAATCAACTTGATTGGATATCATTTAGTGTTTCATCGGAACACATTTAACTTAGCAATAATAGGTTCTAGTGGTTTAATCTGGTGTTTCGGATCCATTATTTTTAAGATAATAATATTCCGATAAGGTACTTGATGATATTCAAACGAGTTTATTTTTGGCACACTTCTTCTCCTTGACGAGTTCTACGTAGTGAATGTTTCCGATCATCCGATCAATCCCGGAGAGCTGCCGCCATGCGTGCATAGCACGCTGTGCAACATCACAGCACCTCCCCCTTGTCCCACTGCAAGTGAAACAATCCGTTCGTGAACAACTTGGTGTTTCGCTCATTCGAGATCGATTCGTTAAGATTTTATTAAGCTCGAGCTCGAACTCACAAAAAATTATTAAACAAACTTGAACGCTAATATGCTTGATTCGGCTCAAGCTCAAGCTCGCAAAATAAAATCATAAATAAGCCTAAAAATTATCATTGCTTCTTATTAATTCGAAAGTGTTATGTTGATGAATAGTACTGAACTATAGCTAATTATATCACTATTTCAAAATAGGGTCTTGTAGGTTAAACATTTATTTAAGACACAGTACATGTGCAAATTCAAAACTCTTCCTATTATGCAAGTAGGAATGTATGTTATGTCGTTGGCTCGTGAACAAGCTCAGGCTTGAGTCAAGCTTTGACTGGCTCAATTCGTGCTCGGCTCGTTAACTATCTACTATGTTCGAGCTCGAACTCGGTGAAATTTTAATAAACAAGCTTGAACACAATGAAGCTCGACTTGACTCGATTCGTTTGCAGCCCTATCTTAAACACTAGCTAGCGGTCTATTTGGATGAGATATTAGAAAGGGGTATTGCGACAATTTCATTTTATGGTTTGCGACAATTTCACACAAGAGTATTATTTATGGCTTGTTGGATTTAGTAAAACCCCCAAGGGATGTTAATTATGGATTGCCTAGACCTTATGCATAAATAATACCTCTTACAAGCTTACAATGCCCTCAATCCACCTTAGAAGCTCTAATTTATCGCTATCCCCTCATTTCAACTACAAAACAAACCAATATTGTTTTATCTCCTTTATTACAAAATTCTTTCAAACTAAGTAACTATTTTATATACTCTTAATAAATATTACATCAATAATGTGGGTCTACCCTTAATAAATAATACTTCTACTATCTTATCAATATTATTATTTTATCCACCCAAAACTAAACTCATATCACATCTAATCGAGCCGTAATAGTAATACTTAATTTTTTTCGCCATTTAAATATTAAGTTATCATCCTTAAAGTCCAATAATCCCCAAAAGACCCTTCACATAGAGACCCTTCAGTTGCCATAATTATGAGAAATTATTCTCTCTTGTGGAGCAAATTCATGTGTGCATATTTCTGTTGCAATAAAAAATAAAAAATCATGCGGTGCTCCAAATGTATTGTGATTGGTAAATATTGCAAAACCCATGACTTTTGTATTCATTTCTTTCCTATTTTTGGCCTTTAACTACCAAAATTTTCCTTGCATTCAAATCTCTCTCTTAGTAAAATTTTCCTATTTATTGTTAATTTTAAATTATTGAGAGGTAAATACGACTAAGTTTTATCTGTGATTCTTTGCATAGCACATGTACCTCGTTTGTATATTCTATTTAACAGTCATTTTTATGATTTTTTTTTTCTCTAAAAATCATTACAATTAACTAGGTCAATTGGCTTATTTTATTGCTTTTTTCATTGGATTAGAATAAGCAGTGCAATGTTCTATTAAATCCAGCGGTTAGAAGTGTGTGTAAATTAGCTCCCATTGCAAAAGGGAAAAGTATTACTTGTTTTTTTTACTAATTTTTTAGCAAGATTGGAACTTGGTAAAACACTTTACTCATCTAGCAATGTGAAATAGATTTCAAAAGGTCAGAGCATGTCAATTTGATGCTATTCTAATGGCGACAATAAGGCATTAGTTTGGACTAGAATGTTTAAAGGGAAATAATTTTCACACCTCCTTTTGATAATTTCACACTTTTTTTGTCTTCTAGTGGAAAAATTGCACATAAAAAGTATGCTACAAGACAAAAGGGTGTGCAATTATAGAAAAAGAGGGTATGAAATCATTTACCTGTTTAAATTGAATTAGTAATTGTTTCCTTAATCTTTCTGTTAATTTTAGGAACATTGTCATTTTTTTTTATATCTATATTGAAGGTAGGATTGAAAAAGTAAAAATTTAACAAATAGATACTAAAGATAGAAGTAAGACGGAAAAAAAAAAAGAGGACAAAATTTTATTTTTGTTGTTTGGATGAATGAAACTGTCAATTTGTGATAAAAACTTAACAAATAATACTAATAGTCATTTTTATTTTTTTGGTTTGGACAAACTGAAATGGTCCAGTGGTTTGACTAAAACTAAAAAAATACTGTCAACAAAAATTAATCACTTTCAAAATCAATAAATTAAATTAGTTTAATAAGCTAAACTCAATTTTAATTTTTCGTAGGATGAAACATATGAAGTGAAAAATATGATGCATATGAAGTGAAAAATACACAGCCGAATTTATGGCCGGGTTTAAAACACCTTTCCCATGATGTGTGAAGATATTGGATTTCCCGTGATGCTTTAGAGATGGAAGAGAAAAAAGTAGAAAATGAGATATGCAAGATAATGGATAAACAACAACACATTGAAAAACTAAAATTTTATTTTTACGTAATTATATACGTCAATGTTGCATCATATAACAATGTTCCATCAGCATTTCATAATTTTTTAATGTTTAAATTCGCGAAATGATGTTGCAATACTATTTTTAAAACACAACAAATACCGGCGGGATTAATCTTAAAATCCTACAATAGCATGTTTGCAGGCTGGGGGCTTCTGGGCCTGAGCCTAAAAAACGGGTCCGGCCTCTAAAATCCTGCAATAGCATGTTTGCAGGCTGGAGGCTTCTGGGCCTGAGCCTAAAAAGCGGGTTCTGAGCCTAACAAACGGGGCCGGCCTCTAAAATCCTACAATAGCACGTTTGCAGGCTGAAGGCATCTGGGCCTGAGCCTAAAGAACGGGGCCGGCCTCTAAAATCCAACAATAGCACGTTTGCAGGCTGGAGGCTTTTTTTTTTTTTTTTTCACTTTCAACCAGACCGGTCTTACCACTATGGCCCAGTTTCTATTAGCCCAACGGCCCAAACCTGATTTCCATCGAATGCAGAGGTACAAATTTTCATTTTTCCATCGAAAAACAGAGGTAATTCCGTACATTAGACCCCGAGAATTTGTGTGGATGACATCTGAGCGCCTGAAACACACAAAATAATCCCATAAACCCCAAATACAGTTATCATCATCTTGTTAAAGAAGATCAGCTGAAGAATTTCCCTTTTGTCTGTTTCCGCTGCCAAGCTGATAAAACCAGGTATTGCCGGTTTTCTCCCCCCACGAAGGATTCAATATCTTAGCCAAGTTTGTTTTCAAGAAAATCCAGTCTTGGGTGTGCATTCTTGATGGAAACTTTTCACTAATTGGAAATGGGTACAATAGTTCTTTTTCCAAATAATGGGTTCTTTGTTACTCGAGGACAATTGACAGTTCATTCTGGAAAGTCTCAATCTTTTGGAAGAAGTAAAAGTCTTAATTGCTCATTTTCTAACTCTAGCTTTAGTTCGGCTTCTTTTCAAATATTTGGGTTTCATGGCGTTTCTAAATCTCCACATAGGTTGCAGTGTAAGACTATGATTAGGTCAGTGATAAATAAAAGTAGTGAATATCAAGGTACCCAGTTTGGAAGAAAAGAAAATGTTGGTATGAGAAAGAGATTTTCATTAAGACTGCGCCCAAGGCTGAGGTTGCTGTCAAAAAGATTGAAAAGGGTTTCGATTTGGTCATTCTTGAATGACCTTGTCAAGTTTTTTCGGAATAATGTGATAGGAGTGGTAGTTGCTGTTGCCCTGGGGATGTGCTATTTGTTTCTGTTTTTAACGAGAACGCCATCTCCGAAAGTTGTCCCTTATTCAGACTTGGTAACGAGTCTTCAAGGTGGGGAAGTAACAAGAGTTGTGTTTGAGGAGGAATCACGTCGTATATATTATAACACCAATTCGTGGAATGTTGAGAAAGATCAAATATCAGAAGATAAATCCTTAGTTAGCAATGGTCAAGATGGGGATGTTGTTGATTCGGTTGAAACCAGTGGTGTCGCGAGAAGGCATGGAGTAACAGATTTGAATGTGTTCAGAAAATTGATGAGGATCCAAGCTTCTAAACCCAAGTGGGAGTACTCTACTAGAAAGATAGACAATGACGAGAGCTATCTTCTATCTTTGATGAGAGATAAGGGAACTACATATAGCTCTTCTCCTCGGTCACTACTTTGGTTGATAAGAAGTGTTGTGGCTACTGTCCTAGTTTTTTGGCCTCTTCCTCTTTTCATGTGGTTTCTACGTCGTCAACTTTCTGATGCTAATGGCCCTGCAAAAAAACGAAGGTCTAGCGATTCTATGGTTAGATTTGACGATGTGGAGGGCGTTGATACGGCTAAGGTGGAGCTTATGGAGGTAACATATATTGACTCGCCTTCTATCTAGTAGATGAGCTTCTCTAGTCCTACCTATTATGTTAGCAATATATTCAGGTTAGTATTTTGTGTCTCGAAATTTGTACATTCGTTAGATGCAACTCACGAGTTTTGTAGGTTTCACTTTGTCTCATGCATTTGCTCCTCTTGTCATTGTAGTAGTGCATCGGTAGGTTACAAAGCTCATGACGTGTGTTGACCGACCGCTGAAATGGCATTTGTTGATTGTGAATTTGTGGTTCATTTTTTTTCTTCTTCTTATGGTTCTTTTTTTTTTTCCTCCTTCTTCTTTTTCTAGTGATTGGAGAGCCATTGGTTGAGTGTGCGAGGCTTTTGGATTTCTCTGTTTAGTTGGTGCCTGGTGGACTTCTTTCCGTCCTTTATTGTACTTGTCCTTTAATTTGTATATTCATTTATTTTTCCGAAATTTTTTTGTTTTGAGTTTATGTTCTCCAAAGCTAATCAAATTTCTACCAAGGTAACTAGGAGAGAATTATACGTAACTTAAGTCGTGGTGCTTTATAGATTTGTTTTTAAGGAAATGGTCCCTCGTAGAGTGAACAAGTTTCTCTTCACTTGTTCACGTAAAATTGAGTTAATTAAGCATGCCACTTTTTAATAAACAGTCATCAAGGGCT
This sequence comes from Vaccinium darrowii, assembly GCA_020921065.1. Taxonomy (NCBI): domain Eukaryota; kingdom Viridiplantae; phylum Streptophyta; class Magnoliopsida; order Ericales; family Ericaceae; genus Vaccinium; species Vaccinium darrowii. The sequence continues at coordinate 10,160,760 of CM037158.1, read as the reverse complement.
ACTCAAAACTTATATAGAAGAATATGCAAATCTAGCAGCATCACTTTAGTGAATAACAGAGTATTTCAGTTCCCCTAGAAAGAAGACATTTTTTAAGTAAGCATCTCCTGTCTAAAGACTCCAAACTCACGAGTGACACATATCAACCTTCCAATTTTATGCAAATGTAGCAAAGAACTGGGAATGAAGACCTTTCACAATTTATGTCCTTTCAATGTGAATCTTGGTTATTCACTGTAAATTATAGTTGTTTCTTCAGTTGTTCTTAGTGTCCCTGACTTATGCCACAATAGAGGGTAATCTGGTCTATAGCAGTTAGGCAACAAGGGAAGATGGTTCTTTGGCAGCATGTCGTCTTAAGACTTTTGCATCACAAGCTAACAAATAAAGTTTATATGTCTATGTGCATGTGTGGGGAACATGTAGTGAAAAAGCTCTAAGCAGCATCTTCTCTGGGCCAGAGCACCCAATTGGGTCTTACACAACAAAAGGTTAGATAACCCTTCCAGAGTTTCATGGTAGATAGAAAGCTTAGCAGGCAACCTGGTTGGTGCATTACTTGGCACTAAAAGTGGTAGGCGCTAGGTGGTCTGCTTTCCCATTTTGTATGCATCATAGGCATAGTTGTCAAATCGCGAATCGAATCGAGAATCGGAATAACCCTTTTCCAAATCGTGAATCAAATGGAATCGTGAATCGTAATGATTCGGTCTAAGTTTCAAAAATACTTGAAAATTGTGTCTATGCACTTGCTTAATAAAGATACATTGTAAAATTGACAAATTTAAGCTTAAATCAGTGTTGAAGTTTTTTTTTCTAACATGGTCTAATAGGAAAGAGTAGATATTTGTACATGAAACTAAATACTATAATGAACTGGATATATGCATATAGATATTAATATTCATTATAAAAATTGAAAGGTTAGAAAATTGAAAGGTTAGCCTTACAACAAATAACAATAAAAGTTTAGTACAAAACTAGTTTATATGGCGAAATTAAGGTAAAACCGCTAAAGTGATTTCAAATTAGTCGAATGTTATAATTGTGGGAAACCTTGATTCGCATATAGATTCGTATCGTTTTTGCATGAATCGTGAATCGAATCGCAAATCGAACCGTGAATCGTATGATTCACTACCGATTCTAGATAAACCTTGATTCACCTATAGATTCGTATAGTTTTTTCTTTAATCCTGAATCGAATCGCGAATCGTGCGGTTCTGACAACTATGATCATAGGATAATGTACATTAGTGAGTATATGATGTAATACTGTAAATGGAGAGATTATTATGTTGAAGCTATAGCCAAAAAAATAAAAAAACTAGTTTTGTTGTATAGAGAAGGAGGCCTAGTTATAAATCAACTGCTTGGGGAGGAGCAGACCCCATGTAGCACGGATGCTTTGCTGGAGGTTAGTACCGGTGTGGGACACTTGGCGGATACCGACACTTTCCGAGCACGTGTCCAACACTCAAATCTAATGTGTCCTGTATTTTTCGTTAACTTTTTCCATTTGGACTCTCTGGGACTCTCTAAACGTGCCAGGACACTGTACGGAAACTTGCGGGGGTCTTCAATTTGTGTGCTTGATGATGGTAGATTGAATATAAAGGCATGTGTGACATGCAAATTCTGTACTAAAAACATCATATGGTCCTCTGAGGCTCATATTGTATTTATACAATAAAAACATATGGCTTTTCCTAAGCATGTGCCCAAGGTGTCGTGTCCTCCATTTTTTGAAGATTTGCGTGTCGAAGTGTCGGTGTCATGTCACTTGTCCGTATCGGTGCTCAATAGGGCAGGCAGACCTAGAGTTGCATGGGTTAACAAAGATATGCTCATATCAATTAAGTAAATTTAACTTTCCATGGTAGTCGTTAACAGAGAGGAATGGCAACAAAGACTCAGGTGGCTGAACCCAATGAATCAATGATTTAAAGGACTTATTTAGGTTTGGCTTGGATCATTTGTATGGAGGGATTATTTTATAGATGTTTATCTTTTTTTAGGTTAAAATTCCTTTTATTCAGTTTAATCCTTTTTCTGACTAAATGCTTTTGCGTTTTTGATATTTATCATAGATAGTTTCGTGCCTTCAAGGAGCTATTAACTACAATAAACTAGGAGCGAAGTTACCTAGAGGTGTGCTGCTGGTGGGTCCTCCAGGGTCAGGAAAAACATTACTAGCCCGTGCAGTAGCTGGGGAAGCAGGAGTGCCGTTTTTCACAGTGTCTGCAAGCGAGTTTGTGGAACTTTTTGTTGGGAGAGGGGCAGCTCGCATTAGAGACCTTTTCAAGGTGGCAAGGAAGAGTTCACCCTCAATTATATTCATTGATGAGCTTGATGCTGTTGGAGGAAAGCGTGGTAGAAGTTTCAATGATGAACGAGACCAAACCTTAAACCAGGTAACTGTCTATACCTTCAATCAGATTCATCTTTCGTCTTCTACTAAAATGTATTGGGATTTGCATAATTTTCAGACTAGGTTTTGGGACTTTATTCATTGCATGTTTCACGCTGTTACTGAGAAGTTCTTGTTCTTCCCATGTGTTACCAGTTCTTGCTGCATACTATTATGAATTGCACAAATAAGTTAGCCATGCCATAGGATTTTTGAGTAACACAATACATATGTTAAGTTTTACGGCACTATTTGTATGCAATATGCGTGCATAATTTGTGTCTTTGACTCTTAGGCTCCGTTTATTTGAGCGTAAAATATTTTCTTGTAAATTATTTTCCAGATTTCCGGTGTTTGGTTGCACAAATTAAGAGGAAAATAATTTTACCTGTAAAAATGTTTTCCACTAATCACGTAAAAAAGACTTACGGATGAATTTAAGAAATATCATTTCCCGGCATGGATCCCTCTTCTTGCCACCCCCACCTCTGATCCCCTGTTCTCTTTCTCTCTCTCTCTCTCTCTCTCTCTCTCTATTTATTGAATTTCAGGAGAACACTTAATCTCCTGCCAGGTGGGCAATGCAAAGACTGTTCCTTGCTTTATGAAATGTTTACATGAGAATATATATTTTTTCCTAGCTAACCAAACACGAAAAACAAAAACAAAAAAAATCTGTTTTTGCACAAAATTATTCTGGATAAAAATTATTTTTTATTGTAAAATGTTTTATGCCAAACAAATGGAGCCTTAGTGTACCGGTGGACCAGTGGTGGTGGCGTTATGAGCAAGAGTTTGAAATGTGCTGAAAGACATGCCAACCCTGGGTATGGGAAAGAAAAAGGTGTAAAACAAAATGAGGCAAAACAATGGAGTGCGAAGAGAAATGAAAAAGGCAGCTGCCAGCCCAAGCGGTGCAGGAAAAACCATCCCTCACAAAACCATCTCTGAACACTCTTAAGGAAGCTAGAAATGCATCCTGTAAAATGTGCACAATTGCGCCAAACCTCATGACAACCCTAACAAACATAACGATGGTGATGAAGATGTCGTCAAGTAAAGTTTATTCATGATTCTTCTTCTGTGACAACTAGTTTTCTTGTTTGAAGTCTCAACTACTCCTATTGGTGGAAAGAAGAGGAAAGCTCACTTTTTTTCGACCCAGTTCCTCCACCACTGAGAACCCCACTTAGTAAGGATGTTTTTACATACATAAATGATATTGATTAGGCTTACAGCTACGCAGAACTTGTAAAATAACTCAAAACCGTTGAACAACTATACCTAAATTGCTCTCTAAACGTAAACTTTTTTTTAGCAAGAAAAGTAGGATTTTGAAGAACTACGGAAGGTGGGGGAGCATACATAAAAGAGATACTGAGCGGGATAGAGAGAAAGAAGAGAGACAGAAGGAAATGAGAGGAGTCAAGGAAAAACGCGGAGGTGGAGGAGCGAAAGACTGAATCTAACTGGGGTTTGCAGTGGTGGAGGAAATGGATCCGTGCAAGTGGGCTTTCTCCTGCCTATACTACTGGTCATATGATACGAATCTTATGCTGTGTATTAAGCACGTCTCTTGCTGAACAGAATGCGACTCTTTTGCTCCTTCGCCACTTCTCTCTGCCATGTCTCCTTGCTTGCCATTCTCTCTCTTGTTCTATAACTCGCTGCATAACTCCTATGTCTTGTGCTCCCCCTCTTTCCGTTAGTTTTGAAACCCTGCTTTTCTTTCTAAGAAGGAAGTCCCATTTGGAGAGCAATTTGGGTACAATTCTTCCACCGTGTTGGACTTCTCTTACGATTTGTTTGTAGCCGTAAGACTAAACAATCTCATTTATATAGTTAAATATATTGTTAGTATAATGTTTAATCGGAGATTTGTTTTGGTGAAGTACTTCATTATTCGATAGTAGTTATTGGTACTCTCACTTTATATCTTTCTTATGCCTTGTGCTCACCGCACCTTCCGTAAGGTTAGAGTTGTGTTTTAAACTTGTCCAACAATCTATACGGATCATGGCACTGAGTAACAAATGGAACAGTAAATCTTGACATAGATGCAGTAGATACAATATCGTGAAACAACATAGGGGTGTGAAAACCAATAGGTTTGTTGCTTCCAAAAGGAAAACGGATCTCTCAGAGTTGCATCCTGAACTCAAAAAGAGTAATTGGGTTCTCTTAATAACAAAAAACTGTAGTACGCCGGAATCTAACTGGGGTTTTGGGTGGTGGAGGAATTGGATCCTTGGGAGTGGGGCTTCGTCTGCTTGTACTGTTCACACTGTTACAATTCTTCCTTATTCTGCATACTGTTACACTCGTCCCTTGCTGAGCAGAATATGACTGTTTCCGTTGAGAAATGCCACACTTTTTAGTTGCTGGGAGAACTCAAGTACTCTCTGTCGGATTCAGGAACGACTCTTAGCTATCTTTCTTCCTTTGGAGGAGACATGAGCAAAACAATCAACCTATTGTTGTTGGGAAACAGAAGCTATATACAACCTTCTGAGAGTGTGTTTGACTTCATCAATCTGAATTGCATCAGGAACTTCTAGATCTCGATGAAGTAGAATTGGTTGTGGAAATTACAACATAAATGAAATAAGTGGAGTGCCAAGAAACACTACTAGGTTTTTCGTTGTTTGATCAAACAGTCCCTTAATTTAATGAATTCCTGAAATTCTGAATGTGTTACAAATTACCATATATTCCAAAGATTTCTGGTCTTTAATTAGCTCTCATGTTTCTTTTTGCCTTCACAGTTGCTGACAGAAATGGATGGCTTTGACTCAGACATGAAGGTGGTTGTCATAGCTGCAACTAATAGACCAGAAGCGTTGGATCCCGCCCTATGTAGGCCTGGACGCTTCTCAAGAAAAGTATATGTGGGAGAGCCAGACGAAGAAGGGCGGAGAAAAATTTTGGCTGTGCATTTGAGAGGAGTTCCTCTTGAGGAAGACAGTGATCTTATTTGCAGCTTAGTTGCGTCTCTTACCCTGGGATTTGTTGGCGCTGATCTTGCAAACATTGTCAATGAAGCCACTTTACTTGCTGCTCGCAGAGGTCAGCTTGAAATCTGTAGCCTTATTGATTTTTTGATAAAATTTATATTTGTCTACAGTGGTACTCCCTCCGTCACATTTTGTTTTCTCCTTATCGTTACTTTAGGCTTATGTGTTTTTTATTTTGTTCTTTTTAGATGATTTTTAAAACTTTGCTACAACTGGTTGAATTTTTTGAGTGGTGAATTTATTTGACAAGTTATCCACACAAGTACAATTATTTTTGGATCCAATTAAAGGTCGCGACTTCAGAAGATGGACAAAAAAATCTTATCCGCAGTTTGGGATGATATAAGCTTTAACATGGCCCTGAATGTTAATTCATTCACAATCGAATTTCTTTCTTACAAAAAATATGCATGTCTTGCCGCAAGTGACTTAGTGTTTCCCTTTCTCGATTCATTTATCAACGGCCAATACCTTGTATACAGATGCTGCAACATTTGCCCCTCTATCCCATGTTCTTTTATCACTGCTTTTTCTAAAATGTTGTCTTCATGATTCCGTTACTTCCAAGTTGAATGCCTCTGGCCAAAAAGTAAGTTTTATCATATTCCTTTTTTCATGTCACAGGTTGTCAATTTGTCTCAAGGGAAGACATAATGGAAGCTATTGAAAGAGCAAAATATGGGATCAACGATAGGGCACTTAGACCTAGCACGATAAGCAAGGAACTCGGGAAAATTTTCCCTTGGATGCCATCTCTGATAGGAAGGAACGGCACTAGGCCGGACGATATGCAAGGTCCACTGGGCTATCAAACTCTCTAAGCTATCGAGTATGTTTTCTTTCACACTGCCAGTTTTTAGTATTCAGAGAACTCCAGAGGTTATTGTTTGATATTATGTGTTGAGATAAATCTGTTTCAAAAGAAAGGGAAACTGCATAGTGGCTCCCTTTTCAGTAGGGATGCTAGATTTTCCATGCATTGGTGCCCCTGACATTCGGCCCCCTTATTTCTGCTCTCTTTTGCCATATTATACACCAGGTTTGGCTTTGCCAAATCTGTCAGATCAACTACATTCTCCCCTCCCATCAGTTTCCCGGGAAATACATTGCAACATACCCAAAAAATGTACTATAAAAAACTTCAAATCAACATTGCAAAACGCAATTGAACCAGTGGAGTAACCGCTTCCTTGGCATATGTTGCTATTTTCCCTTGAATCACTGTAAATGCTGCTATAACATGCTATTTAATATTTCTGTTTGTATGTGGTTTACGTAAACCGGACTGTACTGCAAGCATGACTTGTGATTGATGGTGCTATGCTTCTACAAGAACAAGTATGACAAAATGGGACCGAGTACCAACACCTGGAGAAAATGAAAAGAATTCATATAACCAAGCCCAAGGGTTGCATGGATCTTGGCTCTGTCAAGGGAAAAGAACGAGAGGAAAACAATAGTGAATTTTGGTTTTCTCAAGGGAGAACGGAAAATCTTATAGTTGCTACTCCATTTTCTTTCCCTCACCCTTTTTAAGTCTACTCCAATCTAAGATTCGAACACAAGCTGAGGAACTGAGTGGAGTATTTCTCATCAACCATGAATCAACCAACATGATTAAACACTGGTTTCCAACAAGACCCACCAAAACGTTGTTTAATTGGAGGGGGATGACGATGATTTCACTTGGACTTCTCCTTTTTATCTCAGCTTCTAAGTTGCTCACATCACCTTCCACAACAATTTTGTAGGCAAAAGAGTTGAATCCTTTATTCCAGGATTGGCGCATTGGTAGTCACTTGACAATTAGAGGCTTCAAATTATAAGAATTTAGTTTTGGAGTACCATCGTGCCATCAATTCCTATATTGAGTCTGTCGGCCCAGCTTCAATTGAGTTCTCTGCTAGAGAAGACGGTGGGATTACTTCTTTAGATTAGTCAATTTACTGGGTCGGAAACCTCAAAAACCAAACACGGTTGTAAGTCCCAATCAACTGGGCTCAGCTAAAAAAAAGTGTAATCCTCACCCTTGAATCCAAATGATCCATGAAACTTTTGGAATCTGGTTCCTGTCATGTTTCCAGACAAGAATTTGGTGCGACATTGACACCCACTTTTGTCTTTGCAATGATACAATACTGCTCCTTAAACAATTCATAGGTAATTTGTTGATATCTTACGATTATATTAACTTGGTACTGGTGAGTTAAAAGAGCAAGGCCCGTGGATATTCTGGGGAAAAAAAAAAATTTGAAGTCATACTGCTGGCTAATTTTTGCGTCATTACGTGTTAATTAAAAGGATTATACTTTGATTAGCATTGACATGAATGATAATCTCCTTCATTCCTCTTAGCTGAGCTTGCCAAACAGGACTCCAAGACTTACCGGCCAATGGAGTTTTGGCCAGAGTGCCCACCGACGGTTAAGTCAGCAACATGATAAGAGTTCTTCGTGATCAGATTCAACCAAGCGAGAAATCGAAGGCAAAGGTTAGAATAGAGAAAGCAAGGGTGAGAGTACCGATACGTTGTTTGCATCCTGTTTACTTGTCCAAGAAGGTTCATTTCTTCTCGGCTATGCCGCTTGCCAAATACCCTGTTGGTCCGACACTCTTCATGCCGGCTATTTTTTTCAGCAGGCACTCTTTGTGTTGAGTTTTTTTTTTTTGATAACTAGGTGTCCGGGCCAGCTAACGCGCACATCGATTGATCTTGGGACCAATTTCTTCGTCCACTAGCGGGGGTCCCATTTAAAGCTGAGCAAAGCGTTGTGTTGTGTTTCGTGCCTAGCTCTTACGTGTCACAGGCCATTATTTCATTTGACATTCATTAATAGCATCGCGATTATTGTCCGTATGTGCTTATTATAATTTCACGTCACACTGGAGTACTAAATTGTAATTTCAAAACTCGCTTTTAAAAGAGACCTACAAAGAGACTTGAAAGAGCACAAGGGCGTAAAGCCCTTTGTGCTGCTAAAAGGAGTTGAGACTTCCTTTTCTTTTTCTTTATTTTACGAAGAGTGTTCCGATGAACCGCACTAATTTCTTCAGTCTCTCTCACCAGCCTTTCCACGTGTTTCCGTGAGCTAAGATAGCCCCAAAGACAAATCGTTGCTAAGAAGAATCTACCTCGCGTTTTTAGAATGGTTAGCCTGCCAAAACAAGTTAATTAACCACTACGACAAAGATTTCTCTTTTTCAGTTGGTACAACATTTTTTCTGCTTCTTTTCACTGGGTACAATCGAAACATAAAACCTACCCTACCAATTATTGTGGTTACTTTTTCTTTTTTCTACTTTATTGTATATTTATCTCCATACTTTTAGGTGGACAGCCACAGAAGACCTGTGACACCAGTAGCAAATGCCATACTGCAATGTTGGGAAAGCCCATTCTGTTTATTTAATTTATACGGTTAGGATAATACAGGATTACACATTATCCAAGTATCAGCTGCTATCCATTCAATAGAAAAATTGCATTATTAAAGCTAGAATTATTGAATAAACACAAATTCCAATGCAGTTGGTGTCACAATAACCATGCCATGCTTGTATCTTTCATCAATGGCTTCGTAATTTTTTAGTCGTGCGATGTCGTGGTACGTGCTTTTTGTCCATATTATTTGGGAATTAATAATCTCTAATGTGAAAATCTCTCGCATGTCATTTACGTGAAGCAAAATTAGATACATGGTCTCATTTTATTATTTAAGCTGTTTATTTTGTAGATACCGGTATCAACTCGTTCATGCAAAATATTAGGTTGATTGGACTTCGGTGACACTATATTTGAACGTGCAATGTTTGTCTTGACATAAATTTGTGGGTCATATTTATTTTCTCGGTATTGATACTTATTTTTTAGTGATCGATATGCACTCATCCATGTAAAATTAGGTGGATTGGACTTCGGTATTCTATGCGAATAAACAATGTTTGTCTTGCCATAAATGGAGAATCAAAGGCCAGCCGTCTATTGCTCTAAAAACAAATATGATTCGACAAAGTCTTTACCCATGTGTGATCAACCTGTAATTTTGCATGGATAATCTCCATTCGAGATCTATAAAATAAATGGCTCGAGCTATCGAATAAGAATTTGATGAGTTCTATTCTACGTCATGCGACGCCGCATGATTTTTTTTTATTTTTGGAGCTGGCTACATGATCCTTCTCTTTCATTCTAGTTCAAGTTATTGACAAACACAGAGATACATCACCATAAATTAAGCTTGCAAATCATGGAAGGATGAAATCATTGTTTACTCCTTGCTTGACATTCATATGAGATTGGATACAATGATCCAAGAATCTCTTTGGAGTGCAATAATCCACCAAGTAATTGCAGCTTTCACACATCAAATTATTGCAGCTTTCATTCTCCTCTTCAATTCTTTCCTGTAACAATAAGAAATGTTTAACACAACATTTGAAAATCAATCTCCCTCTTAAACTGATGATTTTTAAAAACTTTCTGTCAACTAAATTTACCTCAAGAGTTGTCTGTCAAGGGTGGATGCAGATAAGATTCCTCTGTTCTCTTCAGCTCTCCTCAGAAGATAAGGCATGACTAGCTCTACCGGTCCGAAAGGCAATAACTTACTAACTTGGAACCCTGCATTTCTCAGGCCAAAGGAAAGTGAATCAGCCATTCCATATAGCTGAGCAAATTGAAGCTTCTGCTTTTCCTTTTCGATTCCCAGTTCTCGCGCTTTCTCCACTGCCTTGGTTCCTATCCACCGCAACACCACACGTATAAGAATTAAAAAAAACCCACAATGGATTTTCACACGAAAAAGAACCCGATTTCAAGAAAGTAAAATAACGTCGATTTTTTTTTTTTACCTGATTCGAAATTGTGGGTTGCAAGAACAACTGCACCAGAGCCATTCGCAGTCTTTTCAAGCATGAAAGAGGCACAATCATTGAAACATGCATGTGTTTGATCAATTGTGTTGTGAATAGGGGACTCAACTCCCAAAGAAGAAGCTAATTTCCTTTCACTAGACATATAAGCTCCCCTCACCAATTTAACCCCCATTGGCACTCCCATTTTCTCGGCAGCACTCGTAGCTGAGTACAATCTCTCCTTTGCATCTTTTAAATAAGATTGAATCGTCCCGTAAACAATAGGGTTATCGTCCTTGTTGTATCTGAGTGCAGCGGAGTACGTGAAGTAATCGATCGAGGGTTGAACGGAGGTGTCCTCTGCATCGATCATTATAGGGACATTGGCTTCTAAGCATTTTTGACAAAGTTTCTCCAGTCTTTGATGGCCTAAATACAGGTTTTGCTCTTCTTCCGGGGTTAAAGGGTCTGGTTTTCTTGGGGTGTGATAAAACGGGCTCGAATCGGTGAAAATCGGAAGAGTGTTGAGCTTCCATGGAAGTTGGAAAGATTCATTTTTGTATTCCCATCTCAGGAGATCACTCACTCTTTTGAGCAAACCAATTGGGCAAATTGCAGTGATTTTCACTATCACGAAGCTTACCTGTTCACAGGAATTTCATCTCTGATCACATGGAAACAAACATTAGGAATGCGAAAATATAAAAAACAGAGAAAGTGACAGACCAACAAAAATGTTTCATTGCAGGAATATTGCTTTTTCATTTTGTGCCTTTGTTGTATAATCAAATGAATCTTACAGAAGATGGTGGTAGCGATATCGCCGCCTCAACCGTCTGAAGAAACCCATCCAAATTCCGATCACACGACTCATTGTCACCCGCATGTTCCAACCCGTAAACCAACATCCCTCTAAGCCCACAATTCCAAATCTCCTTAACTTTTTGACACGCCTCGGCCTGGTTCTCACCGGCACAAAAATGCTCGAAAAAAGTATGTCTAATCCCACCCACCATCAACCCACGCAACAAACCAGCGTTCATGAGCTTTGAGTTCATGACCCACATGCCCAAATCGACCACTGGCTCGACAGCCGCCACATGGAGGTTGATGGCCGAGCGGAGGAGTTTCGTGGTGGAGAGGGACGCGAAGAGGGACTTCATGTCATCAAGATTGATAATTGAGTTTGAGAAGGTGGTGGTGGTGGTGGGTTTGTCTTTTAAGGTGCAGGGGGAGACCGCGGTGAGGGAGGGAGGAGCGGGGGCGTTGAGAGGGCGGGTGGAGGAAGAGCAGCGGAGGGTTGTTTGGAGGAGTTTTTTTGGAGAGAGAAAACGGTTGGCCATCAAATTTTTGCGCTCTGTTTGTGGCTAAACGTCTCTGTTTTACAAAGTCTTGAAGCCAATGGTGTACTCTGGGTTTTGGGGTTTATTTATAGGGCAATTTTGCCTTTTTTGATCACTAAGGTATATTTTAGAAGCTGTTTTACTGAAATAGGACCGTAATGGTTTCTATTCTGCGTCACATCCCATTATATTTTCTTATCATTTGGAGCCGGTTGCGTGCCTTCTTTTTCATTAAATTTCGAGTAATAAAGAAACACACTAATACATCTATCATATTCTAAGCTTCCAAATCATGGAAGGATGAAATCATTTTCAACTTCATGCTTGGCATTCACTTGAGATTGGATACAATGTTCCAAGAATCTCTTTGGAGTGCAATAATAACAGAACCCCTAGACTCAAATCTTGTTCTTATTTATACATATGATTCAAATCAAGTTTCCAGTTTGGTGGTTGCTTCTTGAAACCAATCTCCTTCTCCAGAAACTTCACACCTTACATAATTGCATCTTTCAGTCTCCTCTTCAACTCTTTCCTGTAACCATAAGAAATATAAACAGATGACATTTGATAATCAAACTCCCTCTTAAAATGGAGTCCATCTATGGTACACCAAAGTCGTTTTTGGTGTATATATGGTATTCCAAACATAAGTATTTCAGATGTTTTTTTTTTTTGCAGATGCTGTGGTAAGTATGCAGTGGCAAGTATTTTAGACGTCGTGACAAAACAACAAGACATGGCATAACAATCTTGTTTTATGCGAAACTATTCCGTTTTTGGCGAAACTATTCCGTTTTTGGTGCCCAGTCAAGACACAGCATAACAACCTTGGTTTATGCAAAACTACTCTGTTTTTCGTGCCCAGTTTTCATCATATGGAATACTTACCACAACACTTTTGGATACCATACACCAAAACCATTTTGGTTCACCATAGAAAAATTCCTTAAAATGAAGCTTTGTAAAACTTTTGCTGTCAACTAAGTTTACCTCAAGAGTTGTCTGTCAAGGGTGGATGCAGATAAGAGCCCTCTATTCTCTTCAGCTCTCCTAAGAAGATAAGGCATGACTAGCTCCACCGGTCCGAAAGGCATGTACTTACTAACTTGGAAACCTGCATTTCTCAGGCCAAAGGAAAGTGAATCTGCCATTCCATATAGCTGAGCAAACTGAAGCTTCTGCTTTTCCTTTTCGATTCCTAGTTCTCGCGCTTTCTCCGCTGCCTTCGTTCCTATCCACCGCAACACCTCACATGTAAGAATTCAAAAACCCACAATGCCTTTTTCACACGAAAAAGGACCCGATTTCAAGAAAGTAAAATAACGTTGCGAAGCATTTTTTTTTTTTACCTGATTCCAAATTGTGGGTTGCAAGAACAACAGCACCAGAGCCATTCGCGGTCTTCTCAAGCATGAAAGAGGCACAGTCGTTAAAACACGCATGTGTTTGATCAATTGTGTTGTGAATAGGTGACTCAACTCCCAAAGAAGAAGCTAATTTCCTTTCACTAGACATATAAGCTCCCCTCACCAATTTAAACCCCATTGGCACTCCCATTTTCTCTGCAGCACTCGTAGCCGAGTACAATCTTTCCTTGGCATCTTTCAAATAAGATTGAATCGTCCCGTAAACAATAGGGTTATCGTCCTTGTTGTATCTGAGTGCAGCAGAGTACGTGAAGTAATCGATCGAGGGTTGAACGGAGGTGTCCTCTGCATCGATCGATAAAGGGACATTGGCTTCTAAGCATTTTTGACAAAGTTTCTCCAATCTTTCATGGCCCAAGTAGAGGTTTTGCTCTTCTTCTGGGGTTAAAGGGTTTGGCTTTATTGGTGTGTGATAAAACGGGCTCGAATCGGTGAAAATCGGAAGAGTGTTGAGCTTCCATGGAAGTTGGTAAGATTCATTTTTGTATTCCCATCTTAGAAGATCGCTTACTCTTTTGAGTAAACCCATGGGGCAAATTGCAGTGATCTTCACTATCACACAGCTTACCTGTTCACAGGAATTTCATCTCTGATCACATAGAAACAAACATTAGGAATGTGAAATACTAAAAAGTACTCTGTATTAAAAAAAAATCCGAATCAGTGTTCTCTAGGCTTTTTTTTTTTGAGTAATCAATCGAAGAAAGGAACAAATGTTGAGGGCAATGGTTACAAAATGATAAATAATATCTATATCTTGCAAATAAATAGCTCCTAATGAAAAATCGGAATTCACATGTCTCATTACACTTGCGAGCAACGTTACGTAAGGTTTTTCGCCGAAATTACTGCAAGTATAGTGAAAATCTTAACAAAGATAGCATTTGCATAACTAGTAGTATAACATTAGCGTAACTTCTTTCATTGTCAAAAAAGAAAATTATTACTGGTAACAAATATCAATAGTGATGTAGTAAGACACGGCATCTATAAAAGTCAAAGCATTTAAGTATATCTGTGTGCACCATCTTCACTGTCATCCAGTCATCTCCACATCATGCAAGATTGCAAGGGTCTTGAAATTTATTTGGGATTGGTTTTGAGATTGACCACATTTATAGTACTTGTACAAGATTTGGGAAGTAAGAACAACATACCAAACTTGAAACTTCTAATAGTACTTGCTAGGTTTATGAAACCTGATTCGGTTTGATTTGTTACTTTGCTAACTGTGACGAGGTTCGACCTAGCTAAACGTATTACTACCATTTCATGAACGTAAAACTCCATGATATATCTTCCTGGTATATGCACCAACCGATTTAATATGGACCATTAATTTTTAAGATGAACGGTTGTGATATGCGATGCACGGTGCAAAGCATATGGTGCACAACAGGCTTCCCATCCTAAGTTATCTTAGGTACTAGTTTTTATCATATTTCTTTCAGTCCGTAAAAATCCCACAAAACTCAAATTAAAAACCAAATGGAATACGAATCAATTAAAAACCAAATGGAATACGAAATAATTTTTTTTTTTTGGAATAAGGACAAAAACAATAATCCGAGCTTAATTATTTTGCAAAAACACCTCTAAGCAACAAAAAGACTCAAACAGAGACAAGACAGAGAGAGTGACGAACAAACACAAAACAATAAACCAAATGAATCTTACAGAGGATGGTGGTAGCGATTTCGCCGCTTCAACCGTCCGAAGAAACCCATCCAAATTCCGATCACACGACTCGTTATCACCGGCATGTTCCAACGCATAAACCAGCATCCCTCTAAGCCCACAATCCCAAATCTCGTTAACTTTTCGACAAGCCTCGGCCGGGTTCTCACCGGCACAAAAATGCTCGAAAAAAGTGTGTCTAATCCCAGCCACCATCACCCCACGCAACAAACCAGCGTTCATGAGCTTTGAGTTCATGACCCACATGCCCAAATCGACCATCGGCTCGACAGCGGCCGCGTGGAGGTTGATGGCCGAGCGGAGGAGTTTTGTGGTGGAGAGGGATGAGAAGAGGGACTTCGTGTCATCAAGATTTATGGTTGAGTTTGAGAAGGTGGTGAAAGGGGTGGTTGTGGTGGAGGTGGTGGTGGGGGGTTTGTCTTCTAAGGTGAGTGGGGAGACGGCGGTGAGGGAGGAGGGAGCGGCGGCGTTGAGAGGACGGGTGGAGAAAGAGCAGCGGAGGGTTGTTTGGAGGAGTTTTTTTGGAGAGACAAAACGGTTGGCCATCAAAAGTCTACGCTCTGTATGTGGGTAAACGTCTCTCTCTTTCTCTCTCTGTGTTTTACCAAGTCTTGAAGCCAATAGGTTTTGGGGTTTATTTATAGATAAATTTGCTTTTTTAATCACTTACGTATAGGGTATTCTCACACACCCGTGTTCCGGTGTACCAAGGTGTTTTAAGACGTTGGATAGTGTCGTGAAGTTTCATTAAAAGTCATAAAAATTGTGATGAAATTTAACGATCGCCAACGTGTGATAAAGTTTCATCGTAAAAGTCATAAAAATTATGATGAAATTTAACGGTTGAAAATACACGAGAATAGAAATATGGTGAAATAATTGCGCAGAGAATTTTATCACGAGAATTCTTCTCCAAGTGGGAATTTCACTTTTTTTTTTTTGAAATTTCTATTTCTAGTAGGAATGGAATGTAATCTGTCAAAATCAGATGCATGACGTACGGAGCACTCAATGCGTCAACGTCCACTTGGTACTTCAGTGAAGGTGTAATTTTGGAGAAGATTTTGGGTAGAAATGGGTGGACACGGGGTTGCTGCTGTGCAGTCCCGCACGGCAGTTGTTGTGCACCATCTGAGCCGTCCCACTTGTTATCCTATTTGCACCCAAAATTTTCTAGTAATTTTGCAACCATCTCCCTAAAGTATGCCATTTTTACATTCGGAAATAATTTGGGTACACCACCAAGGGTTCCCTAAATGCACCCCGCCTCATCTGGATCGTCCAAACGTTTTTTTTTTAAGTTCCAGATTTAATATGAAGGGGATATCCCTTATCCCCTGGCTTTCTTGTGATTCTGTGCCATATCCGATTCGGCACAGCCATATCCATCTTAAATTAACGATATTTCATCGACCCATAAATATTACTAGCTCCCTTCTTTTCAGCCATATGGCACAGCAGGATATGGTTGTGCCATATCGTTAATATGGCACAACTTCAGATTTTGTCTGGTTTTCACTTAATAGTATATAATCATTTACTATTTTTTCGTCTAAAATAAGATGCTTGAAAAAGGGCACTTAAAATCTAAAAAAGCTTGCGAGTTATGAAAAAACTAGGTTAAAATAACCTAGTTTATTTTAACGATATTTTGTTAAAAGAGCACTTAAAATCTGGAACGTCGAAAAAAGCGTTTGGACGGCCCTGTACCCATATGTGGTGTACTAGCACCATTGTTTTACATTTGTCTTTTTCCTTCCAATTTCGTCCTTAAATTAACTAGGTTTTGTTGATGGTCAATTTCGTCCTTAAATTAACTACATTTTTCGACGTTCCAGATTTTAATTTTAAGAAAGGAGCACTTAAAATCTGGAACGTTAAAAAAAATGTTTGGATGATCCCGATGAAGTAGGGTGCATATGGGGTACCTATATGTGGTGTACCCATAGCACTATTGTTTTACATTTGTCTTTTTCCTTCCAATTTCGTCCTCAAATTAACTAGGTTTCGTTGATAGTCAATGTCAAGGAAATTAGGCTTAGTTTTACATTTTAGCAAATGAGTTCAGCAGGTGCTAAAATCATGGTATTTCAAATAAAAAAAGAAGTGGTTTTGTGTATCGTTTTTCGATTTTTTCCGCACCAAATTAAAGTACTCCTCGTGTACTTTAATTCGTTGTGAAAAATTTAAAAAATAATACACGGAAACACTTAATTTTTTTTATTTGAAATACCATAATTTTAGGACCTGCTGAACTCATTTGCTAAAATCATGTTTGATTTTAGCAAAAATGGAAAACTAAGCCTTAGTTTACGATGACTATCACGTGTACTGGCACATTGGTACACCGACATGAAAGCGTACACGAAACCGCGCTAAGAATATGGACACAGATCAAAGCACCTCTCTTTTTTATCTCTCTGTTTTTCACCTTTATTCACCATTGAAAGAAGTTGTAGTACATCCAAGAAAGTGATTGCGAGTAACTACGTAATAATGTCATGGTGGTGCATGTAGCGTAATTAAGGGGGGCATGTCGGCACGGTAGACATTGGAAAGGCCATTGGGCCATGGTGATCCTTGTTTCTTGTTGGGCCTTGTTCTTAAATAGATTTTGTGAGATAAAATCTAGTTTTGATAAAACGTAATTTTATTTAGAGGTGTGATAAAATGACATTATTTTTCAGATGGATTAAATCTAGGGTTGATAAAAGTGTTTTGTAAATGATTTTGTGAGATAAAATCTAGTGTTGATAAAATTTAATTTTGCTAAAATCTGTTGACAATGTTAAATTTTATCAAAACTAGATTTTATGAGATAAAATCCATTAAAAAAAAGGCCTTAGGCTTAGTTTTCCATTTGCTAAAATGGGAATTTGCTAAAATCTTTCACTTGATTTTAGCAAATTCCCATTTTAGCAAATGGAAAACTACCCGTAGAAGAGAAGACAAAAGGGGAAGTACATGAGAAAAAGAGAGAAATGAAAGGCTTGAATTATAGTAAATTATTTTCACTTGCGTTTTAGGGGGTGTTCCACTAAGTTGATTTTTTTGAAAAAATTTATTTTTCACGGTATTTTACGTGATGTATTATGAAAGAATGACCTGTCTCGATATTTGAAAAAAACAGCTTATTGTTAATAAAACTCTCCCTTAATGTGCATGGGTTAGGAAATGGGTACACCACCGTGTTTGCAACTAGCAGTGTGCCATGTGATTCCACTTTACAAAATTCATCCGTACTTTGAATGAATGACTGTTATTATTGGCTCGCACTGAGATTGAGAGTCGTTGAAAAGTCCGTGGATGAAATTGTGGGTTAAATTTGACCAAGTGCTAAACTGGAAAAAATGTTATACTTAAAGGGCAAAAGTAGTATTTTCTTATCGCAAAATAGGTTTGAATAGTAAAAAATGTTTACCTATCTTCGATGGTCAAAGGATTGAGGTTTAGTTGTGGACGGGTAATATGTGGCGGTACCTATCGTGTATCTAAGTTGTCCAAAACACTTTTAGATAGTAGAAATGCGTGCTCGGCACCATTTGTATCTTTACCCCTTGGCACTGAAGTTTTTCTCGTACATGCATGAAATGCTTCACCCGCACAACTTTATTGGTCTTTGACAACACATGGATTATGTGGGAGAGGGACAACACACTTTTTGTAGGCCATTTATTGAAAATTTATCGACAAAATATTTAAAAATGATGAAAAAATTGTTAAATATGAATAACAATTTTATTTAAAAAGAGAGAACTATTTTTTTTTTGATTTTGACGCCTCGAGTACGAAACATTGAGACGTTACGGGAGTGGCAAAAGCATCACGACTCTTGGTGGAGCATCATCTTCATCCTCAATGAGTCAAATAGTCAATGGTGATTCCAAAAAGTAACACGTGAGCATTCGGATAGAATCAAATTTGTCAATTCAGCAATTTGAAGCTATTTAATCAGCCATGGCCAAACGTGTGGGACCTATCCTTTTTTTTTAACAGGAGAAAAGCTTTCGCATTCAGAAAAGCTTAGCGGGCACTTACAAGGATTACAACCAAATACACTAAAAACAATCTAGAGAACAACCCAATGAAACGAAAGATAGGAACAACTAAGCCCAAAGTAAGGATGCCGTCTCAGGCACCAAGATGTGAGCCTAAAGCTCGCTAACCCATACTGCGCAGCGCAACCATCATTGCGTGGGCAAACCGAGTCAAAGTCGGGATTAGGGTGAATCAAGATGAAAGAGACTAAACTCCTTACGGATCGTGAAGATTACAATCAGATTAAAACAATAGTCGCAAGTGTAATCCGGAACCAAAACAACCAAACAAAACTAACTAAAAACAACCATTCACAACCCAATAATGTAGATCCGCCCGGAGCATCACTGAGTTGAAACCGGGTTAGGCCGGGATGCACTGAGTTGAGGATGAATCGCTTATTTCCCACCACCATCCCACCAGATCTGGAAAATCCATTTCGGTAACAAACCGGACCGGAGGCCGCCGGTAGCAAACTAAACTCCTATCCTAAGTAACCTCAATTTGTCTATTTCTAATCTAGGAATCTTAGATGGAATCAAAGATTCCATATAGAAACATAGTATCAATGTCATGTTACTCGACTAATCCTATTTTAGTGTGTCTGTATATCAAACAATGATATTCTACACGCACACACACAAAGTCTTATACACGTACATATTGTGTTGTCCCATCAACACTGTACTAATTTTGAGACAAGTAAATTAGCTTGAATACATAAATTAAAAACTACTCTGTCCGTTCTAAAAAGAGAGTCCAGTCCATAAAATAAGGATTTAAAAAATATTTTTGTCAATAATAAACTCAATTTTTTACACAGATTAGTAGATATCAATGAATTCTTTGAACTTGTGGATACAATTTTAATTTTTTTTTAACAAAACATATTCTTTTGAAGTCCTTGTTTTGCGACCAGACTTTTGTTGAACAAAAATAGTAGTATATGTTTTGTTGACCCGAAAATCATATTGACCAACTCTTTGATTATGATATTCGCATTCTTTAGATTAAGGTATATATAGTTAATTGTAAAAATTATAGATCAAAGTTTGAAAAGTTGAAATCAAATAGAAGACTTGAAAAACAATTTCCAAATTCTTTTCAACTAGATTTTTTTCTTTATAAAAAAATATAGTCATAATTTTTAAAATTTTAATTTCTTTCAACAATATTTGGTTTTTTTCAACTAGAAATTATCAAATCAATTTGATGAAATACATTAATATAAACTCAGCTAACACACGAGTCCAGCAAAAACAAGAATAAGACAGAAAGTCAGAAAACTTTAAATTCAGGATTAAGGGCTTGTTTGTTAATTGTATTTTGAACGGTTTGGATATATTCTAATATTTTATTTGTAAAAATAAATTAAAACTATCAAACACATTCGGATATTTTAAAACACAATTGGACGGCCGGAAATGAGATAGAACGAGACCCAAAATCTAGTATTATGTGGTGCCATGAGATTCGGGCATAATTTCATTTCCCAACCCACTTTGTCTTGGGATATAGAGCTTTGGGTAAAAAACCAAAAACCAAAAAACCAAAAAACCACTTTTGTCCTTATTCAATTTTTTTTTGCATTTGTTAGTTTCGCATCAAGATTTTGTGGTATCTGGATTCCTCTCGACGAGACGAATCTAACAAGTATAAAATTATGGTCAAAACTCAAATTTTTTTTGAATAAAGCCAAAATAGGTGGATTATTGGCCAATAATCCAAGTATTTCGGCTTTATTCAAAAAAATATTTGGTTTGACCATAAATTTATACTCGTTAGATTCGTCTCGCCGAGAGGAATCTAGAAATCACAAAATCTTGACGCGAAACTAACAAATGCAAAAAAAAATTAAATAAGGACAAAAGTGATTTTTTGATTTTTGGTTTTTGGTTTTTTACCCAAAGCACCCCAGAATTCCACTGGGGCTTTGTCAAACAAAGGACCCCTAAAAATTTAAAACTCTTCACACGAAGAAAAGTCAAACCCCTTTCCCCTTGCTGCTCTTCAAAGTTCCGAACTCATCTTCCACCTCTGGAACTAGTCGACTCTCTCTCTCTCTTCCAATCTCTCTCCTATAGCTTGCACACAGACAATCACCTCAAATGGCACAGTCTCTTTGTTTGTACCATACAAACACAGTCAAAGGTAACCCCCTCAACCTATGATTTCCCCTTTCCATTATTTGCTGGTTGGATGTACTTCACTGTTCCGGTTACTCATTACATTAATTTGTTCTTTACGAAAGGGTTTCAAGTTGGTGAAAAACTTGGGTGCTGTCTGGGTATCACGTTGCGGTACCCAGCGCGCATTTCGGCCGTCTGAAAACACTTTTAGATGATTCGGATTTTATAGAGGAGAGGGAGGGAGAAATCTGGGCGGTCCAACTTAGACGGCTGAGATGCGAGCTGGGGTACCACTACCCTATTTGCACCCAAAATTTTCTCCAAGTTAGAATTAGAATGAGTAAATGTACTCTCTAGTGAGGGAATACGAATAAAGATTGCTACAATTTAACCATTAACAAATGCATAATACATATGGGTTGCGGGGGAAAAGG
Organism: Vaccinium darrowii; assembly: GCA_020921065.1. Classification (NCBI taxonomy): domain Eukaryota; kingdom Viridiplantae; phylum Streptophyta; class Magnoliopsida; order Ericales; family Ericaceae; genus Vaccinium; species Vaccinium darrowii. The sequence goes on along the minus strand of CM037158.1, from coordinate 10,139,410 downwards.
GACCTGAATATAGGACACGACTGTCAGAAATTACTGCTCCCTCTGTCTCACAAAGATGGTCCAATATTCCATCGTGGGATGTCGTCCATTTCCAAAAGTTTTCACAAAAGTAATACTACAACATTCTCATTTTGCCCTACCTTTTGTCTAACTTTAAATAAGTTAAAACTTCAGCAAACATGTAATTCAAGGGGCAAAATTGGGAAGTTAAAAAAGTACAATGTAATTCTGAATTAACGATATTCTTGTAAATAGTTGGTTTCCCAATGACGGCCCAACAAAATGGGACATGGGGAACATAAAAATGGGATCGAGGGAGTATGTTTTTTTGGGGAATTTAGGTCTATGTTACCAGAAAACACAAAGACTTTATGTATTGTATCGGAATTCTGTTGCGAAATAATGAATTTAGCATTCCGAAGGAATCCCCATGTTTTTTTGATGTCTTCTATGAACAATCTAGAGAGAATATAGACTTAGCAATGCAAATTGTGCAAAATTTTGTTGAAATACCCCTCTAAATGTGTTTGAAGTGAATAATTTGAAAATAGTATGTTTCATTTGATGTTTGCTGTTTGAGAGAGCTTTATTTCAATATTCAAATATATAGAAGCCTATTGGACCACAATTTAGCATATGTGGCTTACCGCGTTCCCATTCCCCATTCCGGGCAACCTTGATTTGGGTTATATCTATTTAGTGCTTGATTTGGGTTATATTATCTATAAGTCAATTAGCTGAAAAGGAAGAAAAAAGAGTTGATTGTCTTTTACAGAAACAGAACTGGATTTCCTGTCAATTTACTATTATTGATATGGGTATATGCTTGCAGTACCTTTCACAGCTTCAGGTGAGGAGCTGCTCAGGTCTTCTGCATTCAAGACAAAACCTATCAATGTGAAGGTTTCAACAGGCTATAGAGCAAGAGCAGGAGGCTCTGTCAGTGCTGGTTTAGGCACAGTTGGAATTCCTCATCAGTGGTATAATCTAATTGCAGATCTTCCAGTGAAACCTCCTCCACCTTTGCATCCCAAGACATTCGAGCCAGTCAAACCGGAGGATTTGTCTCCTCTCTTTCCCAATGAGTTAATTAAACAGGAGGCAAGCAATGACCAGTTCATCGATATACCAGAAGAGGTTCGCGATATTTACCAGCTTTGGCGGCCTACCCCCTTGATAAGGTCCGTTTTGTTTGTTCAAAATGAATTCTTTTTGCGCCAAATTAGGTTTTAGTACTATGGTTGGAAGCATCTTATGTTTGATTGCCTAATCTAGAGCCAAGAGGCTGGAGAAGCTGCTTGACACTCCTGCTAGAATATATTACAAGTATGAAGGTGTAAGCCCAGCTGGCTCACATAAACCCAACAGTGCAGTGCCACAGGTTTGGTACAATGCACAAGAAGGGGTCAAGAATGTCGTGACGGAAACTGGAGCTGGACAGTGGGGAAGTGCACTGGCGTTTGCATGCAGCCTATTTGGTCTTAACTGTGAAGTAAGCTTTGTTTAAACTTGAACCCGGCCGTTAAACTCTTTTGGTGTAGTACATGAATTTGGTGGAACTTGCTAGATTGGCGTCACTTGATTGTGGTGATGTTGTATAACTGTTGTTAGTCTCATTTTGTAAAGAAACCAATTTGGACTATTGACGGTTAAATGGTTTGGCTTTCTAACCATGTTACAGTCACTCTGCTTTAATGTAATTCATGTACCTCTGCCTATGTTACCAGGGAATGCTAGCACCATGTTAAATTACATTTGGTACGTACGTTTCCAGTATGCTACACCTCCGTTCCTGATTGGTGAATTTTGTGTCTCATTCATCTCCTAAGTTTTCCAAAATGTTAAATGTATTAAACTAGAAATGACGAGAGGTGTTTTGGCAAGAGATAATGTAATTAAATTTTTTATTAAAGCTCATAGAAATGTACTTGTTTGTATGGTTGATTTGAAAAGTAATTCTTCAGGACTTTACTTATGCTTATCGCTTGAAAGAAGTTTCAATTTGGTAATCTGATGCCTACTCCAATTGTACCGCAATTTAGTCCATGTGGTGAATCACTGCCCCTTTCCTGTACCACTACCTCTTACTGGCAAGATTCGAATTCCATGTAACAAATGATATGTCTGATTGACAATCCCTGACTATTTTTTTGGTTTTGTATTCAGGTTTGGCAGGTCCGTGCATCTTATGATCAAAAGCCATATCGTAAACTAATGATGCAAACTTGGGGTGCCAAGGTGCATCCCTCTCCTTCTAATGCTACTGATGCTGGTCGTAGAATCCTTCAAATGGATCCAGGAAGTCCTGGCAGTTTAGGGATTGCAATTTCAGAAGCAGTGGAGGTTGCAGCTAAGAATGCTGATACTAAGTACTGTCTAGGGAGTGTTCTGAACCATGTTTTGCTACATCAGACTGTTATAGGTGAGGAATGCATAAAGCAAATGGAGGCTATTGGCGAGACTCCAGACGTGATCATCGGGTGCACTGGGGGTGGGTCGAATTTTGCAGGGCTAAGTTTCCCATTTATTCGAGAGAAACTCAAAGGGAAAATCAATCCTCTCATCAGAGCAGTTGAACCTACCGCATGCCCTTCTCTAACACGAGGTATATATGCATATGATTATGGTGATACAGCCGGGTTGACTCCGCTAATGAAGATGCATACACTTGGGCATGACTTTGTACCTGACCCTATCCATTCAGGTATAGAGGTTTTTTGGTGCTGGGAGCTCTTTTTTTTTTTTGTTCCGCTTTAAATTCTTAGTCGTCTTCAATTTTTTTTTATTTGAGCATGCATTGTCTGTTGTAGGGGGTTTACGTTACCATGGTATGGCACCATTGATTTCCCACGTCTACGAATTGGGTTTCATGGAAGCTATTGCAATCCCTCAGATTGAATGCTTTCAAGGTATATTTCTCACGTCTCTTTTTCTCTCAAGGTCTGAAATAGGTAGCCAATGGCCACAAATCTCCTTACCAATGTCTGAAACAGACTGTTACAACGAAGAAAACTACTGGATTTTAACTTCACATTGTTGCAGGAGCCATAAAATTTGCAAGGTCTGAAGGGTTGATACCAGCACCTGAGCCAACTCATGCCATAGCTGCCACCATTAGGGAAGCTCTCCATTGTAGAGAAACTGGAGAACCAAAAGTGATTCTTATGGCAATGTGTGGACATGGCCATTTTGACCTGCCAGCATATGAGAAGTATTTGGAAGGAAGTATGGTCGACTTGTCTTTTGCAGAGGAGAATATGCATGCATCACTGGCTAATATACCTCAACTGGTGCACTGAGGTGAAACCAGTCAAACAGGGAGCTAGGCAGGATGACTCTGAAATGGGAGATTGATCATTGATGAATACTTTCCCATTTATGAGGTTTATCGCGGTTAAATCATCCCTAGAAAATGCTTTAATAATATTTTTTTTTGGATCTACTGGTGAAAGTGTGGTTAGATACTGAATTTGGGGGTTCATTTAAGATGACTAAGAATGCAACACTTGATGTATGTTGTAGCGTCGCTTCTGTGAGAATAAGTTGGGTTTCCAGAATGTAGATTCCCGGCATGTGTATGTAGGATGAACTGTACGAATTTCACGCTGTCAACAAGACAACCTCTTGTTTTTTGTCGTCAACAAATACACAGCTAGAATTTGTTGCTGTAGGTTTCTGGGAATTGCATTCTAGTTTCTTTTGATTCTGTTGTTGGATATCGTGAGCTGCTACCATTTTCATATAGTTCCGTTTCTTTCTTTTTGTTATAGGAAAAACTCACAAGTCGCTGGTGATGAGGAAACAAGATCATGTTGTCTCACACTCTTCATATCTTGTCGGACGTGGAATTTACTAACATAGGCTGGCTAATGGAGACCATACCTGGCTTGTTGAAAGACAAACCATTTAACCTCTTGGTTTCTTGTCTTTCTTTGTACCTTCATGCACATGAAAATTAAGGAGTTTGAGGTCTGTTGAAATGCGCCACTACTGAGATTCAAATTTGGCAAAGTCTAGTTGGCTTTGAGTTTGGATTGTTTACTGTTAGGATAGGGAACAAACTTGCCTTGATTCCTAGGTGACGACTTTCAATGTGTGGTCTAACAGTTTGGGGATCACAGGCCATCATCTTTCCATCAGGCTACGCCAGGTCCTCACTGACATTTGTTACACGTACAAATGTTTTTTTTTTTTTTGAACCAAGAAAACATATCATATTAATTAGCAATAGAAACGCGGCTTCGCGCAAGATTATGAGCAAGTTTCACATTCCGGCGAGCGGCCTTAACAACACTTACATACTCAAACCCACCTAAATATCTAAAATGTCCAGAACAATATTCTTAATAGTTATGTAGACATTGGTACAACAACATAAAGCATGGACCATCTCAAGGCTGTCCGTCAAAATTTGCACTTTCCTCAAACCGGCAGCTTTAGCCCATCTCAGCGCCTGCAAAATAGCCAAAGCTTCCACAGAAGTTGAACATAGAGCATAAACCCTTATATAGTCCCGTCGCATATTACTAGATATCTCGCCTTCAACACACCACGCTGCTACCCCAACAGAAAGTTCCTTCTTCCATGCACCATCCACCACCATTTTTGTGATTTGATCACCATGCTGCAAGAACCCACAGCAAAACGCAGCCCCCACATCATGGCTGCCCCTGATCCCGAACTGACCTTCAATGCTATAATCCCATGCATGACCTTCCAAAGGAATAGACTGTATTTAGGAGGTAAATGAAACGCCCACAACTTTTTCCAAAAAGCAGAGGAAACATTACCCACCCCTCCCGGAAACTTGTCAAAAACAGCTTGAAAGTAAGCCGACTTAACCGAAAAAATACCATCCCTCGTCCCCATCCAATATCTACGATCACTTCTACCCTGGCACGGAATATATATAGCCTTAATCTTTTTAGCAATATCCTGAGGGAAAAAAGCCTCAATTAAAGGCTCATGCCTAGAGGAAGTTCTCCAATCAATCAAAGCCCCGACCCTCATATCTCCCAAAGAGTTCATGACTTCCTTTCCCACAAATGGATTCCGAGCATTATTGATTCATTCATCCTTAAAAACTTTAACATCTACCCCGTTACCCACCTCCCACTTAAGTCCATTAACCAAAAGATCACGACCCCATAGAATGCTACGCCAACCCCAAGAACAATTTGATGAAGTTGAGCCTCCAAAAAATCCTTCTTATTTCAATACCTCCCCAACAAAACTTTGGCCAGTAAGCTCTCCTTATCAAACAACCTCCAAGCCGTCTTTGCTAACAAGGCTTGATTAAAACACCGAATGTCGCGCAATCCCAACCCTCCCTCACTCAACGGTTTACACAAGTTGGACCATTTCATCCACGCAATTCCACCTCCATCACCTTTACCCCAAAGAAACCTAATAATAATTCTCCTTACCTTATCCACAAAATAACCTAGTGCCCGAAACACAGATAATATGTAAAGAGGGATAGTGGACAAAGTATGCTTAACCAACGTAACTCTCCCCGGAAAAGTCAGTAAACCCCTCTTCCAATTAGCCAACTTATTATCAATCCTATCCAAGGCTCTCCTGAAAAGATCTCCCTTTCGCTTAGTAAAATCCAAATCCGCACCTAAATACACACCAGGCTTTTCCACTATTTTAATACCAAAAACTTCAAACAAAAATTCCCTCATGATTACACGTACAAATGTGAGTGTTGACATGTTACATAAGCAAATAAAGATGTGAAGTGCATAAGTTCGTTAAGGTTTCAGATGTGTTTCACATAATCACATTCAATGTGTACTATGTAGCACGGACACCGACACGGATACAGACAACGATACAGTCACAAACATATATGGATACGAGACATGAGAATTCTAAAAAAAACGGACATGGACACGACGGGGGAAATGACAATAAATAAAAAAATAAATAACTATATAAATAATACATCATATATGGTGTATGTATGGAGTAACAATTTATAATTTATAATTTATATACATAGATATATTACAATTTTCTTTTAATATGTAAGATATATACAATGTTATGCACTATACCAGTACACACACACTCACATATATATACTCCCTCCGGCCTAATTTAAGTGTCCCCTATGGGAAATCGAGCTTTTTAAGAGGTTAAAATTTATCCTCTAAATTTCCAAAAGTAACCTTAAAAACTGTGAAGTCAATTAAATGTATTTAAGTTGCTTATATCTTTCAATATGAATCTCAAAAAGTATGTAATATGGATCTTATTTGATAGATTTCAATTAATTCAATTTTATGAAGTTTTCAAAATCATGAAAAATATTATATGTTGAAAGATATTGTGATGCAGAACAGGTAGCGGCCCAATTCTATGATCAGTTGAACCGGTCAAAGCCTAAGAGGCCCAAACAACTTTTAATTGAAAATTGCCAATCTCGGCAATTTATTGACGAGCCCGGAATAGGCCCAAACTTGGTGGGCTGAAGCAGAATCGCGCTACGATCAATACTCATCACCTTAATCGTGACTAATGGCAGATTTCGGCCAAATCCATTCGTTTAGGCCTTCAATTTAGTAATTTTGCTATTTTAGGTAATAATTAGATTACGGATTACTCTTAATGTGTAATTCCGTTTTCATTGTTTCCACTTGGGAATTTCTTATTTTTCTTTCTAGTTTTCAATTTTGGAAGTTTCCCCAATTTCCGGGATACTTTATTTTTTGGTAAGTTTTTGCTAGGGTTTGCTAGTTTTCCCTATAAAAGGGCTTGTAACCTCTATTATTATTATTCAGCTTTTAATCAATTATAAATCAGAGTTATTCTCTCCCTTCTTGTGGATTCAAGAAACCTCGTGGATTCGAGACCTATCATCGTTTGAACTAGTACGCTAACTAGTTTTTCGTGAATTCCGCTGCGTCATATTGTCAATTTAAGAATGATATGAATATCAAAAATTGTCAAATCAATTAGGAATGAAAGAGCACTTTTTAGGGGTAAAATTGAAAGTTTGGTATGCTTTAATGATTATTTATGGAAAGTGGACACTTATTTTGAAACATCACAAAATAGAAAGGTGGACATTTAAAATGGGATAGAAAGAGTATTTATCAGTCTCCTTCCCATCCACACCACTAAAATCTGGACCTGTTCGAACCTCATAGTTCTGGACCAAATCTCGATGATCCGAACCGCTCAATATGGTTATAACATGTTTATAAGAGTCCCCGCGAGACATTAGCAAAAAAAAAAAAAAAAAATACCGAGAAGGTCTTGATCTGAGCAGTTTTTCATAAAAATTGTACTATGAAAAACTGTTTGGATCAAGCCCCACCCTGTATTTTTTTTTTGTTGATTTCTTGTGGGTACCCTTAAAAACACGTTTTGAACACATTGGATGGTTCAGATCATGAAAATTAGATCGGGAAAGTAGGGAATGGACGGAAGGTTTGCATTTTAGGGTGTGAATAGGAAGATTAGTGTGTGTGTGTGTGTACATAGAATATGTACCGGCACACACACACACATATTGTAAGAGAGAGGGGAAGGGAGGGGGAGAGAGAGATCGAGAGTGTATATGTGGGACACACGTTTCCCCCTCCAAAAAATAATTTAATTTAAGGGACATGTCGCCGAGTGTCCCCATGTCCAATATGTGGACACAACAACCTTTAGGAATGTTGGTACTTCATAGAATGTGTACAACAATTGGTACTGGTTTTGGAAGGCTTTACAAAGAAAATCTCTGCATGTGCTTTGTGGAAGGACAGTTTTCTGAAAGTCAAGGAGGTGGATGATGCCCCTTCTTCGGATCAGAATACACTTGCACTAACAGTTCCATACGACTGCCCAACAATGGATATCTTTGTTATCGTTGATGGCGAAACACCAAAGATTGGGATTCCAGCTGGTAGGTGTCACGACTCACAACTATTCTTGGTAACCTTCCTCTCCCTGTAACTTTTGGCAAATTTTGTGAATGAATGTATGAAAGTGCTGCCCTGCTTCCACTGTACTGCTCTTTCTATCTACTGGCTTGTTAATCTCTGTGAATTGTCAGCGGCAAAAGAACACATACCAACCCAAAAAAGCCTCAACTGCTGGTCCTCAGAGTTGGTCACTGGAATGTTATTTGCTCCATCTAGGCCCATATGATTTGTCAAAACCCCTGACGATCATTGAAATTATGCAAAGCACTACAAGTCCTAGAGGGGGGGTGAATAGGACGACCACTTTTAAAAATAAACCACTTTGATTTCAAACAATTTAATCATTCACCATGGCGAATCAAACAACTCAACAAGTTCAATATAGAGTAATTAAACTAATGAGACAAAACACACGATATACGTGGAAACTACTTAGGGTCTAAACACCCTGAGCATAAAACCACGGCCTAGTCCTACTCATGCATTCCATAAATCAAAAGGTTTACAAGAATTAACAAGACTAGGAGTTACCCAACAAGCCCCTTGTGACACCTAGCTCCAATTCTTGATGTAGTACCCCGTACTCCTCTTTGATTCCATGGACTCCACAAGCACACCCGTCTTGATCTCCGAGTCAACTCGGCACCGGTCCAACCGGCTCACGTAGAAACAAGGCTACACAACATGATGTATGAAAAAGATTGAATTTTTATGAAAGTTTTTTGAAAACTAAAATCAACCTAGAGTAGATCCATGAAGAGGAAGACTCTAGATTAAAGAAAGATGAGAAGAGCAAGCTCAAATCATCAAGAACATCAAGTTCACAAAAGAGAAAAGGGATGGAAAAGAGATGAGACTAAAAAGATTGAATTTTTATGAAAGTTTTTGAAAACTAAAATCAACCTAGAGTAGATCCATGAAGAGGAAGACTCTAGATTAAAGAAAGATGAGAAGAGCAAGCTCAAATCATCAAGAACATCAAGTTCACAAAAGAGAGAAGGGATGGAGAAGAGATGAGACTTTCTCTCTCTAAAAAGGGCTGATTTTCTCTCAAGTGGGTTGTGTGAAAATGAAAGAAAAATGGCTTTTATAGTACCCATTTTCGTGCTCCCCAAGACAGCCACTCAAAACATGACATGTGGCCACTTAAAGAGTCTGCAGACGCGTGTAAACGCGTGCAGACGCTCCGACAGGATTAAGACACTTGGCACAATAAGGGCTGTCCACAAACACGCGTCTGCAGACGCTTGGAAACGCTATTAAAATGATCTCAATGGTCAAGATTAAAACACGTGTCAAGGGGTGCCACTAGATGAACAAGCGTCTGCAAACTCATGCAAACGCAACCAATAAAAAGCCATAAACTCACACTAAAAAACATGGGATTTTAAAGAAAAATCAATGCCCAAATAAATCCAAAACCATTCATGATAAAATGAGACATTTGAATGATCTAAATGCGTGAATGATCATGCATGGTTATACCTTTCCGGATAGGCCTCAAAGTGTTTGGGGCGGCATCAACTTTGTTAATCAAGCTTGAACACAAGGGTGGAGCATCTAGACTCAATCTCCTAGAAAAACTACCACCCAAACCCAAAATAAATTACATACTCAAACCCGGAAATCGCCAACAAAAACTAACAATCTCCCCCTTTGGCATTTCCGGGACAAAACCATTCAAATCAAAATGATACAAGGAAACAAATTCTAATTAGATCAAGAACTTTCAAAACTTAATCTAACTAGATAAAAACAAGTTTCCTTGAAGCTTGATAAGGCCCTGCAAAGTGAGATTATGCAAAAGAACCACAAGTATAGACAGCACATGATAGCTCCAACAAGTAAGCGCAACAGAAGCAATAAGCAATAAGCATGATCATGAGCATATGCAGAATCAACTAAAGCATGAATCATGGACATAAGCAAGAACATGAACATGCATTAATTTCCCTCACCACAAGCCAATAACAACTTCTCCCCCTTTTTGTCACGGAAACCAAGGGAAGCTTATGCATAAAAAAAAATGAACACGACAAAGCAATGCTAGCAATCCTCATTATATCTCTCATGAAGCAGAAAGAAATACCTTTCTCCCCTCTTATGGTCTCGGGAAGGCAAAGAGAACCATCTCATGGCTAGAAGGTACAAAAACCAATGCAAACAACAATCCCTCTTTGAAAGGACCACTAGGATTTCAACAAAGCAAGCACCACATCACGCTCAAACAGATTTACCACCAGAAAGGAAATAATTGTTGAAAAATCACATGGCAACAATGCAAATCCAATACTAAAAGTTACCATGGGGAATTAAAATATAAAAGCAAAGCTCCTCTTCATAGATGCACTTATGAAATGCCCAAGCAATGCAAATGACAATTAAAACTCCCCCTCACCAAATCATTCACACAAAAAGAGTAACTTTGAAACCAAAAGTTCAATAAAAATGAACTCTCCCCCTCACTAGATGTATTTTATGGAGTATGCACACAACCAAGCACTATCAAGCATACAATGTTACACACAATTTTAAAACTCCCCCTCACCAATGCACTATACTCATGAACTCAAAAACAACACTCCCCCTAAGCAAATGCATCTCCCCATGAATGTACATTCTCAAGCACACAATGGCACCACAAATTCAAGCACTCAAAATGCACATCTATCCATCATGAACAAGAAGAAGATGAACAAACTTGCTATGAGACACGATTTTCAAACACAACCAAGATAGCAAGAGCAATGCATGACATGACAATATCATGAGTTCAAGTGATCAACAAGAGAATTTCATGCTCTCTACTATCAAAGTGAGTGGGTGACCTCTTATAAGATGGTGCAAGATCCTCAAAAATGCCAAGGGACACTCACCCAAATCCCGAGAGAAACTCACACAAGATAGACAAGTGAAGTCAAACCATAAGGCACTTGGACCTAAAGACTTCACGCACAAACCCCATTTAATTTCCATGACCCAAGAGGTACACACAAATCTAGGATGGTGCAATGAATAGGTAGCCATTCGCCTAGGTGCGAGATCAATAAAAGCTACACAATGAGTACCCTTTTTTTTTTTCTTTTTTTTTTGACTTTGTTTGGGATTCTTTTCAACAAGCATGATTTCTTTTGAACAAGGATCTCACTCTTTTATGCACCAAGGAAGCTTTCACACTACTCCCTAGATGGTAGCTCTTGAGAAAAATCAATGGGGGAAAGCATCTAAAGGTGAACTCAAGCATTTGGTCAATCAAAAGTCCAACCAAATAGAGTTTAACCAAGATAAGAATGAGTACCCTTAAACACCAAAAAGATCAAGCCCCAAAAGAGTGTGTGCAAATAGAGGAGAGCATGAGATTCACCCGAGACAATGAACACAACATAATATCAACACGAATGCACACTTCAACGATCCCAATGGTTATACTCAAAACTCAATGCTCAACCGACAAGTGTATCAAACTTATTCTCATGCATAATGAAAGAAGCATCCACACGAAAAGCACACAAGCATTCGACAAGCAAGCACACAAACAAAATAACCAAGACATGACCCTAAATGCATGCAACAAATGAAAGCAAAAGACAAAAAGAAAATCAATGCAAACACTAAACAAAAACACATGACCACTCTAGACTCAAACATGACATGAAGCACACAAGAGTGACATGCAACCAACTAAACTCAATGAAGAGAATAAGAACCCCCAAATTCCCTAAGAGTATTTAGAGGTTGTGAGGCATGTGAAGCATGATCAACTTTCTTCCAAGCATGATTCGATTTATTTTGAACACAAGAAACACTTTTCAAATTCTTAGCATGCAAAGACAACTTGTTTATCTCTTTAACAATGTATGACGATTGAGTAGCAAGATGAGTCAACTTGGTGAGAAATTCATCATTTTGAGACTTAGGTGGTGAAGGAGTAGCACCACGAGGTCTTCCAACATTAGGTTGACCGAGAACCACGCTACGTGGAACAAAACGACTCATGGGTCTTTGTGTTTGACCCCTCTTGTTATTCTCTCTCTTCATCCGATAGCAAAAAGGACGAATGTGTCCTTCAACCCCACAGTGGTGACAAGTAACAACTTTCCGCTTAGAGCTTTCAATTCCTATTGGCTTGCTCTTTCTATTTTCATTCGGGGTATCACACTCATCATCAAGGCCACAATTATTAAAGGGAACAAATTTCTTCGTGGGAGGTTCATCCTTCAAAAGAATAGAATTTTTAGAGGAAGAAGGACTAGAAGTAGTCCCCACACTCACAAAAGAGATCTTCTTACTAGGCTCATCACTAGACTTCGATTGAAGTGAAGGAGGATCTATAAAGCCTAGACCACTCTTGTCTCTAAAAGACCTAGTCATTTCGGCTAAACGTGTAGCCCCACACTCATTCCTCTTAATGGCTTCACTAGCCTCGCCAAGATCTCTCTCAAGCTCACTAATCCTAAACTTAGTTTTCTCAATCTCTTTCAAACCCTCAATCCTCTCTTTTTCAATGGCGGCAAACTTATTGGTTAATTTGCCGTTATAAGCCTTAAGCTCTTCTAACTCACGAGAGGTAGCAACAAGATCCTCCCTAAGAGAAACTTTCTCTTTCTCCACAATTTTAAGGGTTGACTCTAAGCTCAACTTACTCTTGGCTAGCTTCTCAAGATCAAGGAATAATTGATTATATGCCTCTTGAATGTTCTCAAACTCACAAACTTCTTCTTTTTGTTCAACCTCAAGAGCTAACTTAACTTTGTCACTAGACATCCTGCTCACAACACTCCCAACACTTGAAGAGGAAGATTCGGATGGAGACTTAGGAGAGGTAGGATGATCTATGGTAGAAACCAACACATTGACGTTAGGATTTCCCTCACTAAGCTCATATGCCCCACACTCACTATCCTCATTGTCGCTATCATCTTCACATGACACTTTAAAACCCTTCTTAAATTTCGTTTTAAAAGTATTAGCACACTCGGATTGAATGTGCCCGAAACCATGGCACTCACGACATTGGATACCTTGTGAAGTTTTACCCTTATAAAACAAAAGTTTCTTACCACTAGTTCCAAAGCCACTCAAAAGCTTGGGACTCTCACCTCGGTCTCTAGGTTTCCTAAGTGTCGCAAATCTCTTATAGTTTTTAATGAGCAAGGTCAATTCCTCATCATCAAGACTCTCATCGGTGTCGCTAGCCTCGGTGTTTTCCTCATTATCGATTCTAAAAGCAATATCCCTACCGGTCTTGGATACGGACTTCGAGGGTTTGAAGTCCGACAAGTGGTTAAGTTCAAAGATTTGAAGTTTACCAACCAACTCAACAAAAGTTATGTCATCGACATCCAACCGTTCTTCTATGGAAGTCACTTTGGTCAAGAACCTAGCCGGGAGAGACCTAAGGATTTTACGACAAATCTTGAGATTGGAAAGAGGCTCTCCTAAGCTATGAAAAGTGTTCACAATTTCGGTGAGCCTAGTTATGAAACTATCAAATGTCTCTTCTTCATGCATTTTAAGTTCTTCAAATTTAGTGGTGCACATTTGGAGTTTAGAGACTCTCACGGTTTCAATTCCTTCATGGGAGGTACGAAGGATCTCCCAAGCCTCTTTCGCTGTGACACACGAAGAAATGCGATTGACCTCGGATCTAGACAAGGCATTGAAGATAGCACTCAAAGCACGTGAGTTCATCTCACATCTCTCAATATCCGCCGGACTCCACTCCAATTCGTTTTTCTTTCTAACCTCTTTAGAGTAAGGATCCTCAATCGTGGGTTCGTCATAACCATAAAGCACGGACCTCCAAACCCTAACACCTAGGGCAATCAAGTGATTTTTCATTTTGGATTTCCAAAGCGAATAGTCACTACCATCAAAGTAGGGGGGTCGAGCATACGAACCACCCTCCATAGGAACACCCCTATCCATAGTGCAAACAGGATCAACTCAGGTAGTAAAACCAACAAAGAGCACACGGGCTCTGATACCAATTGAAATTATGCAAAGCACTACAAGTCCTAGAGGGGGGGTGAATAGGACGACCACTTTTAAAAATAAACCACTTTGATTTCAAACAATTTAATCATTCACCATGGCGAATCAAACGACTCAACAAGTTCAATATAGAGTAATTAAACTAATGAGACAAAACACACGATATACGTGGAAACTACTTAGGGTCTAAACACCCTGAGCATAAAACCACGGCCTAGTCCTACTCATGCATTCCATAAATCAAAAGGTTTACAAGAATTAACAAGACTAGGAGTTACCCAACAAGCCCCTTGTGACACCTAGCTCCAATTCTTGATGTAGTACCCCGTACTCCTCTTTGATTCCATGGACTCCACAAGCACACCCGTCTTGATCTCCGAGTCAACTCGGCACCGGTCCAACCGGCTCACGTAGAAACAAGGCTACACAACATGATGTATGAAAAAGATTGAATTTTTATGAAAGTTTTTTGAAAACTAAAATCAACCTAGAGTAGATCCATGAAGAGGAAGACTCTAGATTAAAGAAAGATGAGAAGAGCAAGCTCAAATCATCAAGAACATCAAGTTCACAAAAGAGAAAAGGGATGGAAAAGAGATGAGACTAAAAAGATTGAATTTTTATGAAAGTTTTTGAAAACTAAAATCAACCTAGAGTAGATCCATGAAGAGGAAGACTCTAGATTAAAGAAAGATGAGAAGAGCAAGCTCAAATCATCAAGAACATCAAGTTCACAAAAGAGAGAAGGGATGGAGAAGAGATGAGACTTTCTCTCTCTAAAAAGGGCTGATTTTCTCTCAAGTGGGTTGTGTGAAAATGAAAGAAAAATGGCTTTTATAGTGCCCATTTTCGTGCTCCCCAAGACAGCCACTCAAAACATGACATGTGGCCACTTAAAGAGTCTGCAGACGCGTGTAAACGCGTGCAGACGCTCCGACAGGATTAAGACACTTGGCACAATAAGGGCTGTCCACAAACACGCGTCTGCAGACGCTTGGAAACGCTATTAAAATGATCTCAATGGTCAAGATTAAAACACGTGTCAAGGGGTGCCACTAGATGAACAAGCGTCTGCAAACTCATGCAAACGCAACCAATAAAAAGCCATAAACTCACACTAAAAAACATGGGATTTTAAAGAAAAATCAATGCCCAAATAAATCCAAAACCATTCATGATAAAATGAGACATTTGAATGATCTAAATGCGTGAATGATCATGCATGGTTATACCTTTCCGGATAGGCCTCAAAGTGTTTGGGGCGGCATCAACTTTGTTAATCAAGCTTGAACACAAGGGTGGAGCATCTAGACTCAATCTCCTAGAAAAACTACCACCCAAACCCAAAATAAATTACATACTCAAACCCGGAAATCGCCAACAAAAACTAACAATCATGTTGTCTTTTGACTTCTGGTACTTCACTGTTTCAAAATTAAATATAAGTAATCCCTTTCTCTGGTGCAAACATCCTCATCCGCCTTTATAGTAGGTGAGCGATTTAATTTGCAGACTGTCCCTCATCTTTTGTTGATAAACTTGTTTCAGAGTTTTTATTTTGAAGAATGAGCTAATTGTTTGTCTTTCGTTCTAATACATATCGGGGTTGTATAGCTCTTCTCCGTGCGAATTTGAATTGAGGTCGGGAAGCTGAGGATCTTCTTGTTAGGTGTCATCTCCGCCACATTCTTTGCATTCCCTGCCACATCATGGACCTTCCTTTGCTTCCCTGGGCATGTGTTCACTGCAATAAGGAGGACCCTGAAACCCAACTTCGTTGTCGAGCTCGGCTATTAGGTACTTTGGACTTTTACAACTGAGAAAAGAAGGCATAAACCACACACAAGCTATGTTCCGTAGATGCTAGGACTAAATGGAGGTATTATGTCCTCGGGCTCAGGGGTATAAATCTCCCGACTCCTAAGAAGTTCAGCTGCAACTTAAATGCCGCTGTTTGAATTTGGTCTTATGATTGACGTGTCAAGTGCGCCACTTAATTAGTGTTTCCATTTGAATTTAGTCCTATGATTGACAGATGAAGGTATGCGATTATGAGGATGCTGCAATGTGCTGTAACAAAGGTTGCGTACGTGACCGTTAACATTAGAATCTGAGCATATGACTGTGCTTTTCTGTATATCAATTGTGGGCTACAAACGAAGACCATTCCAATCTAGCTCGGATTTAGAGTACCATTTTATATTTTATCTCGTTAAGCCAAGCGAAGATATGTGTGTGGATTTACCTTTGGATTTGTAGTCATACAAAGGTGATCTCAAGCGTCAGAATAAGGCATGTCATCCAATGTTTGGAACATCATTATCCGCTCCCTTAAACTAGCTTTTAAGCTAAACTAGAGAGTCCCCCAAAAAAAACAAAAAATCACGCTACCTATTCTCCCTTCCTAATTATTTTTCTTACAGTACTTACTCAAATTTGAGTAGGATGCACTGTTCACTCACTTGTTTTTTTAATTTTATTATTGTTTTTTTTAACTTTTTGACACGCCTCGGCCTAGTTCTCGCCGGCGCAAAAACTGCTCGAAAAAAGTATGTCTAATCCCACCCGCCATCAACCCACGCAACAAACCAGCGTTCATGAGCTTTGAGTTCATGACCCACATGCCCAAATCGACCACCGGCTTGACAGCGGCCACTTGGAGGTTGATGGCCGAGCAGAGGAGTTCTGTGGTGGAGAGGGATGAGAAGAGGGACTTTGTGTCATCAAGATTTATAATTGAGTTTGAGAAGGTGGTGGTGGTGGTGGGTTTGTCTTTTAAGGTGAGGGGAGAGAGGGCGGTGAGGGAGGGAGGAGCGGTGGCGTTGAGAGGGCGGACGGAGGAAGAGCAGTGGAGGGTTGTTTGGAGGAGTTTTTTTGGAGGGACAAAACGGTTGGCCATCAAATGTTTGCGCTGTGTTTGTGGGTAAACGTCTCTGTTTTACAAAGTCTTGAAGCCAATGGGTCTACTCTGGGTTTTGGGGATTATTTATAGGGCAATTTTGCTTTTTATTTTATTTTATTTTATTTTTTTATCAGTTTAGTATATTCTAGAAGCTGTTTTACTGAAATAGGGCCGTGATGAGTTCTATTCTGCGTCACACCCCATTATATTTTCTTATCATTTAGAGCCGGATACGTTATCGTTCTTTTTCATTTAATTTGAAGTAATAAAATTTTCAAAAAAATTTGAAGTAATAAAGAAACACAGTACTGATACATCTATCATATTTTAAGCTTCCAAATCATGGAAGGATGAAATCATTGTCAACTTCATACTTGGCATTCCCTTGAGATTGGATACAATGTTCAAAGAATCTATTTGGAGTGCAATAATCCACCAAAATGACAACCCCTAGACTCAAATCTTGTTCTTATTTATACATATGACTGAAATCAAGTTTCCAGCTTGGTGGTTGCTTCTTGAAACCAATCTCCTTGTCCAAAGACTTCACACCTTACATAATTGCATCTTTCAGTCTCCTCTTCAACTCATTCCTGTAACCATAAGAAATATAAACACACGAATTTTGATAATCAAACTCCCTCTTAAAAGGGAGTCCATCTATGATACACCAAAGTGGTTTTGGTGTATGGTATTCCAAACATAAGTATTTCAGATATTGTGATAAGTATTCCAAATGCTGTGGTAAGTATTCCATATGTAGTGGTAAGTATTTCAGGTGCTGTGACAAAACAACAAGACACAACATAACAACCTTATTTTATGCGAAACTACTCTGTTTTTGGTGCCCAATCAAGACACAACATAACAACCTTGTTTTATGCGAAACTAGTCCGTTGTTTGTGCCAGTTTTCATCATATGAAATACTTACCAAACTATCACTTTTGGATGCCCTACACCAAAACCATTTTGGAGTAAAATGATGCTCTGTAAAATTTTTGCTGTCAACTAAGTTTACCTCAAGAGTTGTCTGTCAAGGGTGGATGCTGATAAGAGCCCTCTATCCTCTTCAGCTCTCCTCAGAAGATAAGGCATGACTAGCTCCACTGGTCCAAAAGGCATTTACTTACTAACTTGGAACCCTGCATTTCTCAGGCCAAAGGAAAGTGAATCATTACACTTAAAATGGAGTCCATCTATGATACACCAAAGTGGTTTTGGTGTATGGTATTCCAAACATAAGTATTTCAGATATTGTGATAAGTATTCCATATGCTGTGGTAAGTATTCCATATGTAGTGATAAGAGCTCTCTATTCTCTTCAGCTCTCCTCAGAGGTTTTGCTTTTCTTATGGGGTTAAGGGGTCTGGTTTTCTTGGTGTGTGATAAAACGGGCTCGAATCGGTGAAAATCGGAAGAGTGTTGAGCTTCCATGGAAGTTGGTAAGATTCATTTTTGTATTCCCATCTTAGGAGATCGCTTAATCTTTTGAGTAAACCCATGGGGCAAATTGCAGTGATCTTCACTATCACACAGCTTACCTGTTCACATGAATTTCATCTCCGAGCCAGTGTTCTCTAGCTATTTTTTTTTTGAGTAAACAATCGAAGAAAGGAACAAATGTTGAGGGCAATGGTTACAAAATGATAAATAATATCTATATCTTGTGAATAAATAGCTCCTAACAAAAAATCGGATTCTCATCTCTCATTACACTTGCGAGCGATAACATTACGTGACGTCTTTCACCGGAATTACTGTAAATCCGGTGAAAACGTTAACAGAGATAACATTTGCATAACTATGAGTATCACATTAGATAACTTCTTTCATTGTCAAAAAGGAAAATTATTATGGGATGACGATACTTCATAACAAATATCAATACTGATGTAGTAAGGCACGGCATCTATAAAAGTCAAAGCATTTAATAAGTATGAGAGGTGTTATGGCCCCCTCCCCTGACAATCCCCCACACACCGGCCCCACTCTCCTTTCCCTCAATATCCCCCGGATTTTCGGCCCAAATTTTCTCTTCTTCTTTTTTTTTTTCTTTTTTCTTTTAACTTTATTTATTTAATTAGTGTGGTGAAAAAATTGTTGACTCTCTCCCCTCCATATTATGAGTGTACTTTGTGTTTTGCAGGTTGTATTGTTTTGGCCATGCTTCATGAGAAAATTTTGTGAACCGAAGAACTTTCGTGCTTATGCACCGATTAAAAACATTGGGTGTTCCACTAACCCAGTTTTTTGAATAAACTGATTTTTCACGGTTTTTTATGTGATGTGTTATGAGAGAATGACCTATTTCGGTGTTTGAAAAAAGTAGTTTTTTGTTGGTGGAACACCTGAGAGTTTTTTGGGGTGCAAATAGAAATCTTTAAATTAGTGTGAAAAAAAAAATATAGAAGTAGGAGTATAGAAATAGACATATTTTCTCTGAAACAAATTATTCAGTCTTGGGGCACCGCCAAGTGGTGTTAAGCCGTTATCCACCACACATTTATGGGATTAAGTATCAAGTTTATAGAATCAAACAAAGGTATAGTGGATAAATGTGCTAAGTTGTCAAGTGACAGTATTTTTTTTTTCCATTCTACCAATAATTCCGATGTAGTGTATAGACTCAAACAAACGGTCGATGTGGTCCGATCGGATCCCAAGATATGTTATTTTTCATGTAGTGGCGCGTATTTTACAATACGAGGTTGCCGATGCCAATGGGGTATCAACAATAATTAAATAAAAAATTGAATAAATAAATAAATAATTTAAAAAACTGAATTAAATAATTAAATGAATTATTTTAAATAAATGAATTAAATAATTAAATGAATTTATGTAAAGAAATGAATTAATATAAATAACAAAATTAATATAAAAAAGTAATTAAAGGAGGGGAGGAGGGGTAAAACAGTCATTTGGAGCGTGTCCCGGGGGGGGGGGGGGGGGGGGGGGGGGGGGCGTTGTGGCAGGGGGGAGCGTATCAATTTTCAATAAGTATACGTGTGTGCACAATCTTCATTGTCATCTACTCATCTCTTTTCCAAATCTATGGTTCTTGTACAAGATCGGGCAAATAATAACAACATACAAAAATCAAGTAACGCAATATAATCTCTTTATTTTCCTAAACTCCCAACACTATTTGTTAGGTTTATGAAACTTGATTTGGTTTGATTTGTCACTTTACTAACTGTGACAACGTTCGACCTAGCAAAACGTATTACTCTCTTTGTCCAAAAAATAGGAGTAGTCTCTTTTGATAGTTCTTGTCACTTTTCAATGTAATATATTTCATAATCTATAATGTTTTAGGTGATTTTAAAAACTTCGTATTTTAGATTTAATTGAAATCTATCAAACAAGATCCATATTGCATATGAAATATATTATCAATTTTCTGTCCGGTTTAGAATGGAATGACGGACTATATTTTTGGGACGGAAGGAATACTACAAGTTCATGAATGTAGAAACCAATGGTATTTCTTCTTGGTACATGCACCGACTGATTTTATTTGGACCATTGATTTTTAAGATCAACCCCAAGAGGGTTCACGGGTAAACTTTTCTAAGGTACATGCACCTGTTGGCAACTACGTACCGTTGTACCAATGTTTGATTTGTCACTTTGATTTATCCTTCCGATGAATCGCAATTACCTATTGGATCTCCACTTTATTGCTGGACCCACAAAAGTACATAGTTAGTTGCCAACACCTGAAGAGGCTATTTTGCTGCGTCACGGAACCTCCATGAATTAGATTCTCTGAAACCGGCAATCAGAATTACGCTAAATCAAACTTCTTCTAAAAGAATCAAGAAAAATGCAATCCGATCAAAATTAGTAGGGGTAGAGGTGTCAAACGGGCCGGGCTGGCATAGGCACGGCACGGGCACGACACGTCGGGAGGCGGCACGGCACGCCAGAGGCACGGTAAAATCCTGACACGGCACGAAACGGCACGGCATAAGTTTGCGTGCAGCACGGCACGGGCACGGAAATGAGTGGGCATGGCACGGGCTAAGGTGGCACGTGGCACGGCACGACACGGTCTTCTACGGGCACGACACCGGCACGGTAAGAAGTCAACGCGGCACGAGGCACGGCACGACACGGCACGGGCACGAGCACGGAAGTTGGCATGGCACGGCACGGAAGTAGGACGGACATGGCACAGCACAGCACGAGCACGGAAGTTGGCCTGGCACGGCACGGCACGACACGGCGGCTCGGCACGGGCACGACACAAGGCAAAAAAAAAAATGGTAAATAATTTATTTGTATGTATTTTTTGATAATCACAAAAATAAAAAAGAATTATTTTTTGGTTGTGTAACTTGTGCCAGTGAATTATATATTTATATCAAGTTTAAAAAAAATTAAGTCATGAACAAAAAAATAACAAGAGGGAAAAAGAAGTTACAAAAATTTTATTGATTTATTTTATTTTATTTTATTTTTAAATTTTGAGAGAGAGAGAGTTTGGACAAAAAAATAAAATAAGCTTTAAAAATATTTTCTGCCATGTTTGATAATTGATACATTGCCTTTTATCTAATAAACATTTTGAAAAAAAAAAAACATTTTTTGTTTGTGAAAAAAAAAAAAAAAATGTTTTGCAACTTGTAAGTAAATCGCTAAGTCATGAAACAAAAAAAAAAAAAATAAAAAAATAATAATAATTCTTTGTAGAGAGAGAGAGAGAGAGAGAGAGAGAGAGTTTGGACAAAAAAATAAAATAAGCTTGTAAAATATTTTTTTACATGTTTGATAATTGATACATTGCCTTTTATCTAATAAAGATTTTGAAAAAAAAAAAAAAAGTAGGGAGAGAGAGAGAGAGATGGACAAAAAAAGAAAAAAAAAATACAAATTATTTTTATAAAAAAATGATAGAAATTCAAATTATAGGAATTAGATTCTTTTATTAAATTATATTATAGAAATTATTAAATGTTAAATTATAGAAATTATATAAATTATAGAATTATTTTTATTAAATTTGGTTATAGAAAATTATAAATTATACAAATTAAATTTGATTCCTTTCATAGTTTCACTGTCTCACTCTCACAGGAACACAATAATGGGCCTCCACTTTTCGGACCAAATTTCGACTATCGGAACCGTTAGATGCGTTTAAAACGTGTTTTCAGCATCCTACGCGAGGATTTTGCAAAAAATAATACCCGGAAGTAGTTGATCGAAGTAGGTTTTCGTAAAACTACTATACGAAAACCTGGCCCGATCAAACCCTTTTGGGTATTTTTTTTTTCCAAATCTTTGCATAGGACCTTAAAAACATGCTTTAAACACATCTAAAGGTTCAGATTTTAAAAAAATTGATTAGGTGGCCTTGAAGTGGTGCATTATAGTACTGGAATTCCATTAGAAGCACTGAATGTGTTTCGATCGCGTTGTTACTAATATCGGATGATCATCGATTTTGGGGAGAATGATGGAATTGACGAGATATTAAATTGCAACGGTTCAGATCAAACATTCGGAAAAACGAGTCTACACCTACCTTGCAATTCTATACATCGAACTTACTTGGTTATGAACCAAGCTACTATGTTATGGTATAATGTACAACAACCACACAATTGCAACACAATTATGACGATTCACACCGTTCACTTTGTTTGTGTTGATGTTTTAATGACTTTCGCCAATTTTTTCGACGATCGGATTTTGAAAGGCCCTCCATCGCAACACAATTACGATGATCCTCACCGTTCATGTCGTACAATGGCTTTAGAGGCCCACTTTTTGGTCCCACGTGAATATTCCGAACCGTTAAATGATTTCAAAATAATATTTTATATGGCCTTGCAAAAAATTAGGTCGATTGGATATTCGTAACTCGTTGATCCAAGTAACGCACATCCAATTGATTTCAAAACTTGCAGTTTTGGATCTATCATTTACACATATCCAATTGACGTGATTTTTTGCAAGGTCGTAAAAAACGTTATTTTGAAATCATTTAACAGTTCGGATTATTCATGCGGGACCACAAAGTTGGGCCCAAAAGCCATTTTATGTGCACGAATTTGTAGTCGGTAGCCCTAGCCATTATAAACACTGCAGCCCAAAAGGCATAGAAATTATTTTTGCAGCTTGAAATCCCCCCCCAAAAAATTTCACTTCTCCCGCTGCAAAATGGCGCCAATATTTCATTCTCCCTCTAGAAATTTACTCTCCCGCTAGAGTCCCCCAATACGCCCTCTCCCTCCCTCTCTCACGCATTCCATCTTCTAGGGTTTACTCCCGCTAGAAATTCTTCCAATTCTCCTCTCCCTCTCTATCTCTCTCTCTCTCATGTTCCATGTTCTAGGGTTTACTGGGCTGAGGATCTTCTTGTTAGGTGTCATCTCCGCCACATTCTTTGCATTCCCTGCCACAGCATGGACCCTCCTTTGCTTCCCTGGGCATGTGTTCACTACAATAAGGAGGACCCTGAAACCCAACTTCGTTGTCGAGCTCAGCTATTAGGTACTTTGGACTTTTGCAACTGAGAAAAGAAGGCATAAACCACACACAAGCTATGCTCCGTAGATGCTAGGACTAAATTGAGGTATTATGTCCTCAGGCTCAGGGTTATAAATCTCCCAACTCCTAAGAAGTTCAGCTCCAATTTGAATGCTGCTGTTAGAATTTGGTCTTATGATTGACGTGTCAAGTGTGCTACTTAATTAGTGTTTTCATTTGAATCATTTCTGGAGAACCGACTTTAGTACCTTTAATTTGAAAAGCCATGTACCAGCCACCAGGTCATGAATGCATTTGAGACCTTACTGCACAAACTGATCATAAATTCACAATTGAGAAATAAAAGAATAGTGAAATCCGAATCTCTCTTTTGTTAATGCATGTGCTCGTGTATGACTTTTGCATGAATTTGATGCCAAACTAGCGTAAGAAAGCATCTTTAAGTATTTTTTCTTTGACATGATCTTATCTATATAGTGGTGGGCCACCAGGTTGTGAGATTTATCAGTCTTCTAACCTTTGTTGTAATTGACAGATGAAGGTTTGTGATTACTAGGATGCTACAATGTGCTGTAACCAAGGTTGCGTACGTGACCGTTAAAATAATAATCTGAGCATATGACTCTGCTTGTCTGTATATGAATTGTGGGCTACAAACATGACTATTCCAATCTAGTTCGTACGAATACTACAAATTTGCGTCATATGACAGCTTCCGTTTTTTATGTTACCATAGTCATTGAGTTCAAGTTGAAGAAATTTTGTTAATTCTGTTTGAATTATGGTTATACTGTTTTATCTTATTAAATCTTATCCAAAAAATATTTGCATGTATTCATATGCGCCGCTACTTTATGTCTACATTAACCCTAGCCTAGTTAAATACAAACATAAGAGGCAACCATTACATCATTTTTCATCTTCCGAAATTAAGTTTCTTATTGGATTTTAGTTATTTAATTGTAGATCTCTCGTCATTGAACCATTTTCTTTTGTTCCATTATTTCATTTTAAATTCTAAAATTTTGTAGGCATTGACAGATCTAAAGGTTGACAAAATCATCGGATGAATTGCCAACTTACATCTCCCCCTTTTTTTAGTTGCTAAAATGAGGTGTTTGCTATTTTTACTTCAATTTGTTGTGAAAATAGTTTCCTCAACATAACAAAAATCCTTGTTAGACTAACTGGGTTCCAGCTTATAGCTTCTAATTTGAGCTTCTATCTTCTTTTTACAGCTTGTCTCATCCATGTTTAGATGGATCTTCATCAAATTAGACTTCGGTATGTGCTTAAAATCGAAGACGAAGACATCAAACAACCCACCCTAAACCATTCCAAATCCACTCACGCATCGCATCGCTTTCTCGAACCTTTCCTGGAAGCAACCAAACAGCTCTTCCAGCAATCTTTCTTGTTAAACCATGGCTCGATTTAGCCATATTGTGGTCTCCATCATAAACATTCTTGCTCTTCTTTCGTCCATCTTCACCATCTCTTTCTCCTTTTCTCTTATACGCAAGGGCCCTATTGAATGCAATGACCCCAATCCAATAAAACTTTTGCTCTATGGGGTATTTTTGTTTTCCTTGTCTTTGGTGGGTTTGATAGGTGCAATTCGGGCCAACAGGAGGTCACTATCGGTCTATGCGGGGGGTTTGGTTCTTTGGTTCTTTTGGCTTATTGGGTCGTCAGCTTTCTTGTTGGTGTTGTCCAAGGTGAGCGATGCAAAGGCAGAGAAGGACAACAAAGAATATAAGCTCAACGAATATCCAGGGTGGTTGAGGAGATATGTCGTGGATGGAGATAGATGGGTTCCCATCAAGAGGTGCATGGTGAGACACCAAACCTGCAAAAATTTGCATTCTGAAAAGGAAACGGCTGGAAAAACAAATCTACATATTGAAGTACTCTCTCTCTCTCTCTCTCTCTCTCTCTCTCGCTCTCTCTCTCTCTCTATCTATCTATCTATCTCTCTTAGTTCTATCGGTTTGGTTATTCTTTCAGATCAGTTTTCCTGAATATCTTTTTCTAAAGCTCTTTGGTTGATTGATTTCAAAGCCTGTTTTTAACAATTTTACTTTGGAAAAGAAACCTCTTATGCGAAAACACCTCAAAAGAGGTTTCCAAATTCTCGAAAACCATGTTCCTAAACAATAAATGTATTACGAAAAGGATTAGTCAAGATGTTTTGTAAACAATTTTCCAGAAGAATTTCTGAATGAGTCTAACGGGTTGTATCCTTGTTTATTTCAAGTGTTTTGGAAAGGTAACTGACTTCTGTTAAATCACGAGAAAGATGTTCCCAACTTTTCAAATGCCACATTCTCTATAAAGATTAACTACAATTTGAAAACAATGACTTCTTGTGTTTTGGAAAATAGTTTTCAAGAAAGATATCATGCAAAAAAATTCTGAAACAAAAAATGGACTGGGATATTGGAAATGTCCTGCCTTCAAATTTTGATGCATCGAATGCTTTGACCTTTGTGTGGAGAATTATCGTCCAAGCATGTTGGTTTCAAGAGAAACATTTCCGTTGTGATTCATGAACTCTCTTCCTTGTCAACAAGAATCATTCACAAAATTTTGCAGCTGCATTAATTGACTGGATTAAGCCCCCCATCCGCCTTGAATATTCCCGTGTCTTTATGATTGTGGGGTGGTGAGATCCTTTTTGTTTTGGTCCATATCATTTTCCTTTGGTTTGTATCATTTGTTCTTTTCCCTGGAAAATCGCCTCCGCAAATTCAAGACCAAAACAGGTGCTTTACAAATATGAACAAATACTGTTAAATCTCAAGTTTGTACAAAAACAAAATGATTTACTCCTTTTTTTTTGTTGTTTCGGTTTCCCATTCTTCTTTGCAGAGTTGTTGCCAGCCTCCTTTGCAATGTGGGTTTGTTAGCAAGAATGACACCTCGTGGGAGGTTCCGAAATCCGGCATTCTATCTGGAGATCCAGACTGCCAATCATGGAGGAACAACTTGGACCAAATGTGCTATGATTGCAACTCATGCAAGGCTGGGTATCTAAGAATGCTTAAGGACTTGTGGTTCAAAAAAGCGATATCAGGCCTTCTTTTCTGTGTCGTCATCTTCGTCGGCTTCTGGATAGCCTTTTGGGCTTTCCGATAAGCTCCGAGGGAGGACAACTTTCACCAACTCACAGGCAACATTGCCTCTGTTGCTTGAACCATTATGCATTTATATTTTATAGACAAAGCTTCAATGATAAAAGGATGATGTGGGTAGATTAGCACCAATTGTAAAATGTACTTAACGAAATCTGGATAATATAATTCTGAGGATGTTTTACGGTGCTCTCTTTTTTGTTGGTAGTTTTAGCCTGTTTTTAATATTCTCAATGTTGGTGATTGTGGATTCTTCAAAAACAAAAACCATACCCTATGTCATCGAAAGAAAGGAATGAAAGTGTTGGACACAGGCGCTCCTTGCCCGTAGTTTTAAATATCGGCTATTAAGTAACGTCGCGGCCGCAATGTAACAGTTTTTGGGTTCTCTGATACATTCCGCCCCAGTACACTGGCAAGCAATAATCTCATGTGTATTGGCCTGTTCCCATTATGTATTGGTCCGTTTCTAATTTACGGATCGGCTCACAGTTGATACTCGAACATTACAGATTATTTAAGAAATTTAAAATTATTATTCTTTTTAGAAAATAATTTTAAAAAATGTACATCTGCTACATCCGATTCCCAATACGTAACATTCGATACTACCGAAACTGTTACATTCAAACCGTAACCGTTACGGATAGCGAAACCATTATTTAAAATCTTGTCCTCGCCCAAACAAGATGTCCACAAAGAAGGAAAAAAAAAAAAAACTATGCCTGAACCGATAAACTATTTATGGATTGGATTGAATTGTTTTTTGTTGGTAACCTAAAAATGTATTATTGGGCATGAATTTGCTCAACACAGGGTTCACCTTGATGATTTGAGTCGTTGTCTGCATTAGATGAACAAGACTATTGGATTATTTTAAATATGCAATCTGCTCAAATTTTTGTGAATTCAGTGGACGACTTGCATGATTTTGATAAAACAAAACGAAATCAACCAATAAGATGCCACTGTCTGAACTCAGGAGTCATTAATTTTTTTATCACCAAGGAAAATTTATTAGAGAAATCTTGACAAGGGTACATCAAGATGGGGCCAGAGGGGAGCGGATTCCAACCAAATGTTGGAGGAATTAAAGCACCCAAAAGGACTAGCCCAAAGACACCCAGTGGCAAAGCCCACCATTGGCCTAAGCTCAAAGGGCATACCAAATACTCCCTCCGTTCCTAAATAATGTCCCTACTTTCTCTCTCTTACCTTTTTTCAAATCAAAAAATGAAGTACTTTCGTGTATCATTTTTCGAATTTTTTCGCACCGAATTAAAGTACTTGTCAAGTACTTTAATTCGGTGCAAAAAAATTCAAAAAATGATTTACGGAAGTAGTTCATTTTTTTATTTGAAAAATGGCACGACTTTTCGTAGTGGAACATTAATATGGAACGGAGGGAGTAAAACACAAGGCCTAAACTTGAAGACGACACAATACCCAAACCAATTTATAGCACCCGCCGTCCCACCCTTATGCCAGCAACAAGTACGCCACCAAAACAAATCACCATAAGGACTCCACCATCAAACACCGCACATTCACGTTGTTAGGCCTAGAAACCAACATCATCCAACAAGGAGGCCCGTGGTGCACCGAAGTCACCAAAAGGAGAGAGGGGAGAACTAGCAGCCTTGCCATAAAGTGTAACTAGTTTAACTGAAATCGGCGGAAGCCGGAGGAACAAAAAGCATAGTCGGAATGACAAAAACGCAGCGGAGTGGGGAAAGGATAGGCAACCAAGATTCACCGCACCACCAATGATTCACCAACCAAGCGGGTTAGAGCCCAAGCCGCTGTAAAGCCAGTTGAGGAATCGGCCACCAAAAACTACCACCGAAGATTGCAAAACTGATCCTCACAAATGGCCAAGAAACCAACTACCGAGATTCCATGACAACAGCGAAAGCCGTCACCGCCACCACAACTGCACTTGCAATAAAGAAAAGGAGAGAGAGAGAGAGAGATTGGGATCGTGAGTATATATGCGGGACACACATGTCCATGCCCTGTCCCTTGTGTGTTCCCCTCTAAAAATAAATTAATTTGAGGGACACGCCACGTGGCATATCCAACATGTGTCCCTGTGCGTCCCTTGAGTATCCTCGTGTCCAATACGCTAACACGGCGACCTCTAGGAATATCGGTGCTTTACAAAATGTGTGCAACAGTTGGTACTGGTTTTGGAAGGCTTTAAGGAGAAAATCTTGGCATGTGCTCTGTGCAAGAATAGTTTTCTGAGCGTCATGGAGGTGGATGATGCCCCTTCTTCGGATCAGAATACACTTGCACTAATAGTTCCATATGACTGCTCAACAAAGTATATCTTCGTTATCGTTGATGGTGAAACACCAAAGTTTGGATTCCAACTAGGTGTCACGACTCTCAACAATCCACATTAGTGCTATCTATCTATTTTTTTTTTAATCTTTACTACAAGTTGTTGTGGTTACTTAAAACTGTAATGGAACAGGAGTGATGGAAAGGTTCTGGATTTTTGTGTTGTGTGTAGGCACAAAATTGAAGTATAACATGATTGCGAAGGTTATGCGCATCTAAAGCCTCCAATCTACTCGCTTGTAGATCTCTGTGGATTTGTAACGCCCCCAAAATTTGGGCATGTTAATTATCATTACAAACCTTAATAAAGTTTAATCTCAAACTTTAATACAAATAATAATGTCTCCAATTATAATATAAATAACAACTGGGGTGGTTCTAGATCTTCGTCTATCCCTGCGCCGGGTCATTCCCCACTCCGGCAGCACTTCCTGTTCCATAGGGCTGGTCTCCACGGTATCGGTCCTGTCCATCTAGATAATCTGACATAATACGTCCGAGTCGCACAGGCAACATCATGGTATTATGCCAGGGTTACACGAGTGCAACACCGTGAGCAAAGCCCAGTAGTTCACTATTCTAAACTTCTAAGTAGCAATTCTAGAACAATATGTTCAAAAACAGAATATGATACCTGTGAACAGTAAAATCATGCAGTATATCATGCGAGTCTGTACGGATCAGAGTAATATGCGCAAAAAACAGTACTTTCTTTCTGTGTCTCGGTACAGTGTCACGTGTCTGTTTCTCGAAAACAGTGTCTCAATTAATATCTCAAACATATCTCATTATTAACAATATTCCCAAAAATCGTTTTCTTATATCCGTGCCCCTCTTGGCATTCTTCTTCAAATTTCATATATCTCCCACCACTCGAAAGTTATTGGTTCGCTTAAGCCTCCTTTCAGCTGACGGTACCAACCTTTTCGCTCGAGGTCCCGTTTATCGTGCATCACCGAACTTAACAGCCCGTTTGCATGGTCCGTCCACCCCGCGACTCACACGACACAGTCCTGGCCGCTTTGCATCACCGAACTTAATAGCCTGTTTGCAAAGTCCGTTCACCGTGTGTTGTGCACGCTTAGCCCAAACAACCAAGTTCTCTCTGCGAACCGGAAGTGGCGCTCTCGCTGCACTACCGCATCAAAACCGTTCCTCCAAGTTCTCTCCGCGAACTTGAGGTGGCATCCATATCTCATCTTATCTCATTTCATTTCATTTCTCGAAAAAATTTCATTTCTTATTTCAAAACTCATTTTCATTCTCATCTCTGTTTTCTCGTCAACAGTTATTCACTTAATGAAACCCGTGTCGTAACGTTTCGTGTACGTGCTCATGCTCAAATTATGCCCATGCAATATTCTATAATTTCTTTCAAAACTCATATTTCCCATTTAAATATTTCCCACAATAAATCATACGTAGTAATAGACCAACTTTCTCAAAAATGATATTTCTCCATAAAAATCTTCTCACATAAAATCATGCGTAGTAATAGACCAACTTTCTCAAAAATGATATTTCTCCATAAAAATCTTCCCACATATAATCATGCAATTAATATTTTCTCAAAAATCATCTCACATGAAATCATGCACTTTAATGCACCAACTCTTCAAAAAAAAAATAATATTTCCTAATTTCTCTCAAATTTTATTCTCCATCAAAAATCTCATTTCTCCCTTTTCTCTTGTAAAACTATTTTATTTCTTTTCAAAGAAATAATTTAGTAAACTAATTCCTCTTCAAAAGTAAATACTCCAAATTTCTTTTCCAGAAATTTCTTGCCAAAAATTTATTTCCAATAATTATGATCTTTCTAAAAAAAATATTTATTCTCTTTAAAATATACCCTTTATATTTCTTCAAAACTTTCTTTCTAATAAACTCAAATAAAACATTTTTTTTATAGCTAGTAAAATCACAATTTTCTTTCTAGAAAATTTTAATCAACTCCACTTGTTTCTTTTCTTTTCATCGTAGCTATAAAATATACTCACAAATAATTTAGTAAAAACATTTATAGGAAACATTTATAAAAATTCTCTCTTCATAATTATTTAGTAAAAACTCTACACTTTCTTATAAAAATTTCTATAAAACACTAGATATTTCTTTTTAGTAAGAACAATTTCCTCACTAAATATAACAACAACCATTTATTAAATCAACAAGTTCCTTCATGAAATATTATCATAAAAATGCTAGAACCTTGTCTAGAAAAATACATATCTTCTAATCACTTCTAATTAACTTCTAATCAACTTCTAATTAACTAATCCCACTTCTAATTTCATGGAGAATCACTTTAATTAGAACCTCATTAACATTCTTGTTAATCTTTCTACATGAAATCTTCTCACTTAAACACTAAATAATATACTTAGTAACTTAATACATGCACTAATTAACCCAATCAAGCTCTAAAATCATGCTTAGAAAATTAATTAGAATAACATAATAGAGCTAGAAATAACTAATTAGAAGGTTAGTTTAGTAAACTACCTTGATTTTCGGGTGTAAACCGGAAGCCGAAAAAGCAATTCCTTTGGTGTAGAATCTCTTAATCTCCCTTACTTACTAATTAACTTAGTAAGTAGCTAATTAGTACCCTAATAAGTTGGCTAAAAGGTGGTAGAAGTTGGTGATTGGTTGGGAATATGGGAGACAAACAATTATAGAAGGTATAAAGTGGTCCCAAAATGAACAAGAGGTAGTCTATTTATAGCAAATGAGGCCTTTCTCTTTTCTCATTGAAAATTTCGGCACTCCCTCTCTATGTTGGCCGAACTACACAAGTGGGGGAGGGAGTAAATGTGCTCTAAATGTGCACATGGCAAGTGCACAAGTTGGTGTAGGTTCAAAACTAGGAATCTAGGCTAGGTCCTAGGTTTTCTATTCTTGCAAGCAAAGGAATTGTGGGGAAACAATGGGTAACCAATGTGGAAATCCATAGTGGGGGATAAATACGCCTCTCGTTGTGTAGGTTTTGCATGGTCACCTTTCTTACGGGGTATTTTTAGGAGCAAATATACACAAATATGCATGTGCATGGAGTTATGGCTAAGGGGGTAGCCTTAATGGGCTATTAGTAGGGGGAGTATTCTTCCCTAAAACATGGAAGCATGTTTCATGGAGACTTGGAGTGCAAGGATAGGCATAAATAGGTCTAGGTTGTGTAGATTGTACACAAATGCATGTATTGTGTGGGTATGTATAGGTTTCTCCAAAAATAACAAGGCTTGTTCTAACTAGTTTTGGGTACAAAACCTAGCTTAGGAATCTTCCTCTACCCCTCCACTTGCTTGTGCAAGTGAACAAGCATTTAATCCTTGCATGTGCAAGGTACACATGCATGCACACATACACACCTCTCTCTCTCTCTACCGAACTCTCTCTCTCTCTCTTTCGACATCTCTCTCTCTCTCTCTCCCCGTGGCTCTCTCTCTCTAACTCTTTCTCTCTCTCTTTAACTTGGTCAACAAACCAAGTTTCAAGGTGGGGAGGTAACAAGTCACATCGTACCGATGTAGTTGGATAGAGTAAAGGCAGTGGTTGGGTAGGTTTCGGGTATTAAACACGGTCCCCGGGTGCTACGGTGATGTAACGAATGTGTTACTCGGTCTCGTACGCGTATATGCATGGCTATAATTCTATTTATTTGAATTAAAAGGATTAAATAATATTTTAATAGAAAAATATTCCAATAATCCGAAATTAAAAATAAATAATTTAATTATTTAACGAAATTTTCATTTACGAAAATTCGGGTCGTTACAGGATTGTCAGCGACAGGAACACATACCAACCCAAGAAAGCCGTAACTGCTGGTCCTTAGAGTTACAATACTTAGTTGTATTTGTATGCTCTGTTCCTTTACATCCATATTAACCCTGGCCTAGTTAAATACAAACACAAGAGGCAACCATTATTACCCGTTGAAATTGGGAATTACATCATTTTTCATCTTCCAAAATTAAGTTTATTATTGGATTTCAGTTATTTAATTGTAGATCTCTCCTCATTGAGCCATTTTTTTTTGTTCCATAATTTCATTACAAATCCCAAAATTTTGCAGGCATTGACAGATCTTAAGGTTGACATAATCATCGGATGAATTGCCAACTTACGTCTCCGCCTTTTTCTAGTTGCTAAAATGAGGTGTTTGCTATTTTTACTTCAATTTGTTGTGAAAATAGTTTCCTCAACATAACAAAAATCCTCGTTAGACTAACTGGGTTCCAGCTTATAGCTTCTAATTTGAGCTTCTATCTTCTTTTTACAGCTTGTCTCATCCATGTTTAGATGGATCTTCATCAAATTAGACTTCGGTACGTGCTTAAAATCGAAGACGAAGACATAAAACAACCCACCCTAAACCATTCCAAATCCACTCCCGCATCGCATCGCTTTCTCAAACCTTTCCTGGAAGCAACCAAACAGCTCTTCCAACAATCTTTCTTGTTAAACCGTGGCTCGATTTAGCCATATTGTGGTCTCCATCATAACCATTCTTGCTCTTCTTTCATCCATCTTCACCATCTCTTTCTCCTTGTCTCTCATACGCAAGGGCCCTACTAAATGCAATGACCCTAATCCAATAAAACTTTTGCTCTATGGCGTATTTTTGTTTTCCTTGTCTTTGGTGGGTTTGATAGGTGCAATTCGGGCCAACAGGAGGTCACTATCGGTCTATGCGGGGGGTTTGGTTCTTTGGTTCTTTTGGCTTATTGGGTCTTCAGCTTTCTTGTTGGTGTTGTCCAAGGTGAGCGATGCAAAGGCAGAGAAGGACAACAAAGACTATAAGCTCAACGAGTATCCAGGGTGGTTGAGGAGATATGTCGTGGATGGAGACAGATGGGTTCCCATCAAGAGGTGCATGGTGAGACACCAAACCTGCAAAAATTTGCATTCTGAAAAGGAAACGGCTGGAAAAAGAAATCTACATATTGAAGTACTCTCTCTCTCTCTCTCTCTCTCTCTCTCTCTCTCTCTCTCTCTCATTTCTATCAGTTTGGTTATTCTTTCAGATCAGTTTTCTGAATGATTTTTTTCTATAACTCTTTGGTTGATTGATTTCAAAGCTTGTTTTTAACGATTTTATTTTGGAAAAGAAACCGCTTACGCGAAAACACCTCAAAAGATGTTTCCAAATTCTCGAAAACCATGTCACGAAACAATAAATGTATTACGAAAAGGATTAGTCAATATGTTTTGTAAACAATTTTCCAGAAGAATTTTGAATGAGTCTGACGAGTTGTATCCTTGTTTATTTCAAGTGTTTTGGAAAGGTAACTGACTTCTGTTAAATCACGAGAACGATGTTCCCGAATTGTCAAATGCCACATTCTCTATAAAGATTAACTACAATTTGAAAAAAATGACTTCTTGTGTTTTGGAAAAAAGATTCTGAAACGGAAAATGGACTTGGATATTGGAAATGTCGCGTCTTGAAATTTGATGCATCGAATGCTTTGACCTTTGTATGGAGAATTATCGTCCAAGCATGTTGGTTTCAAGAGAAAAATTTCCGTTGTGATTCATGAACTCTCTCCCTTGTCAACAAGAATCAGTCACAAAAATTTGCAGCTGCATTAATTGACTGGATTAAGCCCCCCATCCACCTTGAATATTCCTGTGTCTTTATGATTGTGGGGTGGTGAGAGGCTGAGAGCCTTTTTGTTTTGTTCCATATCATTTTCCTTTGGTTTTGTATGTTTTTTTCTTTTCCCTGGTAAATCGCCTCTGCAAATTCAAGACCCAAACGGGTGCTTTACAATTATGAACAAATACTGCTAAATCTCAAGTTTGTACAAAAAGCAAAATGATTTACTCCTTTTTTTTTTTTTTGTTTCGGTTTCCCATTCTTCTTTGCAGAGTTGTTGCCAGCCTCCTTTGCAATGTGGGTTTGTTAGCAAGAATGAAACCTCGTGGGAGGTTCCGAAATCCGGCATTCTATCCGGAGATCCAGACTGCCAATCATGGAGGAACAACTTGGACCAAATGTGTTATGATTGCAACTCATGCAAGGCTGGGTATCTAAGAATGATTAAGGACTCGTGGTTCAAAAAAGCGATATCAGGCCTTCTTTTCTGTGTCGTCATCTTCGTCGGCTTCTGGATAGCCTTTTGGGCTTTCCGACAAGCTCCGAGGGAGGACAACTTTCACCAACTCACAGGCAACATTGCCTCTGTTGCTTGAACCATTATGCATTTATATTTTATAGACAAAGCTTCAATGATAAAAGGATGATGTGGGTAGATTAGCACCAATTGTAAAATGTTCTTCATGAATTCAGGATAATATAATTCTGAGGATGTTTTTATGATGCTTTCTTTTTTGTTGGTAGTTTTAGCCTATTTTTAATATTCTCAATGTTGGTGATGGTGGATTGCTCGAAAACAAAAACCATACCCCACGTCATCGAAAGAAAGGAATGAAAGTGTTGGACACGGGAGCTCCTTGGCCGTAGTTTTAAATATCAACTATTACATAACGTCGCGGCCGCAACGTAACGGTTTTTGGTTCTCTGATACATTCCGCCCCGGTATACTGGCGAGAGCAAAAATCTCATGTGTATTGGCCCTTTCCCATTATGTATTGTTCTGTTTCCGGTTTACGGATCGGCTCACCGCCGAAACTCGAACATTACGGATTATTTCAGCAATTTAAAATTATTGTTTTAGAAAATGATTATTAAAAATGTACGATCGCTAATGCCGATTCCTATTACGTAACGTTCGATACTACTGAAACTGTTACATTCAAACCGTTACCGTTACGTATCACGAAATCATTATTTAAAATCTTGTCCTCGCCCAAAAAGGATGTCCACAAAAAAAAAAAAAAAAAATCTTTGCCCAAACCGATAAACTATTCATGGATTGGATTGAATCGATTTTTGTTGGGAACCTAAAAATGTATTACTGGGCATGAATCTGCTCAGCACAGGGTTCACCTTGATGATTTGAGTCGCTGTGTGCATTAGATGAACGAAGATAGTGAATTATTTTAACTATGCAATCTACTCAAATTTTTATGAATTCAGTCGACGACTTGCATGATTTTGATAAAACAAAATAAAATCAACCAATAAGATGCCACTATATGAACTTAGGAGTCATTAATTTTTTTTATCAGCAAGGAAAATTTATTTGAGAAATCTGGACAAGGGTACATCAAGATGGGGGTAAAGGAGAGAGGATTCCAACCAAATGTTGGAGGAATTATAACACCCAAAAGGACTAGCCCAAAAACACCCGGTGGCAAAATCCACCACACGTAATGGCCTAAGCCCAGCCGGCATACCAAATAAAACATTGAAGCCCAAAAAACAAGGTCCAAACACGAAGATGACATAAAACCCTAACCAATCTATAGCACCTGCTGCCCCACCCTAACGCCGGCAACTACTACGCCACCAGAACCTATAAAGACTCCAGCAAAAAACACCGCACATGCATTCTATTAGGCCTAGAAATTAGCATCATCCAACAAAGAGGCCCGTGGTGCACCGAAGTCACCAAAAGGAGAGAGGGGGAGAACTAGTAGCCTTGCCGTAAAGTGTAACCAGTTTCATTGAAACTAGCAGAAGCCGGAGGAACCAGAAGTGTAGTTGAAACGACAAAAACGCAACGGAGAGGGGAAATGATAGACAACCAAGATTCACCACACCATCAATGATCCACCAACCAAGCGGGTGAGAGCCTAAGTCGCTGTGAACCCAGCGAGGAATTGGCCACCGCAAACTACCACTAAGGAATCGCGAAACCGATTCTCACAAACGGCCAAGAAACTAACTGCCGAGATTCCATGACGACAGCGAAAGTCGTCACCTCCAAACGCCACCACTGCCACAGTCGCACTTGCAATAAAGAAAAGAGAGGCAAGGGGAGAGAGAGAGAGAGAGAGAGAGAGAGAGAGAGAGAGAGAGAGAGAGAGAGAGAGAGAGAGAGGAATGAGTGACGAGGGGAGAAAAGACGGTGGCAGTGCCCTCCCACCCACATACACACACGAGGGGAAACCTTAGCGGTGCTTTTAGGCAATTAGTTTTAAAGAGAGGGAAAGTTGAGAGGGAGCTAAAGCGGCATTAGAAATTAACTCAGGAGTCATCATTTGAACCACTTTAGAGCATCCTCATCTCACTACTCAATTTAACTTTTAAGTTAAATTGAGTAGCCAAACCACCAAAAACCCTTCAAAATCAGGCTCTCCATTTTCCCTCACCAATCTGTTTTTGCTACAGTACCGCACCAAATTTGGTGCGGTACTGTTCACACACCAATTAGTTTTTTATTGTTTTCTTTTCCGGGTACTGTTGCTGCGTCAGACAGAAGTGGGGCAGGGGGGGGGGGGGGGGGGGGGGGGCACGTGGCGAAGCCTGGCTGGGGGAAGAAGTCTTCGGCTGAAGGAGTGGGTGGGGGCATTAGACACGTGGGCCACTACTCCTCTTTTAGTACCGAAATGTTATAAATGGCTGAGGGAGAGTTTTTTTTTTTTTTTTTATATAGATTTGAGGGGAATAGTTTAATATAGTAAAGTTAAAATAGAGAGTCTGATTTTGTGGGTTTTTGATAAAGTGACTTGTTAATTTATAAAAGGTGGTTTTGTGGTTAAATTTGGTGTTTTTTTTGGTGAGGCAGATAAGGATGCCCTTAGATCTGCATCCATAGTTATCAAAAACACACCATTTAGTAGAAGTAGATGCGTTTACTTTTGTGGACGGAAAACCATTTCCCCACACTTAGCTGTGTGCACATATCGCTCTGTGGGGTCCGCTTCGGGGTCCCACACACAATCTGAGGCGCTCATTATTAAAAAATATGTTTTAGAGTGGCCTTTGTAAAAAAAATCAACTCAATCAAATGTCTCTACTTGCTTGATCCAATCTTCCAATTTTTTATGACCTTAAACAGTTAATCAAAAAATTGAAATGTAAGATCAAGCCCTTAGAGTATTCCGATTGAGCAGATTCTTAGCGAAAACACTTAAAAACATAATTTAAAATTAATGAACGAATTAGATTGCTCATGCGGAACCCGAAGTGGGCCTCACGTTGCATTATGTGCACATAGATCTGTGCGCGCAAAGGATTTTCTATACAGAAAAGTGGATGTCGTTAACATTAGACCTAATGGATTGCAATCAAGTAGGTTAGGGTTTAATTTGTGGTTTTCATAGTTTAAGGACGAAGAAGAATATGAACAGGTTAGGGGAAAAAAACATAAAAAAAAAACTCTTTTTAGATTCCATTTATCTTTAAAAGCATGGAGATGGTCTTTAGAAATTTCAAAAGCATGGGAGTGTTCTGAACCGTGTTTTGCTACATCAGACTATTATAGGTGAGGAATGCATAAAACAGATGGAGTCTATTGGCGAGTCCCATGACGTGATCATCGGGTGCAGTAGGGGTGGGTCAAATTTTGCAGGGCTTAGGGCATCCTCATCAGAATGAGCAAAATAACTTTTCAGCTAATTTGAAGAGCCAAAACCCCAAAAACCCTCCAAAACCAGCCTCTCTATTCTTCCTCACCAAAATATTTCGCTACAGTACCGCACCAAATTTGGTGCGGTACTGTTCACGCATCAGTTGGTTTTTTATTCTTTTCTCCGGTTGCTGCGTCATCTACCGTGCACGCGTCACAAGAGAGAGAAAGGGACGGAAACATGAGTAGTGGGTGGGTTGTAGCACGTGGCGGGATATAAGTGGCTAGGAAGGGGCACTACTTGGAAAACATCTCCCGATTCTCCCCAGGCGGGAGAACTTTTTGGGGAATTTGTTTTTGTGTTTTTTTTTTTTTTTTTTATAGATTTGAGGGGAATAGTTTAATATAGTAAAGTTAAAATAGAGAGTCTGATTTTGTGAGTTTTTGATAAAGTGACTTGCTAATTTATAAAAGGTGTTTTTGAAGTTAAATTTGGTGAAAATTTTGGTGCGTCTGATAAGGATGATCTTTTAGTTTCCCATTTATTCGAGAGAAAATCAAAGGGAAAATCAATCGTCTCATCAGAGCAGTCGAACCTACCGCATGCGTATCTCTAACACGAGGTCTATCTCTAACACGAGGTGTATATGCATATGATTATGGTGATATAGCCGAGTTGACTCCGCTAATGAAGATGCATACACTTGGGCATGACTTTTTACCTGAAAATTTATTAGAGAAATCTTCACAAGGGTACATCGAGATGGGGTAGAGGGGAGGGGATTCCAACCAAATGTTGGAGGAATTAAAATACCCAAAAGGACTAGCCGCAAAACACCCAAGGGCAAGGCCCTCCACATCTAATGGCCTAAGCCTAAAGGGCATACCGAATAGAACATTGAAGCCCAAAAAACAAGGCCCAAACCCAAAGACAACGCAAAAACCCTAACCAATCTATAGCACCTGCCACCCGACCCCTACGCTGGCGACTACTACGCCACTAGAACACATCACACAAAGACTGCACTAGCAAACACCGCACATGCACTCCGTTAGGCCTAAGAATTGACATCATCCAACAATGAGGCCGGTGGGTGCACTGAAGACGCCGAAAGGAGAGAGGGGGAAAAACCAGCAACCTTGCCATTAAGCGCAACCACTTTAACTAAAGCCAGCGGAAGTTGGAGGAACCAAAAGCGTAGCCGGAACAATGAAAATGCACGGGAGAGGGGAAAGGATAGACGGCCAAGATTCACCACCCCACCAACGATCCACCAACCAAGTGAGTGAGAGTCCACGCTGCCGTGAACCCAACAAGCAACCGGCCACCACAAACGACAACCAAGGAATCGCAAAACCAATCCTCAGAAATGGCTAGGAAATCAACTGCCAAGATTGCATGACGACAGCGAAAGCTGTCACCGCCAACCACCACGACCACAGCCGCACCTGCACAAAATAGATGGAAAGAGAAAGAAAACAGAGGTGAGGAGAGAGAAGAGAGGAAGGAGAAGAGGCATAGAAAGCGAACGAACAAGACGAATGGTCATATCTTCAAGACCAAATACTCGTACAAATACTACGATTTCCGTCATCTGACAGCTTCTGTTTTTCCTGTTACCATTGTCATTGAGTTCAAGTTAAAGCATTTTTTTTGTTAATTCTGTTTGAATTATGCTAAAAAATTATATTGTTTTATCTTAAACAATCTTATTCATAACAATATTTACATGTATTCGAATGCTCCGCTGCTTCACTTCGATATTATCCCAGGCATAGTTAAACACAAACACACAAGAGGCAACCATTATTGCCCCTTCAAATTGGTAGTTGCATCAATTTTCATCTTCTGAAATTGAGTTTCTTATTGGTTTCAGTGATTTAATGTTGGAAAAAATATTTTAAATATAATATTTTATTTAAAATGTGAATGAAAATTGAATTGATTTAGAGTTGTATCTTTTCAGTGGTACCAGTTCGCTGTGGACGGACACGTCTTTTCGTGAATAGAGGTGTTTTTTCTCCATTGTGACTATTCATAGACTCACCAGTTTGCCTATATATATATATGACATCTTTCATTCATTTTAAAAAAGTTGATTTTTCTGCACTTTCATTGAGTCGGAGTCTTTTCATTGGAGAGAGTACAGACACAAGTTTTGGTTCAACAGACCCATCGATTGTAGTGCTGCTTCTGTGGGGAGTTCGATCAAGTAGTGCTGGGAGATAGACGTCCATGCAAACCGTAAGCACCGTAGCGGGGGCGAATCTGTCTTAAGTACAGAGTGTTATACACTCGCCTTGATCATCATTTCATTTCATCAATTTCCAGGTTTCGAGTTTTAATTTTACTGCATTCATATTTCCGGTTTTATCACAAAAAGTAAACATGATTTCCAACCATCTTAAGACAGATTACAATGTTTATTTTTGTGATTTATAATTGCTGATTTTGTGTTTCTATTGAAGAAGAAACTGAAATTGCATGTCCATGATTGTGACTACATGAATAGTCATTTTATTATATGGTTCGATTTATGCATATGACATCGGTGATTTAGATCCTTTCGTCTGATTCTGCTAAATCAAATTCTTTCCAACGCTTAATAAGAATTCATGTAGATGCAAAGTTATGGCTTGACAACTTGATTACATGCATCGTTGATTGTTTTTTTTGAACTGCAAAAAAGAGAAATTTATTAATCTTTGGAAACATATTACAAAGATTAAAAGGATCCATGAATAATGGCATCACAGTGGAGTATGGACAGCCCAACGCGGATGGAGCGTACGCACACCGAAAATCATATGCCACCTAGGACTCGAAAAAGGGAAAGACAATAACATTTGGTTGGCAAGAAGCCAACCAAAATTACATCAAAAAAGTCAACCGCTGCACCAAAGGATGATATGCCATTCAGAAAACAAAGCTGGATACCATCCCAAAAACCCTTGTAGACCAGCAACAACAAAACTGATAAGCCTAAACACCATTTGCATCATTAGCAACCAAGTAGATGCAGCAAAACATCAAGCAGGCAATTCCCAGCAAGAACTTGGACCCCTCCTATCCGATCGACTTTCCTAAACTCCTATATGAGCTAGCTCTGAGGCCATCCAAAGGCAGCAGCAAAATGAACTCCTCTCCAGCACACCTTCAGCAACAAAACAAAATGGGCACCACCTTTTTCGAATTCTTTAAGAGCAATGTGAACCCACTGCTACCAAGATCAGAGCTGACGAAATAAGCACACTGCACACCCCTTCAACTTTTTTCCTACTTGCTCAAACCCCCAACATTTCCAGAAACGTTAACTTCATAGTAGAGGAATTCAAGGACCTCATGGAGTTATTCCTTTATTAAGAGCTACCATGTCAGCAATTTTGCTTACCACTTCTTCTTCAGCCCCCTCATATCCAATTCCCATTTCCTTGTTGACCTTCCAAATGGCTTGAGCTTCACTTAAAATGATCCTGTTCCTGTTTGCTATTCCGTTTGAAGACATAGAAGCTGATAATGCATCGTTGATTGTCGTATGGTATTACTCTGTGTTTTGAATAGAACAAGTCAATGATATGTGGACTGCATGCGTCTCACTTGGTCGTGCCCTTTTTACATTTGTAATTATTCTTGTTCTCGCTATGACACCGATTGCTATGATTCTAGACTGATTGTGTATGACGCGGTACTGCAATATATATCAGTTTTTACAGTTGCAAACAGGTTTCTTTGTGTACATTAATAGATTCATTTGGGTTGTGATTTTTCTGAACAGTCACAACCTTTTCAGAAAAGGCGATATATTCCGAACGTTAGGATGGTTGTATTTTGATCCTAGCGAAGAGGTTTTCCCAACCGTGGTTACTTCTTTTCAAAGGGTCACGACTTTTCATTAGAAAAGTCACGCTGCTTGATTATAAGGTGTCACTAGGCAGTGGACACATTTTCTAATGGTTGTGACTCTCTAAAATTGTTATCATATTTTTT
Source organism: Vaccinium darrowii (assembly GCA_020921065.1). Classification (NCBI taxonomy): domain Eukaryota; kingdom Viridiplantae; phylum Streptophyta; class Magnoliopsida; order Ericales; family Ericaceae; genus Vaccinium; species Vaccinium darrowii. The sequence goes on along the minus strand of CM037158.1, from coordinate 10,097,197 downwards.
TATGTGACTGTACACCTAAAGTTGACTTTTGAATTTACATAAAATAAGTGTGACTCTTGGGTTTAAGTCAAGATGTATGATTGCCTCAGGCTCCGAAAAGTTACACATTTTAAGGGACCCTCCTATTTTGGTACCTCTCTATTATGGCTTCATGAAGAGGTGTGATAAATGAGTTTACATCAAGAAATGTGACTCTCAGGTTCATTTAGCATTTTTTTTCGTTCATTTGTTTGACTTGCTATTTTATGGTGGTAATTAATGTTTTATGCGAATGAATGACATCTGTTCTTTAGTGTGGAAAAATGGGCTCCGGTCCAAAGTGAGAAAATAAATAAATAAATAAATTATGAAGCCGTAGATAGCTCATGTAATTACCACATATTAGTTTGACATAATGATTTGTTTTTGCCTGTGATATACTTCTGTGGGCTTGATATGCAAACCCACGTGGTGCCTTGGTGGGCAGTATTAATGGTGCCATGTGATCCCTCTTCTTGTGTGGTTGCTTTACATGCAAAAATGATAGGTACACACCCTCTCAACCATTCCCCACCACACCCTTTACATGGGTTACAATCTGTTATAGCAAATTCGTTTTCTTCACTTCTGGACGTGGTTCTGCATTAGTTTAAAACACTCGGCTTTTTAACTTACGGGTTTATAGGTCATAGGAACGTTAGCATAGACTGCCAACTCTTTACTGCAAAGGTTAATTGCAACGGTTCGGCAAATGGGTTACTTTGTCAGACATTGCTTAGTTTTTGGGTGTGAGATTTCGACTGTCACCATGTTTTGTATGTGAAGATATGTGGCTCTTGGGATTAACTAAAAGGTGTGCCAATTGAGTTTACACATCAAGAGATGTAACCCATCGGCAAATGGGTTACTTTGTCAGACATTGCTTAGTTTTTGGGTGTGACATTTCGACTGTCACCATGTTTTGTATGTGAAGATATGTGGCTCTTGGGATTAAACTAAAAGGTGTGTCAATTGAGTTTACACATCAAGAGATGTAACCCATAAGTTCAAACTAATAGATATGACGGTTGTAGTGTAACCATTGACTTATTTGTATGTGGTGAATGTTCCTGAAAATTTGTGATTTTGGCTTTGGTTGAACTCGATTAGGGTTTATTCAAGTAGATGTGACTGTTAGTTTGATCAGTTGTGACCGCTAGATTTTCTTGTTAAAATAATCTTTTAACTAACGATTGGTTTTGTCTATGAAATTTGCGGTGACTGAACGGGCTACATAAACCCAGTTTTCGGAGTTCACCTAGAATACCAAGTTATTTGGTTTAATGACTTGGTTTCATGATTGAATTTATAAATTCAATCATGTTGGGAGCTAGCTATTGATTTCCTTTATAGGAAAACAAAAGAGAAGCACTGTTGAGGAATTTTTTTTTATTATTTTGAGTAAAAGGTACCTTAAGACTGGTTTCTTGTACTAAATTTAATGGGCAGACTTGAGACAAAATTTGAATTTTAATAAATCCCAAGGTGTTTGGTTTTTCTTAAGAGGTTCTCACTGGTAAGATACTTATTTTGTTAAGTTTATACTATTTTATATGATTATCTTGTCAAATGCGCGCTTGCAGTAAACCTCGCACTAGTAATCACAAATACTTACTCAATGTGGGAGTATATCTCTTGAACTTGATAAGATATTTAACTGTGTTAGTCACTTGTAAAAAAAAAAAAAAAAAAAGAGATGGAGTGATAGATGTGGCTGTTGGATTTAAATCCAAAGATGTGAGCATTGGATTTGAACCAAAAGGTGTGACTATTGGAGAAAAGTCACAAATCGTTTGGAAGTTCAAAAAGTCATCGATAAGTGTGTCAATCGGTGAATAAGTCACATATCCTATAACTTTTCAATATGTCACTTGGCCAAATCAGTTGAAAACATTAAAAAAAATGCAAATTTATGTTTTGAATTATTTGAAATTGAGTTTTGATAAACTTTGAAAATGGGCTAGTTATGTTTGATTTGGCATGAAAATCGAGATTTGGAACGTGTTAGTTTCCACAATTTAGAGGGTTTGGTAGTTATCAAACAATCTCGCCCCACAAGATATTTTTTTTAAAAAAATAAAGTGGAATCGATTTTATGTTATGGAGGGTATCCAATTAACATTGAAAAGTACATCGAATGCATGTTGCATTTAATATAAAGTCGTAGCAATTTTCTGAGTGGAAAATCATGAAAATTGAGTAAAGAGTTACTTGATATTGGGTGAGTTACTCAATGTGGGGGTTATTTCTTACAATGTGTTTAGAAATACCAGAGATGAAGATAGAGTCTTGATATTTGCTTGTATCATGTCAAAAGCTATGGAAATTCTTTTGATAAATTCTGAATTGATTTCAGAATTGTGGGGGAAGCAATATGTATAATTTCCACAGAGTTAAACTGTTTATTGCACTATTGGAGATGTCCAACGATACTTGAAGAATAAAGTATTGTGATATGAGTATCCAAGGGTGGATTTAATTTTACAATTGGAGTGCAACAGTAATCTGAAAATCCTCACGTGTGTATAGCATGGTCAGCAATGGAGTTTGATCAACTCATTGCGTAAGACAAAAGCTAGTAAGTGGAGGAGCTAAGCCTTCTCTTAGAGGATATTCGAATGTGGTTCAATTCTGTGCCAGAATTTATAATACGATGGCCATCGGTAGTTAGAAAGGCATAGAAGACCACGAAGAACGGTAAGTCTCGATATTGTAGACATGCACCGTTAAACAATTGTTTTCACTAAAAAATGAGTTAGCGAAATAAATGTAGTGACATTTTTTTGATGGTCACAAGTATGTTTGAGTAAAATACAAGTATGAGTTAATAGTTGTGACTTTGATGCCTGTCCGGACTTAAAATAATCATGTCAAACTATAAGTGATTATGTGTATTATTCTAGATTATCACATAATTGTGGGGGAAGTGGTGCTTATTTACAAATAACTCAATTTTTGCAAGTAACTCATACATTGCCATTTGAAAATTACTCATATGAGTAATTTAATTCTGTGCCAAAAAATTACAGATTATTCTTTTATTGGTATTCATAAGTTTGACACTCAAAGTTAGAAAGGCACGAATAGTATGGTAAATCCTGACATGATAATCGCAGACACAATACCATACAACACTTTGTTCTCAATTGAAATTAGCACCATTTAAGGTCAATAATGAAATACGGATCCGTTAACCAAGTGGTTTTGACCAGAGAACAAGTGATCATCGAGGGGAATGGGTTTAAAGCTACCAATTAAAAGTCTCTATAACAGCAACCCAACCTAGCTGACTGGAGATCCCAAGATCTAGGTTCAATGGGACAACCAAGTTATATGAGACTTAGGAGTATCACCGATGAGATATATCTCTCCAACTCATTCCTATATGGTGAAACAGTTATGCCTGCAGCGATTTAGGTTAAGTTCTAACTTTTAATGATTCTTATATCTTGATAAATCCAAGTGGGGTATAGTAGGATACTCTTAATAAGAGATCACCTATGTGAGTGTGAAGTGGGCCACTTCTATGAGAATTTTAAGGAAGAATTCTTTAAGAAACACTCTCTGAAACCAGTCGCGTGTTTCAGGGCTAAAATGGACACAACCGTAAGAACCAACTATGTTCTGAAAGATTCTCTGTGTTGACTATTGTCTTGGCTTACACAAACGGCTGAACGGTTCAAGACATCGCGTTCACTAGTTAGCTAGTAAGTCCGATAGTTATTCACAAGGCGAGGTTCAAAGCCAAAAGCTACCTAACCCCACGCTGGAAATTTCCACATGTACTCTCTCTGTTGTTTGCATTGTTTTTGCATTTGTTATCGAGTCAATTTCATTCATGTAGGGGATTGTTGGAAAAAATATTTTGAATATAATATTTTATTTAAAGTGTGAATGAAAATTGAATTGATTTAGAGTTGTGTCTTTTTAGTGGCACCAATTCGCTGTGGACGGACGCGTCTTTTAGTGAATAGAGGTGTCTTTTCTCCATTGTGACTATTCGTAGAGTCACCAATTTGCCTATATATATGGCATCTTTCATTCATTTTAAAAAAGTTGATTTTTCTACACTTTCATTGAGTCGGAGTCTTTTCATTGGAGAGAGTACAGACACAAGTTTTGGTTCAACAGACCCATCGACTGTAGTGCTGCTTCTATGGGGAGTTCGATTAAGTAGTGCTGGGAGATAGACGTCCATGCAAACCGTAAGCACCGTAGCGGGGGCGAATCTGTCTTAAGTACAGAGTGTTATACACATGCCTTGATCATCATTTCATTTCATCAATTTCCAGGTTTCGAGTTTTAATTTTATTGCATTCATATTTCCGGTTTTATCACAAAAGGTAAACATGATTTCCAACAATTTAATTGTAGATTTCTACTCATTGAGCCATTTTTTTTTTTGTTCTGTAATTTCTTTATAAATCCTAAAATTTTGCAGGCATTGACAGATGTAAAGGTTGCCAAAATCAACGGATGAATGGCTAACTTACATCTCCCCCATTTTCTAGTTGCTAAAATGAGGTATTTGCTATTTTTGTTGGGAAAACAGTTTCCTCTATATAACAAAAATCCTTGTTAGACTAAATGGGTTCCAGCTTATAGCTTCTAATTTGAGCTTCTATCTTCTTTTTACAGCTTCTCTCTCGTCCATGTTTAGATGGATCTTCATCAAATTAGCCTCCGGTACTTGCTTAAATCCGAAGACGATGACATCAAACAATCCTCCCTAAACCATTCCAAGTACACTCTCGCAACGCTTTCTCGAACCTTTCGTGGAAGCAACCAAACAGCTCTTCCGGCAATCTTTCCAATTAAACCATGGTTCGATTTAGCAGGATTGTGGTCACAATCATAAACATTCTTGCTCTCCTTTGGTCCATCTTCATCATCTTTGTCTCCTTGGCTGTTATCAATGACGGCCCTATTGAATGCAATACCTTCTATCCCATACAAAATTTGCTGTATGGGGTATTTTTGTTTTCCTTGTCTTTGGTGGCTTTGATAGGTGCAATTCGGGCCAATAGGCGGTTGCTAATGGTTTATGCAGGGGTGTTGTTTGTTTGGTTTGTTTGGCTTATTGGGTCGTCGGCTTTCTTATTTGTGGTGTCCAAGGTGTGCGATGCAAAGGCCGTGAAGGATCATAAGGAATACAAGCTCAATGAGTATCCAGGGTGGCTGAGGACATATGCTGTGGATGGAGAGAAATGGGTTCCCATCAAGAGGTGCATGGTGAGAGACCAAACCTGTAAAATCTTGCTCTTTGATAAGGAAACGACTGAAAGAAGAAATCCGCGGATTGAAACACCATCCCTTTTGGTATTCTCTCTCTCTCTCTCTCTCTCTCTCACACACACACACACACACTTCTTTCCGCTAGGTTGGTCTTTCAGATCCGTTTTCCTAAATGATTTTTTTTCCCTAAAACTCTTTGGTCAATAGATTTCAAAGCCTGTTTTCTCTCTCTCTCTCTCTCTCTCTCTCACATTTCTTTCCGCTAGGTTGGTCTTTCAGATCCGTTTTCCTAAATGATTTTTTTTCCCTAAAACTCTTTGGTCAATAGATTTCAAAGCCTGTTTTTAACGATATATTTAGGAAAAGAAACTGCTTTTGTGAAAAAACCCCAAAGAGGTTTCTGAATTTTCGAAAACCATGTTTCTAAACAATATACTATGTATTATGAAAAGGATTAGTGTATGTGGTTTCTAAACAGTTTTCCAGAAGTATTTTTGAATGAGTCTGATGGGTTGTATCCATGTTTATTGTAAGTATTATGGAAATGAAACCAACTTCTGTTAAATCACAAGAAAGATTTTCCCAAATTTTCAAACGCCATATTTGGTATAAAGATTAAATACGATTTGAAAATGATGATTGCTTGTGTTTTGGAAAATCTCAAGAAGAAATCATGCAAAAATAATTCTGAAACAGAAAATGGACCAGGATACAAGCAATGTCGCGCTTTCAAATTTGATGCATCGAATGCTTTGACCTTATGGTGGATTATCGTCTATCTTGTTGGTTTCAAGATAAACATTTCCATTGAGATTCATGAATCCTCTCCCTTGTATTTTTTTTTCCGCTGGTAAATCACCATCACAAATTCAAGATCCAAATGCGTGCTTTACAAATACTGCTAAATCTCAAATTTGTATAAGAAACAAAATGATTTACTCTGTTTTCTTTTTCATTCTTCTCTGTAGTATAGTTGTTGCCAGCCTCCTTTGCAATGTGGGTTTGTTAGCAAGAATGATACCTCCTGGGAGATTCCGAGGTCCGGGATTCTATCTGGAGATACAGATTGCCAATCATGGAAGAATGACTTGGACCAAGCGTGCTATGATTGCAACTCATGCAAGGCTGGATATATAAGAACCCTCAAGGACTCGTGGTTTAACAATGCGCTATCAAATGCCTTTTCCTCTGTCTTCATCTTCATTGGCTTTTGGATCGCCTTTTGGGCTTTCCGACAAGCTCCGAGGGCGGACCACCAGCAACACACAAGCAACACTGCCTCTGTTGCTTGAACTATTATGCATTTATATTTTATAGACAAAGCTAAAATGATAAAAAGATGATATGGGGAGTTTAGCACCACTTGTAAAATGTTCTTATTGAAATCAGGATAATACAATTCTGAGAATATTTTACAGTGCTCTCTTTTTTGTTGGTAGTATTAGCCTGTTCTTAATATTTTGTAACATGTTGTGGAATGTCCATAAACAAAAACCATATCCCATGTCTTCGAAAGAATGGAATGGAAGTGTTGGACACGGAAGCTCCTCGCTATGGCTGCAAACAAACTGAGCTGCTCACGAGCAGCTCTTGGCTCGGCGCTTAGCTCATTTAGTAATTGAGCCGAGCTCGAGTTTGAGTTTTATTAAACAAGCTCGGTAAAGCTAGACTCAACTCTCAAAAATTTGGCTCGTTTGTAAGTGATTTACCTTGGCTCGGCTTGCTCATTTTTTTGACTCGTATACTAGAGCTCAAGCTCGGCATCTCCTCGCCCAAACATGATATCCACACCACATGAGAACATCCACGCCTAAACTGATAAACTATTCATGAGTTGGATCAAACTGTCTTTGGTTGGCAACCTAGAATGTGTTACTGGGCCTAAAAATGAAATCCACGTTGATGATTTGAGCCGTTGTGTGCATTAGTTGATTATTTTAACCATGCAATCTGATCACATTTTTGTAAATCTAATGGAAGACTTGCATGATTTTGAGGGGAAAAAATGAAATCGATCAACCAATAAGATGCCACCGTTTGAATTCAGGAGTCATTATTTGAACCTTTGAGTTATTTGAACCACTTTAGATCTGTATCTACAGTTATCGCAAACACGCCATCTAATAGAAGTAGATGTGTTTACTATAGCTGCGGAATTACGATTAAGTTGTAGTAATAATAATTGGTACTATTTACTGCAAAAAATGAAAATTCCAGAGTACTTAGAATCATGGGCGGCTTTAGGATTTCCATCCAACCCAAAGATTTCACTTGATTGTTTATCGATGCAGCAGTATTTTTTTTATTACAAAATTCATTAGGTTGAACTTATGTTTTGTTGGGCTATATGGTTTGGGGGGTCGGTTCCCCTCATACTTAAAAAAAACACATAAAAAAACACAACACTCTTCTAGGCTCCCTTGTGATATTCTGAACTATTAATCTTGTTTAAATGAGTAAAATAAAAGGTCCTACAAAATTTCAGCTCAATCAGATATCGGTAAGTGCTTGATCCAAACGATTTTAAAAACACTAGTTCCTGTCACAGTTTTTGCAAAACTATTTGGATCAAGCACTTACCAATATCCGATTAAGCTGAATTTTTGCAGGACCTCCTATTTTACTCATTTAAACAAGATCAATAGTTGCAAGTGGAGTGGAGTGCAGTTGGTGCCTCCCTTAGACTCCCATGCAAATGGACAGTTCCCGTAAGCACCCATCCTCCTCCCCAAATCCCTTAGGATAGAGTAGATTATGATTAACGAATGGCAAAAAAATAAAAATAAAATAAGATCAATAGTTCAGAATGTCATAGTGGGGCCCAGAGCAAAATCGTGTACTTTTTTATGTGTTCTTTTAAGTGTGAGGAGAACCGGCCCCATGATTAGTGTCCAAATATAATTAGACTTTCATTTATTTTAGGGGCACTTAAATAATCATCCTTTAACTACCTTGAAATTATGGTTTCATCCTGTGTTCTATCTTGAGTTATGTTTCCATCCTCAAATTCAAACAAACTCTATATTGCCCTTTATATATATATATATATGAGATTTAAATGGATGAGGACTAGGATGAATTTTAAAATTTAGAGGACTAGCCCTGTAATTTAGGGATTGTGGAATCAAACTAGTCTCCTTTTTTCGGTAACTGCCTTCATCAATCCCATTATAAAATAGAACCCATTTTCTGCAACGTCAGAAATTGGGGACGACATTTTTCGTATGAAATCTTCACTAAGGGGTTCAAAATCGACGTCCCAAAACTGCATTCCTAGCGGTCCCCATCGCCGGCGACAATCTTTTCTCCCGACTAAATCGGTGTTGTCTCTTTGCCGTACCAAGTCTTTCATCCTAGCTTTCCCAAATTGAGATCCATCAACGTTTGCCGCCGAAACCCATTGCTAGTCAGTCATATCCCTTTCTTTTGACCCAAACCACTGGGTTTTTTTTTTTTTTGTGATGGTGTTCTGTCTTTCTTTTTTTTTTTTTTAACTGAAAGATGTTGTGAATATACAATTTTTACCATGATCAAACTTTGGTGGCCTTTTTTTTTTTTTACCATGATTGTTGAAAGATGTGTGGATATATAATTTTTGCAATGATCAGACTTTGGTGGCTTGTTTTTATTTTTTACCATGATGGGTACACTATATTTACCGTGATAATTGGAGTATTAAATTTTACATTTACCATGATTAGTGAAATACAAAGTGAACATATATGTCTAACCATGATCAAAATGACAGGAATCAATCTTTGGTGGCCTTTTTATTTTTTATTTTTTTTAACCATGATGGACATACAGTATTTACCATGATAATTAGAGTATTGACTTTTTATGTCACCATGAAAATATTTACCATGATTATTGAATTATGAAGTGAACCTATATTTTTAACCATGATCAAAATTACAAGATGGTAAATAAGGAATGAATCAAAATATATTTGAAATTTCAAAATTTTCCCTTCTTATCTGGTTGTAAAGATCAAATAAATCCCCACCCATGATTTGAAATATTTGCCAAATTTGAAATCTCCTATAATTAAGGCAATTATGTTCACTTAAATCAAACTGAAATAAGTAACAAAATTTTGTTTTGTTAAATGATGGAATTTACCATGGAAAATGGTTTTGTTTCAATTTTATTACCATGATTTATATATTTCATTTTTTCCATGATTACTGTCCTTCATGCGAGCAGATCGATTTGGTTAACAAAATGCATGATTTTTGGTACTCTTCTTTATGTGAGTTATATTTGAGAATAAAATCATTCCACTAAATTTTGAATCCCCTTTCTATTTAAAAAATTCCTTTATATTAGGCAATACAATCAACTCCACTTATTTTGAAACCCCCCACAATCTCAATTACTCCATGATTTTCGGAAGTCCTAGTATAGAATCCCTACAAATTCGGAAATGGTTATTTTATGTTATGTGTGTGTGTGTGTGTCCAATGAAAGGTTAAGAAAGGTAAATCACACTAAAAGAGGATGAAAACATAACCCCGAAAAGTTGGTAGGATGAAAATGATGTCTAAAAAAAGGACGATTATTTAATTACCTCTTTATTTGAACTCCACACACTAACCTAGTGCCAACTACACTAAAACATATTCAATTTATATCTAACAAAATAATGCGCCAACAATCCTAAAGAATATTTAATTTATATATGAAAAATAATATTTTCCGGTGCATTTCTTGAATCCAGAGGGTTAGCTTGAGCCCCTTGGAACAATGGTGTAGCCGGGCCTGCTTCGAAAATAATTATGATTAAGCTGTAGTAATAGTTGGTATTGTTTACTGCCAAAATCTTAAATTTCCAGAGTACTTACAATCCAAAATCTAATTGAAAATGTGCCTCAAACTTAGCTTCTCTAGAATCAGATTTTCTTTCTTATTTAAGCTTCAAAAAATCCATCAATTCTCAAAATTTGTTGATAAGAATTTTTGAGAAACTCTGACAACAACTTTTTTAAAAGTTAAAATTTTTTGATCACTGAGATGCCGGTCATTTCCTTGTGTGATGGTCAGTAGTGACATGATCTCCCCACCATTCCGGCCACCACCCACTACTCTGTTCACACCACTACATGAGACTCTGTCCTTACGACCGCGGCTGCCATCGCTTCCACCACGCACTCTCTTGGCACCACCCTATACTCTCACAGTCTCACCTTACCACGACCGCCGCCGCCGCCGTTGTTACTGATGTTGGCTAGTAGTTTTGAGAAACGGTTTGACAAAACGTGATTTTGAATCAATTGATTTGGTGAAGTGCTGGTATTGTTTACTAGATTATCAAGGAAGAGGGGCCTCTCTGGTTTAGAGCAGATTGCAAGTGTAACTAGCTAGAAGATGAAGAAGAAGTGGCGAGTGAAGGTATCAAGTTCTTACATAGGGTGGGTAGAGCAGAAGAACTAAAAATTACGTTAAAAGAGCTAGCTTATTGGTGTTATTTTTAGAGGGAATATTTCACATTACCAACTACTATAAAATTACAATAAAAGAACCTTGATGATTCATAAAGAGATAGCACAGTACAAACTCCAAAAATGCTTATTTCACTCTGGAATATTTCTTGTATGACCAACAAGCTTCAATGTATCTTTCAAACCATACTTTTTAATTGCGCGCTTGGCCTTCCGAATTTCGGTAGCCTAGGCGCCAGTCGAACCGTTTTTTATCGCATCCTTATGATACGTCCTCAATCCTTTCGCAAACTCAGCATCCTTTTCGGTGTATGCTGGATCATAATCACGAGCTGTGTACTTAAACCTTTTCGGTGTACGCTGGACCATAATCACGAGGTGTGTACTTTAATCACTTGTAAGCTACCGACTCACATATGCTTTCTTCAACTTTCCTTCCCAAGTTAAAGCCCCAGTCTATATAAAGGATCAACAATCAATAGATACATTATTAGCAGTCTGATCGAAAATTAGATTTATAGTCAAGTGCCAACCAAGTAGAAACCGAAAAACAAACGATGAATGCAAACGCGAATAAAGTAGTAAACTGATTCCAGTGATTCTGGAATCTTCCCCTGTATTCTTCCTTTTCAATCGAGCTCCATTTGAGCTATGTTTTTCTTATCTCACAAATCCCAATCCCAAAAAGACTGGGATACGATTTAGGAGCGTCCGAGGACTGTTTGTATCTGACATGCCTCTTTTTCAGGACTGCTCACGCTGCTTAGGTTATAGATATGATTTTGTGATAAAATGTACTCCTATAACAAAAATAAAGTGTGAAAACAAAAGTCCTATGTTAAAAATCCCCAAAATTAAAAAGCCTAAATGAGGTGGATTAGATATTACTTTCAAATTGTTTCAATTTTGAAAATCAGTCCTATGTTATTAACTTGAAAATTGCTAAGGGCGTCTGAGTTTCTATTTGGAGCCATGTTTGCCAAGTGCTGGGTGGTTCTTCTTTTCCATTTTGCAGCACTTGGTTCTATTTCTTTTCCTTTTTTCCTTTTCTTTTTTGTTCTTCTGGCAGAGTCAAGTGGAACAGTTAAAAGATGGATTATTTTCCAGTAATATTCCTGAATCACGAGCTCGTTGAAATGGTAATGCACATCCCTTTCATATAAATGCAACTAACATCCGAGTTCCAAAAGTTCCTCTCACCATTAGATCAACTTTACAGGAGCAGAACTTAATGAACAAGAAGTTAGAGCCACAAACAAGAGTTTACCTGTTGCACAACAGCATCACGGTAAAACCTATGCGAGTGGAGTAGCATTCCAATATCAACTTGAAAACAATATATTCTACCATAACTGTGATTGCACAGAAGAAGTTAAAATCATATTTGGATTAAACTTTGACTCTATTCAAAAAATGAACTCGGGAGCTGGGGTTGAACAATGGGGGAAAAATCCTAAACCTTACATGGTGACAATATGAACATCGTCAGTAGCTAGGACTGGCTTACTGTTAGCCTCTGATTTAGCCATTGCCATCTCAAACTTTGGCAAGCGAATAATCCCTGCAGTTGAAAGCTAAATAGAATACAGAAACACTCTCAAACTAACAGAAGAAACAAGCTCGTTTACTTGAGCAAGGGAATATATATGTTATGCAACCGAAAGCCTAGTTGTTATCCATAATGATATCGCCTTATTTGTTTCTTATATACACTAAGATGCTGATATTTTCCTATTGGCCATGCAGTTTTACTGATGAAGAAGATGTCCATTATGCTTTAGCTGAAGGGAAGATATTCCAGGATATTTTCGAAATTACACTGCTGAAAAGGTCTTTTGAATCATACACTAATTTCAATGCCCAAAGGATGGCCTCTTATTGTGGGTTCGAGATGGCCAGAGAATACTTTGCACTTTGCAGTGAATGACTATGCTAATGCAAAGGAGATAGTATTGCAAGTACTTGTAGAAAAGGGCTGGGTCAATTTATTATGGGAGGTCTTGGGCTATCTACGAGAGTGCTCAAATATTCTTCGTAAGATGAAGGATTTTGTGGAGTACTCCCTTGACATGGCTGCATTGCCAGTATCATCTAATGCCGGCATACAATCCTTAAGTTTCAAGGAATGTGGGCCCGCTGGCCCTGCAAGTGTCGCACACAGAGAAATCATACACACTGAAGTGTTTGAGCTTGTCCGAGGAGAAACTGGTTTGGCATCTAAATGAAGGAAACAATAATTTCAAAGTAACCAGTGATCAACCCTTTCGTCTTGAGATAGATCTCATTAGTCCCCTTAGAATGGTACTTCTTGCATCAGTTGCTTTTCACAAACAGATAGTCAAGCCCAGGGTATCTTCTTCGATTACACTGTCGCTTCTGTCACAGTTACCACTTTCTGTGGATATCAGTCAGTTGGATATCTAGTTCAATCAATCTGCGTGTAATTTTACAGTTGTGAATTGCCAGAGACCTAAGTCGGATGAAATCTCCAATGGTTTGACGGGTCAAAGAGTTGAGACTGCTCCCGTTCTGGTGCTTTCGACAAATAAATGGCTACGGATAACGTACGACATCAAATTTGGTAAGCAAGTTATTCTTGTCATGATTAGCTCATGGCGGGGTTTCTGACGCAGCGGAATTCACGAGAAACTAGTTGCGTACTAGTTCAAACGAAAATAAGTCTCGAATCCACGAGTTTCTTGAATCCACAAGAAGAAAGAGAATAACTCTGATTTATAATTGATTAAAAGTTGAATAATAATAGAGGTTACATGCCCTTTTATAGGGAAAACTAGCAAACCCTAGCAAAACTTACCTAAAAATAAAGTATCCCGAAAATTGGGGAAACTCCCAAAATTGAAAACTAGAAAGAAAAATAAGATATTCCCAATTGGAAACAACGTAAACGGAATTACATGCTAAGAGTAATTCGAAATATAATTATTACCTAAAATAGCAAAATTACTAAATTGAAGGCCTAAACGAATGAATTTGGCCGAAATCCACCATCAGTCACGATTAGGGTGGTGAGTCTTGATCGTAGCGCCATTCTGCTTCAGCCCACCAAGTTTGGGCCTATTCCGGGCTCGTCAATAAATTGCCGAAATTGGCAATTTTCAATTAAAAGCTGTTTGGACCTCTTAGTCTTTGACCGGTCCAATTGATCGTAGAATTGGGCCGCGACTTGCTCTGCATCAGTTTCATTTTCATTTTCATTCTTTTTTTCAGATAATCATGCAGTACAATTCCAGCATTATGCCACTAACTGGATCTGTTGGAGTTTTGAACAAAAAAAACATGGGCACGGTCTTATTGACTTTTGGTGGTTAACAACTTTCTTGTATACCCACCTTTATTGATTTCATGCTTATGTCTTATTGCTTTCTCTCCATCCAAAGAACTCATGAACCATTGTACTTATTTTCTTATTCTCCCATTCCTTGTACTTATATATAATAACTTGAATGCAGCTCTGTCATCGCAAGCCTGGGACCTTACTTCACTATCTGCTGCATGGCCGAAAGCCCTGCCGCTTTGAATGACTTACCACTTTGGAAATTCAAGGACCGTGTTATTTAGAAGAGAGAAAGAGGGAGGTGTGTAACAGCCTCTTTGGCTGGGGGATTTGGCCCCGGATTTGTGAAACGGCCGGATTACAAATCTAGGACCCACCTCTAATCCGGTCTTTGGCAAAAAATTTCCTCCCCGGACTAATTTACTGTTGGGACTACGAATTCACCCGCGGGTGGATTTGTGAAGCCCTGCCTTACCCCGTCGTTAGCAAATCCGGGGGGATTGGGTCGATTTTGCCCCTCCAAATCCACCCCCTTTCCCCTTCCAAATCAACCACGAGCAAATAGAAAATAAAGAAGAAGTCACCGTTGTGCCGATCACACCGGTTGTGGGTTTCACCGGTGATTGTTGAACAAAGACATGCATAAGCAAAATTTTAGAAACAATTTTGGGAAACAAAGAGAAGAAAAGGAAGATCTCAAAATGGAGAAACAATCACCTGGAAAACAGAGTGACTGGTCGCCACCGATCATGATTTCATGACTTCCAGTCATGTTTTTGGCTAGAGAAAATAACTTCGTTGTGGGGGAGAGAGAGGAGAAAGAGAGAACAACTGAAGGGGTGTTCCACTAACTAATTTTTTCCAAAAACTAGTTTTTCTCAAAAATCGAGACAAGTCATCCTCTCACAATACATCATATAACACAAAAACCAAGACAGTTTTAAAACAAAACTACCTTAGTGGAACACCCTGAGTAATGGGCTAGATGGCTCCTGTGTGTTCTCAATTTCTTCTAGACCATTCCGCATGATCTGGAGGTGGATTGATTGATCCAACGGATATGGTGAAAGGATAAATGAGTACTTATCTAATTTCCACACTTCTTCGTAAATTATACACAACTCATGAAATATTGTAAGTAAAAAAATATCTTTTTCCCGGAAATATTGTTTTTTTAGCATCCAATGTAGTAGAAATATATTTAAGTATTCATTGAGTATTTAATCCAATTATTATTTACTTATTGTGTATTTATTGTGATTATAATGAAATTAATAAATTTGGGGCAATTCAGTCATTTGCTCTCTTATCCACTCTCTAAATCACCCTTCTCAAAAAATCATCCAAAACACCTCATTACAAATCCACCCTCAAATCCGCCCTCCTTCTATATCCACCCAAAATCAAATCCATCAGTCAAACGCCCCGTCAAGATGTTAACTAACCTTACCACAAGCACTGTCATTCATATTATTGTGTACCACATTACATGCTTAAAATAGGCGATGTGGGATGAACATAAAATTAGCAACATAAACTATTCTAACAGACCATGGAGCAGAGACAGTACTCCCAGTCGAGCTAAGCGTTCCCTCCTCGCAGTTGGCTCTATCAATAGAATTCTTTATTTTTTTTAAACAATGAGAGATGAATGTACTTGTTTTGAGATGATGTAATGACTAATTCCATGTAATAAAGTCTTTGTTGATTTAATTGTGTTTTTTATATACGTATACGCTTTGAAGCCAATAGCAGTCAGTCACAAATGTTGGTTAAAATGGTTGTGGATTGTTATTTTTCTAAACCGGTTATTTGAGTTGTTTGGGAATGAACTAAAATGGGGGACACGGATACGGATAGTAGCAGCTAGCATGGAATTTGTAAAGGAAGAGCTTACGGATAGCTTACGGATAGTAGCAGCTAAAATAACATCATACAGGTTAGCTATAAACTGGTCATTCTTCACTTGGCTCCCCTTCACTTCTTTGTTTTGGACAAAAACAGAACATCAAGCCAACACAAACCCAATTCAGGCACATGAAAATGGAAATATTCATGGGGGATTGCATCTCACTTACCATCCCACAATGAAAAGCAGTCAAGGTACAAGGTAAATGAAGCATTACAAGCATCCACCAAATGGACAAAATGGAAATATTCATTACAAGCTTCTTTAAGTTTTTTTTTTGAACAGAAGCTTCTTTAAGTTAATACAAGATCTTTTCTAGTACTCTAGCATAGATGAAGTATTCATAACAATAACCAGTCGAGTAGTAGTTTCCACGATAAACTAAGTTCATAACAATAACCTAAGTCCAGATTCAATTCCCACTTCTAGAATCAAATTCCACGTCCTTGTCCTCGTCAGTCAACCAAACATCTTGCAAAAGAGACTTGGGTACGTTTTTGTCGCCTTTCACTCTTGTTGTCCGTCTCCTCACTTCAATACTTTCCAACCACTCTTGCTCAAGCTGTTCACTCAAGATCTTATAGGAGTCCCACTGCAGCTCTTCTTGACCAAAAAAGCCCCTTCTTGAAGCTTCTGCTATTAGATTCTGCCAATCAAAGTAGCAAGTTTCCTGCAGCATCAGCTTCTCACGGTGCCTTTCCCACCACATTCGAACTCCATATCTAATTTTTATCCTTGTTTCTTAGCTGCAAAAAAGCAACATGATGAAAATAAAATTATTTATATATGTGCGGAAATTAAAATTTGAAGGTCAAAACCCAACTTTAGGTTATGCATTACATATGGAAATTTTGGTGTTAAACTCCAATTTCGTTAGGCCATCTACATTCCTTCTTTAAGTTATGCATTACATATGGAAAATTCACATTTTTTTACCCTAGTTTCTGGTAATATCAATATCGAATTTTTTTTGAGATCCAACACTACCAAAATCAAAAATTAACTAAAAATTAACTCAATACCCACTGTACAAAATCTTCTTCTTCTTTTGTTTTCCTCTGGATTGCAGTGGGTCACGGTGGGTCGCGGTTATCTTCTTCCTTCTTTTTCTTCTTCTTCTTCATTCGCCGGATTCTTCTCTCAGATCGCGGTGGTCGCAGTCGTGTTTCTCTTTGAAATCTGCTCTAACTTTGAAATTGAAATCCAAACCATAGCCCTAAATTCGAGATACAAAATCAAAGTTTGAAATCCGAAATCGAAACCCTAGGTCTATCAGGTTCGAAATAAACCCTAGATCGAACCAGAGAACGAGAGAGAGAGAGAGAGAGAGAGAGAGAGAGAGAGAGAGAGAGAGAGAGAGAAACCTTCAACTGTCAGCCAAAGTTGCGATTCCAGAGGATCGATTTCGTCTTCGTCTTTTTCATTCGCGATTCTCTTCTTTCTCTCTCTTCGTTTTCGTCGTCGTTTACTGTTTCTCTCTCTTCGTTTCAAATCGCCTCTCTCTCTTCTCTCAGAAGTTGGAACATAAAATGAGGGGAGAGGATGAAGGGAGGGGTTTTGTTGGTGACCCCTGACCCTTTGGACCTATTGAACGTGGGTTAAGTGACCCAGCAGCTAAGGGTCGTTGGATTTCATCCAACGGCTGCGGGAATTTGGTCCGGAAATTGTTTGATTTCGGGGTTCCGTTTAAGAAGCGCCATCTATATATATATATATAGGCAAAACTTCTAGTCCAAACCTCCCGAAAATAAGGAAAAACTGATTTTTTTTTGTGTTGCAAATTATTTTTGAAAAATCCGAGCCGTCCAATGTGTTCAGAAGGTGTTTTCAAGGATCCCCGCGAGAAATCTTCAAAAAACAAATACCGGGAATGGCTTGATTCAAGCATTTTTTGCAAAAACTGTATATATATATTTTTTGCGAAAAGTGCTTGGATCAAGCCCTTCCCGCGAGGGACCCTTGAAAACACCTTCTGAACACATTGGACAGCTCGGATCGTCAAAAAAAGTTTTGGATCATGGAGGTCCGGAAATGGGAAGACCAGACCTCCATGATCCAAAATTTTTTTTGACGATCCGAACCGTCCAATGTGTTCAGAAGGTGTTTTCAAGGGTTCCTCGCGGGAAATTTTCACGGGATGAAACCATAATTTTAAGGTGGAAACATAACTCCAAAGAGAGCACGGGATGAAACCATAATTTTAAGGTAATTAGAGGATGATTATTTAAGTGCCCCAAAAAAAAAAAACACATACAAAATATGTAAAACGGAGTTTATCATTTTCTTTTGGCGTCATTTTTTTTACGGTGAATGTAGTTGAATAATTTGTTAAAAAATATGTTTTATCTTTTCAAAAACAGGTTTTTTTCCATGATTAACTAAAATTTCCTAAAGTAGAATAATATGCGACATTAACACACAGTTTTAAAAAAAAAAAAACCTTCCACGATAAAAAAATAATGTGATGCACACACGGTAAAAAAATCTTCCACGTTAATTTTTAATTTTCATCAAAACAAACCCATTGTTGCAAAAGCATAAAGGGGTCTACTTGTGGCGTTGGATTGCCTTGAATTCTGTGGGTAAACAGGATGGGTAGTTTTTAGTGGATAGATGGAGAGAGTTTTTTTTTTTTTTTTAAAAATTTGGTTGATGATTTTGGTAATGTCAGTGATTTTGGAAAACAGAAACGGGTTGACTTTTTTTAATTTTTTTTAATTTGGTTGCCCTATTTTTGCTTCAAAGTTTACTATTCTTCTACATGGAATAATCATCACCATCAATGTCATCGTGATATAGAAAAGAAAAATCTTGCCACAAAAGGAGTAACCTTTCCGCAATTAGTTGTGTCGCACTGGAATTTCTAAAAGCGCGATAAAAGTGCAATGAAAGAATGTGTGCTTCATAAATGTTTATCGATGATACAAAGTTACAGACTCCCAACGGACAGGGGAATAGAATTACCACGGGAAGAGACGTGCAACTTTTTTTTTTTTTTTTTTTTGCCATTATTCTTATGTGGAGCGGGAGCCATGGCTCAATCTGAGAAAGGCAACGGTTTGTAGTGGATGAGGAATGAAGAAACCAAAGGTTGTAGCAAAATTGTGTAGGAGCACGACCTCTACGTACTTTGATCAAAATCTTGTTAACAAAAAAATGTAAACACTAAACACCATTAGCAGAGGGAACATGTAAGAAAGTAAAGATACACAACAGTATTTATTTATGGACAAAGTTATTTCACAAAAAAGCGATTACAGACAAAAATTGAAAACAAAATTAGTAGCCTGACTTACATAGTTGCAGGAGGGTGGGCAGAGGTGGCCATGTTGGGTGTAGTTGTAGCGGCTGTGCTGGTGTAGTTTAGCGGGCTGGGATGGCTTGGTGTAGTTGCAGCGGGGTGGGCCGAGGTGGCTGTGTTGTGTGTAGTTGTTTTTTTTTTATCTGCAAAGAAGAGTAATATAGATCAATAAGGGGAAAACAACAATACAATTCAAGGCTGCCGAGGAGAGAGTAGTGAAACCCAAAAGAGTGACACCACAGCAAGCCAGCAAACCAGCCTAGAAAGGAAAACAAAATCTGAAAAGTTGAAAAGGATTCAACTTAACAAGAGCCTCAAAAGATTACAGAACTAAACAAAAACAATTCACCCAGCAGAGAATCATTATAAACCCCACACTCCCTACCCCAAGGACTGAATTAATGCCGGGAGTCTCAGCAAGATATCATTTGTCGAGAAGACTCTTGAACCTTGAAAGGCTTTAAACCAAGTTGCAACTCTGAACTTTATAGTTTCTCCCATCTCCTCCCATTTTGGGATTACTCTCCGGAATATAAGATCGTTCCTTACTTTCCATATGCTCCATAAAATTGCAAAACTAACGAGTTCCCACAACGCCTTTTTTGTTTTCTTGAATCTCCAGCTTTGCCACCACATGAACAGACTTTTAATGGAAGATGGAACCACCCATTTTATGCCCCACCATCTAAGGGCTATGCACCACACCTCCCATGTTGTGTGTAGTTGTAGCGGCTCGGAATGGCCGTCTTGGGTTTTTGGGTTAGCAGAGAAGTGATGATAGGTAGGAGGGAGGTGAGATGAAATGGAAAAATCGGTGGAACAAAAGATGTAGTTGCAGTGCACATTTCGGGTTGATATAGTGGGCATTCTTTGCACTAGAGGTTGGGGCACACGCGATGCGTGTACAAGTCAAACTTTGACAAAAAAAAAAAGACACAAAAGTATCCGGCTTATCATTTGATCATGTATGCATGGAATTCTTTTTCCCCCTAAAAATAAGCTATATTTTATATATTTAAGCAAAGTAATGTGACAAATTGCACATAATAATCAAATAATACATTACCATTCTAACGCCGCCGCCGCCGCCGCTTTGTCCACTATCTAATCCCCAAGTATTCTTCTATCGAATTTTATAAATCATGATTGTGTTAGCTATAACGTGAAAACCATATCTTTTTAGCCTTGAATTCACAACATAAAAAAAGAAAAAAACACATTTGATACACCTATATAGTATGAACGAAGGCATGAATTCCCAACTTAAGGAAAAAAAAAAAAAAAAAGGCATTCATTCATGTATGTCAGAACAAATGCATGACAATCAAACAAAAAAAAAAAAAGCCTTAATACCTGTTCCTCCAATCATCAATGTCAATGAATAGCATATAAAACTACACCGGCACACACGATACATGTGTATGTCAAAATTGATAAAATATGAACAATAATTTTAGATTTATTTGTGTGCATATTTTATAAAAATTCGACTTGCTCATGCATCGCATGTGCCCAGTCTCTAGTTTAGAAAAGAAATGGGGTAAATGGATGAGGCATTCATTAGTTAGCCGTTTGAATAAACACTACTCAATGTAGGCATTCATCAGTTTTAGTTTTTTCTAATTAAAACTGCGTTTTTTTACATGAATGCAAATTGATACAATGTAGGCTCCCTTTCACAAAATACTATTCAAATGAAAAAATTGAAACTGTGCAGTAAACATGAAGTGGCGGGGAACCCATTTTTTCTTAAAAAAAATGGGAACCAAAGTTTTTTCACATGATCATAAAAGCTGGTAAGAAATCAGGATAACCAAAACCTAAACTAATAGTGTAAAAAATAGTCTTCGAATAAAATAATTTTTAGAAACTTTTACATGTTTTTTTTAATGCGTTAGAAAAAAACTGAACTCCTATCACGTTTGCGTGTGCAAGTCGATTTTAGATCATTTTTTCATATTGTGTGCCCCATATATTTTAATTATCAAAGTTTGACTTGCACACGCATTTTGTGTATCCGGCCTCTAGTTCCTATGGTAAAATTTTGATCTCCTACTAATATTAACTACCCATACAATTATTTTTCCCATTACTCTTTTTTGCAACGTTGAACTTAATTAACTCACACGTGAGCGCATTTTTTTTTTTTTTTTTGGTAAATCGGAAATGGATTAAAGACTAACGAAGAGAAACAGAGTACATCAGCAGTGTGATATGCATATTACAAAACATAGACAAAATCAAACAGGGACTAAAGGGCTAATCAATGATCTGCCTTAAGTTTAGGTTGTCCCTGTTCATGAACTCCCTGATAGAGCGAGGTGGGACATCAGAGACAATGAGGTCTTCTTCTTGTTCTGCGCCAAGGTGGGCTAGGTGATCCGCACACTGGTTAGCGCTACGATAGGTGTGCACAAGGGTACAACCCGAGCGAGTGAGGAGGTAGCGGCCATCATTGATAATGTTTCTCTGGGGGTGGTTTGGGCTCACTCCTTCGTGGAACAGGATAATTGCAGTTTGGGAGTCTGATTCTATTTGGACATTCGAGAGGCCTTTTTCCAGAATGATGGTTAGACCTCTATAGATCCCCCACACACCAAAGCAAACATGGTATAAAGTGAGATGAAAGCGTGAAAAGACATTGCACACATGGGAAAAAACTAACCAACCGGAAAGCAACTCGCAAATTAGAATCAGAAGTCAAAATATATACTATGAAAATTTTCATCCATCTATTTCTATTTTTGACGTTGAACTTAAGTCAGAGGTAAGAGAGTTTTGGAGAAAACCAAAACAAACATGGAGTAGAATAAGGTAAAAATGAAGAAAGACACTGCATATTTATAGATTAGATGAATATAATTCTCTAATCTGAAAGCAACTCATAAACATGGAGTAGAATAAGGTAAAAACGGTCAAGTTATCAGTCTCAAAAGGATTTGCGCATGAATTTTGTCCTTTCTCAAATTTAACTGGGTTCAGAAAAAAAAATCACTAGACAGACTCTCTCGGGAGCATGTGAAGTTAATAAAAGGGTGAAAAAATAGAAGTCAAAAAGTGGAAAGACCTTGGAAGAGTGTATTGTAGTTTCTTCAAGTTTCTTTTCCTGTGCTCATTCCCCTCTATCTTCCCTCGATTCTAGCACAACCTAGCGAAAGTGACAAATCAGCTTGCAGTGTGCATGCATACAGAGTACCATTTAACCAAAAAGTTGAATAAAGGGCCATTTACGTACCTGTGTGAAACAGAGAAGATGACAGAATTGCAAGTTCGAAAGTGACAGGTTTATTGCGTAAAGAGGAATATGTGGGATATGTGGGGTTATGACAGTTGTTCTGGCGTGATATTACTGTTTTACCCAAGCAGTTTTTTTCCAGGCTAAGCAGTTTTTTGGGGGCCTAGTTCGGAAGTTGTCGAAAGGTTTTTTTTTTTTTTTTTCAAGGACAAAAGAGGGAATCACTTTTGTGAGCCAACCTCAAAACTACTCCACACCAAAGTGCTGCTCCCCCTTTATATAGTAGAATAGATTTTTGTGGAGAACGTGTGCCATAAGAGGAGTGGACGTGGGAGTGTTTGGCATGAGGGTGTGATATTTTTTTTTTCCCTTTTCTGTTTCTGTAGTAAACGTGGGTGAAAGGTAAAATAGAAAAGAAAGTGGGGGCTTGTTTGAACGTGGAGGAGGGAGAGAGTATAGAAAGTAGGGTAATTTGTGGGTAAAAAAAAGGGTCCGTTTTTGGGGAGGACATAATATATGGGCTATTCATGCAATAAGAACATCAACTTTTTCCATAATGCCAACAGGACATTTGGGCAATAAGTGACAAAAATACCCTCACAAGGGCCTTGTTTGGCTAACACAAATAATGAATTTTTCATTTTTTTTTTCCAGATCTGATAACGCAAATTACCTTATCTGTTGACTCTCGGGAAGGGCCTTGTTTGGCTGACACAGAAAATAAAATTTTCATTTTTTCTGATCTGGTTGCGCAAATAACGTTATCTGTTAATACAAAATGTCTTTTTTGTATTTTTTTTTTCTCGATTAGCACATATATCGTTATTTGTTGATTTTTTCTATTATACACAAAATTGATGGTATAAATACCCTTATATGTTGATTTTTTAAGGAAATATATAGGTAATTGATTAGCATAAATACACTTATTAGTTATTTTTTATATTTAATCACTTCAATTCAATATTTAAGTAAGGAATAATGCTAAAATAAGCCTCATGTTAAAATTTAAAAAAATGTGTTGAAATGTGTAAAAAATGTATAAAAATAGTTATAACTATATTGAAAATTATAAAAAGTGCATTAGAGTGCTTATGCCAGCAAACCAGACATATATGGTAGTCTGTTGTAATTTGTCCTCTATTTTATGCCAATAGCAGCAACAGATTACCAAATATGTATAGATCTGTACTCTATATAATGCTAGCAAAGCAGACATATATGGTAGTCTGTTGCAATCTGGCTTCCGTTTTATGCTAATAACAGTAACAAATTATCAAATATGTGAAGATCTATACTCTGTATTATGCCAGCAAAGAAGACATATATGATAGTCTATTGCAATTTGGCCTCTATTTTGTGCCAATAACAACAATAGATTACCAAATATGTGTAGATCTGTACTCTGCATTAAGCCATCAAAGCTGACATATATGGTAGTCTATTGCAATCTGGCCTCTGTTTCATGCCATTAACAGATACAGATTATCAAATATGTGTAGATTTGTACTCTACATCAAGCTAGTAAAACAGACATATATGGTAGTCTATGGCAATCTGACCTCTGTTTCATGCAAATAACAGCAACAGATCACCAAATATGTGTAGATTTGTACCTTGTATCTCAACCAGCTCATGTTCTAACATCCATTTTCTACCAAAAGTGTTCTAACATCCATTTTCTACCAAAAGTCTTTATTAAATAAAAGGATTTAGATCATTTTTTTTTTCATTTTCGATTGTTTTCGTCAAGACGAACCAATAATTGACAAAAATTGATGCGAAACAAATTAATGAGAACAGATTACCAAATATGTATACATCTGTTCTCCGTATCATGCCAGCAAAGCAGACATATACGGTAGTCTGTTGCAATCTGGCCTCTATTTCATGTACAAATCAAACAAATTTAATGGTTTAGTTCCTGAATTTCACTAGCTCAAAACTCATCGGAACCACTTCGTGAAGAGATAAGAACACCCAACTAAACCAATTCATGGAGTTTGAGAAGTACAATGTTTCATAAAGCCCTAGAATGTAACTTGGAGTCTAAAGAACGAAGGCATAAAAACTTAATCTCATAGCTGGCAAAAGAAATGACTGGTATAACGAGAAAGGTGGAGTTTGGGAAAATAAAAGAGTATACACATTTGAAACCTTTGGTTCTCAATTAAAGCATGGTGCTCCAACAATGGGTTTATCTAACTATGCAAGTGTCTATTAGCAATGAAAAAAACTTCAATAAAACCAAATGAAGTGAAGAATTATCCACTGCTTCTGAATTATCCAATTTCTGGTCTTCGTTCTTACTGCTTCGAGGCTTGGCCATTTCTAAGTAACAAACAATGCACAGTGAACAAGCACCTAAGCAATCTCGTTAACCAGATCGCTGCGACAAGGCTCTGATTTTATGGAGCACCCTTACATTTTGTTTCTTTTATACAAAACAGACCTGTAGGTGACATACACTTTTTATCAAACAGGTAGAATGCAAAATATTGCATCTGCATCCCAGTCCATCTATACTTACGCTAGCACCAGCATCACTTCTAGAAAATTCGCAAATTACTAGCAGAATTGAAATAATAACGTTGATGGAAAGAGGGGCAGAGATTCACCTAATAGTTATGTACCGCTGATCGAGGAGGGGACGAGAAACACCACCTTTCTATAGATCGGTGCAGCAGATTTTGGCTCGGAACCAACTGAATGGAGTTAAGAATTACTAGCCGACGACGATCTTGGACAGATATACTGGAGTTCGTATCAGTGGCGCATGTGGGGAGTCTGTTGTTGCGACGAGGAGGCGAGGGGTATTACAGAGCACAGGGTACATTAAGGGTATTTTTGTCTAGTTTTGTCCTTGAGCCCTCAAAATTTTTCTATCAATGTATTGGAGGCATTAAAATAAGTTAAGCTGGACTAAACACCAATTAAAGTTCCAAACTTGGCCTTTAGACCAATTTTCTGTAAAAAAAAATTGAAAATTTTGAGAATTGAGGGATTGGGGTTTGGAGGCTTTTGAAAGCCCCAACTACATTGCTACTAGCGTTGAACTCATGCTATGCACGGGCGAGATTTACTTCCACGCACAATGTCTATGCATGGCACAATAGGTAGTGTGGACCGTAATCATACATGCATAATATATGAAATCAAAAGGTACAAAGAAGCTGTCTTAAACCAAAAGTTGCTACGAAGTGGAACATAGCCAAAATATTTAGGCCCAAATTGACCGAACAAAGCCTTCAAAAATTTGTCTAATACTCCAAAGGCAGTATTAGCAAACCAACATCACTGTCTTCAAAAATGTACTCCCTCCGTCCCCAAATTTTGGTCCCTCGTCCTATTCTATCCGGATAAAAAACTAGCTATAACTTTTAATCGGTAATGAATTTTATATTCAATATGGATCTTGTTTGATAGATCTCAATTAATTCTATAAAACAATGTTTTCGAAATCATGTAAAACAATGTATATTACGAGATATAATCAATTGAAAAGTGGCACGAACTCCCAAAAGGAACAAATAAATGGGGACGGAGGGAGTAAATAAACATCAACACCAACATTAATAAGAGAGAAATCGAAAAAAGCCTAACAACACACTTAATAAAGCATCCAAAGTATTTTCCACTGGAGAAAGAGTGGTTTGGGAAAAGGAAATTTTTTTTATAAAACAAGTGAGTGTTACAAGAACATTTGGGAACGTGGGGCTGGGGACGTGGTTTACAACAAAAAACTCTCGTAACAAACGGCCTAACCTTTCAACAATTGGTTGTGCATTATGTAAACAATTTCTTTCTTGTAACAAACGGAGCCAAACTTAGTACTCAGAAAACCGTACACAAATTCTCGTAACAAATGGAGCGGAGCGAAGCAGAGCTTGGTAGTATAAATCTGTGAATGAATCCTTGTAACAAAAAGCCAAATTTGATAATAAAAAAACGTAGACAAATCTATGAACGAATCTTTGTAACAAAGCCAAATTTGATACAATAAAAATCTAGCCGAACTTGATACTACAAAATTTGCAAGGGATCATAGATGATTACCACGAAGAGGGAGATCATGAAATCATCAATGGGGTAGAAATGTGGGAGGAATATGAGGATTAGAATTGGAGGACGAATATGTAGAATTGGGGAGGAGAAATATGAAGCTTTAATTGAGGTATAGCTATGTGGATGGTGTGGACGTTATTGTGGGAGACGTCAGATGTGGGAGGGTAAAAAATTCACAGATGCTTTTGAATGGAGAATGTGGTTGGTTTGTTTTTTGTTTCCATGGGGTGTGTCGGGTAGGCCATTTCATCTGCCCCGTCCGAATCCGATCCGATCCCCGATCCGAACGGATCGGCAATATGGAGATCTGTCTGGAGATTGGATAGGATATGGAGACTTTTTTTAAAAATGTTTGGGGATTGGATAGGGGGTGGAGATAGGCATGTCCCTGCCCCGAATCCGTTTCGAATCCGTTCTCCGCTCTGTCCCCGCCCCGCTCCGCCCCGTCCCCGATCTGCCCCGTTCTCGAATCCTCAAAATATAGGGGTATATTCATGAATTATGAAACTTTGGGGTCTCACTGAATTTTCTTCAAATATATGGGGTTACACCGAGTTTTCTTCAAATATATGGGGTTACACCAAAATTTCTCCAAACACATGGGTCTCACTGTAATTATTGTTCTAGGGCTTAAATCTACATATTGTTTCTTCTTCTCACTTTTCATTTGCAGCCGACACAGTCTCATGAGTCTCAACAAACTGCAGAAAACCCTTCCACTCTCGATCTCACGCACACCAGTCATGCTCGATCTGTGACTCTCTCAATTCGCGACAAAGCCAAGGCCCACGGTAATCCCTCTTCTATGTTCTGGTGCAAGTTGTATGTAACTTACCTTAGGAAAGGATAAAAGAACGGATTTTGTGAGTTTCATTGATTTTCAGCCAAACTAATGTTGGGCTGCAGGACACTACGGAGTTGTGTGCATTTGTGTGGCTTTAGCAAGTGGAATGAGTTTTAGCATGACATGTATTTCCCAATCATTAGAAACATGTTTTTCTAATGATTTTTGGGTTTTTTCTTCGCTTAGGTATATATTTTCCTGTGACTGGAACCTAATTAATTCAATCAAGTAAAAGCCAATTGAAACAAGTCAAAGTACATATCAATAGATGTGGCCCATTTAGTTTCCATCTTCGAGGGGCGTGTACACTTTTAAGGCACATGGCGCAATATACCATAGGATTGAAAGTTTGCTACCGTATTCACATCAGAGGCCACGATATTTGCAGCTTTACATATATGACACTGATCATGAAGTTGAAAATCGAATGTCTGAAACAAGTGGATTACGACGCCACATAGTCGAGAAGCTGAAGCATCTTTTAGATGCTCACAATCCATTTGTACAAAATTTTCGTCAGATGGCACAATCACCAGACATTCAGAATTACGAACTCATCATTAAAGAACAACCGGTTGATCGTCGTCAATATGATCTTCCAACAGCTTCCCAAGTAGCTGCAATTATTGTCGGTGGAGATGAAGCTGCACTTATTAAAGGAAGAGATATCGCGATCCAACCTTTTGGCGGTAACCTTCGCTATATTCAAGATATCGTCGGCTTTTATGATCCAATGCAATATCCCTTTCTTTTACCATATGGGACCTATGGATGGGATGTGAATAGCCACAACGACAGTGGAACGAAATTGACATGTCGTGATTTCTATGCATACAGATTGCAGGTGATTTATATTTTTTAATATGCTAACCTATTTAAATTTTGAAACCAATCTCCTCTCCAAATGACTCCAATTTTAATTATTTCTCTTCGTATCTTCTTAAATTTTAGATCCGTCCCAATGATCAGTCACTTCTTCTTCGTGGTGGACGTC
Organism: Vaccinium darrowii; assembly: GCA_020921065.1. Classification (NCBI taxonomy): domain Eukaryota; kingdom Viridiplantae; phylum Streptophyta; class Magnoliopsida; order Ericales; family Ericaceae; genus Vaccinium; species Vaccinium darrowii. The sequence goes on along the minus strand of CM037158.1, from coordinate 10,068,860 downwards.
TCTTGCAACAATATGTGGTGGATAATTATGTCAAAATTGAGTCACAAAAACTAAGGTGGATGCGAAGTCATCAAAATCAAATTCGATCAGATTTGTACGACGGCCTCCAAGATTCTGTGCACATGGGCATAATTAATGCAGGTACATTTTGTAAAAAATATATATCACAATTTCCTTTACCGCCAAATCTTTATACACTCATGAATTCTTACACATTCGTTGAAAAATCGAATACAGGAGATGTCGGGCACAGGACCATATTAGCATCATCATTCGTTGGTAGCCCCCGTGACATGTATCAACGATATCAGGATGCAATGGCTTTGGTCCAAAAATATGGAAAACCAGATCTTTTCTTGACGATGACATGTAATGGTAATTGGCTTGAAATTCGTAATGAGTTACTTCCTGGACAAGCTGCAAGTGATCGTCCAGATTTAGTTGCTAGAGTGTTTAGATCAAAATTTGAGGAGTTCAAGAAAGATATTCTCACAAAACATGTTTTGGGGAAAGTAATTGCATATGTTTATGTTATTGAAAACCAATAGAGAGGATTACCCCATGCACACATAGTTCTTATCCTAGATGAGAATGATAAGTTCAGAACTCCAGATGATTATGACCGTGTTGTAAGAGCTGAAATCCCAGATAAAGAAGCAGAACCCGAATTGTATAATGCAGACGTAAGACATATGATACATGGTCCATGCGGTTCATACAATGTCACTTGCCCCTGCATGAAAAAGGGAGTCTGCAAAAAGAAATTTCCAAAGCCATTTTCAAATGTCACCACAATGGGCGAAGATTCATATCCAGTTTATCGACGACAACCATCGGGACTTTCAAACAGTGGTGAGAGACCTTTGATTGATAACAGTTGGGTTGTACCATACAATCCGTGGCTCCTTTTAAAGTATGATTGCCACATAAATGTTGAAATATGCAGTAGCATTGTCAGTGTGAAGTATCTATACAAGTATGTATATAAGGGACTTGATCGAGTCTCTGTAGAAGTACGATCAGGCCCCAACTATGATGAGATACAACAATATGTAGATGCAAGATGGGTCTGTGCTCCAGAAGCAATATGGAAGATATTTAAGTTCCTCATGAGTCGAATGTATCCCTCTATTGAGCGATTACAGATACATCTTCCAAATAAGCAACAAGTTACCTTCTACCAGGATCAGAGAATCACAGATGTTTTGTCTAATGATCGGTGTTCGAGGACAATGCTTACTGAGTTCTTTGCTACAAACAATGCCGATGATAGAGCAAATAGCTATTTGTATCGTGAGTTCCCACAACATTATAAATGGTGTCGTCAGGAGAAAAAATGGGAGGCAAGAACAGGCTATAACAAAGTCATTGGAAGGATATACACAGTTTCACCAAACCAAGGGGATAAGTTCTACTTGCGTCTTTTACTCAATCATATCCGGGGTCCAAAATCATGGGATGATCTTTTAACTGTTGATGGCGTTCAATGTGCAACATTTAAGTTAGCTGCTGAAAGACGTGGTTTATTAGAGTACGATAATAGTATACGACAATGTTTGGCCGAGGCATCCAACATTCGCATGCCAGCTGCTCTTAGAAGGATGTTTGTAACAATATTGGTCTACTGTGAGCCAACAGGTGTTCGTGATTTATGGGATGATTTTTATCTTTTCATGATCGAAGATTATCCTTCTTCAGCTTCTACCAATAATTCGTATCTCATAAACCGGTTACTACGAGATCTGAATGACTTACTCTCACAACATAACAGAACAATAGCTGATTTTGATCTTCCGTATTTCACTATGAGCTATCTGTTGCAATTCCGCAGCAAGATGTGGATTCGATTGCTGCATTAAATGGAGACCAAAAGTTTGCTTTTAATGCAATAATTGGAGCCATTGAACGAAACGAAGGTGGCACCTATTTCATTGACGGCCCTGGAGGTACGGGAAAAACATATTTGTATCGTGCTCTATTAGCATCATTGAGAGTCCAAGGTCATATTGCTCTTGCAACAGCATCGTCTGGTATAGCAGCTACCTTAATGCCTGGTGGAAGAACAGCACATTCAAGACTTAAGATCCCTTTAAATCCGGATCCATCTTCTGTCTGTTCAATCAACAAGCAATCTCATTTGGCTGAATTAATTCGTCGTTCGTCAGTGATATTATGGGATGAAGCAACAATGACAAACCGTTTGGCCATAGAAGCACTAGATAGAACTTTGAGAGACATTATTGGTGTGGATATGCCATTTGGAGGAAAAGTTATTGTTTTCGGTGGTGATTTTAGGCAAGTGCTCCCTGTTGTACCTAAAGGAACAAAGGCAGAAACAATTAATGCAAGCATTGCAAAATCGCCATTGTGGAGAAACGTACAAGTCCTTCGGCTGAAACAAAATATGAGGTCTGCAAATGATAAAGAGTTCTCGAACTTCCTTCTCCGCGTAGGTGACGGAAATGAGCCTACCATTGCTGATGACATGATGAAGGTTCCGCCGTCAATGCTTATACCATGGGAGGATGACAGCTCAATTGATAAACTGATTGATGAAGTATTTCCTAACCTAGAGAGTTGTGCCGGTGATTCTATGTACATGGTTGACAGAGCTTTGATAACTCCGACAAATGAACATGCCGAACTTCTCAACAAGAGGGTGAATCAGAGATTCTCAGGTCGAGAAAGGGTTTATTACTCATTTGATAGAGTGGAAAATGATACTCAAAATTTGTATCAACAGGAGTTTTTGAACTCAATTGCGCCTGGTGGGTTACCACCACACGAGTTGAGATTGAAGGTGGGTGCACCCATTATGCTTTTGAGAAATCTCGATCCACGAAATGGTCTGTGTAATGGCATGAGACTACTTTGTCGAGCATTGAATGATAATTTCATTGATGCTGAGATATTAACGGGTGCTTTCAAAGGTACCCGAACTTTCCTACATCGGATTCCACTAAAGACTCCCGAGAATATGCATCTTCCATTTGAGATGATTCGGTGTCAGTTTCCAGTTCGTTTGAGTTTTGCCTTAACAATCAACAAGGCTCAAGGGCAAACAATCCCCCACGTGGGTATCTACCTCCCGGAAGATGTCTTCAGCCATGGCCAGTTTTACGTGGGATTATCAAGAGGCACATCACAGGATACCACAAAAATTCTGGTGAAAAATGGAAATATTCATAGGCAGGAAGGAGTTTGTACTAAAAATGTTGTCTATAAGGAGGTCTTATTGCCTTTTGGTTGAGATATCTTTTGTTATTCGTGTATTCTGGTGAACTGTTTGTAAGAAGGATCTCTTCTTAATGTTGTTTCCTAAAAGCTCTTTGGAACTTACGTTAATGTTAGTTTTTTAAATATGTTGTTTAATGTTAGTTTAATTCTAGAAAAAACTACAAGAAATAGCTCTGTGCGAGATTCTTATGAATTCAAATCATATGTTGCAATATACAGGAATGCGAAATAGAAAAATAGTATACACGCTTTGGGATAATTGTGCATATGAGAAAACTACGGTGGATGAAACACAAACGGAAAATCAGGTAATTAGTTATTTATTGATCATATTGCTTCTTATTAGTACATTGAAAAATAACTATTTACATAAATTTATAATATCACATTTCTCCAACACTGCATTCTTTGTCGAACTAACAACATCGACTTCAATATATATGCAGGTCATAAAGATAGGCCTTTATTGTACAAAATGGCCGTTCTCCGTTATAGCTAACACAATTGATTTACAAAATTTGATAGAAGAATACTTGGGGATTAGATCGTGGACAAAGCGGCGGCGACGGCAGCGTTAGAATGGTAATGTATTATTGATTACTATGCGCAATTTGTCACATTACTTTGCTTAAATATATAAAATATAGCTTATTTTTAGGGGAAAAAATAATGCAATGCATACATGATCAAATGATAAGTCAGATACTTTTGTGTCTTTTCCTTTTTGTCAAAGTTCGACTTGCACACGCCCCAGCCACTAGTATTAGAAAATGCATACACAATCTCTTAAAAAGAGGACACCAAAGTGATGCTCCCCCTTTATACATTTTTTTTCCATCAATCAGAAAATAGAACAAAACCCCAATACTCATAAAACCGTTCAAAACCCTCCAGTTATTTGGGGGAGTACAGATAAGTATATGGCTGCGAAATACACGATTACTAACACTATATTAATTAAATATAAGAAAAATGATAGGTACACACAAAGTTTGTACCCACAAAATACTCAAACACACACACTAGTGTGGCCCCCACACACACTGCAGGTGTGTGTGTGCAGTGTGTGTGGGGGCCACACTTGTGTGTATGTGTTTGAGTATTTTGTGGGTAACTTTTATATGTATGTAGTGTTGCTCTAAATATAAATGGTTCATCTTCATTATTGAAGGTGAACCCCCTGAGCCGGCACACATTACTCTCTTTAGAAAGGGCTCGCGGCCCGTGTTCAGAAAAATTTTTGGCAAAGTTTTTTTGCGTTGAAAACTTTGACTGGGATAGTAGGCCTCTCTCAAATTTTTTTTTTTTGTTTTTTGTTATCCGATTAAAAAATTGTATGTAGTCCCATCAAGTGGGCAAAAAACTAAAATTTACCTTCTTAGAATATGCTTTGTAAAACTTGTACTCTCTCCGTCGCAAAAAACTAAAATTTACCTTCTTAGAATTTCTTTGCAGCAATTAAAGAATTCAATATTAATTCTTTGGATTGGTGTGAAAAGTTCAACTATCTTTTAAAACAAAAATTCACTAGTTATCGGAATTGACTAAATTTTGAGATAAATGGAATAATAATACTATTTGTTTTAAATTACATTTGTTTTAATAAAATTACATTAGATGACCATTGTACAATTTCGTATAAGGTTAGAATCTTTTGATCATTTTTAGTAAGTACTTATCTCCCTAGAGACCAGGGTCCAATACTAAGAAGGCTCGTCCAGCCCGAATTGAGGCCCCGTTCCGCTAAAAAAAAAAAATTTGTTTTAACTCAAAAACTATCTCATTCCACTAACAAAAAATCACTTAGTTTTTTTGCAAAACTAAAAACGAAAAAAGCCAAAAAAAACTAGTTAGTGGAACAAGTTTGTTTTTTTACAAAACTAAACATACAAAAAACTAGCTTAATGGAAGAAGTTAGTGGAACAAGTTAGTTTTTTTGCAAAACTAAAACCAAAATATGTCAATAATATTCTTATTTGAAAAGTCAAGTAGAAAATATGTGTAGATTTCAAAATTAACCTTCAGAAATTAATAATTTAAAATAATTTTTTAATTGTGATTAAGGACGTGGTCGAAATGAAAATTAATGGACATGCATTTATGCTCTGTTTGTTTCGATGTAAAAGGTTTTACAACATAAAACATTTTCTAAATAATAATTTTTTCATTTTCATTTTCAAAGTGTTTGATTGACACTTTAAAAATAATTTGTATTAAAACAGATTTCTACCCGTTTGAAAATGCAAGTTCAGTTGATGGACACAACTCCAATGCTCTTCAGCCAGTGTTCAACTAGAAGCCCCCTAGAAAACACCAATAGAAAGTGATGTGAGAGAGAGAGAGAGAGAGAGAGAGAGAGAGAGTCTTAATTGTATAGGAATAATAGGATTATACGGCATTTGTCTCATCTGATTCAGCAATAGTAACGGTGCTGCATGTGTGAGAAATGGAGCTGTGGTTGTGTGATGTGGGAACGACTACGGGCTCCTGATGCAAAAATGACTTACTGAAATTTTGAGAGGAAAACAATTTCGCTCATATGGTGGAAAATATTTTACATGAAATTATTTTTTTTTGCATTTTTTATGCAACCAAACAAGCGAAAATGGGTAAAACATTTTACGGGAAAATGTTTTACGCCCAAACAAACGGAGTCTGATTGTTGATTTTTCATCTCCACGCTGGTTCGTAAGGCTTCAAAACCCGTCAAAACCAACGACATCCCACTCTATATAAATGGCGGGTGCAATTACTCTGGATTTGAAGTCCAACGACAAATTTATTTTAGGGGGTGTTCCACTAACAAGTTTTTTTCAAAAATTAGTTTTTCCCAAAAATCAAAACAGGTCATCGTCTCACAATACGTCACATAAAAATGTGTGAACACAAAAACGAAAGCAGTTTTAAAACAGAACTCTCTTAGTGTAACACCCCTTAGTCGTTAAAATTAAAAAGTGTCACCCGGTTGTCCCGGGGCTTTGAAATGCAAGCTCTTCAGAAGGGAACTGGATCTCTTGTGCCCCAATGGACTTGCCCCCGCGATTTTCTAGCGGCAAAGTAAGCATGGCTAGCAAAATTAAGAATCTTTGGTAGAAGCTGTGTAGCAAGACCCGTATCATAAAAAGTACTTGGTAGAACCTTTAGGGTAGCAAGACCCTTATCATTAAGACCCTAATCATAATAGTATCTTTGGTAGACCCTTTACGTTTGTAGCAAGGCCCTTATCATCAAGACCCTTATCATAAGAAGTTATCTTTGGTAGACCCTTTACATTTGTAGCAAGACCCTTATCGTCAAGACCCCTATCAAAAAAAGTATCTTTGGTATACCCTTTAGGTTTGTAGCAAGAGCCATATCAAACAGCATGAGTATTGTAGCAAGAGCCTTGTCAAGTGTCAATATATATATAGAGAGAAACTGAGACATTGTTTTCAAATGAGAGAGTGATTCTTTGCTATTTGTTTTATACCCATTCGTGAGTTTGATGATCAATAGATTGCCGGCCACAAAGGAAGAAGATTAATATGGTGAGACCAACGAGGCCTCAACTGGCTATTCATCGTCCTCCTCGTGGCCGAACCCTCAACATCGTATTCAGGTTAGCTTAGCGTGGTTACAAACCTAGCTTGTACTCATATACTATATACTACTCTCAAGTCAAGAGGAAATTAATAACTATATCAACATGATGTTATAAATATTTTCTGTTACTTCATTCATGCTTCCATGGTTTTAATCTGAATACATGCATGTTTGTTTGCAGAGATCAGGTATTGCCACTATATCAACATGATCTTATTGGAAGGCCAACAAATATGATTTTTTCTGCAAAATGGAATGTGGTATTGCTCAGCATGCTTGGCTTGCTACTTGCCCTGATCCAGATTATGTATCAGAATCGAAAAAAGTCTCCATTTGAAACTCACCCGACCTTAATGGACATTTCCCTTGCAACACTATTCATATATGGCTCAGCAGCAGCAGTAGCAACTCTGGCCAAATCCATAGCATCCAAAGAAGTGGAGCAGCAGCCAAAAAACTACTATCGAATCCTCAACATTCTCGGTTTTGGATTCGACATTCTTGGTCTGATTTCAGCTTTTGTTAGCCTATCTTGCCTTGTGTTCGTACTAGAGGTGTCAAACAGGCCCGTTGTGCCGTGCCGTGCCGCTTTTTTCCGTGCCAACCGTGCCTGTTTACTTAATCGTGCCATGCCGTGCCGTGTCAAATCGTGCCGTGCCATTTTTCTTCATTCGTGCCGTGCCGTGCCGTTTTGTAACCGTGCCGTGCCGTGCCGGCCCATTTACTTAATTGTGCCGTGCCGTGCCGGCTCACTTACTTAATCGTGTCGTGCCGCGCCGTGCCGACCCGCTTAATCGTCTGACTCGTGTTGTGCCGTGCCGTGCCAATTTATTTAATCGTATCATGCCGTGCCGTGCCGTTTTTTTAAATCGTGTCGGGCCGTGCCGACCCTCTTACTTAATCATGTTGTGTCGTGCCGGCCCGCTTAATCTTTTAAGACGTGTCGTGTCGTGCCGTGCCCGTTTACTTAATCGTGCCGTGCCAACCTGTTTACTTAATCGTATCGTATCGTATCGGCCCGCTTAATTCTTTATTTTGTTTGTTATGAAAATAAGGAAAAAAAACAAAATAAATTTTAATTAACTTAATCTTTTTAATTAATTGCCCAAATTGTAATGAAAATGAATTGTAATAAATTTGAATTAATTGCCCGAATTATAATGAAAATTAATTTATTGTGCGCGCACGCGAGCGAGAGAGAGAGAGAGAGAGAAAGAGAGAGAGAGAGAGAGAGAGAGATGCAAAACTAGGTTGCATTTTTTCATTCAAACAAAAAATGCAAGTCTCAAACATTAAATCTTACAACTTTATTCCGACTAAAAAAAAGTACCAAAAAAATACAACCTACAACTACAAACCTAAAACAACAATTACGTACAAATAAGTATAAAAATGTTGAAATTGGCCTTGCACACTAGTTTCTTGAATCTTCGGGCCTTAAGCGATTTTTTGAATCTTCGAACCTGTCATTCAATAACTTATTCCAAAATAACAATCAACTGAAAAAGCAAAAAAAAAAAGGCTCAGAATTAAATAATGGCTCAGATACTCTGTAGGGTTGCAACATTAGTTGCCAAATTGACCTTCTAATGTTGTCCCGCCTATAACTTATTCCAAAACAAGAATCAACGTGTATCATCATAGCCAAAAAAGCATGCATAACAGCATAAACAGGGTGCAACATAAGTTGTCAAAATGAGCCTAGCGTGCACACACGTATGGCAACAGCACACATGCACAATTTAGCATAACAAACTGCCCAAGTTTCAAACAAATGCCCAGATTTCACACAAAACTGCCCAGATTGCACTCACAAACTGCCCAAATTGCACAAAACTGCCCAGATTGCACACAAAACTACCTAGATTGTGCACACATGCCTAGATTTTGCACAAAACTGCCCAGAATTCACACAAACTGCCCAGATTGCACACAAACCTGCCCAGATTGTACATACCTGCCCAGAATTCACACAAACTGCCCAGAATTCACACAAAACAGTCCAGATTGCACACAAAACTGCCCAGATTGCACATACTTGCCCAAAATTCACACAAAACTGCCCAGATTGCACACAAACCTACCCAAATTGCACATACCTGCCCAGAATTCACACAAACTGCCCAGAATTCACACAAAACTGCCCAGATTGCACACAAACTGCCTAGATTGCACATACCTGCCCAGAATTCACACAAACTGCCTAGAATTCACACAAACTGCCCAGATTGCACAGGTCTCACAGGGCTCAGGTTTCTCAATTCATCATTGCCCCAAACTGAATTTGGTTAATTAAAAACTAATACACAAGTGCAATGAAAACATTAACTTAGGCTCAACAAAATCATCATTGCCCAATACTAAAGTGCAATATGGGCAGTTTGTGTGTGCAATCTAGGTAGGCTCGGTACTTTCAACAAGGGAATACATGGGCTTAGTCATTATCAAGGAATCATAAGCAAATAAACTGGCTGCAACTTAGTTAACCTGCCAGGAATCATAAGCGAATAAACAAAGTGACATCACAGCCCAGAAAATCACAAGTAATTAAGTAATGGGCTCAATTCATCATTGCCCTAAGAAACCAGTCACCACCACTCACCACAACCCCAATCAATAACCCTAAATCACCATTCACTAGCCACACACACACACACACACACACACATCCACAATCTAGTAACTAAATGCCCAGAAAACAGTGCCCAGAAACCAGTTTTAGCATAAATAAGAACAAGTGCATCACTTCAAAGTATAAATAATCCATCACTTAGCTCAGAAAGTCACAAGTATTGCTGTAATGGGCTCAAATCATCATTGCCCCTAAGGATAGAACATGCTACAAGTAAATCAGAGTACATCACAAGTAATTGGCTCAACTAAGCCTCTCAAGACTGACATCATTGCCCTAGTACATCACAAGTAATGGGCTCAAATCATCATTGCACCTAAGTTGCAGTCACACAAACACACACCACTACACCACCAGTCACCAGCCATGCCCACACACACACACACACACACACATCCACAAACTAGTAACCAAATGCCCAGAAAACTGTAACCACATCTTGCAATAGACAGATTATACAAGGATAGAACATGCCACAATGATAGTATAGAACAATTGGGCTCAGACCTTCATAAGTTGCCTTCATAAGTTGCCACCTAGTAACTTAGTTTGTTTTTATCATCATAGCCCATAAAGAATAGCAAAATGCAAGTATGCAACTTTATGTTGCCATTAAGGCCTTCATAAGTTGCACACTTGCACTTGCACACCAACAACTTACACACACCACTTGGTTACAGTTTTCTGGGCATTTGGTTACATAGCAAGAGTAAGATAGGCAGATAGCACCTGGAATGCAACATTAAGTTGCAGCAGTATTAGCATCCTCAAAATCTTTTGAGAAGTCAGATATAAACAGTCCCTAAGGACTATCTATATTAGAGATCTCAAAATAATCTCTGAACTCATCTTTAGCATCGCACTTCTTAATTCCAAGACGTGTATCCTCCCAATCTTTCAAGCATATCAAACAATCCAAAATGTCTGCACCCAATCGGCTTCTCCTATCATCCAACACTCTTTTACCTGCACTAAAAGCAAATTCAGAAGCAACTGAAGAGACAGGAGGTGTTAGTACATCACGTGCCATGATTGAAAGAATGGGAAATGTCCTTTCATTTTTTTTCCACCAAGCTATTATATCCAAATTATTTACGGTGTCTAGAGTAGTAAGACAATCCATATCTAAATACATAGAAAGTTCGGTGCGTGAAACTAAATTTCTTCCTCTACTTGAAAGCAAAGACCAAGATGGGTCATTGGTAGTTGGAGGAGATGGTGAAGGAGCAACATTAGTTGTAGAAGATGCAAATTTAGACTCATATGAAGCATATATAGATCTCACAAGTAATGTCACATCAGAAGTAGAAGCAGAAGGTAATGTAATATCTAAATTACTAGCAATCTCATCTAAGAGCAAGACAATACCTTCTATCTTAATCCTTGGGTCCATTACTGCAGCTAAAATAAAAATTTTAGGCATGTCCTCAAAATATTTTTTGAATTTTGTTTCCATATCTAAAATTGCATCTACAAAATTTGCTCTATATCTATATTGAAAAAAATTGAGACTAATATTATACAAGTTATTGAGCACAAGACAAGAAGTAGGATAATAAGAACCAGAACAAGCACAAGTAACAGCATAAAAAACCTTTAAAAACTTCATATACTCGAATGCAATGTTCCAATCACCTTGAGATAAACAACAATCACCATACTTGGCATTCACATAAGAAGTAATAACATCAACATGTTTCACATAGGATTTTAACATAAGATATCTCGAATTCCAATGAGTTTTGATATCAGTTTTCATTTTCCTTGGTTTTACATTGAAACTAGCACACAACCTTTCAAATTCTGGGGTCCTAGGTTGGGAAGAAGATATAAAAAGAATTGCATCTCTAATTTTATCTATATGTGCTCCTATATGCTTCAAACCATCTTGCACAACTAAATTAATGATATGGCATACATATCGCATATGAAAAAATGTACCAGCATGAGGAGTAGACAAATTTCATTGGAATAAATCAATAGCAGCAGTATTAGCAGTATGGTTATCAAAAGTAAAAAATTTTGACCAAAACTCTTAAATTTTTTCAAAAATACAGAATAAGTCAAAATAAGCAGCTTATTTTGACTTATTCTGTATTTTTGAAAAAATTTAAGAGTTTCGGTCAAAATTTTTTACTTTTCCGATTCCTCTCGTCGAGACGGATCAATAAGTCGCAAAAGTTTGACGCAAAACTAAAAAAAAAAAAAAAAAAAAATGAATAAGGACAAACAAAAGGAATAGTAAAAAGTTGTTTTACTACTTAGGCCAAACCACACCTAAATCACTTCGGCTGTGTTTGGTTAGATAGTTTAGTTTAGTTTTGATGATGTCAGCAGGTGTAATGAGTGGAGGGAGATAGAGAGAGAAATAAGGGAAATGATGATGTCATCAAAACTAAAACTAAAACTAAACAGGGAAACGAACAAGGCCTTCATTTTTTGCATGGAGGATATAATCACTCCCACTTACAATCTAGACGGTTCCGATTCGAAAAAAACTACTCTGATGGCCGTCGAGTCATGCATTATAGGACATTATTGCTCTTAGATGCACCGAATATGATCCGATCTGGTGATTGCCAACATTTGGTCGCCATCGTTTTCGGGGAAAATGATAGAATTGATAAGATATGGAATTGTAACGGTTTAGATCAAACATTCGAGAAATCGAGTCTGCACCTGCGCGCCTTTTAATCATATACATCGAACTAACTTGGTCATGAACTAAGCTATTATGCTACAAGATAATGTACGCTAGCCACGCGATCTCAACACAATAATGACGATCCAAACCGTTCACATTGTTTGTATTGTTGTTTTAATCACTCTCGCCAAATTTGAAGTCTATCGGGTATTCAAAGCCCTTTCATCGGGACGTTGATTTATTGTAAACCAAAATTTTGCCTCATTCGATTAGGTACCTAATGATAATTAATTTACTTGATTTTTTGCACGAAAGATATAATCACTCCCACGCAAAATGTAGATGATTCCGATTCGAAGAAAATACTCTGACGACCCTTGCGTAGTACAATTTTATGGCAATTTTACACTTGGTGGGATAAAAAAATACTAGCTCAATTTTTTTTAGCACTAAGTTTCCCTCCCCTTATTTCCCCCCAAATTCTCGAAAATCTATAATCCCTAAGGCTGTGTTTGGAAGTTAGGGAAAGAAAACGAAAAGAAGGGAAAATAATTAAGAAGGAAATTGAAGGGAAAATTGAAGAGAAAATGAGAGGAAAGTTAAATTGGAATTTGAATATTTTCCTTCCTCTTTTTGTAGAACCAAACAAAGGGAGGGAATTTTTTTAAATTTTCCCTCCCTTTCTCTTCCTTTCCCTAAGAACCAAACAGAGCCTAAATCCCTTTCTCTACATCTCCCCCAAAATCTGAAACCTAATTTCCTATCCCGCCTCCCTCTATCTCAAAGTCACTCTCTCTCTCTCTCTCTCTCTCTCTCTCTCTCTCTTTGAGCTTGGTGCAAAATCAGAAAAATTCGAGAAAAGAGCATCACCGACGAGGACCTTGATGAGTTAAAGGCGTGTATCGAACTCGGATTCAGGACGTTCAAGACCGACTCGCCTGATACGGATCATGGATTGTCGGATACTTTGTCCGCTTTGGGACTTTACTACGCTGTTAACAAACAGTACGGACACGCATATTAAACTCATACAAAACAATCATCAATCAATCAATGCCTTCTACAAATGTAATTCGAGTTCAATTAAACGTCCAAACCTTAAATCTTAATTTGCTTGAATTTTCAACAAATTTTCATTTACAAGAACACACGGGGAACCTGTTAGAACTTTTATTCATAAAATATCATTTTATCACAAGAATAACTCAACCACATGAATATAGAATACAACAAGTAAATCAAGAGTAGGAAAATAGTAAAAATAGGAAAGATGTTGCCTGTGAGAATGAGAGTCGTGTAGTCACTGTCTTAAGGCTAATATTCCTCCCCTCATGAAGGTTCCACCGGAGTGTACTAGCCCCAAGATTAAACCCAAGAGCTCACAAGCATTCCTCATCCGATGTTCACGACCACCGGGAGGTTTGAACGAGTCACGAACCGAGTTGCCCAATGATATAGAAAGTAATGTGAATATGTAAAATTCTTCAACCATTTTCTCTCTCTCCTTGGGTACAAACTTATTTTTCACTCAATTCTCACCTTCATCCAAAACCCATATATAGAGGTCATTAGAATTAAAACCTCATTAGTACATAGTATAATGATAGAAATAAATCTCTTGTAAGTATTTGTAATAGTCACAATTAAGACATTAGATTATAACGGAAAACTAATAATAGGTAATAAGTATTTTATTTTATTTTTATTAAAATATTCCAACAATCCCTCACTTTTAATAAAAATAAAATGTTTTGTATTTTGATTTTAAAGCACACGAATTTGAGAATACATAATATACGATGAAAAATTGGGCAACTAAATACTGTGCAATCGGTGTGGGTGTCTTCCGGACTTGAACTCACACTTGCTATTAACAGTTTCCCTTTGAAGGATCATAGAAGGCCTATACCTTGAACTAGATCCTTTGAGCCAAAGTTCAACATGTCACACGCACAGTACCGGTATTGGACATCAATTCGCGGGTTAGTGCTATTAATGGCCATGCACTGAATCTTGATCCTCATGAGGGTTACTAGAGGTCAGCCCGAGCCTCATAGTCGCGGCCTCACGACAGCCCTCACTTAGGTGAATCCTCCAAGGGTACAGTGACGGAATGTACCTTGCAAAAGAATGTCTGCCTTGGATTCATTAAGGGTATAACCCATCCTTAACCAATCACTTTCTTTAGCACAATTGCCTTAGGGATGAGCAGGAGAGTCTAAGAGACAATCTCCTTTGATTAAATGAGTGTTGGAACGAGTCACACAATGTGGATTGTTTTTACCCGTTGAACTTCCTTCATGAGATCTCCAATCACAGAAGACGGGTTACCTCCCTAGGTGACTCCCTGTGGGCTTAAGCCCATCCCCCTCGACATAAATTAGATCTAGCCTCAACGCTACTCCAGTCCCAATTAACAATTTTAGTATGGATCTAGCCTCAATGCTAGTCCAGGGACAATGAATTCGTTTCTTATATGGGTCTAGCCTCATCGCTAGTCCAGGGCCCATATATTTTCAACGTCGAATCTAGAGGCCTGACCGCTCTTCAATTTAAATCAAACCAATCTGTTATGTTCTTAACTTGTAAGGATTTGTATATACCCCCACATTTCAGTCGTTCATGAAGAATATACCGACAATGATAATATCAAGCAATTAGAAAATAGTAAGTAACATTCGTGGGCTTCGGAAGCATACAATAGCTTATAATTGTATTAGGCATATAATCACATTGCATCTTATATTAAGTCATTCTCCAATATTGGTGACTAAAAAAAAATGCCACTAAGTGTAAAGTAATACACATTATTTGCAACACCACAACTATGACATTCATATTAACCAATTAACTGGAAAGAGCAAAATCGATTTCAATATTTATTTTTATATGGTCGAAATAGACAAAATCACGATGTTCAAACTCAAATGAACACCAAAAACAGACCTTCTGATTCTTTCAAGTGATTTAAGACCTTGTGCATGGTGCTTAGAACAAGAAGACAAAGTCATAATCCACAACCTCACTATGACAAAATTCGCAAATGTAGAAATACTTATGCAATACTATAATAATTGTTTACTTTCATTTTCGCACGACTATAGAGGAAAATTTCCTTTCTATAAATAAAATGTATACACTTAACTTTCTGAGCCACAAAATATGAACTTGATTATTAGTCATAATCCAACATTATTTTCAGCTTATAAAAAAAAATTAATGTTTAATAAATTCACATTACAAGTTTTGAAACTTACAAAATAAAAAAGTTTTAATGTTTCATAACATTACAAGTTTTGAAACTTACAAAATAAAAAAGTTTTAATGTTTCATAAATTCACATTACAAGTTTTGAAACTTACACAATAAAGTTTGACCTTCCCCCACAAGTTTCAAAACTCCAATCAACTAATAAGATTCATAGTAAACACGAGAAAAATACTCCACCTCAGTATAAAAGTAATTTAAACATATGCTCACAAATCGTTACAAAATAACAGAAGCATTTATTTACTTGGTCAAAAATCTCATCAATCCAATACCAAGAGGTTGCAACCATAAATGTAATCATCAAAAGAGCTGCAAACAAGATATTATTAATAGTTTATTTTCCGTCAAAGTTTCCCCCCCCCCCCCCCCCCCCCAAATAAAAGGAAAACAAAATAACTTTTTTTTTCCGTTGTTCCACCTTTACAATATCGGTGAAATAGTATAATGCAAAAAATTGACAACACTTTTCGTATAAAAGTATTGAAAAATAAATAAATAAATAAAACCCTACTTAGAAACTCTAAATAAACCACCACAATGATTCGAGAGCTTTTAGCATTAAGACAATTGTGGGTATATGCAACTCGAAACCTAAATTGTCCTTTATCCTTTTTTTTTTTTTTTCCCCCGAAAGAAAAAGAACTATGTTTTACAAAAGCTTGTCTAATCTAATTACATAACTTTTTCAATTTAACAATTGAACATTTTTTTTTTCTTCCCTTTAAACTTTAAGAAGAGACATGTGTTATACAAAACTGAACCCACCAAAATACTAAATCCATACTCTCCCTTTTCACACGAAATCGATGTCATTCCAATTGTAATATCATATTATGTCTTTGCTGCCATTTATTCTCCTTATGATTATTGGGGTTGTATCAAAAAAGAATTATAATTGAGTGACAACATAAAGAAATCAAAGGAAACACTACTAAGAAGAACAGTATCTTTTTCCATTTGACCATCTAGTGAACTAAACAAACTAATCTGAGATGCGATTAACACGTAAAAGCCAAGGACAATGATACTAGATTTTGAAAGAAAAAAATACATCTACCTTTTTCCAATTTGTCAAGGGATGCATATTAGCCGTAAATTGTTAGAACTTTTATTCATAAAATATCATTTTATCACAAGAATAACTCAACCACATGAATATAGAATACAACAAGTAAATCAAGAGTAGGAAAATAGTAAAAATAGGAAAGATGTTGCCTGTGAGAATGAGAGTCGTGTAGTCACTGTCTTAAGGCTAATATTCCTCCCCTCATGAAGGTTCCACCGGAGTGTACTAGCCCCAAGATTAAACCCAAGAGCTCACAAGCATTCCTCATCCGATGTTCACGACCACCGGGAGGTTTGAACGAGTCACGAACCGAGTTGCCCAATGATATAGAAAGTAATGTGAATATGTAAAATTCTTCAACCATTTTCTCTCTCTCCTTGGGTACAAACTTATTTTTCACTCAATTCTCACCTTCATCCAAAACCCATATATAGAGGTCATTAGAATTAAAACCTCATTAGTACATAGTATAATGATAGAAATAAATCTCTTTTAAGTATTTGTAATAGTCACAATTAAGACATTAGATTATAACGGAAAACTAATAATAGGTAATAAGTATTTTATTACTCCGTCTCTTTACCAGTTTTCTGTCTTCGTATTATTTGTAATTTATGCTTTCCGTGTTTAGTTTATGTTTTTTTTTTTAATATCATCACCAATCTTTATGTTTCATATGTTTTAATTTATGCTTTCCGTGTTTAGTTTATTTTCTTAATATCATCACCAATCTTTATGACAAAAGGGTTTCACCTTGAGGTTTTTTTCCTTTCCCGTGGCCATCCCCAGTATCAATAAAATAATTTTCAACTGGAATGAATTTCTCCTCCAGTCATAATTAAAACCCACAATACTACTTCAGAGATATGTCTAGCGACAAATTTTGTACGTGCCTGTCTTTTTGAAATTTTTCCATGAAACCCAACTGTCAATCGCCTGCCCAATATAAGTGTTCCACGTATATTCATGTTCTCTGGTAAAACAAGCATAGCCCTAATAAAACTTGGTATGCTACCGTAGTTGTGAAGGAAATTATTAATCAAAACTTGGGCGTGGCCATAGGGGCTCCCGACCCGCTGTGGAGTATCACGTTTGATCCATAGCTATTGTCCGTGGCAACTGCTCTTGGGCATGACTATAGGGGCTCCCAACTCGCTGTGGAATATCCAGTTTGAGCCATAGCCACTGTGTAATAACCCGAAATTTCGTAGATAAAAATTTCGATTTATTAATTCGATTAGTTATTTTTAATATCGCTAAATAAAATAATTTATTATTTAGTTTTAATAATTTGAATGAAACTAGATCTAATTTGTTTATTCCCTTTTATTTATTTATTTTTCCGTGCCGTAAAATCAACGCGTGCACACCGGGTATTTCACTACATCGCGTCCGGAAGACCAACTAATTCCCCCAACTCCTATTTTGTCCTATTATGACTAGCCTTATCTTTTTTTTAAAACCTAAATTAGGCCTATTTCTATTTTGAAAAAAAAAAAACTAATTAGGCTTGTGCTCAATTTGACTTTTCTACCAATTTTGACTTTACTTTTACTAAACCTAATTTGTATTTTTGTGAGTTAATGAGAAGAAAGAAAATTTGACTACCTAACAAGTTTGGCCACCTAACAAGTTAGGCTACTTACCTAATTACAATCTTCTATAAATAGCTCCCTCACCTTACTTCATTTTCTCACACCAAAATCTCCCAACTTCTCCACTTTGTGCTTTCTAGTGTTCTTGAATGAGTTCTTGAGTGTTCTTCTTGAAACTCATCCTAAACCACCACACTCCACCACTCTCGACCACCCCTAGATCTTAGAAAGGTAAAATAAGTTAGCTAGAAAGCGTTTGAGTGGAGGTCGACTAGTCGTTACGCCGCCGGAATTCAACTAGCTTATCGGCTTCCGACTAATCATCGGAATTAAGGTAGATACTTTATCTTAACCTTAGATTAGTATTTACTAGTTCATATTAATTATGTTATTATTTTGCTCAAACGTGCTTAATTATGATTAAATGTGATTATGTTGGTGATTAGTAATTTTATGAACAATTAGACTTTGAAAAACATACTTAGTCATTACTATGCACGATTTGAAATTGACTTATCAAAATGCACCGTTATAATGCCCGATGGACTTTTGGAAACCTAAAATATCCAGTTATAATGCCCGAATGAAAATCAACTTTTCAAATTTACGCTGTTATGCTGCCCAATTGATTTTTGGAAAATAGCCGACTAAACTTTTCTTAAAGCAACTTCAAAATGTTTTGACTGTAATTGGACTGTTGAGATTAACCCAAGGCTAACACCCTTGAGGGTCTGTCAAAAAGATATGCCTAGCACTGTCTAAGAAAGGAATGGTGCCAGTAACTGCATTCGTGCAGCCATCCAGCCTGGGACTCTCCTGGTTATCTCATTTGTCTAAAGAAAGTCACCAACGAGATTTTTTACCTAAAGTAACACGGTTATCGTGAAATATTTTTAAACGAAAAGTTTATCTTGAAACGATTTCTAAACGGAAGATTTTTATGTAATATGGCATGTGCATGTTTTTCGAGACGGTACGACACGATACGTTTTTCAAGAAAATGATCGATTGTTTTTACAAGAAGAAATAGAGATGAGAATGAAAATGATGCTGTAATTAAAATTTAGTCAATACTGCCATTAGAGTCCCGCCTCAGTTTCCCGGGGTGAACTGGTGGCCAAAGCTCAATGGAACTATACGGTAGTGCTGTTTATAGTTCTCCTCAAATTCCGCGGGTGAATTTGACGGTCAGAACTTACTCAGTACAACACATAGTAAACGGATCTTATAAACAGGCTGTTAAGTTCGGTGCTATAAGAAAACCGGGACTATGTCATGTGTGACGCGGAGTTAGCGGAACTCATACTGCAGGAGTCAGTATATGGGTGGCCGAACCTTCGAACGGAAAGGTTGGTGACCGTTAGAACGGGGTTGTAGAACGGGCCAATAACTTTCGAGAGATGTGAGATGTTGACATGATTGAAATTTGAAGAAGAATATTGTTAAGAGAAAGTGATACGAGATGCTGATACTGTACTCTGATTTTTATTAAAAGAAACGAGATACTGATACTGTACTCTGATTTTTATTAAAAGAAACGAGATACTGATACTATACTCTGATTTTTCTTAAAAGAAACGAGATACTGATTTTATTAAAGCTGCACTCTGATTTGATCTGATTTTATATTGATGCATTGACACGCATGAACTTACTGTTTTGATAAATGATTTTCAACTATTTACCTGCCACCTACAATATTGTTCTAGAATTGCTAGTTTAAGATTAAGATAGGGTATCTATTGAGCGTCCTCGCTCACGGTGTTGCCCTGGCATAATACCACGATGTCGGTTCGCGACTCTGACGTATTATGCTAGATTATCACGTTGGACAGGTGGACCTCTACGGAGAACACGGAGCCGGAGGAGCTGCCGAGATGGAGATCCACCAGGCGGAGAGATTTGCGGAGCCGTAGAACCCACCCGGTCTACCTATTTGTAATCTGCGGAGGACAGATCATCTTTATGTATTTTTATTACTGTTTAAGACCGACTTTAAATTGTAATAATAATCATTGACGCTTTTCCCAAAAATGCGGGGCGTTACAAGTGGTATCAGAGCCCTAGGTTCAAACACTCGGCCTTGGGTAGAATGGGTAGATCACTTTCCGAGAGCGTAACCTGAATAAATGTCCGTACGTTGTACTTTCGCTACTCTAAAAATATCCTATTTGCTAACGGTGTAGTTATGGGCATATATGAGCCATTACCAAGCGTAGGGAAGCGAAACGTGAGAACACTTAGGATTTGACTGTTTGTGACATGTGTCCTGCTCACATGTCAGTTTCAGTATAAATATGTGCTCAAAGATAACGTTTAGCAGCAGTAAATCCTTTCCGAATTTAGATTTTAGCCGTAGTGTTGTGCTATTATTTTAAAAAAGGGTATTCTAGACTAAATTTCCTACGAATTTCCAACTCTAGAATGGCGATTACACGTAACAATGGTGAGGACTCGTCCAACAGAACCAACGGTAACCCTGACCTCGTACAACTCATGCAAGCCTTCATTGCTGCGCTCAACGCAAACCGACCCCCACCTAACAACCTACCTGGACCCATGACCCGTACTCAAGCGATGAACGAGTTCTGCAAGAGATGACCACCCGTCTTTCACGGTGAACCTAACCTTACCCTAGCCGAGGCTTGGCTGAAGGAGATCAAGGTGATTCTCAGCACTCTAGGAATCAACCAGGATAACCACCGCGTAGCTCTTGCTGCCTACCAACTCCAAGGAGAAGCCCGACACTGGTGGGAGATGATTGAGGTCACTTATAACATTGAGACCATGACTTTCGAGGAGTGTGAGAATATCTTCTTGGACAAGTACTTTCCTGCTCCAGTAAAACAGGCAAAGATCCAGGAATTTCAGAACCTACAGCAAGGTTCAATGACGGTGACGCAGTACGTCGCTAAATTTGAGGAGCTGTACCGCTATGGTCGTGCTACTATCCCTACTGAGGAGGACAAGGTCCGGAAGTTTGAATGGGGACTTGGCTCGACTCGCAAGACAGTGATGGGAATGGGCTATACTACCTATGCAGAGGCAGTGAAATGTGCCCTAAGGATGGAGAGAGAAGAAGCAGATTTTAGGACTAGGCGTCAAAGAAGTGGTTCAGGAGGACCTATCAAGACTGTGCAGAACGGCAACGATCGTGAGCCCTACCCAACCAGACCTAACCAAGTTAACCCCCAGCCTTGGAGGGGGAATGAAGTCAGGCAAGGACCGCCGCCACAAAATTCTAACTATAACAACCAACTAGTCAAGTGTTACAACTGTGCGGGCTATGGACACTACAATCGCAACTGTCCTCATCCGAGGAAGGACGGTTTCACCTATGGAAATCAGCAGCAGCAGCAGCCGCAACCGCTTCAGAACTATGGCAAACAGCCTATGCAACAGAACGCTAGGCCAGCACATCAGAATAACTGGAATGGAAAGCAGCAGGTCAAGGCACCTCAGAACGGGACAGGACGCTTGTATGCTCTGCATGCTGAGGATCACATCCAGGAGCAGGAACCTTCTGTGATTCAAGGTACGCTACTGCTATTCAGTACCTGCGTACAAGCTTTATTTGACACTGGAGCATCGTGTTCGTTTATATCAGCTGCATGCGTATCTGCACTAGGATTAGACACAGAACCCCTAAAGAATAAGATGACAATAGCATCACCTTTAAGCGCTAGTTTACCAGTTAATCTAATCTGTAGAGGCTGCGAGTTAGAAGTAAGTAATATTCGACTAACTTGCAATTTACGCGTGATCGAGATGGTTGACTTCGACTTAATTATGGAGATGGATTGGCTGTCAACTCATCGAGCTGTCGTTGATTGCCATCAAAAGATAGTAACGGCTTTCACCCCTGATGGGACATGCTTTCGTTTTAAGGGGGATAGACAGGTTGTGAATTCGGCGACTCGACACTCGTAGTGGCAGAACCAACTGTTCGGATGGCTAGCTAGTCTCCAGTTGGAAGAATCTGACCGAGAAAAGTTAGGACTGCCACACATCGTCTGTGACTATACTGACGTGTTTCCTGACAATCTACCTGGATTAACCGCCACAAAGATAGATCAATTTTACCATCAAGCTTCAACCTAGAACCGCCCTAATTTCGATAGCCCCATACCATATAGCGCCGACAGAACTGAAGGAATTGAAGACCCAACTACAAGAGTCGTCAGAGTAATGATACATCAAACCGAGTACTTCACCATGAGGAGCACCTGCACTGTTCGTGAAGAAGGAAGAAGGAACCTTACGGCCACCCTTGTCGATCACAAGTTTGTTGGACTGACGCCGGAGAGATAGGATTACTAGAACCTGAAATGGTTAGAGACACGACCGAGAAGATTAAGCCTATCCAACAGAGACTGCTTACTGTGCAGAGCCGACAGAAGAGTTATGCGGATCGAAAAAACAGACCCTTGTCGTTCAAAGAAGGAGACCACGTGTTTCTAAAAAAAAAAAAAAATTTGGCCCCGAAAAGGAGTAATTAGATTCGGGAAGAAAGGGAAGCTTTCTCCGCGATATATCGGCCAATTTGAGATTTTGGAAAAAAATCGAACAAGTGGCCTACCGATTAGCACTCCCGCCACAGATACCGAGTGCATGACGTTTTTCACGACTTTATGTTAAGGAAGTATCTCGCCCTGCTAAAACACTTGTTAAATTAGGAATATCTCGACATAGATGAGGATGCAACTTTTGAGGAAGAACCAATTGAAATTCGGGACAACATGGAGAAGCGTATCCGCAACAGAACCATTCAGTTAGTACGAATATTATGGAAAGATCGAGAAATAGAGGAAAAACCTTGGGAACGAGAAGAAGCCATGAGAGCCAACTATCCACAATTGTTTCCATCCGTTGAGTAATTCGAATTTCGAGGACGAAATTTGTTAAGGGGGATAGGTTGTAACAACCCGAAATTTCGTAGATAAAAATTTCGATTTATTAATTCGATTAGTTATTTTTAATATCGCTAAATAAAATAATTTATTATTTAGTTTTAATAATTTGAATGAAACTAGATCTAATTTGTTTATTCCCTTTTATTTATTTTTTTTTTCGCGCCGTAAAATCAACGCGTGCACACCGGGTATTTTACTACATCGCGTCCGGAAGACCAACTAATTCCCCCAACTCCTATTTTGTCCTATTATGACTAGCCTTATCTTTTTTTAAAACCTAAACTAGGCCTATTTCTATTTTGGAAAAAAAAAAACTAATTAGGCATGTGCTCAATTTGACTTTTCTGCCAATTTTGACTTTACTTTTACTAAACCTAATTTGTATTTTTGTGAGTTAATGAGAAGAAAGAAAATTTGACTACCTAACAAGTTTGGCCACCTAACAAGTTAGGCTACTTACCTAATTACAATCTTCTATAAATAGCTCCCTCACCTTACTTCATTTTCTCACACCAAAATCTCCCAACTTCTCCACTTTGTGCTTTCTAGTGTTCTTGAATGAGTTCTTGAGTGTTCTTCTTGAAACTCATCCTAAACCACCACACTCCACCACTCTCGACCACCCCTAGATCTTAGAAAGGTAAAATAAGTTAGCTAGAAAGCGTTTGAGCGGAGGTCGACTAGTCGTTACGCCGCCGGAGTTCAACTAGCTTATCGGCTTCCGACTAATCATCGGAATTAAGGTAGATACTTTATCTTAACCTTAGATTAGTATTTACTAGTTCATATTAATTATGTTATTATTTTGCTCAAACGTGCTTAATTATGATTAAATGTGATTATGTTGGTGATTAGTAATTTTATGAACAATTAGACTTTGAAAAACATACTTAGTCATTACTATGCACGATTTGAAATTGACTTATCAAAATGCACCGTTATAATGCCCGATGGACTTTTGGAAACCTAAAATATCCAGTTATAATGCCCGAATGAAAATCAACTTTTCAAATTTACGCTGTTATGCTGCCCAATTGATTTTTGGAAAATAGCCGACTAAACTTTTCTTAAAGCAACTTCAAAATGTTTTGACTGTACTTGGACTGTTGAGATTAACCCAAGGCTAACACCCTTGAGGGTCTGTCAAAAAGATATGCCTAGCACTGTCTAAGAAAGGAATGGTGCCAGTAACTGCATTCGTGCAGCCATCCAGCCTGGGACTCTCCTGGTTATCTCATTTGTCTAAAGAAAGTCACCAACGAGATTTTGTACCTAAAGTAACACGGTTATCGTGAAATATTTTTAAACGAAAAGTTTATCTTGAAACGATTTCTAAACGGAAGATTTTTATGTAATATGGCATGTGCATGTTTTTCGAGACGGTACGACACGATACGTTTTTCAAGAAAATGATCGATTGTTTTTACAAGAAGAAATAGAGATGAGAATGAAAATGATGCTGTAATTAAAATTTAGTCAATACTGCCATTAGAGTCCCGCCTCAGTTTCCCGGGGTGAACTGGTGGCCAAAGCTCAATGGAACTATACGGTAGTGCTGTTTATAGTTCTCCTCAAATTCCGCGGGTGAATTTGACGGTCAGAACTTACTCAGTACAACACATAGTAAACGGATCTTATAAACAGGCTGTTAAGTTCGGTGCTATAAGAAAACTGGGACTATGTCGTGTGTGACGCGGAGTTAGCGGAACTCATACTGCAGGAGTCAGTATATGGGTGGCCGAACCTTCGAACGGAAAGGTTGGTGACCGTTAGAACGGGGTTGTAGAACGGGCCAATAACTTTCGAGAGATGTGAGATGTTGACATGATTGAAATTTGAAGAAGAATATTGTTAAGAGAAAGTGATACGAGATGCTGATACTGTACTCTGATTTTTATTAAAAGAAACGAGATACTGATACTGTACTCTGATTTTTATTAAAAGAAACGAGATACTGATACTATACTCTGATTTTTCTTAAAAGAAACGAGATACTGATTTTATTAAAGCTGCACTCTGATTTGATCTGATTTTATATTGATGCATTGACACGCATGAACTTACTGTTTTGATAAATGATTTTTAACTATTTACCTGCCACCTACAATATTGTTCTAGAATTGCTAGTTTAAGATTAAGGTAGGGTATCTATTGAGCGTCCTCGCTCACGGTGTTGTCCTGGCATAATACCACGATGTCGCTTCGCGACTCTGACGTATTATGCTAGATTATCACGTTGGACAGGTGGACCTCTACGGAGAACACGGAGCCGGAGGAGCTGCCGAGATGGAGATCCACCAGGCGGAGAGATTTGCGGAGCCGTAGAACCCACCCGGTCTGCCTATTTGTAATCTGCGGAGGACAGATCATCTTTATGCATTTTTATTACTGTTTAAGACCGACTTTAAATTGTAATAATAATCCTTAACGCTTTTCCCAAAAATGCGGGGCGTTACACACTGTCCGTAGCAATTCTCCTTGGGTGTGACCATAGACGTTCCCGACCCGCTGTAGAATATCCGTTTTGAGCCATAGCTACTGTCCGGGAGAGCTAGCCATGATCATCACAGCACCACCTAGGTACAAGATGAACAAAAGGGCCTCCAAGCTAGTCATACAATTGCCGGGACTCGAACCTTATCAGATCATGTATGGGGGGAGGAGCACTTAAGACCACTCACCCTTGCTATCTAGACTGCAACCTTCGGTGATTTTTACTATAATGGTTGAAACTTGAGAACTCGTACGGATATGGGTTTACTGAGTGAGAAACGTGCAAAAACCAAATGTTCCATACCTTACATACGTAAAAATATATTTTTTCGGGTTAAAAAATAAGTTTGTAATATCAAATTTGAGAGTGGCAGTCAACCAACCTCGAATTTGCAGCAGCTACAACTTCTTTTCCGATTTTGGTCCGACATTTGATCAACCGGTGGATTAAAAAGATCCTGCGAGGGATCTTGTACCGGTTCATTTGGTGTTTGTTCTGTTGGCGTGCTTAGAAGTGGCCGGTATAAAATATATCGCTCGTGACCTTCATTTGGTCCACTTGGTGTGCTGCCTTGTGCCCATGCGTTTTGTTTTCTCTTTGGCTTGATGCGTTATCAACGCTTTCTAGTATGTCTTTATACTCGTATGAACCCATGCTATGCTTAGGAAAATCTTAAGTACATGCAATTTATGTTAATTTAAAGCAAAAGATATTTGCATACCAAAATCCACTAGGCTCAGTTTTTCAAAAGATTTTAGAACCCAGGTGCTAAAATCATGATATTTCAAATCAAAAAATGAAAGTGGTTCCGTGTATCGTTTTTCGATTTTTTTGGCACCAAATTAAAATACTCCTTGTGTACTTTAGTTTGGTGCAAAAAAAATCGAAAAACGATACATGGAACCACTTCATTTTTTTATTTAAAATATCATGATTTTAACACCTAGGCGCTAAATTTTTTGGAAAATTGGGCCTAATTGTTCAACATGTGTCGAATTTAAACAAAATCTAATTTAATATTTCTTAATAATAAGCTAACAATTAAAATGGTCACCACGAACAACTCAGTAATCCTCTATCATTCGCAAAAAATATATTTGTTTATGTAGAAATTAAATATATATCAATCATTATAAGACATTTTTTCTTGCTTCCTTAATTCGAAAAGGTACAAACATTATTCAGAACAACAAACGTATAGGCGGTATAGCACAAATGCCGACACCACCCAAGACCGATAATTCTCAAAACAATTATATATGCATGTAGAGTATTTTTTTTCTATGTTGATTGATTGTAAATGTGTATATTATTTAGAAATCATACAAATTGTATTCTCAATATGTCCTTACGTGTGTGAAAGTAAAAAACAAAACGGATTGGTGACTAAAAAATCCTTTCCAAAAGTATTTTGAATCATAGATTTATAAATTAAAAAAAAAAAAGAATGGAAAAGATCAATAATAAAACGTCAATACATATAGTTCCCTACCTTTTTTCTTGGGAAAAATCTACTCCCTCCGTCCCTTTTTAAGTGCGTACCTTGGGAATACGTGCAATTTCAAACCCCTAAAAAACATATTTCCCTATATAATTTTTTAATTTTCTTTATACCAAATTAAAGTGCTCATTGAGTACTTTAGTTTGGTGCAAAAAAAATTTAAAAATATTATACGAAAGTACATTTTTTAATGTCCACAAAAATACACGTTTCCCAAAGTACTCACTTAAAAAGGGACGGAGGGAGTATAATACACACCCCTTAAAAGTGTGTACGATATGCACCCATTGTGTGGTCTCTATTGCGTCACCTCATAATTAATGACCTGGAGAACCAGTCATTCATAACATTTTTATGAGTTTCATAACTTTTATACTAAGGATTTGTAACGTTCAGCAATATGATTCATAACTTTTTCTTGTGGTACGTACATAACTTTTTGTGGGACTCGTAACTTTGAGACAAAAAATCATAACTTTCTCAAATATGATTCGTAACATTATCTTGCATCTCGTAACTTTTAGACAAAAATTTGTAACTTTTCATAAATATTTTTCTGTAATTAACATTTTCATTCGTCCTGCAAATTTTATATTAAAAAATCGTAACTTTTCAACCATGTATAATTTCAATTTTTTTTTCAAAAAGTGGTTTTTTTTTTTGAAAAAAATTCTCTTTGGTACTTTTTGTTTTTAAATGAAAAACGGTTTAATGTATAAAAAATGGTTTTTAAAAAAATAAACGATATTTTTCAAGGTGGAGGATATATACTAAGGGTACTATGGTCATTTCACACAAAGAGTTAACACTTACAGCAGAGGGGAATCTGATAATTAGTTTGAAAAGTAAAGGAGGGTAGTGGAATTTCAGAAAGTATAGGGGAGGTCTGTATTTGTCAAAAACCTCAGGGGTAAGTGAAATTTACCCTTCCTTTTTTCCTTCAAATTTGTTAGGTCACATGTTGCTTAGGTTAACAAGTAATTGATTTGTAAATTTATGCAATCAATTCGTAACTTTTTAAGATCCAATGATAGATAACTTGGGTGCATATGATACACACCTAAAAAAGGGTGTGTATCATAGCCATTTCTTTCTTGCATTGAGTGTGTGAATCAAAATAAGAATGGTATTAATCAGTAATCAATACAATAATAGATAGCTAAATCGACTTTTAGAAAATCATACCAGCGGAGTTGAAAATGAGTAAGAACAATGGATTGATGCTGAGTATATTTTTCATAGTAGTTTGCATAAACTATCTTTGCACACCTAAAATATAAAGTCAAGCATGATTATAAGTTCCTTTCCTGAATTAAACAGCGACACTATTGGTGTAAAACTTGTTACAAATTTGGAACGCAATAACACAAATTCAAGAGAAATTTTTTAGTATCAGGCGGGTACCATGTGGCGCCTTACGTGGCCAATTGTAACACTGCGCTGGCCAACTATAACATTCCATCTTATCGTAGGAGTGAAAAAAAAAAAAAATTGCTTCTTAAGAAACTGCAAAAAAAAAAAAAAAAGTGTATAACTAAGGTGGTGTTTGAAAAACTAAAAATTGAATAATTAAGTACTGAATCTGAACATTTTAAGTTGAAAGTTTTTTCATAAAAATTTCAGTAACTAGAATAAATGTTGATACAAAGATAAATAAACATTATCTATTTGTGGTTATTCTCTTTTAATTTTATTAGGGGAAGTACACGTGTTGCACGTGGTAATGTTTTCGGCTTTTTCTTATTTTTATTTTTCATAGTAGATCGTGAACATGGTAAGTACATAGGATGAAAACTTACTTGGTATGCCCACTTAAACATATTGAACACAACGCATCTCAGAGCCATATTGATTTGTCTATTACTTGGTTCATTGTGATTCCTGAACATGGAGATGCGTCGCGTTCAATATGGATCTGAGATGAGACCATCTGTAATTAGGTTTGGACTACAGATGGTCACGAAGCCTTATTCCAGTACCCGCATCTCCCACTCCTAGAGTTGTAACGAGACGTGGGCACAACCATTGTGTAACTAGCATATGGACAATGCGCTGGCTAAGGCGGCGCCTCATTATGATTCCCAAACGCGGCGATACGTCACGTTCAATATGGCTCCGAGCCCATCCGTAAGTAGGTTTGGACTACTTATATCGAAAACCATGATATATATAGGTCTCGCTTTTCACAAAAACCATGGTGATTTTGGAATAAATGATCACATTTATCTATGAACTTTGAAGAATTGTTTTCATTTGCGTGCACGTTGCACTATCATTTGTTAATCATCCATAATTGAGGACACCCAAAGAAATGTTAGTTGCACCAGTCATTTGTTAGTTGCACCTCAGCTCTCATGTTGGACGCTACCCTTCAATCCCTTACAATCTCTCTAATTTTTTGCCCGAAATATAATTTTCCGATCCCACTTCGATGATCAGACCTTTTGTTTTTTTGGACTCATTGAAAGCATCAAGCATATCAAAAATAAAATTGATCGAGTCATTTAATAAGTTTTGTAATCACATTTATATTGCAAAAATTGTAGAAATGGATTTTGTTCCAATGTTGGAATCTTATGTGCAGGAGCGAACTCAGGATTTATCATTAGGGGGGTCAGAATCTATAATATTTAGTCCCTTTGTTTCATTTTGATGGTTCCTTATGAAGTTACAAGCAAATTTTCAGCACATTTGAGGCAAGTGAATTATTTGTGAGGCAAGGAACACAATTTAAAGACAATAATATATACTCACGTGAGGCAAAATTGCAAAAATAACCAAAAAAAAAATATACGTATCCCAAGAAGGATTTCCGGCTCAGATCATTGAAGAGTGGTGGGGCCGCCCCTTTTATGTGTATCAAAATTATATCAAATGATGTTCAATAATCTTGATTTTTGGTGTATCTGATATTCTCAACGAGCTAAACAAAAAGAGCAGTCTCGATCATTGAAGTGTGATCATTTAAAAAATTCCAAACCAGAATTGTTCTCTCCATTCCATTTGAAGAGATAGGAAAGGGAGCTGGACTCATGTTGGACTAAATGCGATTCCTTAATTCTTGAAAAACTATCTACTAGTTGTTTATTTAAGTGGGTTTCCTGTTTGCTAACTTTTAGCACTTAAGAAAAATAAATTGGAGCTTAACAACTTAGCTTTTAACACTTATTTATGAAATTGAATTTTAGTAATTGGCGCTAAAAACAGGTCATCTTCGTAAGGTGATGTAAGTTACTTATGGGTGTTATTTATGTGTAGTTTGTCAATTTATAAAAACGTTACGTGTTCACGTGTCTGGGTACGAATTCTCACGTGTTGATCGGGTCATCGTTAACAAACATAAACACACGGAAATCTAGGATGATCAGGATATCTAATTGCAAATATTTTTCTATCTGAGGGACTGTTTGGAGGACCTTATTTATTTATTTATCTATTACAAATTTTTAAAAATGAAAATAAAATAAACAAATAAGCAAATGTTACTAAATGGACCATTTGGCTGTTTTGTACATATTCGAAATCAAGCACAATAACTTAATTACATCACAATAACTTGTTTACGGACTCAATCACCCGTTTGTAGACGTGCAGATCTCAGCCGTGCATTCAGAGATCCGACAGATTGGATTCAGTGCTCAAATTTTTTTTTTCTTTTTTTTGTGTGTTTCTTTTTAATTAAAATGAGAGAGAGAGAGAGAACTAATCCGAGTTGTTAGATCTTGAAATGCACATCCGAAATTCCTGCGTCTACAAATGGAGTGTTTGCAAATGGTTCGTAAATAAGTTATTCTTATTATCGCATCGTAGCGGAAATGTATGGGGAGAGAAGATTACGTACAATTGGGTAGTATTCAAATTTTAGTTGGCTAGTTTCTATCTTCCAAGTTTAATTACAACTTTTCGATTAGCTGATTAAAATGAAGCTTTTTATTCAAGTTTAGGCTTGAATTTTGGTTTGTTCATTAGGGTGCATATCAAGGAAGTTTTTATTTTTTTTATCAGAAAAAGATTATATATGGGACGGTTTCGTTCACACAAAAAAATATAAACCACCTATTTTGGAGTCACACGCAAATAGTCAAAGCCCATTTTTAAGGATTCCCTTAAATAATTAACTCGTTCAGATATCGGAAATGGCGTCATCGACATTTGTCAATCAATATAACAAAATAAAAATTGAATGAATTGTTCAAACTCTTTTTTAACATGTTTTTAACAAATTAGACATCTCCAATTATTAACGTGAGGCTTCGGTTACTTTTATGTCATTTGTTGTGTGAGCAGACCGCCCATAGATATAGATATATGTGAACTTGACAATGGTATACATAGAGTGAAGGAGAGAAAAATGAAAAACACAAGCTACATGTAACAAAGACGCGAGCAAAGTGTCAGTCCAATAAAAAAGTTAGGAATCCAATGAAGAATTAGATATGAAGCAAAGAACAAAACAAAGCCAACTTGTACCGGGGCATCAAATCAAAATCCTAGACAAGGAGAGCACCAACTGCACAAAGGTTGATCACAAATATTCTTGATCTTTGGGAAACGTCAGAGAAAAGATATCGTATAGTGATCACAGGGTCGATTCCCTTGGCTGTGATCTGTTCTCGATGTCACCTCACTTCACGCAAATACGTGAAAAGAACTGTGGTAAAGGCTGGAGAAATTAGTCCTGTTCATTGCAACTTTCTCTATTACCGGGGGAACACCCAAAATGTAGGCTTCCAATTGGGAAAAAAAAAAATAATAGTTTCATGTAAATAGATAATTACAAGATAGTGATAGCCACCCCTTTTGTCTTTGAGCCTACCGCATTAATCGCCTTCTCCATGCATGACATGAGGGTCTCTTTCTTGATTCTGTATGTGCCTTAGCTTAATTCCATGCTCTCTCTCTCTCTCTCTCTCTCTAGATCTTCAATATTCTTGTAAGAAAAAATTCAAATGAAACTCCAAGCTGTTGAGCTTCCCCTTATGAAAAACCAGACAAGAAGGTACAAGACCCCAAAGGTAGCTCCATTGGTAGCCGTAGCCTTATTTCTTCTCACAATTATTCCAATCTATTACCCTTTTCTCCGGTACCCCAACAAGAATTCTTCTTCCGGTTTGTCATCGTCGTCCTCCTCGCATATTTCTTCTCAACTCCCTCTTTGTCGCGACGATGATTTGTTGCAGGAAAAAAATGGCCTGTGCGCCCACAAGGACGTCGAAAAAACTCCAACGGCCAAGCAAGATTTGCCAGAAACAAGCAATGATGTGGAGAAGCCGTCCACCGTGAGAAGCGACTCAAACGGGGATGTGGAGACAAAGCCCGCCCTAACCAAGCAGGATTTTGTGGAGACCACGGATTCAGGTGAGATTGTAGGTGGGACCACTTATGATAGGGACAAGGAGATAAAATCCATCTTAAGCCACCCTAAATTGGTGGAGACCACCCAGTCAGAGGAGGGCGTCGTAGAGGCTGACTTTAATAAGGACATGGAGACGAAGCCCGCCCTAAACAACCCTGACACGGTGAAAACCACCGAATCAGGGGAGGATGTGACTTTGGTCTCCTTTGTCAGGGATGTGGAGACTAAGAAGCAAGTTGAAAGCAACTCCAACGTGGCAGAGACCACCCAATCAGGAGAGGGCGTGGTAGAGACTGACTTTAATAAGGACACGGAGACAAAGCCTGACTTGGTGAAAACCACCGAATCAGGGGAGGATGTGACTTCGTTCTCCATTGTCAGGGATGCGGAGACGACGAAGCCCATTGAAAGAAACTCCGACGTGATAGAGACCACCCAATCGAGTGATGGCGTGGTAGAGGCTGACTTTAATAAGGACATGGAAACGAAGCCCGCCCTAAACAATCCTGACTTGGTGGAGACCACTGAATCAGGGGAGGACGTGACTTCGGTCTCCAATGTTAGGGATGTGGAGACGAAGCCCGTTGAAAGCAACTCCGACGTGGCAGAGACCACCCAATCAGGCGAGGCGAAGACAACTCGCACGCATCGACGGAGAGACGTGGGTAGATCAACGCCGCCACCAAACAAGGGTGACTCGGATTCTCTGAGAGGGGCGGAGGCGGAGAGAGAGAACTGCGACATATTTTCGGGGGAATGGGTGCCTAACCCGGAAGCGCCGTACTACACGAACACGACGTGTAGGGAGATTCAACAGCATCAAGATTGCTTGAAATTCGGAAGGCCGGATACGCGGTACCTGAAATGGAAGTGGAAGCCGGAGGGCTGTGAGCTGCCTGTTTTCAACCCGTATAAGTTTCTTCAGCTTGTGAGAGGGAAGTCTCTGGCCTTTGTTGGAGACTCTGTGGCCAGAAACCACATGCAGTCGTTGATATGCCTCTTGTCCAGGGTATGTCCCAAGTATGCCTCTTCTATACTAAAATGCTACGTACACAACATTCGGCCGCAACACACATATGAGAGCGGAACCCATATGTGGGTTAGACTTAGATCCGTGAGTCCCATCCCCAGGTGAGTGTTGTGTCCGAATGTTGTGTTTGGATGTTTTAACTTTTCTTGTGAGTTATAAAGTCCTGGCTTTGTCCGGTCTACGTGTGAGCGGTCAGACGTTTACAGGCTCGGAGGTTAAGAAAATTCCTCCTCGGGAGGAAATGAGAAGAGAAAAACCTTCGTGTTTTCAAAAGAATTTTAGAGGGCTGCAAAATTTGGGGTGGCGAAAATCACACAATTAAAGTATTTAGAACTAATAAGTTCATAACTCAGGAGTTGGTTTTGGTAAAAATGGTCATGTGTGCATATAGTGCCCATCCTCTTGAATTTATAATTTTTAATGAAGTTGCAATGGTCATGGAAATAGGTTTTTTCCTATTCTTTTTTTCTTTTGGAAAAATGGTGATTTTGTTTGGGATGGAGACAACTTTTAGCAACGGTCCGGGGTGAAAGGGCAGGGGTAATTTTGGCCACTAGGCCTTACCTATTTATACTGCAGTTGATTTGTTGCTTTGTAATTAGGGTTAGATTGTTTTTGGATAGATTATACATGGGAAGAGGCGAGAGAAAACTTTTCTATGAGAGAAGCGAGAAGACTTAATTGTATTCTATATTCTTCGATTATAGTGAACTGGTATGGCTCCGTATATCTATGTGTTTTCCTTGTTTTCTGTTTATTACGCAAGTTTTCTATTTTGCGATTTCTCTGTCACTCTAGTTTCCAAGATCCGTAGGGACGTTGCGAATTGAACGCGTTGTTCGATTCCTAATAGATTCTTAATCATGTACACAGAATAACCAAAAACTTGAAATTTACTTCAAGCATGATGAATTAAATGAGCTTTAGGTATTTTTCTGACTTCCTAACTTGCATAATTTTCCTATATTTCTTGCATTTACAGGTAGAAGAAGCAGTGGATGTCTCGGAAATTAAATACGTATCACAGAACAAACGCTACGAATACCCGAACCACAACTTCACCGTCGAAATCTTCTGGTCACCTTATCTGGTAAAGACCACACAAAAAGATGATGCCCGCCCCTTCAATCTCTACCTCGACGAGTTCGACGAGAGATGGACCACCAAAATCCAACCCTTCGATTACGTGATCATCTCAGCCGGACACTGGTTCTTCCGGCCAACTATGTTCTACGTACAAGGTCGTATCGTGGGCTGCCTCTACTGCCCGGAGAGCAATATCACCCACTTGACATCGTATTTTAGCTATCGAAGGGCGTTTAGGACCGCATTTAGGGCTATAAACAGTTTGGAAAGCTTCAAGGGCATAACATTTCTTAGGACTTTTGCACCATCGCATTTTGAAGGTGGGTATTGGGACAAGGGAGGCGATTGTGTGAGGAAAAGGCCGTTTAAAAGGGCGGAGGTGCGTTTGGAGGGGTATAATTTAGAACATTACAAAATCCAGATCGACGAGATTAAAATCGCGGAGCGATTGGGGAGGAGGAGAGGGTTGAAATTTAGGTTGTTTGATGTAACACAAGCAATGTTGTTGAGACCAGATGGTCACCCCAGTAAATATGGGCATTGGCCTCAGGAAAATGTTACCTTGGCTAATGACTGTGTGCATTGGTGCTTGCCTGGACCGGTTGATACTTGGAATGATTTCTTGATAGAGATGCTGAGGAGGGAGGAGAAGGCAAAATATTAGTTTCAGGAAAAAGTTTTGATAATTTGGATGGTAACAAATTTAAAAAAAGAAAAAAGGAAATTAATTGTAATTTCCAATAGGTTTCCCCCTTTTGTTTTTTGAAGTTATATTTTGTGATTAGATTTGTTAGGTGGGATAGATTATTGGATTACAATAGAGTGACACTGCAAAGATTTATACTAAAATTTCATTGAGTATTTGTACTTCTCAGTCAATCTTACCACATAATGCCATTGGTCTTTGTGCCCGAATTTTGAATGAGAATAATAATATGATTATGGGGGATCAAATATCTAATAATCTAATACTGCCAATAATCGAATATCTCGTTATGTTGTTTGTTATTGAATCCGACGTTAAGGCAATTATCAAATGTTGTTATTCTTCTGCAATGTGGGTATGTGTGAGACACGAGCTATTTATGCAGATTTTGAGATTCTTGCTTTTTCAGAATATTGCGGTGATTGTGTAAGATTATGTTATATCAAGGCATTTGTAAATTCAAATTCTTTCAATTTTGTCAAATGATACTGTAATAAGGCGGGTTTTTTTTTTTTTTTTGATCGGCATAAGGCAGACTTGATTATGCCAATAAAGCCCTCTTAGTTAGATTGTCGGAACGCCAGACGTTGAACTACTAATTAATTACTTTCCCAATGTTGTTTCCCTTCCTATCATGTATGTATAGGCTTTTAATTTTTACCCTTTGGATGAACAAAATTTTCTTCCGTATTGTCAAAAAGAAAGAGTAATCTCATTCAAATATTAATACATACTTATCTAAGAATCTTATTGATGAAATAACTTGTTGGAAATTATCAAAATAAATGGGTTTTTATTTGGGGTTTTATCAAAGTATTCCTTGTGCCTTTTAGAAAGTTTTTATTGTTGTATTTTTGGTTTTGTCCCACATTGGCTAGTGAGGAAATGTTTGAGTTGTATATATGTGTGGAAACATTTCTATAACGTTCATATAATGTTAAGTAGCAAGGCACCTCTGGTGTTGCGCACATTACCGGCGTAGCCGGTGATGGAACACACTCATACGCACCCGTACCCCCGCGCGCGCGTGCGTGAGCGTGGCAGTGGGCTGTGTGGCGCTTTGATGGCGCACTTTGCACTTAGCGCGAGGCGCCTTGTAGGCACCCTTTCTTATTGCCATTTGGTGGTAAGGTGTCGCTGACGTGGCGTACGGATCGGCATAGAGTGTTGGTATCGATACCGGTTCGTTAGCTCGCGTATTTCAGACACTAGTTCGTGAACGGATGCAACTTTAAACGGAGGGTTATGACCCAAACTCGAGTCTTTTCACTAAGGGTCGTGTCCTAAAGTGAAAGGGTACATTTGGGTCTATATATAACACCCAAATTATTTTCATTTTACGACCGGATTTCTAGCGTTGTTACTCTGCCAAAATTACTACAGATTGCTTTCTAGTTTTGCTGTACCGTTACTCTGCAGAAACGGTACCAGCAAATCCTTGGTTCATTTGATCACAAATTTGACTCGGTATTCTGTCTGTCCTTCGTTTATGCGGACGCAGGCAGAAGATCATTGAATTGATCGGGCTTCGTTGTATCCTCGGACAGATTCGCTATCAACCCGGTGCACACCGAACGGTGGGGGCGAATACTGTTTTCGGAAAGCGACATAGTAACGTGCCTCGAAACAAGTTCCATCATCAACAAGTTCAGTTTCTCGAAGACTCCCGGATTTTTGCACCAACATAACTTTGGATTGAGGAGAAGTTAGATAAAGGGCATTGTAACACTCAAGCCTTTGGAGTAGCTGGGAAAAGTAAAGGAAGTCTAATTAGTTAAGAAAGCAAAGTATAAACTAACACCTGGATTATTTGATCTGTAAATTACTATAGACCCTTGACTTTATGAAGTAAAAGTCCCGTAAATTAACTACAAGCATCATGAAAATTTAATCTTTTGTAACTAGAAAGCAAAATACTGACTACCACGATCCAGCCATTGTAATGATCATCTCGTGTGAGATGGTAATATGTCCTTTCATTTCTTTGAGTTGGAAGGGTTGATCATGCTTAAAATCTTGGAGTGGAGGGAGAAACAGCGAGAAGGGTGAAGGGTTCCTGACCAGAAATGATTGCCATAACAAACAAATGGTATGAAGACAATGTGTTAGGTTTATTGGCAATTTTCGGATATTGACAAATCGTTAAGAGTCTGTAATTGTCTTTGTTTCATTTCGGTTTTGGGGGCTTTTCCATTTATTGGATTTAATTAGTTACTCTACCTTTTAATTCGAAACTTGTCAAGATAACTAAATGTCATGCTGTTGGTTATGTTGATGGGTATATGCATTTATGTTAATGTTTGTTCATGCATCAAATTGATTTTTGGAGTACTCCAGACATTTATAAGGAAAAGTCTCAAGGGATTAGTAGGAAGAGAAAACGTTCTGTCTAGGTTCCAAATAGAACATAGACACATAGCGCAATACAATCGATTTGATGGAAATTTTAGTTTACACAGCCGGTGTAAAGAATGTTATCCCTAATAGGAATGCAATTGTAAGGAAGTGAACTAGTGTGAAAAATGATAAAACTAAATTCCAATAACTTCTAGACATAAAATTTAATAGTCAAAACTTTCTCCAAAAAGAATACAAATAGATATTAGAGTGTTTGACCTGCACCCAATCCATCGTGCATGGGCTAGGTAGTCCTCCCAACTAAAAAGCATGGGTACCATTGGGCCCAAACGCAAGTCCGAATTACCATGGTACTTTGTCTTTGTGCTCTCAAATTACAGTCTTTATCCTTTCCATATGAGATACACACACTTTTCAACCATTTCAAACTTAAATGTGATCGCACGTGGTGGCCAGCTCGTGATGTAGAGTTCTTGGATTCCTCACGCTGCATCTCAGAATCGAGTCTTATTCCCCTCCCTCTGCTCATGTAATAGATTAGGAATGACGGAAAAAAAAAAAAACTAAATGTGATCTTATTTCATTTAATTTGTAATTCGTTCTTAATTTCCACCTGAAGGTAAACTCATTGCCAGTTGAAACATACTATAGAGTTAAATCAAACTAGGTGTCTTGTTCTTAAGTTAGAAGTAACACCTCCTTCGGATTGAGGGTTTTCGGAAAAAAAGAAAGGGAATCGACGGAAATGGGTTTGTTTCTCCTGTTTGGATGGCACCAGAGATGAGAGAGGAAAGGGTGAGAGTCCAGACTCTCTTCAAATCCTCATTTCGTTTCTTGCCAAAATTGGTGCGATTGCGTGAGAAAGGATAGGCAACGTCGACTTTTGGCAGCCATGAGGTCCACCCCCTCGTTGGATCTGTGATCAAAAGTTACTTTTGAGGTTGCCGGAGAGTAGGTGGAGATGACAGAGGTCGCCGAAATGGGAGGGAGAGAGAGTGATTTCTCAGTGTTGTTTGGATGTGTTTGTGAGAAATCTCTTCCCTTTCTTTTCTTTTCTCGCCATTAAGCGAGATCTCTCCCCTTTCCTTTCTTTTCTCCTCCCAGCATCCAAAGGAGCTGTTAAGGTAGGTTGACGACCCTAAGCTTCTTTTTTTTTTTTCATGGGTGCATAAGTGCAATTCGTGGAGGAATATTTATGGAGTCCATACAACATTACCTGAACCTAATATACATTGAATGACTCATATTCACTTAAAATGATAAGCCTTATAAATAGTGAATCATCCAGTTGTATATTAAGGTCTAACCATTTTTTTTTTTATTTATCTGATGGGGAACTCAATCTTTTATATATGTTCTCAACAATC
The DNA here is from genome assembly GCA_020921065.1 of Vaccinium darrowii. Taxonomy (NCBI): domain Eukaryota; kingdom Viridiplantae; phylum Streptophyta; class Magnoliopsida; order Ericales; family Ericaceae; genus Vaccinium; species Vaccinium darrowii. Next base: position 10,030,023 of record CM037158.1, on the reverse strand, counting down.
TCCCTCTCACGTGTGAATCATGCATTCAGCCTATCTCCCCCTTAATTCTTGATCTACTACCATTCTCCAACACCAGTGTTCGAACTCGGGCTTATTTACCGCACCCCCCAATTTGATCCATTTAACTCTCCCTTAATTCTTGATCTATTAATTGCTCTTTTTATCGTTGTTCACACTAGTTTGCTTCTTTACAATTGCATCCCCTTCGCATAATGCCCAAATAGAAAGTGTTTGAAACATGAAAGGAAAACATGAAAATGCATACTACGGATGAGATCCGTTCGATACACTGCTTGAAAAGTGTACCGGACGAATCTCATCCGTTAGATGTGTTTTCATGTTCATTTTCATATTTTCCTTTCATGTATTTTACCAGGGCTCATGTCCAAAAATATTCAGGGCTGGCCCTGGTTAATTAGTTAAGGAATCCGGACTTCATAATGTTTGCTTTAATGTGTACGTTCAAATTAGGTCTCCCTACTCCATCGAAAAAGAATATGTCTTCCTCTTTCCTAAAGTCAACATATATATTAATTCAGATATCCAACTAATCCATATTTATAACGCCACCCCCTTGTTTTATTTGAAACACAACTCTTCCATCCGAGAATGGCTACAATACACGCTTATTAAAGGTGTACAATATATGCACTTATTGATTAGTTTATACTGTGCCACCTCATGACAATCGTAACATTTTTTAGTGTTTCATAACTTTTATGTTAAAAATTAGTAGCTGTTCCTAAATATGATTCATAACATTTTCTCTATGATCTATAATATTTTGGTGCATCTAACTTCTATACAAGAAAAATCATAACTTTTTATCCACAATCGATTCGTAACATTTTTAGAGGTGTGTATCATACACACTCAATTAGGGGTGTGTACTACAACCTTTCCCCTTCCATACATATAGTATGTAATCAAGCCATCACTCTCCCTCACTCCAATGAAGCTACAAGCCATGGAGCTTCCCTTTGCGAAAAACCAGACACTACAAAGAACCCCAAAAATACTTATCCTAGTAGCCATACCAATACTCCTCTTCACAGTGGTCCCTCTCTTCCACCCTCTTCTAGGGTACACTTTGAAGAATTTCTCACCACCACCACCACCACCACCACCTTCCACTCCATATGCACAAACAGTGGATCAGGATTCAATACAAATAACAACAAATGAAAAATGTGACATATTCACCGGGGAATGGGTTCCGAATCCAAACGCACCCTACTACACGAACACAACGTGCTGGGCAATCCACGAGCATCAAAATTGTATGAAGTATGGGAGGCCGGATTCCGAGTTCATGAAGTGGAGGTGGAAACCAGATGGGTGTGATTTACCCATTTTTAACCCCTTTCAGTTCTTGGATATGGTTAGAGGGAAGTCATTGGCATTTGTTGGAGATTCTGTTGGGAGAAACCAAATGCAGTCCTTGATTTGCCTCCTATCCCGGGTAACCTTTTTTTTTTTTTTTTTTGTTCCTTCCTCATCATTTTTAATTACATTTTCATGATTTTATTTGAATTTTTAGTTCATCTTTCACGTACGTAGATTTTCTAGGACTTTAACATGCATGACATGGAAATATGAAGAAGAAGTGAATTTTTTTTTTCCCCAGTGTCAGACCTCTTTAAAATCTGATTATGAAATTTGAATGCGGAGTTCAGAGAATCTCAATTTGTTTATCCGGAGATTGACAAAATCCGAGAACAATTTTTATCCAAGGATTTTCAGAATCGGAGTTTTTGAGCCCCAACATTAATTAGGGCTCTCAGGATTAGTCTGTATATTAGGTCAATTACCGAGGTATAAGAAAATGAGGCTTTTTTTTTTTTTTTGAACAGCGAAGAAAATTTTCATTAATCCCAAAAGCCAAATATGAAATCAGTACAATAGGAAAAGAAATGCATTGAGTGACAAAAAAAAAAAATCTGCTCGTTGATTTATTTATTCCTAACTAATTTATAGTTGTGCATGTTTGAAGCATAGATTTGAGTTAACTATTACCTTCTAAATTAATATATTATAGATGTGTCTATCAATGAATTTTCTTTCTTTCTTTTTCATTAATATATATAATACTCCATCCGTCCCAAATTGTTGGTCATGTGCGAATTTCAATGTAATTTTTAAGTTACTCACATCTTTCAACTTATAATATATTTTATATGCAATTAATATGGATCTTGATCAATTAATTGTATTATACAAAAATTTTGAAGTCTCTAAAAATATTACAGATTGAAATATATGAACAAATTAAAAATTGCATTGAAATTCGTACAGAAGTAACAAATTGAGACGAAGGGAGTATAACGCTTCCCGATTAAAAGAATAACTATAAAAGCTAGATGCATCTACACTTTGATTTGCTTAATTGATCTTTTGTAAGTATCTTCTTTTTCTTTTAGGGGCTATATTTCTATAGAGTTGCAATGAATGAATATATAATAGCATAAGGCAACTTATTCTTGCACTCCACTTTTTTTTAGAGTGAATTCATAAAAAAGAGGAGTGCTAAAATCATTTTCCTCTCTCATAAAATATATTATTTGATCGGATTTATAGTACCACACCACACAGTCTCCCACACTTTACAGGATCATTACTTTGACAAAAATATATTAACCGATGCCGAATATGTGGTCACTTCAGGTATATAGTCCCATATGACTCCAGGTTAAATAAAGAGATCCATTGGTTTTCTTTTTACTTTGTGAATTTCTCTAACTTGAAGTTGAAGATCTTGAGGTGTTAGGTCCATAAGGTTAGCTCACCTAAGCCACCATGCATTTCTATGTTTAGGTAAAATAGATTATCATTTCACTACTATATAGAAAAATGTTGAGTATGGTGTAATTCTGTATTTTTCATAAATAAACTTTTTTTTTCCGTTTTGCCATGCAAAACCATGAAATAAAAGACTCAGAAATCCAAACATCCTTTAAGATTATAAGGCAACAATGGTTTGTTCTTTAAAAAAAAAAAAATGTGATTCAAATTGTTCATTATGTTTAACTTGTCAAGTTTGTCATGTGTGTAAGAGTCGCAGTAACCACATGATTGAAACAAGTATGCCCAGAAGTTTTTTATGAAAAAATTGTTCCATTCGTGTAGCTACCGATCAGTGTGATTTCTTACATACACGACAAAATCGATGAGGCAAAAAAAGATGAATAATTCGGGGCACTCCACGCTTCCCGCCATAAGTATATGAGAAGTTTTGTACCTATCATCTTATTGTTTTCATAGAGCAGGTGCGTTATTATTAAAGTTTGGAAGACCTTACGACCCTAAAATAATTGCCTTTCTTCCGACAAACTTAAATCAAGAATGTCATTGTCAACTTTAGGAGTGGTTACTTAGGAAAGATAGAAATCACTCTTTTATATTGCTAACTTAGTGAGGAAGGATAGAAATCACTTTTTTATATTGCTAACTAACTCTTCGCACTTTAACGGACTTTTCTAATGACTAATTTAATCTCATAGGCTTTTGTGGCCGGTTGTTGTGTTCCTAGCATTACGTCACATAAACTATTATGGTTGGTGTTGTGGCCGGTTGTTGTGTTTTTAACATTATTACATTTTTATTCGAATTACAGAATATGAAAGGGGACAGTACCGGCATGTGGTAAGATAAGATCCACCGTGGTCATAATTTGTCAACCACCCTAAGAATAATAACCAGACTTATATATGTGATCCTTTGCATGTGAGTATCATGTGAGAAGAATGAATTGATTTGCTTTTCTTGACAGCGGAGTAACGGTTAGATTTTTAAGGTCAATGTAAATCTGATTGTTCAGTTTCTATAAGGAAAATATGATTCAACCAAACAACTTAGGGTTACTTGTTTTAAAAGATTGCGTGAACATATAATTTTCACATTAGGACTTACAAAATAAACGTCTCAAATTATCAAAATGATTGTGTTCTATTTTGATCACTTGACACAAGGATCGTTTTTTTGACTAATTTGCAAAGGTAAAATAATCTCATAGGTTCTCCTGATTGGTTGACCTCAACAAAGAATTCAAATTAAAGTACCTAGGAGTCAAATAACAATAATTAGAATTACTTTTTCTGAATACCTAGGAGTCAAATAACAATGATTAGAATAACTTCTTCTCACACAATTGCAAGGTTTGAACTTGATAAGAAAATTTCTAGATCAAATACTTTCCAATTGCTCTACTCAAAAAGCATATACTTAGAGATTTTCGATTTCGAAAGTTGGTAAACTCTTGGGACCAGACAGTAAAAGTTTCCTTTGTGAATTTTCTAGTTCGTGGATGGTTTGCCTTTGACTGAATCGGAGAGGGGATTTAATTGAGATGTACACAAGTTAGCCCGAACACCTTGATTGGGAAAAAAAAACATATACTTAAATCACTAGACCTATGATAATTTTACACCCAAAAGAGGTGAGCATGCAACACAAAGGGGAGACATCAACTCTCATAGGACGCATGGCCACATGTGCCTTTGGCTTATAATGGAGATCACTAGATCAATTTGCCTGTCAGATGTGTTTTTTGAACATTCTACTTTTTATGAATAAAGTTAGCAAGATTAGATGGTCCCTTTTACATGTGAATAATAATGTAAGGACTTAACGACAAAACTTTAGGGATCCATGCCCATGGCAACGTGGGTTGGTTACCCCCTTTCATTTTATAATGTTTGCGTTAAGACCCTTGTCATCTTCACAGATTTGGTGGCTAAACCCCATAACCATGCATAAGTAGAAGAGATACCCTTGCTTGTATTTACTTGGGGAGAGTTGGCCTAACTTGTTTTATGTTTCGCCTATTTTTTATCCTTGATCAATTTTGTTAGTTTGCACCAGAATTTTTTAGGTCATTCATTCATCTCGATGAGAGATATGAGAAAGGGAAAATAGTATGTACTAAACATGAAAAGACTCTGACTTCTCTTTTATTCCGCCTTGGACTTCAGAGAGGTAGCGCAATTGCAGGAATAGGTTGACTTTCTTTCATTTTGGTCATGGAAAGTGGAAGTCTGTTTTGTTTAGTACGAGATTGCTTCATACATTAGATTTGTATGAGCATTTTGGTTATTCTCAATCAATTTTTCACTTCCAATATATTTTTAGCGCAGGTCAAAAGATTGAAATTTTGAAAAATATCAAAGAAAAAGGCCGAATAAAAATTGATATAAATGAGAAAAACACTCAAAAAGCTAAAACTAGCTAGTGAAATAACTCATCATAAACATTTGATAAACGATCAATTGTGTTTTTCTACGCCTTGTACAATTTTACCGCGCGAGTTCAGTTTCTCTTAATTTCATTTTTCAGGCGGAATATCCAATAGATGTTTCATACACCCGGGACGAAAATTTCAAGCGCTGGAAATACACATCGTACAATTTCACCGTAGCGATATTCACGACCCCTTTTTTGGTCAAGGCCGAAGAAGCGGACCGAAACGGTCCGACTCACACGGGCCTTTTCAACCTCTACCTCGACGAAGTCGATGAGACATGGACGACCCAGATTGCCGAATTCGACTACGTGATCATCTCGGCCGGCCACTGGTTCTACCGGCCGGCCATGTTCTACGAAAACCGCCAGCTGGTTGGTTGTCGATTCTGTCAGATCGACAACGTCACCGACCTCCCAAAATATTACGCATATCGAAGGGCGTTCCGGACCGCTTTTCGGGCTATTAATGGGCTAGAAAATTTCACGGGGATAGTATTTCTCAGGACTTTTGCACCACCTCATTTTGAAGGTGGGTTGTGGAATGAAGGGGGGAATTGTGTGAGGAAAAGGCCTTTTAGGAGCAATGAGGCCCATTTGGAGGGAGAGAATTTGGAATTTTACATGACCCAAATGGAGGAGTTTAGGGCAGGGGAGAGAGAAGGGAGGAAGAGAGGGTTAAGGTATAGAGTGCTTGATACTACATATGCAATGTTGTTGAGGCCAGATGGGCACCCTAGTAGGTATGGGCATTGGGCCCACAAGAATGTGACCATGTATAATGATTGTGTGCACTGGTGCTTGCCTGGGCCCATTGACTCTTGGGCTGATTTCTTGCTTGAGATGTTGAAGAGGGAAGGTAAGAGATCTTTTGAGGAAAATATGAGTTTAGGGAAAAAGGAGAGAGAATGAGAGAGATTTGGTAAGAAAAGTTCTCTCTCTCTATTAAGGGTCTGTTATTAGTGCCTATTAATTAGTAGTATTGTCTAAGGATGATGCAATTTGTATTATGTGTTGGTTATGTCTATAATGGAGGAGACTCTAGTGATGAATAAAAAGTAAGGTAAATTCTAATTTGTCTATCCTCTTAATAGAGGTGTCAAACGGGCCGAGCTGTGCCCGCGTGGCCCATTTAATTCCGTGCCAATCGTGCTTCGTGTAGTGGTGTGCCAGCCCGTTTACTAAACCGTGCCGTGCTATTTCTTAATCGTGACATACCGTGCCGGCCCGTTTACTTAATCATGTTGCGTTGTGCCGTGTCGTGCCCCTGCCAGCACATGTCCGAGTATCGTCAAATTTTTTTGTATAATACTATAATCTAGCCAAGCTTCGTCAAAAAAAAAATTATATATCTAGACCGTGTCGTGCCGTGTCCATCTAAAACTATGTCTGTGCCAGTCCGGCCTGTTTGACACTTCTACCTCTTAGGGAACTTCATATCGTAACATATTATACTTTCTCGCTATTATAACATTGAGTGGTTAATGTTATGACGGAAAACACTGCAAGAAAAACAATTTTGAAAATACTTTGCCATTTTGAAAAATGTTAAATATGCATGAGATGGTGAGAATGTTATGCCTTCTTTTCATGAATATTATGTCATTCTGTGATTTCAAAACGTTGCGCCATTTTTTGATTTTTGTTTTGCCATTCGTGATTTTGTTTTTGTTCCATCTTCTTCTTGTTAATTATGCCCTTGAATAGTTAATACTATAGGGGAATACAATATTTCAAAAACAGTGGGGCGACATATTAGTAGCTCCCTAAATAAGATAATTGCCCTTGCTTACCCAAAAAAAAAAAAAAAAAAAGAGAATTGCCGTTGAATAGTTAATGCTTGCATTGACGTTAACATTTTCAGTTTTTAATTTCAGTTTAGAAGTACAATTACAACAACAATTGCCGTTGTCAAAATTACTCATCGTAGACAACCTTTACATTCACATCCTGTAAACCTAAACCCACAAAATATAGGACTATTCCATAAAAGATATTCAGGCCGCGTTTGGCTTAATAATAAATTTTTGACTTTATTCATTATTTTTGCATTTGTTAGTGTCATATCAATTTTTTGTGTATTATTAGTTGGTTTCAATAAGAGCAATCAAAAAAGTATAAAATTACGACTGAATTTTTTGTCTTCACACTTTCCGGACAGGCCGGTTGATCTATTGACTAGCCCTTATTCAAATTATTTTTTTATCTTTATTCAAATTATATTTTGCATTTGTTAATGTTGCATCACTTTTTTCAAACCGGCCCCTTTATTTAAAGCCACTATAACCCAGCGGTTCAACTGGTAATTTGGTTGAACCAAGGTCGGGTCGGCGGTCAAACCGGCCCCTTCATTCACTATAACCCAGCGGTTCAACAATTTGACTACTTAGGGGCTGTTCCACTAACTAGTTTTTTCTAAAAACTAGTTTTTCTCAAAAACCAAGACAAGTTATCCTCTCACAATACATCACATAACACAAAAACCAAGGCAGTTTTAAAACAAAACTACCTTAGTGGAACACCCTTCGAACCGCCCAAAAAATTTATAGACTACTTATTTCGCTGACACGTGCTCAAGAAAATCATTGAATCTATACTGATGCTTTTCTAGAAGCCAAAAGCTATGGGATCTTACTACACTTACAGACGTGTACGCACAAAAAAAAGCTGAATTTTTGTGGGACCCTTCGAAAAAAATGTTCTAACCTCTACTGCTTTTATTGTTATATATTTAATTTATCTGATATTAGGCATACTATGTTTTTAAAATTAGAATAGTATCCAAAAAAATTCCGTTACCTAAAACGTAGCCGGCATATACATTTGACCATAAAAATTCGGTTGGAAAAGGTAAAACTCTTAGGTTGTGTTTGGTTGGATGGAAGGGAATGTAAATTAGAATGGAATAAGAATGCAATGGAATCTGAGGAATTGAGGTTGGAATAATCATTCCCATTCCCATGTTTAGTTGTGGCTAGGAATCAATAGCACGAATTCAATTCTCATTCCAATTCTTGCGTTTGATCTGCTAGAATCACATTTCAATAAAAAAGAATTTCTTTTATTTGGCTCAGTAGAATCACATTTCAATGGAACGAAATGTATCCCACCAATAAAATCACATAATAAATATACCATGTTCATAATTTAACACCTAGTTTGGCATAGCATCTACAAATACCCCATGAAAGACAAGCTAAACGATCACATTTATAAACACCGAATGACATAACTAAAATATGAGAATTCCCAACACTTCAATTTTAACATCCATAAGTAAATTTTTTCTTTAAAAAAAAAAAAGGCAAAGGAAATTAAAATAAATATACTAAGTAGCTAGTCGTATCATGATCACGAGCTACAGCAAGTAAGGCTCTATGGCGTTGAATCATAGATAGACTTGAAAGCTCTCGAAACTCGTCATTTACTTTGTCCCTCTTCACAGGTTTATCAAGTCGACATCCAGACTGTGAGAATACAATTTTTCATTACATTATACGTTTGTGTAGAGACGAAACTAGGATTTTAATCTAGCAGTAACTGTTGTGTATGCAACAATAACAACAGAAAGAACAATGAAAAGTTATTGACTTAAAAAATTGAAATACGATATTTTTAGTACATGCAAGAAGTTTATCATATGCACGAAGAAGTACCAACAATAGGGTAATTATTTATGTAATCTATCACTTAGTGAAAACATTTTGTCAGACCGTTTTTCCACCATCTCTGTAACGCCCCAAACATTTTGTCGGCAGTGGGGTCGCCCGTGGTAGCGGTTGCTCGCCGGTTGGGGTTGGTGCTGCTACTGCTCTCTCTCTCTCTCTCTCTCTCTCTCTCTCTCTCTCTCTGTGTGTGTATTTCGTTGAATCGGGGGGGGAACCCACCGCCACGTTAGCAGTTGGAGCCGGTTTGGAAACATTTGTTGTAAACGTATCATCATTTTTGTAACAAATCAGTGGGCTGTGTTGTGCAAAGTCGCGCAAACACAGTCGGTTGAGTGCCCACATGTTCCGAATTTACTCATAACAGAGTCATGGGACTTGGTGGAACATATGCTAGGCCCATCATTTTGAACTCCTTGCACTGATCTTAAAATTTTCAGCTTAATTTTAGCTTAGAAGTACAATTTACGACAATAATTGCCGTTGTCAAAATTATTCATCGTAGACAACCATTACAATCACATCCTGTAAACCTAAATCCACAAAATATAAAGACTAATCTTCCATAAAGATATTCAGGCCGGGTTTGGCTTAATAATAAATTGTTGACTTATTCTTGTGTCTTTATTCAAATTATTTTCGCATTTGTTAGTATCGCGTCAAATTTTTTGTGTATTTTTGGTTGGTCTCGACAACAGCAATAGAAAAAGTATAACATTATGACCAAAATATTTTTGTCTATACACTTTCTGGACAAAATTTTGTATTTTTTTTTTATTGCTCTCTTCGAGACCAACAACTAATACATAAAAAAATGACAAGAAACTAACAAATGCAGGGAGAAAAAAAAGGTCAACTTAACATAGTTTTCCAAAAGATTTTAGCAACCCAGTTGCTAAAATCACCATGATTTTAGCAAATGAGTTCAACAAGTGCTAAAATCATGGTTTTGAAATCAAAAAATGAAGTGATTCTGTGTATCGTTTTTCGACTTTTTCGCACCAAATTAAAGTACTCCTCGTGTACTTTAATTTGGTGTTAAAAATTCAAAAAATAATACACGGAAACACTTAATTTTTTTATTTGAAATACCATGATTTTAGCACCTACTGAACGCATTTGTTAAAATCATGGTGTTGCTAAAATATTTTGGAAAACTATGCCAAGCCAAACCTGTCCTCGGACACACTCTAACATAAAGGGTGGGTCCCACCCCCTCTAAGTTTTCTTTGATTTTAATTTCAGCCCTTCATTTTTCATTGGGACTCCCACAGACTGATCTTTGGTCAAGGTCTTTCCTTCATGACTTGAGCATCATCTGAAGCAACATTTCATTCCACATATCAACAGGCCCAGGCAAGCACCAGTGGAGACAATCAGGCCTCCGGGTCTTCTCATGTGGCCAATGCCCGTACCGGTTCGGGTGCCCATCGGGCCTCAACGACATCGGCTCACTGATATCCAATAGCCCAAACTTAAGCCCTTTTTCCCTCCCTTCCCTCTCCGCAGCCTGAAACTCCTCCACTTGGATCGAGTACATCTCCGAAATAACCTCATCCGTCTTCACTTCCTCCCTCCTATACGGCCTCGTCCACGCACAATCTCCGTCCTCGGTCCAATTACCCCCTCCGTGATCAACATGGGATCCAGTGACCGTCCTCATAAAAACCGAGCCCTTAAATTTAGGCAGGGTCAAAATTGTCCTGAACGTAGTGCGAAAGGCCATTCTATAAGCGAAGTACAAGTTTAGGTCTGTGGCGTGTTCTTTTCTGCACATGTGACACCCGACGAACTTTCCTTTTTGGTAGTACCTTAATGGCTTTAGAAACCAGTGTCCGGACGAGATGATGACGAAATCACAAGATTCAATTTCGGACGCCCAGGACGAATCGGGTTGGTCCAATGTGAGGTTTGCTGGGCTCTTGTTGAAAGGATTGGGTGCTAAAATGGCTCTAACCAAATGAGTGGACCATAAAAGGGCTAATGTGAAATTGTAACCGGAGTAGAAATAGTGTTCAGATGTTTCCATCATGTATGATACGTCCAGGGGCCGAGTCACCTAATAGAAATTAATTGGTTTAATTGGCTATTAGCAACTTAAATCATACTTGTGGTGGAAAATCAAGAATTCATTCTAAATGCGATAAAGATAAACATACAGGTACAGATTTCTGGGAACTGAAATTGTAGTGATCAATTGATTTGGATCTAGTCCGGGTCCCACACGGAAGATCGAAAAATATTCCATCGGTTTATCCATGCAATCTTTTAAAAAAACTACAAATTGACCGAATTAGGTCAACCCAACGAATGTCGAGGGTGGTCCCCGGACTCAGCTGCACTGTCCAGTCGAAAAGCTTAAAATTTTTGTATACCGGGCGGGTACCACGTGGCCGAGTCAACGTGATGCCCGAAAGCTGCATCCGGGCCATCCAATTTGAACGGCCCAGATCGAGACCTCTCTCTCTCTCTCTCTCTCTCTCTCTCTCTCTCTCTCTCCATATTCCAGACCATCCAAAACCGAAATGGATGGTCGGATGCGCCACGCACGAGTACCACGTGGTACCCGCTCGGCACTAAAGACTCGTTCCTAAAAAAGAAAAAATGAGTTGTTTGAGAGCACTTACATTAGTCAATAGGCAAATCAGTGACTGCATTTGGTTCCTTGCAACTGAATCCCCAATAAAGGCCATAGACTTCCCTCTAACAAGCTCCAAGAACTTAGCTGCATCAAATAGAGGTAGCTCACACCCATCTGGTTTCCACCTCCACTTCATGTAATCACTATCTGGCCTTCCAAACTTCATGCAATTTTGTCTATTGTCAATCACACACTTGGTCTCATTTGTGTAATATGGCATGTCCAAATTAGGCACCCAATTTCCCTCAAACAAGTTGCATTTTTTCACTAAGTTTGTTCTCATCGACTTATTGGAGTTTTTCGCGGCAGAATGTAACGGAATCGAAGATTTTTCGGTATCTCGTTGAAGAGGCATTAAAACTTTAGTATCAATAACAGGAGCCTGCGACAGATAAGGCCAAGCTTTATGCACATATATAGGGATTATGGCAAGAAGGGCCAATGTTAATATGAATAGGATCACCATGTTTGAGCCTTTGTAGTTATTGAACTTCATTTGAAGAATTTAGAGAAGGGTAAAAACTTTAATTTATCAAAAGTTAAATCTTTTTTTGCCCTTAGGAAGATCTAATCCTAGAGTTTCAATTTAGAGTCAGTTTCAAAAATAATTTAGTGATATAATAAGCCACATTTAACATTTGAGCTGTTCTAACAGTCATATTGAATAGACATTAATTTGGGTTTTCAACTGGTTAGGAGATCAATTTTAGAGGTTTACGAGAGATTATCTAGTAACCCCATTTTACATGACACACAGTGTTCCCTTCAAAACACGTACACACTTCAAATTTTATGGATAAGATGGCCAAGTGCACTCTTCTGTTGGAGGGATATTGAAGATGGTTATTGTGAGATTGGTCCCTTATGATCAGTCAAGATGTACGTAAACTAACCCGAACACCTGAGTTATTAAAAGGAAATACAATCACATAGTATGTTGAACCTACAAAATATCTTCTGCCTCACCGGCAATAGTTCGTGGTTTCCCATGATATTTTCAATCAAGGTTAGAATCTATACTCCACTTGGAAATCAATTTTAACCATAAAATATATATTTATGATTACTCCAGATTATTTCAAAAAATATATTTTTATCAATTTTAACCATCAATTTTAGAGGCTAAATTATTCAACATTCTTTCAAAAACTTTGGCAGCAGAACTTAAATTCAAAAAAAAAAAAGTAATACTCTCTCCGTCCAAAATTTTTGATAACTTTAACAAAGCAATACTCTCTCCGTCCAAAAAGTTTGGTTCCCTCTTTAGGAATTCTATTTTTTAAGGGGATACTCGCAAGTCGCGACCACAAGAGGCTGAAAAGGCAGCAGAGGCACACGTACATAACTACATATCCATGGATTGTGGAGCTTGCGGACGTTAAATCTGCTTTAGTAGTGAGGAGATTAGTAGATGAGGCAAATAGGGAAAATCCAACTTGAGAATGGGTTGAAAATGGAAGGTCTGTTGAGTGGAGTAAGAAATTTGCAGTCAGTGGAGGAAGCTGATGAAATACCCAGCAGCCTTAGTAATTCAAAGGTTGCCAAATTGTGTTTCATGTTTCTCAGCTCGTCTTGTAAAGCCCAGGGTGATTATGGAACTTATTTTTAGTGAGGTTATGGTACTAATTTGTCATGCTTTTCAAGCTGGAATGGCAAAGAGCATGATGGATCTTTTCACTTGGTTTTACTTTTGTTGTGATTGCTTAAGGCTCGGTTTGGTTTGGTGTGATCGACTGTAATCTTTGGACAGGACTGGTTCGTGTTGGATATTTTCACTTGGTTTTTGCAATTGTTGTAATTATATTGTTTGAGCTAAGTCTCATAATTCGTGAGCGCGAGTGTGAGCGCAAGCGTAAAAGCATCTTTGAATCACATCTTAAACTACTAAAATTTACGAGAGCGAGAATTGAGAGTGCGAGCACAAGACATTTTGAAAAATTGTGTGAAGGTTTGGAGTACTAGATTTGGTTCGTTTTGGATCTTTTCAGCTGGTTTTTAGTTCTGTTTTGATTGTATTGTTCTGTTTTGGTTCACTTTTTTAGGGACTTATACTCAGGTTGTTTTCTTATCAACTGCTCCCTCCATCCCAAATGAATGGCAATTTTGCTATTTCGGACATCTCAAAAAGTTATTTACATTTTTTAGTCCATAATAACTTTAAATGCGACGTGAATCTTATTCGATATATTTCAATTATTTTTAGTAGACAGTTGTTTAAAATCATAAAATATCATTAATTATAAAAATAGAGACAAATTATTGAGGCACAGATGCCAATTTTTCATCCTTTTGGGGATGAAGAGTTTGGATTCAGTTTGTGCATTTTTTTTTAAATTGTAGGAACAAAAAAAAATTCATTAGATTTTGTGATTCAATTCTCATCCCATGTAAAGAAATGCATTTTGAGGATGCCTCAAACAGATTAAACATAAATTTGGTACATATATACTGACACAATACCTATTTACCGGGAAAAAATTTTGGGTACCGAGTGGGTACCACGTGGCCGAGCCCACGTGGTACCCGAATATTGCATCTAGGCCGTCTAAAAGTGTATTGGACGGCCGAGATCTAAACCCTCTCTCTCCTCGTCTCTCTCCTGTTTCTCTCTCTTTAATCCGAGCCGTCCAAAACCGAAATGGACCGCCCAGATTGCGCGAGCGGGTACCACGTGGTACCCGCTCGGCACTGAAAAATTTCTCATTTACCGGGCTAAATTTAGCTTCCATAGTTATAATCAAAATGACAACAAAAGCTTGCACCAGATAACAAATTGAGAACAAAAGTACTTTGAACTCAAAAGTAATTAGAATCCAACAAGTTAATTTGTAACCCATTTTGTTATCAATTATAAATTACAGTAGATTTTGTGATTCACTTAAAAACTTGAAATAAGTTGGAAATATGTTTCGTGGAACTTTGTATAGACTTAAAGCTTGTGATCTTTTTAAGTGAATGTTTTAGAATCAGGGACCCTACTTTTTGCCCATGCTTTTCGCCAAAAACGACGTCGTTTTGATTATTTTCTTGGTACACCTTTAAAACTTCCAAGGGCCTTGCTTGGAGAGTTAATTTTGGGGTTCAATTTTAGGAAATTTAGGCTCTTTGAGGCAAGGTATAGACGTATTGTTGGTTTATGCACTTTAGGCACTTCGGGTTTAGGCATTGGATTTAAGGTTTAGGCACTTTGGGAAATTAACTCTCCAAAGAGCCCTTGGAAGTTTTGGAGATATACCAAGAAAATGAGCAAAATAATGTCGTTTTAGGCGAAAAGCAAGGTCCCTGGACCAATATTTTATGATCTTTTAATTTCAAACTAGATACCACTGGTAACTTTATAAGTATTTATAACTTTATAAGTATTTAATATTTATCATAAAGTTTGGATCCAGTTGACTTTTTATATTTTAAAGATACAGTGTAAAAGTTTGTGCATGCGAGTTCTTATTAATTACAATTAATACCATACACTGTGAAATTATTCAGTGGTTCTGGAGCATAGCAAAGTGGTAATCCGAATCACTCCACAACCACAAATTTCATGGGGCCATGTAGAGAAGGACTCAAGCAGGGCACGCGTCTCTGCTCGAAAAAAAATATATTAATATAATAATATATTTGACATAATTGTGTAATATGATGCTATATTTAGCCTACACACTTATATGGAGTATCTCTCAAAAAAATGTAGAATTAATTTTGTATCTTCAACTTGTTTGACTAGGTAATTTGTAAATATTAATTTATAAACTGTTTGTTTATTTGAAATTTTATCTCTTGATTTTCTTTATTTTTAAGTGTCAGAGACAAATATTTTTAAAAAAAATCATCAATAAAATTAACTCGGTCATTCTAAAAACTTGTCAATATCAATATACCATACTCTAAAGGTTTAGACTAAGATTGTGTGCTCAATTTTTAATCTTAATCTTTTTTTATAATAAGAATGTATTATAAATTTTATAGTCAATAATGAATGTTTTATTTATCAAGATTGTTGACTAGAAAAAAAAAATCCATGATGATGATTAATAAAGGTGTCCCCGAATTAGATTTCTGAATCCGTACCCAGCCGCATGACTAAACCACACACATGCATGTGTGATCGGAACACCACATGACTGCGCTATGCGATTACTGAATAATCACTCTTACCATTTCTATAAATCATCATAACCAGTCATGTGATCTCATACATGTTTACCCAGTAGATTCCCAGATGATAATGACGCACACTTGTGCCAAAGCCAAAAACTGTGGTCATCATAAGGTGGAGGGTGCGAATATTCTTAGAAAAGTTTCACTGTCCCCACCCCCACAAACTATCAATTTACACTATGAGCTATCAACAAGAGTCATTTCACGATATTCAATTTTACTTTATAAAAACTAGGCATTTTGTTTTTAAATATATGTTTGCTTCGAGCTGAGTAAAGGGAAACTGTAATCTTTTATTCATCGTTTATCGACGAAAGCGCGTTGTGCTTCAATATATTCAAAAAGACATAAATTTGGGAGGAGCTTGAAGGGTCTCTTTCCTTGCATATTCTTGTTATAATGGTAATAACACAAAATCATCACCACACGGTTTCCCTAACAAATATAAAACTTCATACCTTTATTTTGAACATATATAATAAACTTCATGTCTACGTCATCAAATATACTATGCAATATAAAAGTCAATGTATTTGCAAAAGTGCTGGTTATATTTGAAATTTTGGGTCTCTCTCATTCTTTACGAAATTTTGTTATTAAACTAGTGATTTAGCGTAACATAGTAACGTGACAGTAATAATAGCAGGTATATAAAAGTTGTGGAAGGAACATATAAGAATGAAAAATTAATACTAAAGTTTCTCCTTTTGTTTGGTTGCAAGTGGAAACCAAGAAAAAAATAGAGAAGGAGAAATATTAATATATTTTTCTTCCATTTTCTCTATCTTATTTCTCTTAAATGTTTTCTTTTCCTTTCCACAACTAAACAGACCCTCACTCTTGCAATAACATTACACTATCCAAAAATAATCTTAACTAGACATAACATGAGTAGCTATCAACCATCATTTGATTTTTTGAAGAAAAAAATGGGAATTGATTTTTTTCTTTAACTGAAATAGGAAATTGATATACTGCCACTTTGTTCGGTTTGGGTTTTAAGCAGAGAGAAAAATAAAACTAAAAATTGAAAATTAGAGTAATAATTAAAGAGAGATAGAGAGAGAAAGGAGAATAAAAATGAAAAATAGAGATAATGATTAAAGAAAAATAGAGATAATGATTGACTAATAATTTAGAAACCGGTCTTGAGACTCAGATCGAACAACTTTGTTTTTTGAAGAAGGAAAAATTTTTGGGTGCCGAGTGGGTATTGTCACTTAGTATCCAAGCGTGATCCGAGCCGTCCAAATGTGTTTTGGATTGCCCGGATTGATTCCCTCTCTCTCCTCTCATCCAAACACTCTCTCTCCTCCTTTCTCTCTCTAAAATCTGGACCGTTGGATCACATTATAGACGGCTCAGATTGCCGAGTGGGTGTCACGTAGGCAATATCCACTCGGCACCCAAAAATTTCTCAAGGGGGAAGTCAATAGCAAAAGGGTGAAGCGAAGTTTCCAACCGAGTCACCGAAGTTGTGCATCCGCCCACTACTGTCCTGTATTCGCAGAGAGAGAGAGGAGAGAGAGAGAGAGAGTAGTAAACTAGTAATGGGGGAAGAAGACGATCCACAGAGGCTGAAGAGGATAGGGGCGGCGGCGTACGACTACGAGAACGACCCCAGATGGGCTGGATACTGGTCCAACATACTCATCCCTCCTCACATGGCATCTCGATCCGATGTCGTCGACCACTTCAAGCGCAAATTCTACCACCGTTACATCGTCTGTAACTAACCCTATTTCTACAACTTACTATTAACGATTACTTTGCATTCACTGTAGTCTGTCGCCTGCATCAGTGCTCTTGAAATTGAATGCAAATCTCATATGCGATTCGTTGTTATTTGTTTTTGTTCCTGAATCTTTGTCGTCCGTATTAGTGTTCTTTTATTGTTAACGGTTTCATGACAATTGCATCAATCTGGACATCTTAAATGACGAGAAAATCCAACAATGTCTTTGACAAGCACTGTACAAAGTCTATTACCATTATAAATACAATTCTAAATTAAGAGACAAAGCCTTCACGCAGAAAGAAAGAATCGACCCTGATCTCCTACCGAGGTGTAAGCACTGTGGTATAAGGACTCTAGTCAACTAACCAGCCTTGTTGGTCATTATGGTTAGTTAATTGGAGCATTATTAGAAAATTGGTCACTTTTTTCTGCTTAAATGAGTTCTGTTGCTGGTTGAGGTCTTTTTTTGTTTTCGCTATAATAATATTTGGCAGGAGAACTTATTTGTCATGTTCTGGATTTTGTTGCTTACATGGTAAAATGGGAATATTGTTTTAAAACCATGGATTATCTGTCTTTTGCATTAAAAAATTATTGAGTTTATGCATTTATTCTCGGGATTATATGTCGTTCAATATTGTTCTTCCTTGATTTTACGGCTTCAATGGATGGACTTTGTTTTATGTTCATTTGTTATTTGATATCCTTTAGATTCTACAGTTTTGTTTTGTATGTCTTGACCAATATTCTAAAAATCGCTAAGCTCTAGTAGAGCGGAAGAGGAGCACCTAGGCACCGACTAGTCGGCCATCTAGGCGCAAGGCGGCCGACTAGTCGGTTGCCTAATCTAGGCGTTGTACCACCGCCTAGCTCCTAGGCAGCCAACTTTTAGAACACTGGTTTTCACACATATTTATTTATTTATTTACTTATTTACATGGGATTTGTACGGGTTTAGTACCTCATGAATCAATTTGGGTTTCAGTTGTATCCTCATCTTCATCCTTTAACAGTCCTATAATAGTGCATAGTTGATATATGTGGTGGCAATTTCTTTCGTCCATGTTGTTCTATGTCTAGGTGTTATAAGTCTTTATGTAGGGCTGCGGTTTTTGGTTCTTTATTTTTATTGTATTTATTGAGATAAGTTCTTGGGTGAGCAGGATCCTGATTATGTTGTTGAGCCAATGGTTTCAAGCAGTTCCTCCCAATCGCGAAGGCCAACAGCATCATCATCTTCGATTCCAAACGGCCAAGCCGGACCTCGTAATTCAGGTAGAATGTTCCACCTTCTTCTCAAATATTCAAGAAACGTAATGTGAGAAACAAGTCACTTTTTAAAGTCAGAAGCGAGATCTGCCGAACTGATTGTAACTGAACCAAACTCTACATTGTAGGATCAACTGCTAGAACATCAGGGTCAACAACTGCTGCTCCAAATCCCAGTTCTCTGGTCTCTGGTCGACAAAAGGTTCAATTTGTTGCCAATGCTTGGGTACGTTTCATATATGATTACATATTTATCAGAAAGACAAATGAGACTCAGGCGTGGCCGCGTGGTTAATAATACACGCTACTGCTAGAAAGGAATTGTTGACAAACTTTATCTTGCCCTGTTGTGAAACTACTTGGCGAACAGCAATCAGTGGCCTCTTTTGTGAAAACTAGCTTCCCTTTGAACAATTACATTAGAAGAAGCTGTAAGATTATTTTTACAAGGTTCGATTATACTGCATTGCTCTAGGGTCTTATTTGTGCCCCATAACTAGCATTGGTATAGGGACAATGTCTAACTTTAGCAGTGTGATTTTATGTTATCAAGATTCATTGCCTTCAAGTGACAGTTACAGTTGGCTCTTTTATCATTGCATCAGCTTCATTTAATGTCTGCCTTTTGCTGTGTTGGAAACCTATATATTTGCAGTGGTGGTGGATATTCATCTTTTTGTCGCAGACATTGATTTATGTGAGGATGTAGTTGGTGGTGTTTGGTGTAAAAGTCTAAACTATATGCTGCGTATAATGGTTGCCTTCAGACTTGTAAAACACTACCTTCATCTACATCTTGTAGATCGGATGATGGTACTTTGATTTTCACATTAACCTGCTTCTTCCATAATTTGATTTTGGTCATCTTTGCTCATCTTAGCGAACTTTCTCCCTTGTGCAGTTTTGGTGGTTTTTAAAGGATATTCTATAGTCCAGTTGGATGTATTCCCTTCTGTTATTTTTAACCTCTTTATACCTTACCATGTGTTCATGTGTGGCTTGCCTTTTCGAGTATCTGCTCAAACCTATCATATTTTGCTTTCCATTGTGACGTTTCTAAGCCTTAAAACTTCTCGTAACTTCTCTATTCTTATTTACCCAAAAACAACTTCTCTAGTCTTGATTTATGCTTAATATCGTCTAAATTCATGACCTTATCATTGGGTGTTGATCAGTATGACTCCAGAATACTCTACTTTTGTCTCTCTATTTCCGCCACATTTTGTACCTTTTTTTTTATAAATTGATTTTTGACAAGATAAGATGCATGAGTGTTGAATGCCATTGAAAGATCCCAAACAATCATTGGATATGCAAGTGCTATCGTTAGCCGTGTTCATGATCCTCTCATTAATTCATTCCATATACTGGACTGCCGTACTTGAATACAATTTTTTTTTTTTTTTTTTGAATAAAAGCTGCACTTACGAGTATGATTCAATTGGATAATGGTGGATTATTGACATATCTTGCAAGTCCTAGTATATTGATCCGATCACTTCATCTTGCTTTTCACCTTTCCTGGTTCCTTTTTACCATATATGCTTTCTCCTTCAGGTACTCATGGTTGCTGTGCTTGCGATAATTCCTCTGATACCTACAAATCTTTCAAATAGAGCATACCGGCTTTCTTTTATGGGCTCTGCGTGTTCTTCCCTATACTCGTTGTACTCTCTACATGGGGTAACCTTTTGGTTCCATTCTGTGTCCTTGCTGCTTCTTTATTTCATTTTTTAGTTACAGTGGCATTCCATGTCGATTTTGATTAACATGTCATCGTTTGCAGAAACCTAGAGCATGGAATGTACACGCTGTGCAAGGGTGGTTCCAGTCCGTTATTGCAACCAAGGAGTTTATTTACTTCATTTACTGCCTTACTTTTGTCACTTCCAATCTTTACCTCCGATGTCAGTGACACTTGGCCCCTTGGATTTTTCTTTAATGCTGTAATATTCAAGTTAGTTGGTTTCTTTTTCCTCCCTCGTAAACTGATGCTCAAATTTGTTGCAGTTGCTTTAATTCCCATTTTGTCCGGAGCTTTGGAGCATGTTGCCAAGTTCCTTAGACGTAATTTCAGCCATTCTTCCTTGTATAGGTTGAAATTTTCTGATTTCTTGCTGATATCAATTGATTGTTTTTTGCTTGCACCTTTTGGTTTGTTCACTTACTAGAATTGTTAATAGTTTACTACCTCTATATGGAACTTATCTTAGAATGATTTCTTATGTCATTGGCGTATGATGTTGGTGTTAAAGGGTCCTTATGTTCTTTTGCAATTTGGTTATAGGCTTATAGTGAAGCATTAGCCTTGAGTCAAAAGGGTGACAACAAAAAATGTTTGCAGATTTTTTCTCATTTTGCAAAAGAAACCCACAAAACCTCATGAACGTCTAGGCTCTAGCCCAATTTTTTTTTGCTAAGAACTCGATTTTAAGAGATTACGACGGTTTGATTGGTGAAATTTAGCGAAGCAAATCCTAGTGCCAACAATTTTTGCCGTACTAGAATTTTTTTGTGCTTGTTCCCTTTATGGATCACACTTCAAAAAAGAAAGATGTGGTTTTTCTTAATTGGTGGTTGGTGGTTATTATCCTACAATGTTGTTGATCTTTAACTACTATGGCCTTATTCGGTTGTTGACAGGAAGTACTTGGAAGAGCCATGTGTATGGGTAGAATCAAACACAACTACGCTCAACATTTTTTCTTCACATGCTGAGATTGGACTTGGATTTCTTCTTATTATTTCTCTATTCTCGTTAGTAATTCGGCTCATTTTTCTTTCCCTTCATTTTTATTTCTTGTCACCTTTTCTTCTCCATTATATATTCATTCGCATCATCCTTCGGACATGCAGGTGGCAACGCAACATAATACAAACTTTCATGTACTGGCAGGTTTGTTCTGCTTCTCTTGTAGTATATAATTTACAAATTTTGATTTTGTTCACAATTTTGTGGTTCATTCATGAGGTCCAAGAGGTATGTGTGCGTGCACGTGTATGTCTTAGGTGAACTAAGTTGTTCCATCTGTCGACTGTCATAGGCCAACCTATTTTGGAACATTTTTGGGTACTCTGGTCCATTTCTTGGTCCCAGATTTGGGATTTGAGTCTTAGGAGTTGGTTGACTTTCTCCAGCCTCCAGAAACTTCCTTGCTACCATGTTTATAGAAGGCAATTTTTATGGGCTTCTTGTGAAATGTGTATATTTTTACCAAAATAAGGCATCAATATTTTTACCAGAAAAGGCTGCAGATATTTTTTTCCCAGGGTTGTCACGTGTGTTATAGACTTAGTTTTGCAACGGCCCACTTTTTTGTTTGTTGGCTTGGCGAAAGTCAAGTATTCTTAATTGCAGTTAGTGAGGCTTGAAAATTGAACCCCAGTCAAATGCATGAAAGTACATGGTGCGGGCTACCACTCCATGATCACAATGGCCCACGTTTGAGGCATATTAGAGTTATCTAGTCTACTTGAATGCGGTGTAATGGAATCAGTGATATTCCTCGTGCCAAACTATATTGCTCTTGTTTCACTTTTATTCCGATTTTGGTGTTCATCTAGGATTGGTGTTCGACTAACTATCAAAGCCCTTGCTTGTGGGAGTTTGACAGGATTACTAACCTGCTTGATCATCGACCTACCTAATGCAAGTATAGTTGAACTGTTATATGTGAACATACCGAACAAGAAAAGAAGATTTCAATACTGATACCAATTGTTGTTTCAAAGTCTTATCATGTTGAAAAAGCAACTCTATGTTGTCCATTTCGTAGAAAATGAACAATTGTCCAATGGTATCTTATTTAACCTAATTTTCTTTTCTGTGATTCCTTTCGGCAGCTATTAAAGCTCATGTATAACGTCCCTGTGACTGCTGGTTACCATCAGAGCGTGTGGTCTAAGATTGGACGGACAGTTCTTCCATTGGTTCACCGTTATGCACCATTCTTGAACAAACCAATTTCAGCCGTTCAGAGATGGTGGCTTAGGTAAAATCCCTGAGAAGATGATTCATCGGGATGAGGGAGTAGTATCCGATAAGATGATTTTTTACGGAGGAAAACACTGTTTACACAATCATTTTTAATCGTTTGTTCTAAGGACGTCTTTCCCACTTTTTGTACTTTGACATCAAATCGGCTTAGGAAATAGAAGCGAGTAAAATGCTTTGGCCGCCGTGTGGTCTTTTTTAGTGATGAACAGATTTAAGGGCATTGGTTTGTTTGATCTTTTTTTTTGTTTAACTTTCAAGTACCCCGGTTTTTTTTGTTTGTGGTGTGATGTGTAACCGGTCCTTTTGCTTCAGGAGTCCTTATCTTCAATAATGGTGGTGGTGTTGGGGCTTACTATCTTTTTTTTTTCTGAAAAATGAAGAACTTCATTAAAGAAAATAAAAAGAGAATTACAGAGTCTAAGTGGCGGTTGATTATCCAATACATTTCACATATACCAGAATCATGAACTTCTGATTCAAATAAGTGTGATTATAAAGTATGCATGAAATGGGTTATAGGGTTCTGTAGTTGGTTTGGATCCAGCATTTTGGGTGGTTATTCATTTTTATTAGCCATATTTGCTAAAAGTGACTTTTATTTGTTTTCCAAGAAAGTGAGAAAAGTTGATGAGAAGAGGGGATCCGGGGTCTGTAGTGAGTACTCACTACAGGCGTGTAATGAGTAATTGCAACTGGTCAGTCTGTTTTGGACGATCCGGATTTTAAATACGCCCCCCCGGATACTGAGGGGAGTGACATGTCCCGAAATCTGTGAAATGAATGCGCATTTTAGCACAAAGTATTCAAAGGATGTGTTTGCTGCTTAGATGCTCTGTTTGAAAATATGATACTAGAGTTGTCTCGTCGTTTCATTGCTTTAAGGAAAGAAAAAGAAACAGAACTCAATCGGAGTAATAAAGAAGTGGGAAAACGGACCATGATCAAAAAAGGAGATACTAGAAATTTGGGGCTGTTTTCCTCTTTCGCGATTTCCAGAAACTCTTTTTATGGGCAGAATCAGTTTGGCCATACGCATCAGAATAATAATTGATCAGGCTCCACTATCTCTATCTCCGTTCCTTCTCGTCTTTGTTGGCCACGTGCCATTATCAGGATAACAGGAGAGAAACGTGTATGGATTGATGAGGTAAGGCGATTGAGTCCAACATCGAAGACTCAACCACGTGAGGTGATCATCCGAGATCTAGCTTTGGTTCATCTCGGAGGTTCCAATCTAGAATCCAATAGTCGTGTCAATTGGGCAAAAGTCGCTCCCAAAAAATGACAATGTTGGTGCAATGGTTCGGTGCCATTTTTTCAATAATTCCTTGTGTATTTTAAACCAGACACATGTAAGATGGAAGGAGGATTTGGTGATTGCTATGGTGATGTGGCAAAAATGACCTCCATTTCTTGGTGAAAATGGGCGGACAAATGGGTGCACCCATTAATGGCTGGGCAAATGGGTGGTCATTCAGTTAGGGCTTTTTAGACTTTTTGCCAAAAAAAAAAAGGGAATGGCTCATGCCATTTTCCTACCACTAATTGCTCTAAGCATGC
This sequence comes from Vaccinium darrowii, assembly GCA_020921065.1. Classification (NCBI taxonomy): domain Eukaryota; kingdom Viridiplantae; phylum Streptophyta; class Magnoliopsida; order Ericales; family Ericaceae; genus Vaccinium; species Vaccinium darrowii. The sequence goes on along the minus strand of CM037158.1, from coordinate 10,005,760 downwards.
TTATAAATATACGTACCATATGAGCAAAATTGTTTTGGCTTTTTGGCAACCCAAAACCATATCCTTGGGTTGGAAGGAGTTATTCAATGCCCTTGAGTAAAGTTGAGCATGAATTTAGACCACACATAAATTTGTAAGGTTCACTCATCTCTATCATTAGGGTCCGTCTCCAATCTACATCGGAGAGGGCAAGAAACAATAAAAAAAAATACTAAAACTTCAAATATCTCGAAGTGTGTGTGTGACAGTAGCAATGGTATTAGTGTAGAATATAACTTTTTCTAATTATAAAAATACACATACATAGCTAAATTCCAGTTATGGACAAATCTTGTATCCGTCAGAGCTTGGGTCGGTCCCAAATCTACATCGGAGTGTGACAGTGCCACCAACCTAACCCAACGTTATCAAGAACTTCCTAGAACTTCCTAGATAGGTGGATAGATATACACACTACTTACACTAGATACCAACCCACGGGACAAGTTAACTTTCCAATTAGTTGTGTTGGCACTTTGACAAATTAGTCAACCTCTTCAAATTTTTAATCGCGGCAGTTTTTTTACTAGTGGTTCTCCATTACACATTGGTGGAGCCCATATTTTGGTCACTCTCCAAGTATTTTATTCGACACGTCATGGTCATTGTTCCCAAGAGAGCTGGATTTCTCAAAACAAAAACAAGCACGTCGAATTAGTTACAACTAACAACTTCAACTGTTGCACACATTAGTTTAAAAAGTTTATTACGTAAGATATATAGTATGCGTCTATATAGAATCAACTCTCTAATATTGACCTCGGGGTTTGGCACGATATTTGTGTAGCGCTTCTTTGAACCACGGGGTCTTGTGTTCGACTCATGTCGACAGAGATTGGACCTTCGAATAATCTAACAAATACTAATATATTAACATCTTAGTATCATCTAACAAAAACTCTAAAATATTTGAGAGGGATGAGTGCACACCACATGTGTCGTGAGTCTTATTGTGCACATCAAGTGTTTAGTTATTTCGGTTGAACAAATAAATGTAGCTTGGTAAGAACACATTTGTCTTGACAAGAACGGGGATAGTGTTGTCCCATCAAGGACAAGCATGGATACTGGGTCAATCACGGCCGTCCGTGGTCAGCCAAATTTGTTCGGCAGCCAGGGCCGGCCCAGGCCCAATGCCCACGAGGCCTGGGCCTAGGGCATCCAAAAAACTCCCAAAAATAGGGGCACTCCAAGGGTTTTTACTAGTAGGCTTGAGTAGGGATCATTTGTAGCCCAATAAGAAAAATAAAAAGGCTCAATCTTATTTTTAAAAAGGCCTAAACAATTGTAATGTGCATTGAGCCTAAAGGCCCAAACTAAAACAGACCCTTCTAATCCAAAAAAAATAAAAAATAAAAAAATCCAAAAGTAGAGAAAACCCATTCTACTTATCTTTGATCTCTGGCTCACTCCTAAACTGCTCCGATGTCGGTTAGTACTTCCAGTTCTGCATATCTGCTTGATTCCTCCGTTTACAACACAGTTTCGTTTGTCAATTCAAGTATTGAAAATTCCAATTGGTACCCCAGACCCAGAGTCTAATTATAAAAATACACGTCGTTGCTAAACTCCAAGTATGGACAAATCTTGTATCCGTCACAGCTTGAGTCGGTTCCAAATCTACATCGGAGAGTGTGACAGTGCCACCAACCCAACCCATCATTATCAAGAACTTCCTAGATAGATAGATAGATATATACGACTCACTAGACACCACCCCACGGGACAAGTTAACTTTCTAATTACTAGTTGTGTTGGCACTTTGACAAATTAGTCAACCTCTTCAAATTTTTAATCGCGGCATTTTTTCACTAGTGGCTCTCCATTACACATTTGGTGGAGCGCATTTTTTGATCACTCTCCAAGTACTGTATTTTATTCGACACGTCATGGTCATTTTCCAAGAGAGCAGGGATTTCTCAAAACCGGGAACGGTTAAACAAGCACGTCGAATAGTAGTTGCAACTAAAAACTTCAACTGTTGCACGCATTAGTTTAAAAAGTTTATTACGTAAGATATATAGTACTAGCATGAACCCGTGCTATGCACGGCGTGATTTCAAGTGCACACGATTAATGTAAATTTTTTTCAAACAAATTTGTATTTATTTCAAGTGCACACGATTAATCAGTTTTTTTTTATAAATTTTTGTATTGAACCACTACATGAAAGAGAGAAAATTACAAAGAGTGCATACACACTGGGATGAAAAAAAATCAATGATCAGAGATGTTTTAAGTAAACTTAGTGTTTAACACATATTGAGTTTGAAAAATAGATTTGTCCACCAACTACGCACTCCATCTTTACGGAAAAAAAATTTACATTGATTAAACCCAAACCAACTACGTAATCCATCTTTTTTTTTTGTGGGATCGTTTCACATTCGAATTATTGTTCTAATGATCCATCTTGTGACGTTAACAAAATTTACATAATGAACCACACTTGACAATGAGCTATGATTTTTGTTAAAGGATTTTTGTTTTTTACTTTGAACAGAGATAAGAAAAAAAATCTGACTTTACTCTGACAAAAAAAAAATGCATATAACTTTTCCAATTTTTTATCCATTTTTTTGCTTTTTGCATGGATCATCAAATTAAACTTTTATATGGAATTCATTGTTTTTGGAGAGAGAAAATCTTGTACAGTATTTAAAAAGTGAAAGTGATTACCTTTGCTGTAAAAATCTGCATGTCTTTCCCTCTACACAATTGATTTTGCTGTAAAAAAAATGTCAACCAACAAAAAGCTTATTGACCAACAAATAGAAGTAGAGAAAAGAAGATAAGATAGTGGTATAGCAAAATGACAACAGTGATAATTGACTAACCTTTGGCCTCGTTTGTTTGGCCGGAGATAAATGGATGGGATATGAAATCCTATGGGATATGGGTGGGATATGTAATCCTTGGGATATTGCTCAGGATATCAATGGATGGAAAAAATTCATATTCGGTGTTTGTGTTCAACGGGATATAACCAGTGGATTTCCCCATTTTGTACTAAAATGGGGAAATTCCATCCAAATCTCCCCCCCCGGGCGGCAAAAAAAAAAAAGGGATTCTATTGGCCGTACGGACTGGGACTGAATTTGGTGGAGGATTTCAAATCCCACCCCCAAAAGAGTTAGCAAACGTTGGATTTAAGGGCCCACTCCAACTCATCCCAAATCCCAACCCCCATATCCTCCCAAACAAACATGGCCTTAAGGAAGAGAGAGAGAGAAGAGAGAGCACGGTTGGAAGAGGGAGAGAGATAGCTCGGAAAAATATTAGATTGTAAATCACCAACTCATGTAAAAAAAGCTTAAAATGTTAGAAAAAGAGATAAATATATCATTTAGGAAATAGATACAACACACACCCCTTATTTGGGTGTACCATATGCACCTATGGTATGGTCCAGATTGTGCCACCTCATCGGTAATCGTAACATTTTTTAGGTTTTGTAACTTTTCAGTAATATGATTCGTAACATTTTCTATGATTCGTAACATTTTGGTGTGTCTCGTAACTTTTATAGGGGTGTGTATGATACACACTTAAATAAGGGGTGTGTATTGTAGCCTTTTCCTATCATTTATATCTTCAACAGCAAGAGAGCAGAGAGAGATACGTGATCTTACTATCACCGGGATTGCCTATTGTTAAACTTTGGCAAAACTGCTGAAGGGGAGGATTAGGGATGGTACTGATACATAACTCAATTCTCCTTCACTAAAGGGATATAGTTGATGACTTGATGCAAAGCTAGACAATTATTTCGGCAAGTTTCTTGAACAATTTCCTTACTCTCCTTATTTTCGGACTTTCTTTTATTCTTCTATGAAATTAGTTAGGCAAATTTCGTAAACAATTTCCTTTTCGAAATTTGTTTTTTAAGGAAGCTTGCTTAAGTTTAAGAACTTACAAAATTAAAAAATATTTTGTTACCCCTACTGTTTTTTCTTCCGAAACTTCCTTACAAAATTAAGAATCTAGGAGGGAATTCGAATCTAATTGGTGTTGTTCAATTTATTTACAAATTAATCATTCCTTTTTTGTTCATGCTAACACGAAGTAGAATCTGAATACTGAATCCGGGGGAGGTGTTGTGCAGTGCATGTTGTGCAACAAAACGACGTAGTTTTATTCATATTCTTGGTACACTTCAATAAGCCCTGTTTGGAAAGTTAATTTTGAGGTTCAATTTTAGGTTTTAATTTTAGGGGATTTACACTCTTTGGGATAGGATATAGTGATTTTAGGCACTTGGATTTAGGCACTTTGGGTTTAGGGTTTAGGCACTTTGTAGTGACGTTTTCCTTTTTCCAAACAAGGTCTTTGGAAGCTTCAAATGTGTGTCAAAAACTACGTCGTTTTAGCGCACAACACCCACCACACAACACCCACCCACCCCCGGATACCTGAATACTCATGAGGAAATTTTATTTCAAAACCATTAGGAGATAAGGGAAGTTTACAATGTTGGCAATATGGCATCATTAAATTTTGACTACAAAATGGTAATGATAGGTGAGATTTCTCTTTGGATAGAGAACGGACCTTTTTATGTCAATAACATATCGTTAAGACTTTCGGATTCTATTGGTCATGATTAGAGATGTTAATTGTATCTTTTTGGATGACTCAAGATATTGTGTTGCCATAAGACTATTTTTAGAGTTTTGAAATTTGAAATAAAGCTAAAAAGTGTTATTATCAATTAGAGGGACAGAGAGAGGGTGCTGTGCGGCTCCCGGAGCGGCCGTGCCGGTGTCCGTTCAATGATCGGAAACGTCCATTGCGTAGAGCTCGTCGAATACTACAAGTGTGCCAAAAATCAAATCTATCGGATATCGTTAAGTGTGTCATCGGAAAAAAAATGACTTGAAAAAAATGGGTTTTATAGTTTTCATCTAGTGTTTCAAGTCATATGTGTTCTAATTTTTTTCAAGTTTTATGTGTTCCGATCACACATTTAATGATATCCGAACGAGTTGATTTTTGGTACACTTGTAGCACTCGACGAGCTCTACGCGACGGACGTCTCCGATCATGAAACCAACACCGGCGCGGCCGCGCCGAGTGCCGCACAGCACAAGGCTGTGCAGCACCCCCCCCCCCCCCCCCCCCCCCCCGCTGTCCCAATTAGAGTGTCAAAATAGGGGACACTTGTCGCGCTCACAGCCTTTCTCGCGAAAAGTCATTCTGCAATAATATATAAGATGAGTCTATATAGAATCAACTCTCTAATATTGACCACGAGGTTTGGCACGATATTTGTGTAGCGCTTCTTTGAACCACGAGGTCTTGTGTTTGACTCATGTCGACAAAGATTGGACCATCAAATAATCTAACAAACACTAATATATTAACAGCTTATCATATAACAAAAACTCTAAAATATTTGAGGGAGATGAGTGCACGCCACATGTGTCGTGAGTCTTATCGTGCACATCACGTGTTTAGTTAGTTCGGTTGAACAGATAAACATAGCTTGGTAGGAACACATTTGTCTTGACAGGAAAGGGGATGGTGTTTTCCCTTCGGAGACAAGCATGGATGCTGGGTCAATCATGGCCGTCTGTGGTCGGCCATGGACGGCTCAGATCTGTTCGGCAGCAAACAGTTTAGATTTATTTGGACAAGATGTGAAGCGGTGCATGATCGACCACGAACGGCTGTGATCAGCCAGCATCCATGCTATCCCCAAAAGCACAGCACCCACCTCGTGTCCGTCTTGACAGGGGAGTATAAAAATTGGGTATAGTCATCTCTGAAATTTATTGTATGTGCTTCGATTATATAATTACCGATATCTTGAAATTTTGCACAAACCACATACACACTTATTAACGTGATGAAAAAAATGAACGATTCAATCCATGAATAAACGGGTCAACGGTCGGTCGGATAAGACGCTCACAAATCACGGAAAAAGTTGACCCGTATTTTAACTCGTATAGCGACACTGCGTCAGGCTTGTGAAATAGTAAGAGCATCTCCAACAATGCCTCTCCTCTCTAAAATAAAGAGTGAAAGTGACACATTGGGGGGAAATTTTGTAATTTATGTCCTCTTTTCCTTAAAGAGTTGTACTGTTTGGAGGGACCCATCCACCTTTTTGTCACATCCACTCATCAAATTAATTTTCGGCTCAATAAAATTAGAGAGCCGAAAATTAATTTGGGGAGTGGATGTGACAAAAAGGTGGATAGGTCCCTCCAAACAGTACAACTCTTTAAGGAAAAGAGGACATAAATTACAAAATTTCCCCTCAATGTGTCACTTCCACTCTTCATTTTAGAGAGGGGTGGTCCTGTTGGAGTTGCTCTAACACGCACTAGGTTGTGATGAAAACAAACATTTGATTAATCATGAAACCTGCCCAGCTAACCCTACCAGCTTTTCCGTTAAACGTCCCACGTCACGGCATGGGAGTTAGGTTTTTCTAGTATTTGTCCTTTTTTGAGGTGTTTGGCGGTCAGGATTGTCCAGGTGATCTGCTTATGCGTATGTCAATTCTTTCATAGTCTGATCATTACCATCCATGTTGGAAGTAAAAAATTCAAAAGAAAATTTATCACGGCCTAGTTATCAAGTTTTGAACTCAAAATGTTTGAGTTTACCGTTTACGGCTCATCTCTATTACGACGTCCACCTCAAATTGGCTTTTTCTAGTGTTTTAAGGCATGTGGAGCTTTTGATGCCAAATGGCATGTAAAATATTGTAATTTGTGCCCAAACGCGTTTTTGCCACCTTTGGTATATTGTTGGCCAGAGCTAACCTTGCCATTTTAGTTTCAATATTTCCAAAGACTGACTTTTTATTTATCGAATAAAGACAAAACGAACAAATCAAAAAAATCAATTTTTAGTTTTTTTTTTTTTAAAAGGAGACCTTATTCCGAATCAATTCAAAATGAGCAGCTTGGTTTATTTAGTTGCATGATTTGGTCATGACTTAAAATTTAAAAGACCGAATGAAAACTTTTTCATAAATGCATAATTTGGTCATGACTTAAAATTTAGAAGAACGAATCAATTTTTTCATAGTTTTGCATGATTTGGTCATGACTTAAAATTTAAAAGACGGAATCAACTTTTTCATAGTTTTCAGTTTCAAACCGATCACAACCGCGTGACCTATGTATAAATATAAATACATACCTATAATTTTTAAGAGAAACATCTTGTCACTTGTCTGACTCAATCAGACACGACGCTTATTAGATCTTATCGAAATATGTATCTGCTAAGATAATTTTGTGATTATATTTTACCATTCAAAAATCTCATCGAAAACTATCAAACAAAAATCAATATTGCATAAAAAATTATTTCGATAAATACACTATTTTCAAACTTGAAAATTACACGTAATTTTATACCATAGACCAACTTTACGTAAGGTAGGAGCAAGTATATATTCGGTTAATCATTAACCGTTGCAGTTTCAAACCGGTTCTCCAACACGGCTTCGTCGTAGCGTTTAACCGTTACAGCTTCCAATCATTTTACAGCTGTGCGAAACGAACGAAAGCGGGAACCGCATTTACTTCTAAACCCCACTCTCTCTCTCTCTCTCTCTCCTCTCTCTCTCTTATATACACACACACATATATATATCATCTTTGAGCTTTCCCTGCTTCTATATCCAATCATACGGCCGACGACAATGACGACGTCTTTGCCGGTGATTCCGACCAACCGATTTCAGTCCTTTGAGATGGACGACTACAACAAAAACGAAACTCAGCCCTTAATTTCTAGGGCTTCAAGTTACCCCGTGACAGCAAACCACCACCAAAGGAGGCGCAGAGCCGACGCCAAACTGTCTTCTCCGCGGTCTCTTCCCGTCCGCCAGCGGTCTTTTACCCGCAACATCGGCCACGCCGCCTCTGAGACTTATTTAGTCACTGGACTTACCTTCAAGCTCCTTGCATTCTTGGGGTACGATTCCGTTCTTCACTTTTACTGTGCGCTTTTTGTGATTTTTCTGTGAAATTATATGATTGCGGTTGTTAGAGTTTTGATTGGATAGAGTTTTCCAAATTGTAAATACCCTCTGGTACTTGGAGTATTTTGTTGGGATTATTGGATCGACCTATTCGAGTTGCTTGTAGTGAGAGAGCTGCCTGATCTAAGTCGCATGATGTGCTTGCTTGCTCGAGCAGGAAAACATCTTTCAGAAACATCCCAAAATGCTTGTCCGGGCAGTGAAACAATAACTTTAAATAATACAATTTCCAACAATTTACTAGATGTCAATGAGTTGTTTTACTTTATGAAAAAAGTTCGAGTTTTTTTCTGGAACATGCATTGTTTTTTAGTCCTCATTTTGCAGACCGGACATCATTTTGGGATAGAGGGAGTACTAAACTTCGTGAGAGCGCGAGCACAGGGCCAAGATTGAGAGCGCGAGCAGAGGATCATACTAAAGGAGGATTATGTGACTAAGGTCTCGATGTACTTGTTTGAGGAATTTGAAGTTTTAGTGATGTGGAAATGGAAATGGATTGTTTTCGATTATGACATCGTTATCATTGAGTGGACTATGGGAAAGACTTAAATGGATAGGTTTATTGTGGTTTCCTATGGCTTATTTCTCGGCCAGTTGATGGAATATGAAATGACTTCCTTCGGGCTCCTTGAACAGTTTTCTTGCCCCTCCTCAACTTGGCTGTGGAGGCTTAGGTTAGTAATTCAGGTTCTTATGCCCAACTAAATCATTATAGCGCATGGAACTCGAGTAGGATTGGTTGAGAGAGGACTGAAGCATGAAATTGCAAGTTCCATGCTGGAACTTTTGGTGGACGATAGGGGAGAAACTCTGAGCTTACGGCTACTGAGACAGGGTTGAGGCATGCAATCGAATTATCCAGTAGTTGGGGTTAGAAGATAGTGAAAATTTGAACCATGGACTGGTAACACGTAAAGACAAGTTATATATTCTGACCTGGATTGTGGAAGGACAATTAATCGGAGTAGTATGGCAATTCTTATGTAAGAGTAGCAAGATCGATTCTTGGAGTGGGAAAGTAAATAGATTGGTGGAAGCATTTTGAGATGTATGCAGTAGTTGATGTGCAAATTGAGGATTTTGAGATGGAGTAGGAGGAGGAGGAAATAAAGACTTATAATGAATTGAGGTGAATGGCATTCGTAATCGATAAGATGGCAGAAAGTTTTCTATCTTTTTCCACCATCTTCAACTATTCCTAGTTGATGCATGAGTAAGATTAGTGATCTGAGATTATGTTGAATGAAGTGCAAGGACTACCAATAAGCCACCTAGATTAAAGATTGTATAGTTGAAAAGGTGAGATGCAATGTGATTTTCAATGGCTTATGGAAGATATCACAATAGAGAGGACTCATTCTGAAAACTGAAACAAAGTATTTGTAGATATAAAGTCTCACTATGGAAACAAAGGATTTGAATGTTGAACCAATGTGGGAAAGATCTAACTGTTTTATGCTTAGTTTCTTGCAAGATTCGACACTGCCTGTGGGATTTGGGTGCTAGTTAGTTGACTGGTTCAGCAGTTCTGTTGATGTTTTCGATTGGATCTACAAAGTATTGACTTGGGCCTATGACTGCCTTTCTAATTTGTTAGCAATCCCATGTTCTCCAATGCAACTTCATTTCTCTTACTTTCTGTCAGAACAAGCAGAATTAAGAGGTTCTTCAATTGGGAATCCAATGTCATGGTTTCCAACTAATAAGTTGGTTATGAGGGGTGATCCATTGGGAGTTTTTTCTTCTTCCTAGACTACTCAGATTTTAGGACCTGGGCATACATAGGTTATGGATTTGTGTTAGCTAAATCACTTGGAAGCCTGCATGTCGAAGGTTGCCTTCATTTGGATAGTTGACTATTGAGTTATCCAAAATGAGTTGTACTCTCTGAGATACGCATAAGAGTTTTAGGCTATTGACAATCTCTCGCTACTTTTGTGCTTCTCCTATTTCTGCTTTGTTTTACGCAGAATTTTTCATGAACAGGGTGAGGCCTAGAACATGTGTGGTCTGGTTAAACTTCATCATTTAGTTTCTTTATTTTACTCCTCAAACATTTTCACTAGATTTGCTATCACCCTATTTCTTCTTTATCGTAGAATATTTACTTTATCTAAGATCTGCATAATGGGTCTAATCATTTGTTTTTATTCAGGGTAGGCTACCGGTGGATCTGGAGAGTTCTTTCCCTTTGTTTTTATGCCATGTTACTTATGCCAGGCTTCCTCCAAGGTACGTTTCTTGTGATTTGCTATATATGACATTTGATTGATTACTAGTAGTTCTGTTAATTTTCTTATCACCTTATTTCTTCTTTATCGGTTTTCATTTTATTTCATTCTGCAATCAAACAAAAAAATAGAGACTGCTTGTTAGCAATTTACTATGTTCCTTTACCTATTATAAAGGAAATAGATGCTAAGTTTATTTGGGATTTAAAAACACCTTATATCAACAAAATGGAGTCTCATTCTCATCTTTGAAGTTCTTGCAATATACCTATTGCAAATGCTTCAATGAATACTAGATGTAGATGCTGATTAAACAGGTTGTGATCCTATTTCATGCTGATTGAACACCACTTACGTTTCTTAGAGAACTTGTCATTTCAATGGTAAAGAATTTTCTGAGAAATGAAATTATGGATTACACGGTTTTTTTTTTTTTCTGCTTCCATTTGCTATATCATTTAATCCTTTTGGATGAAACTTTTAACGTGAGAGAAAAATGAGATACCAATTGTTATAGCTATTAGTTGCTACTCTAACAAAAATGATACCTGGATTGGGCCCAGTCCGTTCTTGAACAGCTAAGATTTTATCTGCAGTATTTAATTGCCCAAAACAAATCCAGTCATGCATAGTCCGCTTCATAAATAACTTTCTAGTTGAGATTTTGTACACCTTAGTACCTTACAGTTCAGCCATGGGATATAGCATCCTGTATCCAGACTAATGGTTGACTTTCAATCTTTTGACAGTTGCATATTACTATTTTTTCTCAAGCCAAGTCCGCCGAAGTATTGTTTATGGAGATCAGCCTAGAAATAGGCAAGCAATCTGAGCTTCTGGTTATATGCTCAATCTTGATTTGTAAAAAATTAGCTGATATCTACATTAGTGGATTCCGGACATTGATTGTGTTTGCTTTTTTTATCAGGTTTGATCTATATTTACCAAAAAACAGTGATGGCCCAAAGCCAGTCTTGGCATTTGTAACTGGTGGAGCCTGGATTATTGGGTGAGCAAGAGGGCTAACCTCTTCTTAATCACTTACCGAACTCTACAATTTACGTAGTTTAAATGTTATTGACCTACACACAGAAAGAGAAACTACACTGGTGAAACATGCACCTTTCGAAAACTGGATTGTGGAGTAATTTCAGTGTATAGTTTTTTCTTACTTGAGGGTCAGTTTTCTTCATGTTGTGCTGTCAAAAGTGACGACTTTTGGCTTGGTATTACTGCTGATAACCAAAACCATGCCTGCACCATAGGAAACGATTTCCTTTTGTGCCCATTGATATAAGTAGTTTTTCGTCTGCAGGTACAAAGCATGGGGTAGTCTTCTAGGAAAGCAGTTAGCAGAAAGAGATATCATTGTAGCATGCTTCGATTACAGGTTAGTAGATTGAGTGCGAGCAATTCCATGTTCCATGTATAGGTTTATGCTCTTTCCTGACAAAGTTGGTAGGCTACTGCCAGACATATGGCTGTGTTTAAAGGAGAGATGGTTGCACGTCGAAGAGTTTGGTTTTTCATTAAGAGTAAATGCAAACCGAGATATTGTAATAGCTCTATGATTCCCATTTTGTGGTTTGCCCATTACCAACAAACAGTGTTAACATCAGTCCATCAGTAAGTGTGCAAAAGTTCTTTGATCCCTTGTTCATCAAGATCCATAAAAATGGCCTCTTCCGTGGTCACTATCTTGTTGATTCGTTCATCCTAAGCAATCATTCATATGGACTTAATCATGTGGAATTTGGCGTTGAATATCATGAAAAGTAGATTCTTGCAATTTTACCTTTGGTAGGTATTGTTGGCTGAACTGTCAGGCCTTTAATGAAATTAGCAGTGTGGCCATTGGATAAAAGTTACAACTGGACTATTCAGACTTCCTATTTCGAAGATCAGTATGAGTGTTCTCCCGCATCATTCCATCTTACCAGTGACATGTGAATGCAGAAACTTTCCTCAGGGGACCATCACTGATATGGTTGAAGATGTTTCTCAAGGGATCTCATTTTTGTGCGACAATGTTGTTGAATATGGAGGTGATCCTGACAGGTAAGAGGCTAGCTTTCATTCCTTATCTATCTTTCACTATGTCATGATCTTTGCATTGCATGTTCATGCAGGATTTATCTAATGGGGCAATCAGCTGGTGCACACATTTCTTCTTGTGCTCTCTTGGAGCAGGCAGTCACAGAATCTGAAGGAGGGAGCATCTCTTGGAGCGTCTCCCAGATAAAAGCTTATTTTGGATTGTCTGGCGGGTAAGTATGATTTATTGATGCCAGTTACTATTGTAGATAAGCTTAAGGGCTGATGTGGGGTTGAGGGTAAAGAAGATACCTCCAAATTGCATTTTCTACTTCTCCAAGGCAGGGACACCGATGTGGGAGAAGATAGATCACCTTTGTGTACAAATGAAGAGATTTCAATGGGCTGAAAAGGACCGCTTAGCAACCCTTTTGATTCGATGACATTCTTGCAGTTGCCTTCCATAATGACTTGACTCGATTGCCTGTTTGATTCATTAACCAAGCGTATCATTAACTTCAAAATGAAGCATTGTTACCTTTGATTTGACCCTGTAACTCCAAAACCTATAAAGGTTGTACTGGAAAAGTTTGTTGGCCTACCCGGGGACTTAGCTAATCTCAAAACTTCTTTGAAAAGAGAGCATCATGGGAAGAAGATGTGCAGAATGTTGAAAAGATCTGTACATCCTCCGCACATACTTTTAGACTTCAGGACAACATGATCCTGCATTCTCTTCTGCAGAAGTTACTAGCATTCACTTTCTGTTTGATTATAGAGTGGACTTCGGATTCCTTAATCTTATGATATAATGCATAAGGAAGATCGTTTTAAGGAACACAGAAAAGGTTCAAATAGTACCTGTAAGTTTTTATAAGTCAGAGATTTACTGGAGTATTCTAAGTCATTCCTGAAAGTTGTCTCCAATAATAGAGTCAAAATATTGGAGGTTTGATCCATCAAGTGCCGGGTTTTCATTTTTTTTCCTGTTCTTTTATTTCTTTGATAGGGTGTTGAAATTCAATTCAAGAACAAAACACTTCCAGTTAACCTCTTGTCCAAGTTTCACCTCAGAGCGCTCAATTTCAAGTGTTTTCAAGTGCTCTTCATTTACAGAGGAAAAATTCATCCATTATCTGTTAACTTAAGCTCTTCGAGTAGCTATTTCTTTGTTGTGATGTGATACTGCTACCCATTTTGGTGCTGTAAAATTGACTTTGGCAGAGCATGCATCCAACAAAAGTACTTCTAAGATGACTTTTAAATTTTATGCCTTTTTTCATACATATGGTTTTCATTTCTTCTATTGCTACATTCTTCAGATGACAGAATTGTTAAGCTCTACCAGATGTCTTATATTCAAACCCAAAATTGTGTATTTGTAACTTAACATGCATATGCAAGTTTTATTCTCGGATTATCCTTCTTTCTTTTTCTTTTTTCTGTTTTGTCGGTTTGTTGAGCAATGAGCATTTTTGTTGCAATATTACATCAGCACCTCTGGCAATTCATTACCGGTTATTGGAGGATGTATTCATTGTTTCCTTCAACTGCCATAAACAGGTACAACATACCCAGCTTGGTTGAACATTTCCATCGTCGAGGCCTTTATCGCTCCATCTTTCTAAGGTTCCAATTGTTAATATTTCATCATAATGCTGTTAAACTTCTAACTACAATATTTTTGGACATAATTTAACCTGTTTCCACTTATTGCCCTCATGGAACGAACGTGCTATCATTGCAGCATAATGGAAGGGGAAAAATCGTTGCAACATTTTTCTCCTGAAATTAGGGTAAAGGACCCAAGCATCTGCAATGCTGTTGCTCTGCTACCCAAGATCATCCTTTTCCATGGAACCTCAGATTATTCCATCCCATCAGATGCAAGGTTTGAATATTTATTAAGCATGATGAGATTTTATTTTTTTCATATTATGCAGGTTATTATAGGTCCTTTTGTGGTAATGGTGGGTAGCCTTCTCCAGTTTCATGCATGACTCAATGGGTGTTGTTTGATGACAATCTGTCTTTTTACAGCCTTTTTTAAGATCTGATTTTGCAATCCTGATAGCAATTAGAGTGCTGCGTGTTGCCACTTAGCTAAAGCCATTTCGATGCATGACTTTATGCTCAAGTTAAATGTAATCTACTTTATGGTCTATGTCTTGTGATTTCTCAATGTCTATGGTCCTAATACTTATGATCTACCTTTGAGGTGAAAATGGGAAGTCATAGATACATTAACCTGGAAGGACACTTTTGTATCTTTTAAGGAATAAACTAAGTAAATCAGATATGCAGTTCTACCATGAGGATTTGTCATTTGTTGTGCTCATTCTTTCGAAGATAAACTGAAAACTTTTGAAATTTCCCTGATGTATAGATGTTAATGAAACATTTATATAACCAGAGTGCATATGAAGTTTTCTTGTTAGCTTGTTTGAAATTTATAATGTGCATTGGGAGATCTGAGTTAAAGCATATCTGTGCTCCCGGCACTGTGTTTTCTTATGCTCGGACTCCATCTGCCTAGGCACAGCTTACAGTAGGTAAGACGAGGGATTACCCTGTCCCTGGTTCAGGGAGGGAGATCCCAGTCAGAAAATTCGTGCTGACAATTCTAAGTACCACCTTGCAGTTCTCAAACAACTTAAAAGTTTGCATCATCAAGTGGTATGTTTCATTTTCAAATAGAATTTCAAGCGATTTGATCTCTTCAGATGAATTTTAGAGCCTGCAAAACCGTGTACTGGAGTTGAAGATCTCTCCTGAACTAAACTTAATTGAGTCTGCTGTCAATGGCTGCATGCATACCTTGAGTTATGGTTCACCCTGTGTAAACATACATTAGTTAACCATATTAAGAACCCATTGAAAAATTGAAATACAATGGTTTCTTCTTTTTCCCCATCATAGAGGGGCCAGTTTGTTCTCTTTTTCCTGGTGTAGTACTCATTGAGGTATCATACAAATTTTTTTCACTGCACGTGTAATGAAAAACTAGACTTTTGAATTTCTAATTCTATCTTGTTTAATATTTGCAGTAGAACTTTCGCAGATGCTCTCCAGCAAGTTGGAGCAAAAGCAGAACTCATTTTGTATTCTGGAAAAACTCATACAGATTTGTTTCTTCACGTGAGTGATGAATTTATCCTAATTTTCAGGCCTCGTTTGCTGATTGGAACTATAACGAGCAATAGATTATTAATGGCATATTGGATCAAAAAATCAATTGCTCATTTATGAAATGCATTAATAAGCTCTCTTTTTCGTAATTCATGTTTTTTCTTCTACTGCGTACGCCCTATTTTTGGTTAAAACTGTATTATATGAAGCCGTACTGCAACTATTTCTTTCAAAACATCACGTGATAGACCTACATGTGCTAATCCTAGTTTGGTGTTATGATTGTTGGGAAACAATATTAAGAAGCATCAAAGCAAGCACACAAGGAAAGCGCGTCCAACATTTATGTTGTTCCGCAGAATGCCTACATGCACATCTCATACCAGATTTCGCTATGTTTTGAATGAGGAAGAAGTACAATGAGCAGCTAGGGTTCGCAACCTGAGATACTGCTCGGTTTTGTCGAGCAATGGAGGGTCAACCACCGAACCTGCAACTTGAGTAGTTTGAGCCTCGAGTCCAGAACTAATCAGTGAATGATGATTCATTTTGGGACAATCTATGTTTCCTACCTCTTATAAAAACACGTTTGGCGTATCCATGTGCAAACTAATATGAGGCAATGAAATTCCGTTCATCTACTTACTCCCTTTCTTTTTGGAATTCATGTGCAGGATCCTATGAGAGGTGGTAAAGACGAGCTCTTTGACTATGTGGTTGCTTTCATTCATGATGGTGATAAAGAAGCTCTTGCAAAGGATGCTGTTGCACCTCCAAGACCTCGCCTTCTTCCCGAACTTTTATTGCAGTTGGCTCGTAAAGTCAGCCCCTTTTAATCCCTTCCAATTCCAAGGTTGGTTAAGACGAGCTCTTTGACTATATAGGTGGTTGCTTTCATTCCTTGGTGGTCATAAAGAAGCTCTTGCAAAGGATGCTGTGGCACCTCCAGAACCTCGCCTCGTTCCCGAACTTTTATTGCAGTTGCCTCATAAAGTCAGCCCCTTTTAATCCCCTTCAGTTCTAAGGTTGATAGTTTTTCACAGCCCATTAAGAGTTGTTTTGTCCTACTTTGTGTTACATAGTTGCAGCATCCATGTTTGTATCCTGGAGAACTCTCACAATTATTGTTTTCTTGCCTGATTGGCTATTTTTCTTCTTCGTAAGCATGATATACCGATGGAACGCAATTGGAAATGTTACTATCTAGAGTTACTTTCCACAGGTAGGTGTTAAGACTGGTTGAAAAGTTTGAGCAGGTCATTGAGCATAAATACGTTTCACCTCCCGATGTTGCATGCCGCCTGTGGTCAGATCTTATCTAAATGATGGTGCTTTTTTGGTTTTTTTGTAAGAGACTTTTGTCCTGGAAAGGTTGAATTTCGGTGGCGCAGTAGAGGAACTGTTGGTTTTTGGTCTCCTGTTGCTTGTGTTTAGCCATTTTTTGCATACATTGCCTGCATTTGTTCATTCTGTCGAGCCCGGAAAATTGGTTGTGCTCTATGCTATTAGTTCTCAAGAACTAGAGTGAGTCGACGAATTCTGAAATCTCACTTCCCATTTTTATTTGGTTCGGTATATGTTGATGTTTGACCTTCCTCAAAAACAATAATAATAAAAATTTAAAAAAAGGGAACAAGGGAACATTGATGTTCTCGCCGGTACGAGATTCAACACTCAACTGCAGGTTTCAGTTATATGAATATCTTTCAAATTTATGGACGAGTATCAATCTCCCATAGTAATCAAAAAGGAGAAAATATCACAAGGGTATGAGTTCCCTGCTATGAGAATATTACCGGAACAAGTTGAAACCTAGTGCACAAATTACAAACCTCGTGCAAATTTTAAGTTTAAAGGAGTTCGAACAATCATCCTGACAATGAAGAACAAGTACAACCATTTGATACAACAAGTTGACAGACAGAAAAACCAATCTGAATTCTCTAGGACTGTTGTAAAACAATGAACAGCCACAATACCCTAACGAAAAATAAATCCAACAAAAAAGAAAGCGACACAAGAACCAATTCCCTTGAATTGGATCACCGTGGTTATAATAACTACGTTTTCTGATTAATACACACTACTACAAATCAAGGATCCCTAACGGTATTTCTAAAATAAAATGCCGCTCAGGGCCAAGGAGCGATGAGGTTTATGCAATTATCATGTCATGAGAAATTTCAATAACTTCTTTCCGATCGAGACTTCGCCAGGATGCTCAAACTCTTCATTGTCTTCGTCTTCGTCGTCGGATTCTACCGGTGTCCGTACCGGAGTCCCATTCACCTCTTCTTCACTCAGTACCATATCATCAGCTACTACCTTGCTAGAAGTGTCATGATTGCCATCTTCAGCACCAGCTGTGATTTCAAACTGACGAGGGCACAATAAACATATCATGTCAGCTCTCGCTATATATACTTTATAAATATCCAAGAACATGTAACTGTAGTTCAAAAATCCCTCACTGTGTGCGCGCGCGCACACAAGTTCAAGTAATCTTGTATAGTTGTTTGGATACGGGAACATGTGTGCAAGTGAAGTATGTACACAGATGGCAAATTGGCAATAATTTTTCCTTTCTAGAAATTTTTTTTACATCTTCTATAGCTGTAGCTGGGTCGGCAGGGTTTACTGATTCTGGTCATTCTAATGAACATACTGACGACTCAACTTTCTATCCATATTTTTTTCCCCGGGTTACTATTGATACTAATACATTTGATATTTCTTCTATTATGCTTAAAGAGGGAAAAAATGGTATATAGAACATATTCTTCTGTTGTGCTTTTGGTTTCTTTACAGCAGACAAGCGACCTTTGCTGTATCTTTGGCATTGGCAGAACTTGGGTTCCAATGTCGATGAAAATAAACGATTCTCTCTTATATTTGGGCTTTTGCTCTTTCATTGCAATTGGAAAAACTTTGAGCATGTCGACAAATGTATCACTATATTCGATACAAACTGTGCGATGAAGGTAATTTTTTTCCATATAGATAATATAAAATCTGCTTTAAAAAAACATTTATTGCCAAGCGTGCACCAGGTTCACGTGTGCATGAGAGAGAGAGAGAGAGAGTGTGTGAGCTTCCAATATGCACACAATGAATGCTTGTGCGCATACTTCTTATAAACATAAACATCCTTACCTGCAAGAAGTGTGAGCTTCCACCATTTACGCTAGCAACATCTGTCGAAGTTGCAGCCACAGCTTTTGAATTGGAAATTTCATCCCCTGCAATTCCGCCTTCATCACCATCTCTTTCCTTTCTTTCGCTTAGGTCAGATAATGCTCCATTGGTTGCTACTGCCACCGGACTGAGCCACAAAATACAAGTATTAGGAATTCCAACAACGTATGTTCATTACTTCGGATAACTTTTGTACATTAATCAGTCACTCATATGTTCACTACTTACTCAACAGAGCATTTTACACCACAACCTAACTCTTGCTTGTCGCATGTAAGAAGATTCTACATGATACCGCCACAATACCACCCAACCCATAATAAAGGTAGCAACCTCCTCTCCATAGGATTTGAAGCCACAAACTCAATCCACTAAGGGTAGCTACATAACCGTTGGGCGTTGGCTAACTACCCCGGTAACACTAATATTAATTTACAAGCCACTAAAAGTCAATAATCTGGTTGCTAGCACTAAAGAGAAATATCAGGTCCACAATTTCAAATGAACATCAATAGAGTCAAAGCAGAAAATGAAGAGTATGGTTAGGTCCTTCAGTTCCAGTTTTACTGGAATCATTTCCTGTCAAATACAGTTTTTTTTGTGCACTTACATTCTGGGCCGCCGGAGGTTGTATCGTACTTCACCAGGATTTCGTACAACTGGAGCAACCTTTTGTCTCCTCTTGCGACCACCGCCTGCAGTGACACTACCAGAATGTCCTTCACTGTAACCACCATCCTGCTCGCTCGCCGTGTTTTGAGAGCTATGAGCACGATTCCGCTTCCGCCTATTTCCAGGTTTTTCTTCCTCATTCAAAAATGCAGAATTCTCAGCACTACCATTCTGTTCACAAGCATCCCCAAGTATTGACTTGGCTTCTTCAACAACCTCCTTCACTGAGTGAGTTTTATTCACCCTAGGCCTAACTCTTCTACCAGGTTTACGCTTTGCCTCTTTGAGATCAGAGCACAGTGAATTTTCCTCAACTTCTAGAGCATTACTGTTAATGTTGCTCTGATCATCACCAGATTGAACCCTCTGACCATCCAAAGAGTCGGTTGCAATCCCAAAGGATTCTGGTTCATTTTCATTGCTCAATATTTGTTTTGGCTGTTCTTTTGAAGTAAGTGATTCCATCAGATTTGGAGAACCATTGAGTTCATTATTTTTGCCTGGTGAGAAACTAAATATCTTCGTGGTGCATTTCCGGAGCCAGGACATGGTTCCAGAACCAGAACCAGGGGACATCTCAGTGTTTAGTCTCTGATGAGAAGCAAATGTAATACCCTCCTTCAAATAATCATCACTTAGTCTAGGCAAAGAAACTGGCTCCACATTGTCTATTATAGGTAAAGATTGATGAAGATCAGAAGCTACAAACTCACGAGTAATCTCTCCACAGGTTTGGCAATCCTTGTGTCTCTCAACAAATTCAATGAAGCGTTCTCTCTCATGGAAGAATTGTTCCCTCTGCTGCTTCAACTTCCTGCTAAGACCAACAAGGTCATCAATGTCTTTTCGCATTTCAAGCTGCTGCCCTTCAAGGTGCTTCTGGTTTGCAGAAGTTTCCTCTTTCTCCTTTTCTATCCTCAGTCTCTCTACTTTCATTTCTTCCATCTCCCTTCGGGCCACTTCCCTCAAGTAAGTAATATTGTTCAGTTCCCTCTCTCTTTCCTCCACAAATGCCTTCTCCCTTTCACCCAGACTGTTCTCCAGCTCCTCTTGCCTCTTCCGCATTTCAGTCTCGAGTTCTGTTTTTCGCAGCTCAAAATCATTAAGCATTTGGGTTTTCTCACTTTGAATTTTCTCATCCATCACTGCTTTCTCGTGCTCCATGCTAGCCGCAAATGAGTCTTTAGCCAGTTTGAGAGCTTCCAATTCCCTCTGAACGTAGTCCTGCGTAGTCCGCTTCTCATTCTCAAACTTTTCCTCTTCTAATCTTCTCATCTTTTCTATCTTTTCCTTTTGTTCAATCACCTCCTCTAGCTCCTTATTAATCCCAGCTCTTTTTTCATCCAGCTCTTCCCACTCCTTCTCAAACTTCTCCCTTTCCTGCTTCAACTCCTCGCCTTCCTTCAAAAGCAGCTCCCTTTGCTGTCTACACTTGTCTATCTCCAGCTTTAGTTCCGACTGAAGGTGCAAATATTCTGACCTCTCTTCTTCAGTTACTTGAAGGCGTTCCCTCTCTTCCTTGAGCTTCAATTGTTGTTCTTCAATCTCAGCCCTTATCTTCTCAAGCTCTGCCTTGAGATTAAGCATGTTCTCCCTATCGGTAAGTATCTCTTTCCTTTCATTTTCCAACTTTTTCTCATCAATTTTGATGGTCTTCTCCCTTTCTTTCAGAGCTTTTGACCTTGATTCAAAATCCTTTTCTTTCTCCTTGAATTTATCCAGTCTCTTTTCATATGCCTGTTCGCGTTTTGCAACCTTCTCTTCCAGGTGATTAACTTCGGCTTCTTTCTTATCCACATCAACTGCCTTGTTTTTCAATTCCTCATCAAAAGCTGTCCTCTTTTGTTCCATTTCCATCTCAAATTCTTGTTTCTTTAAATCAAGGACAGACTTGTGTTCATCAAGAAGTTTCTGAATCTCAACCTGTGGGAATCCCCAAGACAAGACAAGTGCCAACATCATGATTAGATGTTTGATAGGGAGAAAAGAACTAAAGAATATAAGGAAGGAGAAACAAATAGCAGAGGACCCATTGTTTGTTTCTTTCTTTCTTCTTTTTTCTTGTGCGTGTTCGGGCAGTACTAAAAGGTTGAAATTCTCTCCTAGACCACCAACTTAGTAAACAAATAGATTAAGGAATGATGAAATTGCAGAGAGTATGAACTCAACCAGGTTCTTAGACTCACAGTGGATTGAGTAATGCGGGCATAAGACATGAGCACATAGATGTAACCAGTAAACATATCATCACAAGCCACTTTAATGTCATCGAGAAGTACATGTTCATACATCGGATCAGTTGTAAAAAACTTACTCTTTCCCTTGCATCAAGCTTTTCCTCCAACGCCGCTAATTCCTTCTCTTTTACATCTAAACCATTCCGCATGGCATCAGCTTCCTGCTTGAAAATATACAAAATCAACATGGAAATTTCCATCATATATTTGACAAAGTTCAGGATAAGTCACCAATAAAACATCAAAAAAAGAAACTCGCCTTCTCTTTAACAGCTAGGCTATCTAGCCTCTTGCTTATTTCCTCTTCTTTAATTTTCAAAGCAGAATTAGCTTCGTCAATACTCTTCTGTGCCTGTTCAAAGTCATTCTGTTTCTGCTTAAAGATCATGTCCGTTTCATTTGCCCTCTCCTCCCTTTGGTTGAGCAGCCTTCGAACTTCATCAAGCCTCTCTTCTCCCTCTTTTAATTTCTTTTCCCAATCACGCAAGTCTTCTCTCTGTTTAGATAAAGAACTTTCACGTGCCTCGCGTCTGAGAAACAATAACTTTACCACTTAAAAACAACAGAAATATTTCATGACAAGATCTAATTATCCTTAACTCAGCAAATGCAAGATTCAGTGAAATGAAGATAAAGGTCATGAGCCTTGTGCATACTCTGCATTGAAAGATAAACGTTCCCTTCGAATTGCATTTTCTCGAGCCTCCACCTCATGTGATTTTCTTTCAAGCTCTGAACTCTTTCTGCTCACCTCAGCTAGCTTGGCATCAGCAGCATGCACTTTGGCTTCTACCTCTAAAGATTTCTCTTCAATTGAAGCCATGAGGGCATTAGCTTCAGCTAACTTTGAATCAGCTGTAAACTTTATTTCTGCATATTCTGAGTGCATTGCCCTCAAAGACTTCTCTAGCTGCAGCAATCACAAGGGCATTCAAAATAACCATTGACTACATAAAAATAGATTCATTCTCGAGCACACCCAGGGCCAATAAAAAGAAGTCTTATGCAAGGACAAGATGCTTAGTTATATACTCGTCCCCCCTCCCCCAAAACAACCCCAACCTAACACATGTATGACAAAGTACCATCAATTTCATATCCACATATCATACCATTAATGGGTGTAAACCATTTAGAAAACAAATAGACAATGTAGAGGGTCATACAAATCCGGTAACACAACAGACACATGAACCATAATAACTAACTATAACCTGGCTCAAAATCAGGAAGGCATAAGCCCTTAAGCTATTGCATGTCAACATTTAGGGTCTTTTTCATGGTCTTAACAGTCCGATAAACGAACTGTCACAGTGTATAATCTAGTATCAGGTGTTTTTCTATCAAAAACTCTGAACCTCGTATTTCACGTGCCCCCTCAACAGTTAGAACTACAATCTAAGTGTGTTTACGCTTTCAAGATCGAAAGAGCAAGACTCATCTTTAGTTCTGTAAAAAATGGGAAGCCCAGTCTCTCTTTATCAGGTTAGCACAAATTAGTGGTAAAGAGGAAAACCCATTTAAGTAAATAGTTTGCTTATTATTAGGATACAAAATCCTAGGACACACGTTCCTTCTTTGGGAAATAGGAATCAACCATCGATGATAATAGAATAAGCCTATAACCTAGGTGAACTAGGCCATTAATTTGCCGACTCTTTGCCTAATCGTTTGGCCAAAATATAGACCTCTTGCCCAAATGGATCCGTAGTCATCAGCTTAATCTGTTCTTTTTCAAGAGAGTACCATGAGGACAAACAAGCCAAACCAATAATAGTAATAGCAACAACAATAATACTCGTCTTCCAGTTACTAAATTGTTTAGCTACACGAGGTCGTGGGATGGTACGGGCGTCTTTTTGGTCAACTGTCATCAGTGAATAAAAACATACACTTTTTCAACATCAAACGCCTCCTTCAGAAGTTTTTCTTTAACCAACTTCAATGCCGATTCAATTGTTGCGTTCAACTTCGCAATGTCTCTGTTCCATATTGATATGGTTTACATACACCCAAACATTCATTTTAAACCTTGTTTTGAATCAAATAGCTAATTTGTGTATGGTAATCCCTATTCAAAACAACCAAGCACACAATGCTACATATCTTGAACAGACTATATTAAGGGACAATTACTCTTCCGCAAGTCATTGCACTTGATTCTTTAAGACATGCATCATACTCATACAATCAGAATTAGACCACATCCGATAATCAAAAGTACTTCCAAATTCAAAGGGAAAGAAATTCAAGAAAGGAAAGTCGAGATCATACATCGAGGGCACATTGCTTCTCTACACCCAAAGCCTTCCTCAAACTCTCTTCTCGCTTCTCAATCTCAGTTACTGCAATCAAATGTGCAGCTTGTTCTCGTTTAAGTGTATCCATTGCATCTTGTAGAGCTTCCTTCAGCTCCTCATACTTTGTAGTCCATTCTTTTTTCTCAATCAGAAGGATGCCCATATTGTATTGATAGTCAAAAAGCTGCTCACAAAATCATTCAAACAGATAAGAATCCCACAGCGTTCTATTCACTTGCACCCCAAACCAGATTACCCAAAAGGAAGTCCAAATACGTGAAACATCAAAATAGTTACAAAAGATCCAAAACTAAAGATGCGACAGGCACCAGGGCTTTTGCAATATCATATAATGAAAGAATGACCTGAAGCTTAATTTGCAGAAGATACATGTAACAAGCCAAAGCAGTAAACATGAACAGCATTGAATCTTAGGGTCACATCACATTCTGCAACAAAAACCATTCAAACTGACCAAAAAACCTGGAGAATGGGGAACCACCGATATTTGGGCATAACCTCAAAAACCGACAGAGGTAGAGGTTTTCATTGTCAAGAACTTCTCATCAAATTCAAAACAAGTAGGTAACTTTTTTACGTCATGCCCTATGACACCCTATCCTCACACGGAAGTCAAGACGCCACAATTCGCGTCACTTCGAGCAGAACTCTGAGTCTTACCAATGGATATCTTTCCTGATTTAGATGTCTATTACAAATTTACGATCAACCATATAAAATTTGCAACAAATTACGTACTCCCTCCGTCCCGCAAAGTTTGTCACTTTCACTATTCCAGCCCTATGAAAAAATTGATTATTTCTTTTAATCTGTAATGTTTTATATAAACAATATGGATCTCGTTTGATAGATTTCAATTAGATCTTTTGAACAAAGTTTTGAAAATCACATAAAACGTTATGAATTGAAAGATATAGGCAATTTAAAAATGGCACGCACTCCCGAAAGTGTCAAACTTTGCGGGACGGAGGGAGTATTAGTATTAAATTTTCTACAGGTTCATATGTGTAGTCACAAAATCAAATATACAAATAAGAGCAAATGAGTTTGATCATTGGCAAATTAAAAGTAAAATATATGAGTGCAAGCTAAAGCTTCTAAATTTGAGCAGACATGCCTTAAGGAAAATCTCTAAGATAACCGCACTGTGTCCAGTTTTGGACTCATCCTTGGTGTTTCCAAGAGAAGTTAGAAATAAACTCCTCAACTCTTGCTAGTATTGTAACAAAAGGAGATGAACTGCTGAAGTTAAGAGACTTGGGCAGGGAAAAAAAAAAGAATTTAAGTTTTTATTTTGTGCCTTTGTGGTATTCCTTCCCAGCAAAGTCTGAACGACTAGGAGTGGTGGACAGGGTAAATCTTCTTGGTTTTTAAACTGTTGATATGAGAGGGGGAAGAAAATTAGCATAGCTGAGATCACATTCTAGCAGATTCGATGTAAAACATTTAGGAAACTTCAGTTCATCCAACAGATCCTTCTTTTACTTTGAAGTTATTTTGTCAGAGGCTCCATCCAAGGTTGCATTTGGAGGTAGCATGTGGCAAGGGACGTACCATTTCCAACATTATTTGGAGGTGGCAGTGTGATATGTTTCTTATACAAGCAAGACAATATTGGGGGCCCAAGGAATGTGTCACGTTCGTCGCACTCTAGAATGGGGAACTGAGAATGGGTAGAGGATAAAGAAGGCTTGTTGTTTCCCTCGCAAAGCACCTACAAGAAATGCACACTTAATGCATAATAGCTCTTGCAAGCCTGACCAAATCACCAAAATTTTAAAATTCTCACCTTGTAGATTTCCGGAACTGAATGCTACTACGATTTTTCTCCACTCCACTCTCCTCTATCGAATACTCAAGCTACATCAATAATACAATTTCAATTGCAGAGTCTTAAAGGTGCCCAGACCCAAAAGATGTCAATTATACTCGAAATCCAACAGCAACTCAACCACCTTCGCCGCAATACAACCCCTTCCCACCTAAGTCACATAATACGTGTGCACGTGCATGAGCAGTAGCGCGACGGTGAAAGCGTCTTTTATATGTAACCCAAAGTACTAAAATTCGTGATAGAAAGAATTAAGAACCCAAAGTACTAAAATTTGCGAGAACAAGGATTAAGAACGCAAGCGCAGAGCAAGGACTGAGAGCGGAAGCGGAGGGCCCTATTGAAGGGTTATGTGACTAACAAGAGACACTGACCATCTAGACTCTGGCAGAAGCTTCTCAACTAAATACAAAGAATCTCATCAATTTTTTAGGACCCAAGAAGTACTTACAAAGTTTCAATAACAGGAATAAACCCAATTTTCTACCAACCCTAATAATAAATAGGAGCACTAAAAAGCCAGATAATTATCAAAGCAAAGACACTTAAAATAACGAACAACTAAAAAAAACCATACAACGTACGATATTAATTATTAACTCACCTCGTTTTCAAGCTTTGAAATCTTGTCAACCACTGAGGCCGCGTCTTCTCCATTTTCGCCCAGAAACCCCACCGGAGGAGGAGGCGTCGGCGGAGAGTCAAGAAAGGCCACACTTTTACCCTTAGGGTTCGAATTAGGGTCTGAACCGGTACCCGACCCGTTCTTCTTGGCCGGCTCGGTTCTCGGAGTGAGCGGCCAGCCGGACCACACCTTCCTCTGAGGCGTAAACATGGCGCAAATTCAAAACCCTAAGTTTACAGATCGCAGATCCACCCGTGGCAAATCTAACAATTCAAACTCTAGGCCACAATTCAAACGCCCTAATATAGACAAAAAAAAAAAAAAAAAGAAACCCTTAATCGTCAGGCGAGTAGTTGAGAAGAAACGAGAATCATGGCCGGACGTGAACAGAATTCCTAAATTCCGGCCAATTGCAGCGGTGAAATCCGTTAAACGTCTCTCTCTCTCTTTCTCTCTCTAGTTTCTCTCACTTCGCTTTTTCAGAGCCACCTTTCGGTCTATGCGTATATCACTCACGTTCCAACCTTTTATTTTAGTGACCCGACAGCAATTCCTTCGTACTGTTTTACCTTTCTACCCTTACCTTTTTCCCTTTTTGCCCATATTCTGGCCGTTCAAAGGGGTGAAATGGGAATTCAACACGCGGCCGCCTTTTGAACTGAACGTGGGGCTTTCAGGAGTGTACTTTTACAATGACGGAATTGCCCAGGGTGGTGGGAGCTGGACACAGTAGTAGAGGCTCCTGGGAAGTGGTAGGGAGCAGGGGTGTTTTGGTAAATGGAGTGGTAAGAGAATATGCCAAGGAATTGAAAAGCCACGATGTAAAAGGGTAATGAATTGTAACTTGTGACATGGGGAATTGAAGGGCATGAGTTGGATTGTGAAGAAGATAAGCATCTCTTCTTGTGTGTTTCTTTGTCCCGTGTGCTTTTGGTTAGCTTGGCACCCCATCATTGTGGGAGTGTAATGTATCACCACCTCTCTTTTGTGTTGGAAAAGAGAAATAAATAGTAAATAAGTCTGTTGCTTCTAGCTCAGTTAGTCGTGTATCAGTATTCGGTGGTAGAATCATGATTTGAACTTAAATGTGACACTCAAAATGATCAATGTACCATCGTTGTCGTAAAAAAATATTCAATTTGTCAAACCGAGAAAATATAAAGGATGTGTTTTTAAAATCAAAAGAACTCGTTGATATTTGGTATGTTACGGAAGGAAAGTAAGAAATTCTTTTAACCAAAATGCATTTATTTTAGTTCTTGTTTTGCGGATTGGACAATTTTTTTGGCATGGATGAGTATTTACTGCTCAAGAAGCACACATGTTCGAAAATTAATCATGCATAATAGCCCAAAAAATACATGTATTGGTGGGAGGTTGGGACCCGGAGTTGACTCATGGCATGGGCCCCCCTTAATAGTTCCGCTTTTGCCAAAACATTGGTGTTGAGAGGTTTGTGGTTCGAGCTAATAGAACATGATCAATACAAGTCGACTTAATCTAACTTAACTAACACTAACATCCTATCGTTTGGTAAAATAAATAAATACGATATGTGGGAGGGGAGAGATCAATTTGGTTGCCTTTCTTCTTGCGATGTTCTAACCAAAGGTACTCATACAAGCACATCAATTATAGTAGCTATTTCAAGTATCATGGGGCATTTTCATACTTATGATATAACAAATAAAGTAATGTGTATGACTCACCTTTCTACTAATGGCGAGTTGTTGTCATTTATTTAACTATAAAAATAACCTAGGCAATGCCATTTGGTACCTCAAGGTATTCAAGAAAAATCGTTTATCATGAATTGGTAATGATAACAATAAAGCATTCAATCATGGTTTCCTAATATTGATCTCTACCCATAATAATTGGGAACCAGATCCTCTGTTTCCAAATTTCCCTGTGCCTCTGTTGCAAGGGATTATGAGCCGTTGGATCACACAAATTTTTAAAACATAAAAACAAAATTTGTGTGATCCAACGGTCCAAAATCCCTTGCAACAGAGGCACAGGGAATTTTGAAACAGAGGATCTCACACCTAATAATTGACACTGTGGTAGTCACTTGACAATCAAATGTCATCTACAAGTTCCTGTGTTGGGTCACTTTTTACAGGATTTTGATCAGTGGCGACGCCACAGCCAAGGGAGTGGGGTCAGGCGACCCCAAGGGACAAAAAAAAATTATTATTATTATTATTATTACACTTAAATTTTACCAAAATATATAAATAACTCCATTTGTATTAATGGCGACACCACACCGGATAATTTTCTAAACTTCTAAAGGATAGGATGGTATGGGTTAGTACTTAGTCGAGTAGCTCCTTCATAAGGACTTGAACTCCGGACCTATCCCTTTGAAGGGAAAGTAATGAACCAACCACGCATGTCGAGTTTTAAATGTGATTTTCGTTGGAACTAGATTTTGAATTGCCATTATTAATGTATATAGCATATAATTCGAATTTTTTTATATAATCTAGCTAAGTATTGAGTTTCGCAAAAATTTTATATAATTTTTTATATAATCTTGTTGTGTCATGTTGTGCCCGTGTCAGCACATCTCCGAGTTTTGTCAATTTTTTTTTGTATAATCTAGCCAAATTTCATCGATTTTTTTTTTTGTATATTTAATAACTATAGTTAGGGGCGGAGCCAGGATTTTGGTTCAGGGGGGCAAGAATTAGACGTGTTCGGGGGGTGCAAGGATTTTGGTTCGGGGGGCAAAGAAAAAAATCAAAGAGGGGTCAATTAGCAATTTTGTGAGGCATACTAGTAAAATCCCTATAGAAATTTGGGGGTCAGGAGGGTCAACTGACCCCTCTTGTCTCCATGTGGTTCCGCCCCTGACTATAGTTATATTGACTTATTAAAAAGTATATAGCATATAATTCGAATTTTTTTGTGTAATCTAGCCAAAATGCACTTTGCTTGATTGGGTATCAATAGTATAGCTCTTGATTACATCTGATGATCAGCTCATGTTTATGGTAATTTATTTATCGAATTTGGCAGGGAGATAACAACTCTGATAACGAGGAGGAGGAGGAGGAGAAACGCCGCCACCGCCGCCGCCACCACCAGCTCTATTGGTGTCCCCTTTACTTTCTACTTTCTTGTTGGATGTTATTGATTAGTTGGGATTTCATTTCTGGAACCTTATTTCATAGCAACGGTTACATGGATCTCGCTTTGTTTTGATCATTCCTCGCGTTTTTATTTTGTTTTGTTTTCTTTTGAATTGCGTTTGGTTCTCGACCCATCCAAATTCAACCCACCTACTCTCCACTCATATTGAACTCGCTCATAACCCATGTCAACAAGGATGGAGTCAGGGAGGGGCAAGTAGGGGCAGTCGTCCCCCCTACGTCTTAAAAAATTCGTATTATTACATTGGAAAAAAATTTATCATCAAACTATATAGTCTCGTCCCCTCTCTGTTTTTTCGTTAAAGAAAATTATAGTAACAACTTTATTATTTATCAAGCTGTGAAACAACTTTGTACTAAAACTGGTTTTAATGAGGTTTAAACCCAATTCTTTTAAACAAAACAACGCCCAAAATTTATAACCCAACTCATTTTAGGGACTTAAGGCCCGTTCACTTTTAAAAACTAAGGCTCACTGAAATTTCAAAAGCCCAAAACTCTTTAACATGGTCTGTGGACATCAAAGTAAAAATTCATATCGTTGTCTTGATTTTAATTTTTTTTATTGTGTATATCCGTCCCCCCTACGCCAAAATCTTGGCTCCGTCCCTGCATGTCAACCCACTCAAACCCAGCTGAACTCACCCATTTGGGAAATTATGAAATCATTTTACATCCGGTTTCCTTCATTTCTTTTTTCTTTACTCCGTTTAGTCCTGATGGAATAGTGCCACATAAGTCAAATTCGAACTACCTTTAGTAAGGGTGAAAATATAAGCGAGGAAATCGAACCGATCAGAAGGAAAAAAACATCGAAAAATTCAGGGTTCGGTCGGTCTAAGTTTGGTCCTTGTCGATTTTGATTTTCGAAGATTAAAAATTTTCGATTCGGTCTTGATTACTCAAGAATACTCTCGAACCGAAAATTAAACCGATAGAGGTTGTTTTCATATTTTAGTACCTCTTAGAGGGTTTTGATATTTTACTAATCTTCGATAGGGGTTTTGATATTCTCAACCGTGAAAAATCCGAAATAAATCAACCAAATCAAACCATCATTAAAAATTGAGATTCGCAATAAACCAACCAAACCGGCGTCTTGAGATCCCCAAAATATTTGTATTGACTTATTAAAAACTATATAATATATAATTAGAAAATCCATCATTAAAAATTATTTTTTTTTGGTATATTCAAAATTAGTATTTGTTGTGTCGTGTCCTGGGCCGTGCCGTGCCCTTGTCGTGCCCGTCTAGACCGTGTCATGCCGTGCCCAACCCAGTTATGTGCCATGCCCATCCAAAACCGTACTCTTGCCGTGTTATGCCACATTTAAACGTGTCGTGCTGTGCTATGCCCGTGCCAACCCGACCCGTTTGACACCTCTAGTGACACGGTGAGTTTTATGGTGAATTTGGATAGACTTGGCAAGCGCTGGTTTTGAGGGGAGGTTATTCTGGAGTTTTGGAATAAACTTGGCGGGCTGGTATTTTTGCAACCATGGTCTTCAACTACATTTCCGCACTCGTCATTGTTCCCAGTATCGAATTTGTGATGACATGGAAGATCGACGTAAGGGGTGTTCCACTAAGGTGGTTTTTTGAAAAAAATTAGTTTTTCACGGTTTTTTATATGATGTATTGTGAGAGAATGACCTGTCTCGTTTTTTGAAAAAAACAGTTTTTTGTTAGTGGAACACCCCCTAACGTCGTATGTGAATGTGTAAGTGCCACATTGGAACAATTGGGCGAGAACAAAAAATTATACATCAGCGGCGGATTATTGTATGCTACAATAGCATTTGTGTTCGCAATTGGAGAGCTTGTATGGATGAGAGAGAAAGATATGCATATTGGATTTCATGACGCGATAGGAGCTATCACATGTATAAAATTTATCTTGTTCTTCAATATTTTTCAATGTGTAATGTAATGAATATACCATGTTTTTATATTGACGTCTAAATGTACCATGTTCATCAAAATTGATTCTTACATGGGAGTAGTAAAAATAAGTAAGAAACACTATACATGGTAAAAATTAGATCTTACAGTGTAGATCTTTCAAATAAACATGCTAAGGATTATGAATGTGATTCATGTTAAACATGGTATATCCACGGTTTTGAATTTTTCCCTATTTTCAATTTGAAATAGTCAATCAAATTTCCCTTAATTAGGAAACTACATTTATATAAGTCCTAATCAAATTTCTCTTAATTAGAAAACTATAATTACATATATTGTAATGCGTATCGTTAAAAAAGGGTACACATGATACTTCACAATTAAAAATAATGGAAACATAACCGTTCAAAATGATCAGTATGAAAACTTACAACGCCCTATGAGAAAGTACCAATATTTAAGTACCCAAAAAAAAAAATCGGAATATACTTCCATATTGGTTAATTTTTTTTTAACTGATAAATATTCTTATACAATATTCAAAGGGTAAAATCTAAAACGATACCCGATACTATACCAGTACCAGTACATACCAAACCAATAGAAAAACGGTATCACTATTGATATGATGTTGAGAACCTTGGGCCTAATGACTAGTGTGAGTGAATCCTGTCTTGGTAAAAAAAAAAAAAGCAAGATTGACTTTGTTACCTTCCCAAAATTTACACATTTTCCGAACGGTCATCTCATCATCACATTCCAATTTCCCTTTTTACGAAGCAACTTGTCACGGGATCTCAGATTTGTAGAAGGATCTCGATGGGAAAAAAATTGAAAGGCAATTATAAAGCTATCTTTTTCTCTCCCATGTTTTTCATTTCCCTTTGCATGTCCCTCCACAAATCTTCAGATCCATTCACTGTGTAAAGTGTAAACCTTTGTTGTTTTTTTATTTTTATTTTTATTTTTTATAATCAGGTGTTCAGGCTAACTAATGTAAACTTTTGTGTTCTTGCTTAGTTCTAGGCATTTCACTAGTGGCGGAGGCATGTGTAGGCTAGTGTGTGCAGGCCCGGCCCTGAGATTTTTGTGGCCCCAGACAAAAATGTAAAACCGGGCCTCATGTTTTTCGTAAAAGACAAAAGTGAGAGAACCGACATTTAACTTCAAATGATAGATACTTTGTTGTATATATAGATATATAGTTTGTGTTGTACGATAAAACATAATTTTCGGTCATAGTTGTTTATTGTTATTGCAACAATCACAAAATAATTGAAATTGACAAATTGATGTGAACATTTTACGAATGCGCATGAAGTTTTTTATTTATTTTTACCCTAATGATGACACCGACCAAATATTTTGAAGAAAGTTGACAGATAATATGGATGCAATGGAAGTATATATTCACAATTGAGTTCTTATAATAGGAACAGAAGAAAAGGCCAAAAAAAAAAAGAAGAAGAAGAAGAAGGAAGAGAAGGAAAAAAATGAAGTTTTTTATTTATTTTTACCCTAATGATGACACCGACCAAATATTTTGAAGAAAGTTGACAGATAATATGGATGCAATGGAAGTATATATTCACAATTGAGTTCTTATAATAGGAACAGAAGAAAAGGCCAAAAAAAAAGAAAAAAAGGAAGAAGAAGGAAGAGAAGGAAAAACAAGCTTGCATGCAAAAAGAGAAAAGAGGCCCAATTGTAAGATTCGAACCCGGCCATTACTCCTGGAAGGGGGGGAGTTTTCCGCTATGCCAAATACACTCCTCTGGTTATAGTTGTGCTGCATTATTTATTTAATACGTAACCACGTATATATACCTATTGGGGGCCCCAATTTTGGGCTAAATGTTGGGGGCCCTAGGCCTAGGCCTACTGGGCCAATGCCCAGGGCCGGGTCTGAGTGTGTGCGCAGGTTCACACTGGATATATATGTATATTGCATTTGTAAAAATAAACATATTACAAGTTCAATCGTAATATCATCTTTAAAAATTAAAAAAAAAAAAACTTATTGTGGATGCTGCCGCGGGACCCTCGACTTCGCCGATTTGAAAATTCGATTTGATTTTTGGAGTCGCCACCCGGGTTTGCGGAAAATAACCCGAGAAACCATTTTTTGACAAAAACATGACTTCCGTGCCATTATTTCGAAAAAGAAGTTTGCGACTGGTCATTTTAGAGAAACATTTGGGTTTGGAGCCAGGTTACGAGAGGGGAAGGATTTTACGGCATTCCGCTCACCCGACACAAGATCGGTCTCTACTTTAATATTCATGGGATTTTTGTAAAATATTTTATCATGAAATTTTATTCAATAATCAAGCAAATAAAGTACATAAAATGATGATAATAAAATGCAACAAAATAATCTAAAATCCAAATTAATAAATTAATTCTAATTTACAGAGAATTAGGGCGCCCCAAATAAGAGAGAATTAGGGCACCCTAGTTCAAAATAATTACTAAAATTTATTTTCCCCTTTATTTTGATTCTGGTGTTATCTTTTGAAAAATTATTTTTAGCAATTTTAAAATGGTTTTTAATTTAAGAAAAATCATGATTTGAAAAGAGAGATTATTGTTTCTTCATAAAGGAAAAGTATTTAAAGAAAATATTTTAAATTGGGGAAAATAAATTAGAGTGATTATGAAATTATTTAAACGACAAGAAATAATAATTTTGATCTTGTTTTGTTTTGAAACATAATTTTACTATTTAAAATAAATAAAATGATAAAAATTATGAACTGGAGTGCCCCAATTTGGGCAGAAGTAGGGTGCCCCAAAAATTTGGGAACTAGGGAGCCCTAGTTATTTAAATTTTAGAAAATTTCGTAATTTTTTTTGATAAAACAGATTTTATTCCTCTTTTATTACATTTCCAGTATATATTACTGGGATGTAAGATTTATGAATTTTCCCTCAGGATTTCAATTTCTTACCTTGAATTTTTTCTTGAAATGCACCCTTTTGATCTTTTGCTTGCAAATGATGGAAAGGTTGTGAATGCTTGCTGGGTTTAGAGTTCAGCAAAAGTGTAGGACAAACTCGGTTTCACAGTGACTCTAGGGTTTAGGGAAAATTTTCAAGATTGTAATGGATTTTGGAGGATTCTGGGATGGAGCTTTGATGGAGTTTCGAAGGAGGCTGAGGAGAGTATTAGTAACAGGAAGGAGGAAGAAGAAAAATGGCAGAGGAATAAGGTAGTAATGTGTTGGGAATATTTTTGGATTTTTGAGGATTTTTAGAAGGTTTTCGATGGTATTTTGGGGGAAATTAGAAAGGTGGTGAAGGAGGATGATAGTAGCTGCAGCAACAGGGAGCAGAAATGGGAGAATAGAAAGGGGGAAGTTCCTCACGTTTTTGTGCATGGAATGGCTTATATAGACTTGAAAATGGATAAAAACGTTCAAGGGGTTTTAAAAGGGTAAGATGGAACATTTTCCCTGGTTTTTCGTTGAAAATCTCATGCAGAAAACACCATAATGTGATTCCCTGCAGATGCTTCTGCATGGTTATCATTTTAGGGGAATCGAGCGCCCTAGTTGGGTAAAAATTGGGGCGCCCTAGTTTGATGGGAACTCGGGTGCCCTAGTTGGATGGGGATTAGGGTGCCCTAGTTGGATAGGAATTTGGGTGGATTAGTTGAATATGAATTTGGGTGGATTTTGGGTTTACTTTGGTGGTCTAGGCTATTCAGGTGCATTTCAAGATCAACTTTATGGTAATTACGGGTTTATCCTCATCATCAGGAAGGTCGGCAGGCCATGGTCTGAGTTTTCGAGTAGCGCAAATTGGGGTGTCTACACTTATTTAATGTTCTTGGGGCGCCATTATGTGATGTCACAATACCCTTTCTCTCTATATATTTATGTGAGAATCAAGACTCAATGAATGGGTCTCACATGTTTATCTTCGTAAATCTATCAATAAGTGAAGATAATTCGTTGAGAATTACATGTCGAATTATTTTACTTGTGAAAAACAAGAAATTGTCTAAAACATAAAATTATTTTTATTCTTCTCCATAGCTATTTTATATAATGTAATAGTTAAAAAAAAGTTTTTTCAAATAGTAATATATGTTGAAGAAAAGTTTAAAAGAAAACCAAGGCGTGTTCGCTTCATAGATATTCTTTTCCCACAACAAAGAGGTGTACATGGATTGTGCCTAGCTAATACAGATTCCTAGCTACACCACTGCATTTCACATCCAAAAATAAACCGAAATCAGGTATGTGTCTGTCAGCTCAAAAAATGGTGTTGCAAGATAGCCAAAAGATGCAGCTGCTGCCGTTGAAAAAAGAAGAAAAAAAAAGATAGCTAAAGATCCCAATCACTCTACGATATTCAAACTAAGAAAACTCAATGATATCCAAACTAAGAAATCATGGACACGGACAAAATTGTCACATAAGTTCAATAAATCCGTTGTCTCACACCCACAAGGGAAAACAGGCTCGTCACAACACTGGAAATACATCCCACCCGGAGAGGCGTGAAAATCGCGCTCTACACTGAGTCAGGTAAACAACAAAAATCCTAAATACTCCAATGAATAATCGGCTGAGGCAAATAGCATTATTCCAGATCCCCCAAAGAAGGTAAAGCGTGCGATTGCCATAAGTACTTCATCATACCATGCTCATCTCGTGATAAGGATTCGGTTTAAGCAGACACAAAATTGAAGGAAGATCCATGACTGCTAACAGAACTCTATATCCACAAGTGTTCCCTCCGGTATTCTCGAACAATGACGGGAACACTAGTTGGCGGAACCTGAAGGAACCACAAACAGAAAAACATATTAAGATGATGAGCGAATGCATAACGGCCAAATTTGACTCATGGTACCATCAGGAAGGGAAATTTCAACCAGGATAGTAATCCCAGAACAACTTATCCCGAGGGCATTTTGGACCTAGAGAGTTGGTCCATGAGAAGAGACAGGAGAGGGGGATGGAACACAGGATAATAATCCAAACATGACCGGTCCCTCCCCTTTCCCAAG
Organism: Vaccinium darrowii; assembly: GCA_020921065.1. Lineage (NCBI taxonomy): Eukaryota > Viridiplantae > Streptophyta > Magnoliopsida > Ericales > Ericaceae > Vaccinium > Vaccinium darrowii. The sequence goes on along the minus strand of CM037158.1, from coordinate 9,969,347 downwards.
TAAGTTGGAAAGACAACAACATAGGAAAAGAATTGTCCTCCTATATAAAAGCACCGCATATTCAAGTGTTAGATGGAGTCTTTTATTCATCCCCCTGTGTACTTGCGCCAAATAGATATGGTAAGAATAATGGTATTCGATATGTGTTGAACCCCTTTTCTTGTAACTGTTGTGGTATATAATGAAGAAGAAAGTAATGTAAAACACCAAAGATGAATTTCTAGCCTACCACGTGGAAAGAATGTAGAAATCCGTTTGTCCCCTAAAAACCCTTTCATACATTCTAAATGTACATCAAATTAAGATGTGGTGTGTTTCCCAAATGATAAAATCAACTTATTTGCTAAAATCAGCCTTGATTTTAGCAAATAAGTTGATTTTAACTTCCCTTGCTACAATCTTGGATACACATCCATATATCCTAAAGATTTAGGATTGGGGGAGATCCAAGGGCAAAACACACCCAATTTGATACTCCCCCTCGATTCCACATCAAGGAACCAACATCATTTAAGCTACGACAAATCTCCATTCGTAGTCCCCTTGTATCAATGTCCCAATGAGAATCTTTAATAGGCACACAAGCTAAAGTTGCAAGGTTCTAGGCTAGGCGTGACAAGCCACACCATAGAAATTCAATGCTGACATGCTGTCATGCATTCTTGTTGGTCAAATCTGATATAATAAAACTGACAACACAGAATATTAAGCCACGACTCACGAGTCACATCTAAAACAAGAGTCACACTTACCATGCCATAATCAGTGATAATCATTGAGACATAATCTGAAGGAGTTGCATCATAACTGTCATGATGAAAACAAAATGTGAGACTGCCTTATTCGTTGGTGCATATTTTGTAGATTAATCATAATATACTGCTTACATCAGATTAAGAAGCTGCAGATTTTCACTAGTAGCGCAATCATCCAAATAGTTTATTTCCTTTCTACCTAGAACCTTTGAAATGGTATCTGGATCTCCTGCAACAAATAAACCAGAATCATTAAAGGTTGGGGAAACAACGCATAAGTAGTAAAAATTAGGAAAATCTCCATCGTCAGCTAATGAAAGAATTCATACCGAGTTCATTAGAGCAAATTGAATCAAGCTGCACCCTCTCATGAAATTTATATGCTTCGCAACATACCAAGACAGGAACATGGAATTCATGAGCAACCATAGCAACACATGCAGTTCCAACCCTTGAATAGACTGTACCATTGGACAATATTGACGAAGCTCCCAAAAAAACTCGAGTGACTTCATGCATCATAAAAGAAACAGCATTTATATGAGTATATGTGCAGCTAAGGCCCTTTGCTATCAACCTACGAAGCAATAGCCTCCCTTCAAGCTTTGGACGCGAATCAACAATCACAATGCGGAACTGTTTACCAAGCTCGTGGGCATGCAATAGTATCATTTCAACAGCTGAGGATGAGCCATAGGTGAGAAGAACGTCCCCATCTCTGATTTTCGTTACTGCATGTCTAACTATCACCCTATCTGCCAGTATTATTTTCTCACTTATAAAACGATCGATATCTGACACGAGAGTTGCTTTTGCTTCGGATTCAGAAAGACTCAAAGGTAACTTGGCAATTCTAGTCTTAAGAAACCTAATCGCATTTCCCATGCTGATTGAAAGGGGTCTGCATTCAATAAGATATGAAACGTAACAGTTAAGTTTTGCAGTGAAGTCTCTCACAAGAGCCTTTTCGGGAGGTGTTGAGTAATCTTTAATCGACTCTTGAAATGCTTGAAGCATTGCAATACAACGAGCATTGCCCCCAGATATGTCTCCATCTAAATACCTTAAACCAACCTGATAACAGATCAACAGCAATAGTCAGAATGAAGCATGTAAAAATACAACATTTTTTATTCGCAATTCCTAATCTAGATCTAAGGTCCTAACTCCTAACTATAGCTTTGTACATGTTTGGTCATTGACGAAGAATCCTCAGTCCCCAATCTGGTTCAAGATGCAATACACTCGTGTGGAAGCCAAACAATGCACAATTTGAGCAATGAGTGGTTGTGATTTAAGTATTCAGTCACAATAATAGTTCAGTGCATATATGCAATGTTAAATAATATGTTGCTAGGGAATACCTTGTAAACAGCAGGATGAACAGGGTCAAGCTGAAAGAACTTTGATTCAAGCTCAGGGAGCCTTGTCCCGTGTTCATATTGAGGTAAATGCCTAAACAGTTCAACTCTGTTTCTAACTTCAGTTTGTTTGACAACTGCCCGCTTTTTGGCTTTCTCCACGCGGCTCTTATCATCAAATTGCATGCGTGGCTGGGGAACATCTTTCTTCCTGTCTTTGTCCTGTGGACGATCACACCCTTTTTTATCAGGAGCTGCAACAGAGGAAATGTCGCTCTTTTGTGGAGCTTTTGCAGCTTTAGCTAGTTTTACATTCACAGTGGCCACTGCCCCAGAAGCTACCACAGGTGCCTTACTTCCTTCACCTGCACAAACATATTTTTCCAAACCAAACACGACAAAGTGTTAACACAATTTATCAAACCGTTATCAAGTGGAGACGGCTGATGACAGTTGTACCCTAAGTGCTAAGAAAACATGGTCCATCCGAATTGAAGCACTTCTGAAAAAGCATTTAGAACTTAAGAAGATAAGAAACCAAAAGCTTATTTGTCATCCCACTGATAACATCTCGGAATTAAAGTTTTCTGCCACTACATCTCGGAATTAAAGTTTTCTGCCACTTCCTCATTCTGGCCCCAGTAGTAAGGGGATCATAATGGGAAGGAGGGGGTTCTGGTTTCTGCTACTTCCCCTTTTGGGACCCTGTGGTAGGTCGGACCACAAATATAAATTGTTTGAGTACAGGAGCTTCTAAGAAATCTCAATATTCAAATGAAGGCTCAGCAGTGACATTCATAATAATTATATAGAACAAAAGAAAAGAAAGGCACCTTTTGCAGCAGCTTTTGCAGCCCGCTGAGCCTCTTGAAGGGCACGTCGTTCAGCCTTGGAGGGTTTTTCTTTCAGAGGCTTTGAAGTAGCAGATCCTTCATTTTGCATTTCAAGTGATGGTCCTCCATCTTTTTCTGCAAATGAAGCTTTCGAATCTTTTTTGTCAAGGAAAGCTGCATTCAATAGGAAAATATCTAATCAAGCTACTCCCAGCAAAAGAACCAAGTTGAGTATGACTACATGCTAATGTACATAGGCGTTTTACTTCTTTAAGGTTTTCACTATCCCTTTTCTGCTTTGAGAAATATATCAACTAGAATCTAAAACATGAGAATTGAAGGAAACTCTAAAGTCTAAACTGTTACCTATCCTGAGATTGCTTCTGTCCGGTCAATAGAAGTATTACCCACAAAACTCAACTCAAACAATCCTATAATTCCATCAACTTGGCTGATTGGGGTTGACAATGAGGTCCTCTTGTAGCAAAGACCAACATAACCATGATCATCCATTTCATCAGAATATCTAAAACTGTTATAATTTCATACTAAAAACTTAATTCAGTTTCATACTAAAAACTTAATTCAGTTTCGCAATGCTTGTGGTGCTTTCAGTAAAACACAAAACACTGACAATCTAAGACTTTCTATGACATCATCCCTGTACATTATAAATATGCCAACTGCCAAGTTTTATAACATGCCCTTTTTGCCCTCACTGTGCTTCGAACCTCGTTCAACCGCCAATTAGTTTTGGAGAGTAGGGGCCATTTTTTCAACTGCAAAGACTACCCACCATCTTCTCATATCTCTCTTCTTCTTCTTTTTTGCTGGGGCAAAAGCCGCAAAAAATAAATAAATCAAAAGTGCAAAGGCCCTGCAAGAATATCTTGTGACCAGTCCAACTACAGCAATTTTAACAGACGACAACTATGAGCAACTTATAAACAACCCAGGATAAGGTCCAAAACTATGTAGTGGTTTTTAATTTCTACCTTTACTCCTTTTATCCCATCATCTCAAACTAAACCAACCAAGTAAACGTTTGAGTGCAAGTTTCAGCATTAGTGGTTTCTCTTTTCAAGGAAAAATGAGTTTCAAGGAACACTATGTGAATAGTCTTTAAGCCCTTACCCAGCATCTATTTCAATCAAAGCAACCTCACTTATCAAGCAAGAATCTCCTCCGACTTCTGTTACTTGTACCTACAAATCAATTCAACTCTTTCCGCCACCGGTTTCTGGCCAACCGCCGATCCTTTTCCTCCCACCTGGCGAGTCTAATGTCATGTGTTATGAACATATCATTGTCCCAAATCCAAAGAGTAGGTAACAATTAAATTTGGTTATTGGATATCAAGGGATTTGTTTTTGTGATTGGAGATTCAATGTGATGACTAGTCAACTTCTCACATTGTTCGGTCGTTCATAACAGTACCCCTAATTTTTTTCTTCATGATTATGTCTTCCTAAGTCCACAAAAAGCAACACAGTGATGTTCTATTATCGTTGCTTTATGCCTCACATCTTCCATTCTGACAAACTCCTCAAATCTCAAACGAATCAAAGCATTTAAAATGACAATTCATTTCCTCATAATCAGATGAGGAGCTGCCACAGTTTTATTTTACAGATGGCATAATCAGGAGACTAGAGACTCTTCCTTTTAGCTTCTTGCTTTCCGCCAAAAAAAAAACATGCGCGCTGAGTTTGGAGGTGAAGAGTAAGAAGGGAAAAACGGCAGCATACTTAATTTGGATCATTATTATTCTTCTGCAACAAAATGTTCCTGTAACTCCTCGGTCCTTGGAGGTTTAGGGGGGGGCACTGTTTTAGTGGTATTCTGAGTGCAGCCACTTAGTGCAAATTGCCAAAGGTTAGGTCTATCCTCAACCATCCCCTGCCCATACCCCCAATGATTGGGGATTAGATGGGTTTTGTTATTGTTGTTGTATTATTCTTCGTAAACCTAGTAGGAGGATCAGAGGTTAAATCCATGCTACAGTATCTACATTCCATCAGAAGAATCATCTCCTTCAACAAGTCCAAAATTAAAAAGGTTCCATCTCCTTTCAAGTATTAGCCATTTCCTTCATACCAATTACAACCATAATTCTACAATTGATATCCAGAATATACACAACAAAACATACACCCAAACACCATCAGCATACGAGGCATCAATGCAAATACAAATGGTTCCAACACGTCAATCTATAATTGATTAATTGCATGAGGGTCGGTGATCAAAAGCTCTTCCTGGATCATTTAGAAGTCGGGAGTGAATGTGGCTTTTTTCTCTTTGGACTGAAATTTTGATCCAATTTGGACTTCAGATACTCAATGAAGAAAGGATTTAGAATGGCAAACAGATAGTACATTGCTTCAACGAAGAGACTGGGGAACACTTGCTCCTTCCACGTGAGATGGCTCGAGAACTTTGGTATAAGCCTTGAACATGTTCGGGGTCATTTGGTTCAACCTTGCTTCTGTTAGCCAATAGTTGGAAACCTGAGGTCATGGATGCAAGTGGAAGACAAAGAAGCTGCCTTGGCATATAGTCCCTTTTTATATCCTAAGTTGCACATTCTTTAGGAGTCTGATTCAGCTATTTTAAACTAAAAATAGAACATTTTGCTAGTTTTTATTTTTTGTCTAAAAGATTTTACTATGAAATCCCTTTTCCTAGTAGATCTTATTGGTGACCCCAATTTCCTTATTTAGTTATTTTGATAAGACAGTAGACACCGTCTTTCCCTCGGCATGCACACTTACTTATAACCTGAGTCACGTAATACTTCAGTAGTGTCCTCCTCTTTGGTTCTCAATCCTCGCTCTGCGCTCGTAGTCTCAATGCTCAATCTCGCGAATTTCAGTAGAGCAGAATTTTTTTAGAGACGCTTGCTCGCTCACGCATGCACTTATGTGACTTAGCCTAAAACTACTCATCACAATAAGAACAGATAAATATGCACAGATAAAATGTAAGTGAGAAGCAGTTTCTCACCAGAAACACCAAGAGGCACATTCACCACTGACACCGTAGTCAAACTACTCGCCGGAAAACTACCCTGCTTTCCCGCCGCATACTTAATTCCACCACTAGGGAGAGAAGAAGCGAATTTCCCGCTATTACTCCGCTGTGCCCGGCCCGGCGAGGAAACTCCATTCTCCGAAAACTCCCCAAACGACGCCGTGGGCGAGGCGAACTCCGACGGATTGTAGCTGCCGACGGGGATAGACTCGCCCACGGCGGAGGGTCGAAGAAACGAAAGGAATTGAACCGGACGGGGAGGCGGTATCATGACCGGAGAGAGGGAGTTGCCGGAGGGGGAGAGGTCGGTGACCGGAGGCGGTGAGGAGGAGGAGGAGGGGCCAAGTGGGCTGGTGGGCTGCGGCCGGCCTTGTGGGGCGAAGAAGCCTACGTGGCGGACTTTTGGGTCGATTACCGTGCGGGAGGAACGGCGGTGGTCCATTGGCGGAAGCGGAGGTTTAGTGAGTGAGGTGGTGGTGGGTGAGTTTTGGTGGTTAGGGTTTTGAGGTGTGATTCATGGGGGAAGGGGATGTTTGGTTGAAAGGGAAATTAGCCAATTTTTCAGGGTGTACTGTAAAGTTTGGAGGGACTTGCCGATTTGGGAAGGGAAGAAATAATGGAGGGGAATCTAGGTCTATTTTTGGGGGTGGGTCCCTGTAGTGAGGCCGCGAGAGGCTCACTATCGGTGTGTTTGGTTGAGAGTTTTGAGAAGAAATTTTTGAGAAATATTTTTGAGATAGTGTTTGGATGAGTTTTTGGGAAAAGTAATAATTAGATAGAGGCGTAATAATAGGAGAGAGATAGATAGGGAAATGAGAATAATGATTGGAGAGAAGGGTATGAGTAGAGAGCGAAATATGATTAATGATTTGAGAGATGAGAGATGGGGAAATAATCTTTTTGGAATTTTTTTTTAGAAATGTGAAGTGAACAAAGTGTACATAATTGTAATGAGCTCATTCGGTTGTCTAGTTCGATAATAAATGTTTAGATTTTAATCTCAATAATGAATCGCTCGGATCATTTGAAGTTCAGATTAAATCCGAACCATTGGTGTTGAGATAGATGGCCGAATAGAGCTCACTGCAAATTTGCAGTGAGTTATACTACATAGCCCCCGCTTCCTTATCTTTGGGATTAGATTAAGATTAGATTATTTGGATTTGTTTTGGGATGTGAGAGAGGGATTTAATTTCGTAGTCAGGGGCCCTGTAGTGAGTCGCACTCACTATATGGTGTAATGAGGAACGACAACTGTTCAATTCGGTAATCAATGGTTCAGATTTAAAAAAAACTCTTCTATGTTAAAAAAATTAGGATGGAGGGGAGAGAGTGAAGAAATAAAGAACTAATTGCACCTGAGGCCTGCACAGCCAAATTTCTCTGAGGATTATTGAAACCATTTTTAAGTTTGTTTTGGAAGAAACTCGCACGGAGTATTACAGTTTTAAGATTAATTGTTGCTAATGAAAAATACCTATAAGTAAAAAATGTATCGAAATTCAAGAAAAGTATATTAGTACTCGTGAAAATATTAATATACCCTATAAAATATACATCGATATCCGAACTTGTTTATCATTACATATATATTATTTATATCTGAACTTGTTTGTTATTACATATATCTTATCCCTTGCCCCAGGCGAAGGTTAGCAAATAGCAAGACCTGTTACTAAGGAGTGTTTTTTGGATTATTTGTATATATATTTTTTTTTTGCCTTATTCAAAATAAAAATTGTATTTAAAAAGTCAAAAATTATTATCAAAATTTTTAATTGTAGATTATTGGATTATTTGTCTTTATTCAAAAAAAAATTAGTTTGGTTAATAATTTTGTCCTCTTTTAGATTCCTCTTATCGAGACGAAAAAATTAACTCAAAGCTAACAATGAATTTTTTTTTTTGAATAAAGCAAAATAATAATCCATTTGGATTATTTTTGCCAAAATAATTATCCAAACTTGATCAGTGTGTTGGACGACGGAGTCGTTGCAGTTCTTGACCGTGCAAGTGAGGTTGTTCTTGTTCCCCACCTCCATGGCTTTGCTCACTGCAGATCTAAACCACGAAGTCATTCTTTTTCTTTTGTCTCTCTTCTCTTAGGGCTTGCTTATTCGACCAAACGAAATGCAATGACGAGAGAGAACAGAACCAGATAATGGTGGAGTGGGGGAAGAAAGAAAATTTTCAAATTTAAGAAAATCCTCCAATTCGACCCATGGCTTCAACGCGGCTTTTTTATTGCACACCATTTTGCTTCGGATTTGATTCCTCATGCCACTTTTACTTTTGGCCATTCACGATTCAAAAAGTAAGTGTTTTGTAGAGTAGTATTTAAGTACTTGGAATTTGAAAGATGGAAGTTTGTTGATGTCAATTTTGAAGATGCCCGATTACCACATGAGCTTTCAAATAAATTGGCATCCTTGTAACGACTTGTGCTAGCTGATTTAGGGTGAGTTTCTACTACGGTATTTTCGGTATTACTATGTTACAGTCAAAAGTAGGTGTAGTTTTCGTAGTGAATACCATCCATGGTATTTTTGTGAAGTATGTGAAGAGAATGACTTTTGTTGAAATGCGTGAAAAGTAGTGAAAAATAGCAAATAGCAGTGAAAATACCAAAAATCCCGAAGTGGAAACTCACGGTTACTAAGGCTCCGTTTGTTTCGAGCGGAAAATGTTTTCCGGAAAACCTTTTCCATGAAAAACTTTTTCTAGAAAAGAAAATGTTTTCCGGTGTTTGGTTGTGATATGAAAATATTTCCTAAAAAACATTTTCCATTGTTTGGTAGACATGGAAAATGACTAATTGACAAACTAACCAAAATATCCTTGTAAAATTTATGAGAAATCGTATGAAATTGGGGAGGGCGGCAGAGACTGAGAAGTTCCAATAGATTCGAGCATCATCTTTGATCTCTTCACCTCGCTCTCTCTTCTACAAATCCACACTTATACAGAAGACTTTCGTTCTTCACCTGAATCGAGCACTTTTTCACTCAATTGCTTCACTGCAAAGGTATCGTCAATTCACTTCTCAAACTCCTCGAGTCGAGTAATCAGATGAGGCTGTTGCAATTGGCTTTTATAGTCGTTTTAACCTCTGGATTAGCAGCAATTGGCTTTTATAGTGGTGTTGTTTATTTATGGTCGAGTTGATTTGGTGTATAGATGGACCAAGCCAGATTTCGGATGAAGATCTGGAAGCATTGCGATCTCTGCTGAGAGGTTTTCAAAATTGCGTGGTGAGTTTGCGCTTCGAAAGAGTGAGAGAGAGAACCTGGACTGGTGAGTTGGGCAGCGGCCCTGGACTGATGGAAAATGTTTTCCTCCTCTTAAATCCAGAAAACATTTTCAGGGCTTGGTGGTTCATTTTCCTTTTTGACTTTTTTATTTTGGAAAAAGTTTTCTGTTGACTCTTTTTTTTTTTTTGGCCCCAAAAGCCGGAAAATGTTTTCCACGAAAAATGTTTTCTGCCCGAAACAAACAGAGCCTAAGTCTTGGTCTAACCACATGACTCAGAAATTATTAATCATAGCTAGTGAGCATTATCTTATAAACTATTAAACATTTTCATAGGCAACTGATGTGGGACTAAAGAGGATTTCACATGTTCGAATTTGACATCACGGTTGGTCTTGGAGCTGCTATAAGAGGTGGGAACGGTGAGAGTGACCTTATTTTAGTTGATAAAAGCCGATGTTACAGGATAAATAAATGATACGTATCCTATTCCGTATATTTTTTGTATAGAAATCTTACAATACTGTTGCGTATCCTAGATATATGTGTATTCCAATTCAGTACATATCATTCGACTACTTATTGCAAAAAATTGGAATCTTATTTTAAAAAATGGAGCCCACACATACATTAATCAAAGTCGTTTGATCTAATTATGGCAAAATTCAAACTATTTGAAAGAAATCCAACATCAGTGTAGGACTTAAATAAAAGAAAGAACCATTCAATTGTGGGACTCTTATTTTCTTTCTATATCATTTTCATACCAAGTCTCTCTGTATTTTGGTACATAAATGAAGGGATCGAAGAGTTAATGGCATATCATGTTCACCAAGAAATGACCCGAAATTTGATCTTGGTCTATTTGAGATTGTTCTTATGGGAGTTGAAAGCCTCAACGTGATAGACCCAGGTGGGGAACTTGAAATTTTTAATTATATATCAATTGTGGTTAACGTATCTTACGATAAGTGATACATATTCCGATACAATTTTAAAAAGAAAAAAACATTATACATATCCCGATGTGAAAATACTAGAACTGAAACTATATCCCATCACCAATAATTTCACGAAACAATCTATTATATGAGCTATATATTTACTGTTAACACTTGTCAAACAAACTGGCTCAGTTATTTAGCTTTCCAGAAAGTTAAAACATCATATAGTGTTGTAACCTCACAAGCTTTGTGATTCAGAAAGTTAACTATACTTTTCCCTCAAAATAGATAGCTCATATAATAGATTGTAAAGTAAAAACTTTGTTCGTTTTCTGTTTCTTTGTTCTTTCTTTCTTCCCCCTTTCCTTTTGAATAAATACGCACACATAAACAATACTACAACAAAAATAACCCAGCAATGCAATCAAAACATAAGGAGTTTTATAATCAGAAAGGAGAAAATTAAATAAAGAGAATGTTATAAAACTAAGCAAATAATAAAAGAACTTTGCATAAAAGTAAGACAAATATTGAACACAATATATATATATATGAGGAACTCTCTAGTCCGGGACCCTTGGGTCCGGAACTCATAGTTCCGGATCAAATTTTCATGATCCGAACCGTCCAATGTGTTCAAAAGGTGTTTTCCAAGGTCCACGCGAGAAATCTTCAAAAAACAATACTGGGAAGGGCTTGATCCACGCAATTTTCTAAATATGCAGTTTTTGCGAAAAATTGCGTGGATCAAGCCCATCCCGGTATTTTTTTTTTGAAGATTTCCTGCGTAGACCTTGGAAAACACCTTTTGAACGCATTGGACGGCTCGGATCATGCAAAAACATCTTTTAAAAGCTTTAAAACACTTCAATCCGGGATTTCCGGGATCCTTGACAGGATCCTCCCCTATATATATATAGAATTTCCATCCTATCCGGTATCCTGGAATTTAAGAAAATCCGGGACTCTAATCTAAGCCGTTGGATCTCATCCAACGGCTGTGGAAATAAATTGGATCTCGCGGGTCGTGCAACGGGTAAAATGATACCGGGTTTCATTAAACGGGTCAACTACAAATATCAGTGATCCGGACCATCCCCACTCATTTCACGTCAAACAGAGAGAGGAGAGAGATCGATCTTGGTACGGGCGATTTCCAGAGAAAGGTCTCGCGACGAAGACGACGAAGTCTTCAGGTCTCTCCTCTCCCTTTCTCCCTCTCTCTCTCTCTCTCTGTGTATCTCCAAATCGAGTATACGTTTTCAAAAACCCTAGGTTTTGAAAATCAAAACCCTAGGTTTTCAAAATCAAAACCCTAGCTCGACGAGGAAGAAGACCAGATCTAGGTACGGATCCAACGGATCGACTCCAACTTTCAGAGAGAGATTGGTGGTTCGACGGGGAAGAAAACCCTAACTTTTTCAAGTCTCAGGTCTGAGCCGAGGAAGAAGAAGAACGCACGACGCACACGTGTCCATCTTTTGAGGTCTCTCTCTCTCTCTCTCTCTCTCTCTCTCTCTCTCTCTCTGTGTTCGTAATTTTTGAAATTTGAAATTTCAAAATTTCGAAAATTTGTTCAAAAACCAAAATCCTCGTATCCCTGTTTTTTGGAAGTTTGGAAACTCAGTTTGGAAATTTTTTGCAACTGTGTTTCTGTATTAAAAAAAAACCCCTAGATTTGATTTATGTATTGCTCTAATTTATGTAGTTGGAGTTATGATTCAATGTGAATTTCCAGTTTGACCCATAACAATTTTGTAACAAGTTTGTGCCTCACTGCCTTGACATGGTAGATTTCGATGTTTTGGTATTAAAAAAACATATGGTACTGGTGTTGTGCCTTATTCTGTTGCCAACTATCTTGTTTTCCCAGCGGATGAAGTCATGTTTTGGTTTGACAAAAGTTGTTACAATCACTGAGTTTGGGTATTATGAGTTCTTACAATCGTGCCTATGTTGTTTCATTTTCTGCACATTTTGTTTCATTTTCTACTGTGAAATGTTGTTTCATTGTTTGTCCAATTTCTGCAATCGTCTCTGTAATTGGATAAAAAAATATTGTATTTTGTTTCATTTTCTACTGTGAAATGTTGTTTCATTGTTACTACTGGTTGTGACTATACTCCTTGAAATACACAATTAGGCTCATTTTGTCAATTAAGACAGTCAATCCTCCTTTGGCATGGTAGCAACCAGGGTGACCAGAATTTAGCTAATTTAGCATGTAGTGTAGTGAAGCAAGTAATCAATAATTCTGAGTTCAGATAAAACATTAGCTGTAATTAAGAGTTAGGCCAATTTTGTAAAGTTGCATGGATTTGGGATAGCAGATTGTGGTTGCATGATTGTAGGAAGGTATGCCGTCGTCCTCCTCCGCCTCTTCCACCTTCCAGATTGAATACCCGACTTGCCATTGTGGGAAGCCCTCCCCCATGAGGAAGTCGAAGACTAAAGAAAATCCAGGAAGGAGATTCTTAGGCTGTGGGGACTATGAGGTAAAAAATAGAGTATGTAATATATGAATGGTAGCCATGTAAACATAAAAATTTGGTTGGTAATTTGATTCTTATGGTTTGACAGAAAGGGAAAAAAAATTGCGATTACTTCTATTGGATTGACCCAGACTTTAAAGACAAAGAAAAGGAGGACAAAATTGAAGCTTTACAAAGTGAAAAACGTGCTCTGCATTTGAAGTGTCAAGAAATGGAAAATGTCATGCAAGAAGCATTGAAGGAGAACAAGAAGCTAAAGAAGAAGTTGATAGCAGTAGAAGGTGTAGTGGTCTGCTACAAATGGAAGTGCTTGTTTCTTGTATTTGCATGCTTGATGTTGTGGTTAACAAGGAAGACTGTAACTGTACTTCATGGCAATTACCTGCCATGAAGTTGTAATTGTAATTTTTGATGCTTCATTTCAAGAGCATGTAAACTATTAAGTAATTTTTGACTGATACTTTGACTTGGATTTTGAAGCATGGTTTGACCTTGTTGGTGTAGGATTGCGACTGATATATGTTTGAAAGCCTACTCATTTTCATTTTAGTTTTATTTAAATTAAAGGCAATACTTCCAATAAAAGCCAGATTCAAAGTCAAATATTTTCACTTCAAATTGCTTGTTCAATTTCTGAGTCGCTGACTTTTTGGTGAAGCAAATCTGTCCATGCTTTCTCTTCTAACATTGAAGGACAATACCAAATTAAAGCAACTTATGACCTTCTATTTATCTCTTATGGGCATCCTCTCATTTCAATCCGTCTGAAAGATGGCTGCTAAAATTCAAAGGAGTATTTGGTAGAAGGTCATTTTGGTACTGGATTTCGACCAAGTAGTGACCAAGTAGTGACCAAACTTGCGGCTATGATACAACTAGTGACCAAGTAGTGACCAAACTTGCGGCTATGATACAACTAGTGACCAAACTTAAACTATGATACAACTGGAAAAAAATTTCACTTGCGGCTAAAAACATGAAAACAGTGCAATGGCAGTGCAATCCCAACACAAGTTCAGACTAATTATTTCAGTACAACATGAAAACTAAAAACAAGGAAATCCAGTTCACTAATTTCCAAAGCAAGCATTTCCAATGCAATGCCAGTAAATCCCAGATCAACGAAATCCAGTGCAATTCCAGTAAATCCAGTGTAGTGACAGTGCAATCCCAGATCCAGTAAGCAAGGAAATCCAGTGCAATGGCAGTGCAATCCCAGATCCAGTGAGCAAGGAAATCCAACTTCTGCATTCGCAGAAACAATCACAATAAACAACTTGTACAGCAAGGTAATAGACATCACAGTGAACAACTGAAAACAGCAAGCTAATAAATAAGTAGAGTGTCCAGTAACAGAACAGAGTGATGAACTAACAGAAATATCTTAATTAAAATTAGAAATGCAAACTCACAATCATAATTGTAGTCCATGCTTTCGTCCTCGTCGTCCTCGTCCTCGTCCTCGTCCTTGTCCTCGTCCTCGTCCTCGTCCTCGTCATTTAACCTAACACTTTGCGAAACAGTTTGCGAAGACCTACGGGAAAGAAGAAAAAATTACTAAAATTAAATCAAAAGAAGTAGTGAGCTCATCATGTAAAAAGGCACAACCAAAGAGAGTTGTCTGCCCGTGGTGATTAACCCCTAGCAAAGGTGCAAACATCATTTCATATCGGTTTGTCTTGTAAGTGGTATCAAACACCACCACGTCCCCGAAATACTGATACGACTTTCTACATGTGGCATCTGCCCAAAAACAGTGCGTCAAATGTCCCTCATCATCATCCTTAATCGCATAAGTAAAAGCCGGATTCTTTTTTTGTTCCACCTTAAAATACTCTAACAACATGTTGGCGTCTTGTCCCAATAACGCTTTCCTCCTATCCCTTTCAGCGTTATAAAGGTCTTGTTGTGAACATCCAACATTTTCAAGACCCCCAGATTGAACCGCTAAAATACTCATTTGTTGGCATGTTGACACATTTGCAGCAGATAATTGTTGTGTTAAAGCTTTTTTGGCCATGGACACTTCCCGATGAGAATGCAACAAATGCACCCTCTTTGGTGTTGTAAGAGGGTGGTTATGACCCTCGAAAAATTGGGCGACAACAAACCCCGGACCTGCCTTGTCTTTCACAACCGTTAGTTTCGCACCACAACCCTCTCTAGTAAGCCCCCGTCTCCGTGTACTAGGTTCAGAGTTGTTTGCCTTACTTTTTCTCACCCCTTCTTTATAACAACAATACTCCTTCCTAATGATTTGATTATCCCTACTTTTCTTGCTAGAGTTGATTCGTGTCCCAAATCCAGATTCTCTAGCATAATTGTTGTAGAATCTATGAACCTCGTCTAAATTGTCAAAATGTTGCCCAATTTTTGGTATCAAGTCATTTTTAACTTGAGGAGTGTATACTTGTTGGGAAGAATTAGCAGATGATTGACACATTGTTGTTTGACATGGTTCCGGTGAGCATATTTCCGTTTCATCCAAAGACTCCATTCTAGAAAAAATTAAAATAATTTAATAAATGCAACATCAAAGATTAGTACTACTACAAAATGGAATAAAGTGTGTAAATACTTCATTTTGTGTAAAGATTACCTGATGATCAATCAAATTTCCCTGTTTAGATTGCTCTAACTTTTGAAGGACTTTGGCCCTCAACCTTTCAACCTGACAATACACAACAACCATTCTGTTGCTGAACAAGGAAAATTGAGATAAAAAAAACAAAACAAAACAAAATTAAGGTAACTAACAATGGATGTCATTGTTTCATAGCCATTTGCTCGACTCCAAATCAAACACCAACCATATAAAAGTCATATTTGGCCTATGCCCAAACACCAAGCAACTGGTGACAAATGCCATGTTCAGCTTTCAGACAACAACAAAATATTTATCCAACATGGTTTGCTAACAAACACCAGAAGCACTACGACTACACTGTGCTGCAATTGTAAATTGAATACCTAACAAGGAATAAACAAGCAAGACTTTAAGGCATTTGGACATAAAATTAACTTCAAACTCCTAGAAAACATAGAGAAGAGGATTTTGGTATTCAGAAAAATTTCTGATTTTTTTCAAATTTGTTTTCAAAATTTCTTAGATCTAGGTTTCCAAAAAAATCAAAATTTTCAGAGAGAGAGAGAGAGAGAGAGAGACCTGAAAAGAAGATGCGTGGGTTCTTGTTCTCCCTCGGCTTCGACCTGTAAAAAGAGAGACCCGAAAAGTTAGGGTTTTTACACACAAACGAACAGACAACAGAAAATCGGAGAAGATGAAGCAGATCCGTACCTAGAGCTGTTCTTTTTCTTCTTCGAACTAGGGTGTTCTACTGTTTCACCTCGACTCCTCTAGGGTTTCGAGCTGAACAAGAAAACGTCTGATTTTCAGATAACTTCAGAAAACTTTGAAGAGTGACGATCGAACGTGTGACAGCCCATGACCCACGTGGATGCAACGGAGGTCTATGATATAAGAGAATAGATGATGCCCTAATTTGCACAAGGCCTTTTAAAGCCGTGCGGGCGTCAAAGCTCGTTGGTACTTCAAAGTTAAGCGTGCTCACCCTGGAGCAATCCTGGGATGGGTGACCTTCTGGGAAGTCCAAGTAGCTTGGGCGACCAAAGCGGACAATATTGTGCAAGGCAGGGGCGGGATCATTACAGTTGGTATCAGAGCACAACCCCGGACTACGGGGTAGGAGCCACCTCTAGAATCTGCAGGAGCCACCTCTTGAATCCCGGAATGGGAACAAAGTGCTATGCAGAACTAAGTGCTATACCTCCCGGGGGAAGGTCGCTGGGCCAATATGCAACGAGGACGTTGCATCCTAAGGTGGGGAGAATGTGACAGCCCATGACCCACGTGGATGCAACGGAGGTCTATGATATAAGAGAATAGATCATGCCCTAATTTGCACAAGGCCTTTTAAAGCCGTGCGGGCGTCAAAGCTCGTTGGTACTTCAAAGTTAAGCGTGCTCACCCTGGAGCAATCCTAGGATGGGTGACCTTCTGGGAAGTCCAAGGAGCTTGGGCGACCAAAGCGGACAATATTGTGCAAGGCAGGGGCGGGATCGTTACAGAACGAGGGAGAGGATTCCAGACTTTGTTGTTCGATTAGGATGGAGAGGATTCCAAACTCTGGGTTGGGTTCGATCGCCTTCGAGGCTTCGAGGTCGCCTTCTCTCTCTCTCTCTAAGCTCTGCGTTCAAAATGGAAAAGTGAGGGGGATGGGTCAGATCCAGATGTAAGTATGACCCGTTTGTATACACCCGAGAACCTTTTAACCCGAAATAGACCCGTGAGATCCAATTTATTTCCACAGCCGTTTATTTCCACAGCCGTTGGATGAGATCCAACGGCTTAGATTAGAGTCCCGGATTTTCTTAAATTCTAGGATACCGGATAGGATGGAAATTCTATATATATATATATGAAATAGTTCTTCAAGAACTATTGAGATTGATCTTCCGGATCAATCTTATTCTCATTACCTTTCTGTTTGATTCTTTTCTTTCTTTTCTCGTATTTCTGCTTCTTTCAATCGTACAAAGCTGATCAATTTCATTCAGCATTTATAGACAAACTGGTTTACAAAGCCATAGCTACAAATACTATGCCAACTACATTTTTGCCTTTAAAGTCTTCTAAGTAGTCTTTCATAATAACTAATAACTGAAGTGGGTCATCCATATTGATTTCATAACAGAGAAGTGATCTTGGCACTCTTCAAATTGATTTTGGCACTTTTCAATTTGATCCCAACGCTCCCCTTTCGGAAGCAGTCTTTCATAATAACTGAAGTGGGTCATCCATATTGATTTCATAACAGAGAAGTGATTTTGGCACTCTTCAAATTGATTTTGGCACTTTCCAATTTGATCCCGACACTCCCCTTTCGGAGTGCCAAAATCAATTTCCAAAATAAACTGTTTAATCAATTGTTTTGGGGCAGAAGCCAATATGCAGTTATGCACGATGAATAATAACAATGTGTCCATTCCCAGCAGAAGTTTTGAATAGCAGTATCCATTAAGTCAATCGAATGACAAGCAACAGAAGAAGCAATTATGCCGTTTTGAATTTTTCAAAGATTACTTGTGTGATTTTTTTAATCTCACTGGTGATTTTTTACTTATTACTTGTGTTTGGTTTGGGTTTTGAGTTTTGATTTTTGTAATGATTAGAGGGAGAAATAGGGGTAATAATTAAAAAATAGGTATTAATGATTGAAGAGAGATAGAGAGAAAAATAAAAATAATATTTAAAAATAGGGATAATAATTGAATAATAATTGAGAAAACCGGTTCTTAAGAACCAAACCAAACAAAGTATATGAATTGAGAGTCAAAGAATTAATCACGAATCGCATAGAACTTGACATCGAAATGATATTGGCACAGTTTATGGCTATTTGAGATACAAGACATCAATTTTATTTTCTATGACTTAATTAAAACCTCTACGCATGAACTTTAAGTTCTATTGGTAGTTTGTTTGTTTATTTGGGTTTTTTTGTTTTTTTTTTTTTCGATCGAATACTAGTAGTTTGTTTGTCTCTTAAAATTATGTGATCTTGAGCATATATACTTGGCATTGATTTTCCTCAATTTTAAGTAACATTTGGTTACCTAATCCCCAAGGAGTAGGGCCTTGACCACGACTTAGAAGTTTGTTTCCTCATGAAGTCTCTGGTTTGAAAGCTCTTAGGTGTTATCATACGGAGCTTTGCTCCAGTTTGGAATTGAGCCCAAAGATTAGTCGAAATGCTTGTAAACTGTATGCAAGTATTTCAAGTAAATATTTTATACTTCTGAACAGGGATGGACCCGGGGTGTGGCAGTAGAAGTGGTAGCCCCTGGAAAAAAAAAAACCTCTAGTATTATATAGGAGAAAAAAAATTCAAAAATTTTCCAACTAACCCTCTAGTATTATATAGGAGAAAAAAAATTCAAAAATTTTCCAACTAACCATAACCTAGTTCAGCTAATCACCACAACACCGAGACTCTGCTAAGTAACCATCCCAGATACATTACAACATTTTCTATCTTTTTCCAATTTACATTAACTTAGAATCGTTTATGTGATCTTCTACGTATATACACCAATCCCAGTGAACCTAAGTTGATTCTAATATTTCAACAATCTCCACATGTTTCACATGAAATTAATTGCATCATAGCACAATATTAATAGTTCATGAAGTAATTGAAGTACACATACAGTGTTTGGATTTGTCGTTGGACACTGAATGAAGTACCCATATGTTGTTTGGATTTATCATTGTGACTTTTAAGTTTAAAAAAAATATGAAAAATAGTGTGACAATGAGACAGAAAAATATGAAAGATAATAGAGATGCACTGCTAACAAATTACATTATATATGTGGTTAGACTCCTTAGGTCCCGATGCGTCTGATGCTCTTGTAAGGTTTTAGTTTGAGAAGTTTGGTCCTATATAGCGGTTTCTATCTGTGGTTAGGTTCCTTAGACCCCTATGCATCTGATTGTGACTTTTAGGTTTTTCCCAATTTAGCATCTAGGTTCATTCAACAATTTACACTAATTTTTTTATGAATGAAAGAGTTTTTTTCATAAATCTTAGGTTTAATCTTGTAACGTTCGGGATCTAATGTATATTAGCGCTGACGATGTAATTATATCGGGGTCTAAAGCGTACTTAAACAGACTTTAAGGGTTTAAGTGAATTTTGTGAAGCCTAGGGGTTCCTTGGTAGTTTTGAAATTGATTCAAGTTTCAAATAATAATTCTACCTATTTTTGTCATCCTAATTTAGTAAACTAGCTATCTCTTAATTAATCTAAATATCTCTTAATTAATGGAGTATTAAATGTAGTAGGATATTCATTTTACACTTACACATTTTTATATAAGTTTCCAATTTGCTAATTCATTCAATTATGCACTTATTGGTGTCAAAATGACATTGTCAAAGTTATTTTTTACATCACTACAATGTCAAAAGGTAAAAAAACAACAAAAAAATGTCGCTCCACTGGTTTGGTGCCGTTTAGGTACAATTTCAAATAAAGAGTGTTGAACTAAATCAATCTCGTTTTTCAACACAAATTAAATGGCTAGGATGGTATGGAAGTTTGAACATTACCAAATTGGATGCCAAATTTTGAGACTAAGAATGACAATGCCAAAGTTTTGCATTGAGTTTGGCAAAAGGGTGGAGGAGAGTTATGTCATTTTTTATGCCAAATTTTACCTTGGCATTGGATTTGACATAAGGTGAACTTGCTCTTATATACCCCAAAAAGGAGAGATTACTGAGTTCTGGTATACCCCCCAAAAGGAGAGATTATTGAGTGCTCAACGGGCACCATCACACAGTCTCCTTTTTTTTAATCATATTGTGGTGGAACCTACGTACTTGTCTCGAAGTACACACTAAATATGTTAAAAAAAAATGAGCCGAAGCATCACGTGAAGGTGTGGCAAGGCATTGATCGGGTCAAAGAACAAACAGGGCCAGTTTAATGGGGAAGGGGGAATCATCTGTTTGTAGAGAATTGAAGGCAGCACATGCGGTGGTGCCCAAGCATTTGATGTGATTGGAAAAGAATCAGAGGCACGTTGTGTGGTGGCCTGAGGCTGTGAGGGTAAAATGTGGGGCTCCAAATTACTAGGATTTCTATGTAAAGGTTGTCCGATATGCAAGTTGGGCTAATTTTTTTTTGTCCTTTTTGAGATTGTTTTTCAATATCCTTTTTAAATTGGGGTCAAAATTGTTTGGATTAAAGTCTTTAATGTGAAGAATAAAAAAAGTCTAAAAATATAGACCAAACTTTCAAAAAAGATGATAAGTAGTCTTTTAGTGTCTTTAGCATCGTGTTATATGAATTTTTTCAAACTTAAATCTATGATTTTATACTTTTTTTCTTCCATCATCAATACGAACAATGTGATGTAAAAGGTGTGAGGAGAAACTAAAATAAGGTAGCTAAAAATTAAATCATGCTGATCACTGTCTGGACAAAAATTAATTTAATCCAAACGCACTCTAAAAGCGACGTAGTATGATTAGTACTAAAAGTTGTGTTGGACACGACATTTCTAATTAGGCATGGTTCGAATCAAATGTTTTTTTTACGTAACTAAAAGCAATTATACTCGATAAATACACACACACAAATACACCCAAAAAATGGTTAATATCGTGGAATTTTAAGTATTTTCTTACATTCTTAGTGATAGGTCAATACTGACAACAGACTCGAATCTCGTTGTGGTCGAAGGACCGAATACTAATGAGATTCTACCTCTAATGCCTACGTGAGCACTTCCCATCACAATAGGCTCATACGCTACTCTTGTTATCAAGTTACTCGATTACATTCTATGTCTCTCTACCATAAATTGATCGGCTTAGACATCGGAGGGATTGATGTTGGTTGACACCGCCCAAGTGTCCAGTTCTTACTTCCAGTTTCGGTGATCGAGGGTGTCCAAACTCCAAAGCCAGCTAATCACATAGGAACTTTTTGAATTTTTTTTTTCATCTACATGACTATAGGGGGCAATCCACATAATGATTTTTCAAATTAATTTGAAAAGCTAATATAATACGTAAGAATATTTGGAATTGTGAAAGGTGTCCGAGCACCCGGGCATTGGCTTCTCCCTGGCCCTCACTTAAAGCAACCCACGACTTCTTTTTTTTTTTTTTAAAGTGCTAGATTATTTTTGAAAAACTAGATGTCGGTACATTTTAAATTTTCCCAAAACGAAAAAAAAAAAAAAAGAGCAAATTAAAGTTTTCGCATCTATTTTGTTCCCTTTGGGACCAAAGTAAACAGGAGGGAAGTTTGATTGTGACTAATCTTTGATCAGTACGGCACAACGTGCACGTTCATAAAAGGTTGGATTGCCAGTGTAAGCTTTTCGTACGGGGCCCGGGGGCGTGCTGTCTCAGGGTCGGAAGACCTTGCTAACTTGCATTCGAGACATTCAAAAGTGTTTTAAACAGTTTAAATTTGATGGTGGCTACATTATCATGTTAAACACTCCTTGGTACTCATTCTCAAATTTGAACCGTTCAAAACACGTTTAGACAGCTCGGATGAGAGTTGGCAGGACCTCCCAACCTTTAGGGACAACAGACCCCAGATTCTTTGGTGAGTAATTATTATGGAAACTTTATATTCAACCAAAAAGCACGTGCAATCATGCACATTTAGTTATGTCACATCTAGCCACTTTTTGAATTACTCCCTCCGTCCCATTTTGATAGTCTAATTCGGTCTTCAATGCAATTTTTAAATTGTTAATATCTTTCAAGCTATAATGAATTTTATGTGCAATACGAATCTAATATGATAGATCTCAATTAGTTCTATTATACAAAAATTTTAAAATCTTTGAAAATATTGCAGATTGAAAGACATCAACAATTTAAAAATTGCATTGGAGACCGAACTGAACTAACAAAATGGGACGGAAGGAGTATATCATTGTGCATTCTTTTTCTGTGTCTATAATCGTGGATTGTGCGGGCTTGATTTAATTTATGTTATAAAGTTTGGGATGGAATGAGTTCGATCTGATACCATTTGAAAACTTTATACCCAATTCAAAATTAATTGACAATGAGTGGAGAAATATGAAATGTTAAGTGATCTCTTATTCTATACCCAAACAATTTGGATCTAAAACTGTAATAATTATTTGGTTCTCCAACTTACAAAAATGCGAAGCGTCCACGTATTCGGAAGTGAGCCAACACCCTATTTGTCAGAGTGGAGTAGTATTTGCTCCTGAGGACAAAATAATTTTCCCCTTATCAGCTCTTTACTAGATTTGCCTCTGGGCTATTGGGTCCCTTCTAACATTTATTTTATGGAAAATGCTAAAATAGGTCCCACTGGCTTGTGTTAATGTTTAAAATTGTGTGTTGAAATATATGAAACGTGTATAAAAATAAATGCATTAAAAAATATAAAAGGTGCACTGGGATACGTGTTTATATATATATATATATATATATATGTATAAAAATAAATGCATTAAAAAATATAAAAGGTGCACTGGGATACGTGTATATATATATATATATATATATATATATATATACACACACACACATTAGGCTCACAATACCAAGACTCTTTATTTTATTGACCAAATCGTTCATATGAGAACCGAACAATTCATGCTATCAATGTTGGGTTAACCTAATATTTAACACAGATAAACGTTCTAATCAACCTTGGGGGTTGGCCCAATGATTGTGTAACGTTTTTTTGGAGCGTGAAGTCTAGGATTCGAGTCCTATAGATAGGAGGTTGACCATCGTAGTAATCTAACAATATTAACGTACGTACATTTACTCTCTTCATCCATGTTTGTTAGTCCATTTTTGGGTTTTCAACTTTTTGAGCGAATATCATGATTGCTTAATTTGTACAATTTTGTCTTTCTAATTTTACCATTCAATCATAATTGATTTGTTAATTAAATATTTGAAAACAACGGTAACATAGTAAAATTGACACGATTTTACTCATTAACTTTTAACTATGACAAACTTTAAGGGACGGCAAAAGCATGTTTGTGAAATAAAAACACAGACAGAAAAAGTAATCGTCTGGCAAAAAAAAAAACAATTCTATTAATCATTGAAATATGTCGGGATTGACCTACGTACAAGGGGACAATATATAAAGTATTAAACCAAACTTATGAATAACATATATTTTTTTTGAAACGACAAAATTATTCAATATATAAGAAGCTCGACAATGGATACATCGAAACGAGAGAGAGAGAGGAGAGGGGAATCCAACCAAAGGTTGAATGACAAACGGAAAAAATTAAAAAAACACCCAAACAACAGCCACTCGACGGCCTCAGCAGCATTACCATCAACGAAAATGAACCCCCATGCCAACGCTGCAACCCCCACAACTCTTGAGTGCTAACACACTGTAAAAGACCCGATCTTGCTAATGTCATTAGCGAACAGCCAGACACACCCACTGTAAATGTGTTCAAATATTTTGATATAAATCAAGGCGTCCGACCTAATTTATTCACACTTCAAGAAATCTTTGGATAATCAAACTCATCATCCACTAAATGGGACAATCAAAATCAAGACAAAAAGTATCATGAAATGACACCACAAAAATTAATAAGACATGAGTTTCGAGCCTAAACTGAAAGAGAGCAAACCTTGTAGGTCCCTTGTTGCCAATCCCTTGGGTTTCTTGAGGTTTTTCTTCGTTTATAATTTCATATTACCATATATATTGTCTCACAACATATTATTATAAAAAGTTATGAATTCCGCAATATTAGAGCATCCTCATCAGGGGAGGCAAATCCCCCTGATAGCTAAGTTGTTGAGTGAAAGGGGGAAAAAAAACCCCCAAAATCAGACTCAACAAATTTTTTATAAATCTGCAAAAGTTATAACTTTG
Organism: Vaccinium darrowii; assembly: GCA_020921065.1. NCBI lineage: Eukaryota > Viridiplantae > Streptophyta > Magnoliopsida > Ericales > Ericaceae > Vaccinium > Vaccinium darrowii. The sequence continues at coordinate 9,945,223 of CM037158.1, read as the reverse complement.
CTACAGTAACTCGGTAAATCCTTTGAGGCACTGTTCACAGGTTAAAGCAATTCTCTCTCCTGACTTCCCGAATAGAGAGTCTGATTTTGTGAGTTTTTTAAAAAGTGACTTGTTAATTTATACAATGTGTTTCTGAGATTAAATTTAACCCAATTTTTATTGAGCCTGATGAGGATGTTCTTAGAAATGACATTTCATTTGAGCAATCACGTGATCATATGCTTTTCAAAGGGGACTGTTGAATACTTACGAGCTTTTGGTGCTTAAGCTGTTATTACGTTGAAGTATAATAATTAATTTACTGAGCTTAAGCTTTCTAACATTAAACCTAATGTTTTTTATTTTATTTTTTTTTAATAAAAAAAAATTACTAAGTTGGTTAGGAATTAGATGCTTAAACTTTTCGATATCGGTATCATAAGACCAAAACATAACAATGTGTTTTCAATTGTACAACGATTATTGATTCTACAGTGACGGTAAACATAAATTCGCGAATCTGGCATCGCCGAATACAAAATATCATCAAGAGCAACAGTGACTATACACATAATTATATAAGTTTGCATAACTTGTCGAACTAGTACCATTTACGTACCCAGTCACTAATATCCAACTGTTCTGAAAAAAAAAAAAAAGTGATACCAAGGAATTAAAGTACTAAACCATGGAAATATTTTATCCCATTATCAAAATTAAACCATGGTGGAAGAAACACATGGACTACAAATTAAATAGCTGTTGCTATATAAATAATAGTAAAACTCTTAACTACGTAACATTTTTCATAAATTGCTATTTACAACTCCAAGAGTAGCTCAAATTGACAACCTCTCGAGACCAGACCATGAGAGTTTCTCTTGTGACTCTCCTAATCCCGGCGTGGACAACCTACTTTAACCGGATCGGGAAAGGGGTTAGTCATGCCAGCAGAGGAGCATGACAACACATCTCCTCATAATGTAAAGCCTTGCTCTTTGTTGCTTTAGACACCTTCCCAGCGATGATCCTCCTGATGATCTTCTGCTGCTCCATACCCTTTTCTTTGACCCTTCCATATTTCTTCTTGATTGTAATAACTTGCAAGAAAGAGAGAGAGAGAGAGAGAGAGAGAGAGAGTTGTTTGCACTGATCTGCAGTTAAGTGGTTTCAAATAGGATCATCGGTCGGCCTTTTTATAGGGTAGGGGGAGAAGAGTGATGAAGGGGTCCCCTACGCCTACTGATGCCCTTTTGGAATCTCTCTCTCTACACACAGACACGTATTGTACTCTGATGGGTTGCCTCGTGTCCTGTGTTATCCATAAATCATGTGGGTATCATCCACTATTGGTCGGCCATAACAAGATACAAAACAAAAATCCGGCCAGTTTTCTTTTTCACGGTAGACCATACTACGCCAAACATTAGGATGTTTCCTCATGTTTGTTTGTAGAATAATACTCCTACCAGAAACTCAATTTAAGAATACTAGTACAATCTTGTACACATGCTAACATATCTTTGTGTCACCTCACCTCACCTCTCGTGCAACCGTGTGTAACGATCGTCGGAGGGGACGAGAGGGGCTTTGGGATTTTTGTTTAGCGGTAATTAACAAAAATGTTTAGAAAAAGAATTGTGTACAAAACTCTATATGAAGTAAATGTACTTATTTCGGTTGAAATTTTGCCCCTTGTATCTACTTATTCACAAAATTAAGTGAATTTTCATCTACTTTGCTTTGACTACGGATGAAATTATTCAGTGTTGACAATACTAAATAAAAATCAAATAATATGTACAAAGAATATAAAATTCTAATAGTATACTTCTTAAATACATGGGGTTCGCTTGAACCTCCCCTGAATACACAGTGGAATGATAATGGCCGTAATGGCATAAAGACTGAAAAAAAGTGCAAATTTTGTTTCAATTATATTGCATAAAGCTTGGCTATTACTAAATCTAGGAACACAATAACCAGTCATAACCCCTCGCGTAAACTAGAAGGTGCACTGCAGTAAGTCAGTAACCCCTCACATGGACAAGGGGCACTGCCGTAACTAAGATTCCTACATGATCTGGTCGTTGCAAATTGCAATATTGAAGATAGTGTTTTAACTCATCGGCTGTTCTCTCTCTCTTTCTCCGGATCTCACGGTGGGCAGTGTCCGAGCTAGTTTACACATATTTTTATTAATTTCTTTTTCGGTTCTATTAAAAGATGATCATCCACTTCAAAATTGAGGGACTCACAAAAATTAAATTATTTTCTTACGACCAAAATAATGAAACCTTGATCAATTTTTTTTTTGGAAGAACAAACTCACCAACCGACACTAAGTATCCTTCTGGCTGCACTCCAAAGATACGAACCCTAATTTTAAATGAGATTAAATCCTTTGCCTCACATGATGGTCAAAAGATTTGTCTTGTGGTATGAATGCAGCTCAGTCAACAATATGACTGCAGGCCACTTTATACAATTTATTATTCCTACTTAATATTAATACTGCAGTGTTCATTTAAATTGTACGCTCCCTGTCTAATACTCCTCAGGCTCAGAAGGAAGCAGATGAAGACAAAACTGTGTTCAAACTCCCCTAAAAACATTGCAAATAGGATTCGAATGTTCACCTAATTATTCCAAGCAAATATCGAATTTTAAGATTAAATTGCTTTAACATACTGAATTTTAAGATTGTTTAACACGAATTACTTGGTGCCCCGCTGCGAAGCTTCCCTCCTCGCTTTACTTCAGGATCTTTCTGAGTTTTTCAAATAATTTTAGCAACTCAGTTGCTAAAATCAACCTTAATTTTAGCAAATGAGTTTACCAAATGCTAAAATCTGGGTTGCTTTTAGGTTGTTAGAATCAAACGGAAAACTCAGCAGGTTGAGTTTTTACTAAGGTATTTTTGGATTACAAGTTGTGGTTTAATAACTTATAGTCTAAGAATACTACATGACAAAAAACGGTTACAGTTATCAAAATAGAAGGTGTGAAATCATTTTCCTACCTATATTTACATTATATAATTCGTGTAACGTAGGCTTTAGAGGCTGTGGACCCGGGCCCTAGGCAGTTCCGGGTCAAGCTTCCCTCCATATCATTACAGTCCTTTGTATACTCTCCTATTTAAGTCTCACCAACTAGTCCATTTCGAGCTCACAATGGAGATCCAAAAAGTGTATTTCTTAGGTCGGAAAATAAATTACAAAAAGGATTATAATTCAATTAAGGAGAATCTGATATAAATTTTGTAAGTATAGTTAAGGTCAACGTGCGCGCGCTAAGTGCTTTTTATGTGTAGTTGAGTAGCTTGAGTATCTTCAACAAATCTAATTACTGATATTCTTACATCGTAAACTATTCGAATAAAAACATTTATATGAGAAAATAGCTTGATCGGATGTTGATAAGCACGTAATTAAATTGTACCTAGTCTGATACAAATGGATGGCAAATAATTTTAACATTATTTATTTACCAAACGATATTTAATGTAGTTGATTACAAAGATGTACTTTTCTACATGGAATACAAGATTAACATATGATTGTTGTAGGCTCGAGATGGGGCCAAAATTATTGTTTTTCTCTTCTTTATTTTATCACCAAACTGCTTATATCACAAAACTGATGCCCATTATGCTAGGATGATTATCTGGTCAAATATCAATGAAACTTGTCTGAACCCAATATAAGAAACAACTAATCTTACCATGTGATCATGTTGTGTATCAAAAGCTTAAAAAAATGGGGCATACAGATTCTTTTCGATGGTTCGGATTAACTTACGTACACATCTATGAAGTTTTGGGGATTAAGGAATTGGGGACCCTGTAGTGCGGCATTCGAACCGTTGACAGCGTAATGAACGGCTCGGATTTCATCTTGACACTTGCACAATCCGAGTCGTTCATTGCCGATATGAAATCTGAGCTGTTGATTACCGAAATCAACGGCTTGGGTGCCGCATATGGGTGCGCCCTACAGAACCCCGGATCCGGGGATTAAACCCACTGTAGTGGGACCCTACTAGCTACAATTAATCTTAACTCAGTGTTAATAAACGACATCGACGACAGAAGACTGGACCATGTTTGGTCTTTGGTGTCTCAAGCTGTTTTTTACTATTCTCTTACTGTGTGATAGCCAGTAGAAGACACGGTTGTACAGTGCAAAGAAGACATGTCAGCACGTGATAATCTCGTGACAGACATGATCTTTGCCTTCAATTTACTATTAAGCAACTTGGATTTTTTTTCGTTAGAAAAAGTGATACCCTTTTATGAAAATCATTTCTATCATACCTAACTATCGAGATATATAAAAATAAATAATAAAAAAAAAAGTGTTTGGTTAGATAATTGTCTATACCAACTATTTGTCAATTTATATTTTGTAATTTGTTAGCAGTGCATCTCTATTATCTTTCATATTTTTCTGTCATGTTGTCGCGCTATTATTCATGTGATATGAGCCATATGGATTATGGAGAGAGAAGGGAAAAGAAGGGTTGGAGACATATTTGATTGATAATATCTGTCTATCACGACTTTAGGTTATGATGTTGAGTTTTCTGCATTACAGTCAAGAAGATAAGTGATAATATCACTCAAAGGTACGGGTGAAATTGGTTTGATTCGGTTGGAGATTTTGGGCATGACGGACTGAACCGATAAGTTTGGTGTAGAAATTAATGATGGAAATTGATTCCGGTCAAAATATTAGTGCACTCAAATTAGTTTGGGGTGGTTCAATTTGGTTAGTTTATTTTGGATTTTTCGGATTGAGAATATCAAAACCCCTATCTAAAATTACTAAAATATCAAAACCCCTTATCCAACATAACTAAAATATCAAAACCCTCTAAAAAGTACTACTAAAATATGAAAACTACCTCCATCGGTTTAATCGTTCATGTATGTATATTTTGGTTCGGGAGTATTCCTAAGTACCCAAGACCGAATTGAAAATTTTTAATCTTCGAAAATCAAAATCGACAGGGACCAAACTTAGACCAACCGAACCCTAAATTTTTTGGTGTTTTTCCTTTTTGATCGGTTCGATTTCCTTGGTTATATTTTCACCCCTACTCAAAGGAAGTTCAAATTTGATTTATGTGGCACGATTTCCATCATGTCTAATCTGTTTGGAGCTTGGGGAAAAGAAGGAAAAATAATTAAGAAGGATATTAGAAGGAAAATTGAAGAGAAAATGGGAAGATAGTTAAATAGGAATTTGAATATTTTCCATTCTCTTTTTAAAAAATTTCCCTTCCTCCACCTCTCTCCCTAAGGATGTGTTTGGACGCCCGGAATCTTGAGTAAGAATAAGAATATGATCACCGGAAATCAAATTCCCAGAAATTTTCTTGGGTATGAATAGGAATATGATTACTGGAAATCGAATTCCTAGGAATTAGATACCTAGAGGAATGACATTTCAATGTTTGGATTAATTCAATAATCTTTCGCGGGAAACAATTATTTTGGAAATTTATTAAAGTCAACATTTCTTTTTCTTAATGAATGAGCCAAGAATATGAGATTCTCATGGGGTAAGGGAGGGATCAGATTCCTACTCAGTCTAGGAATCTGATTCTTGGTTGAATATGTCATCAAGAATCACATTCCTATTCCTGTCTCTGCCAACCGTTAGAATCAGAAAAGCTTGGCATCACATTCCTGTTCCTATCTGTTTCAAACATTAGAATCATGGGTAGACAGCATCACATTCTCATTCCCCCTTGAGATTACTGTCATCCAAACACAGCCTAAGTTCCAAACAGAGTGTACCGTGTATTGAGGCCGCGAGGTGTTTTGAGTTGTACTTTTCAAATTATTAATGGCCCACCAGATATTGGCCCAGTTTTATATTTTTCTAGTGGGCCCAATTTTATATTTTTGTCTTGATCTTGATCTTGAGATAGGCCCAGTCAAGTTCCAGTGTTGGCGTCTAGGATAGGAAATGACTAGTTGGCCCAACAACAAAGAACGACGAAATTCTAGACAACAGCCCAATTTGTTGAAGATTGTATTTGGATTGAATGGGCATGTCCCATGACCACACAAAAAAATAGGAAAAAATTAAAGGGCATGTCTACTAGGTCCAACTCAAAGGATGACGAAATTATAGTATTATACATAATAAAAATCGCATTTTTTTTTTGCCATAAAAAATTGCAAGAGAGAAGTTTTTTCAAAAAAAAAAAAAAAAAACACAAACAAAGAGAAGAAAAGGGTTAAATTAAAAAAAAAATGCCTTTCTTATTTGGTATGCAAGGTATTTTTATTACCTAAGATGTTTGGGTTGGCTTAACAACACCCTGATTAATTCTTAGAAAACTAATTTCACCATCAACTGGCGGAAAACAATTAAAGCTACAACAAGCCTTGTATGAATCAACCCCATAAAATTTGAAATTTCAAACCAGAGAACTAAAAATAAGCAAACTACTAAATTACGAGTGAAGCTACAATGTGCACCCCCCGCATATGAGATTTTGTGGCACCAAATATGAGAGAATATGAGATTTTGTGGCACCAAATATGAGATTTTGTGGCTCCAAATATGATATGGCACATGGTATGCACCCCATACGGAAATATGAGATTTTGTGGCTCCAAATATGAGATTTTGTGGCACCAAATATGAGATTTTGTGACTCAAAATATATGAGATTTTGTGGCACCAAATATGAGATTTTGTGGCTCAAAATATATGAGATTTTGTGGCACCAAATATGAGATTTTGTGGCACCAAATATGAGATTTTGTGGCTCCAAAATATGAGATTTTGTGGCACCAAATATGAGAATATATGAGATTTTGTGGCTCCAAATATGAGATCGCGTTACTGTAGCGTTACTGTAGCAGTTACTGTAGCAATCCGAATGGGTCCAAATATGAGATTGTGTGGCTCCAAATATGAGATTTTCTGAAAATATATGAGATTTTGTGACTATTCATATGAAGTGGCATACCATATGCACTTCATATCTCCAGCCACAAAATCTCATATTTAGAGCCACAAAATCTCATATTTTGAGTCAAAAAATCTCATATGGAAAGTGGCACATTGTAGCAACACTCCTAAATTACAGGTCAGGACTTTCGGGTTTACCCTCTTCTGTCATATATTTGTAGCAAGGTAGATATGTTAAAACGGTACACCCCCCCCCCCCCCCCCCCCCCCCCCCCCAATAAATTACTCCATACGAAATTTTATGGTTCCTAATATGAGATTTTGTGACACCAAGTATGAGATTTTGTGGCTAGAGATATGAAAGGGTGTACGGTATGCACCCTATACGGATGGACGGCTGAGATTGCCCCACATATGTCGTGTGGGATTTTGTGCCACCTTTGACCATTGACCATATGAGAGTGTGTGTATCGATATGAGAGTTTGCGGACTCCAATATTTATTGTTGTGATTCCGATATGAGAATTTGTGGACTAAATACGAGATTTGGTGTTCCAATATGAGATTTTGTAACGGATCCAATATTTATTGTTGTGATTACCGATGTGAGAGTTTGTGGGACTAGATATGAGATTTGGTGTTCGAATATGAGATTTTGTGACTATCCGTATGAGGTCCGCACCAAGTCCGCAAGGTCCGCACGATTCCAATATGAGATTTTGTGGACTTATATGAGATTTTGTGACTATCTGTATGAGGATGTATACCATACACCCTTTCATACCTCTAGTCACAAAATCTCATATGGAGTAATTTGTAAGGGGGTGTACCATAGAATTCTCCGTTAAATTGATGCTCTCGATTCACTTGTTGAGAATCCTAGGATTAGGGGTGCTACTGTGCAAACAAGTCGAGCTGATCTTCGTAGCATTCGAGCGGCTCGTTTACTAAACGAGCTAACACTTGAGCTCAATCTTCGCTTGTTTGTCTGACAAGCAGAGTATCTTAACGAGCCAAAGCGGATTAATGTACTCATCGAGCCTCTTTAAATGAGTTGAGCGTGTAAAAATGAGTTAAGCCGAGTTGAGCTCTAAAACTGGACTTGTTTAGTAAACAAGTCTAAAACTCAATCTTGAGCCCTAACGAGCCAAGTCACAAACTGGTTGCGAGCAACTTAGTTCGTTTGAAGCCCTACTCGATATGCAACAATTGCCATAAGTTTAACAGTTAATGAGTACTCATCTTGACTTCTTTAATCAGTCAATGAGTATCAATGAATAAGATTTTTTCGTTGTGGAGTACTATCATTTAATGAGTGTCTATCTGTGAAGATTTTTCAACCATTTATATTTATTGTAGCAGTGATCCAAAGTGATAAATACTACTCCACCGTTTATATTTATTGTGGTAGACTAGTAGTGATCCAAAGTGATAATACTACAGGTTATACTTAGGGGTGTTCGGTTAAGAGTATTTTTAGAATAAATTGATTTTTCACGGTTTTTTTTTTTTTGTTGTGATGTAAGAGTATTGTGAGAGACTGACATGTCTTAATTTTTGGAAAAAACTGTTTATGGTTAGTGGAACACTCCCTTAGTGATCCAAAGTTATAATACTGCCGGTTACAACAGACTTTTGTTATTGCATAACAGCCTTGGTTCCAAGTCTACATGTTTAATCCGAACCATTTAATATGTAGAGCTCAACAAATAGATTTTCTTCTTCTTTTTTGTCTTAGAATGAAGTTGATCGAGCATGACCAACTTAATGAACAAAGTGCACGGTTCTTAAAATAAAAAATAAAAAAATAAAAAACCAGAAAATATGATTTAAAGATACATTTGGCTTAATTTTTTGGAATTGATATTGGCACTCCATATTTTGATATTGACATTCTTTTTTTTTGTTTTTCTGTCTTTATTAGGTGAAGTTACTAAACAACCCTTGTAATTTATAATTACATTTTCCTCTCTTCTTTCAAATACAAGGGTGGTTTGGTAACTTCACCTAATGGAGACAAAAAATAGGAGTGCCAATATCAATCCCATAATTTTTTTGCTGAAATTCAAAACAATGATAAAATTTATTTATGTGAACTCACACTGAAGCCAATTTTGAGGGGCATAAGAGAGCCTGCTCTCCAAATCCCTTTCTTATGTGATATCAACTAATAGTGTTTACAACACCGGACTTAAGGTAAAATGACTTAGCTTGTTTCATTGACTTATGATAATTTTTGATGATATTGTCCTTATGCAATGTAAAATACAACCAGTGACAATGCCACATAGCAATGAGTGGGGTCCGGCAACCCCACGGGATTTTTTTTTTGCTATTACTATATTCCATTTTTTTTGAAATTTATAAATGACCCAATTTAAATTGATTGCACTCGATAATTTTTGAACCTTCTAATGGGTACGATGGTATGAATTACTTAGTCGAGCACCTCATTTATGAGAACTCGAATTATGGACCTATCTTTTAGAAGGGAGGGTAACGAATCAACCACGCTCCGCTAAAAATTAATGCTTTAGCATACACAATTAAAAAAAACAAACTAGTCACCCTTTTTTTATTTTGGAGTTTTTAGTTTATTTTTTACACCATTAAACTAAAATCTGAACTATGTCCGTGACTTCAAACAAACACTATGTCTAAATCCAAATTTCTGACTCCGCCGCTGCAAAAGTTACTTTGAGAGCTTCATTTTTAGCCTTTTATTTTCAACTTTTTAGATTGTGATTAGAATGTGTTCGAAATCTAATACGAATTTTTAGGAAAAATGTGCAGAATACATTTTAAAAAACGAATAACCTTTTGAAAGAAGAAGGAAAACTTGAAAAGCTCATCTAAAACTACTTTTCACTTCTAGTGTCACAAATTGAAAACCCCTCCTATCATACTGCTTTAGAGAGTGGGTCCGAAACAATAATCAAGAACCGAGAAGTAGAAAATGAAAAAACACACCTGGCAACTGGCAAGCACCCCCTTGTTGGGTCACATTTCAATTCTCCCACATCAGCAAAAAAACCTGTAAAATTTTCAAGAACACGTGAAAAATCGAATTCTTTTGGAAATTTATTGAACTTTTCAGTGTGGACATGTTGAAAGCCGCTTTTGACCCTTTTCCACCACCAACATACCGTCCACCACCGTCCACGGCGGTGCATCAGAAAACACATTCCCCCACATGTACCACAAATGCCCCATTTTCCCACTCACATTAAATACTTACATAATCTGTTTGTATATAAATTCTCAACCTTTCTCCCACTCCCACATTCATCTCTCACCAAACTCTCCACACTTTCTCTCTCCTCCAAATCCTCACAAACAATGGCAACTTTTTCAACCTCTGCTTCACTCAGAACCATTTCTTCCTCCTTTAATCTACCACCCAAAACCACCACCAATTCTCCTCCCCCAAAACAACTCTTCTTCCACCAAGCGAACACCCTTCTCTCCCAAAACCTCCGCCTCACCACCGCCGCTGCCGGTGCTGCTACAAGATCACTCATTTGCAAGAGCCGGATCAACTGCCGATCAGATGCTTCAGCACCCAGTATCTATTTAACTTAATTTAATTCAATTTTCCTCCAGAATTCAACTTTTTCGTAGTAAAAATTTGGCTAATTTGTAATTTCGTTTCGTGGGTTTGATCAGCTAAGGTTCAAGAGATGTGCGTGTATGAGATCAATGAACGAGACCGCGGGAGCCCTGTTTACCTCCCATTGAGCCAGAAATCTGTCCATTCTCTCGGCGATCTCGCCCCTTTTAGTAACAAAGTAAAGTTCTCCATCTCTGTTTTGTGGGTTCCTCCTCTTTTCACCAAAGTTTTTTTCCCACACTTCGTCATTTTCTCGAGAAAATTCCTCCCGGAAAACAAATATAGAGTAAAAAAAGACATCAGCAAGATCAATAATTTGGGAACTTTTGAACTTTTCAAATTTTTATCATGTCTCTTACTTAAGAGATGAAGTTCTTCACGGAACGCGGGCATGTAGTGAGCATCTCAGCCGTCTCATTCCCTTCCACTCTATAGTGAGAAATATTCGCGGTGGAGTTTGCGCCACCGGCTTTGTAGGCCCTGTCAAGCATACATTTCAATACATTGTAATAATTTGAACCATTTACTTTGTAAGTCCTGTAAAATATTGTATTTACAATTAGTTCGATGATACGTATGTTAAAAGTTAAATTTTGGTTTAAAAAATAGGCTATCTGGATTGTGTCAATAATTTTTAAGTCAAAATGTCCACAACCATAAGTTTTTTTAAAATAAAAATTCAGCTTTTGACATACTCATCGATGTCTGATAAGGTAATTTTTTGTGTAAATACATTATTTTCAACCATTTATATTATTGCAATGATTGCAAAAGATAAAACTTTCTTTAGGCCGGTGGCCGGTCTTGTCTGCCAAACATCGAACTTTGATCATCAGGCCATTTATTTTTTAGCAACACTATACATACAAAATTTACCCACAAATGACCCAAACACACACAAGTGTGTGCGGGACCACACACTTGTGTGTGTTTAGGTCATTTGTGGGTAAATTGTTTGTGTGCATGTATCATTTCCGTTTATTTTTTAAGGTCTCTTCATATCATTAATTCCACTGAAAATTATGTTGATCCATACATGGTCCCCCCAAATTTGCCAGAATATCTTCTAAATAAACTAAAGCCAGAATTTTTAATTCCTTTTAGCTTCTGGAAGGAAGAAAATTCCCAATTTCTTTTGATTCCAATAGTCGAAAAGCTGAACTTTTATTTTACTATAATTCACTTTTAAATTCGCCAAAGATGTAAAGTGTGGGGGCAACTGCATTAGAGCATCTCCTATAAAGCCCTAAAACTCTGCACAGAATTTGTAATTTACTTATCTTTTATGTTCGAGGTTTGATACAAAACATAAAAATTTTTCCATAAATTTCTCCTGAAAATAAAATGTGTGAGTGTGATTCATCTAGTGTACTTTATGAGAAAGTTTTCATGTTCCATACACTTTTCCTTTATATTTTGGAGCAGAATTTATAATTTACTCATCTTTTGTTCAACTTTTTATAGTATATTTTTCTGAGGAACCCGTTGTCCTTTTTAGAAATTTGAAGACTAAAATAGAGATGTGGGTCTCCGTCAAATAAATTTTGAGATTAAATCTCTAAAAAAAACAGTGGTACGTCCCTCCGTAGAGGCAGAAAAAGTTGTGGAAAAAATGAGAGAAATTACAAAATTTTCTTCTAATACTATATCAAATCCAGTCTCTAAAATAAAATTTTAGAACTTACGTCAGCTTTTTTTGAGAATCTTTTTTTAATTTTTTTTTTTACAGGTGTATACCGGTGACCTGAAGAAGCGGGTGGGGATAACAGCCGGTATATGCGTCTTGATCAAGAACGAGCCGGAGAAGAATGGCGACCGGTACGAGGCGATATACAGCTTCTACTTCGGCGACTACGGCCACATAGCGGTGCAGGGGCCGTACCTGACCTACGAGGACACGTACCTCGCCATCACCGGTGGATCGGGGATCTTCGAGGGTGCGTACGGTCAGATCAAGCTGCACCAGATCATTTTCCCTTTCAAGCTGTTCTACACTTTCTACTTGAAGGGGATACCGGACCTGCCGGCGGAGTTGCTGGGCACGCCGGTTCCTCCGTCGTCTGAGGTGGTGCCGTCGCCGGAGGCCAAGGCGTGTGAGGTGGGGGCTACTGTTGCCAACTTTACTAACTGAGGACGTCGTAATGATCATGACTTGGATCAGAGTGGCAAGGGAGTTGATGATGATGGGCATTAAAATTCACATTTTGCATGTTTTTTTTTTTAATGTAAAAGAACTTTTGCTTTATTAGGGTAGTAGTGGTGGGCCTTTGAATTGGTGGTAGGTTTTTCCCCCTTTAAGCAACTTTCAATAACATAAACCAGTAGTAGTTTGCTTTTATTGTTGTCATTCGTTAGTTTTAATCTATTACATGAGGGCAAATGTCTCGATCCCGGAATGTAGTGTGGGCATCCAAGAGCTCTACCGCATGAGCTAGTCACCGTTTGCAGTTTGCTTTTATTGGAAGCCGAAAAATTGGGTATTGTCCCGAGCCTGAAAATGTCATATATATGAATTATTCACCATGTAGAGCACGACACATAGAACAAACTAGCAAGAAATCAGGTCAATCATATATTAATAACTTAGAGGGTGTTTCACTAACAAAATACAATTTTTTCCAAAAACTAAGATATGTCATTTTCTCACAATACATGCATCACATAAAAAGCCGTAAAAAACCAATTTATTTAAACAACTCCCTTAGTGCATGGAACACCCCTAATAGTGACCAAACCATGTTTTTCTATTGTATAACTGCTCAAACATTATGATAATTACAAGGGTGATTATTAAATTAAGTGGGCTCAATCCTAGCCCACGTATGACACACTTATGGTAGAGTTCATCTAAAAACTACACAAACGCAACCTTTTTTTTAAGAGCATTGCAGTGGTGACAGTCACCACATTTTCCGTCTCATAAGATGAGATGCATACATGTCACCATTTCATTGGTAGAATTTGTTCTACTACACAACCAATGGATCTCGTCTACTATGACATATTGGTGACACGGGCCATCCTAGCCATAGCGGAATAAGTTTTTTTAGACTATGATAATTGGATTTGTAAAATCAATAATCTAAGTCTTAATTTGTTAAATTTCAAAACCAAGTTAAAATAAGTAAAAGAAAAACAGAAGCACGCCTCGAATCATGCACAATGGCACCGTTTTTTTGTTCTTTGAAAAGCAGACAGATTAAAAGGACCAAGGGTATACAGCAAACATGTAACACCACTTAAAATAGGCCATTGAACTGGATTTATCAAATAGGCCATTGAACTCTTTTATCAAACCAATTTGCCCATCAGCCTCAAAGCAAACATTGTCTAGCTGCATTTGAAATGCAGTCCGCAGACCTCCATCTTTGCCTCCGCTTCTGCTTCAACCCGGTTTCGCTTATGTACACCTCGAAAGTTCAATAGCACCAAGCCAGAAACCTCAGACTCGCGTGATCCCGGCCCGAGCTAAATAATTCCTGCTTCCGCAACTTTTGGGAAGCAGGATGGTTTGAAGAGTGCTTGATCTTTCCACACCTCTCCCGCTACACATTAAACCTTTTCCCCTATGCATTTTCAAGTAAATTGTGTGCTAAAGAAATCATCAAGCTATTATAATAAAGGTGAATGATGTTAACAAACTAATTATGGCATTCTCGGATAAAGTTAGAAAAATAAAAGGAACAGAAATAAGATTAAAGCGGTCGGAAAAATACAATTCAAAGTCATAACCGAACTGAACAAATCATGAGGATGGAGCTGAACAATAATTGTAAGTGATATTAGTGAATAACTGTGCGGGGTCTTTTCCTCCGTGGTTGACTGTCAAAGCTCTGCACAAGTAGCACCCGTCATTAGCACCCAACCTAACCGGAATTTGGCCAAGAAAGGCACTCCGACAGTCAAGTAAGGATGCTTCGAGAGAGGAGTACCAAAGAGCATTATATAAGTGGAGTAGAAATGTGTTGTGTACCTTCTAGTGTCTCCTCTCTCTTTTTTTATATAGGCTAGCTCTTTTGACTTGGGCCCCAAGTCCAAGGGTAGATCGGTCATTTGGCATGTCACGAGTCAAATCTATTATCATTGCATGTGCATGCTACAAGTTATGACGTGACACGCATCATAACAGCTCGGCCTTCGTCATGATGACGTAGAGGGAAAATTGTTACGTGCACATGGCTCGCCACGAGTAGTAACCGTCTCGGATGACATCATTCATGAAATATGCTACGAACTGTCTTCCCCATTCCTCGCGAGTCACTTCGGGTTTACCCGGCTCGGGTGACTCGTCCAAATCAGTGCCGTCGGTTCGTGCTGATTCATTCCGTCTCGGAACAGTTCTATTGGGCTCGGATACAGACTCGACCCATCCAAGCTCAGAAATGGGCTTTGCTCCGTTTTGATACTTGGGCCTTCGGTCCAAACCAATTTTGACTCATATGATCGTTATATTTCGGCCCACTACAGTAACCTTAGCAGAAAAAGAAGATTGTTGTGATAAATCAAATTACTAGAGTTGATAATTAAATTATCGATACACAAGACCGTAGAGTTCAGAGGACGAGTAATGGTACTTTAACTTGCACGTAAACAAGTTGTTTTATTTTGCATGTATAGGGCAACGTATATCATTGCACTGAATTTAAGCACGTGTGTTAAGGACGTGCGTAAAAACAAGTTTGTTAAAAGAGCAACACTACATACACACAAAAAATACCCACAAATTACCCAAACACACACACACAAGTGTGGCCCCCACACACACTGGAGGTGCAGTGTGTGTGGGGGCCACACTTGTGTGTGTGTGTTTGGGTAATTTGTGGGTAACTTGTGTTTGGGTACCTAGCATTTCCATTGTTAAAATGTTACATGAACAATCCTAAATGTATAAACTATCGCATCGGCAACTCGATAATCAAATAAAGGTGTGAGATGAGATTTGTGTCCGACATATTTAGTTGAACACCACCTAGCAAGTGCATTTCATTAATTGGATTTTACCATGAACGTGAGTGAAAGTCCTATGTTATGCATGAATTATCGTAATGCCCTAGATAAAAAGTATTAATTCATCTGGAATAACAAAAGAAAACTACTAAGGGAAAGATAAATTAAGTACCCCGCACTAGAGCATACACCGTCTGCTGTAATTTGTAGGGATCATCACGTAACAATGTCACTCGGCTCCTTAGCGGGGCCGTGATAACCGTCTGTTTAAACGGAAATTCTAAGGGAATCTTATAGGAGTTGTGCCGATGGGTACAGACGGGCCGCAGGGCCACCTTATGAGTCTCGCACAAATGATTCAAACTATTCAAAAATTTTAAAATATTTTTCAAGTGAACCCACTAAAAATCAGCTCAAATGAGTACATCAATTTTCCGCGAGGCTACTCAAATTTTAATTTTTTTAACAATTTAAATCATTTGTGTGGTACCTGTAAGTAGGCCCCGCAGCTCTCTGTACCCCACCAGTACAATTCCTACCGGTACCTATGGGTACATACCCATAGGTACAGAAAATGCACAAAGCTGTTCGGGGACCCATTGTTGGGTCCCACACAAATGATCCAAACCGTTCATTTGAATGAAACGGGGGAATTTCGAATCAACCACTTACAATGTCGGATCGAGATGACTTCTCGCGGGGCCAAAAGAAAAGAATCAGATAAATTGCTACAGAAGAGGAGTAGAAAACAGAGTGACACGTCATGGGGCTTTGGCGGTTGAGAGTGGAGTAGTCTTCTTTTCTTTCCTCCTCAAACTGCAGCCTCTCGTTCAACCTCCCATGGATGTCTAGAGAGAGAAAACACACAATCCCCCAATAGACACACACACAGAGACGCAAACAATGCCGACAAAAGCCGCAACAGTAACCGCCGCGCCATCATTTTCCGCTACAATCCTCTCCTCCCATCGCTCCTTCAACCGCCTCCAATTTCCCTCTCCAAATACTCGCATCTCTTTCAACTATGGAGTCGACCCCCTTGTTTCCAAAACTTTCCACAATCGGCAAGTGTTCGTCTCCAGAGCCGCCGATTCAACTCAGCCCACCTCCGCCCCACCCGCCGTCGACAAGCCAACCGTTCCCGACGATGAGTTTACTCTTGCCAAGGTACTTTCTTTTACTTATGCTGCAAACATTTACTAGCAAACGTGTTTGGATCGCCAACGTTGATTCTACTAGCGGGCCAGAACCAATCCCCGTTTACTAGCGGGGCGTAATTAAAGGCGAGCCAAAGAACGTACTCCCTCCGTCCCATAAAGTTTGGTCCCTACGAAATTACGTGCAATTTTCAAACTAAAAAATAATGTATTTACCAAAATAATTTTTGAATTTTTTTTGCACCGTATAAAAGTTCTTGATGAGATCTATCAAACAAGATCCATATTGACTAAAAAATTATTTTCGTAAGCACGTTATTTTTTAGCTTGAAAATTGCACGTAGTTTCGTAGGGACCAAACTTTATGGGACGGAGGGAGTATGTTATAGACCGACTCCAAAAGAGTTGATAGGATTTAGGGAGGTTTTGAACGTAGCACCTTAAAAGGGTTATTTCCAGGCCTTTTTCCAAAGACCAATCCTTATGTTTTGTAACTCTAATCGTTCCAGTAATAACTGGGCATGAATTGGCGATCGAGATTGGGGGAAATTGTGTCCAAATTTTCTATTTTGAAAAGTGGACGGCGGAGTTGTATCGTGTGTAGCTCAATCTTTCGGTTTCAACTTTAATAGTTTTGTACGCCTGGAATAGCAGGAGGACGGCTCCAAGAATTTAGTTCAGCAGGTATAGAGAATTTAAATGATTATAAAGCTCTATAC
This sequence comes from Vaccinium darrowii, assembly GCA_020921065.1. NCBI lineage: Eukaryota > Viridiplantae > Streptophyta > Magnoliopsida > Ericales > Ericaceae > Vaccinium > Vaccinium darrowii. Next base: position 9,927,876 of record CM037158.1, on the reverse strand, counting down.
AAGAAATTAACTTTAGCTTGATGAAATAAGTCTTTTTGTAATGAACGAACAATCAATCTCCATGCAAAAGTTATTGGGATGGGGTTATTTTGATTTTGTCGGGCTATATCCTTTCGTTACCGATAAATTTTTCTTCAGTGCTGAAGTAATGGGCAGCCACCCCTGAACAGCAAAGTAATGGAATGGTATATCCTAAGCAGGCAAAGTCTTTATTGCTGCTTATTTCATTGCAAGTATTAACACATGCTTGGATATGATATGATGTCACGTGCACGATATGAGTGCCAAGCAGCGTTCATGGCCAATTGGCCATTCAGATTATCTAGGAGATTATCCCAACCCCTTTTTTTATTGGCAAAAGAAAATTCCGTTAGCATAAAGGTAAAACATGAAAGCAGTACAATTGGGAATGAAAAGCATTGAGAGAGCTTCTAAAGGTACAAATGACCTTCTATTGCTTTAACTCGCATAAACTAAACCTACCCCTGTGCCTCTCTTCTTCCTTTTTTATATCAATAACAAAAAATCAAAGAGAACGAAAACAACAGATCACGCGTTGAAGATCCTAACTCCAAGAGACTATCTTATGTTGGTTTTGTTTTCGGATCAACCCAGTTTGTTTAATGGAATGATGATGTTATCTTGCTTATGCAGGTATCGTTTGGTGTTATTGGACTAAGTCTTGGAGTATCACTTCTCTCGTGAGTACTTGTCCCACCATCATGCCTTATATTCCAAACAGCATCTTGATTGTTAAGATTGATGCATCTGCAATTGCAGTTACGGTTTTGGGGCATACTTCAACATCCTTCCCGGATCTGAATGGTCTGCATTAATGCTGACATATGGCTTTCCTCTTGCCATAATTGGCATGGCTCTGAAGGTGAAATTTACTTTTGATTTTAATGGAATTCTGTCACTGACTCATTGCAGACTCTCTCACAAGTAATACATTCCAGAATCTGCGTCTGGAATTCAAATTCTGCTTGTTTTGTTGCACAGCCAACAAGTTGCTGGACAGAGCCCTCAATTTCAACTTTCAATTGTCTAGCCTTTGATATGGAACTAAAATAATGTATGTAAGTGGAAGATAAAACAAAATGCATCATAGAGCTATGTGGTGGGAGCTATAGGTTAAACCCGCATTATGAAAAAAACTTATATCACAGCAGTCATATTCGAAACGTGTGTTTTGAAATATGGTATGGTTCAGTTTCAAAACAGTTGATGCAGTTATCCACAGTAGTCCCCAATATTGTTCCTAGTTCCTTCTTTGGTTCTTAAAGATGGAAAAATCTCAAGTGTAAGAAACTAAAATCTTGACTCTTGAGAGGGGTGGAGTTTTTGCAAGATACGTTCTGAAGAACTGGGTCGTATGGTACTTTAAGCATGTTTTTACTTTATTAGTAGTTTGTAATACAATAGACTTTGGTGTTCTACTTGGTCTGCTTTGCTTGGACCACGACTTGTGCAAGAATAAAGATATACTGGCGTTCTTGAACTTGTTCCTGATAGCAGTCACATAATATTCGTAGTCTGCTATATATTTAACGCATTCTGCTTTTCTCAGTATGCAGAGCTAAAACCTGTACCATGCTTAACTTACTCAGATGCTCAGATGTTGAGGGAGAAATACGCCACTCCAATTCTTAAACAGGTACTTATGTTATCATTTTATCGTAGTACTGCCCCAAGGATCAGTTTGTCATGTGGGGGAAAAGAAAACTTTACACAGTGTAAATCATCCCAATGATCCCATGGCAGGTAATAGCACTGAGAAATGCTTGCTGAGCAAAAATAAAGCACTTAAAAAGTAGACTAAAATTGACAGACTAATTCATTCATGAAGAATGACATATCTGTTCCTTGAATTAGGTGAGGAATGATGTCACTAGATATCGTTATGGGGATGAGCAACATTTGGATGAGGCTTTGAAACGGATTTTCCAATATGGTCAGGTATATTCTCACTTTGTGGATGCAGAGGAAAATCTGGGAAACAACTGTCTATCGGACCTACTCACTCGTGGGGCACAAAAGATTGATAAATGAAAAGCACTCTTATGCTAATCACTGGACACTGGTAGATATTATTGTTGAGAGAAATTTTAAATTGGACCTGTTACTCAATGCCGCGTACAAGAAAAATTTTCAATGTGGTGTCTGAATGTTGGATGATGAAGGAATGTCGATGTACATGTGACCCAGTCATTCTTTTGGGAGAATGTCAAAGCTCATCTTGGCTTCTTTTTTAGTTTATTTTTCATGCTCCGGATTAGAGACATCAAAGCTCATGGTTTGTACAAGTTCTTTATTTTCTTTTACATCAAAGCTCATGGTTTGTACAAGTTCTTTAGAGACATCGGGTGGTTATGTTTACTTCTCTGATAGGTAAAAAGATTTCCAGTAAAGCCGCAACCTCTTTACATGATGTATAGAAGCAAAATTGTAACCCTTTCAACTACATTTTTAAAATCTACAAAGAAAAATAAGAACAAAACTCCTTTGTAAACTGAAAAGAAAGGAATGAAGTAGTTACACTTTTAGCTTATGTACTGCCATCTCTACAAAGGCACAGGTATTCTAATTCCACTCCCCCTCACATAAACCAAATCCAACACGTACGTGTCACCATCCAAGCCGCCTTCATTATGTTTCTCCTGCTTATTTTGGGTTGCTTTTTAATTTTTTTTGATGTCGTAATTTTGCAATTCCTTTGACATCAGTTTTTCTACTTCTATCTAGGGTGGAGGAATACCACGAAGGAGTGCTCCTATTTTGCAAATGATCCGTGAAGAAGTATGTATAAGTCCTGCATCATTGCCTTGTAAACTTTTAAGGACTTAATGGTGCTGGAGTTGAAAACTATGGCCCATCCTTCCTTTTTTCTATTCTTCTACTCCAGAAGGGAGGTTGGCTCCAACCATATTGTTTGTTGACTTCATTGTGCCACTTGTATGTTTTGATGTTAGCTCATTGAGAGAGGGAAACAGAAATAGCTTGTTCTTCAAATTCTAGTGCCCCATGGGTTATTTACCTCGCTTCTTGTTCACAGACCTCTGTTTTTCACTGGCGTCTTGTGGTGTTAACATCCATGCCTTAGGTTACTGAAGATGGTAGATACTGCTTGGTTTTGGTGTTCGAAGCAAAAGCCCTGGAGTTGTCAGATTTTGAGAAAAGACAGGTAAATATCCAGTGAATGTGCATAAAACACCTTTTTTAGTGCTTGGTTTCCTTCTTAGCAGCAATCTACTTCCTTAATTGCTGCATTCTCCTTGCAAGTCTGTTTCTTAACATAGTTAATGCAACTTCATGGCTGAAGTATTTTGCTTCAACAACAATTCCCGCAACTTCCCGAATGTATTTTGTTCCGTTTCTATTTGTTATTAGTCAACGATACGCCCAACCAGATGCTGACATAGCAAACTACTTTGGGTTTTTGTAGGCAAAATTCTCTTCATTCTTTGGTCCAGGGATCAAAGCCGAAATTGGTGAGCTCAACCTCCTCTAGCTTCATGATTAACACTTTTGGAGTAGGGCAAGATCGGATATGAGTTATACAGCAAGCATTTACGACTAAGCTTTTGATTTTCTGGGTGCAGGGAAGGGAGAAAATGATTTATATGAAGTCCGACTAATATCAATTTCGGAGTAAGGTTATATTAAAGTTGATCAAAATCTGATATCTTGTCAAGCCACATGTTAGCAGTATCCATGCAGGATAGGAAATGTAATCCTTTATATGAAAGGAAAACAGAATAGGGAAAAGAAAAAAGCCAAACGGTACTGAAACCAATTCGGGGGAGAGCTGTTCCATTATATGATGTGCAAAAAACAAACATTTTGTTCCTGTAAATGTTTACTTTGTCATTCCAATCTTCTTATTCCTCGACAGTAGCTAAAATGCACATAATGTTGTATTTTTATGCTGCCTTTGATTTATTTTAGATCGTTGTTCTTAGAATATGCTTGTAGGCACTATGAAGACTCGTAGTTTTAGGCACATTATCTAGCCTTCCTTTTAGAGCTCTAAACTTAACCAAACGATCAAGTTCAACTAATGATCAGTTTCTAAAATGTCATTGAATATGAGCTTGTTAAATAAACAAACTAAGTTTGAACATTTTGAAGCCGACCCTTACCTATATTCTGTATTCCAGCAAACTTCGAAGACCCATAGCAACTATCCAACCCAAGGCAAGTAGCCAATAGGCACGAACCGAAGGACAGAGTTGAGGTGACAAGGGGTGCTTGCTGTGCACTAGGTGCATGGAACCGTGTCATGCACTCCATCCGGCCGTCCGTTACGAAAATGCAAGGCTCGGATCAAATCCAAGCAATGGCTCTCACATGGGATTGGATTTGATCCGAGTCGTGCCTTTTAGCAACGGACGGCCAAATGGGTGCATGGCAAGCTGGTTCCAGAGTTGAGGGGCATTGTTATCACAACTTGAACCTGCAAGCTCTCAGGACCCAAATCCTGTGAGAGTAACCCACTGACTACCAAGCTACCACCTCACAGCTTGATTGGTTACTCTGACTCTTACATAAGTGATCTAATGTTCTTTCGATGTAATTCTAAGAACATATATGAATGTACTCTTCTATCGATTGAACAACGAAAAAACAACTGTGCTTGCCGTCAGGCCAATTAAAACTTGTGCAAAATTGACAAACAAATCAAGCACGCTTTTGAAGCTTCACTAAGGTTTCAAACCAAAGTTAAAACAACCCGTTACTTGGCCCGACTCATGAATGACAAATCCAGATGTAAATGCAAATCTTTGGTAGAAGTTTGGCTTCTACGAGAAGAAGTGTAGTACTGGTATCACAGGATGGAGTGAATTCAATAATAGAAATTTAGTTTGCTTTCCGAAATCACTCTGGCTGTCCAAAAACAAGCAGCACAGGAAAATAGGATTACTTCCCCTGGGTTGTTACATAATCAGCAGCATACTCTAACTGGGTATTCTAGTACTAGTAAAGTCACAACATTTTAACCACTCAATTCAGAAAGTTGCTGAGTAACTCCAAAATTGAATCAACAAAAATCCCATGGAAGCCCTTCTAAAGAGTTGCTTTCTCAGCACCTGTTATATAAGAACAGAAGACAGAATTAGTTTTACCCAGGAAAAATATCTTTAAGAAGAAAACTTGCCTAACTTCGATTAGCAGACCCAGATCCTTCTGAATCCGATAGATAGTCTACTTAACAGCTCTTCTTCGTCACGTCAACATAGACGTGCTAATCATTCAGTTCTTAGAGTTGAGGATAAATTAATGAAAATCAAAATGAACTCAGAGAATTTAAGCGAGATTATTTAGGATGGGAAAATGAGGATAAAACATTGCAGTAGGCATTGTTAAGGTCGGTTTTCTGGTCTGGTAAAACGATTAGGCACGAGTAGTTTTGTTTTCCTTATCTCCTGAATCTAAACATAAGATACTTGGTTAACTACGACTAAAAATATTGACTTTTGCAGAGCAAAAAGAAAAACAAGAAGCATGCCATATCATACTTGGTTTAGCCAATACCACTTCACCCAGTAGGCCAATAATAACACATACATGATTGCATGATATAAACATAATTGGAAAGAAAGAGTCAAATAGATGATCTTGAGGTACCTTGATTTTACTGACTAAATGGCTGGAAAAGTTACAAAACCAGGTCTGCTTTTGCTAATTTTTAAATGATAGTCCACCAGTAAGCTTTCGAGTCCATTGCCTTCTTTTCCTGTAAAAGTTGCTTAGAGAGTAAACTACCAACCAATTATAACATTTATTAACATAAATGAAGTGAAGATTTCCGTCAATGAAGCCAAAATGAATTAGAGCACATAAAGATTTCCGTCAATGAAGCCGAAATGAATTAGAGCATGGAAAGTAAAACATGATTCCAGCTTGGGAAGTAAAACATGTGTAAAAGTAGCTATGGAATATATGCCATATGTGGACACTGGACAGAGTCGGTACCTTATATTCATTAAAAACCTGAAAATTCCTAACTTGTCAAAAAAAAAAAAAAAAAAAATCCATGAACGAGCTTGTTGACATGATGATTACAAACAAAATTAACATGTTATCTAAAAGAGTCCTCTACTGCTTCTAAAATTTACCCAATCTTTTTTATTTTCAGACTTTTCGTTTCATGTGAAATTAGATTGTGGGCCAATTTCAGAAAAACAAAGAAATGAAACTAAAAAAGAAGAATTCCAACGCTCCTGTGTTTACCGTACTGGATTAAACCACCCTTAGAAGTCCTATAGATAAGTATCAAGAAACGCATACCCTCACATATAAAGTATTGAAGTTTACTAAATGCTCCTACAGTGCATTTTATGATTTTCACCTTTGAGAAGAAATGTATTCTTCAATCTTTTTTTCCTGTTCAACATCAAAGGTGAACCATTTCTCACCCGACTCAACAGCATCAGAGGTTCCCACATCTGTAAATTGAAGAAAAAAGGATTGGACTTGAATTTCAATAGTAAAATGAATCCTTGGATATATTTTAAAACAATGCATTATCAAAATCTAACCTTGAAGCTGGATATTAGAGTTGTCAGAATATCCATTTAATTTCCAATAAGTGCGTCCATTATTGTCCAAAAGAATAGGTTCGGTTCTAACGGCAGCAGATCCTTTGATACCTGCAGAAATTAGTGACATAGAAACTCTGATAATATTGTCAAGCCTACTAAAGTATACAATGATGATATGGTTTGGGAATATGGACTTGGGACATCTCCGTATAATATCGCACTTCCTCTGATAAATGGAATACGAAATTGACGCAGGTTTATGATCCGCTGTTTAAGGTATTAGTGTTACTGTTTCAGTTCGTAAATAGATGAGTAAAAGTTAATGGCGAACGTACAATATATGTAATTAGTGAGCTGTACCAAAATGCTGAGTTGGTTTGTAGATCTGTCACAAAATCCTAGTTAAAATATTCCAATTTCTTAGGATGAATAAGTTCTAACCTGAAAATACCTTAACCTAAGTTATTTAAAAGCCCAATTAGAAGCGCAAGCATCAACCAACAGCAAACAAGCTCTTTTAGGTTTGTCAAACTCAGTTAAGCTCAACCTCCACAGCCCAAAGTCAAGAAGCCCAAACTTTAAATTTTAATTGCCCAAGAACCCTTCAACTCTACATATTTGCAGCCTGAAGTTCTAAATTTTCGGAAGTACAGAACATACCATTTGGTCCCATATCTTGCGATCCTATTATCTCTGCATGAGCTTGAGCCACTTCAGTTTTAATTTGCAAAACAACAGCTTCATGCTCTGAAATTGAAAGAGGAGCACCGTTTTTTGCAATGATAGCTTTGGCCACCTCATCCAGCATCTTCTGCTTCAATTGTTTCTCCTGTACAAATTATCAATTAATGACCGAATTTAAAAAAAAAAAACAATTAATTGCATCATTCTAAGCCCTAAAGACAACAGTAGTTCATGAGTTTTTTGCTACCTTCTGTTTTGAGGCAAGAACTTTCTCTTTTGCTTCTTTGACATTTTGAACAACTTTTAAGTTCTGATCATCTATCCAACTCCTTATATGTCTGCAAGAAAATTCAATAAATTGCTAATGGTTTTCTGTAAGATATGAGAAAGAAAAAGACAGATTTACGGGGTAAAAAAATGCAAACGGTTATCACTTACACAGTACCAAGAACTTCATCGCACAAAAACACTAAGAGTCGAAGCTTTTGTGAGGAGTCTAAACTATCATAATCATAAGCTTCCCGACCAAAAAAATCCAACTTCAGTTTCTTCAGTACACACTGCGATCTGAAGGCACACTTGTGTAGAGCATGCAGCCACGAATTTTTGCCATTTTTCTGAGTAATTTCTTCAGAGCTAACATAAAACATGACAGAAAATTAGATAGTAACGGGTTTGATTAGGTACATAAGTCTAGTGGTGAGGCTCATACTCTTCCCCCAAGTCCTTTAGTATCAGTGACAGCAACTGGATATGAAACTGGATGGCTGGAGAATATTTTCCTCGGCGGCCACGCCGTCCATGCATTAATTCTTTTAGTACATATGAAGGATCCCCTTCCTTCAAATCAAGAATCTGCCAAAGAAGAATGGGAACGTGAGAAAAGTTTGATATGCTACTAAAATATTGGGTTTCTCACCAGACCAAAATTTACTATCAGTGAGAGAGTAAGGCACAACAAATGAAATACGCATCCAACCAGAAGCAAATTTTGAATGATTATAGAAAATTTTTGTTAGAACGCAATCAATATAGCTTCAATGAATACAGGAAAATAGGAAGCATAATATGTTTGGATGAAGGGATTGGACGAGAAAAGAAATAATAATGGTTTCTCAGGAAATCACAGCAATTTTGGTGAAATGTGGTAAAATCTCACCAAGTCACCATCTTCTCAACACTATCTATAAACCTAAATAATAATGGTTTCTCAGGAAATCTCACCAACTTTGGTGAAATGTGGTGAAATCTCATCATCTTCTCAACACTGTCTATAAGCTTATCTATGAACCAGAGACGTCACACATGCTAAGTTACATTTCTTCTCGCATTGTAGAAGTAAGTTTAGATTGCTTACCTCCTTAAAAGCTGTGCAGAATTCCAAGAATTGCAAGGCATAGCCAACATCTTCTGCTGGAAGGTCAACCTCAGCTACAGTAGCTATCTCTACACCTTGAGGCAATGGGATGTCAACATCAATATCATTGTTCAGGAGTTTGATGGCATCTGCTTCAACTTTATAAGGTCTGCTATCCTTTTGCTCTATACTCTTTTTGCATCCAAGCAGAGTGGATGAATCTCCCGCGGAAACACTAACCTTCATATCCTTTTCATCTTCTGGAACAATAAAATCTCCAGTAAATTTCACGTCTTCCATAATCACTGCATTATGGCCCATGCTATCCCGTATCCTCATTGATTCTCGTTTTGAAACTGGAGGGTTTCTAGTAATAGTTTCCTTTAGCAAAATCTCATCATGCTGGTTATCTTCTCTTTTATCCTTTAACCCTCCCTTGGCTAAAACTCCATCACTTCGTTTGCCATGACGTGTCTTCTTCAACCTCTCATTAGAGATCTGAGGCTTAACACTTGTCACATTCAACGAAATCCCATCACCTCCATTGCCATCTTCCATTTCCTTTAAACCTGTTCGTTCCATTGTCTGGAGTTTTCTCTCGTTTGGAATTGATGGCAAAGCTATAGAATGTGAATTTGAATTACAATTTCCGCTAAAAGAATTTTCCTTACCCCGTTTTGTAGGCTCCTGTGCAGGAAAATCGTTAGAGACATGGACATAAATTTATGCCGATTGCCAACAAGGCAACAATAACAGTGATAAAAATCGTTAGAAATATGGACATAAACTTATGCCTGCTGATAAAAACTGAATGAAACGGTAAATTGAAAACAAAATGGATGCAAAGATATGTTACCAGGGAGGCTAAAACCCTAGCAAATTTTTGTACACTTCCATTCCAAAATGGTAAGTTCAGCGATTCGAAGCAATTCCCCAAAGATTTTCCAAAATATCAACTTATCCTACCATTTATAAAAACGTCGTGGCGAAGTAGCACATCGTTGCTTCCCTCCTATCTTCTTGTCGAAAGCACACACACTGCCTCCTATCTTCCTTTGTACAAGATTTCTTATTGGTTAGATTTCTGGCTGACACATGGCCCACAATAAGGCAACCCGTTTTTTTCCTCTCGTGGTGCAAAAGAATGGGACCCTAGACTAAAATTACCCTTGTCAATTTTTAATTCCCAACCGTGTCGTAACTTATGTGAGTCGGCTCACATTTGTTAGTTGCAAGTTTCGGATGCTTCCAATGCGGTAGGTTACATAGTTGGGACAGTCATAATTAATTTATCAACCAAGGATGGATGCAAACAATGGTTATAAATAACGTTAAAATAAGAAAATTGGTAGTGTGCAATTGCTCTTACTTGAGTAGCTATAGTGGTTAGCAAGTAAAAATTATTACCTCATTATGTGTGTGTTGCAAATGTTTCTTCCACTGAAGTCAAGCAAGTGCAAAGCATGTGCCTAAAATTAGTTTAAAATCAAGAGAGAATGAAGTTTCGGTATCTATGTTCCTAAAAATGTTTTACGTATGAATAATTTGAGAAATAGTACTTAGTTGTACTAGATGATTATCACCTGGAAAAATAAGTTCTAATTTTGTTATCCATACAAGAGTATCCCTAGCTTACTACAATTTAGGCATGTGGCGTATCACATTTCCATTCCTCATACCGGTAAAATTTGTGTTGCAACATAGATACAACAACGGAGGAATGGTTGTGTATTTCCTAAATGATTTAAGTTACATTGCATCCTATACATAGTGCTAAATATGTACAATAATGAATGAAATCCCTGAGTAGATTTTCCAAATCAATGCGTATCTGGAGAGATCAGCCAGCTACGGCAAACGGCACCCACGCGGATGCCAACATTAAATGTGAGTTGACTGTAACCTATGTTACAAGGACTTGATTATGGGTATCAGGCATGGATATGTATTTAGGTGTCCATTTCTTCACTTGTTGAGTATTACGGGTATCAGGCGTGGATATGTATTTAGGTGTCCATTTCTTCACTTGTTGAGTTTCTGACACGGTATTTTCTACATTTTGTAGGATCCATGTAACATAGACTTTGACAAACTGGTTTTAAAGAGCACATGGTTAATTTCAGTGAAAAGATATACGTTGTCCAGTTCACATAAAACAATTTGTTTTGCGTGCCAATTCCAGTACCAATATGATATAACTTGACCAAACTATCGCAATGACTAGTCCTCTGATTTCACTTGATTATTCTGTGACAACTCAAGTAACTTGTGTTGATCACAGTAACTACTTTGCTAGGGTACTCACTAATGCCACTTGCAATTATTGTTCAGCTACATCCTCATTTGATGAATTCGGTTATGACTTTGAATTGTACTTTTTGGATCGCTTCTTGATCTTATTTCTGTTCTTTTGTTAAATTTATACTATAATGTCATTACTTTATAACCATCATTCACCTTTATCATTGCTTTATGCTTTCATTGGCACAAAACTCAAAAGTACATGGGGTAGAAAGTTAAGAGACCTGTTGGCAGTTATTGTATATTACTTGTCCTTCACTCAGTGTCATTTTTATTGTCGTTCGCCTTCATCCTTGCTCAATAACTAATTATCACCTCAAATTATTTGTTAGTTGCCTTTATTCTAGACACATCTTACATGTTGGTAGATTTATTCATTGATGCCACTATTTTTTCGTTCGTATTCATCCTCATTCATTGAGTTACCTTACGACCAGTATTTATATTTCTCCAAGTCTCTTCATTGTAGTTTGCTTCTTTTTATTTTGATATATTTACGCTTAAATAACAATTCAGGAGATTTCCAAACTAATTTTGCAGCGTTGTTTTTCGCCACTTGTCGATTGCCTTAAGAAGTTCAAATGTTCAATGCAATAGAAAGGTTATTTAGCACATGCTAAACCCTTCACTTATCCTCTTTTGGCACTTGGGGAAAAATATTTACAAACTTATTCAGTTTTAACTTCGATTAACTCTTCCATAGCTGTTTCCTTCATCTCTCCTTGATAGGGTACTTTCTAATGCCAATCCTCATCTTCTCAATCTTTTTAGTTGTGCCGATTATTTACTAATTTGTTTCTTCAACTTTCTAAATTTATTTTGTGAAGTTTTTTGTTGTTGCCTTAATCTATATTTTTGGATTTTTTATTCTTCGAACAGCTATTATAATGGGTTGACTCCAATTAAAGTGCTAATTGCCATGTGTTCCATGTTTGCGGCCATGCTAATAGCTGTTTCCTTCATGATTTTTCGAGAAAGAGCATGAACTTCATTAAATAAATCTAAATAACTTATACCAAGAAAACGAAAACAAAAACGAAATTTAGATGTACACAAAGACAAACAAAAATAAATAAAAGAACTGAAAAAGAAGCTCCGTGTTAGAAACCATCCTCCCTCATGAAAGTGGTGTTGGAAAAACCCAGCATGGGAACTGCCGTCGCCGCCTCCACCATAGCCAAAAAAATCAGAACCCGTACAATGGGATCCGATCCACCACAAATCTGTGGTGGTTAATCCAAAAATGCAAGGGATTGGAGAGAGAGTCTCAACCCAAATCCACAAGGGTAGTTATAGAGGAGAGAAGTGGGAGAGAGGTGGATTGGGGTGGCTAGAGAAGGAGGGGGAAGGGAGTGCAGCTCCAGAACCCTAAGAGAGGAGAAAAGTCCCTGCACATTTTTGTGCTTGTATATATATATATATATATATATATATATATATATATATATATAACGATAAGGATAAATAGTTGTCTAAAATGCTATGCCCTTGATAGAAGTATATGACAGATTGTTTTAAGTAGCAGCATTTTGGGCATAATACTCACAGCTTTTACATTCTTGCCAACTCCAAGATTTTCAGAAACTTGAACATCGAGCAGCTGCGAAACAGAGGAAAATCCAGTTGCCTTGGCTGTGTGCACAAGCATTCCGGTGGGTTGGTGGCCTCGTTTCTTCCTGAAAAAATACATTAGTTTCAACAACGTTTGAAATACTAGCAAACTGCAAAACAAAACAAAAAACAATTCAAAACAACACACGTATGAGCACAAGAAAGAATTTGAAACGGCCCATTATTTTCTTCCATTTATGTGGGATTGATGCAGTTCAAGGGCCTACGCCCATGGTGCTACTAAAGTTTTTCCTTATTTTCCACCATGAAATTTTAATAACTCCTAAAAAAAATAAAGGCAAAATAGTGAGTTAACAACCACTTACATGCAGAAACTGCAATTACAGATGCTTCTGCACTTTGGACAGCTCCAGTCCTCCAAAACTGACACTTCTTCTGCCTTCTCTCCATATCTGATTTGAATCCAATAAAACCAATTGCATGAAATACAATGCAAACACCCCTCCTCCCGCCAAGTAAATGACGAAAATAGTAATGGTATGAGGATATAAACACATCCAACTTATTCCAACCTGTTCAAGAGGCACTTGTGACAAAAGTTCATAGTACATGGTTTGCCATTTTTCTGATTCTTGCAGGAAGCCACAAAATCCCTTGTTTTTTGACGGCACTGCAAAAGTTATTTACTTCAATCAATTAGAAAAGCAGATGAGATCCTAAGTTTGTAAAACAATAGGGATGAATCTAATGTAATTATTGTTTTATAGTGCATGTTAATGTTATTCCTCTGAAAAGTTGAGGATCATTGCTATCAAGTTTCAAGTACGACTGTGAAGAAAACCATAACTTCCAACAAAATAAGCTCTGTAAAATATACGGCTTTGTTGATGTGAAACCTCTTCTTCTAAATAGAAAAACATCACATTTGACTCCAGATGAACCGCCTTCCATTGCCATGTTTTATTATCCTGAGTTTGATTTGTCTGTGTATTGGAACAAAGACAAGAGTTGTCTCACTTTAAATTGACCTTCATTGCATGAATGTACTCCATTGCAAAGAGCAGCTTGTACAAAAGTCCCTGGGCATCTGACTAAGCATTTCGATCGATTAGTATGAAAAGAATATCCTTCCCTAAAATGGTCCTTTGAATGTTTTTCTTTACGTAATGAAATACAAGTTCATACACATGTTGATGCTGTGGTTTAATACTAACAAACACCTTGTCAACTGATGCTCAAAGCATATCCAGAAAATAAAGGCATATACCAAGGACAAAGAGGATTTGAAGCACTTTTTGAACATGGTAGTGTTAGAAAACCTCCATAAATGTTCAGCATTTCAGATCATTTGTGTACAATGGCGGAGCCAGAAATAGAAGTATGAGGGGCCCGGATTATGAAAGAAATTTTCGTATGGTGATTTTTGTTAACACTAAATCAAGTTAACGGGATGATTTTGAGAAATTAAAACATTAATCTCGAGGATTTTTGTTATCATATCACTCAACGAACTCATTATCATTATCACATGGTATCATTCACCATAATTTAGTGTTCTCACAATGAAATTATTTTTAAAATTATATATTTTTTTAAGAATAACTAAAAAAATATGTAAAATATACTCCAAAACATGAAATAGGTATACTTTCTGGATCCGCCCCTTTTTGTGTACTTTCTGGTCATGGTATTTCATAGGATCTTAGGCTTTGGAACTTAGTTGCAGGATCCTTTAAAATAGGTTTGCTCCCATCTAGACGAGAACTTGTTCCTACGCTAATCTTAAGGATGAAATTCTCACTTCTCTCTCCAAATATATGCAAGGAAGAAGAAAAAAGTAAAAAGAGATTTAGGACTCTCTCTTTCTAATATTGTATTCTACTACTTATCTTAGTGTTTGGTCCATATATTTGGCATAAAAAAATTATTGAGATGTCATTTCTTACTCATAGTTATATATATAATGTTTATATACATGCTCCCTTTGCAACTATAAAGCATATCTATATATATATATATGGGGCCGGTTCCCCTCACACTTAAAAAAACACATAAAAAGACACTTAATTTTGTTCTGGGCCCCACTGCGATGTTCCAAACCGTTGATCTTGTTTAAATGAGTAAAATAGGATGTCCTCCAAAATTTAACTCAATCGGGTATCGGTAAGTGCTTGATCCAAACAGGTTTGCAGAAACTGTGACAGGAACTAGGGCTTTTAAAACTATTTGGATCAAGTACTTATCGATATCCGATTGAGCTAAAATTTTGTAGGACCTTTTATTTTACTCATTTAAACAAGATCAACGGTTCAGAACATCAAAGTGGAGCCCCGAAGAGTGAGGGGTTTTTTTATGTGTTTTTTTAGGTGTGAGGGGAACCGGCCCCTATATATATATATATATATTACCTCGCCGCTCTTAACCTAGGGAGCTTCTACATACCCCCGCCCCCACTTCATACAACTAAGCTTTGGAATGATAGACAAAAATTGATATACACTCATTTATGCCATGTGTATCACTTGCTTGTATAATGGTTTTTCATTTGAACAAATGAAAACTATGAATACAATTATCTTCCCAATTCATTAGAAGTTTAAAACCATTCATGGTAGCGCCAGTTTGAGTGCTCTCTCTCTTTTCTTGTTTGTCTAAAAAACCAATCAGCCAAGTTGGAAATATGAAGAGAAGCATTAGAGTCAAGAGGCTTTAGGGTAGTGGAAGTAAGTTAAGTGGTAGTGGAAGTGCTCTTGTAGAACAAGTAAGGATTCAGGATCAAGAGATACCTTAAAGTGATCATTTTAGGTATTTAGGTTCTATTTTTAGCAAAGATGGTGAGATTGCAGAGGATGTGACTCATAGGATCCAAGTGGGGTGGCTCAAGTGGAGAAGCACTACTAGTGTCCTATGTGACAAGAGGATACCCACAAAACTGAAAGGAAAATTCTATAGAATTGTTATAAGACCAGCGATGCTTTATGGGAGAAAATGCTGGCCTATTAAGAAAGAGGTGAGTAAGATGGATGTAACTGAGATGAGAATGTTGAGATGGATGTATGGTAAGACTAGAAAAGATAGGATTAGAAATGAAACCGCTCATGAGATGGTGGGTGTAGCACCTATAGAGAAGAAGTTGCGAGGAAATAGACTAAGGTGTTTTGAACATATCTACCGCAAACCTGTAGATGCAGGAGTTAGGAGAGTTGATAGAATAGATTTAGGTAGTAACGCTACAAGGAGAGAAAGACTCAGATTGACATTAGATGCTCTAGTCCGCAAGAATATGCGTAGTCTAAATCTCAGTGAGCATGTAGCCCTTGATAGAGCTTAATGGAAAAATAGGATTCATGTAGCCAACACCAATTGATTGGGGGACTTAAGGCTCAGTTTGGTTTGGTCTGAAAAACCAAGCAGAAAATCAATGGGGATTTCACGTGACTGAATGTTAGATTTTCTGCAAAAAACGTGAAAATAGAAACCCAATTTCAGATCTTAAGACTTAAGACTAGTTCAGTTTGCTATCTTATTTGCTTATTTTCTTAATTTAGACATTTACCAAATAGATTGTTGGGCTCACACTGTTGCTCATTTCATTATTTCCCATGACCACCACACTTTTATAACCAAAGGTTATGAAACAAGCATAGCTTATTCCACATTTTGCTTCTTTACTTGTTTTGAGAAACAAGATAATAAACTGAACCAAGTGAGCCCCTAGATGATGCAAAATTTAAAATATGAAGCCACCATGGTGCCTACGTAAGCATCAAAAATGCTAAAGATACACGCATATTACACAAATACTTGCGCGCCCACTCAAAACGAGTAGGGGTGGCCCCCTACTCGTCCACGCCTACTGGTTGTGAGTTTGTTCCTAGCACTATTCCATTAAACGTGTATCACTATATTGTACGTGTTAATGTGTGCTTGTGTGTGCGAACATTGAACAGTATCCTAAAGTTTGCCCTATTTTTAGAGTTTCCCATCAAACGAAGAGAAAAATACTAACGAAATAGGAGTATTAATTTCTGCGCGAGGGTTTCATCGGATACCTGATGACAAGTCTTCCCATTTTCAGAATCGTAGATTCGACCATGGATGACACGAACCCCTTGACAGTTTGAGCGTTTTTTCGCCGGCAAATCACGAACATCGTCGGATTGCTTCCGAGATTTCTCTTCCTTGGTCTTGACACCGCTTCTAATCTTGCCCTTCTGATCAGGTAAAGAGTTCCGTTTGGAAGCAGCGCTTGAAGCAATCGCCATTGTTGGAAACTGTTTCTTTTTTTCCTTCTCCCAAGTGGATGTGAAGTTTGTAAATGGAGAAAGGGGGGGGGTGAGAATTGAATTTCTACCGGGAATCTGGAATTTCGGAAGAATTTTCTGGGGCGCCAAATGGGTTTTGGTTAATTTTGGATTTTCCCGCCTAAAATAGGCGGATGATTTGGGTTTTGGACCGTCGTGAATCGTGATCCCACTGACAGTAGTATAGGAGGAGTATTCGTTTTCAATTGTACTAGTGGACACAGTGGGTGTTCCACTCAACAAAAATTTTTTTCCTTAAACATCGAGACATGTCATTTTCTCATAACGCATCACATAAAAAATTGTGAAAAATTATTTTTTTAAAAAACTGAGTTAGTGGAACACCCCACATTGTCTCACCGAGAAACATTTGGTGTCAGATGGGTACCACGTGGCATACTTAGTGATCATCTCAGCCGCCTAAAGTATTTTGGATGGTTCGGATTTTAGAGAGAGAGAAAGAAGAGAGGGAGGAAGAAATCTTGCCAATCAAAAACGTTATTGTAAGGCTGAGATACGTGCTCGGATACCACGTGTGCAGTACTTATTTGCACTCCAAATTCTCTCGTCTCCCTAAGACCCAATTGAAATTTTCTTAACAAAAAAGAGAGTGGACACATATTTGATATTTGTTAGTTTTGTTATTGGTATGGATTATCATTCGATACAGTTACTTTATATCACGCCAATTGATACTTGTAAGATCTCGTTCTAACCATTACCTAACAACCGTTCTTTGGGTTGTTTGTAGCTTTTTCCATATTAAGGGGCAAAACAATAATTAGAACACTAGGCCTCAAGATAATTAAATTTAAAGGTCACAAGGAATAGAGAATACCCCAGGTGTACCCCATTCATGCTTCAAGAGGGCTGGTACAATACCAAAAAGAAACTCCAGAAAATGCATTATATGGGTGAAATTCATCCAAAATCTATTTAACGGGTGAAATTCATTTTTTTAGTGCATTTTATAGGTTTTCTTTATGGTATCAAACACTTTCTCAAGCTTTAAAGCCGGAACCTCCACAATCCAAATAAAGAGGTTAGGACATTGGCACTTTGGCTACAAGGGTCTTTAGCGTTGTTTTGAATTGATTTTCTAGACCAATTTCAATATCAGCACGAGCTTGTTGTGATGATATGATTAGTCGTCCATTTGGTAGCACTTGTTAAAAGTATCACTCGTGCGGATTATTTCTAGAATTGATTTTTCTAGACCAATTTCGATATCAGCACAAGCTTGTTGTGATGATATAGTCGTCCATTTGGTAGCACTTGTTGAAAGTATCACTCGTGCGCGAATTATTTTGTAGTGGATATTCATAACAATACATCAATTATTGACATTTATTTGCATGGTTGATTTGGGTTTTTATGCAATATGTTAATTTTACAACATTCATTATGAAGACGTGTAGATGTTAATGTTTAATTTCTTTTGGGACTAATTCTTTCGGCAAATAGAATACAATTGTTCAAACCTTCCTTCCTCATGGAAATGTACAAGAGTAACTAACTGCTCAAGACCAGTTGGTTATATTTAGCTACTATTAAAAAAACTTTAAAAAATAAATGATACTGTGAAAGTTTATATTTGAAATGAAGAATGGTATTTAAAAAAAAAAAAAATGAAGAATGGTGATTGGAGTTTTCATGAATATTTGGGCTTCAACATAAATATTACTTGATTGGAAATGCTTCAAATCTCCAAAATCATTATTCAAAATATCAAGCTCTCTTATCTTGCCTCATTTTGATGCAGCGCTGGAACTACACTGCAGCTATCTGAAGCCACCAAAGTTTAAGTAGGTTATTTATACGATACTTTTGAGCTTTATCAATAAAATAAGTACTTTAAAACTATCTTATAATACGAATAATTTTAGTTTTAATCTATTAAAAAAATCAAGTAACTCTACATTGTCACAAAAACTACGCATGAAAGAAAAATATATTGTGACAGTCAACGAGACTTTGCTACGATATGTTTTTTCATAAACGGACGAAAGAAAAATATATTGTGATAGAACATCCAAAGAAAAATATATTGTGCTGTTCCCTGGGAGTGGAATCATCAGAAAAAACTGACTCGATTCCGACCGACTATTAACCAGGGGGGAAAAAAAACTGAAGACTTTTGATGTGCAAAAGATATCAACAGAAAAAGAAAAGTAAGGAAAAACAGACAACTAAATCCATAGAATGGACAATCTAACAAAACTACCAAGGCAATGTGCAGTTTCCTCAACTCTAAGTTTTTCCTGCAGGCAATAGTAAGCAAAATTCATCGTGACATGTTTTCAATTCATCTACACAAGTGTGTCACGCGTCAAGGTTGGGACGTCTTCCATCCATAAAGCCGTCGGGGCCTAATGCAAAAAAGTTTAAACACGAGATCACGACAGAATTTCATGTCAAGGAATGACGTAAACACACAAAGCAACATTGCATTCGAGAAATACGCAAGACTAACTCCACAAGAACACACGCCGATAAAAAAAGAAAAAGAAAAAAGAAGACACTCATATTTATGCACATGCCCAAACGCTATACAGACGAGTGTGCATATGTACTCCTTAGACAAAAGAAGAAAAGAACCCGCGTTTTATGTGGTGCAGCCAATTGCCAATCCATCACTGATTGGGTTCAGGTCTCCACAGTCCTATGAAAGAGGACTTGAATGGGATAAGAGAGAGAGCAGAGGAAATTGAAGGAATGTCGATGTATAGAGGGGAGTGAATGAGGAAAATGGATAACTATTTGAGGGAGAGGTTGACTCGTAGAGGGGTAGAAATGTCAAAACGTTATGAAGTTTGCGCCGTTAAAACAACAAATCGTGGAAGTTAGCACCACCCAAAATCTACAAACAAGGTTACTTACTTTTCTTTTGCTCCATGTATGCTAGTTCAAAACTTCTTTTCCATTCAGCCGTTAACCACCACTTATTCTTTACCTAAAAGGAGAGTACAAAGTAAAGCGTCAAATCACAGAAACCAGGGCAGAAAGTAATGTTCCAAAGCAAGCTAAAAAAATTAAAGAAGTTTTGACGCACAAACCAGCCATCTCGAGCAACAGAAAGAGAGAAGACTTCCTTTTCCTACCGTCGAGAATTAAGCAATGTATACAAAACATTCAGTTAGACATGCTATAGTGTAATGCAACGTATACAGTTTCCAAGATTTTGTAAAACAAAATTATTCACATCAAGCTACTGACAAGTGACCACTAATTAATTAACAAAGCAGCACAACACCACTTTTAAAGACTGAAATGGGCAAGTATAAGCTAAATAAAGGGCGACAACAGAAACAGTTTTAACTTGATGCTTACAACAATTAACGTCATCTGAAAGCATAAAAGGGTACAGGGGTTATGCAGCTCAATAAAATTTGTGAATTATTGTCTTTACCACAAGCCTTAAACAATTCAATTACATCGTAAACAAGCAATTTTCTGCATAATAATAATTGCGCTAAATAAACAACCAAAGAAAATTTTGAGTGAGACACAGAGAAGATAAGGAGAAAATCATATTTAAGCAATGCTAGCATAAGTTGGCCATTTTATGACCAATATGTGAAACAAATGGACCAACCTAAGCCTATACCATTGAAGAGTTCACCTCAAAGATGCTACAAGCCTTGGAGAACCATTTTCTTCCTCTCCCTCTCCCTCTTCCCATCCTCCCTCTCCTCTCAAACAAAAAAGAAACCACCTTTCTTACCATATGCCACTACCTTAAAGCAATTGCAGTAGCCACCAAAACTCAGGCCGCACCATTAGCAGAAATCCATGCTAAAATTTCGCAACCTAAACTTGATTATTCTACTCGTTTGGACCATGTTAGGATGAGATGTTGGGAACTAATTTCAATTTCTTTAGGATATCGGGTTCATGTCGATTCCTCTTGCTTTCAACGTGGATAAAATAAAATAAAATTAGGAAGCATCGAGTATATTGGTTGGACATATAAAAGGGCCAAAAATCACTGCTAGTTGCTAGACATAGGCTGTTGCAATAATAAAAATCTTAATGTATTGTCCGTGACAAGACTCTATCCCAAAGTTAAAGAGCAATGAGGGGATCTTATGTTCTGATTTTATGTTTATAGGCCTTACAAGTATGGCAAGTGCAAATAGATCTTTTCTTTTCCAGTTTTGGTCTTTTATACCTTGTACCAAATATACCCCTACTCTAGTGAGCAAACTTGAACTGAAATGGTCAAAGGACCATTGGAACATACATCCAAATATCCAATGCATTAGAAAATCATTTGGAACAGAATATTGATGGCCCCATCTTGCAATGATGCTTATGAAATACCTAGTACAGTCAACAAGAGATGGTTTTACCTATGAAATAGACTACCTAGTACCGATGCATATTTGTCAGGTGCATCTCCTCTCAGGCAAGCCAAGCATACGTTTCACGCACTTAAGTGTAGATTGTCCAACAAGGATACGTCACAAAATTTAAAGGATTCATGTGCTAAATTATTGATATTCACAGACATACACAAAAAAGCTAATAATATGTTGGACTTGGATCATGTATTTGTGCACATTATGCATTCCATGTGTCATATCATTCTATTAAGATGCTACTTTCCAACCATAGTTTAGTATATTCAACAACATATTTTTTGAACAGTTCAATTGATAGGCAGGACATGATAGTCAAACGGGCAACGCAAAAACAGGGCCAACCAAAACTCAAGTCTAGCTCCACACACAACAAAAAATGCAAAATCTAAACTTTTATTACACACGGATAGACACTCAACCATGCTTCATTGCGGTAGATGTAAAAGGTTTAATCATAAGTAAAAAGTATGCAGCAAGGAAAATTAACACACAAAAAAGAAGGATATGAGCAGAAACGAGGAAAGCTTGCTGAATTATGAAAATTGAATGAGGTTTAACATGCTTACTTTCTTGTTTTCCTCATTATATAGTTCATCCAAAGACTTCTTCCAAACTCCAGCCTTACATACCTGAAAGAAAAGTACAAAGCAAAAAGTCATTTTACGAAACATGCTTCCCGATTCGATGAACAAGAAGTAAGTCCTTGAGAACAACCAGCATTCCCAGACTATGAAAAAAAAAAAAACAAAGAAATAACAAATAACCAAAAAGAACTAGATTTAAAATAAAAGAGGTAGAGACGAGAGTGAAGGTGCGACCATGAGCAAGTATCAGTTTCTGCATTCAAACGATCAAGATACAAATTAATAAGGGACAGCATAAATCAGAAATATATCGTACATAATTCAAGAAAGATTAATTGAATTTAGAATCAAACCTATAAACACAATTCCAAAGAAAGAAGAACAGCTTGTAGACAAAAATGTTTACGAATATGACGGCAATGAGTCTAACGAGCGCCAATGAGATCTTGAGCACCCACACCGTACACCACTGCAACCAATTGAGGCGTCCTCCCCGATTAACTGCGCCAATGGCGTCGTTAAGAACGTCTCTTGAGAATATCAGACTCTCGAGCAAGTTTTCCGGCCAGTTTTCACCGTCGCCGCCGGAGAACTGGGAGTGGAGCCAGTGGAATACTACGGCTACCTTGAGAAAATTTTGCGAAACAATGTGCCACATCTCAAATCTCAAGAATCTATTCTCAGTTTCTCTCTTCCCACGCGATTAATCAGACAGAGGAATATATAGTATATAGGGAAAATTTCAAATAAAAACTTTGACGACAATATCCCAAAAATCTCTTCAATTTCAACAAACTTCAATTGCCCCTCCAAACTATTCCGTTAACCCGACCGTCTAATTCCGTCAAATGTCAAACCGAAATAGTTGGGTTGAACTTCTTTAGAGCATCAATTTCAGAGTCAACAAATTAGCTTTTAAGTTAAAGTAGAGAGTCAAACCCCCCAAAATCAGCTTCACCAAAAAATTGGTCAAATTTATTTTTGCTACAGTTGCTACTCAAATTTGGCGTGACACTATTCACACACCAAGACACTATTCATGCACTGTTCACTTTTTTAATATTACTTTAGGGGAGTAAGAATAGAAAGAAAGAGTAGTTTAATGATGTAGGACAAGATTAGGAAGTTTCTTTATTTTTATTTGAATTACTTTAGAACAAAATTTTGATTAGGAATATTTTCGTTTAGGTTAGAATTATTATTTTTCCATATTAGGTTTTAATTTCCAATTTTATTAGGATTCTTGGTCTAGTTGATTTAGGATTTGTTTATTCTTTAAATAGTTTGAGTCCTAGTTGAATTAGGATTTGCTTTTTCTTTAATTAGTTTGAGTCCTAGTTTGATTAGGATTTGCTTCTTTTTTAATTAGTTTGAGTCCTAGTCGAATTAGAGTTTACTTATTATAAATAGAGATGTAACCTTTCATAACGAATTCAATCAACTATCAATAATATTTCTAGAGTTCTCTCTATTTTCCTTGTTCGCAAGGTGTTTATCTTTTTCTTGTGGATTCAATAGCCTGTATGTTAGAACGAGATCTAACCAATTCGTCTACTAGAACGATATCTAGTCACTCATTCGTCTACTAGAACGATATCTAGTCTATTTCCACTACAACGCTGCGTCAAAAGTGGTATCAGAGCAAGGTCCTTCCCTTGTTTCAATGGCCAAAGACGGAGAACAAACCTCTAGAGATCATGGGATTAATGGAGTATGGGCGATCGATGGGCAACGACACCAACTGGAAGAGATACGCACTATGCTTAATACGTTGACTGTTGCTATCAATGCTAGGCTACCAGCAGTTCCTGATCTTGATGTTCCAACTCGTGATCAACATGCACGAGATCCACAGGTTCGTGTTCAACAGGCACGTGAGCCAAGGGTGGGCAATGATCTTGGTCGCTTAGGGAATTTTCCTAGGCCTGTCACAAACTATCTAGTTTACGATGGTGGTGGTTCAAAGTTTGATGAGCTTAACTGCATGAATCACAGTTTTCCGAATTTTCAGGTACAACCGATAATTCCAAATCTTGATGGGTTTTGTCATCCAGAGGATTTTATTTATTGGTTTCGAAAAGTTGACAAATTCCTTGAATATATGGAAATTCTAAAAGAGAAGGAAGTTCGATATGTAGCACATAAATTACAAGGCTATATTTCTACGTGGTGGGAACAGTTGCAATCCAATCGAAGGTGACAATACAAACAGCCTATCAGAACATGGTGTAAGATAAGACAATTGATGGCTATCAGATTTCTTTAATCAAATCATAGGCAGCTGGTATATCAAGAATACTTGAGAAAGCTTGAGTCTAAAAGATTGTTTCGAGATAATTTTGATTCGCAATATCCATCCCAGTATAATAACGAAGTTAGTGCGGATACAAATTACTCAAGAAACATGTCAAAGAGTTCCAGTCAATCGAGTTCTGAGAGTCAAAAGCTGAGTCAAGGTCCATCAAATTCAAATCAGTCGCTTCACAATTGTTACGATGGTTTTGGGTTCTCAAAACAAGGAGACAAACTAAAACTTGATGAGGAAGAGGCGAATAAGTCCGACACAAATCTAAGGGCCGATCTCAGTCAAGAAAGGGCTCGTGATAATGAGAAAATTGATACGAATGATGGTGAGAAGCTAAAAATTAATATCACTAATAGTGATCAAGTTGCCGAGGTTCAGAATTATTTTCTATTGGAGGTGGTCAATACCAACAATAGTGCTGAGGAGGAAAAGCAAGTTAGCAACACAAGCGAAGGTACGTCGGGTTTGAAAGAATTGACTTCAAGAGAACTGATCAATAATCCATTCGAAGCACACACACAGAGAATGGATTTACACCATGATTGCATTCTTAAGGGTGCTGATGTTGCTTTTGTGGATTTTCTTGGTGTGGAGCAATTTGATTGGATTCCGAATATTCGTCTACTGAATCTTGTCAACAAGTTGAAGCATGCAGAGAAGAGATCATCGCAAATATACTTTTATATAAATAATTTTTGGAAGAGAAGCAAGAAGTGGAAGCATTCCCCACGTTTTGGGTACTATCTTATTCGTGCTCAACTTGCCAAATCTTTGAAGATGGCACTAAAATATTTTGGAGGTGATGTCGCATGGAGTTCATTGTTGAAGTTCATGTTTGAGAAGATCAATTTGAAATACAAAGTTGATGCAAACAAGAGAAGACGTATCAAGTTTTTTCAAGCACTGGAAACTCGAGGACGAGTTTTTTTTTTAAGAGAGAGGGAATGATGTAGGACAAGATTAGGAAGTTTCTTTATTTTTATTTGAATTACTTTAGAACAAAATTTTGATTAGGAATATTTTCGTTTAGGTTAGAATTATTATTTTTTCATATTAGGTTTTAATTTCCAATTTTATTATGATTCTTGGTCTGGTTGAATTAGGATTTGTTTATTCTTTAAATAGTTTGAGTCCTAGTTGAATTAGGATTTGCTTTTTCTTTAATTAGTTTAAGTCCTAGTTTAATTAGGATTTGCTTCTTTTTTTAATTAGTTTGAGTCCTAGTCGAATTAGAGTTTACTTATTATAAATAGGGATGTAACCTTTCATAACGAATTCAATCAACTATCAATAATATTTCTAGAGTTCTCTATATTTTCCTTGTTCGCAAGGTGTTTATTTTTTTCTTGTGGATTCAAGAGCCTGTCTGTTAGAACGAGATCTAACCAATTCGTCTACTAGAACGATATCTAGTCACCCATTCGTCTACTAAAACGATATCTAGTCTATTTCCGCTACAACGCTGCGTCATTTAATGCAGTAATGTTCGAATAGAGAGCCTGATTCTGTGAACTTTTGTAAAAATGGCTTGTTAAATTGTAAAAGGTGTTTTTGAAGTTAAATTTGGTGTTTATGATAAGGATGCTCTAATTAGACGTTAACTTGCTAAAAATATGGTGACATGTCTAAAAGAAGACGAATCACCCTTTTTCAGGGAAAATCAATAACCCTAAGTTACCGGCCCAAAATTCTCTGGCCGATTAACCGTTTTGATTTTTTTAACTTTATTAATTAAAGGGTAAATTTCACGGATCCGGGGTGGGTGATATGCGGCAGGCGTTGTGCGGCAAAACTACGTCATTTTGCTTGATTTTTGTGCACACTTCTAAAGCTTCCAATGGCCTTGTTTGGAGGAAGAAAAAACCATTACAAAGTGCCTAAACCCAAAGTGCCAAAATTCAAGTGCCAAAACCCACTATACCCTACCCCAAATAGCCTAAATCCCCTAAAATTGAACCCCAAAATTAATCCCCACGCTTAATTCTCCAAACAGGTCCCTTGGATATATTAAGAAAATGAGCAAAACGACGTAGTTTTGTCGCACAACATGGCGCATAACCCTACTGCACAGCGCCTCCCTCGGATTCAAATTTCACTAACCTCCCCTAAGGTTTCTAACAAATACACTGACCTCCCCCTCTTCTTTCTGAAATTCCACTGCCCTCCCTTACTCTTGAAAATAATTGTCACTTACCTCCCCTGCCGTTACTTTTCGCCTAACAATGTTAATTTTGTGGGTGAAATGACATTAATGCTCTTAAATTTGAACTTGCCTTTATTTTTTTATTATTTCAGATTATATTGCATAAAAAAATCGAAAGAGATAAAAAAAAAAGTATCTTAATATATATTTTTTTCTTACAACTTTCTTTTTTTTGACACAAAATTATTATTATTTTAAATATTTTACTTCCTATTAGGTATATTTTCACATTTTGATAAAAAAAAAGAATATCAATAATGACCTCGCCCACTGCTTGCATTGATGGTTTTATTTATTTTTACTTTTTTACGTTTCTTTTCCGTTAAAGAAAAACAAGTATTTCGCACCCAACACACACCAAAAAAAAAAAAACACTACTAGCATGAAATTTTTTGAATAATTTGTCTATGCCAATTCAAGGATCGAATTTTGAAAAAAAAAGTCTACTTCTTTACCCAAAAAAAAAACTCATCAGTACTCATTAGGTAAAATATGTACAAAAAAAAATGAAGAAAAATGAGTCTAGTTAGAGTTTTAGATTTTAAAAAAGATAAAGAATCCTAAATAAATTAAAATAAAAATAAAACCATCAATGCAAGCAATGGGCTTAGATGATTATTGATACTCTTGTTTTTATTATCAAAATGTGAAAATATATCTAATGGGAAGTAAAATATTAAAAATAATAATATTTTTGTGTCAAAGGAATGAAACTTCTAAGAAAAAAGTAAATAAGTAAGTTATTTTTCATGCCTTTCAAAATTTTTATGCAATATAATCTCAAACAAGCAAAAAAGAAGAAGCTAAGTTCAAATTTAAGGGCATTAGCATCATTTCACCAACAAAATTAACACCGTTGGGCGAAAAGTAACGGTAGGGGAGGTTAGTGACAATTATTTTCAAAAGCAAGGGAGGGCAGTGGAATTTCAGAAAGAAGAGGGAGGTCAGTGAATTTGTCAATAATCTCAGGGGAGGTCAGTGAAATTTACCCTTAATTAAATGCAACTTTTCCAATTTTATTCCCAAAATACGTGAAAAAGTGGTTAGCGATCACGCTTTTTAAAAATCGTGTTTTCCAAGCACGCTTTGGGCATTGGTTAAGGCTGATTAACTGGAAAAATCAAGCTAATTCTGATCCGCCTTAAAAGCGCTTTCATCGTAAATAAATTTAAAAAAAAAACATTTTACTTGAAAAAATACATTTTTCTTGTCCCATTTTGGCATTTAGAAAAAAACTCTTTTCAAGAACAAAAGAAATGTTAAAATTTTAAATAAAAACTAGAAACGAGACCAAAACAATTAAAAAAATTATTGTTGTGTAGTCCGACCTCAATTAGTTTTCCGTTCATTTTGACGGAATTGTTAACAATCTTAATTCATTCAAAAGGTGGGGGAGGGGGGGTGTAAAAATAAAGTTGAGGTGTTTTACTTGCAATTCAATCAAAGTGTAGGGGGGTGCAAGTGAAATTTTCCTTTAGAAGATGAGTACACCATTGGACATGTACTCA
This sequence comes from Vaccinium darrowii, assembly GCA_020921065.1. Classification (NCBI taxonomy): domain Eukaryota; kingdom Viridiplantae; phylum Streptophyta; class Magnoliopsida; order Ericales; family Ericaceae; genus Vaccinium; species Vaccinium darrowii. The sequence continues at coordinate 9,900,149 of CM037158.1, read as the reverse complement.
TATAAATCTTCTGACCCAAATTTTCTCTCAAAATTGAGCCTGTAGCGAGGGGGCTCGCTACATGCATGTAATGAACTCCCTGGGCTGTTCGATCAACGGTCAACGGTTCGGATAGTTGGAGTTAAAATAATTGTAATTAAAGTAATAGATCGGTGATACTCTCGTACACGTAACACCCATACCCTTTTAGGGTGTTTTTGGCCTAAATGATTATTGTGATAAATTTTTTGTCTTTACTAAAAACACGACCCTTGTTAATTTGGCATTAAATATTATGATAAAGAATTAAAACGAGATTCAAATATTTATAGGGAGACTTAGGCTAAAATTCAAAATATTTGACATTTTTAAAGGGAAGGACAAAGAACTTGTGTAATCGGCCATAATGATAAAAAATATTTAACATTTTTAAAGGGGAGGACAAAGAACTTTTACAATTAAACATAAAGACAAAAAAATATATATAGTGAAATGTCACTAACTTTTAAAATCTATTTTGAGCCATTGGATGCCTTTTTAAAAATTAGGTAGTGAAATGTCATTAACTTCTAAACATTAGTGAAATTGGTAAGCATATCAAAAACTGAATTTTAGTTTATAAAATGGACCATCTTGGATTTTGAAGTTTAACCGTCCATGACTGTCCATTATTTTTAGACATCGACGTTTGATCAAACTAATTTTTTGCGTTGATATACTAATCTGGTTCTACAAGATGAATAGTTCATATTTTGACAAAAAATGCACAGTGAGACCCACAACGGGCGGTGGTGCCTGTGGAAATAGTCATTTGAACAACATTTGGGAGCTCTGTCCATACAGTGTTGTCAAGTTTTGGAGTTTTGTGGGTCCATAATAAATCAGAACTGTTCATCTTGTAGTGATCGTTGAGCACTTCAATCATGATAAAAAGGTGAGTCCTACGAATACCAACACATTTATCTTGAAACAAGTCTACTTGGCACGCTGAATCAGATCCAATATTTTCGTCATAAACATGTTTCGTTAACTTATTTCACTACAAAAAAAATTCAAAATTCGACAGCACTATGTCGAATATTTCTATGGTGCCTCAATGTGGTATTGGGGCACTGGTGCCCCACTAATTCTAAGCCATTAGATAAAAATAGATGAATTTGAGCCATTGGATAAAAACCATCATAAGGAGGGTGGTTTTGCTCTTTTCCCGCGTGATTGTACTTACTATGAGCAAATGCTTTACTTACCAAAAATACATACTCCTTTATTTACCACACGGATAGGCCATAAATTGTGGTAAGAAAATCCTATGTCCTGTCGAATATTTCTATGTCCATTGAAGAGTAGAAGACTGGACAGGACCTGCTCCCACTACTTTTACATCCCAAAAAGGTGGACAATGGTTTCTAACCAAATCAATTGATTTTTCACTAATCAGGAAATTCAATTTTCATTGATTATTGTTTTCTATCACATCAAACATTTTAAAAAAGTTACGCTGGCTTTGTTCGGTTTGGGTTTTGAGGGTAGTAAGCAGAGAGAGATAGAAAGAAAATTTTATTAGGAACCACGGTCTTGAGAGCCAAACCGAAGAAGGTGGCCATGTTTGGAATTTGAGGAACAGAAAGAAAAAGGGAAAACAAAGAAAAGCATGGAGAAAAATTACCACAATATAATCCATTATGTGTATGATTCTTTATTTTATATTCTCTCTCCAATTTCCTCTCCAACCAAACAAGGTAAAACATTTTTTCTTTCATTTCTTTCTTTTCCTTGTGTTCCAAACAAACCCTTAGTCTCCCATAACAAAATTACTAAAGGAGAGTTTCAACTTTCAAATCTGCAACTTTAGGAAGTTGAGAGAGTTCTAGGGAGAGATAGCACAGCTTCTGGGGTAGGGCTCCTTTGCTTCTTTATTTCCCTCTCAGTCCCCTACTATCCGGATTTGCTTTCCTCTCGTTTCCTCTCCTCTTCTCTCTCCATGGTTGTGAGATGGTTGAGGGAAGGGAAATCTCCCACTCTCCCCATCATGTTTGGGCTTCGGAGATCCAAATATAAAATTCTAGGTTTGGGTATTGACTTTAAGGTTGACTAGCGTAGCAGGTTATTGAGCCCTCCAACGACGACGACTTCAGAAGGTAGATATAGTAGAGTATTATGCTGAACCCAGATATGGTAGAGTATTATGCAGTGGGAGTGTGTTCCTATACTCCAGTGGTGTTTCACCCACCCACCTCCACGTCTGACTGCAGCTGAGCTGTTTTCTCTTTGTTCCTTTTTTGGTTGTTGGTCCTTGTTATATTTTTGTGTTTCTCAATAAAAAAAAATAAATAAATAATCTGCAACTTTGGATCACCATTGGGTGATAAAATGAAGCAAGCCATTGTAGCTGTCCAGTCTCTGGATTACAACTGTGTCTGCATTGATTAAAACTACAAAACTCATGGCCAGAGAAATAAGAATCCCTAATATCTTCTCGTAAGCTCAGATTTGTTTTGTTTTTATCACAACCCGAAAAAGAATAAAACGGATTCCTAAGCCCCTAGCCCCCTACACTATTTGGGGAAAAAAAATTACAAAACTACAATGTGTCCTCAACTCCTATACTTGGTTTCCGAGAAAAAGACGGCATTCCCCTTGTATTGACGAATATGTGCAATTCATGAGACGAACAAATTCATCTATATACGTATCAGAGATGTGAAGTCTTCAATGTCATCTCGAGAAGTCCACAACACCTTAATGGCCTAAATACATTAAAAAGGGTCAGACGATGACCCAGATTCTTATCATACCAAAAGATCATGAATTCAAAGGAAATTTCTTTCGAGTTTCAACATATGACTATTACCTCAATTTGTGCATCTTCGATAGATGTCAAAGAGCGCAAGGCATTCTCAAGGTCTGAATAGCAGTTGATGGCAGGCAGCTCAAACTTGCATGTAGCAGCAACGAGAATTGTCACCTATGATAAAAATCAGCATGAATATAACGAAGGGCTATATATACATGTACATATATATTACTGTAATATGAACAAATAAACGTTAATATATATCCATGTTTAGATGTCAAGGACAATATCAGTAAATACTCACAATGGCATATTTGTGATTTGGACAGGTACTCTTGCATCTAGTTTCATGCCCGCAATCACTTTCATAGAAATGGGCATCATGTTTCTGACGCTCCACGTCACACGTACAATCATAACTTTTCTTCCAACCTCCCGCCAACCGCCACGTCTTGTTTACCTAAAGGAGAGATCAAATTTAACAAGTTGCATTATAGAAACATAGATATGTACCATTTTCAAGTACAAGCAAAAAAGAACATCAACATACCAGCAATCCCAAGTAAAAAAAGATGACACATTAGCTAGTTAATGAAAGTACCCCCAAAAAGTCAATAACCCAATTTTTAGTTACAAAACACAAGGCACAAAGAAAAAGAAGCTTGTAGCGGCCAGGGTCATAGGGGTCCGTAGACCTCGGCTAGTCCCCGAAGAGGTCAGGGCGGACCAGGGGGGCCTCCTCCATGGAAGGGTCTCAAGGAGACCAAACCCCCTGAGCCTTGCCGAGCGGTCCCCAAGGAAGGGTGATGTCGCCCATTTGGTAGTCGTTGGAATTGTCAATTATATTTACCAAACGGTCGTCAAATTAGATTATTTATTTACATTAACCGGACTACAACTAAAGATTTGCATAGTATAGTGAGAAAGTCCGAGTCGATCCACAGGGAGTTAAGTGTGTCAATTCCCAAAATTAACTTCTAGCTTAGTCTGTGAAAAAGATAAATGAATTGGGTTTTGAAAATAGAATAGACAAATTGAAATAACATAAAATAAGACAGAGGATGCGATAAAATAGAGAAGGTCCTGGAATGTCGATTCAACCCTGGCTTTGTAATACTAGTATTGCATAAGTTTAAAGTCTCAATCAATTCATTCAATTGTGATCCGTGGCAACTACAAGCCCCACAAGTATCGTCAAGAGGATAAATATAATTATAAACCGGCATAGCCTATCTTTGATTAGCACGGCCTGTCTACGCTAAACTAAAGCTAAACTAGGGTCATAGGCACAACCCGTCTTCTCGTAGCATAGGCTATCTCAATTCTCCAATTATATTTTATGTGAAAACTATTGCTTGGCGTAGTGTTTGAAATCACAGAAACCAAACACCCGATCTTAGATACTCGAGAAAATCATTTAACAAAATGAAAGATAAAATAGCCAAACAATTAATTGAACAGATGGAAACGAAACCAAAAATCAAATACAATAACTAAAGTTACTTGGCCAGGATTTCCTCTACATTCCAAGAATAAAATGGAAGAGCATCGTTACAGATTTGTGGAGCAGAGGCAGGGCCTCTGCTCCTGGCGTGAAGCACAGCTCCCTCCTTCTCTTGGCCTCTGCCTAGTTCCTCCTTTTTAATTTCTGAATTTCTCAATCTCTCTTTTCCTATGCAGCAAAGCTGCTCTTCTTATAGGACAGCAGGAGTAGACAAGCATTTATTTCCCTCATGCCATTTGAGACTTTTGCGTTGGCCACTATCTCTCCCACCAGATTATCCCTTTTGAATAATCAACCAATTTGATACACTGGGATTGTTTGCACATGGGATTGATTAACCAATGGGCCACTGAATATCCTTTTGTTGGGAATCAAACGCAGAGCTCCACTAAGATTTGAATAATCAGCTCCGTCCGGTCTGCGATGCTCTCGACTGATGTTCAAAACGGTGTCTGATTCAAGCGCCGGAACAGTCGAATTTCTTATTTTAATATGGGGAATAAAACGGTATGACTCTTGTAATTTATGTGCTTGGCACGTGTTTCGTGGGGCGAAACAAGATATCATCCGGACTCCCATTATTTTCCATTTGAGTTTCCCCAGCGCATGCTAAACCACTTTCATTCTTTAATGGGCCACTTGATTAAAGTAATAAACAATGGAATTGTTTATTCATTAATTGGCAAAATTTGGTCAGTGAATGATGATCCGAAAGGTAGGCTGGGAAAATGATCCAGTGTTGCGCTCTCACGTGTAACTCTCTTAATTTAAGGCCAAATGTGGTATCTGCTCCCTGGAACCTAAAATCACAAAAACACAATAAAAGACATTAAATAATAATAATAAAGGACATAACAAATGTATGTTAGGCGGCCTAAATGTATACATTTCGGCACTTATCAAAGGGTCCGCATGACCAACGGTCCAATGGTATGATGAAGCTCCGGTTACGGAAAGAGCAGCTTTGTCCTCGGTGAGCTCGGCTAGAGCTCTTCCCTTGAGTATCAGTCCTCGGATGAAGAAGCCGGATGAGACCTCGGCAGATTACGAGGTCATGCCTCCGAGCACCATCCTAGCCGAGTCGATTGACCTCGGTATAGGTGGGTCGCTTCAGGTGTCAGGGGGCTCGATCGAGGCACGCTTGGCAGTGTGAGCGGCTCATTAATGGGCTCAACCACCCCGCATGCAATGCATTAATGGTGACAGCCACCTACCCTACATGCTACGTCTGCAGGAGTACTTGATTGATAGGGGAATATCCCCATGATAGGTGACTCCTCTGGGAGGACAGCGGCCGAGGCGCCGCCTGAGGGACGGACTTCAATCCATGCATTTAATGCGATGGTAGGGACGAAACACGTGAGGCCCTCAAGAAGCGTGTAAGGCCCTCACCTACCTCACTCTGAATTCCTCTCTCCACATTCAATACCCTCTTAACTCCACTTTCTCTCTCTCTAAGTTCTCCACTATACTTCTCCCTCAGTCGCTGATTTTACCATTGGAGTGCCTTCCCGGACCACCACCGTCCGGGTTAAGCACTAACGTGGTTGCTTCTCTGTGCAGGTCCCTCCCGCCGGTGTGCTCCTAGGATCTCAGTCTTCTTCTCAGGCGTGCTCTTGGGGTTCCAGTGACGTTCAGTCAGCCTACCCTTCCCTCCGAACCACACCAGACAGCTAAAAGAGGTCATTCTGGTGAAGCGCTTCCCACAAAGCTGGTGATGAAATTACACGCTGATTGTTACCCTGTGCGCGCACACACATGAAAACCCAGCACTTCTTGGCAATATATCTATAGATTTTTCTTGCTACCAGTTTACCTTCTTAGCAAAGCAAAAGGGAGAAAATAGAAGAAAAGAAATTTAAATCCTTCAAAACATCTTAGTTAGATTATAGCCTGTAGAGCACATTAACATAGTCAACCAATTCAATTTGATCATATTCATATGCTTTGAATGTGGAATACAGAAAACCTAAAAGGAAGAGAGATCAACTGATCAAGGCTATATAAGAAGTTGGTCATACCAAAGAGAATGTAGTGTTTGACTAATTACATGACCTAAAAGCCAATAGCATTGAAGATTTCACATTGAAGATGCCACAAGCTTTGGAGAACCATTCTCCCTCCCTCCCTTCCTCTGAAAAAAAAAAAAAAAAAATCCACCATTCTTACACCTGCCATCGTCATAAACCCATAACAAGACCATTAGCAAAAACCAAGCCTTAAATTCTCTACCCAAATAGGATTACTCAACTGGTTTGGACAATGTCAGGATGAGATGTTGGGGTACTAATTTTCATTCAGGATTTCTGGTCCATCTTTGATTGATGCGGCTTTCATTTTGGATAAGAACTTTAGGAAGCATTCAAAGTATTGGCTGGACATAAGAAAGGACCAAAAACCACTCCTAAACATAGGCTGTTATAATCATAAACATAGGTTGTTAGTTGTTACCCAGATACCTTTCGCCTTTCGTACTGTTTACTACCCCAACTTTAAAGAGCAATGAGGAGATCTCATGTCCTGATTTTAAATTAATGGAGCTTATGAAATCAATAATATGACGAGCAAATATATCTTTTGTTTTCCAGATTTGCGCTAAACGTTTTTGTACCATGTGCCAAATAAACCCCCACTCCAATTAGCAAACTCAAACTGAAACGATCAAATGACCATTAGAACATTTGAATTCTACACATTGGGAATTAAACTGACACAAAATAAGTCGATGACCAAATGATACAAGGAGCATACTCGGGACAAAACTGTATTTGGACCGTTAAGTTAGATTTTTAATAAATAAACTTGATTAACGAATAGGTAGGGACAACTTGGATAATGCTTAACTTGACATTCTTATGCTTATTAAATGTGCTCTACTAAGATAGTTCAGATAATTAGCTGCTACTTGGAGATTAATGAGCCCAAAATAACTAAACCGAATGAAATAACTAGGAACCTTTCCTAATATATACCATGAGAATCCACCTAACTATTCTAAGAGCAGTTACAAAAACTATAAGCAAAACACAAGTGGCGAGTGTTCAAAAAACACAAGAGAGGTAAAGGACTAGTGAAGTGGTTCAAGACATCACAAAAGAATGCAAAAGTTACCGGGGGAAGATGACTCGATGTTCTATTCATGAGAATCTCCAAATTAGACAAAACTAAAAGTAACTTTCTACACATAAGATTGCAAAAAGATGCAGAAACAAAGAAAGAAAAGCGAGGAGAAAGACATATCACTTACATTTGAGTAAGCAGAGAAACAAGGTTCCCCACCATAACGGCATAAACAAGTAACAGTTTCTGCATTCAAACGATCAAGATACAAATTAATAAGGTGTAGAAAAAATCAGAAATATATAAAAGATGACAATTACATGCCCCGAAAACCAGAATTTTCAAAAAAAAAAAAAAAAAAAACTGTTAACCTGATAATAACAATTGTAAGCCATGGGGAGTCCTCGACTCCGGTACGGGTGAGTCCATGGTATCCGAAATCAAGTCGAGATCTCGGCCAATTTGGCCAGTGGCACCTTTGAAAGCAACCTAGGGTTCAATTTGATAATGAGAATAGCGTAAGAAATATCTACACAAATACGCAACATTTTTTTGGGTGTGTTTTGTCAAACCTGAACCACGATCACGGAGTCTTTCCCAAAGAGTCTCGGGAGAATGTCAAACAGAATTACGACCGAGACAAAAAGACAATACAACAAAAACGGCCCCAAATCTTCATGACGCCTGAGTTGAACCGAAGCATCTGAAGAATTTGAAGGTTTTGGTGTTATTCTAGGCTGGCGAGAGTGATGATAGCGAAAGCGTCTTCTATGTCTCGACGAACTTGAAGAATAGCTGTTTCCTTTACGGACGGCATGGCCTCCCATCTCGCCACCCGACGCTGTTTCGATTTGGCAACAGAGGATCACCATCGCCAAAAGCGCCACGGCTACCAGAATCTTGTTCGCCATCGTCACAGATTTACTGACCAAGAACCAGAGAACCAGAGCCTTCTTCTCCTTCCATTCGTTTCAATTGCTTATTCTAGGGTTTTGTTCCCCCCATTGCTCCCAGTTTATAGAGGTTTTGTTTTCGATAGGAATTAAAATTACACTAACATCCCTATTATTTAGCTTTAATAAATGTTTATTCTCATGTTTAAATAGTTTCATGTTTCACCCTTTAGGTTTGGAGTTTACAACAATCCCCTCCACGTACAGTTGGATTTTTGTTTTTCCCTAGCATCAGCCCCAGTTGGATGACTGTTGATGAACTAACAATTTCTGCCCTACTCTCTCTCCCCCTCCCTCTCTCATGACCTTTCTGTTTTTATGCTAACTCTGGATGTTCGAGCCAACTTACTCGCACTTCGACTAATCTCTGAGAATTCAATTCTACTGTCTACTAGCGGAGAGTCTAAATTAAAGTTAGGATAAATTTATGTATGGAGTGGCCCATTAGAGTTCATAACACCTAACATATTTTGAACTTGGAATTTAGTAGGAAGCAAATCTTTAAGATCCAAACCTTAACACCAGGTCAAGTAAAATCTACGTGTGTTTGTACGCATATGTGAGCTTCTAGGCATAACAAACAGTTCCAACAAATTCGAACAGGCAATAAGAAAAATTCACTCGATAAAAAGTTCACTAAAGACAATTTATATTCAACTTTTTACTAAGACATAATGATTACACGTAAAAAAAATCCTATTTTCTAGAACTACCCTTATTATCACTCCCTCCGTCCCGAAATGATGGTTCTATTTGCAAAACAATAAGTTAAAAATAATATATTTTTAAAAAAACATTGGATTTTTTCTTGAAAAATAGTTTTAGTTTTGTTTTAGATTTTTTTTGCAATCAATACACTCAGTTCTCTCTCTATCTCTCTTTACTCATTATACCTTTTTTTCAAAATTAAACTAAACTAAAACTATTAAACGAACAAGACTTAACTTATTGTTTTGTGAACCGGACTATCATTTTGGGACAGAGGTAGTATTTTATTGCATGGCCATGAGTTTTGGTTGGGTGCTAAAAAAAGGATAGAATGAGAAATGCATGAATTTTTACATATTGAATTGCCTAAAGGGAAATAACGGGCCAACAAAAATGGAATAAAAAACTAATTTTACGGGATGGAATATTTTTTTTGTCTTTTGTATCTTCTTATTTGAATTTTTTTTTCAGCATTGTCCCAGTCGAGGCAAATGATAATTCTAAAAGACTTTACAAAAAAAATCATTAAATTTTTTTTGCCCATTTTCCTTCAAAAAATAAATTTACCCCAAATGCAGGCGGATCCAGGGAATCTGTAGTTTCCTAGAGTATTACAGGGCTGTAGTCCTCCAATCACAATTATCCATTTGTTAATTAACGATTCGAATTATTCTACAAATAAATACTTTCAATAGCGTGAAGATGATTGACAAACGGATGACAACAGTGAAGATGATTGACAAACGGATGACAACAGTGATTGGGACCACTGCAGTGGGTCCCAACGCTGGCAGTGCCAACAAATTAACCCTGGGGCTTTTGCTTTCTTGGGGAATAAGAAAGACGCGGGAAACGGTTTTTAAAAGCCTCCTTCTCCACTCCACTAGTCCACTGGTTACTTTTTAGGGGTTTTGTTTCAATTACCGCAGGGAAGGAGGAAGGAATTCATCACCAGAACAATGGCGATCAAGGCGATGATGTTCGTGATGCTGTTCGCGACGGTGTTCTGCCTAGTGGAATCGGCGTCTCGGTGGGGCGAGATCGGTGGGTACGCTGTCGGCGACTGCGACGAGTCCTACTCTCCTCCTCCACCTCCTCCGGTCCAACGACAAACACCCCCCGAAAACCCCAAAACCAAAGAAATCCGTACCGAAAGAATCCATACCAAAGAAATCCACCATGCATGTTGTTGTGACAAAAAATCATCTGATTCGTCCAATTCCCATCACCTGAAATCCGATTTTCAGTCGTCTAACCAGAAACCAAATCCTTCGTCGGGTATTCAGAACCCGGTTTCATCTTCGGGTCACCAGAAACCGGATCCTCCGGCGGGTAATCCGGATTCTCAGTCGGGTCACCAGAAATTGGATTCATCGACGACGTGCGCTTGTAAAGTGGGTTCTTGTTCGTCGGGTAACGAGGAACAGGGTTCATCGTCAGGTCATGAGAAATCAGGATACGGGGTGCTAAACGTGGTTTTATCCGTTTGCGTTTCGGTGCTGGTGACGTATGCCGTGTCAAAGCTGACAGAGCAGGATTCTGTGCTCCTGGTTCAGGTTCTCATGATTAACATTCTATTTGTACTTGTATATTTTGGGATTTTTGTGTGTGTGTGTGTGTGTGTGGTGATGTATATATCCTCCCTTCTTACTTAGGGTGATAAACAAAATCGCTCAAGTTTGAGCCCACGTGAGATTGATTTAGGCTGAGTTTTCCGTTTTATTTTAGCAACCCAGTCGATTTTAGCAAATGAATTTTAGCAAATGAGTTCATGGTTGATTTTAGCAAATGAGTTCATGGTTAATTTTAGTAAATGAGCTCACGAGACGATTAAATCAGGGTTTATTTCAGCTAAAAACATCTTTACAAAGGTAGTTTTGAACCAAGCTCAAAGAAACTACTGCTCGGCTCGTTTGACTTCTAAAGTTATACTTTAAAGATTCAATTAACTCGGGATTGGTTTGTGATGGGCTCCATTAAAAGCTAGGTTAACATCGGTTCGTCTCACTAACAAGTCAACCTCGAACGTATTTTTAGAACTAATTAAGTTATCAAACCAAAATTGAAGAATCAACTGTTTGGCTTCTTTGGTTCGTTTATCGGTCTTATTTTTACTAGTTGTCTATATGTTGAACGGTAAACCCTAGGTGGCTACCTCAAAACTGTTCTAAATGCTATTAGTATCACTGAAGTAAAGTTTTATTGATTGTTCTATATTGCTCGTCTTTGGAATGTTTTGTACGTCACTGCAGAAATTTGAAAAATATAGTATGCTATTTCTATGGTTTCATATTGATGATTCAAGTCTCTTGTCTCAGATTTATAGACATCCTTTTTGCTTGATTACTTCATTGTTTTATATGAAACCCTAGGTTGCGTTAGATGGTGATACTGAGAAAATTGAGCGAGATCTAGGCGAGATTGTTACTCAATCACGTACCAAGCGGGGCTTGCACTCGTTGTTATCAAGTTTGTTGTTCTTCTTCTTCCTCCTTATTTTGTTTGTTTTTTATTGGAAAAAAAAAGGAAAAAGGAATTGGAAACGATTTGTAAGTATCTCTCCGCTGTCTGCAGATATTGTCTCTTGCATAAACCGTTATCCAGGGTCTTGTTTTGCTGCCTACTCACATGTAAGTAAAATTTGTTAATTTTTAGGGCTAATATGTATGCTTTTAATCTTCCTATCTTTTAAATGGATATAGCTGGTATGTTTAATGTAAATTTTGATGGTGCTTTGTTTGAGAAGTTAAGATAGTAGTTAGGGATGGGGGTTGTTTTTGTTTTGGGTAAATCGGGATGGGGGTTGCTGGTTGTTATTCGGGATAAACTCAGTTATTTTGTTGCAGACCTGTCAAAACAGATCCAAGCCTGGGGAATCCCTCTTCATGTGGAAACTTTAGCAGCTAGAGAGGCAATCTGATTTGTGTTTTGAAAAGAAAATGAGTGCTTTTCTAATAATAATTAGGGAATTGCGATTGGACTTTGTATGAGTAATAAATTAGATATTCTCTAAAGCTACTTGTTGAAAGAAATGTTAAAGATTGGGTTTGGGATGCTCTCAATAGCTCTGACATTCTACAAGAATGTTTTTCCTTTTGTTATCGTCCTATTGAAGGTTCAAGGCATGGTTTTGTAGGAGCAAGCTTATGATTTTCAATTTCGTCAAGAAGCATGAGCTTAGATGGTAATATGGAATTTGATACCTGCTCTTTCTTTCTCTCTGCGTCTTACTTAATTCCTACTACAATTGTTATGACAAAGTAGTAACTGTTTCACTACGGTGTAACTTGGAGTTTATGGGTCAGTACAAGGTTTCATAAAAAACCACCAAACTTGCGAATAAATTTCATTTGATTCATCTTGCCTGCTTCAGATTCTATGCTCACTTGGCACATCACTATTCCTTCCTTAGCATAAAAAAAATGCAAAACAAAGAAGATAGTTCCTTTCTAGGGCTGCTCTTGCGGAAGTGACTACTGACTTGTGAGGGATGCCTGAGATAGTCGGTGAAGTTGGAGAAAATGATAGCTTGAAAATGTTGTCTAGATATCTGTTGTGGAAACATGAATTTTTGTACTGTGCTGCATCCTCTCCTTGTAGGTAGAAAAAACAGGGAAGTATATAGGAGCTGGCTGGGAGAAATGTTTCGATGAAGCATACTGGGAGTTGCGGAAGAAAGTGAATCCCTTCGTCTGTGCTAATTATTCCAGGGACAAGGAACTTGCCACTCAGAACACATATCTTGTTGTAAGTTATTTCTTACATTGGTTTAAGATGTTGATTTATTGTTCTTTTGCAATTGTACATCTTAGTGTTACTATTTCAGTCCCCTGCAGCTTATCATTTTCCCCCCTTTCTGTTTCGGACCATGCCATAGTTTCTGTGTTTGTTATATGGCTGAAGATAACCTTAAGGATGTTGGGAAACTGATTTTTCAGACTCTGCATTTTGATGTTTTTTGGCTTTTCCATTTAGTAACTAACAAATTCTCAGGAACGAGAGTGGCATGCTTAGGCAATGATATTTGACAGTTCTTTTTGACGCCTAAGTTCTTTTTTTGGTTTTGGTTCTTTTGTTTTTCTGAATTTTTTTTCATCTCTGCTATAAATCTGACATTCTTTGAGTTATTTTTCTCTGTTATGCCTTTTTGTTTTTTGCTATTTCAGGTGTCAATTTTGGTTGCAGCTTCTGGGATACATAGGCTACCTGCCATCAACAGCTATTCAGACCTGGATAGGGCTGCCATCAACAGCTATTCAGACCTGGATAGGGTCCTCTGCTATTTGACATCTATTTATTCCCGAGATATTAAGGTAAAATAATTTGTACAAAGTTTTTATTTTTATTTTTATTTTTGGGTCTATTTCTCTTCATTTTATTTTCCTAAATATAACCAGGGTCATGACTCATGACCTCGATTGTGGACTGAAAATTGCATTTACATCCATGGACGTAGGCCGTAAAGATGTTGTGGGCTACTCGACATTCCATTGAAGACTTTCCAAAGTTGAGACGTCTGAGGAGCTGATATAATTTTGGGGTGCGATTAGTATTAAGGAACAAACTGAACCAGTAATGATCTGTTGGGTTTTCATTCTCTTCATCAAATGAATCTATTGGGTTTTGTTTCTCTCGATCAAATGAATCTGTTGGGTTTTGTTTCTATTGATCAAATGAATCTGTTGAGTTTCAAGTCGGCTTCTTTTCCTTCTTTCTGATGAGCTTAAGGAGGTGTCTTGGAAGGGAAATGATACCATTACAACACAAGTTACTACAGGTAACAGATCCCCCAAGATATCACCTTTGCATCCAGAATCCTAATGCAAGAAGTGATTCTTTGGCACCCAATACCCATATACATAGGCACCACGGGAGGTGGTTGCCAAGCTGGCAAGTGGTGTAAGGGTGAAACTCCCTCAAGCACATGGTTGCGACTTTGAATCAGACCCAGATGCTGTGTATTAGGCACCATCTGTCCAGTTTGTATCTTGGTGGGGCTGCGGTGGTAACTACTCCCCTTTGGGTAGGGGTTACTCTGAAAGAACAGTCCAGTGAGCTTGACTCTTTTAATGGGCAGAACTGACTCTCAATTGTTAAAATGATTAAGAAAGGTAAGAAAGGATGCAAACAAACAACCAGACAAAAAATTTATCTTCATTAGTCCATTTTGTATCTCATCAAATCTCACTTTTGGTGAGATTTAGTGAGAAACCATAGCTCTTTTTTTTTTTATCCAATAATGCTAGAACCATGCACAAACTCACACGCTCTAGTACACTATTATAGGGCCTAAAATCATGTCTAACGAATAGAAATAAACAAACGAGGAAATATAGAGTTTAAACAGAGGAAAAAAAAAAAAAAAGAACTAAAGTAGCAACAGCAACATAGATTTTAGTACTGTAGTAATTTCATACCTGGGGCCATTGTTGATATTTGAAGCAAAAATAAAGTGAAACCCAAAAACACTTGTAGGAAGGTGCCTTCATTTCAGTGGAGGTCTGATTATATTTTCGTTGATTGTGGGAGCTCTCTCGGTTGTTGGTAGTTTGTTGTTTGGATGTTTCGGCTTTTTGGGTTTTTGCGTCTTTGGTTGGCCTTTTGTTTATGTTGGTTTTGCTTTTTTCTTAGCTGGCTCATAGGGGGGAGCTTTTAGAGTGGTTTTCTGTGCTTTGGCTAGTTTCTTACCATCCAATAGTGTCTTTCTTTTTTTTTTTTTCCCCCTCCCTTTTGGGTCTTTAGCGTTCTTAGTCTCAGACCCGTTTAATCTTTGTAATTTGTTTACAAAGATAAATAAATTTTTTACCGATCAAAAAAATAAAATAAAGACAAACCCAAAAACATCCAAAATGCGAGCCGACCTAAACTTAAGACACCTAAAGGCCTAATCCCAAACAGGCCACACCAAATATAACATTGAAGCCCAAAAATAAAGAGACCCAAACCCTAAACACATGAAGCTCAAGCCATCCATTCCAACAGCCTCCACCACACAAACACCAGCACCAGTCACCACCTGACCACCATCCACAACCTCAGCCACCCTTGCTGTTAGGCCCAGAACTGGCCACATCCATCAATGAATACCGGCGGTGAACCAAAGCCATCAAACGGAGAAAATGAGGAGACCCAGAGCCACAAGCGAGCCGACCTAGCCGTTAAGCATGAAACCGGTTTCACTCAACAGTAAAAGCAGAGGTGCCACACGAAGCCCAGAAGACGAAGGCCGAGGGAGGAGAAGAAAAGATATGACCAGGACTCCAAAACACCACCATCGCACCACCGTCCAAGAAAATGATAGCCCACTCCGCTGTGAACCTAGCAAGCGGCCGGACTACAGAAACGACCGCCGAGAAACCGCCATTTCAGTTCTCACAAACGACCAAGAGATCCGACAACCGGGATTCCATTAATGCCGTCATGAATTCCATTAATCCCAGGAAGCACCACAATTCTGACTGTTCCTTGACGGAAGGAATGTACAGTTGTTTGTCATTATCTACTTTTAAAGTTTACAGGATGTTAGTGACACAAGTCGGTTGATGAAGGGGAGTCAAAGATTTAGCCTACAAATTTGGCCATCAAGGGACACAGGTGAGATATCAAAATGGTTTTACACTCCAATAACAAAAGGGTTCTAAAAATTGATTCCACAAAATAAGTAGGAATACAATAATTGTGTTCGTAGTCTCCTTTTTATTAATGAATTTCTTTACTCTTCCTCGAAAAAAGGCCTTCATATGCATTACAATCAACAAGGTATGACCAAAACAAAAACCACATGCAAAAACATATAGTACATCACACAAGAAGGTAACAAACAAAAATGCTAGTCACACACTTTCAACCACACACCCTCTCACATGTGGTGGGGCCCACCCCATGTGGGACCCACAGTGGGTCCCACCACATGTGAGAGAGTGTGTGGTTGTGTGTGGTTGAAAGTGTGTGGCTCTATCACTATTCGGTAACAAATCAGCGCATCCCAAAATTGAATTCCTAAAAATAGTCAAGAGCCGCATGTTATGTAGGCTACAAATCCCAAAACTCAACTCATACGTGACTTCAAGCTACAAAACTTGCATAATTTAGAACTTATTATCAGACACCCATGAAAGCTCCTTCAAAACTCGCAAGTGCTTTCTTTACAATCTTGGCTTTGTTGGCAAGGGAATTTCGGCTACCCACAACGTACTTATTGATGAAAAACTCGATACCCTGTTGAAGGGATTCACACTCAGGATTAGCAGCCATACGCGTGAAGACATTCCAAACAAGGCTATCAGGATGCTCAAAGATGGCCTCGAATAGCATCTGGAAGTGCTTTATTCTCTTAGGAATCATCTGTGTGGTGTCAGTGAAATCAACTACCTTCAATACTGCAAGAGAGAGAGTGAACGAGGTAAACATGTCCGCGGCGAATTTTGAAAGGCGCATTGATCTCTTCAGCTCCATCGACTCCAGGTCCTTGTAGTGGTCCCAGAGACAGTACTGAAAAGTAATATCAGGAGGAAACACCATATAAGCAAGATAACGGAGGTAAAAACTTTTAGAAAGCACAAGGGGGTGAATTTTACAGAGTTACAAATGCCCAATGAAGTAGTACAGTTCCTCTTATATCAACAGGATACACAAATAATGCCTACAATGTCTTGTAGGCTATAGCACTTGCCTATGGTAGTTCAAAGCCTGAGCACACTTCAAACCAATAACAAGGATGTAAAACAAGATGAAACAGTGTTTTCTCCCCAAGGCTGAAAGAAAAATTCTTCCAACTACCATTAGTTTTTTTTTTGATCCAACTACCATTAGTTTATAGACGCCAAATGTGTGCAGTTGACTTCCCACTGTCTAAGTTTTGACACTCAAACGTAATCCAGCACAACTGAGAGGAAAAATGACAGCCTTGCGACCCCCATCAGCAAAAAGCGTGAAAGACGCGTCCTCAACATCCAAAGCATTACATTCACATGAAACCAAAAAAACTAGGTAGTCTACTCCCACAGGTAAGTTTGAGGGAGAAAATGGACGCGTTGATATACGCTACTTGATCAGCATATCACTCCGGCAATTTGTGAGTGAAAAAGGTCTCCTAATAGCTTAGTTCATTTCTTTGAACCCTATTGTGTTCCTCAACTCTCCTCGTAGGATCAACTAAGCATAGTAAATTCTATGTGAAAGCTTGTTTGCAGCAATATTTTTAGCATACGTGGGACATCCTTTCACCACAAATGTTATATTAAGATTTCTCCAGCTTACGGCGCCTTATAATAATCACTCCTGAGTCGTTCTTTATTGAAGGCATAAGAGCCATCGAGAAGACTATGTACCCGGTGACAATAGAAATTTCTTCTAAATAGTTTGAAAAATATGATTTAAGCAAATTGCATTGAAAATAGGCTCTTAGGACCTGTACCTCGTGGCAAAACCCAAAGTACTTTTGGACACGTACCAATATCCTACAACACAAATTTTGTATGGTCTGGCAGTTGGACACACCCCCGCATGCTATTCCAGATGTTGGGCCTAGGGATTCCCCACCTCACAATGGGGCTTTGATCACCATCAGCCCCCCTCCCCAATAGGTTAGATAAACTGCGAACTTCTTCCTTATACAAGAAAGATGAAAAATGCAAAAAGAGCCATCCAAAGGATTTTGTATGAATAGCAATACAACCGTTGCCAGCATCCCCATATTGGAGTTTGGAGAGACCACAGAAAAATACTAATTCGAAGAACAAAGAGGGAAAACCAAATGTCCAATACAAGACACAGCTTGGTACTTGTTTGAATTGGCCATAGGTCAATGCTCCCCCATCTGTTTCTTTCCGCAGTCTTGGACTGCAAAGCCCCAAACCAACAATCCCATGGTCACATAGTTGCAGTGGTGGCTGGCTTTGATACCACACGACACAAATGCTACCGCAGAATACATCCCAGTAAATAGAACCAATAAGAACAAGTAAACCCAAATGGTACCTTTAAAGTAGCTTTGTGGTTATTGTCATGGCTACATAACCTGGTAGCAAGCACAGCATAGTACTTGTTATATACTTGCTCCTGTAAGCAGCACTCCACAAGGACTCGCATGATCTCTCTATCCTGTAGACGAAAAAATGGAGGGAAAAGTAATAAACATGGACAAAAAAAACAAAAACTACAAATAAAGAACTATCCACTTAAAGATAAAGAAGGGACAAAAAAACAGATGCTTACCTGCTTCCCTTGCAAATTCAGCCTCAGAAGTTTTTCAAAAGCATCAATGTAGTCCTCCCCGCTCATTATTACACAAAAGATTGCTCTTCTAACATCTGTGTTCATCCTTTGTGCACTAGCAAGCTGCAGCAGTTTCTGGGCTTCAAGTGACTCCTTCTCAATAGTGCTGGCAACCTCTTCAACATTACTAATTAGGGGGGCCATATCCCCGGACAACCACCATTGGCCTTTCTTGTTAGGATCTAGAAGCTTGCTCCATTTCAACCCTCTAATTAAAATATCTTCGACTCTTAGCTGCGAACAAACAAGTTATTTAACACAGATAAGAATTCTAGAATACACATGCACTACCAAACACGCAACTGGAAAAAGGAATCTAATGGTACTTAGACCTCTGGAACATGGGTTCAATAACTTCAATGTGTCTGAGGGTAAAAAAAACACCCACTTTATGTTGTCATGGCCATCACAAACAAGTTTAAGCAATTTGAATTTCACTGAGAAATTAGATGTCTCACAAACAAGTTTTAAACCATTTAAACCATTTGAATTTCACAGAGAAATTAGACTTTGGACATTGGCTGGAGTAAGCTGATAGAAATAGCAGAGGAAAGGAAGAGACAAGAAGAGAGAAACTATCATAAACCTCTTGCCCTTTTAATAACAATACATCAACTCCGAGAGTGGATATAGTCCATTTATCAAGGTTTCCCTAACAGAGTCTGAAGAAGAGTTGGACAAACTGACATACCAAGGGCACTACAACGTAAAACGTACATATCAAAAACAAATCTCGTTAATCCGCCTAAAGGTATGTATTTGTAAATACCAGTTTGTATAATTAGCAGTCCCTGTATGAGAGAGAGAGAGAGAGAGAGAGAGCATCTAAGCTAAGCAATGACAAACATCCAATGGTTCGGGTTCAAGATATGGGCCATTTGGAAACAAACACGTTATGTGTCAGCAGTGAAAAAAGAAGCTGAATCTGGTTCAATAGTCTGGAATTATCATGGATTTTGGTTCTATACACTCTCAACTTGAAGAAGAACTGAGATCAATTTCAGAACAGGGGGTGGTTTGAAACAAACAACATTTTTCTTTCCCTAGGTAAACTGCTGCCTCTCTTTAAGTCTAAAGCACGTCCCTCTATCCATGTAGTTATCCCAAAGAGTTGCATGTAATGTTATGTAGGTAACGCCATTATGTCTATTTCATCAAAGTTTGGATACATAATCTTCAACATCTGATACCTAAAAAAAAATTACGATGGACCACGAGTATCCGAGGTTAGGATATATATCCGATGGACCATGATTATCCAAGGAGTATCGGTACAACGATATCCAATAAAGGTAGGATGTGGATAAGAGTCATAAAACTCCCTTCTAGAAGTCTGTTCTCAATAGGCTGCAATTCTTTCTTTCGGCTTTTTCCCCTAGCCACCGACTACTGATACTTTTGAATTTGTCATAAAGAATAATTCATAAATATGTGGGTCTTTCGATGCAGTCCGACTCTATTACAGAGGGAAGTAGCAGCAAAGACATAAACACCCCCCCCCCCCCCCCCCCCCCCCCACACACACACACACACACACACACACACAAAAAAAACTGAAGTATGGAACAAGATTTTAGATGGTGCTGGTTTCCTCAACTCATCAGGGTTCTTCAAGATATGAAGGAACAAGAACGGAATTGCAACCTAAATTGGTTAAGATTTGCAGTCAAGATGAGTTTGATTAGACTTGAAGTGGGACTAAATTTTTTTTTTTTATGCTAAAAAATCTTACCGAAGAGAGATCGATAATTAAGGGGAATGCCAAATGAGTGTCGTTGTATCTCCAAACCACCTATACCCAGTTTTTCCATTAAAAAAAAGGAGATTTCATTTTTAGTAATGTATACCCTTCTCGGTATATAAATTGGTTCCCCCTATGTCTTTAACATATCTCCTTTTCAAACATCACAGTTAAGACAGCATCTCTAAGATAGGAGGTGCCAGTCTGTGTGTGATGAAATTCTCAAACTCCATAGCTGGTAAGCAATGCTGGGGACAGTATGTTCAGTTTTCTACAGAATATAAATCCTGTGATATGCGCCCCTTAAGCACATGATTATAGGTGCTGCGGGAATTGTATGGAGTGTGCGCATCTCTTAATCCCATTATTAGGCTAGCGTACAATTGAAAGGCCTCAGGCTCCTGGATCAAACAATGCAGTAAACAAAAAAGAAAAAAGAAAAAGAGGGGAATATTTTCTACTAGAGTGTTAAATGACCCACTTAGTTACATGTGTGACAAATAATACGAGTTAAATTGCCCACTTCCATTATGAGATTAGTGGTGGCTAAGAAGCTCTTGGTTTACCAACTATCTCCATTATTTTTAAGAAAGTTTCCACAATGGAGGGAAACTATAAGGTCTCTTAGGTAGGTTAAGGGTCCCTAACCTAGCATGTATATAAGCCTATTGTATCCATCAATCAAGGTACTCAAGTCATGCATAGGTTAGAAGACACCTGAATCTAGAAAGTGTGTTTTGTGTTCAACTTGAACAATGGCTAGAGTTTAGTACGATCTCATTTCCACTGCTTATACTAGTATGTGTACAATTTATCTTACAAAAACATTAATTTGAAAGACCTGTTGTAGCCATTTTTTCATCCGTGTATGCTGCGGAGTATCGTCTTTTGTCCTCTTCTTGTTGTTCTTGATATCAGCTATGGTTTCCAGCATGAATTCCATCTATGAGGATTATTCGGTTAGTTTCAGACGGGAAGCATGAACAACAGGAAAAGTTATCTATTCTAGCATACTCCTGGAGGCATACTCTTTTGCTACTGCTATTTGGAAGTCCACTTCCGGAAGAGGCCTTCAATTCATTTGCCCTATTCTGCACACTCAGCACAAAATTCTTCATGGCAGCATGGTCCTCACCTCGTAGATTCATCCCGCAGCCTGCCTAGTCAGACAAAAGTTTCAGCTCTAGGACTCTAGCAATGGCATATTTTAGAAAACATAAACTTTTTCTTTTTTTGTTGTTGTTGCTGTCAACAGAAGAAAACAGATTGAATCCTAGAAGCTAGAAGTACCAATTATTCAAAGTGGCTTACACTGTAGAATTGTCAAGATAGTAGAAACATCTACCTCCGTCAACCTCTTGCTCAGCATAATCATGAAGTCGTATATCAAATCACTGAAAACATCACAAAGGAATGGCTTCTAAAATGGGATTGATAAACGCTGTGAACCCAAATAATGGTATCTCAAAATATCAATTACAGGTACCGTGGGTAATGGTAAAGAAATTAATACAAAAAAATAAGTGGGCCAAGAGGCTAGTAAGTGACCATCTAGTCCTGGCTAACTACAATAATGCCTGACCATGGGAAATGCCCAGGCCATTTCTCCCGAAGAACAAGAATAATCATCTGAAAAACCAATGCAAATTACAAGCATGTAAAGGTTTTAATTTGCAGCAGTTTGGTGACACTGCGTTGGCCACATCGTCGGCAATCAGTATATACCAATTGCTAGCATGATAAATTAAAAGCATAGTCCAGGTTCAGCTGAGTCATGCTTCAAATACATTTTTCAATTGAATGAGCAGAGTAGCATGCAGCATACAAGGGCAGTCTTCTTGTTCGGGCAGAGTCAGGACGCCTCCAGTGTTTTACAAGGCGTTGAGGCAACGCATGCCGCAGCCATAGCCTCAAATACCTTTAGGCAAGGCGCAGTTCTTGAAGCACACTTGAGGGGTATGAGGTGCGGGCCTCATACTGACTTTTTCCAGATCTGTTAGTCTTATAGATGTCATCTCATCCATTGATCTGACTTTTTCAATCGTCCAAACTACAGGGTTTTGATCATTAACCGTAGTTGCATCAAACGAACACAGATCGTTAACTCTGGATGCCTCTTAGTTCATGCATGCTCTTTCTCTGTTTTATGCTCGTCCTTCTTGTGTCTTGCATATGCAGATACAAATGATGATGACAAAGATTAAGTAATTGGTAATGAGGATGATTGATAGGTGTCCATGATTCAGTATTTGGATTGTAGTTACAAATTCTTTTATGTTACCAAAGCTAAATGTTAATGCCTTAAACTACTGTAGATGTTATGTTTTGTTAGTATTTGGTTACCTAAACATTTGAAATGATAAAATTTTAGAAGATTTCTCATATTGAAAATTTTACCTATCTCAAAATTCTACTTATTTATATGAAGCCCACGCCTCGGCTCCAGGGAACTATGGCACCTTGGTGCACCAAAAGCCTTTTAAAACGAGTGTGATTTTGTTCACCCTCGTTAAAAGAGGGTGAACAATACCCTCACTATTATTGGTTGAAATGGAGTAAGTCTCTCCCTCGCAATACGCTTTTTGGTAAGGATGAGATTACTTTTTTGATGAGATCCACACCCTCTCGACCGATAGGAATGAGGGTAAATGAGGGTGAATAAAATTGAACTCTTTTAAAACATTGGATGCCGCAATGTAAAAGTTACTCACCTTGAGCAAACTCCGAAAACGTACAAATAAGATAATAGAAGCGTCAGATTCCGCAAGGATAGATTGTCTTCTTCTAGGTACTCATCCTGAAGAAATAAACAAATGTAAGAAAGTTCCAAAAACAGAAAGGAAGAGACAATTTGTAGTTCAATACAAAAGGCTAATCTGGTATGCAAGTTAGTGGTTAGCAAATTCAGTAAACCTTGTTGTATATTTGTTGGTGAATTGAATACTTGTAATCAGGAAAAAAAAAAAACAATTTTCATAATTAATTGAAGCACCTCAAAACATTTAGCGAGGGAAGCCAAAAGTTTTGCACCGAAGTCAATCCCAACCAAAGAAGCCATGCCCGCAACAAAAGCTGCAAAAACAGCAGCATACCTTCACACACAAACACAATCATCAATGCCAACAACAATAGGAGAGAGATTAACCCCCCGTTAAGGAAAAAGACATCGCTTAAATGAATTAGTGCAACAAAAAGGAACACACGCAAATGGCATGAAGCACCATCAGATCTAACATGCTGCTCTGTTATGCACAAAATGAAGTTTCTTTACATCCTGAGGTAGAGATAACTACAGAATGAGAACCATATTTGTCAAAGTATTTACTATTTAGGTTTTAGCCATTTTGTTGTTTGCGACTAAACTTATTTCTTGTTAGGATATATTTTGTTCATCACTTGCTCTGTCCTAACTTGTTACTCCAATATTCGGATTCCAATTTTCGTTACCAGGAACACAGATCATTCCGGTATGAGGAACGAAACCAAGAATGGCCCAGCGAGTTACGCTGATCATTTTGAAAATATCCAAATTTATATTTTGGTCTTTATTATGCACGCATGTAAACGCAAATGAAAAGAGCTTTATAATCTACTTATACTTGTTTACATTTTGTCGCATTTCATTAGTTTTGTTCCACTCTTGCGCAACAGATTGCGACTGTAAATTAACACAATAAATACAAAGAATTGCTGTTACTTTTGCAAAATGTAGAGTGTGAGATTCATCAACATCTAAAAATAGAATATTAAACACAAAAATCCAGATGCTTAAATCAAAGCTACACCAGCAGAAACACAAACAACTCCTGGTGTCCTCACAAAATTGCTGGCTAGCACAGTTTGGCCATATGGGTTCACATTGAAATTTCTGACAGACTGACCAAAAAAGTGAATGCCATATTAACAGGAGAAAATAACAGAAGTTTATGGCAATCTCACAAGATACATAACCAAATAAGAGTTCGCATAGAAGTTTCTTCGCCAACAGTTTCTAGTGAGTCTGAGACCATCAAACCCTTAGATACGTGAAAACTTCAAAGAATGCAATGACATTAAAACTAGTTCAAAAGACTTTCCTAGATCTAAGCCATTTCTTTTTTTGTGATGAGCTAAAATAAAATAAAAATATCCAACTTGAACTGCAGCTGTTCTAATGCTGCACAAAAAACTCCTTGCCAAAGCAAAAGATAAATAAAGCTAGTAGTGCATAAGTGGGTATGCATTAGAACGTAAAGACAGGGATAAATAATAGTGATTAATTTCAAAATCTAATTACCCTCTGGAAAGTTCTTCTATCTTACTTTTCCATAACTACGTGTGAAGTTTATTGAGACAGGACAAAAAAGAACGATACTTAAGTTATGAAAATAGAACGAAATCTTAACTGTTCATTGCCACGAGGACCTCCAGAACATGATGCCAAGACCTCTTCAGTTATAATCTGAGACCCAACACTGCGAGCAACAGACTGCAAATGGGAAATTAGAAGCATGAAACTGCAATATAGGACTAACGATATAGATAGACCTGTAGAGGATACTAGGTTACAAAGAATCAGCACAATCCTGTTTCCTGTTAACTACCACAACAAATATTTGACAGGGGGCAAAACAATTCTTCAACTACAAGCCCACCATTTTTCAAGTGCAACTACTTGAGGAAATGAAATCAAGTTAGAAGATAAATAAACTGCAAAGAGTAGAGCACCAAGCTTCATCTAGACAGATCTCAGATGTCAAAAGCAATTAGAATAACTGATGGAAAACAACCTTAACTGTAATGCTTGGACCGAACAAAAACCAGTATCCAAACACATAGCTTTTACAGTAATAGTTGCAGTAGTCATAAGTCACTACAACATCTGAAAGACATATCATGGTGACCTCATTTCTTTAATATTTCTTCTATAACTTGAGAAGGTTATTTGCATATGGTATGACTTAATCTATTAGTTTGTGCAAAGGATATAAACTTACACGAAAGATAGTGGACATTTCACCAGTCGTTGATTCCACATTCGATTCAGATAACCGATTTAGAAGTCCTGGAGCAAGTTAAATAAGATATCTCATCTCAGATCAAAGGCAAAATAGTATGCCAAGGTTCAACACCAAAGTTCAACAAAAATACAATTTCCATACCTCTTACCCGTCTACGAATTTGAGAGTGCTCTTCGGACTCAGTGCGTGTACGAGATCTCAAATGAGGAGCTACATATTTCACATTGGCATCCAACTCAGGTGTCTTGGCAGGAACTTTTTCAGGTGCCACCTCAGCACGAGAAGTTTCCACTGGGTCAGATGCTACAACAGCTGTGTCGCCTGCCAACTCAGCTGCTGGCTCTCGCTTTGATATCTTTATTTTCTTTCTTTTCACCTTCTTTACAGCAGCATAATCAGAATCCTTCGGACAATCTAGTTTAGTCTTGAATTCCTTTGTCTTGGAAGCTTGTTGTAAGCTTTGATCTACGTCATCGCCGCTTTCAACTGGCTTAGATACTCCAACCATTGTCTCCTCTGTCATGTCACTGCCACCCTCTAGTTGTTTCTCAATTGACCCTCTCTTCTCCCCTTTCTTAGATGAGGAATTGTTCTTAGATCTCTTTTTTACAATTTCTTCAGATACTGAATTTCGTTCTTCCTCAAAAAAATCAAGAACAGACGGAATTCCTTCAAATAACATATTCATCTCGTCATCCAATCCCCCTAGTTTCCCATCCTTCACCTTGAGTTTCTTTGCAAGTTTCCTTTCCATTTCAAAATCATCCTCAGCAGGAATGACACTGTGTTGCATTTCCATTTTAAGATAGTCTTCAAACTTACTTTTTGGTTTCTTTAGGCCCTTTTCTCCTTCTATGGCCTTTGATGCAGCTGAATTGGAAAATCTTGAAGAATCCAATCTAATTTCAGTTCTTTTTGACATAGGAGGTTGCTCTGAGCTATGATCACTTTCAGAGTCAAGATCTGTCGGCAAAAGTTCTCTTTTTTCAAGACTCTGATTAGATGAATGTTTAGATTTCTTCACATGTATTGGATTTGCATCCCTTGAGCATTTTTTCAGTTTGTGATGCATCTGTGGACATTAAAAGACCTTGATGTTCAATAATAAACAACAATATTTATAAATGTAAATTTGCAATAGCATTTCAAAGACGGAAAACAAAAAGGAAACAACAAACAAGATTTTCGTACTTGATGTTCACTCCAAGAATCAAACTTTTTTTTCTTCTTAAGTACCCGAGCTTCTTTACGACGCTCTCGCCGAATTTTTTCTCCCGGCTTGTCATCTACAGGTGAATCAGAAGGACAAGATAGTGAAAGGGCAAAAAAAAAAAAAAATGTTCAAATAGATACCAAGAACACTAAATGAAAATTTTTACCCATGCTTTTGAATGACTTCAACGGATGGAGTCAACTGCAAAGAACCAATAGGGAATGAGAAGGGGAACCGTTAGTTCGTTGACATGATGGGTATAATGAAATTTGACTATTTAAGGAAAAGTAAGAACTATACTAGAAGAAGTCAAGAAGCCTTTTAAGGCAAAACAAACACACAGGCTGTGAAAGCAATGCAGGTAGGAATCATAAATGAACCAAACCTTTTGAGTTTGAGCTCGTGTTCACTCGTTAAAAAGCTCATTTGAGATAGGTTTGTTACATAAACACATAAGCAAACCAAGGTTGAACATCTTTTGAAACTCATTGAGCTTTCGAACCAAACTCGAACCAACTACTGCTCAGTGGGTTCGACTTATGATGCTCAAAAAATACAAGATGCTCCAGATCGTTCATAATTGGCTCAAATAAATCTCGTTTGAGATCCGTTCGTCTCATAATCAAACCAAGCTTTAACATATCTTTAAAGCTTATTAAGTAATTAGACCAAGCTTGAACAATCAATTAATTAGCTCGTTCGGTTCGTTAATCAGCCCAGCAACATCGGGGCACGGTATATGGTTCAATTCCCATGAAAACCATAGAAAGAATCCCAGAGAAACGAACATACTAAGCCACCCATATCGAATTAAACCAGAAAAGACTACAAAGGCACAGAATCAACCCCATGAACTCAGCAAATCCATTCGAATGACCTGAAAAATCTGTGCAAATTAATGCAGGAATAAAGCTAGGCGAATGCACTACAAGCGTATCCAAATAGCTTACTATTTCCTATGTACTAAGAAAACCTCCCGCTCATATAACACTGGACTTAAACGTTAATCATCAAGCAAACAAGTAACCAAACCCTAATTTTATTGTACAAAAACAACGAAAAGTCCTAATTTCCCCATGCAAACAAGATACCTCAAAGAAACCTAATTTATTCAACAAAGGAGAAACAAAAAGTCCAAATTTTAGAATAGATAGTTAAAAAGCCACAATTAACCCTCCCAATCCAACATCAAACCAAAGAAAATGACCAATGGTTTTTGTATTGGTACACACACACATATGTATACATATTCACACACAACTATACATATACATATATACATAAGTATGCAGAGAGAGAGAGAGAGAGAGAGAGAGAGAGTCACACCTTGTTATATTCGTTCGGTCACTGAGAGGAGGAGGAAGACTCGGCGACGAACTGCCGGTGGTGGTGTGGTTGTCGCTGGTGGTCGTTAATGGAAGAGGATGGTGGCGCTGTAGTTTGATGTAGAGAAGATGAACTGATGCTGGGCTTTGGGTATATTATGGGCCTAGTGAGTTGGATAAGGCTTGGAGAAATGGTTCTAGTGCGTTGGGTATATGGGCTTAGTGAGTTGGATATATGGGCTACTGGTAGTGTATGGATTGAGCTCGAGTATTGGGTCTGTTGTTGAGCTTTATTTTGTCCTTAGCGATTTTTTTTTTCCTTTTTATTGTAATTTTGAATTTTTGGACTCCTCTCGCCAACGGGAATGATTAAATATAAAAAATCTAACGTAAAGTTGATAAAAATTCATAAAGACAAGCAAAAATATGAAAACGTTAATTCAGAAGAAACGGGGGTGCAAAGATAAGAATTTTAGCTTCATAGGAGCAAAACCCACAATTTCACCTCAGTCATAATGCAACTATATAACCGTAAAATCAAATCAAATGACTCGATTTTAGTTGTTGAGTTGACTTTATATAACTCGCATTTATTGTATTTCGATGAAAAAGAAGAAGAAGAAGAAAACTATCATTGCATAGTTGTAAAGGATGCGGATTGGTTCTACTTGACTCGTTCATAATAATCGTACTAGCGAAGTTGCATACCTTATGCCATGATTGATATGGGAAGCAAAACCCTATATTTCAATGGTTGGTTCTGCACATGTCTGCAGATATAGTCCTTTTTTTTAGGAAAAAAGGCATGCTAAATTAGGAAGAAAAGTATAATAAAGTGTGAAAAATGATAAAAGTTGAGGTGAAGGAAAGAAAAAGAAAATAAAATCTCTTACCCAAAAAAAAAAAAAAAGAAAATAAAATCGCGTGTTTGGTTACGAACTTACGATGAAACTTTTTGTAGGAAAATTTTACGATTTTTCGGTCACACTGGTTAGTTACAATTAAAGTCACAAGAAAATACACGTATTTGCCTAAATTGACCTTGCATGTTAGTCTACAGTCTACACCTACCGGTTGAATAAATGGTAATATGTTTACTCATAGGGTGAAATGAATTGGTAGGCTAGAGCCCGTTTGGAAGCTTATTACTTTTTGTATTTCGCGTTGTGAATTGTATATTTTTGAAATATGTTCATAATAAATTATTAACTTATAGAATGCTTGACAGATTTGTGCAGAATAAATTTTGCAACAGAATAGTAGTCGGGAGTAGTCATCAAAATATATTATGAATTAGTTTTTTTTTTCTCCCAAAATACAAAATGAGAATACAAAAATACCTCCAAAACTGATTATCAAATTGCGCCTCCATTGTGTGATTTTGAGAACTTTATGCCAAACACCCACGTACAATCCAAAAATGCAAATATAGAATTCACAATGAAAACTGTCAAGCGGGCTCTTACTATGGGGCACGTGACCCCACATGCCCCACTCGATTCTGTGACATTTTCCCCCTAATCTTCTCTCATTGGATTCACAACTGCAAAGTGTAATTTTTTTTTATCGCCAACTACAAGGCGTAATTCACGTACATTTGGATGCCTTCTCGATGATGTAGAAATCACCTAATAATTTATTCACAAAAAAATTCAAGCTGATCATAAACTTCTAACAGCTTGTGAGAACATTTTCTTTTTGCAAAAAATGTTACACCTATATTTTTTTTTTCTGAATAAAAGTATTTTAATTAAATTGTTGAGAGTGTCTGATCAACATAGAATTTCGTGTGGACATACTATTCGACAAACCCTATCATATAAACAGTTCGGATCTTTTGAGAAGAGATTTGGGTGTGGACAAACCTCATTCGCAAAGAAGTCAAGTCCTTTTATTAAGTTAGGAAGTAAGAAAATTAGAGTGCCCTAAGAAGAAATAAACAGAAATAAGCATTTGAGGCCGAGTCCTTTCCTAAGAGAATAATTATGTGTGCCACTAAAGAGAATTCCTAGGTCTGCCACTAATTATAGTAGGAATGATAGAATTGTGATTGGAGTTGGAATTGGAATTGGAATTGGAAACGAATTTGATAGTAAAATTAATTGTTTGGTTGGAGGTACGCTTTGTGGTTATGACTATGTTTTGTTTAGTTGAGGAATGAGAACTATATTAATTAAGAAGAGCTTAATGTGAAACCCAACCACTAAAGGATACAACCAAAGTACCAAACACCGTGGTTTTCGATTGTTCCTTATCATCAGAGTTCATTTGGGGCAAACTCATCCATAAAATTAATACAGAGCTATAAGTCTCAATCAATCATAATCGGTTACATGATTTCGTTTTTTTCCCAATTGAACTCTGTCTAGGACACTCATGTTTTATGACACTAAAAAAACCAAGATCCTTCCAAACTAACGCATCTAACGTTATTTAAGTGTATATATACACACACGCTACACTTCACCTCAGGGATCCCTGATTTGGGCGAATTTCCGAACCTCTAATCCCAGCCGTTGGATTTAATCTAGCGGAACACGATGGAGTGAGTTTAAATTGACCCATTTGCGGGTCAAGGGCTAACAAAACATACCCCCCAGAGGTCATTTTACGTTCTCAAATCTGAGAGAAGAGAGAGAAACGATGAGAGAGAGAGAGAGAGAGAGAGAGAGAGAGAGAGAGAGAGAGAGAGAGAGAGAGAGAGAGGCAAACGAAGAAGAAGAAGAAGAACCACGATCGAGCCCTAAATCGAACCAGAGAGTTAGGTTTTCGTGAAGAAGAAGATGACGAACAACGAAGAAGACAAAGGTCGCGGGTCGCGGTGAGGGGAGAGAGTGGACAGAGGTTGCAGTGCTTCTTCTTTGTTGTTCGTTGCCTTCTTCTTCACAAAAACCTAACTCTCTGGTGCAATTTAGGGCTCGATCGTGGTTCTTCTTCTTCTTCTTCGTTTGCCTCTCTCTCTCTCTCTCTCTCTCTCTCTCTCTCTCATTGTTTCTCTCTCTTCTCTCAAATCTGAGAACGTAAAATGACCTCTGAAGGGTATGTTTTGTTAACCCCTGACCCCTTGACCCATAAAGCGGTCAATTTAAACTCACTCCATCGTTGCCGTTGGATTAAATCCAACGGCTGGGATTAGAGGTCTGGAAATTCGCCAAAATCAGGGATCCCTGAGGTGAAGTGTAACATATATATATACATATACACATAGGAAGAGCTTTTAATGAGGACACTTATATGAGGACCAAAGTGAGGACCTCATGCTTCCCGACCGAATTTCGACGATCTGAACCGTTAGATGTGTTTAAAATGTGTTTTTAAGGTCCACTGTATATATATATATATATACAATCACGTTCAGGTCAGGACATCCGTTTATACGTTATGTCCGAACTTTTCTCCTCAGCCGTTGGATCTCATCCAACGGCCATGATAAAAGAAGGGAGCTCGCGGGTTAAAAAGATGTGGATCCGGGTCATATGAGTCTCGCGGGTCAAGACAAAATGGGGAGATCCGGATCCTAAACTCATTTCACGCTTTTCAGAAACAAGAGGAGAGAGAGAGAGAGAGAGAGAGAGAGAGAGAGAGAGAGAGAGAGAGAGAGAGACAAGGAGGTTCGAAGGAGAAAAATTCGACGCGATCAAAGGGGAACAAACTAAGATTCGACAACCCAACCAAGGTTCGACTCTCTCTCTCTCTCTCTCGCGAAATCTCGTTCTTCGGTTCGATATATATATATAGGGTTTTTTTCTGGATGTTTGTAAAATCGATACTAGGGTTCGAATATATCTGGTTTTTGCGATTTCTTTGCGATTTTTGTTGAAGAAAGATGGAACTCTCACTCTGTGTTTTGAACTTTTTGCGATTTGGTGAAATAAGGTTTGAAAGAAGTAATCTCTCTCTGTTTTGATTTGGATGGGTTACAGTTCAGTTGGTTTCCAAAAATTAGGGTTTTTTTCCAAAATAACTAAAGTGGGTTTTTTTTTCAATTTGAAGTTCGTTTGTTTGGGTTTAGTATGTGAAAGAGCATATGGAGGGATAGCCAGAGGAAAATGAGGGGTTTTTTTCCAGACTTAGTTTACAGATGAAATTAGGGGTTTTCAAGGGAACGAAAATTAGGGGTTTTCTAGTGAACGAAAATTAGGGGTTTTCAAGGGAACGGAAATTAGGGGTTTTCTAGTGAACGAAAATTAGGGGTTGTCTTGTATACTTTGTTTTTCATTTTTAATCACAGTGGTTTGTCTAGTTCTACTCCACGGTTTTTGCCACGTCTGTGGAGAGAACCAAAAAAAGGCTCCCATTTTTGTTTCAACTAATTGCATTTTTATGTTCCGTTGATTGATCACAGAGTTCCCACCTGAAAATGAGGCTAATTTTACAAATGCATGGACAATGGGCTTCTGGTTGCAAAGCTGAGGGGAACGAAGTTGGTGTACGCATTGGCTGCTTCGTGCATGGTGGATTTTCACAAGTTTACGGAATGGGAAATGCGAACCTCGGAATGGGAAATATTGGGTAGTTAGTACTTGGGATATTTTGGTAGCTAATTATTGGATCTAATTGTTTAATCTAGAGGCAAGACATTATGCTTTTTAATGGGATTACTACTTAGTGCTTGTGACCGACCAGTGAGTTGCAAAGTCTGGCTCATAACCAATCTCTCTTTCTTGTGCTACTGATTCTCACTATGACAAACCTATTCTCTTTTTGGCTTGTTCTCTTTCTCAAAAATTTGCATTGCAAAGTCTGGCTTTCTTTCGCTGAATGTAATAACACAATTTTGCATTGCAATATGGCCTCTAATTATCACTAGGATTACATCATTACAACCATTACTGGCGAGAGAAATTTGGGAAAAAAAACTAGAATCTGGTATATCATACACCAGCGTGGGATTGACTACTTCACTCTTGGCATTGAACATACAAAGTTCCTTTCACTAACAGTGACCATAACTATAGGAAAAAACAAGAATCCTATCCAGAAAACAAGAGAATAAATTCAATGTTCAAACAGGTACAACAAGCTCATGACCAAATAATATTACATAACCAAGTTCCAATTTCCATATTTTGTAATTCCAGATTACATAACCAAGTTCCCATAGTTCAATCTCCATCTCCATCTCCCATTTTCTTGAACTCCATCTCCCATCCTGAAACACAAAATATGGAACATAAATAGGTCAAAATTACAAGAAAAAGCCCCAAAGAAGTACAGAATTATGGTATCAACAAAAAATAAATAACATTAAGTTTAGGAACTTGAGCAAGTACCAATCGGTTTGTGGTAGAATTGCCCTCCAATGTAGCTCTCTTTTATGGACCAATTTTTCTCATTACCGAGTATTCCAGTTCATCATTCTTATCGTGATTCAACAGCTATGTTAATGTATTCCATGCACTGACACAATGGCTACTGTGGCTTACTAATATAAGTGTTTTGATGCATTCAATACCATTTTGTGAAATTGGCCACCAGAGGCTACAAAGGAAGTGTACCACATTCCAAACTTGAAGAAACCACCTGCTTTTTTTTTTTTTTTTTTTTATCACCTGGTTGCTCAAGTCATGAGCAACCCACTGGGGTGTACCTAACACCTAATTCACAAAGTTCAATTCTCAATTCTCAATTCTCAATTCTCAAGAAGCTTCTGTAATAACTCTGGGATCACCTCAAATAGATCTCCGATGAGCCTGTAATCGGCAACCTGCAATTAAAAAGTCCATTGAAAAAGGTGAATCAAAACTCAAAATAACAATTAAATCTCAAGAGTTTCTAAGGTTTTGCTTGGATCAAGTATTCCAGAAGAGCTTTAAACATGATAAGAAGATATCGTACTGGAAGTGCATTTCAATACTAATTGGTGATTTATTATGAACTAAGAGAACAACATAGAAATCAGATATGATGAACATATCGATAATCAACAATCCACTTTATTTTTGTAACGACCACTATTTATTATGAACTAAGAGAAGTCCACCTGAAAGATCCATTGAACCTCAGTAATGCAAGCAACCAGAATCCTAGCAGGACTACAGAATGCAAACGTGAGGTCATATTGCTAAGTACTGACTTACAGAAGCCAAGTTAAGACACACGCAAAAACACGAAACGAGATATTTCCGGGTGAAAAAACTGATCCCATTATCAAACTATAGACTGTGAGGTCAACAATTACACTAGAGAAAACAAACACAGAAACGAGATATTTCACTGTTCGCACACAAAAACACGAACAGTGTCGTGATAGGCGAAACCCTAGATTCGAACCAGAAACGAGAGATTTCAACACAAAACATGGACCTTTGTTCGATTTCGAACCAGAAAAAGGGTTTCGAAACCCTAGTGTAGTTCGACTTTGAAACCCTAGTGTAGTTCGACTTTGAAACCCTAGATCTGTTCGAACCAGAAAAATGAGACAGAGAAGAGAGTCGAACCTGGTAAACTCGATTTCTTCTTCTTCTACCTCGATTTGTGCTTCGATCGGGCCTTCCTCTTCTTCGTTCAATCGCGATCTCTCTCTCTCTCTCTTCGTGAATCGCCTAGAGCCTCCTCTTTCTCTCTCTTCGTTTGAAAGGGGAAGAAGAGAATGACCCGATGTGTTAATATGGTTGACCCGCGAGATTAATTTACCCGGACCCGGTATGTTTTAACCCGCGAGCAGCTCCCTTTTATCAGAGCCGTTGGATGCGATCCAACGGCTGAGATCAAAGTTCCGGACCTAAGTTATATCCGGGTGTCCTGATAGGAACCGGATTATATATATATATATATATATATATATATATATATTGTTTTTGAGAAAAACTGGTCAGATGAAGCCCTTCCAGGTATTTTTTTTTGGACGAATCCTCGCAATAGACCTTAAAAACACATTTTAAACACATCTAACGGTTCGGATCGTCGAAATTCAGTTCGGAAAATGGAAAAATTGCTTGATCCTCATGAAATTTAAAATGAGGGATCTCTCATTGGAAGTTGATCCTTCCTATATATATATATATATATATATATATATATATATATATATATATATATAGTCACTTTCGATCTATTTATATTACACCTGTTACCTGTAAAATTTCCGCTTTATTTTAATTCAAAAGATTTTATGGCAAGCTTTCACCTTGCCGCACCATATCCTCTAAAAATGCAACTGCTAGTTTGCTAGGATCGATAAATGAGTCAATCGTCAAAATTTGAGATTGTGATTGCTCGTTAAAAGCTTATTTAAGATTGATTGGTTATATTTACAAATCAAGCTTGATTTTTTTTGAAGTTCGTTAATTTTTCAACCAGATTTGAACAAGTTACTAGTTCAGCTTATTAATGATTAAGAAAGTTAAGCTACTCGAGATAGACTTGATTAAAGCTCATTTGGAATTTGTTCGCTTAATAAACAATTCAAACTTGAACATAGTTTTGAAGCATTTTAATTTTTTAAATTAAACTTGAGCGATCTACTACTCGGCTCGTTTATCAATCCTTGCAATTGCTGCATTATAATTATGTATACAAATCCTTTTTTGTAACATGTTTTCCTTTTGATCTCCTCTGATCAATGCAAAAACTACTATCTAGCATATCACATAATTGTGTGAGTTTCGCAACCTGTTACAATGATTTGAATCGTTTATTTTGGTCTGCTTAGGCAAAAAAGCAATAAACACCTAATTGTGTGAGTTCGCAACCTGTTACAACAATTTGAATCGTTCATTTTGGCCTGCTTTGGCAAAAAAGCAATAAAAATAGTTTTTTGGTTTATTTGTTGTGTCTTTATTCAATTTTTTTTTTTACATTTGTTAGTTTTGTGTCTAGTTTTCATGGATTATTAATTTATCTCGGAGAGGAATCCAAAAAGTATAAAATTTGGTCAATTTTTTTTTTAAATAAAGCTAAAAATATTCCAGTTTATTGGATTAATTTTAGCTTTATTAAAAAAAAAAAATTTGCCCATAATTTTATACTTTTTGGATGAAAGACAAATTGAATAAAACAAAAAACCGGTTTAAACTTTTTTTTGTTAAAGGAGTGTATAGATCCTAATATGTAAACCAATCACGTAAAATTAGTTTAATTGGACTTTGGTAGAAATTTGAAAAATTTTCATTTCTCTGGAAGAAATGGCTATGTTAATTCTTACGCTCATCTATTGCATGAATCATATTTAATCAATCTCACTTTTTGCATGAATCGTTTAGATTTCAGTAGCTATAAAATAAACATCTTGAATTGTCAAAATGGATTGTCAGACTCTACGTTATTGGCCGATATGTTTGAAAAATGTATTCGAAATGGTGTTGCCGTGCATCTTTCAAAACATGTACACTAATGTACTACTTGGCTAGTTGATTGTGCACTTTTGTAACGCAGCACAAGTTGTGGCTGGAACAATAAAGCTTTGTCGTCTCATGTTTCTCACAATCTTTGACAATAACGTGCCAAAGCATTTACAGCCCCAAACTCAACAAAGTAGTGGCCGCAGAAGCTAGTGGCAGAGCAACCCCTAGCGACGTGCTACAAGGGGATGCTGAGTCAATTCTGAAGTATATCCCTCGTTTGGATGAAGGATGAGGAAGGGGTATTATTTTTGGACCGGATGACTAATCCCGAGTCCACTCCTCTCTCTAATACCTCTCAAATCTACCCCAGATCCTCTTATTTATTCTTGTCTCCCAATTTCAACTACAAAACAAATCAAGTAAGAGTACTATTTTATCCCCCCTTATTACTGAAATCTTCCAAACCTACTATTTTATCCACCATTCATGAATGTCATATAAATGTGAGTCCACTCTCCATAAATAATAATTCTTACTATCTTATCTCCACATCTTTGTAATTTCAGCGCCAATAGGCGAAGTATGTATTTGTTGGGTGCACTAGACAGCTCTGATTTCGTTGTGTCCATGAAAACTAGTTTTTGCACCAATAAAAAAAAATATATCCCTTTGGAATTGTGAGTTTGTGAGAGAAAACAAATATTTTTATGGAGAAGTAAAAGATAAGCCCGGAATTGAACCATGTACCTATTAGATATAGAAACTTAGTTTTTTCACTAGGCTAGCTAGCTCATTGATTGTAAGGCACTATAAATTAAGAGCTTAAGTCAGCTGCTTTACTCGCCTTAGCTCAAGGCCGCCCTACTTTTAAATTAGTAAAACCTACTCTTGTATGGCATAGGGAGCAAGAGACTGAAAATGAGGCAAGAATCGAACACCTGCAACTTGTTTGGCTGGGTATAAGCATATAGAGAGGGGATTAACTCATACTCGATTTGAGTGGTGGTTCACATAAGTGGATAAGAGTGGATAATATGAGAAATTACTTTTGGTGTCCTTGTTAAATCATTGCTTTGAGAGTAGGAAAACAGTTTGCAGGGTAACACGGTCTTTTCCCTTATCCGTATTGGTGTTAGTTAACGTCTCTGCTTCTGTCAACGTTGAGTACGAATTTAATACTAAGGGCTCCTTAATTTGGCTAAAAAGAGAAAACTGGTTTTTTTTTCGTTGTCTTTATTCAATTTTTGTTTGCATTTGCTAGTTTTACGTCAAGTTTTTGTGATTTATGGATTCGTCTTGACGAGACGAATTCAAAGAGTATAAAATTATGGTCAAAAGTAATTTTTTTTTTAATAAACCCGAAAATAAACCAGTTTATTGGTTTAATTTTGGCTTTATTAAAAAAAAAAAAAGTTTCGACCATAATTTTATACTCTTTGGATTTGTCTTGTCCAAATAAATCCATAAACCACGAAAATTTGACGCAAAACTAACAAATGCAAATTTTTTTGAATAAAGATAACGAAAAAACGAAAAAACCAATTTCTTCTTTTTAGCCGAAGGAGCCCTAAGCCAATTTTCATCTCGGGAGCTCATATATGACACTGCAAAACTCTTCACCTTCTATTTGGTACAAGAACAATGATAAATACACATCCTTTGTACCACTCCCCACCACACCCTCACTCACATGAGGTGTGGGGTCCACATGAGGCCCATAAGTGGAGACCAC
This sequence comes from Vaccinium darrowii, assembly GCA_020921065.1. Taxonomy (NCBI): domain Eukaryota; kingdom Viridiplantae; phylum Streptophyta; class Magnoliopsida; order Ericales; family Ericaceae; genus Vaccinium; species Vaccinium darrowii. Next base: position 9,862,579 of record CM037158.1, on the reverse strand, counting down.
ACCCCATGTGAGTGAGGGTGTGATGGAGAGTGGCACAAAGGGTGTGTACCTATCATTTTTTAAACAACTTTTGCAGAGCATTTTTAATGCCCGAACAAAAAAGTTAACAGTCTACCTTCTGATTACACATTTAACGAATTTCTAAGGTTAGTTAGGTAAATGTTCACAGTGACATAATCAAAATTAGATAACCAAAAACTTGACACATTACATTTTCAAGCTACAAAAAACTAACAAAAAGAACAGTTTTTAAACTAAAAAAAAAATTGTTTATTAGATATAGAAAATAGTTTTACTAAAAACACATTTAAAAAAAAAAAAGTTCGATGGGAAAAAACAGTTTTCCATTTTTGAAGAAAAGCTGTTTTTTTAAAACTGAACAGTTTTTGAAATTGTTCTCTGAAACAAATTATTGAAATTTTTTTTTGAAAAAAACAATTTTTGAATTTAAAAAATTTGGAAATAATTTTTGAAAACATTGTTGAGAGAGAGAAAGAGAGAGCACTCTTAGAGAGGTGGTCAGAACATAGATTTTTGTGTAATGATCGGTGTACTTAATTAAGGAGAGGTGGAGTCCAGTAAATTTAGCTATTGACAAAAGATTACTAGTTTTGATTGTCCAATGATCAAAATTTGGTTACTCTGAGCACTTTCTTGAGCAAACATTGCTAACCTTAGCAACCTTTTAATCTTGGTTAGGCCATTACGGTTACTCTAAATTCTATTTTTCTATAAGCTTGCAAAAACCCGATTATGCAAACATACAACAAAATCCTAAAATTAAGGTGTGTTACTTCTTAAACACAAAAAGAAATTTTGCGATAAGTATATATCTCATAGATCAAAAAACACGGAGGTGAAAAACAATTGGTAGGATTTAAGCATGTTCTTACATAGGGGCAAAGATAGAATTTAAGACAGAAGATGAAATATAAGTGGGTGAAAATAACGTTTTCCATTTGTGTCTCAACTTGTGTACTATTTTACAGCAATGCTGACAAAGGAAATTTCCAATATGTATAGTCATAAATCAACTGTCATTTTGAGACCCGAAAATGAGCCCTACACACCGACGATTTGTTTGAGAACCGAAAATGAACCCAGAGTGGTCACCCGAAAATGGACCCCGCATAGCTATCTTTGCAATATCGGAGGAGAGGTCGGTGCCAATAGTGGGACTATTTTTGTATCACCATTGGAGATGGCCAAAGGTCCATTTGACTTCATGGTGCATTTCAGTTCATTCCAATCACCATTTCATTCAAGTCATGATTGATGAAGACGACAAATCAAAGTGAATTATTTCTGAAGGCACATCAGCATAACTTTCCAGCTTGGGTCCAGAAGCCCACGTGACATGGCCCAGCTGGGTCAGGGTCAAGCTCCATACACTGTCACTTAACTTGTGGTGGACATAGATCCAAGTCTCCCCCAATTCACATCTTTTTTTTTTTCTTTTTTTTAAAACATGGAAACCGCACCCGAGGGCTACAGACCACCATCCAGGGCCCTCGGTTGGGAAAATCGATCGTCAACTTTCGGGTTATCTATGTAGGGTGGGTAGGTAAATGCCAGAGATATCACCCGGCTCACAAAGATACCCAGAAAGGGCATAGAAAGTTTCACGCAGGAACAGAGATCTCCATCAAAGGACTAAAACAACCCCATTCACATCTGGCATGAACCTATTTGTCGGTTGTATTATTGCAATGGAGGACGCATGGCTTGCACGTGATTACTAATCCTGAAAATAAAAGGTTTATCCCAAAAACCAAAAAGAACAAAAGAGAGCTAATGAAGCTTTGCAAAAGGTCATTTTCATATCATGTTTCATGTGAATCCAGGAAGTATTTTTATTTGGAAATCAAATGCAGGTGGTTAATATGGTTGTACATCATACCTGTACTTGGAAAAAATTGCAGCAGACACAATTGGTAATAAATACTATGAAACAACGGAATCCGTTTTCTTCGATTGTAATGTAAAGGGTAACCAAAGGAGAAAATCGCCTAACAAAAAGTGCGACGTGACATAACTCGGTGCTTCGAGCAAACAAAACAAACATCTACCATGTTTTGTTTTTAGATGGAGCTGTTGGATCATTTGTTAGTTTGGGTGGTCAATGATAATGCCAGAAAAAATAGTTTAAGGTTACCACCAAAGCAGAAGGTTTGCTTTCTTACTGTTAAAGCTTACAAGAGTAGTTAATTTACTACTGCTATTCTATAGCGGACGACAAATACGAGATGCACCATAATTTCATACGTATGCGAGTATTACACGAGCCCCGAGTGTAGATTAAGGTTGGTTGTAGGAGTGATAAACGAACAAAGCTATTTGAGGTCGAGCTTGTCATCTCTTTGAAAGTTCGTTCAAGATCAGTTTATTACATAAATAAATCAAACTTGAATATTTTGTTGAAGCTCGTACAGTTTTCAAATTAGCCACAAACTATGCTCGGCTTGTTCAACTTAAGATGAATAAAAAGTTAAAGCAACTTGAGATTAGTTCGATTAAAACTCCGTTTGACGTGCGACTAGCCTCATAAAAGGCTAAAAACTTTGAACATATACTTTAAAGCTTACAACTTTTAGAATTCAATGTAAGTACTTGCATTATTCGCTATGTGGCTGCGAGCTGCCAAACATAGCTAAACCAGTTGATCAACAGAGAAAAGAGATCGGATCCTTTCTAATCCAAGTCTTGGATCAGAAGAAGCAACCAAATCTGGACCATACATTGTTGTCATCAATGGTCCAGATTTGGACTGTTTCCTCCAGTCCCGAGAGGATCCAATTATGGGGAAAAAAAAAACAACAAAACCAGCCAACTTGTAACCCAAGGCTGACACCTATCATGTACTCTTACCCAGAAGAATCTCTTAACAAATCCGAACCATTGATTATAGCAATCGACGGTCTACATTTGGATTGTCTCCTTCAATCCAAAACTTGGTCCGGAGAGATCCAATTCTGAGAAGGAAAAAAGAAACAGCCAAACCAGCCAACTTGTAACCGGACTTACACCTGTCATGTAAGTATATCTCTGATTAGTATGCCTTGTATATTACTCCTATATGACTCAGCAGAAATGGTAAGCTTTCGCAAAGATCCGGCTGTACAGAGCGAGTACCCAAAATCTAGTGTACTCTGGAGAGTACAACAATATTAGCTACACCCACATTAAGGGATTCCTCTTAAAAAGCAGCCAAGACCATCTGGGCCCCAAAAAGAACACCCTACCCCTGGGGGCCCACTACCAGCACAGCCAACCATAAGAGATAACGCGACAACCTTCCTCACCACTAGTTTCACGCCACGTGTCGTCCCCTGATTCCCTCCCTCCCACTAGTAAATTTGCCTACAGTTACCTCCCTCCCAGACCTCCTCTTCATTCACCAGTAGCCCACCCTAAAGGAAAAACCAGAGAGGAAAAATGTTGAAGGAGGAGAGTACCACCACCAGTGTTCTAGAATTGGGAAGCAACGAGAGCAAGAAGTGGGCCCGCTCGCACGATCGCTCGTGGGTGTGCGAGGCGTGCGAGAGTGCCCCGGCGGCCTTTGTCTGCAAAGCCGACGCCGCGTCGCTCTGCGTCGCTTGCGACGCTGAGATCCACTCTGCCAACCCACTCGCCCGCCGACACCACCGAGTACCAATTATGCCTGTACCCGGATGCCTATACGGGTCCCCAGCCGTCGATCCGAGCCATGGGCCAGATGCCGATGATGGGTTCCTGACCCACGACGGGATCGACGACGAGGACGATCAAGATGAGGCATCTTCATGGTTGTTGCTCAATCCAGTCAAGAATAACAACACTAATAACCAGACTGGTACTGGGTTTTTGTTTGGGGGAGAAGCGGTGGATGAGTACCTGGACCTTGACGAGTACAATTCGGGTCAAGAGAATCATCAATGCACAGATGAGTACAATAAACAGCAGCAGCTGGAGTATGGTAATGTTGTTGTTCCTCACAAGAGCTATGGAGGTGATAGTGTTGTGCCAGTTCAGAGTGTAGATACAAAGGGTCAGATTCAGCAGCAGCAATATCTTAGCTATCAGATGGACATGGCGGAATATGAGACCCCCAAAACTGGGTATGGTTACCCTGCTTCAATGAGCAACAGTGTAAGTTTTCCTTAAAATCACAAAATTTCTCTTATTCTTTCTAGCAATTCATAAACACATAATAGCATACAAGTGGTAACATGTTAACAGTTCTAGCTTCAATACTTGCACAATGGTTAATTTCAAAGATTCATGATTTATATTGCCTCCAATATGGTTTCTTAGTTGCTGGCTTTCATTATAGAACATTTCCTGCATATTATGAACAGTTTGTAATCTTTTTAACTAATTCCAAACCCAAATTCTATCATTCTAGGGATTCAGGCAATGTTTTCTACCTGGGTTATTTGGTTGAGCTCAAGAACTTAGCACAAGTATTGTTGGCTTCAAAATTTGAAGCACCTCATTTTCATTAAATATAGCTTTTTGAGTATGTTACCCTTTCGTTCTAAAGTTCTGTTCTAAAGAACAAAAGCGTTTTATCTTTTCAGTTTATTCTACCCTTTATGCGCTCTTTTCCCTCTTTTTGCCATCCTTCTGCTTAGCAGGGAGGAATCTATTGGCATAGCTTTTCTTTTCGTTCATATCCAGTCCTCGATCCAAAAAACAAAAGAAAAACCATTTCCCTACTTTCCCTTTTGTCCCATTTTGATTCAATTCTCTGGAAGTTCTCATCTTTGAATTGTCTATTGAGCAACCTAATGTTGCATGTTTATGTTTGCCTGAGAGTTTGTTCATTACTATTACCAGGTCTTTTCTTCTCTACTTTATTGAGTTAATATTTCGAACAACCCATAAAGAAGGTCTTGAGACTGCGATTTTGAATAACCCCAAAAAGGGTTTTAAGATCTGTGTAGGATGAAAAAGATAAGTCAAGCTAATCCCGTCTCATGAGTTAATTAGATTGACTAAACTGTGAACAAGAAGTTGGGGGAATGCCGAATGTCTCAAATATCCCTCTTTTCTTCTATCTTCCTTCAACCATTTATGAAGCCTAAAATTTTCGGTCTGTTCTAACAAATGGTGAATTTCGTGATTGAACAATCAGGTCTCCATGTCATCAATGGATGTTGGTGTTGTTCCAGAATCCACCATGAGCGATGTCTCCATTTCAAACCCGAGACCTCCCAAAGGGACAATTGAACTTTTCTCGAGCCCTCCTATTCACATGGCTACCCAACTAACCCCTATGGACAGGGAAGCTAGAGTCCTAAGATACAGGGAGAAGAAGAAGACACGGAAGTTTGAGAAGACAATCAGGTATGCCTCAAGGAAGGCATACGCGGAAACAAGACCTCGGATTAAAGGCCGATTTGCAAAGAGAACGGATGTAGATGTTGAGGTTGACCAGATGTTTTCCACGACACTAATGGCAGATGGTGGATATGGCATCGTTCCATCATTTTAAATCTGGAAACAAGGGCATCACACGCGGTGGAAGTGTTGGGGGAATTCTCTGGAGAGTTTTCACCAACTATTAATACTAAAGCTACGTTGTTACTGTATCTTCCTTGATCTAATTTGTTTTGCCAGTAATGGAAAATATGCTTACTAATTTTGTAAATTCTCTTCTTGTTTCTCATCCCTCGTAAATGCCTGTATTCCATAAATTTCTTTGATTAGTTCCATGCAATTCCTACATCGCTTTTGCACTTTTGCGCTATTTTATGCTAAGCGGCAACAAAGCAAAAAAGGAAAATGAAGAGTCTGCTGTCTGCTCTCAGTGAAGATTGTTTTAATGGAAAAGGATATGATTACCTTTTTGGAGGATAAAGAACAAAGTCCAGCCACGTTGGAAGTTGGAACGAATAAAGTAGCTCCAATAGAAGAAAAAAAAAACCTCGCATCACCTGAAAGCTCTTCAACTCAGTCTGTTGGAAATGGTAGTAGAGTTAGATAACTTAGATTAGTTTTATGCTTCATACCGAGGTCCTTCTTACTTGGACGTTGCACTTATCAAATGAAACAGCCACTTCAGATTCTCCAACTGGCTAGTCCAAGTGCTTTTTCTAATGAGATCCTTACTTCCACAAAAAAATCATTCGAAAAGGATTTCAAAATAATGGATGTTCCTTCAGCAAATATAAGCAAAAGAAACAAAGTTTGACAGGAAAGGTATTATTGACAATACATTATTCGCTTAAAGTATTCGATCACAAATGTGTCATTTCATTTGCCAGGCAAAAAAAGCATCATGGAATCATATATTCCGGAAGCAAAGCATGTAATTCTCACTTGAAACCTCCGTAAGGGTACAGAAATGTCTACTGAAGAACTTAAGCTTTTATTGGTTTTATCCAAGGTTTCTGCTATCCACAAGACAATGTGCTGCATTATTTGTCTGATCTCAACTCAATTAGATCACCTAATACTACCCTTTGAATAATTAATCAACCATGTACATAAACAGCTTATTTATGCATTCCGAAACCAGATCCCCTACCATAAGAGAAAATCAGGAACAATTGTAATGGAAATGTTCTCTATCATTGTCCAGTCAGGGATTGCAAAAAATGCACTGAGTTCATCCTACTCATTAGTTTACACCTATAAATTTATCACTATACAACTGCAAGTTTGATTGGGGTTGCAAATTAATCAGGCCACAAGATTTCGCCAGTGACAGTTACAAAGTTCACCTTGAACTGCATTAAGACTCCGACATCCAGATTTGATATTTGATAACAAGTTCCACAATCCCGCTTTTAGAAAACAGAGATCTCATTTACTTTACGTTTACACAGGTTTAGAGGGTCATACACCACACAATGGCTTTAGTCCAAGTCTCGTTCACAGAAAGACCATGCAAGAACTTCTATTACATAAATTCTCTACATCACATTCCACACAACATCCGAGAATTTTTTTCGTTATTTCCATACAATCACAATAAGTCAATAACCCTTTTAAAGTTCTTTACACTTAAAGTTTGAGACCCAAAAGAACAAAAAAAGGATAGGAACCAGAAAGATAAATAGTGTCAACCAAAACTGGGGAGGAGATGATACCTTTACAGAGGATAAAGCAAAAATTTCCGCAGTCCAGTCAGAAAGGAGCCCCAATGGAAGAACAATCGCATCACTAGACAGCTCTCCAACTCCTCTATATGTTATTAGAGCATAGATTGGCTTTCTGCTTTATGCAATGGTCCTTCCTACTTGAAACTTGCTCTTCTCAAACGAACTAGTCAATTCAAATATTCATTAGTGCCAATTTGCTAGTTCTGGTGCTTATTTTTTCCACTAAAAATTCAGCACGAAATTCTTGTTTTACTATCATTGATTCCATACCAAACATAAGCAAAACCAATCCAAGTATGGATATTTAAATCTTTGCTGACAGTATTCTAGATAATTTCTGTATTGGCTTAATAAGATATCATAATATCCACAAAGGAAAGCATGTAAAGTCTACCTGATATCTCAATCTGTATTTGGCCTAATAAGTTTTTGTTCTCTTGGTGCTGCATTATTTGTTTGATCCCAAAGCAAGTGATTAGCAAGTCGATCACATAAGGTTACTCTTTATACGTATAAAACCTTATTTATGCATCCCTACTCCCACATTATAGGGAAAATGAAAAACTGAAATCCAACTTAATGGCTTGGTGAATATTATGCTTTTAACTAAACACGGGTATCCTTGACCTTTACATAAATCCAAGGGTATTCATACTGCAATAATTTAATTGACTTTCACTTACTATTGAGCATGTTTGGAAGGTCCTTTACATGGAAGGCAGGGGGGCTTTATAGCAGATATGTTCTCCCTTGAATTAATAAGAATCTTGCATAGAATGTTATGAAATGTGATTTAACAGAAAACGTAATAAGAGAAAGCTTCTTCTTCAAAGTACTATAAATATACTTCTTATTATAGCCCAATAGCTATTTCATCCATTTCATAATGGAAATTGGATCCTAAATATACTGGCCAGGAAGTGCTTGGTTAATGGTTAACATTTTATGGTCTTTGTTTGAAAGTTGAAACACTGCACGGAGTTCATCCTACTCATTTAAATTACTTCTACCTTATGATTTCATGGCACAAGTCTGATAATGATTGGGTTCGAAATGAGAATCAGGCTTCAAGAAGATAGAAAATAGTGACTGTTTCACAAAGTTCACCCTAAACTGCATTTAATATTTAAGGTCTTTAGTGATAACAATTTAACATTGATGGTCACATCCAAAAACTTAGGCTACCAAAAACTTGATGGTCACATCCAGAAAATGGCTTTAGTCCAAGGTATTTGATTCCCCCCTCATGCATACATTGAAAGACAAACCAAGTTGTCCCATCTAACAGTCTAGTTAGAATTTGTCCAAGCAAATAGTTCTAACAAATCCCTTTCACAGGACTGCCATAAGATCTCAGCATCACACCACAAAGTCCTCATAATCCTAATAATGAAATATGTACAGAAGATTGCATGTTTTTGTGTGTCTATCAATTCTAGATTACCTAATAGAATTGCATGCTTTTGTGGATGCAGAGTTCGTTTAGAAAGAAGGGAAAGAGAAAAGAAAATAAAAATTTTCGGTAAAGGTTATACTCAATTTTCATGGAAGAAGTACACGATGGCGCTAATGCTTGCTATCTAGTTTTTTCTGTAGACATCATCTCGGCCTGGCTGAGCTTTTCGCCTTGAGGTCCTTCCAGACTCTAGGGACCTTTTAGTATCCATTCTCAACAGCCATTTGCCAAGCATCAGTTCTTTTGCTCTCCTTTGTAAGCACTGAGACTAAGATTCTTACGTTTCTGTTATAGATTTCATTCCACCGCCGAAAAGGTTGAAATAACAAGTGGACTGCATATGGTGAAAGGGATATTCTTCCAGTAAGAGATTGACTCCAAATAGAAGAATTTGGCCTTTCGATGCTAGGAAAAGATAAGGTAAAGTACATAGAGGTACTCGAGTGGAAGGTAAGGTTATCAGTAATCTTTAAAAAACAAAAGTGCATGGCACTTTATCAATCCGATAAGCACAATCTGAATGAAAGCTACAACACAAAAGGACCAGCTAAGATTCTAATGCAAAGGTGTGCGTAACTATTATTGTGGTATGCAGCTATTAAATTTATATGCCTACTATGTGAGGTTTTTAAGTTCTTAGATTTGAACTGGCCTATTCAGCTGCACCAGGCAGCAAGCAAGCGCCATTTTCTTAACTGATAGGCATTAGGTCTTCCTTCTTCACAAATTCACTCGAACGGAGACTTGAGTAGGATTTCACAAGTGAATTTATCAAGTTCGGTACAACTTGCTAGGCTAGTAACATTAGTCAACTCACAGCGAACAAACACACGCTGGACCTGCCACACTAAACATGCTCTGCCGTTTCAGCACAACAAAATCCATGAATTCACTTACGCCAATGTAGTGGATTTTAACTTCTTTCTAGCATGAAATTCATTCTTTGTACACCCACCCAATGCCATCATCACTGGCCTTTTTTGGACATGATTGTGCTCAATAGTCACTAAGGAGCTTTGCTCAGGCTTTAATTGGGCTCCCCCAGGTGGGTGGCGGCATTGGCCCCCCCCTGAAGTAGTCGTGTTGCACGTAAGCTGGCTAGTACACCTGCGTTTTCAAAAAATATTCCCTCCGTTTCAAAACAAGAGTCTCACTTTATCTCTCTTGCCATTTTTCAAATCAAACGTGTATCATTTTTCGAGTAATTCAATTTGGTGCCAAAAAATTCAAAAAATGATACACGGAAGTACTTGAGTACTTGATTTTATGATTTGAAAAATGACACGACTTTTCATAATAGACTATTATTTTGGAACGGAGGGAATAGTCAATAGACTCAATACTACCCATCTTAACCGCAGTGTCCACTTGCTTTACCCAATTGATAATGTTAGTTTTCGTACGGTTGCACACCCATGTATCCCAAGTATTCCCAACACATGAATCATCAATTCTTTGATGAACACTTCAGTACTCATCGATTTCTAATACGATTCGCACCAATTCAAAACCACTCAGAATCAAACTGATGCCAATTAACGTACAAACAACTAGTGCAAAAAGAGAGAAAACAAACGCAAATCAATCACCGAAGAATTGTGCATATAAGTCGAAAGATCTGTAGAGAGAAAAATACCTATTGCCCGCTGAAGTAAAGGTGAAAGCAGTGAAACTGCAACTGAGAATTGGTCCGTTCCTTTTAGGTTGGGCTTTTTCCATTCTTTAATGGGCTGAGACGGCGTTTGGACTTTGGACGTCTATTTTTGCATTTTTTTATTTTATTTTGGGAGAGTTAATTAGGCATCATGTACAAAAAAAAATGATCATTATGATTCCATCATATGATATTTGAATACTTATGATGCCATCCTGAAATTCAAATAAACCCCAAAATACCCTTTCTCTCCTAATTTTTCTAATATTTCTCTCGTGATTTTTCTAATAATTCTCTCTCCTGATCCCTTAACATTTATCTCTCATAATTTTTCCTAATTTATCTCTCTCTCTCTCTCTCTCTCCTATCTTGAAAAATCTTTCTTTCCTAATCTTACAATTCTATCTCCTAATCTTCTCACACCTAAAATCTTTAAAAAAAATGAAAATTCCCTCATGACAACAAACAAAGAAAACATGATAAATTAATTGATTTTCATAGACTATGCAAAAAAAATGATAAATTAATGATGACAATAATGTTAATGATTTACTGATTAATCATGTTCATGATGAGTTTACACTATGAACATGATGATTTATTGATTAACCATGTTTACTGCTCTAATGTTCACCATAAACATGGATTATTCATTAACCATGTACCCATTTTTCCATTTAAGTATAAGATATCATGGCAAAATGGTGAGTTTACACAGGGAACATAATCATGTTTACAACAACCGAAAGTTCATGCATGGAACATGAATTATTTATTAAACAATAAGTCATGTTCACTGTGTAAAAATAACCTTTTTTTATAGGACATGCAAACATGATTTCTTAATTTACCACTTTTACTATATTAAGGCCTTGTTCTTTAATAGATTTTAGGTATATTTTATGAAAATCTCATAAAATGAACATTTTATGGAGGGATGATAAAATGAAGTTGTTTTTCTAACTGATAAAATGTAGTGGTTTTCCTATAGATTTTAGGAGAATTTTATGGAAATCTCATAAAATCACTTTTTCATTTTATGTGTTGAGATTAGAGTGTCATAAAATATGAGATTTTATGAAATAAAAATCTATTAAAGAACGAAGCCTAAATTACCCAATATGGTAAATCAATAAACCATAATCATTGTATGAAATAACCTCTTTTAAATGACATGTGAACATGGTTTATTGTATCGAAAAAGTACACTACCAGTATTGAATCAGAAAAAGAAAAAAAAACATTGAATCGAAAAAAAAAAAACACCGCCATTAAAAAGATCTGGAGCATTGAAAACAAATTTCTTAGGGTTAAACAGAAGAAACACAAAATCTTGAGTGATGGGTTGGGAAAAAATTACATGTGCAAAACCTAGAATCAAAATCTCATTAAAAATACGACATGAAATTTTTCTATCCAACTAATCATACCTCAACAATGAAAAACAAGAACAGTCGAAATGGAGAAATAGGCTGTAATTTTGATGCGAAAAATAAAAAGGCTATAATTCATGATGTGGAGCCGTGGAAGTCCAATATTTGCTTCCAAAACAGCTTGCTTGGAATATGATGGTTTCGACTTTGTCTAGCCACCGCCAAAAAAATTTGTAGTTTCATCCCTTATAGGTGTTGTCGGATCCGACGAAGTTGATGAACTTGATTTGCAGTTGATGAAGTTGATGAATATCATCTGTGATTTGCCAAAGATGGTTGATGAACTTGATTTGCAGTTGATGAATTTCACCCGTGATTTGCCAAAGATGGTTTTGCACAAACAAATCCCATTAAAATAGGAAGATGGAAATGATTGGTTTTGCACAAATAAATCCCATTGAAAGAGGAATGGATTGATTCGGTAATTAAATAAAATAATCCCACTGAAATAGGAAGAGATATAACCGCCTATGAGTATGATTAAGGAAATATAATTATTGTAATAGGGGCACAATGGTCCAAATTACATTTACAGGATGGAATCATAAAGATTCAAATCTCAAAGGGTGACATCCTAAGGATAAAATTGTAATAGAATGTCTAATTAAAATTTCCTTTTATTTTTACCTTGTTTAATTTTAAGTTTTTTGGTGGAAGTAATAATAATGAATTATGAGAAACTGAGTTTCCCTTTTAAATTTTTAGTGTTTTGGTAGAAGGACTAACAATGAGTTACGAGAAAATAGTTTTCGATTTTTTTTACTATTTAAAGAAGAGAAGCCGAATGGACGGTCGTGATTGCTCACTACAAGGGTATAGTGAGTTTACTCACTACAGGGCACAGGCCCCTCGATCCGAGATGTTTTTGACCTGTCATCTGTTACTTTTCGCATTTTGGTTAACAAAAAGACTTACATAATGAATTCTGCAGATATATCTCAAAAATTGTTCCTATTGCAAAATACAATACATTTTGTACATATCTCCATAATACTCTAAAAGTTTATAATACATTCTGGTCATAATTAAATAAAAAAAAAAAGAAGCTCCCAAACGCAACTAAGTGATTTGGGCTTTAAGTTATTTCTACATGGTTCGGATTTCGGGCCATGGTCCATTTCTCTTAATCTTGTATATATTTGGATCATATGGGCCTAGTGCTGTCAAAAAGTACCCACTTCCCCATCCCTTGAGATTCTCGAATTCAGGTGGAACGGTTGTTTCAAACTGAAAACATTTTCGTAGTTTTCCCCGTATCGGACAGTTGGCCAAAAAGCCAAGTTTGGGGTGTTTAATGGGTTTTTATCCTGCCTAACGTATTTTAAGGCATCTAATACATAGATTGAAAGTTTTTGAGGGCTTAAGGATAATACTAGACAAAAATACCTATAATGAACCCTTTTCGCGCGCGCCATTATACACTATGCCAACAAAAAGAAAGCTGGGCCCGACATTGCAAAATTGTTGGTGGGAAACTACGAATTGGCTTGATGAGAGAGAAACAGATGGCATGGTGAGTAACTGATGGGATAGGTTGGCATGGTGAGTAATTAATGGGATAGGTCAGATTTCTCTCTCTCTCTCTCTCTCTCTCTCTCTCTCTCTCTCTCTCTCATGCGTGGGTAGTAATTGATGGTGTGAGACAAAATTAATTTCTCTCTCTTCAATTTTGAGGGTGGGTTTAATTTTAGGGGGTTTAAACTATTTGGGGTAGGGTATAGCGGTGTTTAAGCACTTTGGCTATCATATGGTTTCGTAGGGTTTTAGAAATTTAGGCACTTTCATAGGGTTTTGGAGGTTTAGGAACTTTCGTAGGGTTTCGGGGGTTTAAGCATTTTCATGGACTAATGGGGGCATTTTTGGAACGTGGGGGGTGGTTTGTACTGTTGGCATTAAGGAATTAGTCTGTGTCATATTTGCATGATTGATTCCTATACTATGTCATCCTCGAAGAAAGACACCCTCCACCCCATTTGGCTGCTTATAAAATAGGTAAAATGTTTTTTACATAAAACTTTTTTAGTCAAAAAAGGCATACTAACTGCACCACAGGGGTGATGTACACACCTTTATCCCTGCAAGCCAAGGGACTGATCTCTAACAGACAGCAACATGGTAAACACCCATATACTCTATATTTCTCTCGCTCTCCTCCCACTTGAGTCAATTCTCAATTGGATTATCTTTTTCTTACATATAGGGAGACAATTCCAGTCGACCCTATCCAATTTGATCCGTCCCTTGCTCCGTCTGGGTTGGAGTTTTAGGAATATTTTAGAGATCGGATCGGGTCGAAAGGGGAAAAAAAAACACAATCATGGATCAGGTTGGAGGCAATTCTCCATATCCCCGACCCAATTTTTATTACACATCTAATATATTATTCACATTTAGACCCCTTTAATTATTGTTAATTGTTAGGTTTTTCGCAGTATATAAATTAGTTTACATAGTAATACACTTCATTCTTCACATTTTCAAACATAATCAAACATAATTTAGTTGGTAATTCTAGACTTCAAGGTTGGAATCCTTGCTAATTATGTAATTTTATTTGGTTGGTTTGAACTTGTGTGAAAAATTGCAAATTATTGCCATTTTTTTTCATTATTTGGTGGTCTAGATATCAAATACGTTGGTAAAGTTTAAGGGGTATTTTCCTAGATTTTTATTTATTTTTTATTGGTATGGTAACTTTCGGATCGGGGCGGGATCCTTGATCCCTGTTAGGAGGGCAGATGAAGGGTAGAGATGATTTTCCATTCGGGGATCAGGGTAGGGACGAAGTCAGTTATGGGGTTTGAGAATTAAAGGCGGAGATGGTCAAATCCGTCCCTGATCCACCCCGTTGCCATCCCTTCTTTGAATTTCTAAATATTTTTCATTTTTGTTAAAAAATACACGTGGAACAACTTCGTTACAACAGTACAATCTGCACCCCACTTCCTATTCCTCTCCTACACACTTAGCAGCTAAAATTTAGAACCAAAAAAAAAAAAAAAGGTGACTAACTCCCGAGTCCATTTTTGTTCACCCTTCTTAAAAGAGGGTGAACATTACCCTCCATCCTATTGGTTGAAATAGTTTAGGTACCATCAAATAGTAATGTCGTCCCATTAAAAAAAGATGTCATCCTTACAAAAAAAATGTATTGCAAAGGAAGGTCCCGTGAAATAGTGATGTCATCCCATTAAAAAAAGAATTATCGTTATCAGACAAGTGTAGTGCAGAGGTATGACCTACACCATTTCAAAAAATAGGAGGGAGATAATATTCACTCTCTTTTAAGGAGGGTGAACAAATTGCACGTTCTCTTCTTCCATGATCTTCCCTCCATCTACAATTTCAAATCTCCTCTCATATCATCAACCTCACACCACTTACGTTGTCTTCAAACAAAAAAAATGAACAAAACAAGTATTTGCTATGAAGCCACAAGGGATCAAGAGCTCTGTTAGTTCCCAAATGCTGACAATTACCACCAAGGTAAGAGCATCCTCATTTGAGTGTCTTAGGCATTTTCGGTGTAAGGCTTTATCTGACTAACAAGAAATGCGTAATTTTTTGTGCTCCATTTGATAGCTTTAGGTCCAATTATTCTCTTCCTGTTTTGTGTCAGACTCCAAACCATTTCTACCTGTAGCTCGAACAGTAGAGTGGGCTATATGGGACCCATTTGAGAGAAAGAAGAGAGAGCAGGAGAGGAGGGGACGAAAGAAAGATAGAGGGGGAGGTGGATGTGTCATTTGGGTTGCACCAGACAACAGATTTGGATTGTTCCGTCCAAACCGAGACTTGAACTGGACAAAATCTTTACCCTAGCTAGCTAATATACATTTTAGCATTTCAACTTTAACTAAGAGTAGTGAACCCTAGCTAGCTTTGTCTATATGAACAATTTAACATGTAAAATTTTAGCGTCTCCGTGGTGGATGCTCTTAGTCTATTATGAAAGCATGCATAATTTTTTAACAAAAAATTAAAGTACTTCCGTACATAATTTAAAAAATTCCTTTGCATCTGACTAAAGATCTCAATTAGTTTGAAAAAATTAAACATAATACACTGTAGCAGTGGCTTTTTTAACTTTTCAAGTTGAATCAATCACATTTTTAATATGAAAAGGAGAGAGCGCAAAAAGTGGGGAGGCATAATGTGTCAAGCCCCATCCCGGCTGCCCCCGGATTAAGACCTGACTTACTGTAACCAGTCTCCACCAAGGTCTTTATTACGCTTAAAAGATACTTCTTTATTTAAGGACACAAACCATGCGATCTTTTCTTACTCATAAATATATCTCCAAAAGAGACAAACTTCACACATATTTACAAGTGCCATATATTACAGGGATCCACAACCCTTATTTTTTTCTTACATTCAAAAGGTGTTACAAACTTGTGCTATCTACAAAGCCTAGACAACCCCACGTCAAGCTATGTACACAGTGGACCGCTTCTATCAACCTCCCATCTCATAAGTCCTGCAAAAATTAACAAATTGTGGAGATTAGCTATTGTTACTTGGCCACAAACACTAGCATTATGTCAATATAAACAATTAAATTGGCAAAAAGAAATGCAACTACAACCACATATCAATTTTCGTGTATCCAGTTAAAGAAAACACGACCAGTTCAGGTACCGTTCAACAATGACAACACTTCCATGTCATGCTTTCAAGTAACTTCCATGACAACACTTCCATGTCATGTGCACTCAAGAACTTCCATGACAACACTTCCATGTCATGTGATTTTTAAGAACTTCCATGACAACACTTCCATGTCATGTGATTTCGAGAAACTATAGCAACACTTCCATGTCATGTGATTTCGAGAAACTATAGCAACACTTCCATGCTATACTTTCAAGACTTTCCGTAGCAACACTTCCATGCCACGTGCTTAATAAAAATCACTAAGCTTAATAATCAAGATACTAGACCGAAATGCGTGTCGTTGCCACCACTATAAAATAATTCAAAACTTTTATAGAGCTACTCTCTTAGACATGCTACTAGTGCTAGCACGAAAATATCAATTCTATAGTAAATAAGAACATGTCATTTTAGAAAGGCATAAGCTATGTCAAAGGGTACGCACCTCTTCGTATGATCCCGTGAGTCAAATGTCACGCTTACCTTTTAAGCACGCTAGATGAATCTCCGGCTTCGTTAACACCTCTTAGAACCTGTCGTTACCCCTCTTCTTCCTCTCCTCCTCCTCCTCCTCCTCTCTCTCTCTCTCTCCCTCTCCCTCCCTCTCTCTCTCTTTTCTGTATAACGTAGAACACCTTCAAGCTTATCCCTTTCTTTTTTTTCTTTTAATCAAATGTGTGAAGGGAGAAAAAAAAAATAAAAGACACCAGGATATGTATCCTGTTGACAAGTGTTTTCAATTTAAGTTAATTTATACTTCTACCCCTTCACTTTAGTAATTTAAAGTCTAACCCCACAAAATATCATTTATCTACAATTAACCACATAAAATGTCTAAAGTAATATTTTGGATCTCACAACTCTACCCTCCTTACAAGAATTTCGTCCGCGAAATTAAGTTTACCTGACAAGAACAAATGGGGATACTGTTTCTTCATACTCTCCTCAGTTTCCCAAGTTGCCTCCTCAATAGAGTGACTACGCCATAAAACCTTGACCAAAGGAATAGTTTTTGTACGAAGCACCTAATTCCTTCGATCCAAAATTTCTATCAGTTGCTCAACATATGTTAGATCTTTGCTTAATTCAATTGGTTGTGCTGTCAAAACATGTGATGGGTCAGGCACATACTTCATGGGCATGGACACATGGAATACATCATGTAGCTGCGATAGACTTGGAGGTAGAGCCAACCCATAAGCTGTGGCACCAACACGTTCTAGAATCTCAAAAGGTCCAATGTATCGGGGGCTTAACTTCCCCTTCTTGCCAAAACTCATAATGCCCTTCCAAGGAGAAACTCGCAAGAACACATGATCACCCTCCTCCTCCTCTCTCTCTCTCTCTCCCCCTCCCTCCCTCTCTCTTTTTTTTCTGTATAACGTAGAACACCTTCAAGCTTATCCCTTTTTTTTTTTCTTTTAATCAGATGTGTGAAGGGAGAAAAAAAAAAAAAAAAGACACCAGAATATGTGTCCTGTTGACAAGTGTTTTCAATTTAAGTTAATTTATACTTCTACCCCCTTCACTTTAGTAATTTAAAGTCTAACCCCACAAAATATCATTTATCTACAATTAACCACATAACATGCCTAAAGTAATATTTTGGATCTCACATAATGCATGCATCATGCATGCTATTTGGAGTGCCATCGTAATTGTGCAAAGCCAAGTCACTTCCCACTAGAGATGGAGCCAGAGGAAGACTAGAAAGAGCGGTCGCCCCTGCGGAAAAAAAAAAAAAAAAACCCATCTAGTTTTATATGGGGAAAATAAAATTACCTATGATTTATATAGATTCGCTCCTGTAAAGTATTTTGCAAAAAAATTTCGCCTTTACCTAGTGAAATTCCCAACTCCGTCAATGAGGGGTGTCCCCGCTGGTCTTGAGTTTGTTTCCAAATTCCAACTGAAGGTATGAGTTCGATTTTCGAGAGAGTACGCTAATCAGTTGGGAAGTTAAGAGTCCAAGTGAGCCTCATGGGCGCGTCCAGGGCTTCCCCATCCTATCTGCTTCTTTCTGCTTTTAGTAGGTATTGGTTTATTGGCCCAAGATCATTTGGGCTGTGGAGATACCTCATGTACTGTCAAAAAAAAAAAAGAGAGTTCACTTCCCACGTCGTTGTCCAATTTTATTATATCATTTCAGGCAATAGTGGGAATCCCGTGGCAAAATTTTTTTTAATGCATTAATTGGCCTTTTTGGTAGTTTTTATTTATTTATTTATTAAAAAAGGTGGAGTGCTAATTAAGGCTCTGTTTGGAACATGAAGAAAGAAAGGAAAAGGGAAGGAAAATAGAAAATTTTCCATCTTCTTGTTTGGTTTGGAGAGAAAGAGAAGGGAAAATAAAAAAAGTAAGTTTTGTGAATAGTGAAATTTTCCTTCCATTTTCCTTTTACTTTCCTCTCATTTTATTTTCCTTCCATTTTCCTTTCCTTCCTCGTGTTCCAAACATAGCCTAAACGATTCTAGAGGTGCCAAGTAGATGTGGATTCCACCGTGATCCTCTAATCTAGACGTACGGCGGTACGGATGTACCAGTAAGTGCACAGCAACATTGATTTTGATAATTGACCGTGTCGTTCCGAGTAAAAAATTAATTTATAACAACTAAGAATTAACTATTACTCCAAAGAATAGTAGTTAAGTCTGAGTATCGATCTACGGAGGCAGATTGGCTGAGTTACAATAGATTCGATTGACTTTTAATTTAATTCATAAAAGATTAATTGATTGGTTTTAATTTTGCGAACGATTAAACTAAGCAAAGCAGTAATTAAATTGGAGATGGAGAAAGATCTGGGGTTTCTAATCCACTCCGACCGCGTAACGAAAATATGCATAGGCTAGGGTTTCTACTCGAATCATGGTTTTGTCAAGAGGATTATTGTGTTGCCAACAGGCATGGCCTATCCCATAGCACGACTCGTCTCTCTGGTACAACCACATCTCTTTCACGACCTGTCCAGTGGCACGACCCATCTTACGAGCATAACTCATCTCAGTCACCCAAACACAATTAGTGAAAATTATTGATTAACTAGGTATTTGCGTTGCGCCCACAAATACTCAACATAATGGAAGAAGTAAAGCAATTTTCATTCATGTGTAATGAAAAGAGTTCTTAGTTAAATAATTGATCCGAATAAGAAACCTAAATCCTATACATAAATTAACGTTACTCGGAGCGGAGCTTTATCTTCCCCTTAGATGAGGGGTTTAGCCAGATATGGAGCCTCTCTTCAACTTCAGAACCCCCAATAATGAACTAGGATTATCATTTTATAGTGCTCATAAACCTCTTGGAGTCCAAGTAAAAGAAGAAGTTTAGGAAATCCAATCTCAACCAAACTTCCCAAAAATTCCGTTTTTGTCTTCTGCAGCCCGCTTCCATCCCAAATTTCGACATTCAAGACGTTAGAATTTGGAAAACTCATAAACAAGAAAGTTGTAGGAAATTGAATTTCCTTTCCGGTGCCGCAAACCTTGTCTCAATCGGACACTCAGGATAAAAGATATGGTCAAAATACTGAAGGCTGTCCAGATTCCTTTTAAATTCGGGATTGAATGATTTTCTTTCTAAATTGCACTTTATTTGGCTCATTGATCTCCAAAGCCTACAAACACATTAAACTAATTAATCCGCACTAAGTAACAACATAAATAGACCCACAAGTATAAGTTAAAAAGCTTAATTAGGTATAATTAAGCACCTATCAATAATCAATTTTGGCCTTTTTTTTCAGGCCGGCCCTCTTTTAGGAGGGTGTTCCCATCTAGACCCCGCGTCATACTTTCCGTTTAGGTCCTGGCTCTTTTCACGCGCGTATGCATCCCTCATACTTTTTCCTTTCTCTATTCTATACGGAACCAAACTTCACCAATCAGGATCTTGTGCGGTTGAAAACCCATTACAGCTTTCCGTGGCATCATCCTAATCTACTTTGCCAACAGCCACTTGACATCTCTCTCTCTCTCTTACTTTTTCTTATCTCTATGTTATTTTAGATTTCAAAATAAAATAACTTTTATTATATATATTCATTTTTTTATAAAAATTATATATTTGAAACCTACTCGACGAGATCTTTAAAACAAGATCAACGTTAAATATGAAAATATGCACATAATAAAAAAGTTATTTACACCCTTTAATACAAAATTCACCCCTAAAAATATAGAATTCACACCCTCCAAAATAAAAAAAAAAAATTCACCCATATCAAATGCAGAATTCAGACATTCTCTACACAACTTGCACCCTAGAAAAAATACACAATTCACACCCCAAAATGAAAGAATTCACACCCTCAAATGTATAATTCACACCTTCTAAAATGAAAGAATTCACACATGTCAAATGCAGAATTCACACCCTCCAAAAGGAAAGATTCACACCCAAGAAATAAAAGAATTCACACCCCTCAAAATACAGAATCCACATTGTCCAAAAAAACAAAAAAAAATCACCCACGTCAAATGCAAAATTTACACATCTTCTATACAACTTACCCCTTAAAAAAACACAATTCACACCCCAAAATGAAAGAATTCGCACACCTTAAATGGAGATTTCATACATCATCAACACAAACTCACTCTCCGAAATGAAAGAATTCACAGCCCTCAAATGCAGAATTCACACTCTCCGAAATGAAAGAATTCACATTCTCCAAAAAGAGAAGTCTACACCCAAAAAATATTTTTTTATATACATAATTTCATATTAAATATGGGTCTTGCTTGGTAGATGTCATCGAGTACATTCTAAAAAAGTAAATTTTATTAAAAATAGATATGTAAAATAAAAGTTATAATTATTTAAAGTTTTAAAAGATAGAGAGAGAGAGAGAGAGAGAGAGAGAGAGGAGATCGTACTCCACAAACAATCTATAGGCCTACATGAGGAGTACTTTAATTTGGTGCGAAAAAAAATCGAAAAATGATACACGGAACCACTTCATTTTTTGATTTCAAAATCATGATTTTAGCACCTGTTAAACTCGTTTGCTAAAATCATGGTTGATTTTAGCAACTGAGTTGCTAAAATCAAACAGAAAACTAAGCCTAAAGTAGACATGAAAAGTTTTTCCAGTGTTCTGCACATGTTGCTGCTGCACTACACACGATTATTTCTCCAATAACAGCTGTCTTGGTCCATGTAATTCATAGCCAAATTCGTGTTTCTTTTTCTGTAAAGAGAAAGTGGGCCGCTGCGCACGTCAGCGTGTCTATGGCTTTTTTGGAATTGAAACACATTAAAGTCTTGGATGAGACAAAACACTAAAAATAGGACCGACCAGTCACTTCCTAATCAATTTTTTCTAATAGTATTTGTTTGCGTTCATTGGCGGATGTGTATTAGGATTGGAAGGGCTAGGACCATGGGCCACCCCCAATTTTTGTTTTTTCAAAAAAAAAAACAAAATGAAAAGAAGCCACTTTTTTTTAGTTCCGTGCAGGAAAGCCCCTTTGTCCCATCGAGTCGTCGCCCTCATGTTCACGTTACTTGCCTTTGTCGGCAAAAAATAGTGATAAAGCCACACACCCTCTCACATGTGATGGGTCCCATCGGATGAGACTTATCACATATGAGAGAATGTGTGGTTGAATGTGTGTGGGACCCATCACATACAAGAAGGTGTGTGGTTGAGTGTGTGTGGCTTTAGCATTTTTGGTCTGCAAATGCATCCATCACACCCCTTTGTCCCATCCGGTCTTGTCTTCGCCCAAATGTTTCACGTTACTCCCTTTGTCAATTTTCAAAGTCATCAATTCCGCCATCCGCAGTTGACGAACCAGTACCGATGACTTCCTGTTTGTCTTTCTCGAATAGAGACCACACATTGAGCTCACGTCACTCCTTGGTCAATTTTCAAAGCCATCCGCGGTTGACTTCCTCTTTGTCTTTCTCGAATTAAAAAATAAAAAATTAATTTCTACTACCAGAAAATTCTGAACTTTGATTCTAATAAAGAATTGAGAATTGCGTTTTTAGAATTTGGATTTGTTGGTTTTGGATAACATCGTGTTCTCACGTATAAAATTAGGAATTAGGGATTGTGTTTTGGAATTTTAAAATATCGTTACTAGGCTTTCACAAGGTTTGGCCCCTCCCAAAATAGAATCCTGGCTCGGTTACTGTAATTGTGTTCAGTATAAATTTTCATATAAGTACTGGGGGTCCACACACTTTTATAAGATGAAAGAGCATAAAATAAATTTTCTTGCAATCGGGACGCGAATATCGTTATATTATATTAGCTTCAGACACTTTGAAATCATAAATTAACTGGTTTGTTTATTTTGCCAAACGATTAATTCTTTCTAACATATAATTATTACTTGGAGTATTATTTTTTTTCAGCTCATTTTACTTCTTTTCTCGTTATGTAACCCACTAGACCATTTATATGAGAAGTCAAACACGGAGGTTGAATTTTCGAAGGCCATATAAAAGTAGGAAAAGTCTACAATGTGCCTGCGGCTCAAATTGTATCAACTCACGAAAATTTATAGTAACATTTTAGTATGTTTTATAACTTTTATATTAATAGCTCGTACTTTTTCAATAATATAATTCGTAATATTTTTACCAGAAATCATGACATTACTTTTCCTAAGTTTTTTTTTTTTTTTGATTCATCACATTTTCGCTAGAAATCTTTCATTTTGCACTTTCTCTCTCCAACCCCTATCCGCTGCTTTTTGGTGGTTCATTTCTTCTTTTTTGGTGGGTCCACTTTGTCTCCTCATGCCAGCTCCTGTTAGGAGACCATACTCTCAAAGGGATTGACAGTCAAGGTTTAGGGCTGAAGGTTTTTTTTTTATTTTAAATTGTTCGGTTGGAAATCTCGTACGTGCTATTAATTTTTTTGGGCGATTTTCATGCAAAATTTTGTCCCGACTTTAATCAGACTCCCTGATAGTGGGCGGGAATTGGACTTTTATGGATTAACTGAAGTATGCGTAAATTGGTCCGGATCACATAATTTTCAAAAAGCATATGCATTAATTCCAAGTAGGACTAGCCAGCACAACCATACTCATTAGCTGTCTGTCGCCTTTTTAAAGAATTATTTTGGCTTAATAAACCATTTTTGGTTTATTTTTTTATCTTTATTAAAAAAATTATGCATTTGTCAGTTTTGCGTTGATTTTTTGTGGTTTATGGTTTGTTTCGACGAGAGGAATCTAAAAAGTACAACAAAATTACGATCAATTTTTTTCAAAAAGTTCACTAATGACAAAAACACGATGGGAATCTAAAAAGTACTGTAAAATTATGATCAAAATTTTTAAAAAGTTCACTAAAGACAAAAATAATCCAAATTTTTGTGGTTTATTAGAATATTTTTGTTTTTATTCATAAAAATTAAGTATGGTTAATAATTTTTTACCTTTTAGATGTCTCTCGTTGAGACGAACTATTAAACCACAAAAAATCGACTCAAAACTAATAAATGCAAAAAAATAAACAGCTTAGTTTATTTAGCCAAAACAACCCAAAGTCTGGTATGAAAAATCCTGTAAATTTTCCAAGAAATATACAATATACTGTATTAGTTTGTTTGCTTCAAATTAAAGCTAAGTTACTTTTTTACATTGGTCCAAACTTTTTTCGAGAATTATTTGTGCAAGTAGTTGATTCTTTGATCTGAAAATTATAACTTATTTGTAGCAGACACTAGAAAATAAACCGATGGAGTAAAGATATTGTCCGACAATTGGGATATTATGCAAACTGTAAATTTTTTTTTCCTTGAATTTTTGTCAAGTTTTCCTCAAATTCTTAACAATCATTCTCCTCGAAAACAGTTCAAAATAGACTGTCATTACTGTCTTGTCGTTCATCTTATATAGACTTTTCAAACTTCGGTCTCTATTTTTAGGTTTTTTTATTATAAATAATTGCAAATTTTTTTAATTAAACAATAATCAGAAGAGCACCAAAATATCAATAATACCCACTATTTTGAAAATAAAAAGTTAAGTCCAGTTCCATCATATCCTACATCGTACGTAATTCATTTTTTGTTCACCTTGGGGGTGTTCCAGTAAGATGGTTTTTTAAATAAACTGTTTTTTTACAATTTTTTATGTGATGTATTGTGAGAGAATGACTTATCTCAATTTTTGAAAAAGGGTTTTGCTAGTTACCACCCTTCCGTACTGTTTCAACTTTTCACAATTCTTTCTATCACCTCTCAGCCACCCTTCCGTACTGTTTCAACTTTTCACAATTCTTGATTGCTTTTTGCCCATTTCTGGCACCGGAAAAGATTTTTGCACCGACCACCATGCACCGACCACGTACCGATGGAGTCGCCGACGCCGGTGTGGGTCCCAACCGGTCGATCCGAGCCATTCATCCTTCTCAGAATCAAATTTCGAGTGGGCCCGCGCGGGAATTTAGGCAATCAGACGGCTGTATGAGCTCGATCCAAAATCACCCCCATTTGTGGTCGGTGCATATAGATGGTCTCTTCTGGCACTGCAAAGCAAGAGAGAGAGAGAGAGAGGGGATGGGAAAATACCCGCCAATTTCTTTTTTAACCATGGGTTACAAGTAACTAGACTAGTCATGTGACTCATGTGGGACCAAGTAAAACCCAACCTAGCCCACAACATTCCAGGGGAAAAAAATTACTCCCTCCGTTCCAAATTAATAGTCCACTACGAAAAGTCGTGCCATTTTTCAAATCAAAAGATGAGGTACTTTCGTGCATCATTTTTTGAATTTTTTCGCACGTCGAGTACTTTAATTTGGTGCGAAAAAATTCAAAAAATGATGCCCGAAAGTACCTCATCTTTTGATTTGAAAAATGTTAAGAGAGAAAAAGTGGGACTCTTATTTAGGAACGGAGGGAGTACGTGGCAAAAAAGGATTGTTTTAGCGGACACACAGTGTGGAGCATCCTAGATTTCTACCGCATGAGCTAACCACTACTTGCCTACTTGTATTTTAAAGTACACATAAAAGTATACTTTTTTTTTTACCGTTGACGAGTGTAATGTTGCACCCGTTCGTATTCCCCGAAATTGTACGATGTAAAAAAAAAAAAAAAAGGAAATCTAAAGACGAGATGATCTGGTTGAGATGATCTATTAATATAAAAAAAATTCCCTATTGGTTTGGTTTTCCCGAGCAATATAACTCCCTCCGTTTCTAAATTACCTGATTTGGTTAATTTGAAAAAATTGGTTTTTTGATTTTTTTCGTTTTGTCCTTATTTTAGGGGTAGTTTTCCATTTGCTAACATGGGAATTTGCTAAAATCAAGTGGAAGATTTTAGCAAATGAAGTGGGAGAGGAGATTTTAGCAACAATGACTCTGGACATATGTATGTCCAGATTCATTGTTGCTAAAATCTCCTCCCCACATATGTCCAAATTCATTGTCGCTAAAATCTCCTCCCCACTTCATTTGCTAAAATCTTCCACGTACTTGATTTTAGCAAATTCCCATTTTAGCAAATGGAAAACTTAGCCTTAAAAAAAATTCCATTTAGGGTGCACAAATAGTGTACCCTTATCATTTTTCAGCATATTGACATCCATATTAGGCTACATGGTACCTACTTAGGTGTATCAGGAAAAATGTTTGGGCCAAAAGGGGGTCCATGGTCAGCCAGGTCGGATCGTAACAAATGGTATCAGAGCAACTTGTGTACACGACCTTGTGGGTTATGGCACCAAACAACAGACCAGGAGAAGGCCGTGGTGACTCGGGAAAAGCAATGGCTGTGTTTGGTTAGATAATTTAGTTTAGTTTTGATGATGTCAGCATGTGTAATAAGTGGAGAGAGACAGAGAGAGAAACGAAGGAAACGAACAAGGCCAATATAACTCTCTGTGTGAATAAATGTAAGGGAGAGTGTGCATTCATGTGGGTCCATTACTGAATTTGATTGGAAAGTAAAAAAAAGAAAAAAGAAATATGACGTCAGATTAGGAGAGAAGCTGTAGAAGCCTAGATCTAGGTCAGTTTTGTTCCCAAAACTTTAATCATTTCTGTACGAATTGACAAGTGCATTGTAACTCGCCCCGTGAAGAAATGTCAAGGTGATGCACGTGGGGTGCAATGCTGACCACCCTTTAAAAGACCCTCAACAGATAATTAATGACAAATGCATGGCCTGCAAAATCATCAAATTATTTTTGTTACAATACCGTGCCAAATTTGGTGCTGTGTGATATTATTCACGCACTTTTTATTTTTTATTAATTTCTTCTGGTTGGGGTTGGCTGTGCGTCAGAAAAGAGTCAGAAAAGAGGGAGGGAGGCGAACACGTTGTCCGCTAATAGCTTTACTGTACCGCAAAATCTGTATAAAAGGAGAACACGTGGTCCCTAGCTTTCACAGGGAGAGGTTTTATTTTTTATTTTTTATAAATTTGAGGGGAATACTTTAATATAGTAAAGTTAAAATAGAGAGTTTGATTTTGTGAGTTTTTAATAAAGTGACTTGTTAATTTATAAAAGGTGTTTTTGAAGTTAAATTTGGTAAAAATTTTGATGTTCCAGATAAGGATACTCTTACAGTGTTAGTCCACACACTTTATAAGGCGGAAGAGCATAAAATAAACTTTTTTTTGCAAAAGGTACACGAATATCATTTGGTATATTATATGCTTGCTTCAAACAATTTGCAATGAATAATGCTATGGGTACCCATAGCATTTTTGATTTGGAATCATATTCTTAGATTTTTTCCACATGGGTATAGCGCAAAAAAAATCATACAAAAACCTTAAATACTTATGACTCAAACACCCAGGGACGGAGCTAAAAAAGGGGCGAGGTGGCATGTGCGACCCCCGATCCAAAAATGTTGTATTTTTACATTGCAAAAATAGAGTTATCCTCAAAGTGCGTAAATTATTTTTAGTACTGTTGGTGAGTGATTAATGGACAAAAATGTAGAATTTTTTTGGATTAAGTGTGTAATTGAAAGATGATTAATGTAGACATAAGAATGTGTATCTTTTCTGGTGTTATAATTAACGAACCTTAGAACACTTGTACTTTTTTATTTGTACGAATTATTCTCTCATAACGTAAAATAGTCCACTACCCAAAAATGTTTAATTTTTGGATAAATAAATAAAGCACCTCTTGGATAAAAGAATAAACCACTTTGGTGCATAATTTCTTATTTTTTTTATACTAAATTAATTGAGATTATTATCCAAAAATCACAAGTCCGTTTTATATAGATTATCTTTGTGAGACAGAGGGAGTCGTCCAAAATCACCTCTGAATTGAAATTCTGACTCCGTCCCTGCAAACACGAGCACAGAAAATTAAACTATTCTATAGATTAGCCTCCTTTGGGTAAAAAACCGGTTTTTGGTTTTTCTATTTTGTTCTTATTCAAATTTTATTTGCATTCGTTAGTTTTGCATCAAGATTTTGTGGTTTCTGGATTCCTCTCAACGAGACGAATCTAACAAGTATAAATTTATGGTCAAAACTCAATTTTTTTTGAATAAAGCTAAAATAGGTGGATTATTGGCCAAGAATTCACCTATTTTGGCTTTTTTTAAAAAAATATTTGGTCCTTATAAAATTATAGAAGAAATAAGCACGAAGTGGAGTACAGAAAAAAGGTAGTTAGGTGGAGTAGTAGTGAAAATATAAAATGTCATCTTTATTGCATAAATAATCCACCCATTTTAGTTTTTTTCAAAAAAATATTTGGTCCTTATAAAATTATAGGAGTAGAAATAAGCACGAAGTGGAATACAGAAAAAAGGTAGTTAGGTGGAGTAGTAGTGAAAATATAAAATGTCATCTTTATTGCATACACTTTTCAGATAACAAATGAACGGTATACAAAATGACAAGAAATTAAAGCATGCCCGCATCCAAACAATGGGACTTCAATTCCAGCAGTCTATTTATACCCCACAGGTACACATTCATTAACACAACTGCGAAGCAAACAATAATGGACCCGTTAACGGAAACAAAAAATGCAGAAATAGAATCCCTCGGAATAGAAGTGGGGGAGATGGGAAGAAACAGCATCATCAGCTCATCCTTGCAGCAGAATCATGCATCAAGTTTCCGAACTACGACGTCGACGACGAATTCAGATGGACGGGAACCTGATGAAGAAGTACTGGAATTGGCATGGGCTGCTATCGAGAAATTACCGTTGTTTCAACAACTAAGAACATCGTTACTCGACCGCAACAACTTGTATGGCACGGACGGAAACAAGGGGAAGGCCATGTCAGTGGTTGATGTCACAAAGCTTGGAGCTGAAGAACGGCGGTTGTTCATCAACAACCTGTTAAAGAAAATCGAGGACGACAACCGGCGCTTGTTACAGAAACTTAGAGAGAGAAGAAAGAGGTAGCCCACTTTTCTCCATTGTTGTTTTCTTCCCATTATTTTTCCTCATTGCCAAAAGAAACGGGTACCGAGAGGGATACAATATAGCATCATAGCTAGACATGAATGTTGGCAAATGAATCCTAGCAATCATCTACTAAATGAACAATCAAAAAGCCAGAAAGAAAAATCATCCAACAAATTGTTGAAAGACAAGCAAAAAAGAGCACCTGGAGATCTGGAAAACCCCAAAATGGCAAAGCTAAATCTGCACTCTCCTAGTACCATCCAAGCTCCTCAATCTTTGACATTGTGATTCACATAGCCATTATAGTGTATACTAATTCAATAACATGATGGCCTACAGCTGATTCCATATTGACCACAAGAATACAAAAAACCAGGGTCCCAGCAGCACTTTTCCAAGTTTCTGCTTTTGGTTAGCCAACCATCCCTGAAGCAAAGCAGCTCAATTATTGTAAAAGGACACACCCATTGCAAGTGCTGAATTTACTGCGAACAATTTACTTGACTTCCATTTTCCAAATATAAGCAGTCATCCCTGGCACAGCCTCTGAGTCTTTGTTGAAATGTAGCCAAATATAGTGAAGCTTCTTCAACATCGTACCCTTCTTCCATAATGGCAAAAGCAGTGCATAAAGGCATACAATCGTACAACTTATCTATCTAGACAGCGTAAATCTTGCAGTACCTTTCTTCTCTCTAAGAAGAAAAAGTATATTTGAAGCCATATTTCACCACTGTTTAAATACTTCACCCATTTTAATTCGAATGATAAAATCAACAGAAATAGTATGGAAGTAACGGGGTGGGATTAGGATTGGGATTGATAATAAAGTGAGATTGATAAAGAGGTGGGATTGGTAATTTGCATGTTTGTTTTGCACCGGATTAGAAGTTAGAATTGTTATCTAACATGTTTGTTTTACATAGGATAGGATTGAGTTGATATCACCTTTTGCATTTTTACCCTTATGCATAATATTAAAAATATTAAATGCTCCATTTCCTTTTTTATAAGGAAAAAACTGTTTCCTTTTCCTTTTCCTTTTTAAAAAAAAATGTTAAAAATATTGGATTGCTTTCCATTTCCTTTTTTTTTTAAAACTGTTTTTTCAAAAAATTGTATTTTTTAAAAAATTGTTTCTTTAAAACTATTTTTTTTTTTTGTGTTTTCAAAAACTTTTTTTTAAAACCTTTTTGTTTTTTCAATACTGTTTTTTTAAAAGACGTTTTTAAAAACAGTTTTTTTTTTTTTTTTCAAAAACTTTTTGTTTGTAATTTATTTAAGGGGTTGTACAGGAAAATAATTTTCTTAAAAGCTAGGTTACAATGCTTAAGGGGTCATACAGGAAAGTAATTTTTTTTTTTTTTTGGCAATTTCTAAGACTTTTTGACCACCAAATTTTTTTGATTGTTTTTCCCTTTTATGCATTTTCTAATATCTTTTCGCTAATGAAAAAGACCATACTAAGGAAATTTTTGGAAAATGAAGAGGGGTTACATAGTGAGAGGACAATTGGGTCAATAGATGAAAGAAGGGAGGGTATAAATGTCTTTCTAGCTTTAATCCCATGGGATATGACTATTAGTAACACCTCCCCCATGGGTTGCTAATCCCATTGAATTGGGGGATTGAGAATCCCATGGGATTGCTAATACACCCCACAACAATCAAACCAAACATGTTCTTTTAAAGGCCCACCACCTTACTAATCCAATCCCACCCTTTAAGAGGGTTATCAAACACACCCTTTCAGGAGTACTTCATTGTCTTTTAACAATGAAATTGTTTTGTGTTTAACCATAACAAGTCATTAAGGAAACTTATCCTTCTGGGCATTCCTTCGAGCGTGTCTTTAAGCATATCTCGTGCCTCCGACTGAATTATGAGAAGATAGTTATTGAACCTAACTCTGCACTTGTAAAAATTTGCTAAATTCTTTGAATCTCTATTTATTAGTTGCTATTAGTTGCGTTTCTGTTATTTTATAATGTTTTTAAGGGTAGTTTAGCCATAAAGCTAATTAGGGTTTACTAGCCTTATATATATATATATATATATATATATATATATATATATATATATATATATATATATATATATATATATATATAGGTTCTGGTTCTAATCCGGACTTTTGATCCAAAATTTTTTTTTACGATCCGATCCGTCCAATGTGTTTAGAAGGTGTTTTCAAGGGTCCTCGCGAAAAATCTTAAAAAAAAAAATACTGGGAAGGGCTTGATCCAAGCAGTTTTCGCAAAAATATATAGATACAATTTTTGCGAAAACTGCTTGGATCAAGCCCTTCCCGGTATTTTTTTTTGAAGATTTTTCGCGTGGACCCTTGAAAACACCTTCTGAACACATTGGACGGATCGGATTTTCCAAAAAAAAATTTGCAACTCAAAAAAAACCATTTTTTTTCTTATTTTCAGGAGGTGTGGATGTGAACATTTCCGTGTATATATATATATATATATATATATATATATATATATATATATACATTTCTAGTAAGGGCTCCCTTATATAAGATATAGTGCAGGATTTTTCGTTCGAGATCGAATTTTGACGATCCAAACAGTTAGATGTGTTTTTAAGGACCAATGCGAGGATTCGTCGAAAAAAAAAAAAAACCCGGAAGGGCTTGATCCGAGCCGTTTTTGATAAAAATGTACATAACGGCTCGGATCAAGCCCTTCTGGGTATTTTTTTTTACGAACCCTCGCGTTGGACCTTAAAAACATGTTTTAAACACATCTAACGGTTCGGATCATCGAAATTTGATCCCAAACAAAAAATCCCGCACCGTAAACTGCTCACAACTGTTTTCCCACATTTTTTTTTTGTGAGGGAGCCCTCATAGGAAACTTTTTGTGCGTGTGTATATATATAATAAACTCTTATGCAATACAACGTTTTTTTTTTAATTTTTCTCTCTCTCTCTCTCCCCTGCAAGAGTATCATGGTATCAGAGCTCAGGTTGCAAGATGTTTTGGGTTCAAGTTTCTCTGTTTGCATTCTGTTTCTCCCCTTTGTATTCGATTTTGTCCTATCAATGAAAATTTGCATCTTCACGTGCAAAACGGAGTTACACATGAGGGAGGGTGTCAGATAACTTGATCTACATTATTGGACCCATTTCCTAACAACTTAAGCTTTTGGGAGAGTTGGTTACTTTAACAAATTCATTTGTAAAATAGTTGCAAAGAGTGTATAATTTTATACAGGAAAAATTCAAACGAAGTAGCACACATGCCCAAAGTGAAAAAAAAAAAAAAAAAGGTTTAAGCACCTAGTTTTTGTCCTAAGAATCTAATTATTGGCATACGAATAGCAAAAACTAATCATAGTTCAAATATCCAAAATAAACAATCCCGTAAAAGAAGGTTTTAGGAATAATCACAGGTGTACTTCTGAACTCAAAGCTTGAATCTACCAAACACAAAAGCGAGGGCTATTCTCCAAAATAATTGGGCAGTATTCGATAGTAATTAGACACCACCATTTGCAAAAGAATGACAATTTCACAAGAGGCTACATCGCGAGTTGTACTAGCTTAGAATACATTACCTGATAGAAATCCACCGTCAAATTTTAGCTCCTAGACCTATCCGTGTCGGACACTCCTGGGGACACGGACACACCACGTGGCGGATCTACTAAATGTTAATATTTATTTTGGTGAAAGGACATGCCAGGGCCACGGGGGAAACACCGAGACACATGAGGATAACGAAGGGTAATTTTAAAAAAAAAATTAGAAGTTTATGCTGGGTAAGTATTTATAACTTCAAAAGTTGGTCCAAAAGTGCAATATAAAACGTACCTGTATGTGTATGTCTTAGTTTTTGGAAAAAAATATTTTTTGTTAGTGGAACACCCCCTGAATTCAATAGGAGTACTTACCTAAATATTTTTAGTGGTTATAATGTAGGCTTGCATAACTAAAATTATCATTTAAAAAAAAAATTAAATTGGAGAGTCACTGTTGTTTTAGAATTAATATGTCCCCTATCCATATCTGTGTCTGTGTCCGTGTCCAGGTCCCCCTCCGTGTTCGAATCCGTATCCGTGCTACATACATCATGTAATAGAGATTAACAACACCAACAACTTTAAGATGTATCCGTTTCCATGTTTATTTTCATGCTCAGTTAAATCGAGGTTGGATTTTTTTGTGTAATCTGCTATGACATAATGGAATTGGTCTTTTTGAATTTTTAGGGTGGGTCTAGAATTGCCTACTGTGGAAGTAAGGTACAAGAACTTATGTGTACAAGCAGAATATCTAGCTCATGAGGAGTCCCCACCTACTCTTTCGAGCGCCCTAAAGAGCATTTTCTCTGTAAGTGCTTTTTAATCTTTGATGATGAATGCAATTACTCATTTTATCTGATTACTTCTGTCCAAGAATCTCACACTCACTTAATTTCCACGTAAAATTAGTCCCACAAGGGTTCTTGATAACTTTCACTATACTTCTACGGTGAAATAAATTGAAATGCCAACACATATCCAAGAGGCTCCAGAGCCGCGGGTGAACTATTCTTTCTCCTTTTACAAAAGATCCATTGAATCCATTTGTGCCAAGTGCATGTGCAACCATGCTGCTTGGGGCCCCAACTAAGAAAGTACTTTTGGCTGTTGAAAGAACTTCTCCAGGACATAAGTTCATGTGTTCAACGTAATATGGATGAACTTTAACAGAATCAGTAGCATGCAATATTGCAATGCATGCCAAACTAGTCTAGAACCTACTTTTGTGTCGACCTTGTTTTTAGCTTCAGCTGATCTTTAAACAGAAAGCCATCCAATAAAAAAAGGGGAAAAAATCAAAGAAAACAAAAAGTGTCCATTACTTTTAGAAAAGTGGTTCGGCAAAGAAGACCAATGACGGTAAATTTCCATGTAGTGGTCATTTGCTGAATAATTTTGCCTCACAAGTCACAAAGGTAGAGTATCTAACATCTATAAATTTTTATTGATGCCAAGCTTCTTCTCTAAGCTAGCTGTCCAGCATTTACTGAAGCCTAATAAGATGTATATATTGAACAGGTCATTGGACTCAATTCTCATGCCAACAATATCAAAATTCTTCAAGATGTACAAGGCATTATCAAGCCTTCAAGGTTGATCTTTGAAGTTCTTTTTCCTAGAACTCTTCCTCTATGTATAGTTAGTCATTTGGAAACACGAGCAATATAGGTTTTTACTTAAATAAGCTAGCCGCATCACTCACTCATTTGGCAGGATGACACTACTACTTGGACCACCAGGATGTGGGAAAACTACTCTGTTACAGGCAATTGCAGGCAAACTAGACCAAACCCTCAAGGTTTTTTCGCTCCTTCCCTGTCAAATTAATAAATTGTTCACGTCCATATAATGTTGAATAAAAAGTAGTCCTTATCGACCAAAAATAGTCACAGCAGCTAAGTCATGCTTTCTTAATAGTTAAATAGCCAAGAAATAAGATACTGATCAATCATCATGTGATTTTGACTCTAGGTCACTGGAGACATCTCCTACAACGGTTACAAGTTGAATGAATTTTTACCTCAGAAGACATCTGCTTATATAAGCCAATATGACGTGCACATCGCTGAAATGACTGTGAGGGAAATACTTGACTTCTCAGCATATTGTCAAGGCATTGGAAGTGGAAGTGGTAGGTGATGTTCTATAAAACTCAATCATGAACACCACTCATTAGTAATCTCACAACAAATTTGTTTTGTTGTCCAAGAAATCATAATGGAAATCATTAGAAGAGAGAAGGAAGCTAGAATTATCCCAGAACCAGATATAGACATGTATATGAAGGTAAAGAATTCCCAATAACCAGCTCAGCACATCTCTTGTCTATTACACTAAAAAAAAAAAAAGCAAAGGCAACTTTGACCTCATCCTTGCTAACTATATTAAAAGAAAATTGTACTGACAGGCAACTGCAATCGAAGGATTACAAAAGACGCTTCGAACAGACTATATTTTGAAGGTAATTCTCTTCATAAAGAAATGAAGAATTACGTACTAACCACTTTATAATCCTTGTTTAATGCTTCTACTATGTGGTGGTAATTCAGATCCTCGGCTTGGATATTTGTGCTGATATAATTGTGGGTGATGCAATGAGAACAGGAATATCAGGTGGACAAAAGAGAAGGTTAACAACAGGTTGGGTAAAAGGCACTTCTTTTTCTTTTCTATTTTTCTTCTTTTACCAGCAACAGGGAAAACAATTCTGACAACAGAGAGAGAGAGAGAGAATGCACAAGAGAACCAAAGGAAACAAGAAGTTTACTAGGGAAATATCTAAGAAAGGGTAGAAGAAAAACCGAGCAATTGTCGAACACTTTCCTATCGCTAAACCACCAACGACTAGATTACATCTGCAGAGATGTACAATATGTAGTACACAAACTATTTGGGGGTCCTAGGCGGTGGCCTAGCGGGCCTATGCCTAGGCTGGTCCTGTAGTGACGAAGCCAAAGGGCAATGCAACAAGTGATTGAAAAGATTCCTTATTCCTCCTACAGATAGTGCTCCAAACTCCAATGATACAATGATCCGATGTCCTATTTCATAACAGTGATTTAACTTACATGTTTCCATCTTCCAGGAGAAATGATTATTGGCCCGGCAAAAGTACTCCTCATGGATGAGATATCAACTGGATTAGATAGTTCATCAACTCGCCAGGTTGTTACTTGTCTTCAGCAGTGGACACACATCATGGGATCCACCACTGTGCTCTCTCTTCTTCAACCAGCGCCTGAGATATTTGACCTCTTTGATGACATCATATTGATGGCAGAAGGAAAGATTGTATACCAAGGACCTCGTGATAATGTTGTAGAGTTCTTTGAGCATTGTGGTTTCAAGTGCCCATCAAGAAAAGGCATAGCAGATTTCCTTCAAGAAGTATGTATATACCTATTTATATGTCATAGTAGTTGATGTGCTATGATGTCACTACGAATTTCTACATCTGTGCAGGTAGTTTCCAAAAAGGATCAAGGACAGTATTGGTATCATACGAACCAAGCTTACAATTACATCTCTGTTGAAGATTTTGGAACTACATTCAAGAAATTTCATGTTGCACAGAAGCTAGATAAAGAACTCTCTCTGGAATTTAGTAGATCTGACTTCTCCAAGAACTCTTTGTCATTCAACATATATTCTTTGAGGAAATGGGAACTATTCAAAGCATGCACGGCAAGAGAGTGGCTTCTTATGAAGCGCAACTCATTTGTGCATGTAGCCAAATCTTTGCAGGTAAGGGAAAGTTTGTCCATGTTTCACAAAGTTTGTGCCGTTGATGACCGAGTACTAAACAATGCTCCGATCTGAATGGGTTGTTCATGCAGCTTGTAGTCATAGCCCTAGTAGCAATGTCAGTTTTTTCAAATACAAGGATGAAAATTGATGTGGTCCAAGCAAATATCCTTTTGGGTTCCCTGTTTTATACAGTCATCAGATTTACGACCAATGGACTTCCAGAATTGACGATGACGGTTTCCAGACTTGCTGTCTTCCATAAGCAAAGAGATGTAGACTTTTATCCTGCATGGGCATATTCCATTCCAGCAGCCATTCTAAAAATCCCCTTTTCACTTTTGGATGCTTTTCTTTGGATGACTCTTACCTATTATGTCATTGGTTACAGTCCTGAACTAGAAAGGTGTGCTTTTCTAGGACAACTCTGAAGCTGCGTAAACTATAGTATTTCCTCTTCATTGAATTGATGTCATATATGACTGCACAAGTTCTTTTTTTTTTTGGGTAATTACTGCACAGGTTCTTCCGCCAATTGATACTTCTTTTCCTTCTACATCAAGTGTCAATATCATGGTTCCGCTTGGTTGCTTCTATCTTCCGGAATCCATCTCTTGCTGCATCTTGTGCTCTCTTCTCCTTAGATGTAATGTGTTATCTTGCAGGATTCATAATTCCACAACGTAAGGCCATTCAATTACGCCTTTAACTAAATTTGTCTCAAGGAATCAATGGACACTTGAGCTAACTTGGTTAGCACGTCCTTATTGCAGCATCTTTGCCTACTTGGTTGAAATGGGGATTTTGGGTCTGTCCATTAGCTTATGCTGAAATAGGTGCTTCTGTAAATGAATTCTTGGCACCAAGGTGGCAAAAGGTGAGACTAAAATATAACTAAGTTGGTAAAAATGAACCTCAAAAAAGTTCCTTTCCATAAGACTGCGATGCTCATCATCATTCTCCTTTTTAACAGGAATCACCTTCAAACGCTACAATAGGACAAGTAGTTCTAGCAGAGCATGGCCTGGACTATAATGACTTCTTTTATTGGATATCAGTAGGTTCATTGATTGGATTTTGGTTAGTCTTTAATATTGGTTTCACATTTGCATTGAGCTACTCAACGGGTAAGTTTCTCCTTGCCACACATGTACTACAAGAATATGAAAGAAGATAAATTCAATTCTTTTGATACTAACCTGCATGTGTTGAAAATTTTAATTGTTCAGCCCCAGGAAAATCTCGGACTATCATTTCTCACAAAAAGCCGTCAGAAGGGCAGCCTCATTTTGATTCTTCCAACACTCCTGAAAAAGCAAAAGAAAGAGGTAACAATAGACCCATCAAGCTGCACACACTAATCTTTTCCTCACCTGCTGCTTGCTGAAAGTGAAGGGTGTACCACTATAGTCAACGAGTTCTAATCATTGCTGTGCTGAAACATAATAAAGAATTGATCAATTCCTCAGGAGTGGTATTGCCATTTGAGCCGATGACAGTGACATTCAAAAATGTGAACTATTTTGTCGATGCTCCTAAGGTAACTGCAATATCCAAGTCGTACTTAATTTCTACAGCAATGTGATGAATTCAACTGACCAACTGCCTCCAATCATCTTCTAGAAAATTAGAGCGCAAGGTTTTGAAACTGAACAACTACAACTCCTTAAAGATATCACTGGAACATTTAGGGCTGGAGTTCTTACAGCTTTAATGGGAGTTAGTGGAGCTGGTAAAACAACACTCATGGATGTCCTTTCTGGAAGGAAAACTGGTGGTATTATAGAAGGTGACATCAGAATTGAAGGTTACCCAAAATTTCAAGATACCTACGCCAGGATACTTGGTTACTGCGAGCAAAGTGACATACATTCGCCACAATTGTCTATACAGGAGTCATTGACATACTCAGCTTGGTTACGCTTGCCTCCAGAAGTTGATCACACTACCAAATCAGTAAGATGACTTTCCAGAGTTACAACTAAAATCTTTTGAAAAAAGCATCATGGTAATAGAACCAACTGTTTCGCTGAATCAAAATATTTATTATACACTAGAATACTTGTCTATGAAACAGGAATTTGTTGCAGAGGTTTTGCAAATGATGGAACTAGAAGGCAGTAAAGATGCTTTAGTTGGCTTTCCTGGAGTAAGTGGCATTTCAAATGAGCAGCGGAAGAGGTTAACCATAGCTGTAGAGCTTGTTTCTAATCCATCCATATTATTCATGGATGAACCTACTACTGGTCTAGATGCCAGAGCAACTGCTATCATCATGAGGGTAGTAAAAAACATTGTCAATACAAGGAGGACAGTGGTATGCACCATTCACCAGCCAAGCATTGACGTATTTGAGGCATTTGATGAGGTACTTAACAGTATACACCAACACAAGAACTTTTACTCAATCCTAATAGAGCAACCATACTAATGCACTCGAACACAACAATCACTTTAATGCACCGACACCTCAAGAGTTCTTAACATGCCACCTGCATTTTTATCATGTATGAACATATTTCCATTTGGAGGGTACAAGAGAAGAGCAATGTTCATAGAGGGACTAAGTTTTGAACTTCCAGCCTTTCCTATGATATGACCTAATGTCATTTGGCCTACACGCCATTTGTGATGCAGGACAAGCATCAGAATCTTAGGATCTTAGTAG
Organism: Vaccinium darrowii; assembly: GCA_020921065.1. NCBI lineage: Eukaryota > Viridiplantae > Streptophyta > Magnoliopsida > Ericales > Ericaceae > Vaccinium > Vaccinium darrowii. The sequence continues at coordinate 9,823,968 of CM037158.1, read as the reverse complement.
CTACTAGAAGGATTTTAGGGTTAGGGCTTTGCTAAATAAGAGAAATATGACTAAAATAAGGCTGTTCTGGCCTGTGAACTGTAATTCGATTGTAACAGGGCTGAAAGTAAAAAAGAAAACAAAAATAAAAGAGAAGTGTACAAGAAGATAGGTCTAGGAATCACTCCTAGCATTAGGCATCACGCCTAGATTCGCAAAGGCATTGCCCCTAGGGTTAGAATTGTATCACACAACTCAAAAGAAAATTTTCTGAAAACTCAACTCCATTATTATTGAGGCATAACATCCTTATATATATAGACTAGAGACTTCATAATTTTAATGTGGAAACTACTAAACTTTTAACTTGTAAAGTCAATCTAAACCTAGATCAGATATAATGAAAGTACGAAACAAATAACTTGACCCACAAGACGACCCATGGACAACCTCTACGGCCCATGTCCAGAAATTATGAAATTACGACAATACCCCTGAACTATAAATATGACCGGCAGCATACTTAACCTATAATAAGCATAAACAAGACTCTAATAGAACTAGAGGCATCCGTACACATTAATCCAATTGCCTCAGGCGAGTTTGGCATAAAAGTTGAAACTAAATAATTTCCATTTGTGAATGCTTCCTCAATCTTGTTCGTTCTTGCTCCCTTTATGGACTGCATCAATTCACACGAACAAATTACTTCAGCTAAGGTCTACAATGAACAACACAAAAGTGACATAACTTGTCCCATCAAAACCAAATTTCTTTTGGCCGTCAATGTGGGAAAACGTTTCTTCGCTAACTTTTGTTTCACAAAAACCGGGTGATGCTTACATGCAAAAGTTCCTCGTATCGAAATTGAAAAGTACTGTTTTTTAAAAACATGGGATCACAAAATCTGGTTCACCTGATCAATTTGATTAGATGGGTCTTTTACATCAACTAGAGTGGCTTAATACCGATCAGGTGGTTACCACATACTATAAAAATTTTGGCTCAAATTTTTATATGTTTGTGCTAAAAAAAATTATCACATTTCTCGTATTGCATAACGTTGAGTCCCACAAGACCGGACACATATTTTAATTTCTTTTAAACTAATCAATTGTCTATGTCGGTCGTTTCCATCATCTATTTTTCCATATGGGCATCGAATTAAATATCGGAGGTCCCAATACTACTATACTAAAATGTCAGTTGCTTCCTCCATCTATTTTTTCACCTTGACCACCAAATTAAATTTTGTGGGTCCTAGCATTGTTATACAAACTTCAATATCATACCTTCAGATTAATTTTGAGGTTGCCAAAGGCTTGACTAAAAATATGGCGGGTCCGAATATTGTGATGCTAAATTTACTATTAGCTGTAAGTTTGGCAATGCGGATCCCACACGGCTACACCGTCCACAGACTCTACAGTAATTAATGAGGAGAAAGGGCATAATGGTCTTTTATGCGTAGGAGAAACATTGACTACCTCTTTTAGTACATAATAGACTACTAATTTTCAGAAATCCAAAGCTGATTGAAAGTACTAAACCCTTCAATTCTTTAGACCTCTTTCTAAGTATATTCATGAAATTTGCTGGTATGGGTAAACATTTGATGTTTTTTGCAGATAATGCTAATGAAAAGAGGTGGACAAATAATATACTGTGGGGAGTTGGGAAAGCATTCAAATAAATTGATTGAGTATTTTGAGGTATGCAAAACCAAGCAAGAGTGCAGTATCCCTGATTTCTTCCTTTAGAAAAATAATAGTGGGAAAAAAGGGGAAAAAACAGGTGTTAGTGTTCCATTATAGCTATTTAACCACAATCGAAGCATTATGCTAGTCAAACAACTACATTGCTTCTTGGCAGGGTATTTCTGGAGTGCCCAAAATTCGTGAAAATTACAACCCTGCAACGTGGATGTTAGAGGTTACAAGCCCATCCGTAGAAGCTCAACTTGGTTTAGACTTTGCTCGTCTCTACAAAGAGTCTATTCTATATCGGTATGCATTGCACTGGTGCTTTTCTGATGCAATACTATCATGTTAGTTAAATTACAAAATAGTACTCAGGTTACTGCTTCATTCTATGCAGGGAAACCAAAGAACTCGTTAGAAAGTTTAGTATACCAGCAGAAGGTTCAACTGATCTATATTTTTCTACAAGCTTTCCACAGAACGCATGGGAACAATTCAAAGCATGTCTCTGGAAACAACATCTGTCATATTGGAGGAGTCCTAAGTACAACTTTGCGCGCTTGGCGTATGTTACCATGTCATCTTTGTTTTTGGGAGCACTTCTTTGGCGCAAAGGAAAGGAAATGTAAGACATGATCTTTCATTTAACTTAGTTGAGTTCATTACGGCATCTCAGGAAGCTTCGAGAAAGCAATTTTTGGTTTTGCATGTCTATGTCAACCATTCAACCAAAACTATTCATGAAAAGCTTAGTACAACCACAACAAATTAAAGTCATGTTTATTTCTTGCTGACATTTCAACAATACCAACTAGGTTACCTACTGCCTAAGCATGCAAAAAATCATATTGCACACCACAATGTCCTAACTAGGTTACCATCTATGTAGCATGGACACCGACGCGGGAATTCTAAAAAAATGGACACAGACACAGCAGGGGGCACGACAAAAATAAATAAATAATTATACATATAAATATATTATATATGTATTGGAGTAACACTTCATACACAAAACTATGACACTTTTCTTTTGATTTTGAAGATATTTACATTGTTATGTGGTGGTATATACGCACATATAAGATATACACGCACAACTACGGAGATATATACATTGAATATATACCAGTATATACATATATACGTATATGTATGTATATTGATGCAGGGCGCCTTATGAACTACAAAAAAGATGTGCAACAATCGAACACAAACTGGATAGTTTAGAGAAAAAACTCTTTAGACTATTTTTTCATTCACTAATAAACAATCACTGCCGTGCCCTCAAGACTTACAACCTATTAAATAGGGAAAATTGAAACCCTAATTCATTTGCCCCGGATCGACTTCCAAATCCTAATTGCTCTAGTGAATAGATAAACAAAATAACTAGATGGGAAAGAGAAATAGAAGAAAAATATACTAATTCTATAAATATCTCTCAGAGATTCACTAATTAGGTTCTATGGAAGCGGGCGGGCTGTTAGAAGTTCGGCCCCATTTTTTTTTTGGAAGGAAGCCGAATCAATAATTAACGAAAAATTACCAAAAAATGAAAATTTGAAAATAATACTAAAATAGAAACTAGAGAAAATTCTAAGATGTTTCCCAAAATCGCAGCCTAATTTGGATTTTCCTTGCCCAAGTAATTGGCAATTCAAATATTTCCTTAAACGGCAAATTTGGCCATTTGCAGCCCTAAACAGTGACAAAAGCCCGACAAACGACGTACACCATGGCGAAGGTGATGGGTCTTGATCGTTGGGTCGTTTCGGGTCGGATGCAAGTGGGCCCACTGCAAAATTCCACAGTTGCATAATTACGATTTCGCCACCCTAGGCTTAAAATGCCTACGATAGTCTTCTTCCATAGCTACTGCATCATTTATACATCGAGATAGAGTGAATGAGATCGTGTGAGTCCAAGAGTGTAGATATGGGATCATGCGAGTCAGAGAGAGAGAAAGTGTAGATATGGGACATGCGTGTCCATGCCGTATCCCCCGAGTGTCCCCCTCCAAAAAATAATTTAATTTAAGGGACACGCCACGTGGCGTGTCCAATACGTCCCCCAAGTGTCTCCTGAGTGTCCCCGTGTCCCATAAGGGAACATGGCGACCTCTGGAAGTGTCCGTGCTACATAGATTACCATCAATGCTCAATTCCTGAGCACTTGAATTATAGAGTTTGAATGGCCTATCCTCAAGCAATACAAAGGTATTGTGCTAAAGTGCGAAATAAATTAAATCAACTTCAAATGACCAAAACTAGTAACATCTATGCCTTTCCCGTGCTAATCGGTTGGTTGTGACTTTCTTGAAATAAAATAGTACAAAATTGTTTATGTTGGATGACAAAACCAAACCAGCCACTGATTGTCATTGTGTGATCCAAGGGGGAAAAATGACCTCACAATCTCACACAACAAATAAATCTATTGCATTTTGACCAAGAAAACAAATAGGTAGTGATATATAGCAATTTTTTTTACGCGCTAATAATATATAGCATTCAATATTGGTTTCACAAAACTATTTAAGTAGTTTATGAATTGGATTAACCGTTGAATTTATTTTATCTCACTATGTTTAGTGCTAACATGATACTTTTTTCTCAAGAAATGGTGAACAGGATTTGTTCAGCATTACAGGATCAATATACCTTCTCATACAATCATTCGGAATAGGAAATTGTTCATCTGTTATATCATTTATAGCTACAGAACGATCAGTTGTGTACAGGGAGAGATTTGCTGGAATGTACTCCTCTTGGGCATATGCTTTTGCACAGGTTCAAAAATATTCATAGGCATATGTATGATCAAAACACAAGATCAAAATACAAAACACGAAGGTCACTATAATTTTTTCTGTCTTACATTTCAGGTGACGATTGAGATTCCATACGTGTTCCTTCAAGCAGTTATATTCACCATAATCACATACCCAGCCATAGGTTTCTACTGGTCAATCAACAAGGTGTTTTGGTATACCTACACAATGTTTTGTACGTTGCTGTACTTCACTTACCTTGGCATGTTGCTTGTTGCATTGACACCGAATATCCAAGTTGCATCTATATTGGCCAGCTTCTGTTACAATATTATGAATTTGTTCTCTGGGTTCCTCATACCTCAACCGGTAAGACATCTGACTCACTTGATCATTTGATCCTCATCATAGCTGGCATTCATCGCTTTTAGACAATCTGCATCATTTAAATGATTATGCATTTCAGGTGAGAGTGAGAAACTAAGGTCATCTTGAACAGTTTAACTTTAAAGCAAATAAGAACAGATTATTGCACTGGTCTAACTGATGTATTTATTTCCTTTGTCTTGCAGAATATACCAAAGTGGTGGATTTGGTTTTACTGGATATGCCCAGCAGCCTGGTCTCTACAAGGCTTTGTTACTTCACAATATGGAGACATTGAGAAGGAAATAATTGTATTTGGGGAACAAAAGGCAATCAATGCCTTCTTAAAAAGTTATTATGGATATCATCATCATCTGTTAGGTGTTGCAGCACCAGTTCTTGTTGCTTTCCCACTCATCTTTGCTACTGGTTTTGCCTATGCTATAGCAAAACTGAACTTTCAGAGGAGGTAAAACACTCAGTAGTCGGTACCCATTGAAGTTGTGATGAACATTGCTCGTGGGAAGTCTAATCCTGAATTTTCTTTTGCCCAAGAGCTGCACCATAAAAGATGTATTCCGGCAGTAGTCTCGAGGAGACTATCAAGGAATGTGCGTCTTTGCTAGAAAATAATGCAAGGAACTTTGTAATGTCAGATGCTTGCATGATGACAATATCGATGTACAATTCGAGAGAGAGAGAGAGAGAGAGAGAGAGAGAGAGAGAGAGAAGACAATAAAAAGCACCCTCAGAGGAACTCTCATTACTCCAAAAAGTCTTTTGGCATTTCTCCCGAGTCATCCATAAGCATCTTAGAAGATCTATATATGAGCATGCAAACTAAGCTTATTCCATTTTTTTTTTTTTTGCAAGGCAAAAGAACTTTTATTAATCTTTGAAAACGCATTACAAAGATTTAAAGGGGCCGAGACAAGACAAAAAATGTCGACCCGGACCCGAGGGGAAATAACAAAAGGATAACAAAGAGTCAACCCGAAACAAAAACAGCCAAGGAGGCAATTCCCAAAACCTTAAAAAACCCGAGGAGAACAAAAACAAACATAGGCCCATAACAAACACCTCCCAAGAGATTCCAGAAACAACAACAGCAGTAGCAACTAGCAACCACCCAATAGAACAAACCAACAGATTAACTTCAGAAACTAGACCAAAGCCACAATAAACCCCTATAGATCAATGACATTGCAGCACCAACATCCTCCGAAACCCATGGATTCAATACTTTCTACTAAAAGCTTCTTCAAACGGCTCCACTTCCTACCATGGCTCCTCAATGAAAGATAAGAAAACCTCAAACCCATTAGAGCTGGCCATTAGCTATCTCCTTTTTTTTTCCCTCCATTTCAGCAATCTTGCTAATAACTTCTTCTTCATCACCCTCATAACCAATCCCATGCATTTGGATGAAGCTAGAACAATCTGGGAAATAAACTAAGCTTATTCCATTGAAGGCAACATACTTGAAGGCAATATACATCGTTGTTTGAGAGGAAGTGCTTAGGGTGTTAATTAACCCTAACACATGTCATTGATTTGTATATAGTTGCAAAGGTCTAAAATACCCACACTCTCTATACTTAAACCATATATTCTGCTAACGCTCCCCACAAGCTGGAGAATAAAGATCACTAAGCTCAGCTTGTTACATAGTAACTCCAACCATGGTTTGAATAACAACTTAGTAAACATGTCCGGCAACTGGGCGCCTATAGACACAGAGGGAGTAGCAATCACACCATCTACTAACTTTTCTCACACAAGATGATAGTCAACTTCACTATGCTTAGTTCTCTCATGAAATACCGGATTAAATACAATGTGAATTACTGCTTGATTATGACATTACAGATTCATAGGCAATTGTAGAATCAATCTCTGCAAGAAAATTGTGTACCCATACGATCTTATATTAAGTGTAAGCCATGACTCTATACTCTGCTTCTGCATTGGACCATGCAACCACTATCTGATTCTTACTTTTCCAATTAGCAAGATTTCTACCAAGCAAGCCACATATCCTCTAGTGGATCTCCTGTCACTTGGTCCTCCTGCCCAATCGAAAAGCCTTAACATGCAAGTTTCCACTAGCTTGACAAAATAGACCATGTTTTGAATGAGTCTTTGAGGTACTTAACATACTACGAACAACTTCCCAATATGGAAGATGAGAAGTAGACATAAATTGACTCACCAAACGGACTGGAAACAAGATAGTGTAATGGAAAAGATAGTTCAACTTACCAACCAAGCAACGATACTAATCAGGATTAGAGAAGAACTCCCCCGATTGACACAAAGTTTGACATTGGGATCCATGAGAGTTTCAACATGCCTAATCGCATAAAAACCATGTTCCTCTAGAGTATCACGAAAAAAAAAGGATGACCAACGAAAAAATGATGGGCGTTAAAGAAGGCCGACATAATATCACGAAAATATTCGTGAGCCTTGTCAGAATAGAAAATAAGATAAACCGAGAACATCAAACTGAGTTTTATTTTTTGATGAACTGACTTAAAAATGGCATATCTTTTTTATCGCTCCTCCATAATATAAACTAGTGTTCTAAAAGTCGGTCTAGGCCTTGCTCGGCCAACTCGATTAGTGGTCTAGGCATTCAATTAGTCGCTAGGCCAATTAGTCGGATGCTAGGCAAGATCAGTCGGCACCTAATCGGCTAGGCAGTGAGGCGGGATTAGGCGCCTAGGCGGGATTATTCGGAATTAATTGGGGTAAAATACAAAATTTTGCAATTTTACGGGGCTTAATTTTATAAAATTGAGGGGATATAGTATAGTTTTAATCTAATATCAGTTTCATTTTTAGTGTATCTAAGTAGTGTAGCATTTTATGGCAAAATCTTTCTTTTTTGTTATTATCTATTTGAGGTCTAGAAGAGAGGATGTTTCATGCAGGGCTCTATTTGACACTTTACAAAAATTATAACAATAAGCAAAATACTACTCCTGATCAAATTTGTAATTATGGATGGACTAATTACTTGTTAGTAGTTAATACTTAATTTCCATGTTATTTAACATTTTGTTCAACTTATGTTGTTCTACTTGCTCACAAAACTTTGGGAGGGGCGAAGAGAATAATTTTAAAAAATAAAGAAAATTAAAACTCTGACTAATTAGGAGCTGATTAATCAGCCTAGGTGCTAGGCGGTGCCCGGCCGCCCGACTAGCGCCTAACGGCTTATAGAACATGAGATAAACACAAGTGACCTTGGAATAATCATCCACAAAGCATCAAAATACTATAAAAACTAGAGTGTGACGGAGCACGCATAGGGCTCCAAATGTTTGAATGAAAGGACTTGACGGACGACTCATTGTCCTAAGGGAAAAAGAAAATATATGGATGTCTACTTAACTCACATACATTAGATGGTAAAACTATAGGTTGTGTTTGGTTTGGGTTTTGGGTTTTGGTAATGATTGGAGGGAGAAATAGGGATAATAATAAAAATAGGGGTTAATGATTAGAGCCAGATAGAGAGAAAAATGAGAATAATATTTGAAAATAGGGGTAATGATTGGATAATAATTGAGAAAACAAAGTCTTGAAACCCAAAGCGAACAAGGCCATAAAGTTACCAAGTCCCAAAAGCTTAAGCTCTAGAACATGGGCCCAACAAGGTATATAAAGCTATCTAACACCCTCCCTCATGTTCAACACCGTATTGCACGTGAAGATGCAAATTTTCATGATGTAGTAGTTTATGAGTAAACAATAATTAGGGGGTCATATTGTCATTTTATGTCTTTAATGTAAGGAGGGTAGTATAAGTAGTGTAAGGGTCTTTCATTTTGCTAGTTTTTATCATTTTAAACATAATTATCAAGAGTATATCTCTTTGTATCCCGTTTTGGGAGTTTCTCTCACTAGAAATTTCTATGGAATATTCCAGCTACATCATTTTGGTATCAGAGCACTGAGCTCAGATCCTGACCATTGATATCACCTGACCCTCGTCGGAACCCTACACCTCGCCGAAAAAACTATGCCGGAACCTCGCCGGCAAACTGGTGTGACATTTTTTTGTACCAAAAATATAATTTATAAAATAGGGAATTAACTTTTATTTCGAAGAATAGTGGTTAAGTCCGAGATCGTCCATGGAGAGTAAAAAGCTAAGTTGCGGTACTTTCAATTAATTTCTAATTTAATTCTGAGCAAGAGAAATTTGATTTGGATTTGATTGAACTAATGATTAAACTAAAATTAAGTAGAAAGCAAGTACAGTTTAAAAACAAGTGAGAGAAAGGACTAGGGTTCCGATTCCACCTTCCCCTTGCAATATAATCGAATAGAATCCAGGGTAATTATTCAACATAGAAAAATTGGATTATCGCTAGGGCTTGCAATCCCTATTGACAATCGTCAAGAGGATTCACAGGATTCATACACCGTAAAGGCTATCTCAACATAGCGCGGGTCGTCTCACCGGACTTAACGGGCGACATGACCCATCTAACGTCGTATAACCTATCTCAGAGACTATCCTGAAACAGTGAAATCTATTGTATGACAGTGCTTGATATCCGGAATACAAACACAAAGATTAATAGGAAAAATATGCTCTTTTCATAAAAGCAATTATGAATCATCCCAAGTCATACAATTATTGTTGAATAAAAACCCTAGAAATTAATCTATTACATTACTCAGAGAAAGTTTCCTCGTTACCCCAGTCAAATAAAATATGATGTTGTGCTTTTAGCTCCAAATCGCATCCAATGGCTTCGAGAGTCCTAAAACAATAAAACGAGTATCAAACTCCAAATAATATAATATACGGGTGTGGACGGTCGGCCTCCACGCGCTCGGAGATTGGTTTTCGAAACGGTTCGAAAAACAAAAGATTTTAGAGTCGCCACCCGGGTTTTGAGAAAGCAGTTTGGGACCCGAGAAACCAGTTCGAAAATGATGATTTGAGAGAATGACTTATAAAACCAATTGAAAACCAGAGATTCGTTTTGGATCCAGGAGCCAGGTTACGAACAGGGAAGGGTTTTAATGCACCCCGTTCGCCCGATTAAAAATTGGTCTTTACTAAACATTTGTGGGATTTTATTAGAAAACAATTTTATTGCTGAACATTAACAGATAAACATTTAATTTAAACAAAGCAGACGATAATAATGAGATAACACATGACTAGTATGTATTTAACAGAAATCAAACGAACATCCAAACTTCAAACTGTTCCTGCAGGGGGAAAGTTCAAATTTAATAATTTACCAGAAAACTGTGCCGTGCGGCATACTTAATGTACCGTGCGGTACAAATAGTGTACCGTGCGACGCTGTTCTTCAAATTAACGGTCAGATTTTTAAATGAGCACCGCACGGTATTCAAACTGTGCCGTGCGGCACAGTAAGGGTACCGTACGGCACACCTGGCTGCAAAACAGTTTGAAATTTTGACTCTTCGAAAGGGTTGATCAGAGGCACATACAAGGCATGAGATACATTAAAAATGAACTACTTTGGAGTGGGAAAATAGTGTGCATAAACATGGAATGTCCCTCCTTGTTGAATCGCTCCGTACGAGGCGAAGTTTTCACCGTACGACGTGATCGGGAGGTGCGAAATGAAACTGGACTTGCTGTAATTTGGGTATACCAAGCATGGAAATGATACAAGGAATCATTCCACCCGTTGGTAACCCTCCCCTCAGGGTACCAAATTCAAGGAATTTGGCGAAATGGGTTTATACCTTCGATTTCGAACTCTCGGATTGAGCGTCGGATTGAACTTCCGAATGCTGCTTGAACCTTCTTTGGACCTCACTTTCACTCTAGTATAGTGGTAAGAGGGATTGGAGGCTCAAACTTTGGTTGATTTGAAACGACTATCTCACGGCTTTGGAGCCAAGAACAGGGGATGGGTTTCTGCTTTGGGTTTTTGGTTTTTGGCAGAGAGAGTGATGCTGATTTCTGTATAGTAGAGGTGATGGTTAAGCAATAGAAAATGGTATTCAAGGATGGAATTTCGCGGTCTTTTCTCACGCAGCAATCGTATGGGGTTCGGCCGTCCTCTTCCCATTGGGTTTGAACGGTTTATATAGAGGTGAGGGAGCCGAGTGTAGTCTCCAACCTCTTCTTGATTCTTGCTCATGGAGACAATGGCATGGGGAGTAGCATACCCCTTTCGGCCATGATCTTCCCTTTCGGCCACGACCAGCAGGGCGGGGGAACCAATTTCGTCAATGTTTTCTGCTGCTGGGAATTTGCGAAAACTGGGAATCCGTAAACAGTACCGTACGGTACACAAACTGTGTACCGTGCGGCACAACTGGCCGCCAAATTTCGACAATCTGCTGTACGTGACTCTGGCTGTCCCGTGCGTTGAGAGATGAGTACCGTGCGGTACTATTGACTGAGTTGACTTGGAGAATTTCAATCCGAGAGTTCCTCCAGGTGTTTCCGTTCATCATTGGGGATTAAAATGTACGTGAACGCTCATTTTGGGGTGTCTACAACGGGCGTAACAATAATAAATTAGGGGCCGCCAATGGGCACATTTGCACCCCTATCAAAAACCCAAATCACCCTATTTCACTTGAAATCCCAAGATCTATCCATTTCCAACCCATTTTGACCCTAATACGAACCAGATATGGCCTTGAACAGATCTCAAGACTCACCGATGAAAGCATTCAAAACCTTTTCCTGTCGATTTGTAGCTGTTCGACCCTAATCAAAGGTTGTACGACCACCACTGTAATACCCCAGGTTTGGGGGTAGATGGTGTTTAGTCCCACATTGGTTGTTTACATGAGTGATCTTGGGTATATAACAAACCATGTGGGCTACTACTAGTACCTTGGGCTTAAGCATTTTGGGCCATGTGGTGTGGCTTGTGGATCAAATCAAGGTACTGGGTCAGTGGTCTATGTGGGGCGTTACAAATGGTATCAGAGCCCCGCCCTGGTCCAAGTGGTGGGTAGGATGCGCTCTGCCACCACGGACACCAGGGGAGGTTGCTGGGACTATGCAACGGGGACATTGCATCCCTAAGGGGGGAAGATTGTAATACCCCAGGTTTGGGGGTAGATGGTGTTTAGTCCCACATTGGTTGTTTACATGAGTGATCTTGGGTATATAACAAACCATGTGGGCTACTACTAGTACCTTGGGCTTAAGCATTTTGGGCCATGTGGTGTGGCTTGTGGATCAAATCAAGGTACTGGGTCAGTGGTCTATGTGGGGCGTTACAACCACCATCGAGCACTGCAAAGCCAAAACGAGGCTATTCGAACCAAACTAAGCCTCGTTCTTGCTGGAAAACAATGATTCTTGCACAGTCGACGCTCGGAACAGTGGTTTTGACCTTCAAAATAGTGATTCGTGCACAGTCGACACTTGGAAACAGTGGATCGACCTTCGAAACAGTGACCCAACCATCGAAATCATCTCTCAACCACTCGAAACAATGATTCAGCCTTCGAAACAGTGTTTCTAGCCTTCGAATATGGATTTCAGTCACTCGAAACAGTGGTAAGGTTCCCATCCTACTCGTTTGGCACTTGAATCTGTGATTTCACCTGGCTTACCATTGTTTGATGCGATTCTACTCTGTTTGCTGCAAACTGTTGCTGTTTGTGTGAAATTTTACTGTATTTTGGGGCTGTTTGCTACAAATTGCTGCTGTTTGTGTGGAATTTTACTGTAATTTGGGGTTATTAGTGCTGATTGTTGTGATTTGTTGAAGTTTGGGGGTCCTAATCATTTGGGTGTTGTTTAATTTGGGTTGATTTTGGTTATTGAAGTGATTGTGGGGTGTTGTGATGGCTCAAAGAGGAGGTAGAGGTAGGAGAGGAGGTCGGGGAAGAGGATTTATGGTAAATGATGGTGAAGAATATGTGATTGACAACTAGGACCATGAGATGGAAGAGATGAGACAACAAATTGCTAACCTAACGGTGTTGGTGCAAGGTTTACATGTATCACACGGGGGTAGCGGAGAGTCCGAGGATTCTCATAGTTACTTTGAGAACCCTTTTGGGGAACAAAATTGGTGTAGGCCGCCTCCTAATCACATTCCTTATAAGTGGGAGAACAATATCAAGATTGAGCTTCCCGAGTTCAATGAAAGTCTCAAACCAGATGAATTTGTTGATTGGTTGAACACCGTTGTGAGAGTGTTTGACTATGGTGAAGTCTCCGAGGAGAAGAAGGTGAACTTGGTGGCTATCCGTCTCAAAGGAAGAGCCTCCGCTTGGTGGGAACAATTGCAACGCACTAGAGAAAGGAGAGGTAAAGAGAAGATTAGAGAATGGGGTAAGATGAAGAAGAAGATCAATGAACAATTCTTGCCCTTTAACTATATGCAAAGCCTATACAAAAGTTTGCATAACCTTAAGCAAAGTGGAAGTGTGGACGAGTACACGGAGGAGTTCCATCAGCTTGTAGCTAGAGTTGACTTGAATGAGAGTGAAGATCAACGGGTTGCAAGGTTTATAAGTGGGTTGAAGCCTTCAATTCAAGATGCTCTTGGCATGCAAACTTTATGGACGGTTTCGGAGGCTTACAATCGTGCTTTGGTGGCCGAAAAGCAAGAAAGAGGAAGTTCTCGAGATCCGAGCAACAATTTCAGCAATCTCAAGGCGGTTCCAAGTCGGGACAGCCCTACTACTCTTATTCTAAGGGTGGATCTTCCTCTAGTGGTGGCCAAGGTGCTTTTTCCGGGGTTGGTCATCAAAACCGGACAGATAAAGCTACAACGCCCACTCAAAATCAGCCTCAATCTGGTGGTTCGGGAACTAGAGGTCAATTCCAAAGTGGGGGATTCAAGTGCTTTAAGTGTGGGGAGCCGGGTCATAAGTCTTCGGATTGTCGGAGATCTTCTGGAAGTAAAAACAAGGCACTTTTTATGGAGGAAAGTTGTGAAGATGAGTTCCCTATTTATGACGAAGCTATGTGTAGGATATTGGAGGTGAAGAAGAAGAGGAAGTAAGTCTTGCTTTGATGATTAAGAAGACTCTTCTTGTTCCTAAGGACGATAGCAATGAAGATTGGTTGCGCACCAACATATTCTACTCCACTTGCAACATTGGTGGTAGAGTGTGCAACATGGTTATTGATAACGGAAGTTGTGAGAATGTGGTCTCTCAAGAAGTGGTGGACAAGTTACAACTCAAAGTAGAAGAGCATCCCCAGCCTTATACCCTCGCTTGGTTCAAGAAGGGCAATGAGATCAAGGTGACAAAAAGGTGTTTGGTCTCTTTCTCCATCCGGCAAAAGTACTTTGATGATGTTTGGTGTGATGTGGTTCCTATGGATGATTGTCATTTATTACTTGGTTGTCCGTGGCAATATGATAGGCAATCCGTCCATCATAGTTGTCAAAGGCGCGCCTAGGCGAGAGGCGCACCTTTTGCGCCTGGGGCACACCCAGGCGAGGCGACTGAAAAAAGGTGACACAAAGGTGCGAAAAGGCGCAAAAAAAAAACATGCTTCAGTTATAGAACCTCAGGATGCAGATTACACAGTCATTCCATCACTTAATTATGAACTAGCGACCCTTATCTTGGCTCGAATTCCCTGGTCAGAGCACTGGAAATTATGCTTGGTGAATAAGAGGTATTTATCTCTTTTGAAAATTGGAGAACTATTTAAGATTAGGAGAGAGATCGGGATCAAGGAACCATCTGTTTTCATGGCAGCCATAGGCGTGAACAACTGGTGGCTCTGAGAGAGAGAGAGAGAGAGAGAGAGAGAGAGAGAGATAGGACATACCTGCTCCAGCTGATCAGATTTGATATTAGGGTTCAAATTGGTAAATGTCGGCTGATGAGGAAGAAGTAGCTATATATATATATATGCTAAATTATAGTTTTTACCCTAAGTTTTTGAGTAATTATAAATTTACCCATTAAAGTTTTAAAAAATTTCAATTTTACCCCTTAAAGTTTGAAAGAATTTCAATTTTACCCCTGAAAGTTTGAAAAAATTTCAATTTTACCCCTTAAAGTTTGAAAAAATTTCAATTTTACCCCTGAAAGTTTGAAAAAATTTCAATTTTACCCCTGAAAGTTTGAAAAAATTTCAATTTTACCCCTGAAAGTTTTTAAAAATTTCAAATTTACCCTTGAAAGTTTAAAAAAATTTCAATTTTACCCCTAAAAGTTTTAAAATATTATATATATATATATGTAAATAAATATATAATTAAATAATTTACATAGGCGCGCCTCGCTTAAAAAAGGCGCACTCCTCGCCTTAGTCCCCATAGGATTTTGCACCTCGGTGCGCCTTTCGCCTTTGACAACTATGCCGTCCATGATGGGAGGAAGAATACCTACACCGTCCTTAAGGAGAGGCGATAATTCACTTGTTACCTATGAAGGAGAAGGTGACCACAAGACCTCCTCCTACTACGTTACTTGCTTTTAAAGGATTTCTCAAGGAAAGTCATGAAATCGGGTATGTTCTAGTCTTGGTTCCTATGGCGGATATGGGTGTGTCGGATGTTCCCGAAGCCGTCTCTAGGCTTTTGAAGGAGTATGTTGATGTGTTCTCTCTTGCATTACCTTCCGAATTGCCTCCTTTGCGAGATATCCAACATTGTATTGACTTGGTGCCCGGGGCACTCCTTCCTAACAAGCCCGCCTATAGAATGTCTCCAAGGATGAGGGAAGAGATCCAAAGGCAAGTAAAGGAACTTTTAGACAAAGGCTACATAAGGGCAAGCCTTAGCCCTTGTGCGGTGCCGACTCTTTTTAACTCCAAAGAAGGATGGTTCATGGAGGATGTGTGTGGATAGTAGAGCTATCAACAAGATCACTTTCAAGTACCGATTTCCTATTCCAAGGTTGGACGATATGTTGAATTGTTTAGCCAGTTCCAAGGTCTTCTCCAAGATTGATCTTCGAAGTGGTTACCATCACATTCGAGTCTGCCCCGGGGATGAATGGAAGATGGCTTTCAAGACTTCTCATCGCCTCTTTGAATGGTTTGTGATACCCTTTGGGCTTACCTATGCGGGTAATGACTCAAATGCTTCAACCTCTTTTGGGCATATGTGTAGTTGTGTACGTTAATGACATTTTGGTGTATAGTTGGTACTTTGACGATCACTTATCACACCTTTAACAAGTATTTGACATTTTAAGAAGAGATAAGTTCTATGGAAACTTGAAGAAGTGTAGCTTTGCCGTTGACAATGTGATATTCTTGGGCTATATTGTACCTTCTAAGGGAGTACACATGGATGAAGACAAGGTAAAAGCAATTGTGGAATGGCCAACTCCTACTAGTGTGCACGAAGTGAGGAGTTTTCATGGGCTACCTACTTTCTACCGGAGGTTCATTCGCAACTTTAGTAGCATCGCAGCTCCTCTTACCGATTGCCTCAAGCAAAAGGAGTTTACATGGACGCAAGAAGCCACCGAGAGTTTCAAGTTGTTGAAGTCAAAGCTTACCGAAGCTCCTATCTTGGCCTTACCCGACTTTGACAAGACATTTGAACTTGATTGTGATGCTTCGAGAGTGGGCATTGGTGGAGTTCTAAGCCAAAGAGGCCAACCTATTTCTTTCTTTAGCAAGAAGTTAAATGGTGCTAAGCTCAAATACTCTACTTATGACTTGGAATTCTATGACATTGTCCAAGCCATCAAGCATTGGAGATACTACCTTGCATACAAGGAATTTGTTCTCAACATTGATCATGAAGCCCTTAAGTACATCAATAGACAAGAACGCCTCAACAAACGGCATGCTAAGTGGGTAGCCTACCTACAACAATTCACATTCTCTTTGAGGCACAAGTCGGGAATTCTCAACAAAGTGGCCGATGGCTCAAGTAGAAAAGTGGCTCTTTTGGTGGAAATGAAGAGTAAGGTCGTTGGGTTTGAAGAATTTCGAACCTTCTATGCCGAAGATCCTTATTTTAGCAAGATATTTGATGCTTTGCAAAGAGGTGATAGAGTTACATATCCATGCTATATGTTGAAAGATGGATTCCTCTTTAAGGGACTCAAGTTGTGCGTACCTAAATGCCCTTTGGGGGAGCAATTGTTCGCTGAAAGTCACAAGTTGGGTCATTTTGGCAAGGATAAGACTCTAGGGTTGCTTCAAGATGAATACTATTGGCCGAGCATGACTGAAGATGTGGGGAGCTATGTGCAAAGGTGCCAAACATGCCAACGAAGTAAGGGGACAACAACTAATGTGGGGTTGTATTTGCCTCTACCTGTACCGGAAAGCCCTTGAAATGCATAAGTATGGACATTGTCTTGGGCCTCCCTCCCACGCAAAGGCGGAGTGATTCTATCATGGTGGCGGTGGATCGGTTCTAAAAAATAGCTCATTTCATACCTTGTAAGAAGACTATGGATGCATCTAACATTGCCAATCTCTATTTCAAGGAGGTCTACAAGTTGCATGGCGTTCCTACTTCTATTGTCTCCGATAGAGATGCTAAGTTTCTTGCTCACTTTTGGCCGACTTTGTGGAAGAAGATTGACACCAACTTGCACTTTAGTACCTCTTTCCATCCTCAAACCGATGGTCAAACGGAAATGGTTAATCGGAGTCTTGGGAACTTGTTGAGGTGTTTGGTTAGTGAGCATCCGAAAAGTTGGGATGGCATTCTTCCTTTGGCGGAGTTCGCTTACAATTCTTCATTAAACCGCACTATTCACACTTGCCAATTTGAAGTGGTTTATGGGTTGAAACCTTCTAGCATGGTTGATCTTGTCCCTTTGCCAACGTCTAAGAAGGAGCACCCCAAGGTGGACAAAATGGCTACCTTTATGAAAAATGTTCACGCTCAAGTCAAGTCCCAAATTGAGAAGTCTAATGTGAAGTACAAGGCGGCCGTTGATGCACACAAAAGGGAGGTTCTATTCAAGGAAGGGGATCTTGTATGGGTTATCTTGAGCAAGGAAAGGTATCCTCATGGCGCTTACATGAAGTTGAATGATCAGAAAGTGGGTCCTTGTGAAGTCTTGCGCAAGTCAATGATAATGCTTACCAAGTCCAACTACCCTTGCACATGAACATCTCCAACACTTTCAACGTGCAACACTTGGTGCCCTATTTGCCGGAGGACACTATCGTAACTTGAGGACAAGTTTCTTTTTAGTAGGGGAGTCATGATGTAGTAGTTTATGGGTGTTTCATTTTGCTAGCTTTTATCATTTTAAACATAGTTATCAAGAGTATATCTCTTTGTATCCCATTTTGGGAGTTTCTCTCACTAGAAATCTCTATGGAATATTCCGGTTACATCATTTTCATAGATAGATTGAAACATAATACGAAGGGGAGAAATAGAATGTAAACAGGGGACAAATGCAAACTGATAGACTTGAACCCAAGACCTCTCACAACCAGATACCATGTTAAGTTACCAGTAGTCCCAAAAGCTTAAGCTCGTAGGAAATAGTCCAACAATGTATATCATGCTATCTAACAAAAACATTTGGAGTGGGTAAAGTATGATTACCCTACTACTAGGCATAACACGTGCCTATAGCGTTCACCACGAGAGGGTGCAGAGCTCGGCACCACATAAGGCATCCGTGAGCCCTGTGCCGAGCTGTACTGACCACGGATGAGGTCAGAAGTAATTAAATAAATTATTAAATCAAGATGCACTAGCTCGGCGTAAGGCATAAAGGGATGCCCTTGATATGGCCGAGCTAGGAAGGCTACATGTACAGCCTAAACAGCATTCTGGAATACATAATTCAGCTCGGCATAATAAGCTGAACTATGTACGAGTTACTCCGAGCTATGTGGAAGCACGGCACCGCCACGAGTAGGGCGGTGAGACATTCCAGAATATTCTACCACAACTCCTTATGAGATAAGGAGCAATCCCGCAAAGAAAGGGATTGATATAGAAATCCTAACGTGATTCGGAATATACCTCATATAGGGATGTCCTATTAGGAAAAGGATTCCTAAACCTAGTAGGAAACAAGGGGCACGAGATGCCTAAATTGATGAACGTCTACACCTATAAATACAAGGCAACCACCATGACAAAAGGTACGCTGTGAAACCTATTTTCATACGCATTGTGGTTTAAGCTTTCAAGTACGTGATACTAACTTAGGCATCGGAGGGCCTTTGCCAACGAGAGGCAAAGGTGCTCTAATCCTTTCTCTGTCTTGCAGATTTAGGACTGACTCAAGGAAGCACGTGATCCAGGGTTACGTGGATTTATCCCCGTACAACATTGACACGAACACACGATGATACAATCCAATTGAGATCCTAGAGAGATATATGACCAAGATCGTAATGATGTTATATGATGAGATCATAAAAAACACAACCACTTGGAAAGAATGTGAGGGAGCACTTTGAGGACTTGGTAATCTAATTGACAAACATAAGACTAAAGGAAAAACAAGCAACATTTAAAACAATGTCTAACAAAAAGGACAAATGTAGTGTAACAGATCCCAAACCAGGAATATAATAGTTGAACTATTAGCTAAGTTAACATGTGAAGGTTTCCCTAAAGAGTGAAAAACAGATAAGATAGTAGAGACAACAACCATATGATCAGAAGCTCCTCAATCAATGACCCACAGAGTATTACTAGAAAGACAAGTACGAGAAAAACCATTTTGAGAGTGAATGTAACATTATAGGAAGATGACATGAGAACTTTGTGTAGAAATGAGGCAATGGTACCGATCAATGGTAACCACATGCAGAGCGAAGCTAGATGAACCAGTCAAAACTAGCCAATCATCCTCAGATACAGTAGCCTGATGTTCAGAAGGATGGCCATACAGATCCTCACCAATATGCAATAGTCTAATTATCGTCATTGCAATGAGTGCAGTGTTGGGGAAAATGACCCCGACCACGGCAAGCAACCCCTTGCATGCGACCACCACGACCAACATCATGAACCAAACCACAACCTCCGCCCAAGTCACGCTCGGAACTACCACGACCAACTATCCCCAACTCCCGACCACTGCGAAAAAAACCACTAATCTGAGGCCCCATACTATTCCGCAATTGAATACGAATCTGTGCATCCTCAACCATCCAATCTACTCCCTCCGTCCCATAAAGTTTGGGCCCTACGAAATTACGTGCAATTTTCAAGCTAAAAAATAACGTGCTTACGAAAATAATTTTTTAGTCAATATGGATCTTGTTTGATAGATCTGATCGAGAACTTTTATATGGTGCAAAAAAAATAAAAAAATTATTTTGGTAAATACATTATTTTTTAGTTTGAACATTGCACGTAGTTTCGTAAGGACCAAACTTTATGGGACGAAGGGAGTATATAATTGGAATCAGATTCCTTAGGAGAATCTTCAGATAAATATATCGTTTCTTACCCACAAAGTCACCTCAATGGGCAAGTAATCGGTCAAAGGTATCCCCCAAGTCGGAATTCCGCCAAACACCAAGAAGTTGACCAAGCAAGGTCACACTAAGAACACCAACGGAACACTTTCTTACCCCCATTGACCAGCTAGTGTGCAATGACGAGCTTTAGCTCATGGAGCATAATTCTTTCATTCAGGCAGATCAAAGTACTTGACATATATCAGAAGACCAAGAATCAGAAAAACCAGCAAGAATAAGAGGCGCTGAACTTGAAGCCATCTAAAATAAATTAATATGCTGCAGGACATAGGAACTCAAAGCCAGTCAGGAGACAAGTACCAATAGATAAATTGCTAACAACTGAGTACCACCAATACATGTATCAAAAAGCGTAACAACGAACAATAACCGAAAACCAACAGTCAGTCACGATCCAAGCAAAACACAACCACCAACATGATAATATACATAAAATGATCCAACACCATCAATACGAAAAACCCTTTAAAAAACCCAAGATCGCCTAGGTTTACAAATTTGCTATGTTTGATCCCTTTAACTAATCAACCCACCAACCGACAAATAAATCAATCAAACAACAAAAAGCAAAAATCGAATAACACAATTGATTTACGTGGATAACCCCTAAAAGGGTAAAAAACCACGGGAATAAATCATGCACTAGAAACGTCGTATGATTACAAGTATTCTTTCTATTGACTATGAATTCTCACCATGAGTCCTAAGAACTACTTGCCCAATCCACAATCATCATACTCTTGCATAATCACCAAATCTTGAAACCTTAAGCCTTCCAGAAATACCTTTCGAACTCCATGAAAGGATTTGTTTCAACAATTTGAATGTGAATGAATGATAAGCTCCTCTTGAAGGTGATTTGTGTAAGATTAAAGAACCATAGGTCTTAGAGATTTTTCAAGATACATCAAACTTTTACCTCTTGGATGTATGAAGAGGAAAACTAGAGCTCAAGAAGTGAAGGTTGCACTCGTACCCAGTTTGACGTAACTGTTGTGGATTTATAACCCTACTAAAAACACACACCGGTTGCTCAAGCAATAAAAAGTTGCCCGAGCAACTTGTGATAAAAAAGCTTTGCTTGACGGGTTACTTGAGCAAGTCCTGCAAAATCTGAAACGATTTCAATTGCTGCTTGTGGACGGTCGACCTCCACGCGGTTCGGAGACGGTTTTTCGAGGCGGTTCGAAAAACAAAAGATTTTAGAGTCGCCACCCGGGTTTTGGGAAAAGCAGTTTGGGACCCGAGAAACCAATTTGAAAATGATGATTTGAGCGAATGACTTATAAAACCAATTGAAAACCAGAGATTCGTTTTGGATCCGGGAGCCAGGTTACGAACAGGGAAGGGTTTTAATGCACCCTGTTCGCCCGATTAAAAATCGGTCTTTACTAAACATTTGTGGGATTTTATTAGAAAACAATTTTATTGCTGAACATTAACAGATAAACATTTAAATTAAACAAGACAGATGATAATAATGAGAAAAACAGATGACTGATATTGTAATTAACAGAAATCAAACGAAAATCCAAACTTCAAACTGTTCCTGCAGGGGGAGGTTCAAATTTCACATTTTTACCAGAAACATATGCCGTGCGGCACATTAGATGTACCGTGCGGCACAAACAGTGAGCCGTGCGGCACTGTTTTTCAAATTAACGGTCAAATTTTCAAATGAGTACCGTACAGTACTCACGGTGTACCGTGCGGTACAGTATGAGTACCGTGCGGCACACTTGGCTGCAAAACAGTTTGAAACTTTGGCTTTTCGAAATGATCGATCAGAGGCACATACAAGGTATGAAATGCATTCAAAATGAACTACTTTAAAGGGAGAAAGCAATGTATTGAGTATGGGATGTCCCTCCTCGTTGAATCGCTCCGTACGAGGCGATGTTTTCACCGTACGACGCGACCGGGAGGTGTGAAATGAAACTGAACTTGCTGTAATTTGGGCATACCAAGCATGAAAATGATACAAGGAATCATTCCACCCTTGGTACCCTTCCCCTCAGGGTACCAAATTCAAGGAATTTGGCGAAACGGGTTTATACCTTCGGTTTCGAACTCTCGGATTAAACTTGTTTCCTGAACTTCTGAATGTTGCTTGACACTTCTCTGGACCTCACTTTCACTCTAGTATAGTGGTTAGAGGGATTGAAGGCTTGAGCTTTGGCAAACTTGGAACGGCTATCTTACGGCTTTAGAACCGAAAAACAGGGGATTGGATTTCAAAACTGGGTTTTGTTTTGGAAGAGATTGGTGTTGTTTTCTGAATATTAGAGATGATAGCTAAGAGGTTTGGCCATGGAAATGGCACTCAAGAGTGAAGCTTCATAACCATCTTTACACAGAAATTTTTCGGCCTTTTTCCCGTTGGATTTGATCGATTTATATAGAGGGTGAGGGAGCCGAATGTAGTTCCCAACCCCTTCTTGATTCTTGCTCATGGAGACAATGGCATGGGGAGTAGCATATCCCTTTCGGCCATGATCTTTCGGCCACGACCAGCAGGGCGGGGGAACCAATCTCGTCCGTGTTTTCTGCTGCTGGGAATTCGCGAAAACTGGGAACCCGTAAACAGTACCGTACGGTACACAAACTGTGCCGTGCGGTACAACTTGTGTACCGTGCGGCACACCTGGCCGTCAAATTTCCAAAACTCTGCTGTACGTGACACTGGCTGTCCCGTGCGTTGAGATATGAGTACCGTGCGGTACTGTTGACTGAGTTGACTTGGAGAATTTCAATCCGAGAGTTCTTCCGGGTATTTCCGTTCATCATTGGGGATTAAAATGTACGTGAACACTCATTTTGGGGTGTCTACAGTTGCCCCTCTTTGACGAGACTTACAATCATTGTGTCGACCGAAGTCGCGTCAAAGATAGAAGACACCCCTCGATGTGGACGTCCTCGTACGAAAACGAACAAGTAATACATGATGCATGTGGTCGCGCTCGTAAGAGCTGCCTACGTACCCCTTTGTAGGGATCAGACCGGCGTAGTTCATCAGGGCCGAATGCATAAGGGTTTCTAGAAAACATACCTTTGATTGGGTAGTGGAGTTTGTCACTCTGCTTTTCAACGAGGGAAAAACGAATGATGTGCTATTGGTGCTGAAAACCGTTTTGTTAATGCCGGAGAGGACTTACGAAACCTTTTGTTGCTGACACAATAAACCATTTGATGCTGAGGATAACTGTTGTTAATGCCGGAGAGGACTTACGAGACCATTCGATGTTGATAAAACTGTCGTTAATGCCGGAGAGGACTTACGAAACCGCCGGATGTTGATAAAACTGTCGTTAATGCCGGAGAGGACTCACGAAACCACCGGATGCTGATGTTGATAAAACTGTCGTTTTTGCCTGGCGTGGACTTACGAAACCAACGGATGCTGATAAAACTGTCGTTAATGCCGGAGAGGACTTACGAGACCATTCGATGTTGATAAAACTGTCGTTAATGCCGGAGAGGACTTACGAAACCGCCGGATGTTGATAAAACTGTCGTTAATGCCGGAGAGGACTTACGAAACCACCGGATGCTGATGTTGATAAAACTATCGTTTTTGCCTGGCGTGGACTTACGAAACCAACGGATGCTGATAAAACTGTCGTTAATGCCGGAGAGGACTTACGAAATCACCGGATGCTGATAAAACTGTCGTTAATGCCGGAGAGGACTTACGAAACCACCTTACGCTGATAAAACTATCGTTAATGCCGGAGAGGACTTACGAGACCATTCGATGTTGATAAAAATTGTTGTTGTAAATGCCGTTGAGGACTTACGAAACCGTTCTGATGGAAACCATCGGACGCTTGAAATTGTTGTTGTAAATGCCTTTGAGGACTTACGAAACCATTTTGATGTTTGAGGATATAACCGCTTGTTAACGCCGGGGAGGACTTACGAAACCCGTCTGAGTGCTGATTAAAATCGTCGTTATAGATACTTTTGAGGACTTACTAAACCAACTGTTGCTGTTTATGCCATCGAGGACTTACATAACCAAATGGTGCTTGTATACTGTCGATGGAACTGATAAGTGCGCATGCGAAGTTAACGAGGATTAGCCTGAGTGAGATTGCTGGCAACCTTGGCTTAGAAACCTTTGAGGAGGTTGAATCTGGTGCAAAAACTATTTAGGAACATAGGTGTGTACCGTGCGGCATCAAAACTGTGCCGTGCGGCAGAAATAAAGTACCGTGCGGTAGAATTGGAAAATGGGTGTGCCGTGCGGTACTCAAGGTGTACCGCACGGTAGAGTAGGTGTGCCGTACGGCACAAGTGGCTATAAAAACCGCCCGAAACCGTTTTGTTTTCTCCCACTCTTTCAAACACATTCAAACGTTTTAGTCAGTTATTTCGAGAGCGGTAGTTCGAAAACCCTCTTGCCTCTCCCATTCTTCTTCCTCTCCTTCAAATCTTCTTCAATCTCTTGGTTCATCAACATCCCAAATCAAGTTTCTCCCGAAATCAAAATTTCTTGTCCGAGAAACACCATTCATGGCCGATTCTGGTGATACACCGGTCGATCCTATTATGTCCACCATTGATTCGACGTCGGCGGTGTGTGGGGGCGGTGGTGCCACGTCCGGCGAGCCCGGTGGTGATCCATCCACGGATATTCCGGCCGACGTTGATCCGATTCAAGGGGCTTCCGACTCGGCATCAATTAGTGGCGAGACGGCGTTACCTACGCCGGTATCGGCTCCGACGAGGCTCGGTGGGGCTCCCATGGGTGAAGTTTCAACTCCGGCGGTGGTTCGGGAGACCACGGGCGTTGGCATTGGCGCGGCTGGGGGCAGTGGTGACATTGGTGACCATTTGGGTACCGCACGGCACACTGACAGTGCCGTGCCTGGTGTTGTGGGTGCTGCGGTGGCGGATAGGGGTACCGTACGGCATGCTGAGAGTGTCGTCGGCGGTGATCAGAGTACCGTGGCTGCAGATAGAGGTCCAGAGGCTATGGAAATTGATCCTTTAGGTACGGGTGTCTTTCCTTCGGATATTGCTATGAGTTTTAGTGGCATTGACGTTGTTGTGGAGAGAGCCCACACTCAGGAGAGTGGGTCTCAGGCTGAGGGTATCCCGAGGGATGTTTTGGTTGAGGATGTTGCTGGGGGGAGTAGTACTGAGAGCGAGGAGGTGCCATTGGTGAGGCGCATAGCTCCAGGTCCGGCTATTGCGATTGGTACTGCCAGAGTGCCAGAGGAGAGTGCTGAGATAGAGACAGAGCCTTCAGAGCCTCCGTTGTTTACACCTGCCGTTGGTTCTTCTCGTGGGTCTGGTCTGACTTTGGCAGACACTCTGGAGGGAGCGAGAGACGAGGATATAGCAGCGACCTTACAGGAGTTTCCCAGGTTTGAGAATGTCCTGGTTCAGGAGGGGATGGCATCCATTGTCAGGGATGCTGAGCAGGAGGAGAGACAGAGAGAGGCCGAGGTGGCTGCAGGGGAGGAGCGTTTGACCATAGTCCGAGAGGTCGAGCTGTCTTTGGACCACAGAGCTCCGTTTACACCGGCTACCTATGTGCCACGGGTGCACTTCTTCGTTCCCCAGGGGTGCGATACATATACACCTTTGTTGCCTACGTACCTAGATACGAGTGTGATTCGAGACCGTTCGACCCACATTGCTTATAGGAATCCTTTGGTACGTATCCTCTGCTTATTCTTGTGATTGTTTGCTTGTACATTCCTGTTGATAATACTGACTGAAATTTTTGCCATGCCTTTGTTTAACAGACTCAGAGGTCCTTGGGTGGTT
Source organism: Vaccinium darrowii (assembly GCA_020921065.1). Lineage (NCBI taxonomy): Eukaryota > Viridiplantae > Streptophyta > Magnoliopsida > Ericales > Ericaceae > Vaccinium > Vaccinium darrowii. Next base: position 9,797,987 of record CM037158.1, on the reverse strand, counting down.
ATGGAGGTTCTGCGCATTCTTTGGAGTATTACCGCGCGTTGCCGTCACGAGTGAGGGCTTTGGTTGATGCCTCTGGGTTCACCACTTTTATCCGGCTTCTGACAGTGACTAGGACGGATCGTAAGCTGATACGAGCCCTGGTGGAGAGGTGGTGGGATACTACCAACACCTTCCACTTCAGATTCGGGGAGATGACGATTACTCCCCTTGACTTTGCTGCGATCACCGGTCTGAGAGTTGGAGGTGAGCCCATCCCGTTTGACTCAGAGCTGTACTTGGACCATGCTGCCATTGAGCACTACCTGGGGAGGAGACTTGGAGGTATTGATCCGGGGGTGAGGTATACTGTTCTGGTGGGTTTCTGGGACCACGAGCCAGGGTCAGAGGAGGAGGCTAGGCAGATGGCGAGAGCCTACTTGTTGTACCTTTTTGGCGCCTCCCTGTTTCCGAACAGGCAGGGCATGGTGCACTTGGGTTGGTTGCCTGCACTGGAGGATCTGGAGACTGCTGGGAGGTTTGACTGGGGCGGCGCCGGCCTGTGTACTGTGTACTGCTTCCTTGGTTGCGTGTGCCGTGGTGTGGGCACGAGCCTTGGTGGCTACTGGAGGGTGCTAGAGGTAAAATTTTGCTTGTATTCCTCTTTCAATGATCATGATAATGCTTTCATCCATGTTTCATGACTTGGCGACTTTCTGAACATGCAGGTGTGGGCTTATGAGGTGCTGGGTGTATTTGCCCCGGCCAATTCGCATAGCAATGAGGATGTGCTCCCACGTGCCGAGAAGTGGGGGTCAGAGTACACAGGAGGTGGTGACCATAAGGGAGATTTGAGGACTTTTCGGCTCTTTCTGGACACTACTACAGGAGATAGGGTAAGCCTCTTCTATGATTTCAAATATTCATGCTTTATTGTCTTCCTTTATCCTTGAAACTGACAAACCCTTCTTTCTTGTAGGTGAGATGGAATGTTTGGCATAGGATGCGCAGGGATTACTTGGTTAGGAGCAGGGAGCTGACACGGAGTCGAGTGCTGCTGGAGTGCCCTTACGGTTGGCGATGGTACTTGGGTGACAGGGTTTCCCGTCAGTCCCTCGGGATTGACCATTTCAGAGTGCCTTCGCCGTTGCCTCCACTTGTTCAGAGGACTGAGGAGTACACCCGAGCTGAGATAGAGAGATATACGGTGCCGACAGAGGTGGTCTTCGGTCTTTCGATAGATTATGAGGGTTACTTGAGCACACACTTGGCATATGACCTGGACATGGAGAACCGTTTGAGGGCCGGTGTTGCTTTACCTGAGTTGAGGAGAGAGATTGAGGTGGTGACCGCTGACGGAGCACTTGGAGTGGTGACGGTGCCTCATATCACTCCTATAGTTACTCTTGCCACGACAGAGGTGACTTTTGATTATTATGCTTGCTTCTATTACTTGTTTATACCAGTATCTCATGTATTGCTGACGCCCCTTTTGAATTTCAGATTCCTGTTGAGTGGGCGGCGGCGTCGTACCAGCTGGCGCAGGACTTGCAGGCCATGGTCCGTCAGTTTGTGATGGGCATGGCCCCAGAGGTGCGCCCGCGGGCTGAGCCAGGAGTTGTACTTGGTCGTGGCCGGAGAGCTACTAGAGGGAGGGCACCGGCCCGTGGTGTGGGAGAGGCTAGCAGAGGTAGAGAGACCGGCCGAGGTACTCGCAGGAGGAGGGAGAGTACTAGCAGTGAGAGAGGAGCTAGCCGAGGGGCCACCCCTAGTGCCGGGGCTGCTGAGGTATACCTTGGACTTGCCTTTCCTTTCTGTTTGATCATGCATGCCTTTCATTGTATTCTGACAAACTTTGTTGCTTGCGCAGGGAGCGTCAGGCTCTGGGAGTGCTAGGCGTTCCACGCCTCGAGTTACTTCAGTGACTCCACCTTCAGGCCGAGTCCTTCGTTCTTCTGAGAGACGGAGAGAGAGTGTACAGCAGAGGGAGGAGCCTGCGGAGAGCAGTAGTACTGATGACGATCCTGCTACGCCAGAGGAGTATAGACCTCGGGGGTCCGTGCCTCCGAAGCGCCCTCGTACCTGAGACAGTAGTTAGTGATAGCATTTTTCTAGGTGGGGCCTGCGTGCCTCGTTTTGATTTAGGCATTTGTTTAGCCTTCTGTATAGATGGCCTGCGAGCCGTAGTAGTTGATGACACATTGGGCCTGTTTGCCTCTGGATATGGTTTCACTTATCATGTGGATATTTTGATCTTGGTTTTATAAAAATTTGCATTTTAGTCATGCTGTCATTCACATTGGCCATGAATTTGGAAAATCGCAGTTTTGCACGTGAGTACTTAACTTAAAGCAACTGAATTCGAGACCAACAAGCTTGTATATGGAAAGTTTGATTTGCATTTATGGTTGTGACTCATAGGACTCAATGAAACGGAACTAAACTTTTGAACTTATATGTGCCATGTGTGGACTAACGTCAAGAAGATGACGCTTGTTGCGCACATATGTTGGCAGTGCTGTTGACAAATGAACGGAATGACTCATGGACATGACGTATTACACATGAATTGACCATGCTCGTGGGGTGGTGTTATCATGAAGTATAGCTCGTCGATACTTCTATTCCTTGGTATTCAAGTCTTCGAGACTTTTGATCATTAATTTCTGGTTGAGGTTGCCAACCGACCCCTCCAATAGGTCGTAGGCGCGCGCCATGGCTTGCATGCATAAGCTTTGTGCCAAAGAAGAGCACGGAGTGAGTCCCGGAGGCTCAAAACTGAATTTTGCTTGGAATCTGGCCAGTTGTGCCGTGCGGTACTGAAACTGTGCCGTGCGGCACTATTAGTGTGCCGCACGGTACAGGCCTGATAATGCCAAAAAATCTGCCACTTGCAGCGGATTTCTGGTCCTCCCTTTCGGCGTTTCATCATTTCAACGCACGTCCTAGGGACTTGAAGAGCCATTGTGGGGCATGTTTTGAGGGAACTTATCATTTTTAACATGATTCCTTGCGGTCTTCGAGTTGACGCGTCTTTCGAGGTGACCTTTGGAACTTGAAATTTCGTATTGTTCCTCATGCATGGTGGCTATAAAAAGCTGTTCATTTCCCCCCTTATTTGCACTCCAAATTCATAAACTCTTTCCTTGTTAACCCCGCCCCTTTTCTTGCACAATGGTGGTGAGCTTCTCAGCCTTGATGCGCCCCTGGCTCGATGATCTCGATGGCTTGGATTGGCTGCACTTTCGGGGTCATAGGCTGACTTCCCTTCGTTATATTCGAGACGTGTCCATACGTCCAGAGTTGTTGCGAGCTGCAACACAATTCTGGGACCCTGAGGTGCATGTCTTCCGCTTTGGTCTCCACGAGTTATGCCCCACTGTGGAAGAATTCTTCGCATACCTTGGAGGTTTTGATTTGGCGGAGCCCATCGTTCCACTCCACGGAGTTGGTTTTGCCCCAGTGTTGTCTTCCAAGCTAGGGATAAGTAACAATGCTGCTAAGTCTCTAATTCGTGGAGGCTTTCTGAATATCCCACGCTTGATTGAAGGATTCCGCTCTGACAACTTTGCTCTGTGCTTGTGTTTACTGGCTGCATTCTTGTTCGTGCAATCTGATGGTCAAGCAAGCTCTTTCCTGGTTGGTGTGGTTTTGCAAATTGAGGAGCGTAAGGATGTAGCTCCGATGGTTCTGGCTGAAACTTTGATGGGTCTGGATGGGGTTCATGCCGGTAGGACCGACGTCTTCGAGGGTAGTCCGCTGCTCCTACAGGTAGGCTTCTCACTCAGCTCTCCTTTTTCCGGCTTTTCACTCGTTCTCATTTTATCTCAGCGCTCAGTTCAAAGCTGTCTAAGGTTTCTTACTTGTTTTTCTCTCTTTCACGCAGCTGTGGTTATGCGACAAGGCTAATCTGCTGGAGCCTGTGCCAAGAAACCGGGTTCATGAAACTCAAGGGTTCGTTATCAGGAATTTCAGGGAGGTTTTTAATGATGTGGGAGGTTGGACTCGAGTTCTTTCCCAGCTCACAGAAGAAGTGATCTCTTGGCGTTTGACTTGGGTTGACCTTCCTGATATGGCTATTAGCAACATGGGGCGCCAGCGAGTGATTCTGGCAGGTTTGACCCGATGGACCTTCTATGTTCCAAACCGCATTCTCCGTCAACTTGGAGTTCGTCAAGTACCACCACCTGCGGGTCCTGAGGATTTCGTCCTACCGAATTTCAATGTTGCTACCTTCAGGGCTTACCAGAGCAATTGGAGGGAGCGTACGACCATTCCAAGAGACTTATATCCCAGTGTTCTTCTTCCGACACGCTATAAGAGATGGTTGACAAGGGATATTGAAGCAAGAGACAATGGAAACTAAGACAGACTTTAGACTCGATCTTAATGTGCCTGAAATAAGTTGTGCACCCAGTGCTTATGGATGTTTTTATTTCTTTTGTTTGAAATTTTCATGCTCAGCCATGTAATCGAAGAAGCTTTGTTTGAATAAAACTTTGAGTTTTGAGAATTTTCCACTCTTGATTCTTACTGGTTCTGTTTGCGAAATGCGTATGGGGACTTGGAATCAACTCGAAAGATTGTGACCGAACCTCAGGATGAGGTTGCCTACGTATCCCTTGTAGAAAGGAATCAGGTCATGACGTAGTTCAGGACTACAATTGTTTGGTTAGGGTTCGCTCGGGTATTTACACTTTCCTTTTGCGCTCTGAATTTTGCCTAGCACCGCCTTTTTCAAGTTTTCGGTCTAGCGAGCCTTTGATTGTTTTTGGCCTTATCTTTTGCCCAGGCCGCCCCTTCGGGTTTTCGACCCAGCAGGCTTTTGCTCTAATTTTTGCCTGGAACTGCCCGCCCTTGCGGTTTTCAGTCCAGCGAGCTTCTCTCAGGGGTAATATCTCTTGAGTTGATCCAAGTTGACCAGAGTAGAAAACTCGTTGCCGTCAAGATCGATGAGTTGTGTTGCACCTCCGGACAAGATCTTCTTGATAATGTAGGGCCCGGCCCATTTTGGTCGAAATTTTTCGCGCGGATCGAATACTGGAGCCCGAATTTCCTTCAAAACCATGTCGCCTTCCTGTAAATCTCTGGACTTCACCTTCTTGTTAAAAGCACGGGCTATTCGGCGCTGATATCCCTGAACATGATATAAAGCTTTAAGTCTCCTTTCATCGAACAACATGAGCTCTTCAAACCTTGCGTTTTGCCATTCTGCTTCATCAATTCTTGACTCTGCCATGATCCTTAAAGACGGGATTTCGAGTTCGATGGGAAGAACAGCCTCCATTCCGTAAACCAAAGAGTAGGGTGTTGCTCCTGTCGGAGTTCGAATGGACGTCCGGTATCCCCATAATGCTAAAGGCAGCTTTTCGTGCCAATCTCGTGCAGACTCGATGGTTCTTCCTAGTATAGACTTGATGGTCTTGTTGGCCGCTTCCACAGCTCCATTGGTTTGCGGTCGATAAACAGTTGACTTATGAACCTGAATCCCGAATTCTTCAAGAGTCTCTGCCGCTCTCCCCTTGAAATGAACCCCGTTATCTGATACGAAAGCCTGAGGGACCCCGTATCTGTAGATGACATTCTGCTTGATGAAATGAGCAACCTGGACCGCTGTGAGGGTCGTGTAGGAAGCAGCTTCAACCCATTTGGTGAAGTAATCAATTGCAACTAGGATGAACTTGTTTCCATTTGACGCTGCTGGCGTGATTCTGCCGATAATGTCTATGCCCCAGACGGAGAAGGGCCAAGGTGAGGTCATGGAATGCAATTCTGATGGTGGAACATGCATAAGATTGGCGTGAATCTGACATTTGTGACATCGCCTCACATATTCGATACATTGAGTCTCCATGGTTGACCAATAGTAACCTTGTCTTAAGACTTTCTTGGCAAGCATCATGCCATTCATATGAGGGCCGCAAACTCCTTTATGGATTTCTTCCATAATTCGGCTGGCTTCTCCTCCGTGTACACACAGTTTGTGTGTCCCACAATAGGATCTCCGATATAGCTGTCCTCCACAAATGACGTATTGAGACGCCAACCTCCGAAGAGCTATTTGGTCCTTCTTGTCTGCTTCTGCCGGATATTCGCCTCTTTCGATGAAGTTCCAAATGTCGTGAAACCACGGCAAGCCATCGTTCGGCTCGTCAATGGCCATGACGTACTCATAAACAGGCTTGTTTCTTTGTTCAATTATAACTGGCCGGAGTTTGACTCCGTTTGGTATCTCAACCATGGAGGCTAGCGTTGCAAGGGCATCGGCGAACCGATTCTTCAACCTTGGCACATGCGTGAAGGTGACCATCTGAAACCGCGGGATCAAATCATCTAGGTCTTGATGATAGGGTTTCAACTTATCTTCTTTGACCTTCCATTCACCGTTTGCTTGCGACACCACCAAGTTCGAGTCTCCGACGACTTCTAGTCTTTTGACTCCAATTTCTAAGGCGGCTTCCATCCCTACAATGCAGGCTTCATATTCTGACTGGTTGTTGGTGACCTCAAAGTTTAATTTGAAAGCCAGAGGGATATGTGATCCTTCTGGGGAAATTAACAGTACTCCAATTCCAAATCCTTTCTGATTGGCTGCTCCATCAAAATACAACGTCCAGACATCGTTGGTGGTCGTCATCACATTCTCATCTGGGAATTCAAATTCCACATCTTCTGGACCTTCTACCGGGTAATTGGCAAGAAATTCGGCGACAGCCCTTCCTTTTACTGACTTTCTGGTAACATACTTGATGTCGAATTCTGCTAGCAAAAGCAACCATCGTGCTAACTTGCCTGTAAGCGCGGGCTTCTCAAACAGATATTTGAGAGGGTCCATTCGAGAAATCAGCACAACAGAGTAAGCCAACATATAGTGTCTCAACTTCTTGGAAGCCCAGACCAAAGCCCAACAAGTCTTTTCCAGGGGAGTATATCGTTCTTCGCATCCAACCATCTTCTTGCTAATGTAATATACGGCTTTCTCAGATCCGCCTTCACCTTCTTGTGCTAACATGCATCCCATAGCTGATGGAGTGACTGACAGATATAGAATTAAAAGTTGCCCCGGTACTGGTGGCATTAGTACTGGAGGATTCTGCAAGTATTTCTTGACTGCTTCAAAGGCTTTCTGGCACCTGTCGTCCCACTTGAATGTCACGCCTTTCTTGAGAAGGTGAAACATCGGCTCGCAAGTTGTGGTTAACTTGGCGATGAATCTGCTGATGAACTGAATCTTGCCGAGGAAACTTCGTACTTCTTTCTCCGTCTGTGGTGGTTCCATTTCAAGAATGGCCTTGATTTTGGATGGATCCACTTCAATTCCTCGGGTTGTGATCATGAAACCCAACATCTTTCCCGCTGTAACCCCGAATGTGCATTTCTCGGGATTGAGACGCAATCTGTACTTGCGAATTCTTTCAAAGAACTTTCTCAGGGCGTGCAGGTGTCCTTCTCTTTCCTTGGATTTGACGATCATGTCGTCCACATATACCTCGACTTCTTTGTGAATCATATCATGCAATAGAGTTGTAGCAGCCCTCTGGTAAGTAGATCCGGCATTCTTTAACCCAAATGGCATAACCTTGTAACAGTAGGTGCCCCACTCTGTGGTGAAAGTTGTCTTCTCTCGGTCCTCGGGGGCCATGAGAATCTGATTGTAGCCTGAAAAACCATCCATGAACGATAGCAATGCGTGCCCCGCAGTGTTGTCTACGAGTACATCTATATGTGGCAGCGGGAAGTCATCCTTGGGGCTGGCTTTGTTTAAATCTCTGAAGTCCACACAGACTCTGATCTTCCCGTTCTTTTTGGGAACAGGTACAATGTTGGCGACCCACTGAGGGTACTCCGTGACCATCAAGAACCCTGCGTCTAACTGCTTCTGAACTTCCTTCTTGATTTCCAATACCCAGTCTGGTCTCATCTTCCTTAACTTCTGCTTGACAGGTTTTGCACCTGGATACAGCGGGATTCGATGCTCCACAATTTCTGGATCAATTCCGGGCATGTCTGCGTGAGACCATGCAAAAACATCTTGAAATTCTTTCAGAAGATTCGAGTGAGCTTTAAACTCCTCTGGAGATAGCCCAGAACCAATTTGAACCATTCGCGGATCACTCTCTCCTCTTAGATTTATTGAAATTACTTCTTCTTTTAGAGGCTGAGCATGCCTTTCATTTTCTCGTTCGATTAGGGATCGGAGTTCTTTTGGAATTTCTTCCTCAAACTCAATCCCATCATCGTCCGGGTCAACACAATTTATTTCAGACACAGCAAGATAAGCAAAGTCAACTTCATTCATTGCAAAAGAGGTGGCCCCAGGGGCGTGATACATGAGAGTAGACTCAAATTCAAAAGAAAAATGATGACGCGGAGGACTGACAGACACATGCATTGACTCAGAAGTGGTCCCGAACTCAGTGCTAAACTCAGACTCAATGCTAGATTCTGACTTAGACTCAAATTCAGTGCCAATATAAACAATTTTAGGTAGAAAAGTGCAGTTTTTATAAATTCCGTTGGCATCCACAATGAGTGAGGTCACATCTCCAAGGGCTTCTTGGCTTAGCATCATCAGCTCCATGTCTCCAACAGGTTCCAAATTAATTGCCATGGCAGCAGACCCGTCCTTGACCGTACCTATCAGATTTTCATCCTCAAACAACGATATCAGATTCCCTGAGTCAAAAACTTCAATCCAGTCAGATTTGTATTGCTCGACCAATTCTTCTGGCTTCGCCGATTCATCATCACTGTCCCATGAGTCATTGGCGAAGATTTCAAACCCTGGCAGCTTGGTCTTCTTCTTCACATCCCAAAACAGTTCCGGCTCTCCTTGGCAGATAGCCTCTTTTCCTTTGATAAAACGAATGGGACCTTTCTTCGATTGAATGTGAGTTCGGGCTTTCCATCCGCTTCCTTTCTCATCTCCACTGGGTTGATACCCAAGGCCGAAGTGGTTACTGTTTACAGGGAACTCCGGGAATTCAGCTATCCCTTGATTGTTGCGGCCTAATCCCAGACCGGGCATGTAAGCCATCTTCCTCATCATTTCAATGGCCGTTGAGCTGATCGAGAAGTCCTCATCCATTTTGATAGTGAGAACTGTCCCAGCGGTGTCAAAAGAGAAACCTCCAAGGGTGACGTCTTCTTCTCCATGCATAATCTCGAGCAGAGGGGCGTTGTCAGAAACATGAGGACGAATCCCAGATTCCCCATAAATAGTTAGAGTTCCTGTGGCTAAACCAAGCTGAACTTTCTGATGCAGCGAAGATGGTACTGCCATGATGTCTGGGTGGTGAAGCCATGGTCTACCCAGCAGTAGGTTGAAAGACGAAGGAATGTCAAGCACGTGGAACTCGACTTTAGACTTGAAATCTTCGACAGACATTTCCAGTTGGACAACTCCAACTACATCCCTGCGCGTATTATCATAAGCACGCACTCCGAGGCTCGATGGTTGGAAATCCTTAGTCGTGAATCCCAGGCAGTAGGCTGTGCGTAGTGGACAAACATTTAAAGCAGATCCATTATCTAGGAGGATAACAGGGACCCACTTCCCTACACACTTCATGGTGATGTGTAATGGCTTGTTGTGGCCGGCTCCTTCCGGCGGCAGATCTTTCTCGGTGAATGTCACGACATGTTTTGCCTTGTTTGGCGCAAGCAAGGCCACTAGAGCTTCGGGGGGAATGTCGGGTGGCACCTCCATGTTTGACAGAGTTTTGATCAACTTCTGACGGTGTTCCCTGGATGAGGAAAGCAGCCCCCAGATGGATATAGACGCTGGAGTTCTTTCAAGTTGCTTCCGGATGGGGTTTTCCACTGGCATGGGATTCCTCTGTGGTGGTTGAATGATAACTTCTGGTGTTCGAATGACACCTTCTGGGTTACTTGGAATTGAGTCGTGTTGGACGGGATCGTCCCAAACAAATGCCCCAGCTTGAGCGTGGTTAGAGGTGTGGCCTCTTTGCAGGTTGGCAGGTTGATAGATTCGTCCGCTTCGCGTTATTCGGTTGACCGACGGTGGCTTTTCATCCCAAAAGTCTGAAAATTCATTGACCTTTCGCTTCCCAGCCTTGATGGATTCCAGCTTCTGCTGAGTATCAAAATACTCGGTCCAAAAACCTGCGACACTGCTCTCGGCTTTCTGTTTCTCGATTTTAATATCTCCCATCTTCTTTTCCAGATTCTCCACCGCTCGATCATGCCAAAATGAATGATCCAGCATGGTTTTGTTGACAGTCCACATTTCACCGTTATCAAACAGGACATCGATCACGTTTTCTTTATTCCACAATGAATCCGGGGGATCCTCCGTCAGAGCGGAAACATTTGACTGAGGATGAAACGTCACGGATGGCCGAGACAAAGATTCGTTGATAATGTAAGCTTGAGGAATCCATTCACGATCCCCAAAGATGGTTTCTATGGCAGAATGCCCTTCAATTCCAAGAAGCGGAGGTGGCAGCGAATTATCTGGAAGATTGCTGCTAGGGACCCAATGATAAACTTCTCCGAGTGTCCGATTCCATATGTCTCCGGGTTCTTCAAACAGAGTAGGGAGTGAAACTGCGTCAAGTGGATCAGCACAAATTGCCTCCCATCTTTCTCGCCAATCTTCTTGTTCATTGGGCTCCACGTATGCGAGAGTATGTACCATGCCGGCGATGCATACAACTTTGTCAATCCTACAGATGCTGGAATCTGTTGGTATAGAGACAACTGGTTTGTTATGAGAGTCGGGGATGATGAATCGGCTTGGGTCCCACTCCTGGCGGAATTCTTCCCAGTCTCGATCATTCATAGCCCATTCTTCACTTTCTGTGATATCCGCCCATCTTGGTTTTGACCCTGATTTGATGTTTGCGAGGGAGCAAACTTCCGAATCTTCTGATAAGGGGACAACTGGCTTAGGCTCGGTGGCCGGTATGATGTAAAGGTTCAGGTTTAATTTAGTGGAGCTTGGGTTATTTGGAGTGGAGCTGAAGGAGATTTGGTTGATTCGGGTATTGGGTTGGTGTTCCGGCATGGGATTAGAGACGGTGTTTGGCTTTTTATGGGGGGGTGGAATTGTTCCGTCTTCAATGAGATCCTGAATCTTGTGTTTAAGACGGATACAATTGTTGGTGTGATGGCCGGACATTTGGTGGTAGGAACAGAAGGCGTTCGGGTTATGGTTTGGAGGAAGCACTTTGGGCGGCTCGCGAGGCTCTAGCGGTTTGATGACGTTCTTCTCAAGGAGCCTTTGGTAAACTGTTGTCAAGGGAAAAGGGAATTGGTAGAAATTTCTTGCTTGCCGGGCTGGCTGGGCTGCTATCTGGTTAACAGGTTCAGTTTTGGTTGGTTTGGGGTTTGAGGAGCTGGCCTGGGTATGGTTATATTGGTTGGTTCCAAACAGGGTATTGCTGTTGCCGGAGTAAACTCGCCTGGGCTTGGCAGATTCTCCCTTCTCAAATATACCAGTCCTGAGTGCATCTTCTACTGCGAGGCCGGCCTCGTAGAAAGTTTTGAAGTCAGCGGTGGTTTGGAAAACCACTAAGTGCTTTGCAAAGTCGGGTGCCAAGTTTTTCGTGATAATTCTCATCTGTTCTTTCTCCGAGGGTCGATCCATCATCTGAGACGCTTTTCCTCTCCATCTTCTGATAAAGTCCGCAAAGGACTCATTGGCTCCCATCCTGGTCGCATCCAATTCTCGGATAGTCATCTCAAGCTGAACATTGTAATTGTATTGGGCCATGAAAGCTGTCCCAATATCCTCCCAACTCCCTTTCTTTGAAATGTCAAGATTTAAGAACCATCGCAGTGCTGGCCCTGTCAATGTTTGCTGAAACATTTGACCCATAGCATTATTTTCAATGTTGTACATGGACAGAGTGCCCACGTATGCTTGTAGATGAGCTCTCGGATCTCCGTTCCCATCAAATTTCTCCCAGGTTATGGGCTTGAATCCCTCGGGGAGTTTGGCGCCGGGGAATAGACACAACTTGTCCATGTCAATACCTGTGGCGGCTATCTTCTCTTGTTTCTGGACAGATTCCTCGAGTTTGGCGACTTTTGCCATCATTGCTTCTAAATTCGGATGCTCTTGCGGAGGTGGTTGCTCCCCTGGTGGCTTGTTCTGAAAAGTTAAACCTTGTATTAGGAGTAACATCTCAGCCATTTGATTATCACTGCGTTCCCGCTGTTCTTCGAAGGCTAGCCTGAGAGCCTCGATTTCACTTTTGCCCGCCATATCTGTAGGATGTGCTGAATCTGACTGGACCGCTTTTGACTCAGTTCGAATTAATCGTTGTTCGGGAGTTCTGGTCCAACTAGGTACAGTATTCTTCTTGCCCTTACCAATGATTGAAACTGATAGCGGAAAAATGAACTTAGTGACTGGTGCCAAAGAAATGCTATGTGTAGGAATTTATGTACAAATGAAAGAATGATGCATGATGTGCGATGCAACCACAGCTTTGGAAAGGATTGCCCCAATTTTCAGTGCTCTGTTCAATATATCTGAATTTTTGGATTTGCAAAATGAAGGCCGAACCTTTAGGGGTTGCCTACGTATCCTCATTTTAGAGGAATCAGGCCATGACGTAGTTCGGGACTACGATCGGCTCTTTTCTTTATCATAGGAAAAGCACTAACTCCATAAAACAAAGCACAAACTGACTCAATAAAGCAAAGTACAAACTTGGTAAGCAAAATACAAACAAAATACAGACTCGATAAGCAAAATACAGACTTGGCATTCTCAAAAAGGGCCCTGTTGGCTTGATCTGCTGACTACTGGCTGGCTGCCGATTCTTAGTCCGACTCGGTTGTTGGATTTGCTCGGGGAGCATTCCGGACTTGGTCCTCCTTGAGTTGCTTGGGAGACAGATTATCATTCAGAAGGAGACCATTTTTAATGCAGCCTTCGCAATCACACTCATCCCAGTCTTTGTGTCCCGTCACTGGGTCTTGGGAGTAGTAGACTGGTGTTCCGTCTGGTTGGAAGTTTTTGACTGGCGGCATGATATCCACTTCTTCATTATCACTTTCTCGCTCCACCCTGACAGTGACTTTGTCGGGGACGTCTTTGGCTCCGTTGTCTGCAGGGAGGTGGAATTTCCAACCTTGATCATTCGCATGTTCAGAGTTGTCCCATTGAAGAGTCAAACCTGGCTGATCAGATGTGACTAGTTGGTGAAGCAACCCTTCAAGCTTGTCTTTATCTGGTACCTCATTCCCTATTTCTTCATTATCTATCTCTTCAAGTATCCACACCGGTGCCCCATGATGGGTGGTAAAGGTGGACTTGAGCTTTTTGTTTCCGGATTGATTGCTCATTTTTGAGTTACAGACTCTGATAAAAGAAATACAACATTCTAATTACCGCGAGGAAGAGAGCCAATCGCAGAATTTTCTTTAAAAAGAGTTTATTTTATTGGACAGAGCCTTTGATTATCGGGACAACCCTTCCTATTACCGTGGAAGTGAGGATGTGACAACCTAAGGTAAAAGCTATCATGTATGCGCATGCAATACAGGTAGATGACAAGCGGTTAAACAGTTAACAAGGCATATCACATAATCTTAACCTGTGGGTTCCTGCCCTAGTTTGGAAAGTTCTAGGTTAATTATATGCAAAGGCCGGTTTTGGTTTAGGGGGTTCCCCAGACTAGAGCCAATATTTGCCTCCCAGTGCCAAGTGTACTGCATGGCAAAGGTCAAGCGGCAGGCTGACTCATCACGGTCCAAGGTTGCTGAGCATCCGGGGATGTCCTAACACCAGCGAGCTGGGTAGGGTAACCAAGACGCAGCAGCGGGGTTTATCCAACATCGATGCAAGTGATGCAAAAGTTCAGCAATAAAATTGTTTTCAAAAATCTCACCAATGTTTTTCAAGCTTGGCTCGCTCTTTAAATTAATCAAAGTTTTGAAATTCTACTCATGCGAACAACCGAGAAAGCTCCAGTCCAGACTGATCGGGCTTTCACCCTGACATCAATCCTTTCTAGTACAGCGTAAAGCACGTACTTGGTGTCAAGCCTTCGAATGGTCATTTTACAAGTGTAAAATTTCAAAATAAGGATTAACTTAAAATATTCCCCAGCAGAGTCGCCATTTTGTGGACGGTCGACCTCCACGCGGTTCGGAGACGGTTTTTCGAGGCGGTTCGAAAAACAAAAGATTTTAGAGTCGCCACCCGGGTTTTGGGAAAAGCAGTTTGGGACCCGAGAAACCAATTTGAAAATGATGATTTGAGCGAATGACTTATAAAACCAATTGAAAACCAGAGATTCGTTTTGGATCCGGGAGCCAGGTTACGAACAGGGAAGGGTTTTAATGCACCCTGTTCGCCCGATTAAAAATCGGTCTTTACTAAACATTTGTGGGATTTTATTAGAAAACAATTTTATTGCTGAACATTAACAGATAAACATTTAAATTAAACAAGACAGATGATAATAATGAGAAAAACAGATGACTGATATTGTAATTAACAGAAATCAAACGAAAATCCAAACTTCAAACTGTTCCTGCAGGGGGAGGTTCAAATTTCACATTTTTACCAGAAACATATGCCGTGCGGCACATTAGATGTACCGTGCGGCACAAACAGTGAGCCGTGCGGCACTGTTTTTCAAATTAACGGTCAAATTTTCAAATGAGTACCGTACGGTACTCACGGTGTACCGTGCGGTACAGTATGAGTACCGTGCGGCACACTTGGCTGCAAAACAGTTTGAAACTTTGGCTTTTCGAAATGATCGATCAGAGGCACATACAAGGTATGAAATGCATTCAAAATGAACTACTTTAAAGGGAGAAAGCAATGTATTGAGTATGGGATGTCCCTCCTCGTTGAATCGCTCCGTACGAGGCGATGTTTTCACCGTACGACGCGACCGGGAGGTGTGAAATGAAACTGAACTTGCTGTAATTTGGGCATACCAAGCATGAAAATGATACAAGGAATCATTCCACCCTTGGTACCCTTCCCCTCAGGGTACCAAATTCAAGGAATTTGGCGAAACGGGTTTATACCTTCGGTTTCGAACTCTCGGATTAAACTTGTTTCCTGAACTTCTGAATGTTGCTTGACACTTCTCTGGACCTCACTTTCACTCTAGTATAGTGGTTAGAGGGATTGAAGGCTTGAGCTTTGGCAAACTTGGAACGGCTATCTTACGGCTTTAGAACCGAAAAACAGGGGATTGGATTTCAAAACTGGGTTTTGTTTTGGAAGAGATTGGTGTTGTTTTCTGAATATTAGAGATGATAGCTAAGAGGTTTGGCCATGGAAATGGCACTCAAGAGTGAAGCTTCATAACCATCTTTACACAGAAATTTTTCGGCCTTTTTCCCGTTGGATTTGATCGATTTATATAGAGGGTGAGGGAGCCGAATGTAGTTCCCAACCCCTTCTTGATTCTTGCTCATGGAGACAATGGCATGGGGAGTAGCATATCCCTTTCGGCCATGATCTTTCGGCCACGACCAGCAGGGCGGGGGAACCAATCTCGTCCGTGTTTTCTGCTGCTGGGAATTCGCGAAAACTGGGAACCCGTAAACAGTACCGTACGGTACACAAACTGTGCCGTGCGGTACAACTTGTGTACCGTGCGGCACACCTGGCCGTCAAATTTCCAAAACTCTGCTGTACGTGACACTGGCTGTCCCGTGCGTTGAGATATGAGTACCGTGCGGTACTGTTGACTGAGTTGACTTGGAGAATTTCAATCCGAGAGTTCTTCCGGGTATTTCCGTTCATCATTGGGGATTAAAATGTACGTGAACACTCATTTTGGGGTGTCTACACTGCTTCAGTCTCTTCTGGTTTTGTTGGGTTTTCTCAGAGATTGTCCATTACTTCTACCACTCTTGAATGGTGATAATTATGCTATTTGGGCTAAGGCTGTTGAGGTTTATTTTCTGGGTGAGGCGAAGTTCCATTTCTTGACTAATGAGCCTCCCAAGAAGGATGATTCCACATTTCCACATATCAGGCGTGGACAACTAAGGATGCCCCCAGTGTTTTAAATGGCGAGCGCTATAGCACATGGTGATGGCGAGGCAATGGCTTTGCGCTATGGCACACACCACAAGACGTGGCACTGTGGCGCCATAGCGCGCGCCATAAATTGTTTTAGCCTTTTTTTAATCAGATTATGCCACAATCAATCTCGCCATAAATTGTTTTAGCCTTTCTTTTAATCAGATTATGCCACAATCAATCTCAGCCATTGATTTATGATGCACAAAGGCAGTCAATGTATTGGATAATTTCCTTAACTTTTAACCCTACACGTCAGAGAGATCTATCGTAACAATTCATCAGCAGCAGCCATCAATCAACAACAGCAACATCAACACTTCTTCTCTGTGATCAAGAACAGTAGCAGCCATCCATCTCCTCTCTCTGTCCAGGTATAATCTTCTTCTTCTTCTTCTTCTCTGTCTCTGTTTTCTTCTTCTCCTCCTTCTTCTCTTTGTTTTTGCATTTTTTTTTCTTTTAATCTTTATTTTTTTCTGAAATGCCGACAACAAATATGTGTGAGGACATTCTCTATTACTTGAAATCTTCTCTGAAAACCTGAAATCTAAAATCTATGTGTGAGGACATTCTTCTCCGAAAACCTGAAACCTGAAATCTTTCTATGTGTGAGGACATCCTCTTTCTATGTGTGAGGACATTCTCTGAAAACTTGAAATCTTCTCTGTCTATGTTTTCTTCTCTGTCTCTGTCTCTCTTTCTTCTCTGTCTCTGTTACTTCTTCTTCTTTCTTCTCTGTCTTTGTTTATTTCAATTATATTTATGTATATGTTGTTTGGTGATTGTAGATGTCAAACGAAACTAAAATTGGAAGTAAATTGGACCTTGCTTGGAAGTATGCAACTAGAGTTGATCCACGAAATAATACCAAGTTGAAGTGCAACTTCTGTAAAGAAGATAAAAATGGTGTGTTGGAACTTGTGGCTCATATGGAGAGGTACTAAGGAGTTCTAATGAAAGGCCAGATTCCGGAGGGGAATGGAGAGGACCAACTGTTGTCACATGTGGCCCGTAGGGCCGAATAATTGGGGGGAGGGGGTGTAGCCCCCCCACGGTACGGTACGGAATTATTAGGGTTGAAATAGAGTAGGGCTATATATATTCTCTATTATAAAAACCCTAGCCGATTATCAGAATAATACAGACTCGCTCTCGCTCCAGTAGACGTATCCGATCTTGGGGAACCATGTAAATTCCTGTGTTGATTTCCTTTACTGTTTTCGTATTCTGTTGTGTGCGTGTGGTGATTATTCTAACAAGTGGTATCAGAGCGCGGGTTTATTCACGCGGATTGAATCACACGAAGAACAATGGTGGGGAATACATCTGTGTCAAAGTTCGATGTTGTAAAGTTCGATGGGACTGGTAATTTCGGACTGTGGCAACAGAGGGTAAAGGATCTGCTGGTGCAGCAGGGTTTGTCGAAGGCGTTGAGCGGGGCGTCCAAGAAACCAGAGCAGATGTCCAACGATGATTGGGAAGATCTGCAAGCAAAGGCCGTGAGTACGATTCGCCTGTGTCTTGCAAACGAAGTTATGTATCACGTGATCGATGATGATTCGCCGGCTGGGGTTTGGGCGAAGCTGGAGAGCAGGTATATGTCGAAGTCCTTGACTAATAAACTGTTTCTGAAGGAAAAATTATTCGGGCTGAAGATGGTCGAGGGTTCTGACCTAATTCAGCATATCAACACGTTCAATCAGATTGTTAGTGATTTGTTGCGGATTGAAGTAACATTCGAAGAGGAAGATCAGGCTCTAATGTTGCTGTCCTCTCTATCGGGTTCTCTGGATAATCTCGTTACCACTTTACTCTGGGGGAAAGAAATCCTAGAACTAGAGGAAGTTACTGCAGCCCTTCTGGCCTATAATCAGCGCAGGGTACAGACTAAGTCGGTGTAGGGTGAAGGACTGATGGTTAAGGGGTACGAGGAATGTGGCAGAAAGTTGGAGAGGGGGAAATCTGTTGAGCGTGGGAGATCGAAATCGAAGGCAGGTTTTGAGTTGAAGTGTTACAGGTGTCATGAACCGGGTTACTTCAAGAAAAATTTTTCGCAGAAGGGAAAAGGAGGGAACTGGAAGAAGAAACAGGGAAAGGCAGGGGATAGGAAAGATGGACCATCAAATTCTGCAAATGTGGTGGAGCAGGATGATTCTGAAGATGGTCATATGCTTTCAGTCTCTGCCAATCCGGATCACTTGGCATACTCATGGATTCTGAATTCAGCATGCTCTTATCACATGTCTCCTAACAGGGAGTGGTTTGACACCTACAGGTCAGCGGATTGTGGCAATGTTGTTATGGGTAATGATGCATCATGTAAAGTCATAGGAATAGGCACAATTAAAATCAGAATGTTTGATGGTGTTGTGAGAATCTTGGGTGATGTTAGACATGTTCCAGAGTTGAGGAAAAATTTAGTTTCGTTGGGAATTTTAGACTCTAATGGTTGTGGGTGTAAAACAAAAGGTGGAGTGATGAAGGTGACGAAGGGTGCCATGGTGATAATGAAGGGTTCCAAAGTTCTTGGCAATATTTACAAGTTGACAGGGAGTACAGTTGTAGGTGGAGCTGCTGCCACCACAATTGTTGATACTGATGATACCATTCTTTGGCATATGCGGTTGGGGCATATGGGGGAACGTGGGATGCTAGAGCTACATAAGAGAAATCTATTGTAAAAACCCTATCCGATTATCAGAATAATACAGACTCGCTCTCGCTCCTGTGGACGTACCCGATCTTGGGGAACCACGTAAATTCCTGTGTTGATTTCCTTTACTATTTTTGTATTCTGTTGTGTGCATGTGGTGATTATTCTAACATGGTGGTTTCACTAGAATCAAGCAACACTTTGTTGGAGGCTCTAGGAATACTACAGTAAGTCGAAAATGTCCACCTGAGGTTAAAGAGGAGATTAGGCAGTACATGAATAAAAAGAAAGAAGCAAAAAAGCATGTTAATTTGATACCAGATTTTGATGACATGATGAATGATGAAGACTACGATGATTTTGATGATATGGCCAACTCCAATTCCAATCCCCGTTCTAGGAAGCCTTCTTCTAGTCGTGCAAGCGACTCCACATCTATTCAGTCTAAGCCCAAAAAACCAAGGAACATAGGGCCTCTAGACGTGTACTACACACCCCATCCAGATGTTGTGGTGGAAAATAGAAAAAGCAAGGGCAAACAACCAAAAATTGATGAGAATGATCCTCATAAAAAACAGTTGAAAGAGCGGGCTCATGAATGTATTGCAAGGTGGTTATATGATGCTGTGAACTATGATAGTTTTGGGCCAATGATAGAGGCTATCGGGCAATATGGTCCGGGTTTGACCCCACTAACTTACCATCAAGTGCGAGTTCCTTTTCTTAAGAAAGAGGTAAACCATGTTAATAGGCTGATGGAGGACCACAAACAAGATTGGGAAAAATATGAGTGCACAATAATGTGATGGGTGAATTGACCGGAAAAATAGGACATTGATTAATTTCTTAGTCAATTGTCCAAGGGGGAGCATGTTTATTGAATCTATTGATGCATCTAGCTATTTGCATGACGCAAACAAGATGTTTGATTTGCTTGATAACTTTGTGGAGCCGATTGGAGAAATAGACTAGCTCAAAAGCGTCTCAATAACTTTTGGTATTTGTCAAGTACAATGGAGCATTGAAACGTCGATACCTCAAATGTGGTAAAATTGATCCCATATCCTTGAAAGATATTGATGAGAGTAATGAATGGTTGGTTGGGAAGATGGTAAAACTTGTGTTTGAGGATGATGATTTGACTTGGCATGATGTTGCTTCAGCTGCTGGAGCCGAAGAACCTACGAAAACAAGTAGATCAACTTCAAAGCCATCATCGACAACGACAAATGCAAGAGCAAAGGCTCCAGAAGAATCAAAAGCAAAGCAGCCCCATGTCAAAGTCACCAATCTATACGAGCTTGTAGAAGAGGGAGAAGAAGAATATTGGGAAGATTCGGAGTATGGATATTTGGATGAGGATGAGGATGAGGGAGAAGAAGAAGACGTGGAAGGATACAAATCAAGTGATGATAAAGAAAATGAAGATGGATTTGAAGTTGTTGGTGTTGATGATTGATGGGCATACCTGCATGAATCGAAATTAGATTACCGTGGCCTTGTTCATTTCCCTGTTTAGTTTTAGTTTTGATGACATTATCATTTCCCTCATTTCTCTCTCTATCTCTCTCCACTCATTACACCTGCTGACATTATCGAAACTAAGCCAAACCATCTAACCAAACACAGCCTGTATCCTTAATTTTGTTGTCCCAAAGCTAAACGTCTATGTGTTAGCTTTTTATGGATTTTATGTTTTGCTTAGCATTTGGTGGTTTAAACATTGAAATGTTTATGTTTTATGACATTTGAACGTTTTAAAAGCGTTTGCTTGTATTGAAGGTCATGCCTATATTAGAATTCTACTCGTTATAATAAAGTGCGCCACAGTCTGCTATGGGGCGCGCTGCACCGTGCGCTATTGTTCCAGGGGACCATTGCGCCTTGGTGTGCCGTGAGCCATTTAAAACACTGGATGCTCGTATTCATATTCAGTTATGGAATAGTATGGAACCAAATATTTGTGGCACTTTGATCGATTTACCAACTGCGAAACTTTATTCCGGTGTCAATAATCTCTGCAGGATATATGATCTTTTTCAGACTTTCTTTTGTTTATCACTGTAAACATAACTAACTTCCAACTAGAACAGAGCTAACTAGGACTTGAAGCCTGATTGACTTCCAAATGAAAAAAAAAAAGCACTTTTATAAGACATTTTTTTGGTCACTTGTAACAAAATTTATTTGGACTTTCAAAAGTAACTTGCATCTTAAACATAATTGAAAACCACTTTTAAGTTTTAACCCTTTTTTTTTTTTTTCGAACTGACGTTTTAACCTAATTGACTTGCACCAAGATGATACTTAATTCTAGCACAATTTTAGAGCTCAGGGCCGGCCTTGACATTTGGGTTACCCAAGCCCAACCTCAATCAAAACAAATAAAATGACATATAAGTCAGGAAAAAAAGTAATGTTACACTGTACTTTTAGCTTGAACAACATAAAAAAAATTCACAATAAAATGTAGCTCCAATTATGTGCTCTAAGCACGATTCAATTCAAAGAAAACTTCTCATTGCATTTTTTAAAGCAAATTCTTCAATAGAGTCATCATACTAAATAAATTAACTCTTTTTAAATTGAAATCATAACTAATCCACTTAATTTTTTTTTGGTTGCCCAAGCCTAACGACTTGCTGGGCTCACCCCTGCTTCTGACTCTAATCCTAATTGGCTTGTACTACATGGAAGAACTTTACCAATAAAAAGAACTCAACTTTGCCTCACTTCTTCGGTCCACCCAGAGATGGAGTTAGGAATTTTACTATCCTGGAGCAAGCTTAGACTTGCACCGTTAACCTAAAGACCTGGACAGAAATATAACTTACAACTTAACTGACTTGCTCGAAAAATATAACTAATAAAAATGAGTCGGAAAGGGAGGAGAGATGGCAAGAAAAGGTCTGTTGGGATTCCACCCCGTGTGGGCCATTGGGCTTAGGCCCGGTTGGGAAGGGCCAGGGTTAAATGATGTATCATATATAAACTCATTATAGCCTTGTATTATTTGTGTGACAAAATAGAGAGAGAGGCAGAGAGTTTGAGAGAGATACATGAGTGACTGGTGAGGATTCAACTATTGTGAGACAGAGTGAGTGTGTAACAATAGTCACGGATTAATCTCCGGATCATAGTGAAATCCCCCTCCCCGTGGACGTAGGTCTGATTGGCGAACCACGTAAATCTGTGTGTTTGCTCTTTCTCTTGATTTACTGTTTTCTGTTGCAAGTAGTGCGTGTGTTGGGCGTAACAAGGTCGAATGAATGTAAGCCTCATCATTTGGCCCATTGGCCCAGGGCCCGCAAGGCCCGTCAGGCTTTACCATAGCTGTAGAGCTTGTTTCTAATCCATCCATATTATTCATGGATGAACCTACTACTGGTCTAGATGCCAGAGCAACTGCTATCATCATGAGGGTAGTAAAAAACATTGTCAATACAAGGAGGACAGTGGTATGCACCATTCACCAGCCAAGCATTGACATATTTGAGACATTTGATGAGGTACTTGACAGTATACACCAATACAATAACTTTTACTCAACCCTAATAGAGCAACCTACTAATGCACTCGAACACAACAATCACTTTAATGCACCGACACCTCAAGAGTTCTTAACATGCCACCTTCATTTTTATTATTTAAGAACATATTTCCATTTGGAGGGTACAAGAGAAGAGCAATGTTCACAGAGGGGCTAATAAGTTTTGAGCTTTCAGCCTTTCCTATGATAGTATTGCGCTAATGCCATTTGGCCTACACACCATTTGTGATGTAGGGCAAGCATGGGAATCTTAGGGTTTTAGTAGCACACAGAAGGATTGGGGTTAGGGCTTTGCTAAATAAGACAAATATGACTAAAACAAGGCTGTTCTGGTCGGTAAAGTAAAAAATAAAACAAAAATAAAAGAGAAGAGTACAAGATAGGTCTAGGAATTACTCCTAGAATTAGGCATCATGCCTAGATTCCCAAAGGCATTACTGTATCACACAACTCAAAAAGAAAATTTCATGTAAACCCAACTCCCTTATTATTGAGGCATAACCCTGTTTGGTAGCAGCATATGGAGGGGGGATATAAATTTGTCCCGGATATACATATCCGGGAGACCCATATCCAGTGTTTGTTTGGTTAAGAGTGTCCCAGATATATTTTAGCTGGTATTTGTATATCCCTCTGCAGCCGGCTTAAAATTAGGCACCCTCCCCTCAGCCTTAGTTATATCCGGCCTTACTTCAACTTTTGTAACCTTTTGCTGTGGCCCACCACAGTGCAACAGAGGAGAGAGATAGAGAGAGGCTAGAGGGTGCCAGAAGAGAGAGAGGCTGGAAACAGGGGTGTGGCCCACCCTTTTCTTACTTTTTGACTTTTTTAATTGGGACAAAAAGGGTATTTTACATTATCCAACCCTCAGATATATCCCCCTTCTACAATTACAAAACAAACAAATTAATTTTTTATCTCCCCTTCTAAAATAATACCCCTCAAATCATATCCACCTCTATATCCCCCTCTTATTATATCCCCTTCACCCCTAAAATACATATAGACTAGAGACTTCCTAGTTTAAATGAGAAAAGTACTAGACTTTTAAGTCTTTAGTCATTCTAAACCTAGATCAGACATAGTGAAAGTACGAAACAAATAACTTGACCCACAAGATGACCCATGGACAACCCCTATGGCCCATGTCTAGAAATTATGAAATTGCGATAATACCCCTGCACTATAAATATGACCAGCAGCATACTTAACCTATAATAAGCATAAACAAGACTATTAGAACTAGAGGAATCAGTATACATTAATCCAATTGCCTCAGGCGAGTTTGGCATGAAAGTTGAAACCAAACAATTCAAGATGTGAATGCTTCCTTAATCTTGTTCTTTCTTGCTCCCTTTATGGACTGCATCAATTTTCACGAACAAATTACTTCAGCTAAGGTCTAGAATAAACAATACAAAACCGATATAACTTATACCATCAAAAAAAAAAATCTTTCAGCCCTCAATGTGGGAAAATGTTTCCTCGCTAATTTTTGTTTCACACAAACGGGGTGATGCTTACATGCAAAAGTTCCTCGTATCTAAATTGAAAAGTTCCTCGCTAACTTTTCTTTCCTTGTATGTTATAAAAACATGGGATCGCAAAATCTGGTTCACCTGATCAATTTATTAGATGGATCTTTTACATCAACTAGCATAGCTCAATACTGGTCAGACAGTTCGCATATGATATAAAAATTTTGGCTCAAATTTTCATACGTTTGTGCTAAAAAAAATTCTCACATTTCTCGTATTGGATAACAAGAGTCCCACAAGATTGGACTCATATTTTAATTTCTTTTAAGCTCTTCCATTGTCTATGTCGTTCGTTTCCATCATCTATTTTTTCCATATGACCACTGAATTAAATATTGTTGGTCCCAATACTACTATACTAAAATGTCAATCACTTCCTCCATCTATTTTTTCACCTTGACCACCAAATTAAATTTCGTGGGTCCTAGCATTGTTATACAAACTTCAATATCATACCTTCAGCTTAATTTTGAGGGTGCCAAAGGCTTGAGTAATTATATACTAACTATGGTGGGTCTGAATATTGTGATGCTAAATTTACTATTAACTCTAAGTTTAGCAATGCGGGTCCCACATGGCCACACCGTCCACAGACTTTACAGTATTTAATGAGGAAAAAGGCATAATGGTCTTTTATGTGTAGGAGAAACAAAGACTGCCTCTTTTATACATAGTAGACTACTAATTTTCAGAAATCCAAAGCTGATTGAAAGTATTAAACCCTTAAATTCTTTAGACCTATTTCTAAGTATATTCATGAAATTGCCGGTACTGGTAAACATTTGATGTTTCTTGCAGATAATGTTAATGAAGAGAGGTGGACAAATAATATATTGTGGGGAGTTGGGAAAGCATTCAAATAAATTGATTGAGTACTTTGAGGTATGCAAAACCAAGAAAGAACATAATAGTGCAACCCATTCGTCTATCTGGAAAAAGTTGGAAAAAAAAAAAAAAAAACAAGTGTTAGTGCTCCATTAATGCTATTTAATCACGACAAAGCATTATGCTAGTCAAAACAACTATAGTGCTTTTTGGCAGGGTATTTCTGGAGTGCCCAAAATTCGTGAAAATTACAACCCTGCTGTGTGGATGTTAAAGGTTACAAGCCCATCCTTAGAAGCTCAACTTGGTTAATTTAGACTATGCACGTCTCTACGAAGAGTCTAATCTATATCGGTATGCACTGTACTGGTGCTTCCCTGCCAGATTTGATACGCGAACATATGCAACAATATCCACTTAGTTACATTACAAAATAGTACTCAGGCTACTGCTTCATTCTATGCAGGGAAACCAAAGAACTCGTTAGAAGGCTTAGTATACCAGCAGAAGGTTCAACAGATCTATATTTTTCTACAAGCTTTCCACAGAACGCATGGGAACAATTCAAAGCATGTCTTTGGAAACAACACCTGTCCTATTGGAGGAGTCCTAAGTATAACTTTGTGCGCCTGGTGTTTATTACCATGTCATCTTTGTTTTTGGGAGCACTTCTTTGGCGCAAAGGAAGGGAAATGTAAGACATGATTTTTCATTTAAAATAGTTGAGCTCATTATGGCATCTCAGGAAGCTCCGAGAAGGCAATTTTTTAGTTTTGCTTATGTTCTTGTTTTTATTTTGTTTGTGTGGCTAAACTATGATACAATGATAGATGTTGCTTCATCAAGCTGAAGTGTAGGGTGAAAGTATAGTTCTTGAAAGGAACTTAAGTTAAAAAACTAACTCAAGCCAAAATATCACGCGTTCTCTTGTTTATGACATCCAAAATGCATTAGACAACTTTTACTGGAGCTGATCGAACGTAATTGGTCTTTCTCAAGGCAGTGTTGCTAAGATACTTCACAATAGACGGAGAAAAGTACTTCATAGTATAGAATCTATATCCTAGTACTTTTTGTGGGTCACAAACTTCATGGGAGTGTGAAATACTTTGTTCAGTATTTTGTGGGGTGCCTATAGTTTTATTCTTCTCGAGGACTAGAAAGACCATCACAATTTAACAAATGAGCATCCAAAAGATCACTTATCGTTGTATTCATACATATAAACCATCTATACACCGAACCAAGACCCTCCAAATCAAAATCTGGGAGTAGAAACATCAAGATAAAATGAAAATGCGTCACCATGAAAATGTCTGCTTGACAGATTGCCCGTCTATGCCAACCATTCAACCAAAACCATACACGCAAAGCTGAGTACAACCACACCAACTAGGTTACCTACTGGCTACTGCCTATGCAAGCAAAAAATCATACTGCAGATCACAAGGTCCTAACTATTACCATCAATGCCTGATTCCTGATCAATTGGATTATGGAGTTCGAACGGCCTAGCCTCAAGCATTACCAATGTATCATGTAAAGTGTGAAATAAATTAATTCCAACTTCAAATGACCAAAACTAGTAACATCTGTACCTTTCCCATGCCAAGTGGTTGGTTGTGAGTTTACTTGAAAGAAAATAGTATACTTGAAAGAAAATAGTATAAAATTGTTTATGATGGATGATAAAACCAAACCAACCATTGATTGTCATTGTGTGATCCAAGGGGGAAAAATGACCTCATCATCTCACACAGAACAAATAAATCTATTGCATTTTGACCAAGAAAACAAATGGAACAGAACCTAATTGCACTTTGTTCGGTCGTAATATATAGCAATTTTTTTGTTCACAAAATTATTTACGTAGTTTATGAGTTGGATTGACTTTTGACTTTATTTTATCTCAATATGTGAAGTGCTAAAATGATACTTTTTTCTCAAGAAATGGCGAACAGGATTTGATCAGCATTACAGGATCAATATACGTTTTCATCCAAACATTCGGAATAGAAAATTGTTCATCTGTTATACCATTTGTAGCTACAGAACGATTAGTTGTGTACAGAGAAAGATTTGCTGGAATGTACTCCTCGTGGGCATATGCTTTTGCACAGGTTCATAAATATTCATAGGCATATGTATGATCAAAATACAAGATCAAAATACAAAATGCAAAGGTCGCTAAGATTTTTACTTTGTCTTACATTTCAGGTGATGATTGAGATTCCATATGTGTTCCTTCAAGCAGTTTTATTCACCGTAATCACATATCCAGCCATAGGTTTCTACTGGTCAATCAACAAGGTGTTTTGGTATACGTGCATAATGTTTTGTACGATGTTGTACTTCACTTACCTTGGCATGTTGCTTGTTGCATTGACACCAAATGTCCAAGTTGCAACTATATTGGCCAGCTTTTGTTACAATATGATGAGTTTGTTCTCTGGGTTCCTCATGCCTGGACCGGTAAGACAATCTGGCTCACTTGATCATTTGATGCTCATCATAGTTGGCATTCATCACTTTTTAACAATCTGCACCATTGAAATAATTATGCATTTCAGGTGAGAGTGAGAAACTAAGGTCATCTTGAATAGTTGAACTTTGAAGCAAATAAGTATAGATTATTGCCCTGGTCTAGCTGATGTGATTTTATTTCCTTTTTCTTGCAGAATATAACAAAGTGGTGGATTTGGTTTTACTGGATATGCCCAACCGCCTGGTCTCTACAAGGCTTTCTTACTACACAATATGGAGACATTGAGAAGGAAATAATTGTATTTGGGGAACAAAAGGCCATCAATGCCTTCTTACAAAGTTATTACGGGTATCATCGTCATCTGTTAGGTGTTGTAGCATTAGTTCTTTTTGCTTTCCCACTTGTCTTTGCCACTAGTTTTGCCTATGCTATAGCCAAACTGAACTTTCAGAGAAGGTAAAAACTCTCAGACCCATTTAAGTTGTGATGAACATTGCTTATGAGAAGTCTAGTTTGTATGGCATACAGGTATATTATGTATGCAGAAGTAAAACTATAAGCTGATCACTTAAACTGATTGTAACAAATATGGCATACTTCAAATGTTTTTCTCCAACGGACAAACAATTGAGACCAAATAAACCCCATGGGACACCCTGAGTACTACTCTCTCTTGGAAGAAAATCAAGAGTCAGAAATGGGAACAGAGCAACATGGACTAATCCCGGATATTCTCTTGCCCAAGAGCTGCACCATAAGAGACGTACTTGGTAGCTGTCTCAAGGAAACTGTTAAGGAATTTGCTTCTTTGCTGGAAAATCATGCAAGGAACTTTGTTGTGTAAGATGTTTGCATGATGGCAATATTGACGTACAACCCAAAAAAAAAAAAAAAAACACCCTTAGAGTAAGTCTCATTACTCCAACAAGTCTTCTGACATTTCCCCCAAGTCATCCATAAGCATCTTAGAAGATCTATGAGCATGGAAACAAAGTTTAGTCCATCGAAGGCAACATACTTGAAGGCAATACATTTGTTGTTTGAGGGGGGAAAAAAGCCCTTAGGGTGTTAATTAGATGCAATGTGAATTGCTGCTTGATTATGAAATTACAGATTCATAGGCAAGTTTTCCAAATGATAAAAATGAGATAAAATGAGAATTCCCATTTTAGTTGAGTTTTGTGGATGGGTGATAAAATCACATTGTGTTCCCAAATGATAAAATCTAGTTTGATAAAATCTCTACCCAATGCCTTTTCCCAATAAAATCTAGTTTTGATAAAATTTAGTATTGATAAAATCAGTTCCTAGCTTTTAGCATTTGAGGATTGATTTTGATAGTATCTCTCATTTTATCCGATTTTATCATTTTATTTGCAAGAAAAGAGTGTACCCATACAATCATACCTCAAGGCCCTCTCTAAGACTAAGATACCCTCACTCATCACATAATATATATCTGCTAACACCTTTGAATAACTAATCAGCCATATACATAGACAATTTTATTATGCATCCCAATACCAAACCCTTGTCATCCTACTCCTTTACATATATAATTTTATTACTAAACAACTGTAAGTTTGATTCGCATTCAAATGAGAATGGTTTCCACTAGCAAAAGTTACGAAAGTTTGAAACAAACTGCATTAAGACTCCGAGATCCTTATTGATGCTTTAGAGGGTCATATTCCACACAATGGCTTTAGTCTAAGTTTGGTTCATAGAAGACCATGCAAAAATTGCATACATAAAATGTCAACAACACATTACCCCCTCATGCATATACTGGAATGCCATACGATCTCAGCAGCAAATCACAAAGTCCTCGTAATACGAGCTTCATCCAACAAACTTGATAGCCTCCTGTCCTAAGATTGGGATATGTACGGAAAATTGCATTTTTTTTGTGTGGGCTATAAAATTCTAGCTTACCTATAAAAATTGCATGTTTTTGTTGATGCAAAGTTCATTTAGAAAAAAGAGAAAAAGGTAAGAAAATGTGGAAATCCCTGTAAACATGGAGGACGTACACAAGTGTTCGCCGTAGACATCATCTCAGCCCGGCTGAGCATTTCCTTTGAGTTCCTTCCTGAATCTAGGGACCTTTTAGTATTCATTACTATACAGCCATTGCCAAGCATCAATTCCTTTTCTCCACTTAGTAAACACGGAGTCAAAGATCTTACTTTTCTGTTATCGATTTCATTCCACCACTCAAAACTGGTTGAAACAACAAGTGGACTGCAGACAGTGAAAGGACATTCTTCTGTCAGTGTTTGATTTCCAAACAGAAGAATTTGGCCTTTGGATACCAGGGAAAGAGAAGCTAAATTTCCTGGAGGTACTCAGGTAAGGTCATCAGTCATCTTTTACAGCCACAGAAAAGGACCAGGTAAGATTGTAATGCAAAGGGTGTGCGCGACTATGGTTGTGGTAGCTCTTCATTTTATGTGCCAGCTATATGAGGCTTTTAAGTTGATTTGAATTGTCCTATTCAGCTGCAAGAGGCAGCAAGCAAGGCTCATTTCATTCGACTGACCTTAGTTCTTCCTGTTCACCAATTCACTTAGTTGGTGACTTGAATAGGATTGTCATCTTCGGAATACTCAGTTTGATCTCAAAATACTTGGAGGACTATCGGGGGCGGACGCAGGATTTATCATTAGGGGGGTCAAGAATCTACAATATTTAGTCCATTCGTTTCATTTTAATGGTTCCCTATGAAGTTACATGGAAATTTTCAGCACATTTGGGGCAAGTGAATTATTTGTGGAGCTAGGAACATAATATAAAGACAACAATATATACTCCCGTGTGGCAAAATTAAAAAAATCATCAAAAAAATATGAGTACCCCAAGAAGGATTTCCGGCTAGTGGGGTCAGCTGCCCCCCTTGCCCCTACATGGGGCCGCCCCTGAGGACTTTTTACTGAACATATACATGAAAATAACCCTAACCCCTTATATTCAGAATGAAGTCACTGCTACAACTTACTAGCCTACTAACCTTAGTCAACTTATAGTGTTCTCTTACAGTTACCATGGGCTACCCACAAAGAACATGCTCTGCCAATTCAACTCAATATGAACTCCATGAATTCACTTTAGACCTTGCGATTTTTTACTTCTTTCGATCATCTAAATTCGTTGCGCACCCACTCAATATTGTCTTCACCGATCTTTTTCTGGACATGATTGTGCCCATTAGTCAATACTACCCACTACCCATCTTTGCAACTTGCCGTGTCCACTTGTTTGACCCCATTGATAATCTTCGTTTCCTGACAGTAGCAGATGGATCGCGAATTCTTTTATGAACACTTCAGTTTTCATGGATTTTTGGTACCATATTCACCAATTAAAAAGACAGAGACACATACGAGTAAGACGATTACCGAACCAGGAAATTCTACTGAAAATACAGGACCACAATTATAAAGTTTCCCTCTCTGCCATCTTGCAAGCATATTCAAGCTTTATGTAATTGTTTTCTATAAACGACAATTAGCAACAATGGGGATTACGTGGTTATTTACCTGATTCTGTTCATGTAGATTGACGTAAATTTCTCCTGGCAATCGACCAAAAAAACCCCCCATAAGCATGTAATTTATTGGCCTGGGGAATACCGAGAACTATGAACCTTGCAAAGCCAAGAAGAGTAACTGGTGAGTGAGATTACACTTCTCACTTTTCTGGACTAACAAAAAGGAACAATACATCAAGGGGTTGGCCTGGCGGACCAAAACTTGGGACTTAGAGGCAAGGGTTTGCTCCCCTAAGTTCTCATGTTTGAAACGGGAGCTATCAATTCGCAAATGCCTAACTTTGTTTCAAATGGGCTTCTTGCAAGTAGGCGGTGGGCGGGAGATCAATTCGCAAATGCCTAACTTTGTTTCTAATGGGCTTCCTGCAAGTAGGCGGTGGGATTGAACCCAGGTCTAGTCCAAGGGTGCCCAGGTCTTATGAAGTCATCATAATTCATAAGAGAAAAGTGACTGAACAAGCAAAAATAAGTCTCATCTGTACCAACCATGCAAACTGATATAATTGTCAATTGAGATACAGTTACCAGCTAGCCCAGTTTGGTTATATGCTTGTTTCAATCCCACGGAGGCTAACCATCCCAAACTTTGTGCCACTGGAGTATGCTTTATATGGCTTGGGATGCACGCAAGCCATTGGATAAAAAAAACTTTTGAGACCTGCTGCCTAAAACTGTATTATACAAGAAAATAATAAAAACACATTTAGCTGAATAAAAGAAAAAACACCCATTTGAAAATCTTAATTATAGTTTTTCAAAGTTTTGGATTCCAATCAAAGCTAAATAAGGCTGAAAAAGTTTGTATCAATTATAGTGCCGACAGAACACAATGACACGACCATGTGGGAGAGCCTGCAAGTAAAATTACTTTGTAAAATCTTTGGATTTCAAACATGCCTAGAATAAGGCTGAAAAAGTATGTATCAATTATAGTGCTGACGGAACTATACAATGACATGGGCATGTGGATGGGTCCCCATCTTGGCATGTTTTTTAAGAGTTTTAGATTTCAATAAAAGCTGAATAAGACTGTAAAGTCTGTATCAATTATAGTGCCAACAAAACTATACAATTACACGACCATGTAGGCAGGTCCTCCCTAACCATATTATTAACTAGCACACTCAACTAAGTAACTTGCACAAAGATGATTCTTGATAATACTTTAGGCAACTCACAATCGAGACTTGCACTGTAAACATAACTAACTTCCACCTAGAACAGAGCTAACAAGCACTTGAAGCATGATTGACTTCCAAATAATAATAATTAAAAAAAAAAACACTTTTATAAGACATTTTTTAGGTCACTTGTAACAAAATTTAATTGGACTTTCAAAATTAACTTGCATCTTAAACATAATTGAAGACCTTTTAACCTAAACTTGCACCAGGATGATACTTTTTTTTTTTTGGAACAGCAACTTTTTTTTATTAATCTTTGAATTAGAAATTACAAAGATCAAAGGGAAACACAAGCAAAATTTGAAGGATACGACAGAATGCACATTGAAATTCACACTTCAAAATTTTTAATTATAGTAGCAATGTACAACTTTAATCTAGCCTTTTTAATTGCTTATCATTTCGGCCGGTACGTGTCGTTTTGAGCAAATTCTATATCCTAGAACTGCAATTTCATTTCAGCTCAAATACTTGCTGGTATCGGTTGATCATACGGTCAGTACCTGACTATTTTTCAATTTATTAAGCTTTAGGTAATTGTATGTGTAGTTACACAAATTGTCCAATGTGGGAAAATAACAATAATGGGGATAAATCTGAACCAAGAGTACTACCGAATCCTTACCCATATACCCGAACCCTTAAAACTCAATATTTGAACAACTGACAATTATATAAGGATAAAACACACCCATTCCCCCTTTTCTATAATTCCCTTGCTAAACTTTCTGTAATTTATAGTTCCCAAGCTACAATTGGCAATTAAACAAATGGTAAGTACTTTTTGAAAACAAAAAAGGGGAATTTGTCAACTTGTCCTATGAGCCCAAGAAGCTCCAACAACTCTGCAAAAGTTTTAGCCAACAAATAACTACATTAAATCTTATACATCAAGAAAATTCTCTATTATTGATGTACACAGTGATGAATGTTTTAGAAGGAAAATTTCAAAAATTAGTGACATTTCACTAAATTTTTTTGGTTGTCGGAAGTGGTCGGCTAGAGTTGGGGTAGTGGCCAGCCAGAGGTGAGGTGGTGATTTTTTGGAATTTATGTTCGAAATTAGAATTTTAAAAAAATAGTGACATTTCAATAATTTTTTTGTTCGCCGGAAGTGGTCGGCTAGAGGTGGGGTGGTGATTTTTTTGAATTTTATGTTCGAAATTAAATTTTTTAAAATAAGTGTCTTTTTACTAATTTTTTTGTCGCTGGAATTGGTTGGCCAGAGGTGGGGTGGTGATCTTTTTAAATTTTATGTAAAAAATTAGAACTTTTAAAAATTAGTGACATTTCACTAATTTTTTTGTCGCCGAAGTGGTTGGCTAGAGGTGGGGTGGAGGTCGGTTGGAGGTGGGGTGGTGATTTTTTTGAATTTTATGTTCAAAATTAGAATCTTTTAAAAATTAGTGACATTTCACTAATTTTTGGGTCGCCGGAAGTGGTCGGCTAGAAATGGGGTGGTGGTCGGCCGGAGGTGGGGTAGTGATTTTTTTGAATTTTATGTTCGAAATTTGAATCTTTAAAAATTAGTGACATTTCACTAATTTTTTTGGTTGCTGGAATTGGTCGGCCAGAGGTGGGGTGGTAGTCGGCGGGAGGTAGGGTGATGATTTTTTTGAATTTTATGTATGAAATTAGAACTTTTAAAAATTAGTGACATTTCACTAATTCTTTTGGTCGCCGGAATGGTTGGCTAGAGGTGGGGTGGAGGTCGGCCGTAGGTGGGTTGGTGATTTTTTTGAATTTTATGTTTGAAATTAGAATTTTTAAAAATTAATGACATTTTACTAATTTTTTGGTCACTAGAAGTGGCCGGCCAGCGATGGAGTGGTGGTTGGCTGGAGGTGGGGTGGTGATTTTTTTTGTATTTTATGTACGAAATTAGAATTTTAAAAAATTAGTGACATTTCACTATTTTTTTTTGTCTTTATGTTCGATTGCAAAAATTATTTGTCCTTCCCTTTAAAAATGTCAAATGTTTCGAATTTTTAGCTAAGTTGCCCTAAATTGAAGGAAATCTATAACCAAAACAAAAGCATTTGAACTATATATGTGAACAAACAAGCATTTAAAATTGGGGAATGTCCCTATCACTTTTGAATACCAAACTGTTCTTTAGTTGCTTTTAATATATAGCCCCAGACTTTGCACAAAAAAGTTTTTTCATATATATATATACACCGAGCTTCCAATCCAAGCTCCCGGATTTTAAAAAAATCCGGACCTCCACCTTCCCAATTAGAAAAGGCTTAAGTAATTGAATTTGAGGAAAGGCTTAAGTAATTGAATTTGGTTCAAGATACAAAATTAGAAAATTATTGCAGAACAACCGATTATCTGAATAATCCTTTTTTTTATTATAAAAACATTGAACATGAAGTAAAAAATCAACAAAGAAATAAACTGACATCTCATCGTTCGGCTGTTGAACATGCAGTTAGGTGGAGTATTCGATCAGGTTCTTTTCGATGTGATATTTTGAAGACAATTCTGATGTTTGGATGGCTGCTAGTGGACAATCTTATGCTGATATTTTTAGGATGTGTTCTTTGTTTTTTTGTGAGGCTTTGATGTTGTATTCACTTTAATCTCTGGAACATTGTTCTTGGTTGATTTCTGATAAACTTTTGGGTCGGTGTGACATATGATTGTCACGGCGTATAGGTGCCAACCTAGTTGGGATCTTTGCCTCGTGTTGTGATGCCGTTTTCTCATCCGCTCCCTTTAATCTTTGTATTTTTTACATTGATTAATAAATTTCTTTTTGCCGTTCAAAAAAAAAAAAAAAGAATTACTAAGTCTAAACCATTTTCTGGGAGATGTGAAGAGTGAAACTAGCAAACTTTGTGTGGACGGAGGGAGTAAAATAATATATTTGTTAGAGTGCATCTCGGAAAATGATCTTTCAAATTTTGAAGGATGATAGTAAAGTACAATTTTAATGCTAACTTTTGAAGTATCTAGTAATTAAAGATACTTTAAAACAATTTTACAAAGCGGGACGAAGCGGTTTATTTTTGGAGAAGATTAACCGAAACAAAAGATGAAAGCCTAATTTTTATGAATTCTTGTGGAAGATTAACCGAAATAAAATCACTGTACATGATCAAAAGTAAAAAACTAGTTCCTTACACACTGACCAACACCTCTAGATCCACCACCTGCCATAGTTGTAAAGATTTGGCTCTAAACGTACCTCTTTGCAGGACTCAACATGTGCCCTAAGGCCAATAAAGTACATTAACTCCTTTATAATAGGAAAAGGAGTACCCTATGAGCCCAATTGGTTGGGATGAGAAAGGGGTATGAATAATACCCCTCCCCTGTCCTAGTCTCACATGTTAATACTTGGTTTAAGTACTTTTTGCGAGGGGATGAGTAATACCCCTTCCGAATTAATATCCTTAGAGGGGTGCTAAATAATAATTGCGTTGACCTTGTTATAATTAAATACTCGGATTGGCATGAATCCAATTGAGTAATACGTAAGTCAATGTTTTTTGAAAATAAAATCCGTGTCCGATCCAAAAGTTTCACAGTTCAGTTCCAATCCGATGCGCGAGTTACGGATCGGTTCTGGATTTGTCCACTAATTTTCAACTTATTCTAAAAAAAAATTCATCAACTCGTTCAAAAACTCAAACTCAACAACTTACATGGAATACATAAAACGAGTTTCACAAATACATTCAGCGAGTTCATAAAAAACAAGGAAACATGTCCAACTCTAAAACAAAAAACAAGGAAACATGTAGTCATCTACTGATCATCTAGTCCAAAACAAGCATACATTCGGTTGCCATGCATCTACTGATCATCTAGTCCATCATCCAATGAATTCACAAAAAATACTAAAACAAACATTGAAACGGCCCAGGATTAAATGGGCAGCAAAGGTTTAGCCATGAGCCTTCTACTCATCCAGTTCACAAAATTAGAGCTCTTGAGTTCCATGTTTTGTACTCAACAAATACACGATTCAACACATTCCCTATCATGTTAGAATTTGCCCCCTGAGTTTGATTAGGAGGTACACCATTACACTAAATCACATTAAAATTATTTGTGAAAATGATTAATTTAATTATCTTACAAGTATATACTTGTGTGTGTACTTTTAATTTTTTTATATATATAAAAATCTCACGGTCCAAAACAGTTAATTCACGGTTTCAAAATCAAAATCCGTGTCCGAACCACGAGTCATTATTTTTAAATTTTTGAAATGTGTCCGAACTATTAATACACGGTTAAAATTAAAAAAACACATGGATCGGTTTGGTCAGGGCCGCATTCACGAATCACCAAATTTTTTGTGTAGCCATAGTTTTTATGTACTCTTGTGGAATGAGAGTGAGATCACCAAAAAAATCATTGTACATGATCAAAAGTAAAAAAGTAGCCCCTTACACGCTGATTGGCCACCACCTCTAGATCCACCACATGCCATAAAATCTTTGTAAAGATTTGGCTCTAAATGTACCTCGTTGCACGACTTAACATGTGCCCTAAAAGGCCTATAAACTACATTAATTAATTTATTATAGAAAAAGAAGTACCCTATGAGCCTGTTTGGCTGGGATGAGGAAAGGGTATGAGTAATACCTCATCCCCTTATTTTGGTCCCATCTGTTAATACTTAGTTTGGGAACATTTTGTGAGTAGATGAGTAATACCTCTTCCAATTAATTCCCCTTAATACCTTGGAGGGGTGTTAAATAATAACAGCTCTGACCCTATTTTAATGTAATACCCCCTATTTATACCCCGGTTCATCCTCCTCAATCCACCCCAGACCTTCTAATTTATATGTATCCCTCAATCTCAACCACAAAATAAACCAAGTATTATTTTATCCCCCTTTATTACCAAAATCTTCCAAGCCAAGTACTATTTAATTCACACTCCATAAATGTCACATCAATTTGGGTTCACCATTATTAGATAATATCCCCTATTATCGTATCCCACTTACTACTTTATCCCCCAAAACTCATCCCTCATCCAATCGGCCGTATAAGCATATGATAAAAATTATATTGATGCTTTATTATCTTTGTTTGCCTAAAAAAATTTAGGTTTGAAACACTAGCCATAAACTCTTCATTGATTCTAAGTTTAAAATGATTATCTTTAATTGCAGCGGGACTAATAAGTTCAACATTCAAATTACTAAATTTGAATTACTCCCTCCGTCCTAAATTGTTGCTCCTAGTTACTATTTGGGACCTCTTAAAAAATTGTTCATATCGTCTGATTTATAATGATAATATAGATTTTGTTTGATAGATCTTACTTAATTTTATTAAATACATATTTCAAAATCATAGAAAACACTATAGATTGTAAAATATAGATAATTGTTTGAGTGATTTAAAAAATGAAATAGGAGCAACAGTTTGGGACAGAGGAAGTAAATCATTAGAAAATACTTAGTAGCAAAGTTATAATTACAGTCATCTGAACTGAGCATTCTAGAGGGTTGAATTTTGATTCTAGTCTTCTTATGGTGCCTGGTTGACAACAAGTCCCTCTTCATAATATCATGGTCCTTTTCTTCAATACTGGGTAAGGAATTTTAGAGTAAGGAACAAGCCTATCTTAATACGTTTTCCAATCTTCATTTTAATAATTTTCCAGAATCTCATCCATAAATAGCATTCTATCTATTGAACTGCTAGACTAAGCCATCCTCGCAATTCCACTTATTTAGATTTCTTTACTGCCATCCTAAGGGAACGAAACTAAACCACCAGGTGTATTATAGCCCACAAAAATGCAATTATGATTCTATACACCAACTACCATAATGCCACTATAATTGTATATCAAGTACCACAATGCGGATGCAATTACAATTCTGTACATTAAGTACCACGTACAATACAACTATTACTCTGTATTTAAGTACAATAGTGCTATTATACAGTACATATAATAGTGCATGTGAACATTAACCACCAAACACCTCTAAAGAATAATCATTTCAACAAAGATCCTACAGTTCATTTACATTTGTCACCATTCCTCTTTCTATCTATCTATTAATGTCTATGTACACATTTCAACCAAACTCAATGATCCTAATGTCCGTTCTAACAATACCACACTTCCATGATAATTGAAACACATAATAACAAAGGAAAGCGATAATGATAATTTAAGGGCTCACACATTCACATAATTCATGCATAACAGTCTGTATGATCCTCCAGTGTTCACACGTAAATCCATAAGTCATTAGTAGGTAGTTTTATGGAGAAAGAGTTTAAGTGTAAATAAACAAACTATAACAATCAAAGGGGTAATTTATAAAATATAGGTTCAATTGTGTAATTTTAGTGAAGTATAGCGGTAACGTAGTATTTAGTAAGTCTATGGTTGTTTTTGTAATTTTACTAAGTATGGGGGCATATTGGTAACAAGACTAAGTACAAGGGTAATTTGGTAATTTTGAAACAATTGAGGGTAATTTGGTTATTAAACCAAGTATATGGGGTAGTAATATAATTGGTTGATACTTTATGGTTCGAAGTATGATTTAGACATCTAGGGTCAAACTATAATTTCGTAAGTTTCGAAGGATTCAAAGGTGATATTGAAAATCTGTCTGTCTTCTCAAAATTTGGCCAAGTATAGAAAAATGACTTTCAAAAAATATCGATTTGAGGAATAAATAGTCCTAGTAATTGTTTCTAGGATTATTCTAAAGGTAATTGTAATATCGCAGCGCATGATTAATTTTTATGAAATTAATAAGGTAAGGTTTTAAGTCATTTATTCCGGTGAAAAATGTACGATTTTTGATTTGGTACTACAACTGAAAATCAATTATCAGTCATTAACACAAAATTATTTTGAAGCTCATTAGTTCTTTTCTCATTATGTGAATC
Organism: Vaccinium darrowii; assembly: GCA_020921065.1. Lineage (NCBI taxonomy): Eukaryota > Viridiplantae > Streptophyta > Magnoliopsida > Ericales > Ericaceae > Vaccinium > Vaccinium darrowii. Next base: position 9,759,303 of record CM037158.1, on the reverse strand, counting down.
ACATGCAAGTGGAGTGAAGTGCACAGTTGGTGCCTCCCTTATACTCCCATGCACATGGGCATGGTTCGATTCCCATAAGTACCCATCCCTTTCCCCAAGTCCCCTAGGATAGAGTAGATTAAGATTAACGAATGACAAAAAAAAAAAGAAGAAAAGAATCGCATGCTATTTATATATTACTAAAAGTCAAAGATGCCATTTAATTACATAAATTACATTGCGTGCATGGAAGAGATGAATATTGCTTGTTTGAGTATTCACAAAGCACAATTATAGGATCGGATCTTATGATCAGTTTGCATGTTGTTTCCCACAGTACAACAAAATCGTCCGTACACACTAATCTCACAAAACAAATGTAGCACCAGTTAGCACGTTTGACTTGGCTTATAGTAAAAAAAAAAATGGTTGCCCTTACAACATGGTAGATTGATAGTATTTTATCTAATCACCGATCCTTCTCGATCTGCCACATCTTTTAATCAACAACTGGCACTGCATTAATGAGTTGATTCGACGGTCCAGATTAACCCAAAGCTCCAAGTTTCCAGCAATTAAAACATTATTTCCTGGAATAGAGTTTTGTTTATAGTACTACTACGTACTTTAATTTGATTTGATTTGACTTTGTTTTGTTTCAAATCTTCCCATGCATATTACGATTCTGTTGAACTCATTTTGATTAGGGACAATTCCCGGCAAGTTCCCAACATCTTCTGGATCCATCCCAAAATAAGTAGTACTACATACGGGTGAGTTTTCTTGGCGATATTTTTAGTATTCTTGGTATTTTCGCTACTTTAATTTTATGCACGCCAATGCAAGCCATATATGTTACTCTTAGCGGAAACTACACTCACTTTTGAGTAAAACTTAATACAGAAAATACCAACTTAATCTTGTCTCTTCGTGCAACTGATCTGAACCGTTAGAATTTCACGCCTCGCTAATTTCATCAGTGCCACCAAAATTGGGGATCATCGGATATTGGCAACTACGTGATCAATCACATTTAATGCATCCAGAGGCCTTAAAAGTCGTATAGTGGACAATCCAAGCTCCACCTAAATTTTTTTGCGCGATCGGATCCTTTTAACTTTTACTTATTACAAACACCATCAATTATAGAAAAAGTTAATAAGATCGCGTATTGTTGGGGATTTAATCGGACAAAAAGTACCTTTAAAAAAAATAATTGGGTCCCGATCGATGATCTCTTCAAACTTGATTGAGAAGAAAATTTAGATGATTGATTTTTCATCAGAAAACAATAAAATCAACGGTTTGATTGCTAAAAAAAAAACTATTTTGCAATGGGTTGGATCACGTGTGTGCGGAACAAGTATCGTGGCATATGAATATTTCTTTGTAAACTCAATGCCGACTAAATAATCTGGTAGGAAAATATCACTCAACATTTGCCGACTAGTTTTTTAGTAGGGAAATAAAAATATCCCCGGTAAATTTTTTTTGTCAAATATTAAATTCACGGAAAAATTATTTTTTCATTGCCGACCAAATAATCTGGTAGGCAAATATCACCCAACATTTGCTGACTAGTTTTTAGTAGGCAAATAAAAATATCCCCCGGTAAAATTTTTTGTCAAATATTAAATTCAGTGAAAAACTTTGGCCGACTAAATATTTGGTCAGTAAATAAATTCCCACCAAAATTATTTTTTCACGCCATATTGTTCCCGACCCAAAAAAAATCTAGTCGGAAAATGTAGAGTTTTCCGGACTAAATTAGTTTAGTAGGGGATTAAAATCACTATTAGCCAACCAAGATGTATCTAGTCGGCAATGGTGTAGGAATTGGAGACTAAGTTATTTTAGTAGGGATTTTTGATTGGCAATTGTGTAATTTGTTGTAGTGACGAACCCCGACAATTGGGTGAAATACATCGGAGAGCTATTGATATAGGAGCACCATTCGAGAGGTGCCCGCATGAAAGTCCAAGCAAAAGTTATTGTGATGAGATATTTATATTTGTAATTTTTTTTACTTGTTGAAATAATACAACTGTTGTATAATTTTGTGCGCATATTCATCCAAATTTTGACAAAACTACAAAATTTAAAAGATGGCGAAAAAAAGTAGGAAAAAACAATATTATTTTCTATTTTCCGCCATTAATGTTGTGTAGTACTTAACGATTTTTTTTTTCGAAATTTATTAGTCAATAAGAGAGAATAATAGTGTTATATTGATTTATTGTTGGATAACATTTGTTGCTTCTTCGTTCTTGGTACTTGAATTGGACTTCAGAATCTCTCCGATTGGTGGACTCTTTTCTTTGTGGTGGTGATCAAGTTACAATTATTTAAAATTAAACAAACTTCAATAATTTTTAAATTTCTTATTGTAAAAATTCTAAATATTTTTTATGGCGGCAATGATGGTGGTCGTTGTGGTTTTCAAATGGTCAATTTAAAGATGTTAACAAGTGAATACTCTAAAAAAATTTACCTTCTTAAACTGAGAAAATTATCTATCTTTATCTGGTGGTCATGGTTGTGATGGTGGATTTACAGATTTTTGAAATTCAAGTGGTGTGGTGAATTTTAACATTGAGAATATTTTCAACAATTAAAAGATTGAGAAAATGTCAAATTTCCTGTATTGAGAATATTCTCAATGCAATTTTTTTGGTTGGTGGTTGTGAAGTGGTGGTGTTAAATTGAAAGGTTGAGGATTCTAAAAAGATTAAGAATACTTTTAACATGATTTTCCCTAAAGTGCCCTACTAGTTAGTTAAGAAAAACTCAAAAAAATAGTCTCTAGTGCACAAAAATTGACTCCCTAAAATCCTAGGTGACACCCCTCACTACCTAAAGTGTCCTAAGTAACTACCTAAATTTGAGGAGAGACTTAAGGAGAGAGAAAGAGGAGAGAGATAGAGAGAGAAGGGAAGGAGGAGAGAAAACGAGGAGAGAGAGAATAACTTTAAGGGGAGAGAGAGGAGAGAGAAAGGAAAAACTTAAATTTAAATTTAATGAACATCTTTAGGGAGCCCCATTAAAATGGTCACATGTGTTTAGGTGTACATTTTAGCAAACATTTTTTAGGTAGTACACTAGAGATGCGCTTAGAAGTTAAAACTTTTAAAAATTAGTGGTGATATTTCACTTTTTTTTTTTGTCTTTAATTATGTTCGATTGCAAAATTTTCTTATCATTCTATTTAAAAATGTCAAATGTTTTTTGTCTTTTTGTTCGATTGCAAAAATTCCTCATTCTTTCCTTCAAAAATGTTAAATATTTTGAATTTTTGGCAAAATCTCCCATTATATTATAGTATATTACTCCTCCACAGGGCGTCTCTATTTATTGGAGGGGCTCCTCCCCTTTGACAAGAATTCTCCATGTTCAATAAAATCTCCCTCTTTCTGTATGTAATTTCGACTTGCGGTTGGTGAGTGGAGGTTTCCAATCTCCACCACTAAAGTATCTTTGAATATTTTACTCAAGGTTATTAATAGCATGGAAGTGGTGTTGATTTCGTGGCTTCGTGAACATGGGAAAAAGGAAAGGGGACAAAATAAAAGACCCCTAATTAAATGGCAATACTATCACGTGAACATTAATTTATCTTTTGAAACAATATTTTTTTATTGTTTAGGACTTGAAATACGCTTTTATTTATTCATTTTTAGAAATCATGATCGAGTTGGGATGATTCACAATTCAATTTTGTTAGATTTTTTTTTTATCATGAATTTTGTTAGATTTTCTTGAAGGATTCCAACTTAAAATCAATTGGTAATAGATGGGGTAGCCTCTAGATTATAGTATTACTCAAGTTTGGGTGGCTTAAATAGGCGATATGAGATAAAGTCTAATAACTCCCCCCATATGCAACCTAGATACACTGGAGGTACGAATTAAGGAGACGAGGCGATTTGACTTGAGCGACGGAGAATCGACCATGTGAGGTGAGACTAACCAAGAGGCCAAGAGCTAGCTCTGATATCATATTAGATTTCTTGGAGGGTTCCAACTTAAAACCCAATGGACAATAAGTGGAGTAGCCTCTAGATTATATTAACCATGCAAGATTCGGTGGCCTAGGGCATCTCTAGTGTACTACCTAAAATAGTATATCATAAAGTGCTCTATCTAGCTAACTAAGAAAAACTCAAAAAATGCTCTCTAGTGCAATAAGTGGAGTAGCCTCTAGATTATATTAACCAAGCTTAGGTGGTTTAGATAGGCGATGTACGTGGAATAAAATCTAACAGATTGGATTTTCGATTTGCTATAAGGCCTTTTCAATTCTCGATTGAGGATTTGACAACTATATTCGTCAGACTAGAAACGAGAAACCAAGCCTAAGGGTACAAGTGAAATATAAAAAATCTCCTCACTGCATGTGGCCTTTTTTGGACACAAAATAAACAAATACGCAATGACAACACAGCATGCAGGGATTTCAAGCTCCAATAGTCTATTTATAAATCACAGTTACAGAATCATAGACACAACTGCGAATCAAACATAATGGAACAGTTAACAGAAACAGAAAATGTAGAAATAGAATCCCTGGGAATGGAAGTGCGGGAGGTAGGAAGAAGCAGCACCAGCTCATCCTTTCAGCAGAATCATGCATCAAGTTTCCGAACTACGACGAGTAATTCAGATGGAAGGGAAATTGATGAAGAAGAAGAATTAGCATGGGCTGCTATCGAGAAATTACCTTTGTCTCAACAACTAAGAACATCCTTGCTCGATCGCAACAGCTTATATGGCACAAACGGGAACAAGGGGAAGACCATATCAGCCGTTGATGTCACAAAGCTTGGAGCTGTAGAACGGCATTTGTTCATCAACAACCTATTAAAGAACATCGAGGATGACAACCAGCGCTTGTTACAGAAAATTAGAGAGAGAAGAGACAGGTAGCACACTTCTCTCCATTGCTAATTTCTTCCCAGTATTTTTCCTCATTTTGAAACTTAATGGAATCAACAGACTACCAATAAATTAGAATTGCTAGCATATCCATATCGGATGGCCTTATTATTTTTCCTCAATGCCAAAAGAAAGTATTTGTATATCACTCGATAATGGGTTCCGAGAGGGATACAATATAGCATCATATGTAGCTAGTAAGCTAGACATGCATGCGCAATCGTGCATCCCAACAGTGTTGGCACATGAATCCTAGCGCCTTGCAATCATCTATCTGCTAATGAACAATCCCAAAGGGATAATAGAAAATCATCTAACAAATTGTTGAATGACAAGCAAAATGAAAGCACATGGAAATCTGAAAAACTCCAAAATGGTAAAGCTAATCTGCACTCTCCTAATAGCATCCAAGCTCCCCGTGATCCGCGATAGCCGTTCTAGTCATGTCAAAGTCAATAACGTCATCACCTAGTGATTCCACATTGTTGAAAACAAGATCATCGCGAACATTAATTTGCTCTGGTTCCACAACATTGCTAAACAAATAAACAATGTAAATCGATCACGAAGTACCTTTCTTCTCTCTAAGAAGAAAAATTGTATGAAAGACATTTCACCGGATAGCAAAATCAACAGAATATTGCTCTGTTTTGATAATGAAATTTGTTTGTGTGTTTAACCATAACAAGAGGCGGATAAAAAAAAATAAAAAATAAAACATGACAAGTATCTTTAAACATATATCATGTGCCACCAAATGAATGAAAAGATAGTTATTGAACCTTCCCCCACACGGCCACACTTCTAACATTTTGCTAAATTCATCTGCAAAACAATTGGTAAAAGCATGGGATTCTACATGGAAAATTCAAATGAAGTAGGACATATGCCCGAAGTTAAAATAAAAGTTACAAACTTCTTTTTTGTCCCATAAGAATCCTAGTATTGGCATATGCAAAACAAAAACTAATCATAGTTGAAATATCCAGAACAACTATATATCCTGTTGCGGAAGCCATTAAAAACATAATCATAAGTGCCGTAGCCAGGAAATAATGTAAGTGGGGACACTAGTTAACAAGTTACATCATTTAAGAGTAACACTAACAAAAAACTGAGACAGGTCATTCTCTCACAATACATCACATAAAAAACCGTAAAAAACCAGTTTATTCTAAAAACTATCGTAGTGAAACACCTAATAAGTTGTTCCACGAAACTGACTTAAACTCAACTCACTTATTCCGCTCTACGAGACAGGTCACTCCCTAATTACAAAACATTAACCCAATTATACTCAATAAGTCAGTTCTGCTGACTTATTCAGCTTACGTCAATTTATTGAACGAGTAATTTTGTTTCTAGGGAGTAATTTTTTAAAGAAAATTTTCACATACAATTTTATAATTCACTACAAAAAAAAAAATTGATCTTAATATTATTTTGAATTTCCAAAATTTTAATTAATTTGTTTATGATTAATTATGAAAATTGATAGATTTGTTCGACACAGTCATGTTATTTTCGAATTTTTTCTTCAAAGCTACTACTTGATACTTGATAAAAGTGTACGTAAAGTTGGGGTAGTTAAGCAATTTTTTCTAAATTTTGTAATCGCTACAAAAAAAAAAAAAAAATTGAGATTTAGTGACAACAACGTATCACTAAAAGTGTGTTGCTAAAAAGTATTCAATGACACTTTGAGTGGCGAATACTTTAGCAACACACTTTGAGTGACAACCTAGTGAGAACATACTTACGAATACTTTAGCAACATACTTACGAATATTAAGTGTTAGTTTGTAAATGGGTTCCATATTCATCTTAGATTGAAGAGGAGAAAGTAGTAAATATTTTGAAAATGTTCCAACAGAAAATAAAAAATAAGAACAAGAGGGAATGGGTTAGCTTGATACGCATTAATGGTGACACAACGGTTGTAAACATGTTAAAAGTTTGAAGCTAAAACTTGACGGAGTAATTAGACACGGACAAAACATACCATGTGGCGGCCCATTAAATTTAATATTTATTTTTGTGGGACATGCACGGGACATGGGGAAATTTTGGGAACAAAAATGGGGACATGGCAGGGTGATCTTGAAAAAGTTTAGAAGTTTATCTTGGGTAAAACATTTATAAGTTCAAAAGTTGAGCCAAAAGTGTAATATAAAACATACGTGTATGTTACTCCCTCCGTCCCGCAAAGTTTGACACTTTCGGAAGTGCGTGCCATTTTTAAATTGCCTATATCTTTCAATTCATAACGTTTTATGTGATTTTCAAAACTTTGTTCAAAAGATCTAATTGAAATCTATCAAACGAGATCGATATTGCTTATATAAAACATTACAGATTAAAAGAAATAATCAATTTTTTCATAGGGCTGGAATAGTGAAAGTGACAAACTTTGCGGGACAGAGGGAGTAATAGGCAGACGCCGTAGGTCAAAAATGCATTCAATAGGAGTTTTCACCTCAATATTTTTAGTGGTTGCAATGTAGGATGCATACCTAAAAATATAATTTAAAACACAATTGTAGTGCATCCCCATTTTTCGAGAATTACCATGTCCCTTATCCGTGTCCATGCCCCTCTGTGTTCATATTCATATCCATGCTACGTACATAATGTAATAGAGGTCAAAATTTAACAGCTATAACACATCTGTATTCAGTCTATTTTCATGCTCGATAAATAAGAGGTTGGCCTTTTCATATATAATGTACAACAACATATATAATGGAATTTGCCTTCTGCATTTTTTAGGGTGGGTCTAGAATTTCCTACTGTGGAAGTGAGGTACAAGAACTTATGTGTGCAAGCAGAATATATAGCTCATGAGTCCCCACCTACTCTCTGGAGCGCCCTAAAGAGCATTTTCTCTGTAAGTGCGTCTTTTTAATCTTTGATGATAAATGTGATTATTCATTTTCATGTGATTACTTCTGTCCAAGAATCTGACACTCACTTAATTTCCACGTAAAATAGATGCCTTCATACATGAATAATTAAAACTGTGTGACTCTTGGAGATAATTAAGCTCAATTTGGTAATAAAGCTGAACACTAGGTATCATTTTTTGAGTAGCATTTTATACCAAAATGAGTCCTACAATAGTTCTTGATAAATTTCACTATACTTCTATAGTGAAATAGATTGAAGTGCAAACACATCCAAGAGGTGCCAAAGCCGCGCGGTGAGCACAGAGCGAACTCTTTCTCCTTAATTTACAGAAGGTACACATTCATTTCTGCCAAGTGCCTGTGCAATCATGCTGCGCAGGCCCCAACTAAGAAAGTAGTCTTGGCTATAGGAAGAAGTTCTCCAGGACATAAGTTCATGTATGTGTTCGCTTTCACGCAATATGGATGAACCTCAACAGAAATGGGTGTTCCACTAACTAGTTTTTTCCAAAAACTAGTTTTTCTCAAAAACCAATATAGGTAATTCTCTCACAATACATCACATAAAAAGGTGTGAAAACAAAAACCAAGGCAGTTTTGTTTTAACTAAGGCAGTTTTAAAACAAAACTACCTTATGGAACACCCCAAGCAGAGCCGGCTCATAGGCAAATCCTATGAAGCCTGGGCTTTAGGCCCACAAAAAATACAAAAATTTGGGACCTCCAACTATTTAGTACACCTACATATATATACTAGGCCCAAATAATTTTGTGTAAGCCTTCCATACCAAATGGATTGGCTATTTTGTCTATTGAGAAGGATATGGTGAAACAACTTGATTATGAAGACTTAATTAGTACGTTTGCCACTAAAAGTGCGAGAAGACAAATGTTCAAATGATGAATTTTGAAATATTGTAGCGGTTGTTTATTTTTGGATAACTATGGATTGCATCTTGTGACGGTAAATATTTTGTAACGGTAAATACGTTTGCCACCAATTTTTACGTGCAAAATATAGGGTGGGCCTCGTTTAATGAGTTTGATCAAGACCTCTAAAATATATGAGCCGGCTCTGACCCCAAGTAACATGCGCACAATTGTGATGCATTCCAAACTAGTCTATGACCTTAGTTCACTGTCTTGGACCTCATTTTTAGCTTCGGCAGATCTTTAAAAAAAGAGCTATCCAAGAGAAAAAAAGGCTCGAGGGGTCATTGTAGTGCAGAAAATGCACTACACGGCGCAGTGCGCATCATCTAGCCGTCCATTTCGACAATGGATGGTTCTGATTTAATCCAAACAACCGACGGTGAGATTCAATTCATTGCTCGGATTAAATCTGAGCCGTATATTGTCAAAATGGACAGCTGGATGGTACATACATGGTGCAGTGCACCATCCCCCGAGCCAGAAAAAAGGGGGATAAAAATCAAAGAAAACACAAAGTATCACGTTTAGAAAAGTGGTTTGGCAAAGAAGACCAATGAGGGTAAATTTTTATTTAGCGGTCATTTCCTTGTAAATTTTGCCTCATAAGTCACAAACGTAGGGTATCAAACATCTATAAATTTTATTGATGCCAATCTTCTTCTCAAAGCTAACTGTCCAGCATTTACCCAAGCCTAATATGATGTATACATGGAACAGGTTATTAGACTCGATTCTCATGCCAACAATATCAAAATTCTTCAAGATGTCCAAGGCATTATCAAGCCTTCAAGGTTGATCTTTGAAGTTCTTTTCCATGAACTCTTTTTCTACATATAATTACTCACTTAGAAACATGAGCAATAAGCTTTTCACTTACCCGTTATCACTTACTCGTTTGGCAGGATGACACTACTACTTGGACCACCAGGATGTGGGAAAACTACTCTATTACAGGCAATTGCAGGCAAACTCGACCAAACCCTCAAGGTTTTCTGCTCCTTCCATGTCAAATTAATAACTTTTCCACATCCATGTAATATTTTGTAAATATAGTCCTTATTGACCAAAATAGTCACAACAACTAAGTTTTGTTTTCTTAATAGTTAAATAGCTAACAAATAAATTAGTAATCAGCCATCATGTGATTTTGATTTTAGGTTACTGGAGACATTTCCTACAACGGTTATAAGTTGAACGAATTCTCACCTCAGAAGACATCTGCTTATATAAGCCAATATGATGTGCACACACCTGAAATGACTGTGAGGGAAATACTTGACTTCTCAGCATGTTGTCAAGGCATTGGAAGTGGAAGTGGTAGGTGATGTTCTACCAAACTCACTCATGATTAGCACTCTTGAGTAATCTCACCACAAATCTGTTTTTTTGTCGAAGAAATCATGATGGAAATCATTCGAAGAGAGAAACAAGCTGGAATTATTCCAGAACCAGATATAGACACGTATATGAAGGTAAAGAATCCTCAATAATCAGCTCAGCACATCTCGTGTATTACACTAGAAAAAGTACACAACTTTGATCTCATCCCTACTAACTATATTAAAAGCAAACTGTACTGACAGGCAACAGCTGTTGAAGGATTAAAAAAGACACTTCGAACTGAATATATTTTGAAGGTAATTCTCTTTAGAAAGAAACAAAGAATCACTAACCACTTTATAATCCTTGTTTAAAGTACTATGCTTCTACTATGCTGTGGCAATCCAGATCCTCGGCTTGGATATTTGTGCCGATATAATTGTGGGTGATGCAATGAGAACAGGAATCTCAGGTGGCCAAAAGAGAAGGTTAACAACAGGTTAGACAAATAGGCACTTCCTTTTCCTTTTCTACTTTTACCAGCAATGGAGATCTTGACAACAGAGAGAAAGAATGTACGAGATGACAAATCTCGCACCCTGCAATGACAATACCCAAACAAATTCCTTAAAAAATGAGGATAAATCAATGCCAAAAAAGAAGAAATTACCCCATTGGAATTCAAGGACATAAAACTTATCCTAAAAAATAGTTTGTTACGATATGATCAAATACCCCCAACGTTGGTCAGTAGAATTTCGGTACAAGAAGTCAGTGCCCACCCAAGCACCCATGTAACATCCAGCAACTGGAAAAGCCAACACCATAATGACGTAGGGCTGGCCTGAGATTTTATGGGCTTAAGCAAACCTTAAATATGGGCCCTTGATACATTTCTTTACGGTAATGTAAAAGATAAAATCACTGAAATGAAATGAATCGTTCTTTATAACTTTGTAAAATTTGAAGTAAGATAATATTAATGATACCAAAAACTGAAAACTTTCAAAGGATGCGGTGCTAAGAGTTTGTCATTTGGTAATTACAAGATACATAGTGCAACAAGCTTTCTGAGCACACGAGCAGTACCATGGAGAAGCTCTACTTGTTTAAACCCTTGTTCTTGGCCCAGCAACATCCAAGTTAAAATTTTCCATAGGATGACTTTTTGAACATTAAAAATGTAGAAAAGATTGAGGGTACTATCATATAGATCGGTTATGTTGGGCTCACTTTGGGTCCCACACAGATGATAGAGCCGTTTATGTTTTTCAAAATAATATTTACTAGTACCCAGGATACCCAATGGAGCATTTACTGAACCAATCGGGTATCTGTAAATGCTCCATTGGTTCATGTAGCACAACCGATTTGTACGAATTTTGTACGCCTAGATTTATGGAAGAAGAAATAGGCACTGAGATTGGAGCTTGAGACCATCCAATAAGCTCAAAACTTTCCTATTACGCGCTTAACCACCACCAATTAGATTACACATGCTGAGCTATATAATATATACTAGTATACAAACTATTTTGAGGCCCTAGGCGGCAGCCTAGAGGGCGTATGCCAAGACCAGGCCTACAATGACAAAGCCAAAGGGCTAAGCAACAAGCTAGTGATTCAAAGATTCCTCATTCCTCCTACAGATAGTGCTCCATTTATTTATCTTACATGCATGTATCCATCTGCCAGGGGAAATGATTATTGGGCCTGCAAAAGTACTCCTCATGGATGAGATATCAACTGGATTAGATAGTTCATCAACTTTCCAGATTGTTACTTGTCTTCAACAGTGGACACACATCACAGGATCCACCACTCTACTCTCTCTTCTTCAACCAGCGCCTGAGGTATTTGACCTCTTTGACGACATCATATTTATGGCAGATGGAAAGATTGCATATCAAGGACCTCGTGATAATATTGTAGAGTTCTTTGAGCATTGTGGTTTCAGTTGCCCATCAAAAAAAGGCATTGCAGATTTCCTTCAAGAAGTATGTATACATCTGTTTATATGTCATAGTAGTTGATGTGCTATGATGTCATCATGAATTTCTACAATTGTGCAGGTAGTTTCTAGAGAGGATCAAGGACAGTACTGGAATCGTACGAACCAAGCTTACAGTTACGTCTCAGTTGAAGATTTTGGAACTGCATTCAAGAAATTTCATGTTGGACATAAGCTAGATGAAGAACTCTCTCTGGATTTTAGTAGATCTAACTCCTACAAGAACTCTTTGTCATTTAACATCTATTCTTTGAGGAAATGGGAAGTATTCAAAGCATGCATGGCTAGAGAGTGGCTCATTATGAGGCGCAACTCATTTGCTCATGTAGCCAAATCTGCTCAGGTAATTAAGTGATAGATTCCATGTGTTTCACAATGTTTGTGTCGTTGATGGCTTTTTTTTTTGAACGAAAAAAGAGAAAAACATCGAAGCGAGGAGCGGCATACTAACAAGGTTGGCACCCCACCCGATTGCAAATCATATGCCTCTCGAGACCCAAAAGATTGGAAGGTTAACAAGAAGACAACCAACCAAACAAATGAAAACAACCTACATCACACCTAAATCTCAGCACTGAAACTCTAAACAGAAACAAAGAGAGCAAAAACTCAAGAACACCAAAACACCTCAGAGAAGCAGAACCACACCACCTAAAGCAACAAAGATGATCAGCAGCACATGAAACAGAGTTGACAAAAAGATCATCCTATATCTTGCACTCTCATCTCAGCTATTTTACTAATAACTTCATCCTCATCCCCATCATAATCGATACCTGCGGCCTTGTTTACTGCGCAAATTGCTTTAGCTTCATTTAATTTAATAGAGTTTTGTTTCTATTTGCGATAGTATCCGTTGAGACAGAAGCAGATAGAGCAGCAGCAGCCACGGCTGACCTAAAAACCACACATTTTTGTTTGATTCTCCCACCCTTATAGTTTCCTGGATAAACCTTAGAGAAACCTAGAATATCATCAATCGTTTTCCTTTCTTTTTTTTTTTCCCTTTTGGTTCCTTTTATAGATGCCTTGACTGGAGAGAGACGGTTGACTTCATGTTGATCAATGGGGATATCATCGGAAAGCCCCACATCATTATTATTCAACACCTCCACTGAGCCCAAACTAATGCACAGCTGAATCCCCTCATGCTCGCTCCCCTCAACCTTACCAACACCAACAACCCCCAAACAATTAGTTTCCTCCGTCGTATTGTCCACCATTGGATAGAAATCACTTTTGTTCCCAATCAAATCCAGTTGCCTTGCAACAGCATTATCCTCGAAAGAATCAATTTCCTCCATCGATTCACCCACCAAAGAGTCACAGTTGGAAAGCGAGTCACCGATTCTGCTCCCAATCGGATATGGCTCCTTGAGAGAGTCATTATCAACTGGAATCACACCCAATTTATCCTCAACCAACTTGAATGTGTCCAAGCCATCACAAGCTTGGGCTAGTTCTGGACGAAAATCCCCCACAAAGAAGCACAATAGTCATCCTTGTCATTGAAACTTGACTTGATTATGACCGAGATCCACACACTTAGATGAGTTTTGCAGATCATTGAGAAGAGCATCCCCAAAAGCATTGACCTCAATTTGATCAACATCCACACACTTGGCTATATCATCATTTTCTTTAAAAGATTTAGATAAGAAAGACTCTGATCCTCTTTTTTAATCCAAGACCAGTAATCCTCATCAAAAATAAACAAACACGAAGTGTCTTCGGAAACTCTGATTTTGACCAATGAACCACTAATATTTAGATCAACAACTTCATCAATTCGATCCATAATCTCTGTCACAACCAACATCCTTCCTTTACAAAAGCCAAACACTTTTGAGTCTTTTCGTCAAGAACCACGACATCCCCCCATAAGCCTCCAATGGAAATGAATGCATTAGCACTTCAAACATTTAGAGGAAGCCCAAAACAAGTAAGCCAAACATACCTAGATGGAGGAACGAACTGACAATCCCATTTACGGAAAGTAGTAAACCAACTGGATAAAAAATGCTTCTCCTCAATAAGCATTGATTCCAACAACTCCTTGGTCTGAAAAGTAATAACAAAATAGAGACCACCCATAGCTTTGATTTGTACACTTTCAAAACCCTTATAAGAGAACAACTTATGAACAACTTTAATAGATTGAAAAGATTTAAGTTTACCAATAGCACTTCTAAGAAGCCAAGAACAATCTACTTCAGCCACAGATAAAGATTTGTTTCTAGATTTATCAATCACAGGATTAGACGCTCTTACCACCTGGGAATACGATAAGGAGGGTACAACATTCCCAAAATGTAGAACTGAAGTTTTTCCATAAGCAGCAAATCCCTCCTTTTGAATAAAGCTCTTATCCACCTTTCCTTGCTTGTCAAAAAATGCCTTCTTCACAAATAGCATGTTTGAGTACTAACAATGCTCCCTTATGGTTGGTTTGTTCATGCAGCTTGTAGTTCTTGCCCTAATTACAATGACAATTTTTTCACATGCACGGATGAAAATTGATGTGGTCCAAGCAAATTACTACATGAGTTTCCTATTTTATACAGCCACCAGATTTACGACCAATGGACTTCCAGAATTGTCAATGACAGTTTCCAGACTTGCTGTCTGCTATAAGCAAAGAGACATGTACTTTTATCCTGCATGGGCATATTCTATTCCAGCAGTCATTCTAAAAATCCCCTTTTCATTTGTAGATGCTTTTCTTTGGATGACACTTACCTATTATATCATTGGTTACAGTCCTCAACCAGAAAGGTCTGCTTTTCTAGGACAACTCTTCAGTTGCATAAACAACAGTTGTTCCTCGTCATTGAATTGATGTCATATATGACTGGACAGGTTCTTCCGCCAAATAACTATTCTTTTCCTTCTACATCAAGTATCAACATCATGGTTTCGCTTGGTTGCTTCTGTCTTTCGGAATCCACCCCTTGCTGCATCTTGTGCTCTCTTCTCCATAGAAGTAATGTTCTATTTTGCAGGATTCGTAATTCCACAATGTAAGACCAATCAATTATGAATTTTAACTAAATTTGTCTCTAGGAATCAATGGACACTTGAGCTAACCTGGTTAGTGTGTCCTTATTGCAGCATGTTTGCCAACTTGGTTAAAATGGGGATTTTGGGTATCTCCATTAGCTTATACTGAAATAGGTGCTTCTGTTAATGAATACCTGGCACCAAGGTGGCAGAAGGTGAGACTAAAATGTAACAAAGTTGGTACAAATAAACAAAAAAAGGTTCCTTTCCATAAGACTGTGATGCTTATCATGATTCTCCTTTTACAGGTAACATATTCAAATGGTACAATAGGACGGGTAGTTCTAGCAGAGCATGGCCTGAACTATAGTGACTTCTTTTATTGGATATCAGTAGGTGCATTGATTGGATTTTGGTTAGTCCTTAATATTGGTTTCACATTCGCACTGAGCTATTCAACGTGTAAGTTTCTCCTTGCCACACATGTACTATATGAATATGAAAGAACTTTAGTTCGTTTGATACTAACATGCATGTGGTGAAAATATAAATTGTTCAGCCCCAGGAAAATCTCAGACTATCATTTCTCATAAAAAGCTCTCAGAAGAGCCGCCTCATTTTGCTTCTTCCTACACTCTTGAAAAGGCAAAAGAAAGAGGTAACAATCAACATTGTATAGAACCATCAAGCATCACATTGATCTTTTGTTCACCTGTTGCTTGCTGAAAGTGAAGGGTGTACCACTAACGACAACGAGTTCAAATCATCGTTGCAGTGAAACATAATAAAGAATTGATTAATTCCACAGGAGTGGTATTGCCATTTGAGCCGATGACCATGACATTCAAAAATGTGCACTATTTTATCGAGACTCCTAAGGTAACTGCAATATCAAAGTGGTATGTAAATAATAACCTACAATTTGATCAATTCAACTGACCGATTGCCTCCATTCATCTCAGCAAATTAGAGCGCAAGGTTTTGAAACTGAACAACTGCAACTTCTTAAAGATATCACCGGAACATTTAGGCCTGGAGTTTTTACAGCTTTAATGGGTGTTAGTGGAGCTGGTAAAACAACACTCATGGATGTCCTATCTGGAAGGAAAACTGGCGGTATTATAGTAGGTGACATTAGAATTGGAGGTTACCCAAAATTCCAAGATACCTACACCAGGATTTGTGGTTATTGCGAGCAAAGTGACATACATTCACCACAATTATCAATACAAGAGTCACTGACATACTCAGCTTGGTTACGCTTGCCTCCAGAAATTGATCACACTACCAAATTAGTAAGATGACTTTCCAGAGTTACATGAAATATCTTTCGAAAAAAGCATTATGGTAATAGAATCAACTGTTTCGCTGTATCAAAATAATTATTATACACTGGAATACTTGTCTATGAAACAGGAATTTGTTGCAGAGGTTTTGCAAATGATGGAACTAGAAGGCATTAAAGATGCTTTAGTTGGCTTTCCTGGTGTAAGTGGAATTTCAAATGAGCAGCGGAAGAGGTTAACCATAGCTGTAGAGCTTGTTTCTAATCCATCCATCTTATTCATGGACGAACCTACCACTAGTTTAGATGCAAGAGCAGCTGCTATCATCATGAGGGTAGTAAAAAACATTGTCAATACAAGGAGGACAGTGGTATGCACCATTCACCAGCCAAGCATTGACATATTCGAGGCATTTGATGAGGTAATTGACATATACCCCAATACGATAACTTTTACTCAATCCTGATAGAATAGCCATACTAATGCACTCGAAACACAACAATTACTTTCATGCACCGACGCCTCAGGAGTGCTTATAATGCAACCTTCTTTTTAATAAATAAGAAAATACTTCCATTTGGTGTGTACAACAAAGGAACAATATTCACACACTTACCCCAAAAAAAAAAATTCCCAGACAAGCAATGTGTTGAACTTCCAACCTGTCCTATGATAGTATTGGACTATGGCCTACATGCCATTTGTAATGTAGGACAAGCATGGAAATCTTAAGATTTTAGTAGCAAAGAGAAGTATTAGGGTTAAGGCTTAGCTAAATAAGAGAAATAGGACTAAAACAGAGCTGTGAACAGTAATCCGTGATAGTAACAGGGCTGAAAGTAAAAAAGAAAACAAGAATTAAATAGAAGAGTAGAAGAAGATAGGTCTTGGAATCATTTCTAGAATTAGGCATCACACGTAGATTTTGAAAGGCATCGCACCTAGGTTTAGAATTCCATCACACAACTCAAAAGAATGCTTCAAAGCTCCATAAATTTTCTGTAAACTCACCTTCTTTATTGTTGAGGCATAACATCCTTATATATAGGTTATAGACTTCCTAATTTAAATAAGGGACCTTCTAAACTTTTAACTTTTAAAGTCAATCTAAACTCGTAATTTAAATAAGGAAACTACTAAACTTTCAACCTCTAAAGTCAATCTAAACGTCAATTGACATCATAAAAGTACCAAACAAGTAACTTGACCCACATGACAACCCATTAATAACCTTCCCACATGTCTAAAAATTTTAAAATTACGACAATACCCCTAAAAGTAACTTTGACCGGTAACATACTTAACCTATAATAAGCAAAAACCATACTCTATTTGAACTAGAGGAATCCATATACTTTAACCCAGTTGCCTCATGCGAGTTTGGCTTGAAAGTTGAAACTAAACAATTTCCGTATGTGAATTTGTCCTTAATCTTGTTATTTCTTGCTCCCTTTATGGACTGCATCAATTCACATAAACAAATTACTTCACCTAAGGTCTAAAATGAACAACACAAAAGCGATATGGACTATTTCCCTTTGGCCCTCATTGTGCGAAAATGTTTCCCCGCTAACTTTTGTTTCACACAAATGGGGTGATGCTCACACACAAAAAATTCATCATATCTGAGTTGAAAAGTACTATGTTTAAAAATACGGGATCACAAAATCTAGTTTACCTAATCAACTGATTGGACGGGTCTTTTAAATCAACAAGCGTAGCTCAATATTGGTCACCATATGCTATCAAAATTAAATTTTGGCCCAAATGTTACATACGTTTGTGTTAAAAACATTATCACATTTCTCATATTGCATAATGTCGAGTCCCACAAGACCAGACTCATATTTTAGTTTATTTTAAACTCTTTCATTGTCTGTCGGTTGTTTCCGTCATCTATTTTTTTCATATGACCACCAAATTATACCAAAATGCCAATCATTTACTCAATCTATTTTTTTTTTTAATAACCTTGACGACCAAATTAAATTTCGTGGGGTTCTAGGCATTGTTATACAAAGTTCTACATCATATATTCAGATTTATTTTGAGGGTCCCAAAGGCTTGACTAGTTATATACTAGTTAAATATGATAGGTCCAAATATTGAGAGGCTAAATTTACTTTCAAACCTTAAGTTTAGCAATGCGGGTCCCACACCATCCACAAACTCCACACTATATAATGAGGAAAAAGGGCACAATGGTATTTTATGTGTACGATGAAACATTGGCTGCCTCTTTACATTGCAGGCTACTAATTTTCAGATATCCAAAGCTGATTGAAAGTACTAAACCCTTCAACTCTTTAGACTTCTTTTTAAGTTCATTCATGAAATTGCTCTTACCGGCAAACATTTGATGCTTTCTTGCAGATAATGTTAATGAAGAGAGGTGGACAAATAATATATTGTGGAGAGTTGGGAAAGCATTCAAATAAACTGATCGAGTACTTTGAGGTATGCAAAACCAATCAGAGTACAGTACACCTGATTTCTGCCCATAGGAAAATAATCTTGCAACCCAATCTGTTTATCAGGAAAAAGTGGAAAAAACTAGTGTTACTGTTCCATTACTGCTACTTAACCACAACCGAAGCATTATGCTAGTCAAACAACTACATTACTTCTTGGCAGGGTATTCCTGGAGTGCCCAAAATTCGTGAAAATTGCAACCCTGCAACGTGGATATTAGAGGTTACAAGTCCATCTGCAGAAGCTCAACTTGGTTTAGACTTTGCTCGTCTCTATGAAGAGTCTAATCTATATCGGTAAGCACCAGCGCATAATTTGTGGTTTTCTGCTAGATTTGACATGAGAACATATGCAATAATATCGAGTTAGTTACATTACAAATTGGTACTCACCTTACTGCGCCGTTCTATGTAGAGAAACCAAAGAACTTGTTAGAAAGCTAAGTATACCAGCAGAAGGTTCAACAGACCTAAATTTTTCTACGAGGTTTCCACAGAACGCGTGGGAACAATTCAAAGGATGTCTTTGGAAACAACACCTGTCCTATTGGAGGAGTCCTAAGTATACCTTTGTGCGCCTGGCGTTTGTTACCGTGGCATCATTGTTTTTGGCAGCACTTCTTTGGCGCAAAGGAAAAGAAATGTAAGACATGTTTTATCTTTTAGTTCAGTTGAGTTCTGTGGCTAAACAATGATACGATGATTAAAAGGTCGCTTCATCAAATCGAAATATAGGACTTAACTCAGACTAGTTTTACATCTGACCAACAACATGTATTGGCCTTAAAATGAACTTAAGTTAAAAAACTAACTCAGGCCTACTATCCCACGTTCTCTTGGTTATGACCTGCAAAATGCATCAGACGACTTTACTGGAGTAGTTGAACCGCTGATCAAAAGGTAATTGGTCTTTCTGTACGCATCGTTGCTAAAGATACTCCACTGCATCCTATTAATTTTGTGGATCGTAAACTTCATGCAGTATGGAGAGTACTTTATTCGGTGTTTTGTGGAGTGCCTATAGTTTTATTCTTCTCAAGGACTAGAAATAGCATGGCAATTTAACAAATGAGTGTCCACTAGATCACTTATCATTGTATTCATACATATAAACCAATTATATATACACCAAACCAAGAACCTACAAATCAAAATATTTGGGAGTAGAAACATCAAGATAAGATGAAAATGCATCATCGTGAACATATTTGTTTCACAGATTGCACGTCTATATCAACCATTCAACCAAAACTATAAATGCAAAGTTGAGTGCAACCACATCAAATTAAGTCCTGTTTATTTCTTGCAAACATTTCAAAAAATACGAACGAGGTTGCCTATTGCCTAAGCATGCAAAAAATCATATTGCACACCACGAGGTCCTAACTATCATCATCATTGCCCGATTCCTAAACTACACAATAAACTGGATGAACAGAACTACTAACATCTATACCTTTCCCGTGCTAATTGGTTGGTTGTGAGTTTACTAGAAAGAAAATAATACAAAATTGTTTATGACGGATGATAAAACCAAACCAACGGTGGGTGGGGGGGATGACCTCACAATCTCACATAGAACAAGTAAATCTACTTCATTTTGACAAAGAGAAAAAATAGAACAGAACCTAATTAATTGCACTTTGTTCTATATGACTTTTTTTTTTTTTTTTTATGATTGGCAAGTAATATATATCATTAAATATCGGTTTCAAAAAACTATTTATGTAGTTTATGAGTTGGATTGACCTTTGATTTATTTTATCTCAACATGTGAAGTGCTAATATGACACTTTTTTTTCTTTTCAAGAAATGGCGAACAGGATTTATTCAGCATTGCAGGATCAATATACCTTTTCATACAACTATTCGGAATAGGAAACTGTTCATCTGCTATACCATTTATAGCTACAGGACGCTCAGTTATGTACAGAGAGAGATTTGCTGGAATGTACTCCTCTTGGGCATATGCTTTTGCACAGGTTCATAAATATACATATGCGTATGTATAATAGAAATCCAAAATACAAAGGTCGCTAAGATTTTTACTTTGTCTTACATTTCAGGTGACGATTGAGATTCCATATGTGCTCCTTCAAGCAGTTTTATTCGCCATAATCACATACCCATCCATAGGTTTCTACTGGTCAATCAACAAGGTTTTTTGGTACACGTACATAATGTTTTGTACCATGTTGTACTTCACTTACCTTGGCATGCTGCTTGTTGCATTGACACCGAATTTCCAAGTTGCATCTATCTTGGCCAGCTTTTGTTACAATATGATGGATTTGTTCTCGGGGTTCCTCATTCCTCGACCGGTAAGACAATCTGACTCACTTGATCATTGGCATTCATCACTTTTTAACAATATGCATCATTTAAATAACTATGCATTTCAGGTGAGAGTGAGAAACTAAAGTCATCTTGAACAGTTGAACTTTGAAGAATATAAGAACATATTATTGCACTGGTCTAACTGATGTAATTTTATTTAATTTTTTCTTGCAGAATATACCAAAATGGTGGATTTGGTTTTACTGGATATGCCCAACAGCTTGGTCTCTACAAGGCTTTCTTACTTCACAATATGGAGACATTGACAAGGAAATAATTTTATTTGGGGAACAAAAGGCAATCAATGCCTTCTTACAAAGTTATTATGGGTATCATCATCATCTGTTAGGTGTTGTAGCATTAGTTCTTTTTGCTTTCCCGCTTGTCTATGCTACTGGTTTTGCCTATGCTATAGCAAAACTGAACTTTCAGAGGAGGTAAAAACTCTCAGTAACCATTTAAGTTGTGATGAACATTGCTTATGAGAAGTCTAGTTTATATGACATAGAGGTATATAATGTTTGCAGAAGTAAAACTATAAGCTGATCACTTAAACTCCTGATTGTAACAAATATGGCATACTTCAAATGTTCTTCTCTAACAGACAAACAATTGAGACCAAGTAAACGCCCTGGTACACCCTGAGTACTACTCTGTCTTGGAAGAACCTTAAAAAGTCAAGAGATGGGAATAGAGCAACATGGATTAAACCTGAAATTTCTCTTGCCCAAGAGCTACACCATAAAAGATGTATTCCCTTAGTAATCTCAAGGAGACTGTCAAGGAAATGTGCACCTTTGCTGGAAAATAATGCAAGGAACTTTGTCAAATCAGATGCTTGCATGATGGAAAAATTGACGTACGAATCAAAAAGGAAAAAGAAAAAGAAAAAGAGAGAAGAAAATAAAAGCTTCTTTCTATCATCTAAATTCGTTCTTTGTGCACCCACTCAATACTGTCGTCACTTATCTATCATCTAAATTCGTTCTTTGCAACGCGCCGTGTCCACCTGTTTGACCCCATTGATAATCTTAGTTTCCTGACAGTTGCACACCCATCTATCCCAACACTTAAGCACTAAACTTCCAATCCACACCATTAAAGTGCAGACTTCGTCCCCACCTCATAGATCCCGATCAAATTTTCAAGATCCAAACCGTTCAATGTGTTTAAAATGTGTTTTTAAGAATCCCCGTGAGAAATGAGCAAAAAAAATCCCGGGATGGGCTTGATCCGACAATTTTTCATAAAAACTTTATATGAACAAATTTATGAAAAACTGCTCGGATCAAGTCCTTCCCGGTATTTTTTTTTTTGCTCATTTTTTGCACAGACCCTTGAAAACACGTTTTAAATACATTGGACAGTTTGGATCGTCGAGATTTGGTCCGGAACTATGAAGTACGGACGGAGTCCGTAACTTAAGGGTGTGGATAGCGAGTGCATTGAACACTTAAGTGTTCATGGATATTTGGTACCATATGCACCAATTAAAAACATGTAGACACATACGAGTAAGACATAACTGAACCAGGAAATTCTACTGAAAACAGGAAAACAATTACATAAAGTTTCCCTCTCTGCCATCTAGCAACCATCAAACTATATATATGCAATTGTATTCTATGAAGTACAATTAGCAACGAACAATGGGGATTGCGTGGTTATTTACCTGATTATGTTCATGTAGATTGACGCAAATTTCTCATGGCCATTCACGAAAAAACCCCATCATGGGTGTGAAACATGCACTCTAATTTATTGGCCCGGGGAGCTAGGACCGATAACTGGTGAGTGAGATTACACTTCTCCCTTTTTCTGGATTAACAAAAAGGAACAATACATCAACTGCAATTGGGCTTTCCTGCAAGTGGTCGGTGAGATTGAACCGCAGGTCTTATTGAGGTGCGCATAAATTGACCGACAGAGTTATCGTAAAGAAAAAAGGTGACTGAACAATCAAAAAACGAGCGTCTCATCTTGTACCAGTAGCCATAAACAATTGAGATAGCATTATCCTGTGTAATTGCCTTAAACAATAGCAAGAAAAATAACACGAATTCAGAAAATTACTATGCGTATGCTGTGAATTATTTTCTTTCTTTTTTTTTTTGTTTTTTAAAATCAAGATACGCTGTGAATTTTCAGATAGCGATCGAACCAACCTGCCAGCCCAGTTGTTCCAATAGGAGGCCTATCATCTCAAACCTTGGGTCGCTGGATTAGTTACCTTCAAGCTCTGAAATTAGACGATGTGTGCCTAAACTGGTCTGGATATCCAATTAGCCGAGGTGCATGCAAACTGGTCCAGACATCCGATTATAAAAAGAACTTTAGGCAAGTTGTTCCAATCCGAAGGCAATCATCCCAAACCTTGGGCCACTGGCTTAGTTACCTTGAAATTAGTCGATGTACACACAAGTTGCATATTGGCCTAGATATCCTATTGTAGAAAAAACTTTGGGCCAGTTGTTCCAATCCAAAGCCAACCATTCCTAACCTTGGGCCATGAGCTTAGGTACCTTGAAATTAATCACAGTGCACACAAGTTGGTTTAGATATTGCCTAAAACCTGTATTATATAAGAAAATGGTAATAAAAACACATTAGCTATCAAAATCAAACTGATGCTAAATTGACGTACAACAATTAGTGCAAATCGATTACCATGTCGGATGAAAGACGGTAGAGAGTAAAGAGAGAAACGCCTCTCCTTTTTCAGTCGGTTCTTTTTAGGGGGGTGTTACGCACACCACCCCTGACCCCTGACACCCACTCCCCAAACTGGCCCCACCCCCATTCCCTTTTTTGCCCCAGACTTTACTCTCGTTTTTTTTTTTTTCTCTTTTTTCTTTATTTATTTAATTACTTATTTAATTTGATTTACTCAAATTACATTTGCAAGTAAATTATTTTTTAACATTGACATTTAAATTTGACTTTATATTTACAAACTTTATATTATTTTAATTAGTTAATTAATTTGTTTTAACAATGAATAATATATTAAAAAACTTGGAAAAGTGAATAATATTACAATCACGCTTAAAAGTAAATAAATATTACAATCACATTTTAAAGTGTCTAAATATTACAATCACGTTGACAATGTTCAGCCCTAATCAATATTGTCTCCAAATTGTGGTCCCGGCACGACGCCCAGTATGTTGAAACACAATTGAACACGTACGTTATAAGTAACAGCCCATCCTGCAGCTTTATCCGATGCATTTTGCCACCACCATATTGGGCTGGGTGGTACAGGGTGATGAGGGTGCAAAAAAAGTTGCACGAAGTGATTGTTAATACGGGCAATAGCTATTTCTTAGCGTTGTTGGACTGAAACTGGACGGGATCTCAAGGGCAAGTGAGTAAAACAACTTCTAGCATTCGCGTCAAATGTATGTAGTACAATGTTGTACCGTGATGCGATGACTACCCCCAAACTCATACAGTCCATCCAATTTGGCTGTGGAGCCGTAGGCATCCAATAGCTCAGTGACCGTAGTACATCATCTGCCATATTTTCCATGGGATAAACCGCATTGTAAAGATCTCCATTCTGATTAATTTCTTGGATAAGATCCTGTCGTACTTGAACCCAGCCCTCCTTAGTGTCATAGATATGCGCAGCTATCGCCTTAAATCCACAATGACCATCACCTTTGACGTCTTTGGCGTGGGATATATACTGCTGAAATTGCCAAGGTAAATACTGAATGTAATTAACCTCCTCTTTCTCCCTCTCCACCCTCTCCTTCTCCATCCTCTCCCTCCCTGCATTTTTTCCTTTCTCTTTCCCTCTCAATGTAGATGCTTCTGTACAAGAAGGTATGCGTCGTCCACTCTGCTCAGCTTTTCCCACAGGTCGACCTCTATGTTTAGTGTTGTATGATGGGGCTCGAACACTCTGTAAGACGGATCTGCCATATCCTTAAACCTGTCTATCATATGCTTTCGCATACGTGGATCCATCCCTTGTAATATGTCAACCACATGAGATGTCTCATCAGGTTGTTCTCCCTCGTCATTAAACCTGGTTGCGTGCATAGAGAGCCTACTCCAATGAACGTGAATACTGGATAGCGGAATTGACATGTCGTGGGAACGATAAGCCCTCAAATCGTGCATACATGGCAATCTGTGTGTTGTTCTGATCGAACAGCCGCAACTGCCGCTTGGGAGGGGGTAGGCGTCTGCGGCAGATTCTAGTTGAAAATCGATCAACTCCATTGCATATAATGAAACGTGACACCTTATTTCATCAAAAATGGCGTCACGTAAATGGTTGTGGCGTGGAATATTGACAGATTTCTCGAACGACTTCTTAATTTCGCCAAACTGATTTGCCAACATATTATGTATGCGTTCAAATGATGTTTGGAGCGATGACATGGTTGTACACCCCAAATAGCACTTTAGCTTCGAATGTGCAGACTCGACCCTGTAATAGAATAATGAACGTTGTTTAAAAAGGAAAGTTTGAATAGTGTAGTAGAATATAATGCAGAAAATTTAACTCATAAAATTATAAAATGACTATACCTTTGACTTGAATTGCTTCCGAGGTGCATACATGTATCTGTCCATGCGGTAATAAACCGCTCTTTGTACGGCTTTAACCATGTATCCGCAAGATAAGTTATGACACGCGGATATTGGCTATACTCCTCACACATGGTAGCCCACTTATGTTGGTAAGACGAAGTGCTCGATGAATGAATAAGGGACTGCCATGAATTACAAAAGTCTGGAAAGAACGAACCAAGCACAACGCTGCAGTCCTTCATTACGCACTGATTTATGTGCCAAATGCAAAGGATGTGACGTGTCATGGGGAAACATGTTCAATGGCGTTCATAAGTGCCAAATCACGATCTGTAACAAACACCAATGGCAACGATGCCCCCTTTCCAACCATCCATTTCTTTAAGGTATTCAAGGCCTAGGTACATGTATCTTCCCTCTCATTATTAAGATATACGAACATAAGCAAGAAAGTTAGATTTGTGGATGTGATACTCACAACCTCCAATAGTGGTTTCCGATACTCATTGGTTTTGTATGTGGCATCAATTACCAACACAGATGAAAAGTTGACAGATAGCTCTAGACTTGTAGGATGAACCCAAACAATATCTGTGATTTCGTTGGTGTCTTGATTTGTCCTAAAGTCGTGGAGGTACCCATTCTTAATTAATTGCTCTA
This sequence comes from Vaccinium darrowii, assembly GCA_020921065.1. NCBI lineage: Eukaryota > Viridiplantae > Streptophyta > Magnoliopsida > Ericales > Ericaceae > Vaccinium > Vaccinium darrowii. Next base: position 9,732,920 of record CM037158.1, on the reverse strand, counting down.
ACACATACTGAGTAGTAGTTAGACCGTCCCGTTTGGCTTCCTTGTTTATGAAAATGGCGTTGTAAATGCTTCTAATTCCCGTAGTGTTTGACGGGTCTTTTCTCTTCAAAACACTAAGAATTTCACGAGGTGCGGTGCTGTTGGCCATCTCGACCACAAATTGTTTCTCCATTGGTTTTAGCCTTGATGGGTACTCGTGGCCCTCAATATTTTCTGCTGGTTCATGGTTATGGAGACCACAGGAAACCCTTAAACCCCACTTGGCACTGTCTGGAGGTATTGGTATACCTCGCAACTCAAATGGACACTCACATTTTTTAGTCGCAGTATTCCTATGCAATATTAGCCTTTCAACCCCACGATGCGGTTTGTACTTTCCTCCTCTCTCATAACCAAGAATGCATCTCGGCAGCTTGCCACCTTTTAAATTAGCAAATTTATTAATAACCACCACAATACCATTTTCGAGACCAACTCTCTTCACCCAAGTTAACATATCTTCTCTACTTTCAAAAATCTATAAAAAAAAACAAAATAACGAATATGTATAAGTAAAACATTATCCAGTCTTATCATATTTATCTACTTTCAAATGAATGACTGCTTGACCGACCAGGTGACTAAAAATAAAGACGCGTCCCAAGCGTAGGACTCTCGACTGATGTAGCATAATATCCGGAAGAACCGGAGTCGAATCCACAGAGACGGACGAACGTGTGCAGGACTCAAAGATGACGGATTCACAGTTTATCTTGGCTCTTAGGTAGCCACCCCTTGTTTAATGAGATTAATTTACTAACTAAATTACCAGACTAAATTAACTGAATATGATTAAAGAGGAGTACAGTTGTGGGAACCCAGCGTCCGCAACTAGCCTAACTAATGTTTACTCGGGCCACAATTATTCATTTTATTGATTTTAGAATAGGAAAAAGGATCCCTAACAAATGTGCACCACCTGTCACCAGATTCCGTGCGCATTCGAATTCCGGCGATGCCTGGGTTTTGTTTGTTAGAAGAGTTTTCGTCTTCTAAAATTGCTCAAAAATTAAATTAATTCGATCCCGAGGTAAGAACATTAATCAAACTAGCCACGGAGCGCCTTTGCCCTGCAGCCGCACTCTACGAGATTACTCACTCATGACTCTAATAAATTCAGCAAACATATTAAACCTAGATCTAAACATGCTTCGAACAATTGGAATAAATAAAACACGATACCATGGATTTGCGGAAAAGAGAACAAATTCGAAGAACAAGAATTCAAAGCTGGAAAACTTGAAGAACTTGAATTAAACTTGAATCTGCAATTAAAAACTAAAACACAGCAGCCAAAAGTTAAGAAAGAAAATAAACCCTAAGTTATGAATGTCTGGATCCCTAATTTTGAGTTATCACAGGGTATTTATAGTAATCCCCTTCAATTTACAATTAAAATCCTAAAACAAATTGGAATTTCCTCTCACGAATACCCAAAACGCCACCGTTACAAGGCAAAGTTAAGCCCTAGGTAGCGCTACACCACTTGGTGTAGCACTTCCGCACCCCTTACTGCCATTTTGACCGTTGACCTCCCTGTTTGACCGGTTGACCTTCTAATCATTCGGGAGCGCTACACCACTTTGGTGTAGCGCTCTCCAAGCTTCTGTTCAATTTCTGACCCCTGTTGTGCCACGTTTGAGCGCTCCATCAAATTCTTGGAGCGCTCACGATGGGTTACGATCACTTCCACGCGAAATCAACTTCAACACTTAGTCTCCTCAGCCTTGCTCACTCTCGATCCTCGTGCATGCCCTTCCAACAACTCCGATTAGCGCCAAAACACCTCAATTTCCTGCAAATTAAGCACAAACACCAAATCCAACCACGTGCACACATTAAATGGAAAATGAGGATTAAATGTACGACAAACGCGCTAACTCTACCCTACTTAGGCGCTTAAATGCATGGATTTCACGCGCCTATCAATGACGAATATGCATAAGAACAACGGAAATAAATAACCTGATCAATGCTAAATTCGGGTGTATAATCGCGATTGCTGAAATTGATGCTCTTCTCACTGGGAACATCATTCTCAAATGAGCAACCATCTGGATAGTCGTAGCCATTCATAATGTTCTTTGATGAATTACGAAAAAAGAGAGAAATTTTGAATGAGAAAGAAGTGAAGTAGTAGAAGAATGAAGTAGTATAAATAGATAAGAAGGTACAAAAAAAAATCTGGATGAGTGGCTGGAAATGAAGATAAGAAGATAAGAAGGTAAAAAGAAAATCTGAATGAGTGGTTGTAATTGAAGATAAGAAGATAAGAAGGTAAAAAGAAAATTTGAATGAGTGGTTGTAATTGAAGATAAGAAAATAAGAAATAATCTGAATATACAAATTAAATAAATAAGATTAAATAATTAAGAAAAAGATGTAAATAAAAAATATTAAATAAAAAAAACAAAAAATATAAATAAATAAATTAATTAATTAAAATATATAAAAGAGAAAAAAGATATTAGAGCATATTAAAAAGATAAAAGAGAAAAAAGATATTAATGAAAGAGATAAATAAATAATTAAATAAAAATTGAATTAAATTAAATAATTGAATTAAATAAATAATTAAATGAATTAAATAATTAATTTAATTTATATAAAAAAATGAAATAAAGTAAATAAGGTAATTAAAGGAAATAAAGTAACATAAATAAAGTAAATAAAGCAATTATTGGAATTAAAGTAAAGTAATTAAAGGAATTAAAGTAATATAAATGAATTAATATAAATAATAAAGTAATTAAAGGAATTAAAGTAATATAAATAAAGTAAATAAAGTAATTAAATGAATTAAAGTAATATAAATAAAGTAATATAAATGAATTAATATAAATAATATAAATAACATATTATATGGTAATTAAAGGAGAGAGGGAGGGGCAAACAGTAAATATGGCGTGTTAGGGGGGTGGGGCCCAGGCTTTGCGCGGCGTCAGACTGCGTCAGAGCGGGGCGCGTAACAATTTTCTTCGTTTTATGTTGGGCCCTTTCAGTCGTTAGTGGTCGCTATGCCTCTAGCCTTCTGACGAAAGCAATCATTCTCACGCCCACATGTTCTCTCTCTCTCTCTCTCTCTCTCTCTCTCTCTCTCTCTCTCTCCAAACCGTATAAAAGTGTTTAAATTCTAGGGTGGGTACCGTATAAAAGTGTTTAAACTTAAACCCTATGATACCCTATAGAAGTGCATAAACCACCTAAACCTTAGGGTATCATATGAAAGTCACTAAGACCCGATAATAGGAAAGTGCACCCTAAACCTAAATCCCAAAAAATAATGACTTATCGTAGTGGTAATTAAAAAGAGTGACTTACCTTAATGGTATTTAGAAGCCTCTTTTCTACACCTAGAGGTAAAAATCTATTCTCTTAAAGCATCCTTATCTGGAGTACCAAAATTTTCACCAAATTTAACTTCAAAAACACCTTTTATAAATTAGCAAGTCACTTTATCAAAAACTCACAAAATCAGACTCTCTATTTTAACTTTACTATATTAAATTATTCCCCTCAAATCTAAAAAAAAAAAAATTCTCCCTAAAAGCAAATCTCCCCGCCTGGGGAGATGTTTTTGGTTCACAAAAAGTAATGGTCCCCCGCACGTGTTTCCCTCCGGAAAAAATCAATAAAAAAAAAAAAACAAAAGGTGCGTGAACAGTGTCGCACCAAATTTGGTGCGGTACTGTAGCAAAAATAATTTGGTGAGGGAAAGTAGAGAGGTTGATTTTGGTGAATTTTTGGGGGGTTTGGCTTCCTACTTTAACTCAAAAGTTAAAGTAGGGAGCCAAATGAGGATCCTCTTAATGTTGCATTTGGATCACATCATCACATGGGCCTAGTGCTGTCAAAAAGTGCATTTGGATCACATGGACTACGAAGGGCTTGATCCAAGAAATTTTTCATAAATATGCATATATACAGGATTATGAAAAACTGCTTAGATCAAGTTCTTCCCGGCCATTTTTTTTTTTTTTGGCGATTCCTCGTGTGGACTCTTAAAAACACGTTTTAAACACATTGAACGGTTTAGATCATCAAAATTCGATCGGGGGCTACGAGGTCCTTACGGAAAGAAATTAAGGGATCCCTCACTTGATCCGTGGTGTAGATCATTGAAATTTGATCCAAAAATGAAAGTCCCTCGCCATATCAAAGTGAGGGAACCCTCATTAGATCATGATTCTATATATGTGTATATATATATATGCACAAGAATTTTCACATGAGGGCTCCCTCATGGAAATTCCGTGAGGACCTCGTGAATCTGGGTCAAATCTCGATAATCCAAACCGCTCAATGTGTTTTCAACGTTTTTTTAAGGGTCATTGCGAGGAATCACAAAAAAAATAAAAAATAAAAAAATACCCAAAAGGGCTTCATCCGAGAGTTTTCGATAAACTGTACATATACGGTTATTATGAAAAACTAGGGGTGTAACCGGTTTGGTTCTGTTCGGAGGGGTTTTTGACTGAACCGAATGAAACCGGTTCAGGGAGTACTAGGAACCAAAACCGAGTTTTGAAGGTCGGTTCGGTTCTCGGTTCGGTTCCGGTTCGGTTCATGGTCGGTTCGGTTCCAATACTCACTACCCAGTATCAAAACTTCAAACAGCAATGAAAAGGAGTATGAATATGCACAGATCGAGAGAAGAAACAATGAAATGGGTTCGTCTCTCACAGATCTACACATTTAATGTATATACACAGATTTACAAACAAAAATTAATAGACTGATGTATATACATAAATATATACTCCCCCCGTCCCATATTTCTTATCCAGTTGCACTATTCATAGCACCTCAAAAAATTGTTTATATTTTCAAATGTATAATGTTATATATATTCACTATGGATCTTGTTTGATAACTCTCGATGAGTTCTATTAAACAAAGCTTTTAAAATTGTAAAAAACATTATAGATTGAAAGATATAAGCAATTGAAAAATGGCACGCATGCCCGTAAATGGACAACAAATTTGGGACGGAGGGAGTATAAGAATATGTATACACACCACATATATACACCGATCTCGAGATCGAGATCGAGAGAGAGAGAGAGAGAGAGAGAGAGAGAGAGAGAGAGAAAACATCACCTCTCTGTCTCCCCACTGCTGCTGCTTACGAAGATGGATGGTCTCAACGCCGTCACGCAGGTGATCAAGAGGGAGATGGAAGATCGAGAGGGAGAGAGAACGCCGGAGCTAGCATCGGCGGAGATGAAATCTTGGTGTTGCCGTTCGCCATAGATGGAGAGAGAGAGAGAGAGAGGCTACACAGATCGAGATCAATTTTCATGTGATTTGGGTTTGGGAGCGGCGTTAAGTTATAACAGTATATATATATATATATAGTATATAGATATCTAGAAACCAATAAATAATTTTCTTGTCTACTTGTACCCCAAAGGGCTTGCTAGCCCAGTGGCAAGACTTGGCCCTGCCAAGCGGAAGGTAAGGGGTTCGATCCCCAGCCCCCCCCACTCTCTCTTTTTGTGTAATAGGATAATATATAATATATATTTGATATTGTAATATAAAACCGGTTCGGTTCGGTTCGAACCGGGAAAAAATCTCCAGAACCGGAACCGAACCGGCTTCAAAAAAAATTCAATTCTGAGAACCGAACCGAACCTAAATATTTTAAAAACCGAAAAAATCAACCGGTTCGGTTCGGTTCTTGTACTCGGTTCGGTTTGGCCGGTTTTTTGTTCACCCCTATGAAAAACTGATCACATGAAGCCCTTTCGGGTATTTTTTTTTTTTGCGGTTCCTCGCGTATGTTTAATGTGGTAGCGGCTTATAGCCACCCTCTTTTCTTTACTGAGAACTAGTGTTAGGCTACATGCTAAGCACATAACAGTAGTGCCGATCACATGGTTAGACTGGCTGCAAAACAACTTGATGACCTGGTTGTAACTGAATATTCGCCTCAATCTGTTCGCCCATTTGTGCCTGATGACTAGTTCGGTCAGAGCCATGTCAGGGACTAGTTTATTGCCTGTTTTTTTTTTTTTTTTTATTTGTATCCTAAAACTTTGACTGTTGTTTAAGTTTTATCGATTCTGAAATACCAAAAAAATATATATATATTCTCGAGATGAGCTGCTTAATTATTAAATTTTCTTTGAATATACATTACTTTCCTTTTTTTGAAGTTTGTTTTCTAAAACAAATTAGAAAGAGAGTTCTTACGATTGCATTTTTTGTGGAACTAAGAATTTTTTTTCCTTTTTGTCATTTTGTTATTCTCTTCATAATTTAATTGAATAAAATAATTAAACCAAACCGTTCAACTAAAAACCATCATGAAATACCGAATGGTGTCCTAACTACTAATAGCTTAAATACGAAAAATAAAAAAAAGTTCTGTAGACGGAAATAAGGGAAAAGAAGAAAAAAGGGGAAACCCACAAATAAGGGAAAGAAGAAGAAGAAAAATGAGCACCATGTGTTCACACTTGTCACCCCGAAAATTTCAGGAATGCCCTTCGACATATGGACAAAATCCAAGCCAAAAAAAGACGTTGATAAAAAACCTCAAAGTCTGGTAAAGACAATACGGTAATCACGCAAAACCTGTCAAAATGACCTAAATACCCTTCCTTACAAAGTCACATCACCTCCGATTATAAAAAAAAAAAGAAGGGTATTTGGTTATTTTCCTTCATGGTGGCAAGCCACCACCGATTTCCATATTGAACAAGTGTGTTGATATAGCAACAATATTAAACAAAGGGTAAGTCATATGAAGACCCCCCCATCTATCATCTTTTATCACTTCAGCATCCTCATCTAAAAACACCATCGACCAAACCTCTTAACTCTACAAAATTCTAACTTCGTCTATTTTACAAAGCTTGTATATTGACTAAGGTTCTGTTTGTTTGGGCGTAAAATATTTTCTGGTAAAATATTTTACCCATTTTCGCTTGTTTGGTTGGGCAAAAAGTGGAAAAAATGTTTTACATCTAAAATACTTTTCTAAAATGGAGGTAAAATGACTTTGGGCAAGAACTTCCGTAAGTCGTTTTACTTGTTGAAGCTCGATCGGCAGGAAACTAGCAAGCCAGTAGCTAATCTCCTAGACTGCTACAGCAGATTATAATCCCACACTCTCCAATCTCCTCCCAATTCCGTTCCCATCTCTCTCTCTCTCTCTCTCTCTCTCTCTCTCTCTCTCACACACACACACACACACAAAAATTTCATTCCCTTCTCTTTCTTTCTCTAATTCTCTCTTTGACACACACCACCACACCCCCCTTAAGTCAATCGTTTTCCCTCCTCTCCTTCAATTTCTTCACATGAATTTAAAATTGAACAAAAAAATCATTGGGAAAATATTTTCCCACTACCAACCAAACATCGAAAAACAAAAACAAAAACTTTTATTTTGACAAAATTATTTTACGTTGAAACAAACGTTGCCTAAGAGAGCCTTGATGTTGAGTGGGTTACTTGGGTATGTAACTTGACGGAGTCCATCTCTCTCTCTCTCTCTCTCTCTCTCTCTCTCTCAATCGAATCAATTCCTACAACATAAACCTTATGCTCCGTGGGGAAAGTTAAAATGGTTGGATTTTAAGCTTTATTTGATTAGTCGGTACTCGATCTTAAACTTTTTTTTTCCCCCCCTTTTCTTCATGTTGTAGGAATGGATTTTGTGTTACGGGATATTGTGAGGTAGAAGAGATCAGATATGATGCAATTATTTGCACGTTTTTGTTAAAAATGTTCTATTCTTGTTTACGAGTCTTGCTTTTTCGGGTTGCGTTTACTTCTACGTAAGCTTCTCTTGAAAACTTTGTATTGGCCCATTTGTTGTCGTAGACTCTTAGTCCAAACCTGAAATCTCAAATGTTAGTTGTATGGTTTCGAAAACCTACAATTTTGAGTGATCTACAATTTCCGGTATGTTATTTACTAATATGGTGTTTGCCAGTGAACATTGTAGTTATTTTTTTGGTCATGAGAGGAGTACATCGCTGCACCATTACAGTTGAAGTTTTTTTTATTTTTTTATCTTTACACAAAAAATTGGGAGCACTTCAAGTGCATTACCCAATCTCAAAGTCATTTTTTTTTTCTCGCAATGAATCTTGATCTCTTTAAGAAAAGAAATTCTTGTCAGATAAAAAATGATAGCGAATACTTTTCGGTTATACACATCTCTATGTAGAGCCTAGAGAATAAACATTTCCGATCATCAAAGTGATCTCAATGTCCCCAAAAAAGCCAAAAGTAGAGGTTCAGGACCCTTTATTACTTCTATGTAAAATTACATAAGTATCCCACTCATTGGCCTAAATGTAGAAGGGAATTAGGGGGTGTTCCACTAATTGGTTTTTTAGTTTTTTGGTTTTTTTTGATCTTTAGTATTTCAAAAAAACCAACTAGTTCCACTAACAAGTTTTTGATTTTTGGTTTTTTTAGTTGTGTTATGAAATTACAAATCTACCCTTCTACCCAAACAACTATTGCTCTTTTTTTTCTTGAAGGGATGGCAGATTCGTAATTTTACATGATTAAAGTACATGTACTTGATTGTGCAATGATTTGGTTTTTTTTAGGTTAGTGGAATAAAGTGGTTTTTTTGTTGGTTTTTTGTGGGGGTGTTTTTTTAGTGGAATGAAGTAGTTTTTGATTTAAAACAAAACTAGTTTTTTGTTAGTGGAACATGGCCTAAATAAATTTTGGGTACTGATTTTGGGGCTTCTTTTTTTTATGCAGGCACTTCAAAATTTAATAAAGTTACAAAAGTACCCTTTTCAACATATAAAAATCTCTAGAGACACTCCACCTCCAAATTATATCCTCATTTACTAAGGCACTCCAAACGGAAAAATGAACGAAAACAAACATAAACCTTATGTTCTAAACATAAACATTAACATTAGGTTCCAAACATTAAACATCTACAACATAAATAGTAGGTTCCAAACATAATAAATGCATTTATGTCAAAATGCTTCGTGTCACTTTGCAAAAAAAAAAAAAAAAAAGAAAAGGTAGGAGTAGTTTTTTTGGTTTTTTTCGTTGTCTTTATTAATTTTTTTTTCACATTTGTTAGTTTTACGTCAAGTTTTCGTGGTTTATGGATTTGTCTCCAAAAACATAAAATTATGGTCGAATTTTTTTTTTAATAAAGCCAAAATTAAACAATAAATTGGTTTATTTTCGGCTTTATTCGAAAAATATATTAGTTTTGACCATAATTTTATACTTTTTGAATTCGTCTCGTCGAGATAAATCAATAAACTACGAAATCTTGACGCAAAACTAACAAATGCAAAAAAAAAATTTAAATAAAGACAAAACAAAAAAACAAAAAAACTAGTTATGCGCTTTTTTGCCGAAGCAAGAAAGTAATTTAGTAGCGTATAGTAAAAGGAGTTGAGCAACTATCTACTTTTTCTGATAAAAAAAAACTATCAGTTTTTTTGGAGTGTCTGAAGTAAATGAGAAGAGTAAAGGTTTTTGGAGTGCCTGAAGTAAATTACTCCCACCATCCCAATTTTATAGTCCCTCGTTCTATCCTAACCGGATAAAAAACCGATTATATCTTTCAATCGGTAATATATTTTATATGCAATATAGATCTTATTTGATAGATCTTTATTTAATCTAATAAACAAAGTGTTCAAAATCAACTAAAACATTGTAGATTATAAGATATAACATTTTGAAAAGTAGCACGAATTCTCAAAAAAGATTATAAAATTGGGACGAAGGGAGTATGAAACTTGCAAAAGGGTCATTTTGAAAAACTATTGTAACGTAGAGTGTCTACATCAAAATTAGGAGTGCGAATATTAATTTCCTAAACTTTAATCGGAACGACTTTAACACGAATATGTTGTATACACTAGGTTTACGGCCTCGTGCATAGCACGAGTGTGATGCCCGTGTGTTGGAGGCGTTTTACGGTTCAATATTAATAGAATGGAAGAAAAGCAAGAGATGGGGAAATTAAAGAAAGCTAACTGGAAACATTAGGTAAATAAAGGCAAGTCTGAAGTGCAAGCATTAGTTATATACAAACCCAAAGTATATTGTCTTAAACTTCATTAAACATGTTTTTTTCACTAAAAGCTAAATGCACGAGATCAGAGCAACGGGAGGTAAGTGGATCAAAAGTAGTGCAATTAGCGGTGTAGCAAAAGGTTGTGGGTAATGAAGGGTGATTGAGATTAATCACGAAGTGTTTCTGATCCATCAGCTCAGTTGAAGATGATGATGCGCAGTGTCTTATCCCAGCAAATTGCTAGCATGATGTTAAGGGTTGGAGGAAGAGATCTTCGCAGAATTGTGGGAAGCGAAGACTGTTGAGTGCGCCATCTTCCATGACTTCAATTGGTAATAAAAAAAGAAATCATTTGACGAAACTATAGAACTTTCATATATAATTCATTGCAGAGTTTATTTTTAGTCGCACATTTTGGCAAAACAGATTGGTGTCTGAATGGAAACATATCTATTTTCAAAAAATTGATATTGTAAAAACCAGTTCACTGAAACAATTGGTATGTGATGCTCTCGAATGCAAGAGATCCATAATGGGATATGTTTATTAATATTTCATAGATATGATCATTCATATTGGAACTAAATTTTGAAAATTGAAATGGCATACCATGGTTAATACTCTAAAGCCAACGTCATATTACATTCAGAAGTCTTGACAAGTTCCCAAATCAACTACAACAGCACTTCCATACTTCGATTTATACAGACTTTAAACTAATTTCAGTAGATTAACAGCAGAAAACAAGTTACCCTTCTAAGGGAACAGAGTAGCTAACAAAGCCAAAACATTTGCAGTAAATAATATCTAACATAATTAACCCAGCAACAAATGCTTCCTTAATCCTTACCCACAGTTAATCAAAATGAATTGAGCATCTTTTCTGAACCATCAGCAGATTGAAGCGTAATCACTCGAACTATGTTATGTGAATGTTGTCCTTGCAGAATTTTGTGAAATCAGCATTACCAAGCATTCCACCCTAATTTTTTATTTTTTTCAGAAGAAGAGGCAAAAGAACTTGCCAGAGTTCTTCAGACACTGATCTACAAGAAAAGGACAAAAAACTACGATCAAATAATGAATCATTTGCTTTTCTGGCGCTGCATGGAGACGAACAAACTGTTGGCGTGAACAGAAAAAGACCAAAAGCTATAGGAAAATAATGGAGTTCAAGATGACAATAAATATCAGATGTAATAAACTACAGATGTAGGTAGATATCAGCAAGGGATTACATTCACTCATTCAGTGAGTGAAGACAGATTTCTACAAATATTACCCGCACTCCTAGAAAGCAAAATCTGAGCAGGTACGTAAATGATCCTATAGCTTAGTAGGGCATTGAGTGCTCAAACTCTGCTTGTTCACACTTGCACTTGAATCAACCAGAAAAGTGGGAATTGTTATTCAACCTCATCCAGGAGTATAAATGAGCACTGCAAATCTGCTTGAGCCAGCTCACCATAATCAGTTAATCATGAGTGGTTTGGAACAAGTGGTTTTATGAGTTTTGTCATCACATTCTAGTTGGTTGGGTGCCGTGCACAATACAAGGACAACCTCGTTACCCTTTCTTAGGACCATGTAGTTAGAAGAAAGCCTATGAACTCATAAAATCCCCAGATTTAGAACACTATTCTCTTAAACTCCTAAAATTGATGTTTTCAATTAGAAATTCTAAACATGGATTCATTCACACTATGAGGTCTTGATCATCTCATTAGTCAACTAATTACAAATTATCTGTTGTGCTTTCCTGTCCGAATTGGTTTCATTCTTTGTGCTCTCCCGTTCGCACGTGTGTGTGTTGGGCTCATCAACCACCAGATTCTCCATTATACAACTTGAACTATCCAATATCAATTACAGAGAAGTTCCGAGGAAATATAATGAAGTATCAAAATGAAATGGGGATTTTCAGATCTGAATGTCATACATACCTGTAGCATTAAGAGGTGCAGGAAACGTTTGAAATCTCTTTCCGTTGCCACACTATCAATCAACGATCCTGATGCCCAGTCTGTCTTAGTTTTGTTCCTGTAGAGGCTGAAAATGGTGAATCATTGCAGAAATGAGACTCTGAAAACCCTATAAAGAGCTACAGATCTGGTGTGAACGATGTAAACAACTGTGATCCATGAAGATTGGAGTGATATATGGATTATAAAAATAAAGCAGACTAAATTAGAACCTTTATTAAAACTGATTTTGAGACTAAAAATCAACAAAATGTACATGCTTCCATCCACATGGCGTAGAATTATCTTGATAATAAAACCTTACAATCTAAATTGTGATGATACAACCTTTTGTATCATCACTTTCGGCCCTCAGTGCAATGGTGATGCTCAGGTTTTAGGGTGCTCACCACACGAGATACCCGTACAATCTGATGATGATACAACACACGGGCATCACACTCGTGCTAGATAATGTTCAACCTCTTTCAGTGCCAGTTGAGCTACCTCATTTTGAAAACAAAAGGTTCATTGAACTCAAATCAAGAGATTCCATCACCGGATTGTAGTAATCCGCTGTGCAATTCACACCCTTCCATCCACATGGCGTTCGGTCACGATGATTCCAGTTTCCCAGGATATTGAATTCGTCGTAGATGTTTTTCTTGAACTCCAGAAGGTACAACCCATCCGAATTCAACCCTTTTGAAGTATAAACCAGACGAGCCATGACAACAAAAATTCCAATAACCCTCGCAACAATTACTCTCCTAGAGTCGGACATTATAACACCCTCCATTGTGTCAAATGAACAGAAAAATCTGAGAACTCAACAACTTTCTATACTCTAAGCTACTCAGATAATCATGGTGAAAATCCAAATACAGGCAGAGCATTTAGAGTCAATATACAGCATTCGCAATTCTACACAAGGGTTTCAAAAGTACCAAGAAAAATAGAACGCCAATCACGGATTGTAGCCAATATATCAACAATAGGGTGCATTATCAGCCACCAAATCAAGATCAACAGACACCGAAAATATAGACCCTTGTAATCAGTCTTTAGCAACTAACAAAGGAATTCCTTCGAAATATTCACAGAGCAGAGTCATGAATCAACCATTTCCAAAACCCAGAAATCAGAGAATCTAAACAAAACTAACTAATGGGCATTCAAAAAAAAAAAAAAAAAAAACCCATCAAAGGTCAAAGTCTGAACATACCTCCAAGTCCATCTCTCATGAAAAGAACCAAAATAGTCAAAGACCACAATCAATCAAGTCAAGGGAATTCTTGAGCAAAAAAGAATAGGAATCTATGGAACTGGAGGACAGAAGTATGAACTCAAAGGATTTGCGATTAGAGTAGAAAATGCAAACTCAAAGGTATGAAAGCCTTCTGAAGTGTGGAAAGGAGTGTAATCAAATGGGATGAATCAAGATTTTCAGCAAGAGAAACACGAACCCACGTCTTGGATTTGGCTTATTGCCTTTTGGTCGGCTGGTAATGATAGTGAAGGGTCTACTTCAGACTTTAGGTGAGTCGAACGCTGTGACCCTAAATCGACCATCCCACCATCGTCTCTCATAATCGTACACCATCGTCGACCATATCCCAACCCAAAATCGACTTCAACCCAGTACGATTCCACCCCTTAATCGACCCAACAACCCAAAATCGACCCTTAAACATAAACCAGATCCTGTGTCGAAGATTGATTGACGAGATCGGAGGGCAGAAAATCTAACATTTAGAGGTCGATTTCATCATCGTAAGAGTAGTCTTCTTCGTTTTTGCCGTCGAAAGAGAGAGAAGTTGAGAGAAGGCGAGACCTGCAAAATGGCGAGATTCACAATGACCCACTCTCCCAGAAGCGAAATGACCCAAAAGCCCTAGCAGAAACAAATAAAATAGCGTTAGAAAAGGGGACACAGGGGGAAATTCTTGTACGGTCAGGAGACCTAGTAGAAGTAATTTGCCAATCTCGCGAAAATACATAAATGCCCACACTGAAAACGCAAAATTACAGCCAATTCAACAGCTGAGATTTCCATTTGAAGGGTAAAATCGTCCAAATTGACAAATGTGCATACCAAAATTGGGAAAAGCTTCCCTTATAGGCGCTCCTTCGGTATGGATATGGATATGGATAAAGATACGGGAAATCTTCTGGGTTCAAGTCTCCGTGACGCAAATCGAATCTTGGGTGATTTTGATTCTTTCCATATTTTTCGTTGGAATCATTGTGAGGGTGTTTGGCCCCCTCTTTTTTGATTTTTTGGTTTCTCTTTTTTGGTTTATGGATGTTTGGCAACCAAGGGGAGAAATAGTTTTTCCAAAAACAGTTTTTCCATTTTGAACAATCTGGGCCAGAAATCAAAAAGAGCTTTGGAGCTCTTTTTTGATTTTTACTTCTCATTTTCCCTTTCCAAAACACATTCTGCACATTTCTCCCAAACACTCCTCTCACATCCAAAACTCATTCTGACCAAAAGCCAAAAAACCAAAAAACCAAAAAGTCAAAAATCAAAAGCTAAAAAGTAGGCTCCCAAACACCCCCTGTATAGCGCCTCCGGTCTTCTCATTGCACCGCCTTCGGGCTTGATATGAATTGAATTTGTTTCGATGTTCAACAATAAAAAAAGTCTCGGTAGCGGAATATGACCTTTTGCCCAGGTCAATGACGGTCTGATACTCTTCGATTATGACGTGATATCCACTTTACTTGATTAATCAGTAATGATCGGTCGTCAAGTCAACAACCTCAAATGGTTTTGTCTTGAAATTTAGGGAAAAAATTTAAGTACTGAATGGGTATCACGTGGCCATGCCGAACAAAATTTCGGTCGTCCAAAAGTATTTTAGATGACTGAGATTGATTCCCTCTCTCTCCTCTCACCCAACCACTCTCTCTCCTCCTTTTCTCTCTCCTCTTTCAGACCGTCAGATCGAGTTTTGGATTACTGAGATTGCCAAGTAGGTACCACATAGGCAATACCCACCTGGCATTGAAAAAGTCTCGGTAGCGGAATATGACCTTTTGCCCAGGTCAATGACGGTCTGATACTCTTCGATTATGACGTGATATCCACTTTACTTGATTAATTAGTAATGATCGGTCGTGAACAACCTCAAATGGTTTTGCCTTGAAATTTAGGGGAAAAATTTGAGTACCGAATGGGTATCACGTGGCCATGCCGAGCACAATTTCGGCCGTCCAAAAGTGTTTTGGATGGCTGAGATTGATTCTCTCTCTCTCCTCTCACCCAACCACTCTCTCTCCTCCTTTTCTCTCTCCTCTTCCAGACAATCAGATCGAGTTTTGGATGACTGAGATTGCCGAGTAGGTACCATGTAGGCAATACCCACCCGGCATTGAAAAATTTCTCGAACTTAGAGGTTTGCTTCCACCTAATGTCTCCGGTTCGATTTCCCTTATCAGCAACCTCTGTGGCTACTACGAGTTATACCCGATCGTTACCTCCAGGGCCCTCGAATTAGTCGAGATACACGTAAACTTACTCGAACATCCGATTATTAAAAAAAAAAAATAGAACCTCATGCCCGGTCGTTACCTCGAGGGCCCTCGATTAGTCGAGCTGCGCGCAAACTCACCCCAAACATCCGATTATCAAAAAAAAAAAAAACCTCAAATGGAAAATAGTCGTACGAAAAATTTTATGTCGGTCTATTACAATACCCAATTCTATAATACTTCCTTCCATAAGATACTTTTGAAGCTCATTTACTTTTTGTTTTTTACTTATTTAATACTAGATGAATCATATAGCCTGAATATTCTAGTACGTGTTAGCTTTTGACACATTGACCGATTGACGGATTCAAAAACTTGTGTAGGGGCCGTTGCACTTTTCAATCATATATCCTTGAATTTTTTTGCACAAATAATACTACCAAACTTGAATATTTTTCCAAACACATGAATATTAACACATTCTCCTCATGCAAGTTTAATATTTGAAAATTATTAACTTAACACATTAAAGGTGAATAATAATGTAATTTCTTGAGATAATATAAAGAAGTATAAAGCTGAGGATAATGGTGTAAATATAAACAAGAGGTTGTCTGCCGCTTTTGTGGGCCCCACCGAGCATACATTGCAATAATTTGAATCGTTAATCTTATAGGTCTGCAAAATAATGTATCCACGCGGAAAATCAACTTGATAGGATATCGATAGGTATGTCAAAAGTTGAATTTTGGTTTAAAAAACGGATTGCTGGATTCTATCAATAGTTTTTAAGTTAAAATGTCCATGACCGTCTGTTTTTTAAACCAAGATTCAATTATTGACATACTATCGATGTCCGATAAGCTAATTTTTTGCGTGAATACATTATTTTGAGGACCCTAAAAGATAAACTGTTCAGATTATTGTAATGATCACACGGTGGACCCACAATGGGTGGCAACACCTCTGTAAATAAGTTTTGCTCTATAAACAATCCCCTCGGTGCTCCGCCACCGTTTCAACATGAAATAAACAAATAAACAATAACAACAAAACGCACTCTAAATCCAAACGGGATTTCAAGTCCAGTGGTCTATTTAAAAACCACAGTTTCAGAATCATAAAGACAACTGCCAAGCCAACAGAATAGAAAAAGAAACAGATGACATAGAAATGGAATCCCTTGCAGTATTGGAAGTGGGGGAGATAGGAAGCAGCAGCATAAGCTCATCCTTTCAGCATCATGATGCATCAAGTTTTCAAACTACGACAAGTTCGACTACTTCAGATGGAAGGTTGTTCAAGGAACATGACCAGAAATATGAATTAGCATGGGCTGCTAAGCCTGCAATAGAGAAATAACCCTCGTTGAAAACACTAAGAACATCCTTGTTTGATCGCGACAACTCATATGGCACAAACAAAACCAATGGGAAGGCCATATCCGTGGTTGATGTTAAAGAGCTTGGAGCAGCTGAACGGCATTTGTTCATTGACAACCTATTAAAGAAAATTGAAGATGACAACCGTAGCTTGTTATGGAACGTGAGCGAGAGAATGAACAGGTAACCCACTTTAATTTCTAGAACTTTAATGCGTAATATTATCATGCTCAGTAGAGCAGAGGTGGGCCTTTCCATACATAATCTGCAATGACATAATGGAACTGGCCCTTTGCAATTTTAGGGTGGGTCTAGAATTGCCTACCGTGGAAGTGAGATGCAAGAACTTGTGTGTAGAAGCAAAATATCTAGCTCATGAGGAGTCCCCACCTACTCTTTGGAGCACCCTAAAAAGTATTCTCTCTGTAAGTGTTACTTTTTCACCTTTGATGATCACAGCGATAAGTTATTTATCTGAATACTTGTGTTGAGGAACCTCTCACTCACTCAGTTTCCATGTAAAAGTAGTCCCGCAATGATTTCACTCAGTTCTATTTTCTGGAAGACTTTTCCAGAACATAAGTTCCAGGTTCAATTTCACCTTTTCATGTAATACGGATGAAGCTAAATAGTGATCATGCAAAATTGTGATGGAGCCTAACAACATGGCTGAAAATGCTCAAGTCCAAGTTACTAGTAGTACCTTACATGCTTTGTTATATGCTCAAGATCACACAGGTAGACTTTTGATGTGGAACGGAATATCACAATCTCTACACCTTCATGGGTCCTTACCCTCTCGAGGGGTTGAGCACTAGAGTCGCCAAGATATTCCACGGTTTTTTTCCCAGTAACCAGAGTCACAATGATATTTCATGGGTCTTTTCCCTAGTGGTCACATGTGCCTCGAGCCTAGAGTCGCCACAGTATTCACGGGTCTTCTGTCTTGGCCTGAGCGCAAATCCTACATGGGTTGCTTAGATACCACGAGTAACGGCCCAGGTAAACTACCATTACAGGAACTTAAGGAGCCTAACAACATGTCAAAATGTTCAAGACCAAGTTACTAATCACCTGTTTTGTTATATCCTGAAGATCACGCAAGTACACCTTCAATGTGGGACAGGGTATCAAAAAACCAATAGTCAAGGGAAAATATTTTCCATAATGACGTAACACTTGGTCTAGATCTGGAGCTGCAGAGGACTAATAGTGGTCTCAACTAATAGAAAGAAATATTTCATATATAGCTATTGGTACAGCCAACAAGCCAACGGAATGGATGAAAACTGTATCCCCGAGATGCTGCGGTATAGAGTGGTAAGTGAAGTGGGATGGTTTCCATTGTACAATATACCATCTACCAATTTTTGAAAATTGGTGGGTGCCGGTATGTACAACCTTGTGTGTGAGAATTTTTAGTCATTGGTAATCATGATCTAAGCAGTATTTTGCTCTTTTTGTAGACGTAGGCATATTTTTTTTTATCATTTTATGACGTCGGGATATTCTAGTCATTTTGTATATAAAAGCGTAATATGGTACTTTTATGAGCATTCCATGCATGTAGCAATTTTGATAACTTTATATATGAAAAGTTTTACGATGTAAGGCTACTTTGGTCATTTTGTATATGTAGGAGTCTTTTGGTTACTTGGAATGGGTGAGGATATTTGTCACTTTCTATGAAGCGCCGACACTACTTCTAGAGGTCGCAGTGTCCACGTATCGGACACGGGGACACGGCGACACGCGTGTCCCATGCGGGGACACGTATTGGACACGACCACGTGGCGTGTCCCTTAAATTAAATTATTTTTTGGAGGGGACACGGCTTGGACACACGTGTCCCATATATACACTCTCTCTCGTTGTGTATATGTATATGTATATATATGTACATATGTATGTACTCGTATATATATTTCCATTGCTTTATTGGTGTATATCTTACATATATGCATGTGTACCAATATATATACATGTATATAACAATGTAGATATCTTACATATCAAAAGAAAAGTGTATTTACCTATGTATATAAACTGTTACTGCATACATATATGGTATATTTGCATATATAATTATATATTTATTTATTTATTTTTGCCGTGTCCGCCATCGTGTCCTTGTCCCTTTTTTAGAATTTCCGTGTCCCGTGTCCATATCCGTGTCGGTGTCCGTATCTATGTCGGTGTCCGTGCTACATAGGTCACTTTGTATATGTGAGGGTACTTCGATCATATTGTGCATAAAAAGGCATTATGGTTATCTTTAGATATAGGGATATTTTGATCTTTTGGTATGCGTAACGGATTTTGGTCATTTTGTACACAAAAGAGTGTCATCGCCATTTTTATGATGCAAGGATATTTTGGTAATTTTATCATGTATCAAAAGTTTTGATCATTTTTATGGTCATTTATATATGAACGGCATTTTCAGCATTTTATAATGTACTGGTTGCAGCCGTATTTGGTTATTTTTTAGTGTTTAGAAACCTTGGTTAGGTTTGCATATGAAAGGGTACTTTTTATTTGACAACATAGGGTACTTCGGTCATTTTGAACATGCAAGCGTTATTTTGATAATCTATATATGAATGATTCAGTTTATCATAATATTGGTTTTCCATGCAAACCAAATAATAGAAAATGTTCCTTTTCACAACAGGACACTGAAAAACAAATCATTTTTCATAAAACTTTCCAGAAAAAACTTTTGCGAGAAACAAAGGAAGCATTAGTGTTTGTTTCCTTGATAATTTGCCTCGAAGCGTTAGTGTTTGTTTCCATGATAATTTTGCCTCAAGACTCACAAGTCAAAAAGTATATCTATCATTTATAGAATCCAATGATGCCAAGCTTCCTTTTTAAGCTAACTGCCCCATATATATTTTTTTGTATCTCAAGCAAAAATGTATAATGTTGAACAGGTTATTCGACTCCATTCCCACGCCAACATTAGCAAAATTCTTCGAGATGTCGATGGAATTATCAAACCTTCAAGGTTTATCTTTGAAGTTCTTTTACTGTTTGACATATATAGAACTCTCATATCTCATTATTTGGAAACAAGAGCAATAGCTTGTAATAAAATACCAGCACACTTACTCGTTTGGCAGGATGACGCTATTGCTTGGACCACCGGGATGTGGGAAAACTACTCTATTACAGGCACTTGCAGGCAAACTAGACCAAACGCTCAAGGTTTTGTTTCTTCCTTGTCAAATTAATATACTGCCACATTTATGGAATGTTCTATAAAGAATAGTCCATATCGACCTAAAATAGCCGTACCTATGTTATGCATTGTAAATAGTCAACTATCCAAGAAATATATAACTCTTTACTATAAGAAATAAATCACTGATCAATCCTCATGCGGTTTTTATTCTAGGTCAGTGGAGATGTCTCCTACAACGGTTACAAGTTGAATGAATTTATACCTCAGAAGACATCTGCTTATGTAAGCCAACATGACGTGCACATCTCTGAAATGACTGTGAGGGAAACACTCGACTTCTCAGCATGTTGTCAAGGCATTGGAAGAGGAAGTGGTAAGTTTATTCTGCAAAACACGATCATGATTTGGACAGTTTAGTAATGAATAATTTGTCTTCTTGTTGAAGAAATTATGATGGAAATCATTAGCAGAGAGAAGAAAGCTGGAATTATCCCAGAACCAGACATAGATACGTATATGAAGGTACAGAACCATAAGAACCAGCTCAGCACATCTCTATTGTTTACTACACTGCAAAGGCAGGGCCAGCTTTGTCCCCATCCCAGCTATATATTAAAAGCAAATTGCATTAACAGGCAAGCTCTATCAAAGGATTACACAAGACGCTCCGAACTGATTATATTTTGAAGGTAATACACTCTTCAGAAAAAGTAAAGAATCACTAACTACTTAATTCTGGTTTAATCTACTATGCTTCTACAATGTTGTGGCAATTTAGATCCTCGGGCTAGATACTTGTGCTGATATAATCGTGGGTGATGCAATGAGAACAGGAATCTCAGGTGGCCAAAAGAGAAGGCTAACGACAGGTTGAGTAATGAGGCACTTTTTTGTTCTTTCAATAAGCAATTTAGAATAATATTCTTGATCACAGTGAGATAATGATACACAAGAGAGCCTGGAGAACAAGAAGTTCAATAAGGGGCAAAATCTAGAATGGCTAGAACCAAAACCGAGTAATGCCTCTAACTACAAATTACAAACCCTGCTGCAATGACTAACAATAAAAAGTCAAACGCATTCCCTCAAAAAGGGAGGAGCAACCAATGCAAAAAAACTGGTCACATTACCCTATTGAAATTCAAGGTCATCAGACTTTTTTTTTTTTTTGGCAAAGAAGAAATAAATTGAAAGGCGGAGAAAAATTGCGAAGTGTGAGGGATTCAAACCAAGTTGGCAAGTTGTCAGCCAAGAAAGAACCAAAAGCTAAAACAAAACCAAACTAAGTAAACTAGAAGCTGCAGTACAACAGAGACAGACATTTATCACAAATAAGAGTAAGCAAAACCAATTAATGCAGCCAAAAACAACAGCATTATAGCATCACAAAATGAGTGAACGAGCTCCAAAAGACTCCTTGGATGAAATATATGCAGAAAACTTCATCAAGTATATAATTGCACCTTGACTAGCTCTTTGCACCTCGAATCATTAGAAACATCTCAAGAAACTGAACGTGCAGAACTGCATCCAGGCCAGATCTTTGTACCAGGAGACATTAAAACCATCCCATTTGCTTGCAAAAGTTAGCCATCTCGAAAACAAAATATAGCCAGAATACCAAAACTGCAATGAAACACCAAAAACTAAGGCCTCAAAATCCTGCCTAAGACAAGCATTAGAACGATCCTCAAAGAAAATTTGTTGCGCTCCAATCAAATAACCCAAACGTTGATGAATAGCATTTTGGCACAAGAAGTCGGTTACCCATGTATCATCCACCTATTGGAAAAGCCAACGTTCTACAGATGAAGCCAAAGGACAAGCCAAGAACAAGGGATTAATCCTATAAATAGTGCTCCATTAAGGGCAAAGATACAATCTCTCAATTCTTCATTGTGATTTACCCTTACTAGTATGCATCTACCAGAGGAAATGATGATTGGCCCGTCAAAAGTCCTTCTCATGGATGAGATATCAACTGGATTAGACAGTTTAACATCATTCCAAATCATTACTTGTCTTCGGCAGTGGACACAGATAACAGGATCCACCACTCTGCTCTCTATTCTTCAACCAGCGCCTGAGATATTTGACCTCTTTGATGACATCATCTTGATGGCAGAAGGAAAGATTGCATCCCAAGGTCCTCGTGATAATGTCATAGAGTTCTTTGAGCATTGTGGTTTCAAGTGCCCCCCAAGAAAAGGCATTGCAGATTTCCTCCAAGAAGTATGTATATATCTATTTATACATCCAGAGTAGTTGATGTGCTAAGATGTCACCACAAATTTCTACATGTCTGCAGGTAGTTTCCAGAAAGGATCAAGGAAAGTACTGGTATCATACAAACCAAATTTACAATTACATCTCTGCGAAGATTTTGGAAATACATTCAAGAAATTTCATGTGGGACAGCAGCTAGATGAAGATCTCTGTCAGGATTTTAGTACATCTGACTTTTACAAGAATGCTTTGTCATTCAACGTCTATTCTTTGAGGAAATGGGAACTATTCAAAGCTAGCATGGCTGGAGAGTGGCTTCTTCTAAGGCGCAACTCAAGTGTTCATATATTGAGATTTGTACAGGTAAGCAATAGTTTGTCCATGTGTTTCACAAAGTTTGGGCCCCTGATGGTATGAGATAACTAACCAATGCTACCATTTGGATGTTTCGTTGATGCAGCTCGTAGTCATTGCCCTAATAACAATGACAACTTTTTTACATCCACGGATGAACATTGAT
This sequence comes from Vaccinium darrowii, assembly GCA_020921065.1. Taxonomy (NCBI): domain Eukaryota; kingdom Viridiplantae; phylum Streptophyta; class Magnoliopsida; order Ericales; family Ericaceae; genus Vaccinium; species Vaccinium darrowii. The sequence goes on along the minus strand of CM037158.1, from coordinate 9,710,098 downwards.
GTTGTGCAAGAAAATTACTGCATGGGCTCTCTATTTTATGCACTCATGAGACTTGTGTCCAACGGAATTCCAGAATTGTTTATGACTAGTTCCCGACTCGATGTCTTCTATAAGCAAAGAGATATGTACTTTTATCCTGCATGGGATATTCCATTTCAGCAGCTACTATTAAAATCCCCTCTTCACTCTTAGATGCTTTTCTTTGGACGTTTCTTACCTATTATGTCATTGGTTTTAGTCCTGAACCACAAAGATGCAATTTTCTAAGCCAACTTTTTAGCTTTGTAAATGCAGAAGTTCCTTTTCATTGAGTTAATGCCATATATGAATGAACAGGTTTTTCTGCCAACTCCTTATTCTTTTCCTTCTACTTGAAGTATCAATATCATGGTTTCGCTTGGTTGCTTCTGTGTTCCGGAATCCATATGTTGCAGTATCTTGCGCTTTCTTTTCCATTGTACTAATGTTCTATTTTGGAGGATTCATAATCTCGCAAAGTAAGACCATTCACTTGTGAGTTTTAACTAAACTTGTCCATAGGAATCAATGGACACTTGTGCTAACTAGGTTAGCATGTCCTTACTGCAGCATCTTTGCCTACTTGGCTAAAATGGGGCTTTTGGGTTTCTCCATTTGCTTATGCTGAAATAGGTGCTTCTGTTAATGAATTCCTGGCTCCAAGGTGGCAAAAGGTGAGACTATTAAGATAAAAATGTTAATAAACATAGACCAAGGAGAGTTCATTTTCATTAGACTTCTATGATCATCATCAGGCTTCGATTGCAGGTTTCACCTTCAAACGCAACAATATGGACGGCAATTCTAGTGGAGCATGGCCTGAACTATAGTGACTTCTTTTATTGGATATCAGTAGATGCATTGATTGGATTTTGGTTAGTCTTTAACATTGGTTTCACATTAGCGTTGACTTATTCAAAGCGTAAGTTTCTCCTTCCACACATATACTAGAAGAATATAAAAGAACATAAATTGCATTATTTTGGTACTAACCTCTATGTGTTGAAAATATAAATTGTCCAGCCCCTAGAAAATCTCCGACAATCATTTTCCATAAATCCTCAGAAGAGCAGCATCATGTTGCTTCTTCCAACGCTCCTGCAAAGGTAAAAGAAACAGGTAACTATCCATATTGTTTACAACCATTAAGCTCCACACACTAATCTTTCTTCACCTGTTGCTTGCTACAAGTGAAGAGCGAGTACAAATCACTGTTGCAATTCAAAAATAATAACTATTTGATTAATTCTACAGGAGTGGTCTTATCATTTAAGCCGATGACAATAACATTCCAAAATGTCCGATATTTTATCAAGACTCCTAAGGTAACTGCAATATTCAAGTGAGAGTTGATTGCTAGAGCAGTTTGATGAATTCAACTGATCAAATTCCTCCATACATCTTCCAGAAAATAGGAGGACAAGGTTTTGAAAGCGATCGCGTGCAACTTCTTAAAGATATCACTGGAACATTTAGGCCTGGAGTTCTTACAGCTTTAATGGGAGTTAGTGGAGCGGGTAAAACTACACTTATGGATGTCCTTTCTGGAAGGAAAACTAGTGGTATTATTGAAGGTGACATTAGAATTGGAGGTTACCCAAAACTCCAAGATACCTACACCGGGATATCTGGTTACTGCGAGCAAACTCACATACATTCGCCACACATTACAATACTGGAGTCATTGACATACTCAGCTTGGTTATGCTTGCCACAAGAAATTGATCAAAATACAAAATCAGTACGATGACTTTCTCCTTGAGATAAATTTATGCAATTTCTGCAAAGAGACATTAGAAGAAATTCACTTTGCTAGACTATACGTGCAAATTTTTTCAAAAAAGTATCATGATAATGGAAACCAACTATTTTTCTTGTATGAGAGTGTTTCTTATATTCCCAAATACTTTTTCACGAAACAGGACTTTGTTCAAGAGCTTTTGCAAATGCTGGAACTAGATGGCATTAAAGATGCTTTAGTTGGCTTTCCTGGCGTAAGTGGCATTTCAAATGAGCAGCGGAAGAGGTTAACCATAGCTCTAAAGCTTCTCTCAAATCCATCCATATTATTCATGGATGAACCTACTACTGGTCTAGATGCCAGAGCAGCTGCTATCATCATACGGGTAGTAAAAAATGTTGTCAATACGAGAAGGATAGTGGTGTGCACCATTCACCAGCCAAGTATTGACATATTCGAGGCATTTGATGAGGTAATTAACTGTGAATCTCAATACATATAATTTTTAGTGAATCCTGATAGAACAACCATACTAATGCATTTCAACACATCAATCACTTTAATGCACCGATACCTCAAGAATGCTTGACATGCAACCTACTTTTTATTGGATGATAAGAACATATTTCCTTTTTGGTACCCACCAGAGAAGAACACCATTCAAAGGATAGTGGTTATGTTTTGAACTTCCAACCTTTCCTACGCAAGGTTGTCAAATTGTGAATCGAATCGGATTGACCCTTTGCAGAATCATGAATCGGATCAAGAAGTCAATCGTAGTATTCAGTCAATTAAAAAAATAAAATAAAAATCTATGCTCTAAAATATTAAAGATACGTTAGGTGCATCAAGAGATTATTTTCGAATAACAAAAGGTTTGTTTCGAATGATTACTAGTTAATTCAATAAATATGAAGTTTGCTTATATTCCATTAGATATGGGTTCGGGGATCTGTACAACGTTTTGTGATCTATTATCCTACACACCATAATATATTTTTACTTTAGTTATAAATTAGAAAAATTATTTAGAATCGAAAAAAGAAATGTATTATGATTAGTTATAAGTTTATTTACAAGATTTATAACGTCTAGTACAACTGTTGTTCAAGAAACATAAGGGAAGCTCATAAATCATTGAGTCCATCTAATTTTATTCACATTATACTAGACCAACTTTAGTATATCAAAATAGAAATTAACAAACATTGACTAAAAAAACTCATTATGACCTTAATCATCTTTAGAAGATGTTTTATGACATTGCTGGGAAAAAAAATAAAAATAAAACATTAGCAATCGGATCCTATTAAATATAGGAATACCCAGAGAATCAATATATTTTGAATGGGCATTGTACATACTCGCAATAAATATTAATATTAAGATATGTTGCTTGACTTCTTTTTCAAAAAGAACAAGAGGTCGAAAAATTCTTAAGTTTTCGGATGTGATGGATTCAAGAATTGAATGAATCGTATATCGTGAATCAATTGTGAAAAGAATTGTAAATTGCATAACTGATCACCAATTCTATCACAATCTTGATTCACCTACAGATTCATATAGTTTTCACATGATTTGTGAACTAAATCGTGAATCATATGGTCCTGATAACTATGCCTATAACAGCATTGGAGTAATGCCGTTTAGCTTACATGCCATTTGTATTAACTAAAACTTGGAATCAAAAAAACTAAGCTCACCTAATCAATCTAATAGAGTAGTCTTTTCATCGACTAGAGTCGGGCACTTGTAGACCATGTGCTCAATACCGATCACCATACGCTATTAAAATTTTAACGCAAATATTGCATAGACGATTTTGTTAAAGATATTTATAAATATTTAAATTGATGATTGTGGTCAATTTCTTGAATCAGTATCAATATCCTTCATCACATCTGTCATATTCCATTTTACTCATAAACCAGCAAATTTGCTATTTTGCTTCCATCCTAACTTTTTTATGAAATTTTTCATACTGCATCTAAATATTTTGATACTTGGATGCCCACAAGTGTGAACTCATATTCTGATTTTTCTTAATCTCTTCTATTATCTGTCAATCGCGTCCATCATCTATTTTCTCATAGTGAACACCAAATTATTTTTCTAGGAAACATTATTCTACAAAAAAAATTTAGTCACCTCCGACATTTATTTTTTCACAGTGACCACTAAATTAAATTTTGTGGGTCCTTGTATTGTGATACAAAATTTAACAATGTATCTCAAGTATTGAGGGTCCCACAAAGGTTTAGTAATTAGGGGGTCCAGGTATTGTAGCGCTAAATTTAATTTCAAACGGTAAGTTTAGTCATGCAGGTGCCACACTGCCCACCCTATTTACTAAAGAAAAGCGCATGACGGTCAAATCAACTGCCTCTTTTATATAATCAGACTAGTGATTATTAGAAATCCCCAGCCAATTGAAATTTGTAAGACCTTCAAATGTTTAGACCTCTTTCTAAGTATATTCATGAGATCACTGGTACTCATTTGATTGCAGATAATGCTAATGAAGAGAGGTGGACAAATAATATACTCTGGGGAGTTGGGAAAGCATTCAAATAAACTGATTGAGTACTTTGAGGTAAGGAAAACCAAGCAAGAGTACAATCAAGGTCTCTTTCAGCACTCTTCACAGCTGTTCCAAAACTGATTCATTCCTTTAGAAAAATAATATTACCACCCAAGTCGTCTATTAGGCGAAATTTGAAAAGAAAAAAAAAAAGTAGGACTGTTCTATTACTGCTATTTAACCTGAAACGACGTAATATGATCGTCAAATTACTACATTCTTCTTGGTAGGGTATTTCTGGAGTCCCCAAAATTCGTGCAAATTACAATCCTGCAACATGGATGTTAGAGGTTACAAGTCCGTCATCAGAAGCGGAACTTGGTTTGGATTTTGCCGGCCTGTTCGAAGAGTTTACTCTATATCGGTAAGAACAACTGCATAATTGGTGGCATTTCAGCAGATTTAATACAATGATATATCTAATGCTACAACGTAGGCAATAATATCTGGTTGGTTACATTAAAAATATGGAACTCAGGTTAGTGCTTTGTTGTATGTAGCGAAACCAAAGAACTCATTCGAAACCTAAGCATACCAATAGAAGGTTCAGCAGATCTACATTTTTCTACAAGCTTTCCACAAAATGGATGGGAACAATTCAAAGCATGTCTATGGAAACAACACCTGACCTATTGGAGGAGTCCAGAGTATAACTTAGTGCGCCTGGTGTTTATTACCATGGTAGCTTTGTTTTTGGGAGCAGTTATTTGGCAGAAAGGAAGGGAAATGTAAGTCCACAATTTTCTTTAAAATTCAGTTGTGTCCATTATGGCATCACAGGAAGCTTTAGAAAGGCAGTTTTTCCAATTCCTATTTTTGTGTGTGGCTAAACTGGCATCAATGATAAAACAGTCTTGATGAGGACAACAACAACTAGTAAAGTGCCTAATGAGGGAATTTTGGTAATTGCAACTATCCTAATCAAAGGGCAGCATGGGTCGTTGAAGGATTCATCATTCAATGGCCATCAATGGTAGTTGTAAGGTCAAGAATCATCGTGAATTTAGTACTTGCATTAATATTCATTAAACCGATTTCTAGTTCATTGCATCTAATTGTTAGCAAGTTCAATGTATGAATTTAGTTAGGTTCATTCACATGCATTTAATTAGGTCATTCACTTAGACTTCTAGGAATTTGAAAGGCCGTTGTTTAGCCTCTAAATATGGATGAAATCTTTCATTTTAAACAGAGTTAATGAATTGAGTTTGCAAGGCTAAGGCCATTGTGATTGGGGTTTGGGCTATGCCTTGCAAGAGTGAAGCACCTCTATCTCTCTCTCTCTCTTCCTCTTCTTCTAATTCTTCTCTCTTTTTCTTTGCGCACTTACCCCTATTCCTATTCCTATTTCCCACCAAAAACCCACCACGATTCCTATTGTATGTGGCAATACTCAAGCATTCTAAAACCGTCATGCATCAGGTCTCCTAGTCAAACTAGGATAGCGCTTAGATGAATTTGATTTTATGTTAGCTGGCAACCTAAGAATAGGGCTTAAAAGGAACTTAATTAACTTAAACACTAACTCAGGCAAAATATGATATGTTCTCTTGTTTTGACATGCAAAATGCGTCAGACAGCTTTTATCCAAGTAATTGAACTGCTGACAATGATAATTTGTCTTTCTCGATGAGTGTTCTAAAGGAGAGATTATTCCACGCTCTTGGAGGAATGCTGGCTTTTCGCACCCACAATAGTGCGGTGTCCACACACTTTGGTATGGAACACAAACCAATGTGTGGTGGGGAATGCCTCTCGAGCATTGCTCTAGGAGCATGGAACAAATTTTTGCTGGTAGAAATTTTTTGTTGGAATAAAAGACTCCACACTCACATGAAGTTTGCGACCCACAAAATCACTAGAAAGTAATGCCTACCCATTCAGTAGTTTGTGGAATATATGTAGCTTTGCTCTTCTTGAGGACTAGAAGTGCATCACAATTTAAGAAATGCATGTTCAAAAGATCACTCCTTATTGTATTCATAGTTTCATACCACTACACCATCAATATGCCAAACAAAGCACCTACAAATCCTAATCTGGGCTTAGAAACATCAGGATTGTAGAAAATGCATCATCATAAGATATATGTTTCTCAGATTGCATGTCCATATCAACCATACAACAAAAAATTAGACATGCAACACTTAGTCCAACCACATCAAATTGAAGTCATATAAATGTCTTTTTGACATTTCAAAAAATATGAACTAGGTTTCCTACTGCCTCAGCCTGCAAAAAATCACATCGCACATCACAAGGTCCTAACTATTAGCATCAATGCCCAATTCCTGAGAGATTTGATTCTGGAGTGAGAACCATCGAACTCGAGCCATACGAAACATAGGTATTGTGCTAAAGTGTCAAATAAATTGAATCCTATTCATGGGTAACTACAAAACAAAACATAAGAATAGAACTAGTAACGTCAGTATCTTTTTCATGCTAACCAATTGCAATTTTACTTGAAAGAAAATAGAACAAATTTGTCTTACGATAGATCATAAAACCAAGCCAACCTTCCATTCGCATTGTGTAATCCGTGAGGAAAAAAATGGCCTCACAATCACATATAGAACAAATAAATCTAGTGCATTTTGACCAAGAAAACAAGTAAAACAGAATACCATTGCACTATATCAGTTAGTACTGCACATCATTCAATATGGGTTCCACTTTAATTTAAGCAATTGATGACTCAAATTGACTGTCGAATTTATTTGACTTCAATATGTGAACTGCTAATATGATATTTGTTCTCAAGAAATGGCGAACAGGATTTGTTCAACATTACAGGAGCAATATTCGTTGCTATACTAAACATGGGAATAGGAAACTGTTCAACTGTTATACCTTTTATAGCAACAGAGCGCTCAATTGTGTACAAAGAAAGATTTTCTGGAATGTACTCCCCTTGGGCATACTCATTGGCACAGGTCCATATATTTTCCTAAGCATAGGTAATTTAAATTCAAAATATAAAAAAATTGCTAATATTTTTTTATTTTTTTTTGTCTTACGTTTCAGGTGACGATTGAGATTCCATATGTGTTCCTTCAAGTAGTTTTATTTGTCATAATCACATACCCTGCCATAGGTTTCTACTCATCAATAGACAAGGTTCTTTGGTATATGTACATCATGTTTTGTACCATGCTGTACTTCACTTACTTTGGTATGTTGGTCTTTGCGTTGACACCAAAAGTCCAAACTGCGTCTATATTGGCTAGCTTCAGCTACACATTGATGAGTTTATTTGCTGGGTTCCTCATACCTGGACCGGTAAGACAATCTAACTCACTTGATCCTCATCATTCATCATTTTTCACAATCTGCATCACTTAAATACATGTGATCCAAAATGATGAGAGCAAAACCCTCTGGCTATCTAACTTGTGGTAAGAAAACTTGTTACCTGAATACATGTAATATATTTTCCCAAGCGAAAACGAGACACTAAAATCATCTTGAACTTTGAAGCAAACAAAACATATTATTGCTATAATCTGACTGATGTAATTCATTTTTCTTGCAGAATGTACCAAAATGGTGGGTTTGGTTTTACCGGATATGCCCAACGGCCTGGTCTCTACAAGGCCTTCTTACTTCACAATATGGAGATATTGAGAAAGAAATAATAGTATTTGGGGAACAAAAAGCAATCAATGCCTTCTTACGAAGTTATTATGGGTATCATCATCATCTGTTAGGTGTTGTAGCATTAGTTCTTTTTGCTTTCCCACTAGCCTTTGCCGCTGGTTTTGCCTATGCTACAGCAAAACTGAACTTTCAGAGGAGGTAAAAACACTCAGGTGCTCACTTGAAGTTGTGATGAACTTCAATTATGAAAAGTTAGTGTGGTATAAACGTTCATATAAACTGATCACTTAAACTGATTGTAACATATGTAGTAACATAGTTCCAATATTTTCTCAAATAGACGTGCAATTGAGACCAAATAACTCCATGGTACACCCTGAATACTGTTTTGTCTTGAAAGAACCACCAAAGATATGGGAACAGAGGAACATGGATTAATCCACAGTTTTCTCTTGCTCCAAGAGCGATAAAAAAAATGTTTTCTATAGGAGTTTTAAAGGAGAATTTTAAGGAATGCACGTCTATGCTGGAAATAATCATGGAAGAAACTTTGTTAAGTCAGATGCTTGCAAGATGGCAATACTAACGCACAACTCAAAAAAATAAAACATTAGTCCATCACATCACAAACATTAGACCAGCGGCTTAGAACATCTATGAGCATGCAAACTATAACCTTAGTCCATCACATGCAATATCCTTCATCAAAACAAGTACCCAATGAATGCAAAAGAAAAACATAGGGATCAGTGGCGGAGCGACATTATTTGACGTATTTTCCAATAGGCTTACCTCAGCAAGTTAAATTATTCTGTGTATGTAATACCAATCAGTGGCGGAGCCAATATTTTGCTTCCAAGGGTGCCTACCAAAAAGTTCCAACATACCCTTAATAATTTGAATATGTGACCACATCAAACAGATACAAGGTCATGATTCGAGGGGTTTGTTAGCAAGGTATAGCAAGAAAAACTCAATCTGAAAATTGAACATCAAAGAAGCAAAACTTTAGCAGAATAATAGTCAACAAATGGTGCTAACAAAGCTTAAAAAAAAAAAAAAACTGGACACTAGTGAGGGAACGTATGAAAATCTTGCGCTAGTCACACAACTAAGCACCACAAAAATTAGCAATGTGGCTAAGGAAGAGACGGAGGGCGAAATTTATGTGGCGGTCATCAGGAAATTGCCTGCGTTCTCTTCGTTTCTGTCCATATCGCAAAGCTGGTCAACGCCAGCTATAATGGTTGAAAATAGGGGGCCAACAAGACCCCCTAATAAAGCTTGTTTGATAAAGCAAACGATACACATTCGATCAAGGTTATCACTGCGAAGTGGAAGAAGCGGGGAAGAGCGGAGAACGAAAAGAAAGAATATTAAATTGATTCAATTGAAAGGGGGAGCCAGAAGCTTCGCTTCCGATAGCAGCTCGAGCAGGGGTGATGCAGATCCAAATCCGTTGAACCAGCAAACAATTAAGGCAGCACGAGCTGGGGTGGTCAAAGACTCAAAGACCTAAGGCTTCAACACTAGTACTTTATTGTCCTAATCTTTTTGGAAAACTTTGACTATTTGACCAAATACAAACTTCAAATAAAGTGGTATACAGAGATAAACAATCCAGAAAACTGAGGCTCCTTATGGAACTTGTGGAAAGAAGTGGAGAGGAAGAAGAATTTTAGAAATTTCCCTTCCCTTTTCTGGTTCATAAAGAAAGAGAAGGGACAATTTCAAACAGAAATGCAACTTCTCCTCCAATTTCTCCTTTTAACTTTCACCCTCATTTCCTTCTTATAATTATTTTCCTTCTTTTCCATTTCTTTCCTCGAGTTCCAGTAAGATTAGCAGTGGAGTGAAACAGTGGACACAGTGGTTGGCAAACATGGGAATGATTTACAATTGTTCAAGAAAACATTTTCTCCAATTCTACCGAAATCCCAATTGAATCAAACTGTGGAGTTGGACAAACCTATACATAAATTTTTTGTTTCAATTCCCCTGAATTTTGTAAGATATGCATCTTTTTTACCTTATAAAAGCAGGTGCCATTTTTTTTTTTTTTTCCTTGACTCTACATAGCATGGTTTTGGAATGCATATGGTATGAATATAAATGGGGATTTTGGGTCCCCGTAGTGACCCAAGTCACTTCACCCCGTACTGACCTCAATTATGGGCTCTCTATAATTTGTATTTGGGATCGCAACCACTCAATTTGTCAAGAATGTTGAGAAAAACATTCATGCAAAAAATCAAATTAACTGGATATTGGTAACCACTAGCCATATGGTTAGCTACAATTTATTTTACGAAAATGGATGACCAATATCATTTAGAGAATTAAAAGTAAGACAAATTTGTCTCAATTGTATTTCTATTAATCTTCGATGATTATAATTTTTTATTCCCATAATGTGATCAACATTGCTAAAAAAAATGAACGGTTCCAATCCCAAACAAAGATTTTAGAGGACTCAAAATTGAAGTCACCACAGGAGTGTAGAGACTTCGGTCACTGCGGGACCCAAGTCCATAGAAATGGTAGGTTAAAAGCCTTCTCTATGTACTGCCACCAAGAACACAGAGTTGAGCATATGAAAACTGGAAAAAGAAAACGAATGCAAATGGTAGGGTTAAATAAGATTAAAATCCCATTCTTTACTAAAAAAAATCAAATGGAGTCGACAAAGTCCAAATTCATATGGGAAGTATAAAAACAAAATCAAAACAAATTGCAATATAAAAAAAACCCTTTTTTTCCCAGAACAAATACAAACCAAATCAAATGGGAATTCTGGTTAGATCAACGTCTTACCGGAGTCGGAATTGAATCATCGTTTGTCACCGTCGTTGGACTGATCGCATGAAGGGGATCTTGTCTTTGTGTGTTGCCGTGTTGGGACAATAATCTATGAATTTTTTTTGTTGGCTTTTTAATTACGTTTTGCATTCCTAAACTGTCAATACACTTTCAAATTTTCTCCTAACCTATGAAAATTCACACTTTGCCATCTTAAACTACCTAACCCTTTTAACTTGGGCCTTTTATTAATCTTTAGTAGTATAATAGCCATCAAATACCCAAGATATTGTTTGTGTTGGATTTCTTGGAGGGTTAACTTAAAACCAATTTGTAGTAGGTGGAGTGACCTTATATTAATTAAACTTGGGTGACTTAGGTAGGCAATGTGCGATAAAGTTTAACACTCCCCCTAATGTGCAGCCTGGATGCACGTAGATGTGCGAATTGAGGAGACGAGACAATCTAACTAGGGCGATGAAGACTCGACCACGTGATGTGAAGCGACCCAATACCTAGTTCCGATATCATGTTAACAAAAGTGAACAAACAATAAGCTTGTTTTCATTGATGTCTATAAAACATAACCCTAACATGCCTTCATATGGGCTACAAAACTTACCAAGAAACCTAAACTAAGAAAAGAAATATGCATAACAAGAAAACTAATAAACCTAAACTTTTGCTTTGATTATCCAAAGAGGAAACTAAGAAACCTAAACTTTTACTTTGATTTTATACACCATGTGAATGTGTTGGAGACATGTTAGAGACTTTTGTTGTATATGTATCATTGTTGTTTCTTTTGAATTTGTTCTTGTTTATCTCCTTCTAATAGAGATTTCTATTCCTTATGTACCTGGAATCTTCCCTGCCCTCTATGGGAATTTTTTCATTGTACTTGCTACTTGGTGATATCCTACCCAATCTATGTGGGTAACCCAAAAGTTAGGGATTATTTTTGCAAAAGAGGAATCTAGATTTTGGGTGTTTGTAGCCCTTTGGGCATTTTCTGATGATAAAAAAAAAAAAAAAGTATCTCCTAAATAATAATTGTACTAATGCACACGGTATTTTAAAATTAACGAATCATTCACTCTCACTAAGCTCCAAAGTAACAAAAATAGCCTCCAAATCAATATGCTTCACCACTTCCTCTTTGTGTTCTCATTGACAGGATAATCAGTTTTATTTTTTGTCATTTATGAGTGGGCTTCTGGTTGCTAGATTTTTGTGCTAAATCTATTGATTAATTATTCCATAAGGGTTATTAACCAGATAATTAATCTGGCAATCAATATTTTGCAAATTGAAATCACATTTAGTATAGTCATCTAATAGGGAAAACTGACCAGTTTAATAATGCCATTAAGCAGCAGATAACATGGGCATTTAATCAGTGGCGTAACTGATTTTTGAATTCAGTACAACACTTCGGCTGCTGGACCAACCAACCATGTAAGGCTAACGGGCGAAAGCCCTGGCCCATTTAAATTCCAAACTAACCCAAACCAGACCACAGACCTTGGATCATAGGTCACGGGCCCATAAATTCAAAATCCCGGCCTCATACTCATCTGGGTGTTCAGTGATGGTGCGCGTGCGTCCCTTAACTAAAGTTGGCTTTTCCAATTTCCATAATGACACAATTTTCATTCATCATTAAATGGATTTCGTTCATATTTAGGCTCACCAAAATATTCGAACAAATCTTCTATTTTTCCAACAATTTATTGCTACCATATTTCTTTGTTCTTAGATGGTACATTATCTAGTGTGTGCCAAAAATAAAATCTAGGGTGAGACCTTCAAGAGCACTGCATTGTTTCAAATAGCTATGAAGAAGGAATCAACCTTTTCTGGCAACAAAACTTGATTTTCATATTGGACTCTTTTTGGTATCTCTGAAAAGTAGACATGGTAACGCATCAAGGCCATAGTGGGTGCTATCCCTTCAGGGGCAACATACATGTTGGGCCGATCACAGCCGTCCGTGGTCGGCCATGATCACAACTTTGGTACTGGCAATGGTGGAATGGTGGTTACAGCAACGGTGGTAGAGGTGGAGGTCGTGGTGATGCCATTACTAGCGGCAACAAAGGATCAGTGGTGGACCGGTGGTGGTAGAGGACAAGTGCTAGTGCTCGTTGTTGCAGTGGTGGACTAGTAGTGGTGGAGATAGTGGTGGAGTGGTAGTGATGGGTGCAGTGGTAAAGTGGTGGTGGTACTTATGGACATGGTACTGGCAGCGGGAGCAACATCAATGGTGGTTAGTGGTGGTGGTGGTAGTGGTGGCGATGATGTTGGAGGGGGATGGTGGGGAGGAAAGAGGTGGTATACTAGCACCACTAAATTCAATTAATTAGCAAGAATTAAGAAAGAATTTCTACTAAAGTTGCATGAATTCCTCGGCCTATGTCTTAAGCACTCTAAATCTTAAGCAACTAAAAATATAGTGATCAAACCTACTTAATTACTCATCTCTTAATTCATTTGGTTTTAATTGCTCAATTGAGATCAAATAACCTCTAACAAGGTGAGTGAATTCCTTTTTCTTTATTGTTTATGGAGTAAGAAAAAGGAAAATCACATCAACTATGAAGAAGAAAAGAAAAATCACATCAAATGCAAAGAAACAATACTCGACCATACAAGACTAATTAAAATCAGTGAAATATCAAATCGAAAGGATTAAGAACATTAAAGAACGAAAATTGTCAACACCGCCAATGCTCCCACTGGTAGCGTAGTAGCAAAAAAATGACTAGATGTCGTTCTAGTAGACAATTACGGTAAATATTGTTCTCACAGATGGACAATGGCTGTGCCACATGCAGCCATTGAAAGGTATTCATAGAAATATCGTGCCCACTCAGACTTATATATGGACGTATATAATTTGTTAACCTCAAACCTCAATTTTGAACATCTACAACTTGCAGACTTGTCCAGTACAGAAGCGGCAAAAATGAAAATTAATATTTTAGGTAAACTAAACAATAAATGAATACTTAGGGCTCAGTCTGGTTAGTTTATGTAAAAATTTGTTTATTTATTGCAACTAAAAAATAAGATGATTTGACTCAAGTTGCATTAATGTACTAGTTACTTATTCCAGATCACCATCCACAAGATAGAAACTGAATGAATCGATCTAGCCTTTTCCGATACCTAAATGAGTTAATTTTTTTTATGAAAACTCTTAAAAATATATTAAACAAATTGAATGGCTCCGATTATTAACGCGGGGCTCCGATTATTTTTTTGTCAAAATTTGTGTCCCCGGAACTGGCCCCAACGATAAAACAATACAATATCCTCTTCATTTCTTCTCCCAGCCCACAAACAAAAAATAATCCCGTGCAAATTAAGATCTTTTCTCGGTATGCTTCTGCTGATTAAATGGAGGTTTGAAATCCAATCAAACTGTTGCACTCTAACAAAATAAACAAAAGCCGAAAGAAAGCCGGGCAAGAATCTCATCCTTTTTTGTCCTCACACTATATTTGAATTAGAGGCCTTATCTTGACGCGTTCTCTTAATTTTGTTGCATCTTGGCATTAGCTGACGAAGATGTGGATGACTAACCCAAATAGAGAGAATGCCTTGACCATAGAGGAGGTCACGAAACACAACCACATACACGACATTTTGCACAACATGCCTACGTGGCAATGTCTCCTTGGTAGTGGTAACCTAAAATTCAACCTGTTTCGACATGTTATTGTGCTAGTAGACTTTCTCCTTGACCATATATCCATCACATGAGGTGGTAACATTGATCATCAAGAATAAGAAATTACTCCTATTTGAAAGAGATTGTCACACAATGTTGAATGATATTTCTAGATTGAGAATGACATTTTTCTAATAAAGTGATAACTTTGACCAGACCCAAATCTTTCCAAGTCTTTGTGATCATATGATGAAGTACCTTCATCGTCATTCTCTTTGGACCATAACTCTGTCACTCATTGGCCCTTGTGCATCCAGTCATAATAGCAAGGGTCCTTTATTCACTTATCTCCTAAATCATCCACATTTTTTCTACTTCGTCCCTAACCTAAAAAACCCACCTATTTGGTCCCTAAACTTCTCATTGCAACTCATTTGGTCCAATTGATAGCGGCCCTTCTCTTTTCGGACGGGAAAACATGTACGTGTGATTGTGCCCCAAAGGAAAGGGAAAAAAATGTCACTTCACTGTAAGTGTAGTTGCACAGATGGATTATGCACAGATGGGGTATAGATGGGCTCGGAGATCCACTTTTGGGTCCCACACGAATGATCGACCACTTACGCACTTCAGATTGAGCTGATTTCTCGCGGGACCACTGGAATTATTTTAAGATGAACGAATGGCTCGGATAATTCATGTGAGACCAAAAATGGGTCCCTGAGGCCATCTGTATCCATCTGTACAATAGTATTACGCTTACCCCACCCCCCCCCCCCCCCCCCCCCCCCCCCCCCCCCCCCCCCCGACTTGCAGACTTCTCCAGTTCAGAAGCATAAAAAATGAAAAATAATATTTTAGGTAAACTAAACAATAAATGAATACTTAGGGCTCAGTCTGGTTAGTTTATGTAAAAATTTGTTTATTTTTTATTGCAACTAAAAAATAAGATGATTTGACTCAAAAGTTGCATTAATGTAGTTACTTATTCCAGATCACCAACCACAAGATAGAAACTGAATGAATCGATCTAACTCCAACAAGTCTCCAACATACTCATATGGTGTGTGGAGCCCACACACACTTGAGTGTAAAGTGTGTATGGGATTCACACACCATGTGAGTGTGTTGGAGACTTGTTGGAGACTTTTGTTATACATGTATCATTGTTGTTTGGCAAAATCAAGGGTTCAATATTGGAAGCGGATCGATTAAGGTAAGGGGATGAGCGAATCCCTAATTGTAAGTAAATAATTTCAGCTTTATCCGATATTTGGAGGGTTTTTTTTTTTTTTTTTTTTTACAATCTGCATGTGTGGGAATTTTTTTTTTTTTTTTTTATCAGACATGTGTGGGTATTGTTTGTTATGCAGGTGTGCCGTCTTGTTTCTGATTCTGATGCTTGATTTTCGGATTCTCTTTATAAAAAATGGTCCTAAAGGTATTGAACAAAATTGTCCCAATAATGGGTACTGTAATGTGGTCACCCATTTGAAGCATAAAAAACTCGTTGTTTTGACCTTACGCAGTTTAGTAAACAAGTATATGTGTTAGCACTTAGCAGTGTAAGTAGACTTTTTTTTTTTTTTTAACTGATTAGTGTTCTATCTGTACTACATAGGCTTAAAAAAATATAACTTGATATTCAATTATCAAAGTATAGTCGTTCAACCTTGGTATTGATTAATTTAACTTGCTTTTGTTTCTTCGTCTGTTATTGCAATGTAGATTATTTGCAATGTTGCTAATTGGGAATCGGAGTATGGGACGTTTCCAGAATAAGAAAACAGAGATTAATAAGAAATTCAAAAAATAAACCTTTTTTGTTTTTTTTTTTTTGAATTTCTCATTAATAACATCCTTTACAAAAATATATATATAATAAAACATTTTCACTTCAAAGTTCAAACACAGAGTACCGCAAGAATTCTCATTCAAGCCTCTGGCTCTCACGTATCTTTTTTATCTTTCCAGATGATAGATAGGATGTAAATATGTCAACAGAGTTAGATTATTACGGCAGGTCAAATTCACTCTTCAACTTGAACTTGAGACACTGACACTTAACTTACCACTCACGACCACTTGCGCTCCAACCCTGGTTCACTCACGACCGCTTGAGCTCCAACCCTAGGTCAGTTTGGCTCTCACCTCTTGCCATTCTCTTTTTCAGAATTTAAATATGCAACCAATAGCTTTAATAGTGATATTAAACGTAGTGCAATTCTCAGTAACACCCCTAAAGTTTTGTTTTGGACAATTTCTCCATAACCCATGATTTATTTATTTATTTTTCAATGCTTCGGAAATGATAATTCATGATATCATAATTTTGCGAGATGTATACACATCGTAACTGAATAATAAGAATACTTGATGCTAGTATATTATTGTTTAGAAAAGCATGCAGATTTAGTAAGGCTAATCTGAACACGCTGCATTTCTTGTATTTGCTATCATAATTTGTATAAGAAACGACTTGTATCGGTTCTTATGTTCGGTCAATCCAGATTGACAACTATACCGATTTTAACTAGTGTCCTGCCAGTTGACGGTAAAATTCTCTCCTGAATTAATTAGTCCCATTAGGCTGTGTAGTGGGCCGAAATATAATGATCAGATGGGTCACAGCTTGGCTCAAATCAAAGGCTCAGGCCCCGAATAAGGCGAAGCCTAATTCTAAGCTTTAACGGGCCGTGTTAATATGAGCGTACCGAGACGGTGCCAACAGAGCCAATATGACCATACCGAGACAGTTCCAACCGAGGCGAGCCAATATGACCGTGCCAAGACAATGTCATCCGAGCCAATATGACCGTACCGAGACAGTGTCAACCGAGCCCAATATAACCGTGCCGAGTTGGTACAAATCAAATCGCAAAGAGGATGTACTAGCGTCTTGGATGAGACGAGTTTGATCCGGACCACTCATCCGAGCTGGGTAAACCCGAAACGACTCACTGAGACGAGATTGAACCGGACGAGTCATCCGAGCCAGGTAAACCTGAAACAACTCGCCGATACAAGATTGATCCGGACGAGTCACCTAAGCCGGGTAAACCCGAAGTGACTCAAGGGAAATGCGGAAGGCAGTTCATCTAACACGTCATGGATGATGTCATTTGAGGCGGTTACCGTAGCGTGACGTCATCCGAGCCAAATTACCAATCTGCACCTAAGCTTGGAGCCCAAGTCAGAAGAGTCTATATAAAAGAAGAGAGGAGAACCCTAGAAGGTACACAAGACATTATAAATCAATTATCTCTAAGTCATTTGGTATCTCTCTCTAAGTCTTCTTACTAGATCGTTGGAGTGCCTTCCCTGGCCAACTTCCGGTCAGGGTGCTAACGGCGGGTTCATCTGGTGCAGAGGTACCAAGAGAGACAAATCTCACTGCTACGATGGAAAAAAGTCAACTTAGAAGGTTCGTCTGAATTTTGAATGCCACAGGCCGTATATTAAATTGTAAATAGTGAAACAAACTGATAGAATGCAAAGCCATAGAATGCAAGTCAACCTGTGATGCACTGATAGGGATAAACGTTAAATACAAGAGAATGACTAAATTGGATATTATACCGATTTTAACTAGTGTCCTACTAATTGATGGTAAAATTCTCTCCTGAATTAATCAGTCCATGAGGCCATATATTAAATTGTAAAAAGTAAAACAATGTGAAGTATCAATTTGCCTCTATATCATAATAGTTTCATTGCCATAGAATGAAAGTTAACAATGATATACTGTTAGGGATAAACGTTGAATACAAGAATTGTTAAGTGTGGGCCATTTTAGATGAGTTTTGCTTCTCTGTGGGTTTAAGCTGCAGACATCAGTACATTCAGGCCTCGTTTGGGTAAAAAACTTAATCCGGATTATTGGTTTTTTGGGGTACAAAAAACCAGAGTGCTTTGGGTAATAATCCAATAATCCAGATTATTCGTTTGCCCTTATTCAAATTTTTTTTGCATTCGTTAGTTTTGCATTAAGATTTTGTGGTTTCTGGATTCCTCTCGACGAGACGAATCTAACAAGTATAAAATTATGGTCAGAACTCAAAATTTTTTGAATAAGGACAAACGAATAATCCAATAATCCATAATCTGGATTATTAGCCAAAGGAGGGAATAATTTGGATTAAGTTTAAGAAAAAACCAAACCGGTTTTTTGAATTATTTGACAAAAAACCAAAAAACCGGATTAAGATTTTTACCCAAACAAGGCCTCAATCTGGGTAGATCTCGGTAGCGTCCTGCTAATTGACAATAAAATTCTCTCCTGAATTAATCAATCCATTAGGCCGTATATTAAATTGTAAATAATAAAACAATGTGAAGTCTCTACTTGCCTCTATGGCATAATATCTTCAATGCCATGGTATGAAAGTTAACCTGTGATATACCGTAAGGGATACACGTTGAATACAAGAATTGTGAAGTGTGGGCCTTTTAATGTAGATGAGATTTGTTTCTCTGCGGTCTGGGTTTAAACTAAAGACATCAGTCCATTCAATCTCGGCCATTCAGAACTGTTTTTAATGGTTCAAAGTTGTTAAAAGATTTTTACCGGTAACAATCTATTTCACCGGTTAAAATCTTTAAAAAAAAAATTACATCATTAAATTGCCAAGACAAGCGGTTAAGTTGTGACTACTTTCCATTGTCCGGGTTTAGATTATAGAGAAGTCGGGTCCTTTCAGATGTAACAACTTGTAACTTAACTGAATAGGAAGGTTGTAGTATTGTCTACAATAATAATGTGTGAAGTACTATCTATTTGCCTCTATGGCATAATATCTTCAATGTCATAGAATAATCACCACACGCACACAACAGAATACGAAAATATTCTCGGTCGCTTAAAAGTGTTTTTAATGGTTCAAAGTTGTTAAATTTTTTTTTTATCGGTTGTAGTCTTTAACAAATTTACATCATTAAATTGCCAACATAGGCGGTCGAGTGACCACTTTCCACGGTCTAGGTTTGGATCGTAGAGAAGTCGGATCCTTTGAGATGTACCTTCTTGTAAATTAGCTAAATGGGAAGGTTATATTGTAGTCTATAGTAACAGTGTTATTGGTTTCCTATAAATAATCGGAGTAAGTTGATTTGACACCAAATCATTAAAAAAAACTTAGTATTGCTTAATGGTACTTCAAATCCATAATCTGCTGTGTGTTAATGGTATATGTCTTGTCATTCATGTGATTTGATAAGATTTAGATCCCAGGAAAGAGAGAGATGGATATGATGCCACCTTCTACACACCTTTCTAAATTTCTTCATCACACCATCTACGTCACCTAATTATATACTCTCTCAGTCCCATAAAGTTAGATCACTACGAAAATATGTGTAATTTTCAAACTAAAAAATAATGTATTTATCAAAATAATTTTTGAATTTTTTTTGCACCGTATAAAAGTTCTCGATGAGATTTATCAAACAAGATCCATATTGACTAAAAAATTATTTTCATAAGCACGTTATTTTTTAGTTTGAAAATTACACGTAGTTTCGTAGTGATCTATTTCATTATTTTCGTAATAATTGTTCGTTGACAATTGGGTGCTCTCAGCAGTAACAAAATCTTTTGGCCCCACTTTTCTAATCTTTAAGGACCCCTCTAACCACTCCCACTTGCCAAGAAATTCTCCTCTTTCCCACCCCTGTAATTAACCTTTTCTTAATTTTAACATTCATCCTAATCCAAGTCCTAGTCAGATGACTCAGATCTCCACCCTCATATCCTATGTTGTTTACACAGGGATACAGATCCTTTCTGGTCTACCATTTTGGATCTCGACCGTCCAATGGGTATTTTTCGGACTCTTCTCGGACCTATTTTGATGATCGAAAGTGTTTTCATGTAAATTGGTATCTGTCGAAAATATTAGTCGAGTCATAAATTAAGTTGACAAATCGAATAGACTTGTTTAAAAAACAAATCGAATGAATAACCAATTAAATATGATCTTGACGTAACTGATGTTTTTGACGAGTTCTAAAACAAAAACGCTTCCAATTATATGAGTGGGTCCAGAAAGAGCCCCAACAATGCATCCAAAAAAAAAAAAAAAAAAGCATCAACAGGACGGACCAAAATGGGACTAGACAGTATTGGGCCTGGAGTGCCCCAAATTTGGTTATAAAATGTCACTTCCTGCAACCGCTCTAATACCAATTGGTGGAAAGCGGTCCAACAAGTAGTATTCAGGTCAGGAGGTCATGAATTCCAGTCGTGGGAGCGTCATTGTGAGGGAGGGATCGTTGAGCCTGAAATGCCAGCATAGATTTAGTTACACAATACCACTCCCTACGACCGCTCTAATAATATATAGACTGGCGAGTGCCATTTCGAATATCATAGCAGACTTGATCGAAGTTATTCTTAACACCAATTGATTTTAATTAAGAGAGATGTTGAATAAGCAGTCCGACATACAGAATCCGAAAACTTTGATCTTGGCCAACAATTTCCCCCCTCAAATGACTGTTTACTGATCTCCCAAGTAGGTGGCGAATTAACAAAGGTTGGTGATGGCCAAAACCTAAACCTGCTAGATAAGCCTTGTATTATATAATCTGTGGGCTCGAGGCGAGTGATTGAACAGTAACGTTATGCCTACATTGCCACAGGTCTGTCTTCAGTACTCTCCCGCCGTATCCCCTCAATTAATTAGCAAAAATGATACATACACACCCACTCGGACACACTCTGCCACACCCCCTCTCACATGTGGGGTGGGTCCCTCCCGGGTGGGTCCCCTTACATGTGAGAAGGGATGTGGCAGAGTGTGTCCGAGTGGGTGTGTATGTATCATTGTTCATTAATTAGGGTACATTAGTGTCGTCATTGTTATAACGCATATCCGAATCACAATCGGAATGATATCCTAGCTAGATACATGGGAAAAGCTACAATACACATGTACAAGGTTCATATCTACATATACATATACTAGTGACACCGAAATATGTATTGATCTTTTGTGACGCAAAGTCGTTCTCCCACTAGTAAGGTTTTAGATATATACTCCCTCCATCCCAGTTTGTTTCTCCATTTACGATATTTGAGTCAATTTCAAATTGTTCAAATATTTCAATACGAATCTTGTTTGATAGTTTTCGATTAATTCTACTATATAAAGTTTTTAACTATGTTATGATTCTCGGCTGTATAGACGGACGACTGATACAGCCAAATCCAACTACTGATTTTGAAAAGAATGAACACATCTTATTTCCAATGTTAATTAACAAAATGAAAATTTATTTCCAATGTTGTTATACCGCAATGTTATCACTAATTCTTTTTTCATATTTGCCGGTATCCGAACCAGCCCACGACTATTGATAACAACTTGGAAGTTTCAAAACTGAGATCTTAAGAGAAAGCAAACTACTAAATTAATCAAAGGGCAAATTAAGGTTAAAGTTATCGTTAATTATCGTGATCCCGAGATTTAAAAACCATAGTTGATGTACGAGTTCCAGCAGCCACACAACACAAGCAGATCATGAATCCATGACGATTAAGCAACTCATGTATGACAAATCGTTAGCTATCTATTCTTGGGACCCCTGTGTTTCCTTGTTTCTCAAACAGCTTCAAAGCATAAAATGACCCAACACGCCACAGCCGTACGTACTATATGTAGATGTTGAAATCCGGTTTTTAGATCCGTAATCCACTTTTGGACTGCAGATGCCAGTCTGTATGATCACAGCCGTTCAAAAGTCTTTTTAACGGACCATATTTACTGAATGTAACAAAAATCCGGTTTCTCACATACGATATTTCCACAAATCTAGATTATCAATTGATTGTTCAGATGGATCGCCGAGATTGTATTGTACTGGAATCTCTGCGGTCCAACTGTAGAGAAGCCGGATTCTATATGTATATGTATACGTAACACACTTTGATGGAAGGTGCTCAGGATACTTGCACCAGGCCGGAAATGACTGTAAACCACTATATAATGTTTCATCAAAGATGCATGACAGTGCAGAATGTCTTTGTTTTCTTTACGCTTTTCACTACTTTTATAAATACATATTAGTACATACTTGATTGACAATCGAATGTGAACTTCACCGTCGATCTCAAATTTTTTGCCCACTGTCACTATTTACGACACTTTGAAAAATTATTTATATTTTTAAATGTATAATATAAAACAGTATGATCCGTATGGATCTTATTTAATAAATTTTAGTATTTCTTTTTGGGATGGAGCTGAGTAGCAAGTCATGTGAAACTCATTGGGTTTCAACCAGTTTCTATGTGTGTACTTCATTAAAGCGGTGGGATCTACATGAGCTGTGCATAAAATAAAACTTGATTAGATTCATGTGAAAATATTAAACACTGAATGAAAAATTAGATATGTGTCCTTGTCTTTAGGTTCCCCTTGCCATTGTACTGACCAATAGCTATATTATCAAACCAATGCCTCAAGATTAATCGAAATGCGCGTAAACTGACCTAGACACATGCTAATTAACAACAACCCATTGGGTTGTCAATAATTTGGAAGGAAGAGGACAAAAAGATACAGTATCTGATATATGCACCTTCAAAACTTTTCAAGACATTTTAACACAAACTGAGCTTTTTGTCCTCTTCCTCCCTTATTGAATACCTAAATGTTGTTATTAGCATTTTCCGTCACGTAAATGTATCTAAATGATGTGCAGATATATTTTGGATGCAAACATTCATCTTTATGCCAATTCAAAAATAAATAAACAAACAAACATTCTTTTTTATGCATGCTTTGTTGTGAAAATTTTATTTTATATTTTGTTGCGGTACACAAAATCATTATAAGCGTAGTGTTTGTTGCATGTATATATGGGATTTTCCTTCTTTCAACCCTGGGAAAATTTCAAAAAACCCCTCAAACTTTGACCCAAATATCAAAAATCCTCTCAAACTTACAATTTTTTCAATCTTACTCCTAAACTTCACTTCCGTTATAAAAAATACTTCCACTGTCTGGATCTGTTACCAACTAACGGAAAATGCTGAGGTGGAGGTTAACGGACACCAAAAACCGTTAAGTGGCCCAAAACGACGTTGTTTTGGGCCTTTTCTTTTCTTTTTCTTTTTTCTTTTTACTTCTTCTTCCTCCTCCCTCCTCCAATTCATAGGAACCAGGGGGAGAGAGAGAGAGAGAGAGAGAGAGAGAGAGAGAGAGAAACGCCCGAGAGAGAGAGGGAGAGAAAGAAGAAGTAGAGACAAAGGGAAGAAGAAGATCGAAGGACGGAGTATAGATGAAGAAGGTTGAACCAGCCTCAGCCCCCCGCTACCGAAGTCCACCACCACCACTGGCGGCCACCAACAATTTTTTAGAACAAAAAATTGGCTGCTCTCTCCTTTGCAATTTTCTGAAGATTCGTTGGAGATTTTGTAGGTTATTGCCTTGTTGTCGTTCACGTAAGAAGTTGGGTGAGAATGATGTATGTGATTGATGATACGGCTATGGATTTCATGGAGTCGAGGAAACCCATTTCTCTCTCTCTCTCTCTCTCTCTCTCTCTCTCTCTGTGTTTTCCTTTGTCTCTACTTTGTCTCTCTCTCACTCTCTCTCTCTCTCTCTCTCTCTCTCTCTCTCCCCTGGTTCCTATGAATTGGAGGAGGGAGGAGGAAGAAGAAGTAAAAAAAAAAAAAGAGAGGCCCAAAACGACGTTGTTTTGGGCTACTTAACAGTTTTTGGTGTCTGTTAACCTCCACCTCTGCATTTTC
Source organism: Vaccinium darrowii (assembly GCA_020921065.1). Classification (NCBI taxonomy): domain Eukaryota; kingdom Viridiplantae; phylum Streptophyta; class Magnoliopsida; order Ericales; family Ericaceae; genus Vaccinium; species Vaccinium darrowii. The sequence goes on along the minus strand of CM037158.1, from coordinate 9,685,926 downwards.
CGTTAGTTTGGTAACTGATCCAGACGGTGGGAGTATTTTTGATAACGGAAGTGAAGTTTGGGAGTACGATTGAAAAAATTGTAAGTTTGGGGAGTATTTTTGATATTTTGGTCAAAGTTTGTGGGGTTTTTTGAAATTTTCTCTTCAACCCTACTGATTTAAATTCAACACTTATTTTTAGGCAAAAAGTATTTTGTGGTTTTTCGGTTCTTATATCATCACAAAATCAATATGTCATGTGATTAATGCTTGGTAAATTTCGCCTCTTGTTTTCTAATCTGGATGATTATTCGTTGATTTTGTTTAGGCATGGATGATCATTACTTTTACATATGCGATTGAATAGATGATATCTATGCTACAGCCAGAAGACGATGAAATTAGTCCCGAAAAATTAATTATGGTGCACGCAAGATAAATTCGACATTCTGATCGTAGGGCTCAAGTCATTCCATTGCCCGTAAGCCCGCCCAACTCGTTATTATCACGTATGGACTTACCCAAATTTTTATACATTGTACTGTATTTATGCGATGGAATTAGTGTTTGGCTTCTTCTCTACTAAGAAAAAGAGGGTTCGACAATTGAAATTATCGAGTCACTCGTGGGTAGAATGGGAAAATGAGGGAATACTTCGAGATAAAAGCACACGTTTAGTGGGCCCTGATAGTTGGATAAGCAAAGGCCCATTATGGGGATTATATTCACACTCATTCTTCCTTTTTGTGTTGGTTGCTTCATTCAATAAACATGAATCTTTTGACATTGAAAATAGAAAAAAATTAGGAAAAAAAAAACCCCTGTACTATTCCAGAATAACTAACCAATAGAATGACTAAGATAACCCTTCTATGTTCTCACCACTTCGATCGATACATATATTGTTACTCATTCTCCAACGCATTTGTTAAAGCTTGCATGTTCCACCAGGACGGAGTCAGGATTTTTGCGTATGGAGACATGTTATATCTCTAGAACAAGGGCGAGATTATATAATTTGATGATATATGTATATTTTCAATATAATAGTAGGTTTTTTTCAAATTGTGGCAGGGGGCCACGGCCTTTACTAGCCCTCCCTCACGCCATCCTTGGTTCCATGCAGAAAAGGAATGCATCATCTTTTCCCGCCATGTTTCACTAGGTTAAAAATTAGCAAAAAAAAGAGGGGAAAAAAAAGAAGGCAACAAAATAATAGAATAACCAATTGCTTTTTCTTTTTTGGTTAATTTGGGATGTTCTTGTCAACTTACCTGCACATTAATTTCTACAAACCAATCTCACAGTCCATTAGTGAAGCATTTAAATCGGCAAAGTCACTATTTTTATGGAACTAGATGGTTTTAATCAGCTTAAGCCATGCTTTTGTTAAGTCGAAGGAAAAGGTTCTTTATTTAAAGATACCACCTCCATATCATTCTAATTTATTATGTATATATAATGTATTTTTGTAGGAAGTAAGAAAAGAATTTTGCTTTATATATGCCAAGAATATAAAGCAATATAAGTGGAGGGTCAAGGAATGAATAGATTCCCAATGTAAGCAAATGCTTCGAGCACAAGAAATGAAATCAGTGAAATTACTTTAATAGCCCGGCAGCACCTCAAGTCCGCAACATGGCGCTCAGGACAACTCCAAAACCACACATTCTCGTAGGTTTCACAACTAACTGTATATAGTTCTAGAGTGGTTAAGAGAATCACGTGAGGATGCTCGGACTACTGAATAAGGGGGTGTTCAACTAAGGTGATTTTTTGAATAAACTGAATTTTTAACTGTTTTTTATTTGATTTATTGTGAGAGAATGACCTGTCTCGATTTTTGAAAAAAAACAATTTTTTGTTAGTGGAACACCCCCTAATTACTCCTAGAATTAACTAATAGGGCATATTGGTAACTCAACAAATCAACCCGGTTGTCATGCACAACCAAACATTCTCGCGGGGTTCACAACTAACTGTATAGATCCCGCATAAATTTGTATGGTTCTCGAGTGGTTAAGAGAAGCACGCGAGGATGCTCGGACTACTAAATAATTACTCCTAAAATCAGCTGACAAGGGCATATCGGTAACTTAATAAATCAACCCCCTTGTCCTAATCCTTGCACTGTTTCACAGTGCAAGTAGCTTTCTCTCCTATAAATGCAAAAATAGATGGTTATCAACTTCAATCCATCGCTCTGTAAATTTCTAGAGAGAGAAAAATAGGCAGTGAAAGATGAGGCCAACTACCTCCACCAACGCCACCGCCTCCGAGGTAGGGTTCCACCGGTGGAACTCACCCGTCCCGTACCTCTTCGGCGGCCTAGCTCTAATGCTAGGACTCATTGCCTTAGCATTGGTAGTTCTAGCTTGCTCTTACAAAACTACTTCATCAAGCTCTTCCGGTGAGAACGAAGCAAAACCGACCCGGCCTTCACACGTGATGCAGCCTGAAATGGAGCCGAAGATTGTCGTGATCATGGCCGGAGATGAGAACCCGACGTTCCTAGCAAAGCCGGTCTCTTCCGCTCACCACGGTGAACAAGTTTGAGGCTTATCTAACACTTCTGCTGCTTCAAAAATCAGTTTACACTTTACAAACAATTTCTAAAATTGTTTTGAATTCTGTCATCCAAACGAGTTTTTCTATAGCCTTTTTGATTCTTAAACTATGTCTTTGTTAGCCAGGAATGTAAATTGTTGAGTATAAAAGGAGATTAAATGTCATATATTCTTTTCATGACAATTTTTACTTGTCCAAATTTCGTTGATTACGTTGCGAATCTCATCCTTTATATGCCTTCGTCTACTTCTTTGATTTTAATCACGGATCTCTAATCATATGAAGCTTTGTTACTGCTTTAATTAGGTTTCCTCTCCCGTTAATGGATAGTGGCCGGAATTGATCCTCTTGAAAGTAGTCTGTGTGCGTGTAAGTTGGTTTTAACGACCTAAGTTAAAAAAGAAAAAAAAAACGTTGAGCAAATTTGCGTAGTCCAATATTATGTTGATCGATTTGTTAATTTGACACGCTTTTAATTCAAAAAAAAAAGAGAAATGAATTAAAGAAAAAAATTATTTATATTATGATTTTTCATTCATAGTAAAGGCTAAACAAACTTGGTACCAGCTGTTGCCTGTTGGGGACAACACTTCTGCAAGAAGTACTTATGAAGGTGAGGCCAGTTTGAATTGGTGAACCCTGTACATGGATGTTACCGCAAACTACATCGAGAGAGAGAGAGAGAGAGAGAGAGAGAGAGAGATTTATGGATGATTTACCGGTTGGGGAATGGGGAGAGTAATTTTACTCACATTTAGGAAGGCGTTGCGGGTTCAGGTTCAATGATCAGAACTTTTCGTTTTAGATAAACTGATACAGTATATGTTAGAAGACCATGTAGAAATTCAGCTTGCTAAAATATGGGTATATACTTCATTAAAAAAATTTCAATTCTTGTGTCTAGAACTACAGCAAAGTTCAAATTTTTATCAAGTAATAGCCGATATTCAATTAGCAAACTCTTATTCAATTAGCAAACTCTTCAGGCCACCAGGAGTTATGCTTAGTCGTTATCTCCAGGGTTCTAGAATTAGTCCAGGTGCGCGGAAACTGACCCGGACATTCAATTATAAAAAAAATAAAATAAAATAGCCGATATTCAATTCATCTAAATTTGTCATAGCAACTTATACAGAAATAAAGGATTTTGGTCATTGAAACGGATGCAATAATGTATCTTAAAATTAACCACACAGCCGGCGAAGTAAAACCAAAATTTCTTTTAATTTATCAGTATTACAGTATATTTTACGCTTGGGCTGGAAAATGTGCTGAGAGTCACCTTTGAAAGGGACGTATCCCTTACGTTCTTTCAGTCTCACAAGAATTGACAAAAAGCAACAAATTCATGGACCTATGGTGTAGGGGTGCAATTTTGCAATTAATGACAGTTTTGTCGCACTGCGTACATAACCATAACGGCCGTTTGGATTGGGTGTTATAGGGGGCCATAAATATGGAGAGTGTTATTTATGTCTGGACCCACACATATGGAATAGTTTACCAACAAAAAGTGCAGGGGTGTTATTTATAACCCGGACTAAATATCACCCCAGCAGGAGTGTTATTTATGGACAGCCCAGGGATGTCCATATTTAACACCCTCTAATACCCCTGTAAAAATTACCAAAATGCCCAAAATAATACCCCTCTCCTCTCCCTCCTTGCCCAATGATGGTACCGTGTATTTTGAGGCAGTCCTACTGTTTACTGGTATAGGTCCTACTTGTATTTCCTTTTGGATTTGTATGGCATTCTTAGATATTTTGAGTGCTTTCACTGAATGTTCATTTGGTATTGGTACTGTGACTTGTATTTGGGTCTGTTTCTGAGCCCATTTTTTAGTTCATTTACTCGTTTTTTTTTTTTGGGAACATACAAAATGTGTATCATGTATCCATGTAATTCGAGCAAGTGAAAACACAGTTTGGGTGTATGGTATTATGAAAGCTAAATTAGACTTTCACAATTATGAATTATTTCCATTTCTAGGTTCTTCGTGTTGAATGGTAAGTTACATTGTGAGCAGAACACAACCCCCTTGTATTCGACATTAATCCACTTATGACTTGATGGATAGCTTGCAACTAATTTTTTAGGGAAAAAATGTATGAACTCATGTGACAAACAAAGCCACGGCTCTATTAACATTCAATTCTCTGCATAATGACCATGTGTAAATGGAAAGTCAAATTATGACACTTCAGTTTTACCCATTTTTTGATTTAGTATAAAAGGTGTTGGGATATAATAAAAAATTTGAGAAATGAATTGTATACGGAAATTACAATTAATTTTAACATATACCTTGCCAAATTTAAAAAAAAACGTTGTCATATATAATAAGTTTAAAAATATATATTTGTAAATTTTTCTTTTTTTTTGCAATTAGTTATTATAGTTTATTTGTTGACGAAGGTAATAAATTAATAAGTTTTGTATTTGATTAAGTAACAAACGTATAAATTGTAATATGGCCACACACAAGGCCGATTTGGCCTTTTGACAGTTTTTTTATATCCTTATACCCCCATTTAAATTACCATCCAAACCAAGTACTCTTTATTCCCTTCATATTACCAAAATAATCCAAACCAAGTATTACTTAATCCACCCTCCATAAATGTCACATCACTATGGGGCCACCCTCCATATTTATTACCCCCTACTATCTTATATCCCCTCCATATATAAAAAAAAAACGCTGAGCAAATTTGCGTAGTCCAATATTATGTTGATCGATTTGTTAATTTGACACGCTTTTAATTCAAAAAAAAAAGAGAAATGAATTAAAGAAAAAAATTCTTTATATTATGATTTTTCATTCATAGTAAAGGCTAAACAAACTTGGTACCAGCTTTTGCCTGTTGGGGACAACACTTATGCAAGAAGTACTTATGAAGGTGAGGCCAGTTTGAATTGGTGAACCCTGTACATGGATGCTACCGCAAACTACATGGATCATGGGCCATTCATGATTATTTCACACATATGAGAGAGAGAGAGAGAGAGAGAGAGAGAGAGAGAGAGAGATTTATGGATGATTTACCGGTTGGTGAATGGGGAGAGTAATTTTACTCACAGTTAGGAAGGCATGTTGCGGGTTCAGGTTCAATGATCAGAACTTTTCGTTTTAGATAAACTGATATATGTTAGAAGACCATGTAGAAATTCAGCTTGCTAAAATATGGGTAAATACTTCATTAAAAAAATTTCAATTCTTGTGTCTAGAACTACAGCAAAGTTCAAATTTTTATCAAGTAATAGCCGATATTCAGTTAGCAAACTCTTGAGGCCACCGGGAGTTATGCTTAGTCGTTATCTCTAGGGTTCTAGAATTAGTCGAGGTGCGCGGAAACTGACCCAGATATCCAATTATAATAATACAAAAAATAGCCGATATTCAATTCATCAAAATTTGTCATAGCAACTTATACAGAAATAAAGGATTTTGGTCATTGAAACGGATGCAATAATGTATCTTAAAATTAACCACACAGCCGGCGAAGTTAAACCAAAATTTCTTTTAATTTATCAGTATTACAGTATATTTTACGCTTAGGCTGGAAAATGTGCCGAGTCACCTTTGAAAGGGACGTATCCCTTACGTTCTTTCAGTCTTACCAGAATTGACAAAAAGCTACAAATTCATGGACCTATAGTGTAGGGGTGCAATTTTGCAATGAATGACAGTTTTGTCGCACTACGTACATAACCATAAGAGATATGGGTGCACGTAGAGCACTAGAAAAGAGAGTATTTCTTGTGTGGAATATGTGAAAGAGAAAGGAAAAGAAGAGAAAATTAAAAAAAAAAATTCACTCCTATTGGCCTTGTTCGGTTTAGAGTTTTGTTTTAGTTTTGATTTTGTTGACATTATCATTTCTCTCATTTCTCTCTATCTCTCTCCGCTCATTACACATGCTTACATCATCAAAACTAAACTAAAATACAAACCAAACACAGCCATTGTTTGTTTTGGGAGAGAAAATAGCAAATTTAAGTTATGTCAACACAAAAATTTTCCTAGCATTTTCCTTTCATTTCCCCCTCATTTAATTTCCCCCCTCAATTTCCTCAAGTTTTAAACACAGCGTAAGTCGCAGAAAAGTGGAAATAACATGTCGAACCGTTTTTCTATCATCTCCTAAAATCAATTGCCAGTAGAAAGGGCTTTAATTAAATCTTTTATGTCATTAGACATCGCACCCGCAAATCCGTTTTTAGAGCAGTTACATGGAGGCTATGTTTGGATAACCAAAATCTTGTATAGGAATAGGAATATGATAACCAGGAATCAAATTCTTGGAAATTTTCTTGGAAAGGAATAGAAATATGATTACTAGGAATCGAATTCCTAGGAATTTGATACCTAGAGGAATGACATTTTGGTATTTGGATTAATTCAGTACTCTTACACGGGAAACAATTTTTTTGAAAATTTATTAAAATCAACATTTCCTTTTCTTAATGAATGAGCCAAGAATTTGATATTCCCATGGGATAAGGGAAGGATCAGATTCCCACCCAGTCTAGGAATGCGATTCCTGGTTGAATATGTAACATTCCGAGTTTTTAGTTTCATAAAAAAAAAAAAAAAATTCTTTCTAATTACTTGATTTATCACGTTAAATTCTTACTTAGACTAATTACTTAATAATCATGATTAGATCATTAGTCGACTTCTAATTTTTTACTTCGCAAATATGTAGCATGACTATGACTACAAACTCTATAACCAAACACCACCTAACCTAGGATAAACCAATTCCTAGAATAACATAACCCCTAGAATATCCTAACCCAATTTCCCATTGTTTCTCCAAAACCATGGTCCAAAACCATCAACCATGCAAAACCACCATTAGACTTCCTAGCTAGCCAACCCTAGGCCTGAACTCCCAGCAGAGATGCAGCCATTGTTGCAAGCTCACCAATCTGGAAAATCAAAGCTCCCATAACTCCACTCATCATCTTCATCATCCCCACCCATTTGTATTTTTCGGACAGATTACAGGGGGTCTGTAAATCGCCATTTTCTTAGAGTTTAATTCGTTTTTAAGCTTAAGTTCCTTCATTGAAGTTGTAGAGGACTTCAAGGCCTTCGATCTGGATACAAGAACCATCCAAAAAGGTTGAGAAATGATCCCAATATGCCAGCCCGAATTTCCTGTTCAAGATGATGTTCTGTTCTTCCAGACAGCTCACTGTTCCTCTAAAGATCTTCATTTTTCTTCTTCTTCCAGTCGTTTTTGAACTTAGATTCCTTGATCGAAGTTGTAGAGGGTTTCAAGATCTTAGATTTTGGTAAAGGAATCGCCTAAAACGGTGAAGGAACGATCCCGATATTGCAGCCCAAAGTTGCTGGTCGAGTATTTTCGGACAGCACAATCGCTCTGTGCAAATCTCAATTTTTCTCATAGTTAGAGCGAGTTTTGGGCTTAGACTTCTCGTCAACATTGTAGAACACTTCGAGCACTTCGTTTTAGACACCAGAATCGTCCAAAACGGTTGAGTTTTAGTCACGAAATTGCTGCCCAAAGATTCTGTCCGAATTGTAATTTCGACTATAGATTTTTGCAAAGCCGAGCTTATTCGTCGGACCAAAGGTAGATATACCCTACCCATCTACCCTAAGTATAAACTAGTGTATTTTATAAGGTAGAAATGGAAATGAGGCTTGGAGTTGAGCCCAATCGAAACTAGAAGCCAAGTAGGAAAATCGTCAAACCCAATTCTATTGGTAATTTACCGGTAGAGCACTATTCATGTTACTATGTTTTGATTTTGATGTTTGTACTCTCAATGATAGAATTAAATTTAAATACAGATTTGACCCTCAATTTTAATAAATTACAAGTTGGTCCCCAAGTTTTATGTAATTTCACTAATGCTGCAATCCTATAATTGATTTGTGGAATGGTTAAGTTACTCTTCATGTTATTTATGTTCTTTATTGTTTTGAATCTCTTATATGTATCTAGTTGATTTGTATGTTAGAAAGAACACAAGAATGTTTGGTTCATGGGATTGGGTCACGTGCTTAGAAAACGTAGAAGATGTTAAGTTAAAGAACAAATGAACCAATGGTGGTTATAGTGATGGGACCTAGGAGGTTATCCAGCAGGATCCCGGGTTGTGGAATTGGCAGAACCAGGTTATGGTTGCCGGTATGGTGTTGTTAATTGTACAAGTGGATTAAGATTCGAAACCCTAGATATGGCGTTGCGTGATCACTCCTTATGAATAATGTGGTTAATGATGATTTTGTATTATAGATCCAGGTTATGGACTATATACTCCCAAGGTTATGGTTAGTTTCCTTGTGGGCCCAGTGGTACGGTTAGTCCGTGGGAGATTCTTCCTTGTGAGGCAGTTGATGACCCCGACTAAGTACATAACCTAGTCTGTTTCATCTGGGCCCCCGGTTAGGGCAAGCAAGGAAGGAGTGGAATCATGAATGGCCATAGTCTAAGTGGTTAAACGGGGGAGGATTGATTTCTCAAGGAGAGAATCATAGGTTTCACTTAAGTAAGTGCTAGAAATAAAAAGTTGAATTATCGTGTTGTTCTTTCATTATCATTCTATCATGTTGTTTCTCTTTGTGATGTAATGTAAGGGGACCATGGGTAGGAGCCTATCTACTGAGTGTTTGTACGCTCATGGTGCTATTGTTGCCCTGGCTTTTTACGCCAGGTACCGAAGCAGGTGGAGGAGAGCAGAATTTCCAAGAAGAGAACCCAACTACTGAGGTGGAAACGGAAGAAGCATGGAATCCCTATTATTAGTGCTCTGTTCCTTACTTTTAATAAATTAAGTTGGAGGACTGTAACTTAATTTTCGATACTGCAAGTACTGTTTCCTTTTGTCAACAATGTTTCTGCTACTTATTAAGTTAATTAAGACTGAATAATTTGAAGTTCATCATTTTGTTTAAAGTTAATCTTTTTATAAATATATTTAATTAATGCCTTCGAAAAATCGGGGCGTTACAGAATATGTCATCAGGAATCACATTCATATTCCTGTCTTTGCCAAACGTTGGAATCAGAAAAATCTGGCATCACATTCATGTTCCTATCTGTTTCAGACATTGGAATCATAGGTAGAAAGCATCACATTCACATTCTCCCTTGAAATTACTATCATTCAAGCACAGCCAGAGTGACATTGTATAAATAAATTCCTGGAGTCACTCCGAACTCAAGTAGAATAGAAAAGAATAGAGTCATTTGTTAGTGGGAGATTTCTCATACTATTACTGAAGGTTTAAAAACTTTGGTAGCTGTTGCCTGTTGGGTACAACATTTATCCAAGAAGTACTTGTGATTTGTGAAGTTGAGGCCAGTTTAAATAGGTGAACCCTGTACACATGGGTGTTACCGCAAACAACATGGATCATGAGCCATTCATGATTATTTCACACGAGAGAGAGAGAGAGAGAGAGAGAGAGAGAGATTTATGGATGATTTAACGTTGGTGAATGGGGAGAGAAATTTTACTCACATTTTGGAAGGCATGTTGCGGGTTCAGGTTCAATGATTAGGACTGTTCATTTTATATAAATTGATTTGTAAGAAAACCATGTAGAAATTCAGCTCACTGAAATATCGATAAATACTTCATTAAAAATAATTCAATTCTTGTGTCTAGAACTAAATAGAGCAAAGTTTAAATTGGTATCAAGTAATAGCGGATGTTCAATTAGCAAACATTGGGGCCACCGGAATTTATGCCTGATTGTTGCCTCCAGGACCCTGTAATTAGTTGAGGTGCGTGCAAATTAGTCGGAACATCCAGCTATTAAAAAAAAATAGCCAATATTCAATTCATCTAAATTTCTCCTTAACAACTTATACAAAAATAAATTATTTTGATCATCGAAAAGGATGCAATAATTATATATCTCACCCACATGTGAGTAAAATTAATCTAGCAGGAGGCGAAGTTAAACCAGAATTTCTTTTAATTTGTCAGTATGACAGTATATTTTACGCTTAGGCTGGAAAATGTGCTGAGTCACCTTTGAAAGGGACGTATCCCTTACTTTATCCAGTCTTACAAGAATTGATAAAATATAAGTAACAACAAATTCAAGGACCTATAGTGTAGCGGCTCGTTTGGATGGGGTCTTAGTGGGGGCATAAATATGGGGGGTCTTATTTATGTCCGGGCCCACGGCTATGGAATGGTTTGCCAAAAATAAGTGCAGGGGTGTTATTTATTACCCGGACTAAATATCACCCCTTCAGGGGTGTTATTTATGGACACCCCAGGGGGTGTCCATATTTATGACCCCCTAATACCCCCTGAAAAATGACCATTGTACCCCTTTTAATACCCCCTCCCAATACCCCTCCCAAGACATTGGCATGTGCTGTGTTTTCTTTTTTATTATTTGAAAATGTACTAAAAAATTAGGAGTATTATTTACCCAAAAATAATAAAACATTAATTAGTTTTTATAATAAAATAATTATAAAACCCAAAAATCTCGTTAGTATACATTCTTTACCCAAAAATCTCGTTAGTTTTTTGACATACTTTTTGAAAACTCCCAAAAGATGATACGATTCAATAATTTTTATTATAAAAAGTAAACATATAAATTAATTTTTATAATAAAACAATTAATATAAAAATTAATTACAATTAAATCTTATAGCTTAATTAGTTATTGAGTTTCAATAATAAATAAATAAATTATTAGATTTATCTAATCAAAAAACACATAACTAATACGAATATTAACACAAGGGCAAAAAAGTCTTTTGACAGCTTTTTACATCATCCACCCAAATTTAATCTCTCTTCTCACAAAATCATCCAAACCAAGTACTACTTAATCCCCCTCCATAAATGTCACATCACTGTGGGGCCACCCTCCATATATATTACCCCCTACTATCTTATACCCCCTCCATATTTAATACCCCTAAAACTAATCCGGCATCCAATCGGGCCGTAGGGGTACAATATTGCAATTAATGACATAGTTTTTTCCTCATTTTTTTTCTTTCTTTTCGTCAACTTGAACTTGAGATCTCATACACACTATACACACTGGCCCCTCAGTATCCAATCATGACCGCTTGATTTTGAGCTATGGTTAGTTTTGGATGTGAAGACACAGCTATATACAAAATAGCAACAAAATTGCGCCGTTTTGTCGCACTACATAACCATAAGCGATAGCCGATGGGTGCACGTAGAGCACTAGAAGTAGAGATAGTATTTCGTGAGTTGCACTGTAGCGGTAAAACTATATGCACCGAGTTCTTATTAAGGGTCTATTTCTATTCTCTCTCATAAAATCAATTGCTGGTTGAAAGAACTTCAATTAAGTCTTTTAAAGCATTCGACATCACATCCGCAAATTAATTTTTAGAGCGGTTGCATGCATGGAGTGACATTGTATAATTAAATCCATAAGGACACTCTGAACCCAACTGTAGTGAAAGAAAAAAAAAAAAAGAAAAAAAGAATAGAGTCATTTGTTAGTGGGAGACTTCTCATATTAGTAGTACCATGACCAAGAGACTGAGAATGTTGAATTTACAAACATCCCTTTCTCACGTCATCTAGAAAAGAGAAGCCGTCTTAATTGGGTCAGAAACAGTATCGACCATTTGAGACTATCTGAGACCACTTACCTCAGAGTTAGTGCATTGGTATTCACTGACCTTAAATTTTTTTGTCTTTTTTTTGATATTTTTGGTCTGAGGTTGGACTTTCACTCGCATGTTATCAAAAAAGAAAACCGTATGTAATTGTGTGAAAATAAATTCAATGAAAGCTCATTCTGGAGTTTGGATTGATATATAAATATGCATAGAAGAAAATCTATTTATAGAAGTAACATTACTTTTTGACTTAAAAACATAAAGAAAAAATTGTGGTTAGCACACTATTAGGTTGTGTTTGGTTTATTGGATTGGAGGTAGGAATGGAAAATTGGAATAAAATGAGAATGAAATGAGATAGAAATAACCATTTCATTCTCGCGTTTGGTTATGCTTAGGAATGAGTTCCAAAATTGGAGTGGCAATAGTAAAATTTAGAGTGGCAATAGTGAAAGTTGGTGTGGCGGTAGCTATTTCGGGTGACATCAATCGTTAAAGAGGAATGGAGTGACAATTACTTGCCTTTTTTAATGGAATGATTATTTCTTTATTTGAGGGAATGAGAGTTCCATTTGGAACGACCATTCCTTAAATTTTTCATAAACCAAACATAGGAATATTGGAATTCAATTTGAATGACAATTCCATTTCAATGTCCATTAATTCCATCCAACCGAACACACAAGCACGAATGTCAATCTCCCTTCCCCAAAAGCTACAGCAAACACCTTTCTGTATGTTCAGGGTTTATAACCCGTACGTCGGGCCAATTCATGTATACATCGATTAATTCTCGAGCATTGAAATCCACAACCAAAACAAACCTCTAGGTTTTTCATGGAATTTATTGTTGACGGTATGAGTTGAATCGGTAAACTGGGAATAAGTTTCTTACTTAGCTGTCATTTTCTCTTACTCTTCCATGTCCCTCGTGTTTGGTCAACTTCTCTAGTTTCCAAGAATGATGTTGTTAGTCAAATCTTGATGAACAAAGCTTGTAAAGGCACAATAAGTAGAGTGAGCAATAATGATTTTGACTTAGGCAAATTTGGACATTTTGGTGATAGAACACCAATTGTCTATGATAATCATTGCAATACGAATTGATATGGAAAATTGGATACTTTCCTAACTAGCCAAATTTCCACAATGATGCTTTTTTTTTTACTCAATATTAGGTTAAAGACCATTGTCGAAGGCCATTTTTTTTCTTTTGATCGGAAAAAAATTCTCGATAACACATAGTACCACGAGCTAAAGATAAGAACGCTAAGAGAAACAACATCAGGCCTATTTTAAAAGAGTCTCATTATAGAAAACCCCACTATATTTTGACTAGATGCACAAGGTTCCAGTTTGCCGAACCCAAATAAAAAAATGGAGCACCTTAATTATTTTGACATTTATAAAAACAAATTTAGCTCCTACTCGTTGCTAGTCGTTACGCCAATCACATAATTTACGTACTTATCATCTTTTATCTTTTGAAATATGCCTTAAATCGAGGATAAATTAAGCTCCCAAGCCTTCAAGCCAACCCCTTTAGAGTGCTCCAATCTCGCTAAATAAAACCAAAAATCTCACATTTTCACTTGCTCTATGTTAGCTGAATTTCGCCCAAACTTTCCATACAACTTCAACTAAAATTCAGGTTTTTTTTTAAGAAGGAGTTCGCTGCCATTTGTATCGTAATTCAGCATTTTAACATAAATTTCCTCAAAAAGTCAACCAAAAAAAAAAAAATTTGCTCCGATAGCATAATGTTTTAGCTTAGCATCTTTAGCTAAAGGTCAAAAAAGTAAAAAAAACAAATATTGGGGATCGACATTCCAAACACAGTAAATTGCCACTACAAAAAGGGATTTTTTAGTATTAAAATTATCGTGTACGGATGGAAAGCTAGCTGGAGCAGGTATTGCATGACCTATTATTTTCTCTGGTGCTGAGGCACTGCAACGTGCAGTCGTGCACCGCCGCCGTGCTGTTCCAATACCTCTATTCAATACATATTACGTTGGATTTTACAAAAATATGTTATGAATAAAAGTGTTGGGGCACCACGTAACAGTGTCCGAAGATCATGGAATAATTACTTGGTATTGGAGAAACACCTCAACATTCAATAATGAAGCTCGAGTCATGACTTCACTTTCATTTAGTTAATTAATACCTTCTATCCATGTCATTAGCTAACTAGCTTTGACAAAGAGGAGACTGGCTTAAACATAAAATAAGCAGACTTCACCTTCTACAACTATATTTTGGTCTTGGAGTACTAGTGGAGTAAATGGAAATTAAGAGGAAAGGGGAAAACATAGCCCCAAAATGATGCCAAATGAGGTCAAATAGATTGAAAAATAGGTCAAACTTAAGATGTTTATTTCAAGCACTTCACCGCAAGTTTCTCTGAATACGCTTATTACGCAAATACTCCCTCCGTCCCAATTTTATAGTCCCAGTTGACACTTTTTATCGTCCCAAAAAAATTGTCCCACTTCAAAACTAAATGAGTAATTGTTAAGAAATTTCCTCTTTTACCCTTAGATTTTGAAGTTAAAAGTAATAAACAAGTTATAAATTGTAATGATTGAAGGGTAAAATAAGAAAAAATATGTTTTCAAAAGCACAATGATTATGTCCCTTATTAAGTTGGAATCCCCAAAAGGGACAGAGGGAGTAGAAATTAAGGTCATCCTTGTCATATGTTCGTTTACTTTTGCAAGCTTATGTGATTGTGACTAAAACATAAAATAGGTCGTTTTTGCAACTTTGCATGCACTAAAAATAAAAATAGTGTCTTTCGCGCAAAATAGAGTATAGATGAAAATCTTTTTACCCGATTCAACCCTTTACCTTCTCCTCATTGCCTAAAAAATCGATGACTTTTAATTAAAAATTGTGTTTCTTATGTTGTTTTTTACTTGGTATTGGAGAAACACCTCAACATTCAATAATAAAGCTCATGATTCATGACTTACTTTCAACAATTGGGGTCATTTACTTAATTAATACCTTCTATCCATGTAATTATCCAACTAGCTTTGACAAAGAGGAGACTGGCCTAAACATAAAATAAGCAGACTTCACCTTCTACAACTATATTTTGATCTTGGAGTACTAGTAGAGTAAATGGAAATTAAGAGGAAGGAGGAAAACACATAGACCCAAAATGATGCCAAATGAGGTCAAATAGTGGTTCGTTTGGATTGAAAAATGAGGTCAAATTTTAGATGTTTATTTCAAGCACTTTACTGCAAGTTTCTCTAAATCCGCTTATTACGCAAGTAGAAATTAAGGTCATCCTTTTCGTATTTACTTTTGCAAGCTCATGTGACTGAAACATAAAATCGGTCGTTTTTATAACTTTGCATGCAATAAAAATAAAAATAGCGTCTTTCGCGCAAAATGGAGTAGGAAAATCTTTTAACCCAATTCATCCCTTTACCTTCTCCTCATTGCCTAAAAAACCCATGACTTTTAATTAAAAATCATGTTTCTTATGTTGTTTTTTTTTAATCAACTACATACTATTAGCCACCTATCTTTGACAAAGAGGAGGACAAAATGAATTTAAAATTTGGTAATGGATTAGGTTTGTGGGCCTATGGACGTGGCTACTCGGATGTGTCTTAATGTTGTCATGAGGGCTCAGAAAAGTGAGAAATTTGAAAAGAAGTAGAAAACAGACAACAGAGTAAGTAAAAAAGCTTAAGACAACAGAGTAAGTAAAGAAGCTAATGATTAATTCCACATTATCTTTTCGTTAGTGGGAAACAAAAGAAATGGTCAATTCCACATCATGTTTTCATTAGCTTCATAAGCATGTCAATTTACCTTTATGGATTTGGACATTTTTCTTGTTAGATTTCTCTCTCTTTTTGGTGCTTTCCTATTGGATTCTTCATTGAATTTGATGGAAATTTACCCAGAAATTCACCTTTTCTCTCTTAGTAAAATATTGCAGATAATATGGGTGGGACCATCCTGAAAACTATGTGCGCTTCTTCACAGCATATATTAAATGCGTGTATATAAGATTTTTTTTATTTTTATTTTTCAGATTTCTAGATTCTAGCTTTTTAATGAGTGTTTATCAAAAGTTCAAGTTAAAAGATTCTACAGATTTTGAAAACTTAAAAAGGAACAAAAATCTAAAAAATCCCAAAGCTGAAGCTGGGTTGGGTTTCTTTTAGATCTTTTCGAATCAGACTTTACTTTTTAATTTTTATAATGGATGATTTTTCAAATTTTTACAGTAAACAATACTAGCTTTTACTACACTTTAATTGTAATTTCATAGTTATGATAAATATGTTTATATACTTCTACTAAAATCTTAAATATCGAATTTGCGACAGAATCTAAAATTAGAATATAAAATCTGGATCCACAGTTGTCACACATACGTCCTAAAGCTTTAAAGGAGATATATCTTTCTCTTTTTACCTGTTATATACAAGGGTGGCACGACGTAATTTTTTTTATTATTCAGGTACAACCACATAGCTAATTTTTGTGTAGCTTGACTAATTTCTAAGAATTAATCCTACTATCCCGTATTAACGGGGATTTGATTAAAGTCGGAGCAAAAATCCTCTATAAGTAACCGGCCCACAAGAGTTTGTAGTAATTAGGAAATTTCGAACCCAAGATAATGGAAAAAGCAAACATTATCACGACCACAAAGCCAACCCAAACCCTTTTGGATTGTAATACGTTGTAAATTAATCAAAGAATGAAGTGGGTGGTCATTGTGCAAGTGTGTGGTTATGGAGTTATCCGTACAATTACTTCAGTGACGCCCAAGTGTTTGTCATACATACCACGCAAATATAGCTGGCATACAATTAAATTCTTTCATAAAACTTTCCTAAGATCTTAATACAATACTATTTTTTTTTATTTTTTTTGAAAAAAAAATAATTAAAACATTTCGTCAGAACAAGGTTCATTGGCGTTAACTCTTGTCCTTTCGACCATCAGAGCTTCTCTCTAGCCTATTCCATTGGCTTGTCGAAACCCTCGCAGGCTCCATTATCCAACCTCCACTGGCTTTAGTGATGGAGGGTTAGATTCGTCTCATCGGCTTCGATCCAAATCTCAAGAGGGCCAGATCGGCAGAGTTTGTAGAGTTTTAGAGTGGTGAGGTTCCTTTTCTTGCAAATAACAAGCCAGAACCGAGGTATCGGCTCAGCTCCGATGTGTCTTCGGAAGACCGTTTTCTTGTTTTTGCGTTTTACTCCGTTGATGGAAATCTATGTTCTCTATGAGTCTGCGTAGATCTTTATATAGCCGTTTTGGGTATTCAAATGTGCTGGGTGATATTCCTTGAGTACACCTACTCACTCTACATGCATAGATAACCCAAAAGTTTAGCATCATTCTCGTTAAAAAAAAATTAAAAAAATCACCGCCGTTGGTGGGATGCGACGGTTCGGATACGCAATCATTTGTGACAAGATTGTAAATTGGGCTGGAAATTAAGGGGAAACATACAAGGCATATGGGCACTAACAATGTTGGGCTAACCTGTGAGAATTGAGAAGCTTCCAGAAGTTTGTCAGGGTAGCCAAGTCAACTTTTTTTTTTTTTGTGGGTGACAATTCATATTTGTGGAATTTTGTGGCCATAACCTACAGCTTGAGTCTTTGCAAACCTTTTAGGAGTTTTATATTTTGGTCTATATATATATACTTTTTCGATTCCGAGTTAAAAAAATATAATGTAAACATTTAACCCAAATCTTACAAAGGCTAAAAAAAAATAGCAATGCTATGTTCCCAGAAAAATTGCACAGAAATTACCCAGAAAATGGTAATGAGTGGCTCAGATTCACTTAGGAGTAAATCTCAGTCACTAATTACTGTCTTTTTTCTGGGTAAATTCTGGGTCACTTTTATGGGTACTTAACATTAATGAAAAGAAAACAAATTAAAAAAGACTGTGAATAAGCTTTCGTACAAGGCTGGGGCAGAGCTAAAACAAGACATCACATGGTTGTGTTTGATTAGATAGTTTAGTTTAGTTTTAATGATGTCAGCAGGTGTAAAGAGTGGAGAGAGATAGAGAGAGAAATAAAGAAAATAATGATGTCATCAAAATTAAACTTAAAACTAAACTGAAAACGAACAGGGCCACACAATGATTTGAATTCAACCCAATTTTCACACCAGATACATTGCACAGGATTGAACAGTTGGGCCACTCACTGTTTCCGTTGTGTTCCCCCATGGCCAAAAAAAGAAAAAAAGAAAAACTTGTAGGAGTAGTATTTTATTTTATCAAAGAGAGAGCAAGTACAAAGAAGTGATGCCAGCAGTACCATTTGATTGATTTAGGGCTAAATTACATTTAATCCCCCTTAACTATGACTGGTTTCTGAATTGTCCCCTTAAAGCTTGAACTCAGACATCTAACCCCCTCAAAGTATGTGAGTTATGGCGGTTAGAACCTTCTGTCAACAATTAGTTAGGGCTTTGGATGGAAAACGGTACCACTATCTCATTTTCTATTTATTGAGCTCACTAATTCATTCATCGTTTGCGTTTCTTTTCCCCACTCCATATTTCCCTACAGATCTGAGCATAACCCAACACTGCCACCTCCTCTGCCGGCAACCTTCTTTTCGGTGTCTCTCTCTCATCCAAATCTTGATTCTGTTCGACCTCGACATCATCATCTCCTTTATCCTCACTGTATAGCCGTGATTTCTCGGCATTTACAAACGACGTGCTAATGAAAATTGCGACGAATTTTCAGCCACCCAAACCTGCAATGGTGTTACCGGATGTGCTCAGGCCTAAACGTCCACCGCCGACAACAACCACCAACTTCTACTTTTTTTTTCTTTTAGCTCAACTTTATTTTTTTGCTCGGCCACCAACTTCTACTTCTTTGTTGTTCCAAAATTGCTGATTAGGAATTTAAGTGATGTTCCAGATCTGAGTTGAATTCAGAAATTCCTTCGATTTTACCCTACCTTCTTCAATCTGAATCACAAGGGAAATTGAGGGAGAGAGATTAGGTGGAGTTTTGAGGTTTCAATTTGTGAAGAATAATAGCTTGTAGTTCAATTTTATTACATATTGGTTGATTTCTTGTCAATCTTTGTTATCTCCTTTTTGGGTCCTTGCCAGCATATGATTGTCGTGGGTTGGGGTGCCAACCTAGTTGGGATGTTTTTCCGCATTGTGATGCCTTTCGTGCTTGGATCCCTTTAATCTTTGTAATCCGTTTCCAAAGATTAATAAAATGCTTTGCCGTTCAAAAAAAAAAAAAAAACGGTGCCAATCGAAATTGTTTGGCATTGGACTGGGTTACATGGAAAACTAAAGAAAGAAATTGGATTTTATTGGCATGGAATAATTTTTTATTTTTTTTATCAGGCTTGGCATGAAAAGAAAGAAGTTACTGGCGGATACATTCATGGAGGACATAAAAGTAAACTAACGACTTTTGTTAATTGTGTTAACTGTTTTTGTTATACATATAGTTCAAGGGGGTTAAGTGTTTGAGTTCAAACTTTAATCAGACAACTCAGAAATCAGTCATAGTTAAAGGGGGTTTAAGGTAAAATACCCTTCATTTAGGAAGGGATTTGAGAAGGAAACTAAGGGGCTGTTTGATAAAGCTGAAAACTGAAAATTGAAAATTAAGTACTGAATGCTGAATTTATTAAGCTAATAAGCTGTTTGATATGTACTGAATCTTAAACACTGAAATAAATAAGTTGTTTGATCTGTAGAAGGAGCTGAAGTATTAAATTCACTAATTTTCTTAATTTGCCTTTCATATATTTATACTGAAATGCATAAATGAAAAAAAAGAGTACATTTATGAAAATAATAAAAATATGTAGAATATTGGCAAGATGGTGGTATAGCGGTGTTGGTGTTAAATTCACTAATTATCTTACTTTGTCTTTCATTTCATATATTCATACTGAAATACAAAAATGAAATTAATAAATGAAAAAAATACATTTATCAAAATAATAAAAAAAATACAGAATATTGGCAAGATGGTGGTATAGCGGCGGTGGTGGTTGTGATTGTAATTGTGGAGTGGTGGCCTCGTGGTGGTGGAAGAGCAATGATGGGAGTAGTGGTGGTGATGGTGGTGTCAATGGTTGTGGTATGAGTGGTGGAAGTGGTAGAATGGTGGTGGTGGTGGTCGGGTGGTGGCAATAGTGGTGGTGGTGGTGGTGGAGTGGAGGCAATAATGGTGGTGGGGTAGCGGCAATAGTAGTGGTGGTGGCGGAGTGGTGGTGGTGGTGTAGTGGTGGAGTGATGGTTATGGTGTTGTCAGTGGTGGTGGTGGTGGTGGCAACGGAGTGGTGGTGGTGGTGTAATGGTGGAGTGATGGTTATAGTGTTGTCAGTGGTGGTGGTAGTAATGGTGGGAGTGGTGGTGGTGGTGGTTGTGTAATGGTGGAGTGGTGGTGGTGGGGTAGTGGCGGCAATGGTGGTGGGAGTGGCAAAGTGGCGGTTATGGTGGTGGTTAGAGTGGCAAGGTGGTGGTGGTATAGTGGCGGCAGTAGTGGTAGGAGTGGCAAAGTGGTGGAGATGGTCTGGTGGAGGAAAAAAATAGTTAAACGGAACCACTAAAAAATTCAGTAAAAATTAAGTAGCTCAAAGTTATTTTACCTTGCATTTTAAGAGCCACTTAATTTTTTAAGTAATGTAAATTGTTGTTATCAAACCTACTTAATTACTTATTACTTAATTCATTCAGTTTTAAGTGCTGAATCTTGGTTATCAAACAAGGCCTAAGGCTCTGTTTGGAACTTAATGAAAGAAAGAGAAAAGAAGTGAAAATAATTAAGAAGGAAATTAGAGGGAAAATTAAAGAGAAAATGGGAGGACCGTTAAATAGGGATTTGAATATTTTCCTTCCTCTTTAAGAACCAAACAAAGAAAGGAATTTTTTTTTAAATTTCTCTTCCTTTCCACTGCTTTTCCTAAATTCCAAACAAAGCCTAAAGAAATTGTGTTTGGGCAAAAATAATCCACTTGGATTTGTTTCGTCCTTAAAAATTTCTTATTAGTTTTGCATTAATTTTTTTGTAGATTATTAATTCGTCTCGACAAGAGAAATTAATTAAAAAACTAAAATATTATCATCAAAATTCTAAAAAAGTTTACTAAAGACAAATAATCTAAATTTTTTTGGACTATTGAATTACTGTTATCCTTATTCCCCAAAAAATTAAGTTAGATTAATAATTTTTCAATTTTAATCGTGTTCTCGATCGGTCAAATTCTATTTGCAATCATGCTACTCCCTCCGTCCCTTTTTAAGTGTGTTGCTTCGTAAATTTAATTTACAGTATTAAAGAAACATCATAACTACACCTCTCAAATCAACTTTTACCTCTACTTTACACTTTTCACATCAATTTTTATCTCAACTTTCCAAAATTATCCTCTACTTTACCAATTAACTTTTTACCCACTAATTTTTAAAAAAGGCAAAATGATAATTATACAAACTTTTCCTAATATTAAATTTTCAAAACACACATAGGAATAGCCCAAAATAAAAATGTCAACATTAAAAAAGGACGGAGGGAGTATAACAATTATTTTAGGAATCAAAGGAGCTCAAATATTGCTACATTTTCTTGTAGCCTAAGTTGTGATAAAAGTTGAATATATAAAATAATAATAATAATCAAATTGGACGATCAAAAGAAAAACTCTCAAATTTAGGGATGGCAATTCCCCCAAACCCGATGGATACCCGCCCCGCCCCCGCTTATTTGGAGGCGGATATTACTCGATTTTTCATCCAATAGGAGCGGGTATGGTAGAACTTAAAGAATCCCCAGTTGAAAATGGGGCGGGTATAATTTTGTGATATCCACCTCCGAATACCCGTACCCGCCCCCGTTTCCAATTATGTATGTATATTTTTTTTTTTTATGAATGTATGTACATATCCAGGCATATAGTAGTATATAAATGTATGTGTATGTGTATATATAAGTATGCATATACGTATAATTTGTGTATATTGTTCCGAATTAAAACTACATATGCTAAGTGTTAAAAAAAGTCTAGTGATGGTAGTTAAAATTTTATATATCTTGGTAGACCGTTATTTATTTGTAATTTTTATTCTATTTTGTTGTAAATTATTGTTTTTGTTATTATAGGACACATAAATTAGATCTTATTTTTTTTTTTGGTTCAACAAGTTTGGATATGGATTAATCCGAATATACCCGATCCCCAGTAGGAGGCGGGTATGGTGGATTGTCCACTATCCCTTTTTGGGTATGGAGGTGGGGATGGGGATGAAATTCCCAATTGGAGATCGGGGGTAGAATAGGTTCCCCCGATCCATACCCTACCCGTTGCCATCCCTACTCAAATTGGATTTACTAGAATAAAAAAAATAACTCAATTAAAAAAATTTAAATTTGTTAATTTAACCTAAAAAGAAAGCAAAAGCTTAAGATGGAGAAAACAAAATGACTACACATTTTTCCTAAAAGAATCCCGCCGGCCACATTATAATATCGTCCATCCTTCCTCTAATAATATCCGGTGTAAATGATGTTTTCATAATCTAGCTAAATCTCGAAGTTCATCTTATAATATTGTTGATAAATCATAATCTAGCTAAATCTCGAAGTTCATCTTATAATATTGTCCATCCTTCCAGTTTAATTTTGCTGATGAGTTGATTTTTTGTTTTATTATACCATCAAGTTTGCTGCTTTTTCTTTTTTTATAGTTTTACGAGTGCAGATAACTTCGCAGCCGTCCGATAGTCGTGAGACCCATAACGAGGGTTGCGAAGTAATCTGCGGTTAGATGTGTGCATGTTGGTATTATTGTATAGTATGTTTGTTCGAACAATTGCTTGAAAATAAAGAACATATTACCTCAGAATCTGTGTATGAAAACAGATTACCAAATGAAATAAAATAATGGCTGAGTTACGGACTAGGTCGCTCTCTTTAAGACGTTTCACGGCTCTGCCCAGATTGTGCAAGCAGTTTAACAAACCACGCCGTCCCCAGGATAAAACAGCTCGGAATTCACAACCTCTATTCCTGCCTTCTCTGCACAGAAGAAAATCAAAAAACAAAACACTATATCGACCTTCTTGCTCTCTAGAAAAAGAGTATGAAAGAGTATTTTTCTTGTGATGAAAAACAATGGAGTGGGGCTTCCTCCCTTTTTATAGCAAAAAATTGGAACGGTAAAATGTGATTTTTGAAAACAGAATAAATTCAAAACGTTGGGCTTTCCTTATGAGTGCGCAAGGCCCAAATTGGCGGATTTGCACCCTCGCCGCGCGTGATGTTTGCAACGCAAACACAGTTAACTAGTTAACGGAGCGGGTTCACCAAATTGGCTTGGACTTCTGCCCATTCCATGTGCGCGCGAGTCCTCGCTCAGGTCTAACCACATTTATAAGTCTAATAAAGGGTTGTGTAACATAAAATCTTTCATGTTCTTCCAATTATCCAATGTGAGACAATAGCTTTTTGTCCTAGTTTTGGAAATACACAACTCAATAGTGTTGCATTTTCGTTTTTCTATTCGTTCTTTTTTGAATTTTATTATAACTAAAGTTATTAACCCTTTTGCACCTTTGAAATCTGAACCGTTCAAAATACGACGGTCAAGATTCGTCCAGCGGGACCTACCGAGCACTCATTTCAAAGTCTACTCTTGAATAGATACTACGTACGGTATTACTTTTGTACTACACCATCGGTTGTAGTACGGTTCTCAAAGAGTACTATCATATGTGAGGAGGTACTTGGGGAGCATGGTGCGAGGCAAAAGTCTTATAATGTGTGTTGTGAGTGCAAATGCCCCCCGGGAGCCCCTTGATTTTAATCGTAACCTTCTATTCTGTTGGTTTTATCGAGTTGACGGTTCGATTAAAAAATTAGGTTTATCTGATATCAATAATCATATGATTGTAGCACATTTATTTTACGCGAACAGCATGATTTTATACTAGTAGACAATATGATACATGTTATTCAGTAATTATCGATATTCAATCGTCCGGATCCACAGCATGAAATATTCATCTGATGAGCCGAGCTCAATACACGGTTCAGATATAATCCTGAGAATTCGGGTGAGCCCATTTTTATTCAGACCACACCCTCTGATCCATGTAAGGGGACGCGGCAGTTCGATTGCCTGAATACTGACATTGGAAGCAATAATTCCACTGGCACCAATGAGAAGTGTACCAATGGTTCACAGTTCAGCGTGTGAGGCTCATTTAAGGATAATTTGAGTCGTTTGTTAATTTTGACATAATCTTTTGAGGTGCCATGATGAAAAAATCAGCTCTTTTGGATAATCCTTAATGCTTGATCCAATAGGCCCATTTTATCTTTAGAATGTAAGATCGATATTTTTGGATTAAGCAATTAGAGTTATCCGATTGGGCTGGAGTATTTCTTAGGCCACTTGCAAAATTATTTTATAATTAATGAACGGCTTGAATCATAAAGGGCATCCTCATCAGGGTAGATATTCTACTATTTTCGACAAAGTAGCCAGGAAGCTTCAAAAAGCCACCCACATCATACTCGCCACTCTCACCCCATATTTTACCACCGCTACACCCCCTCAATATCCCAAGCGAGGCACTGGTCATCAGCTAAGGCATATTTTATTATATTCTTGCCCCCACTACTTATTATTTTATTAGTTTCAATGGAATGGGTTCACTGCCTCTCCAGTTGGCAGGAAGAAAATCGGAAGAGAGAGAAATGATTTAGAAATGGGTATCTCATTTGGATGTGATTAGAATAGAGAGTTTGATTTTGTGAGTTTTTGAAAAAGTGACTAGCGAAAGTATAAAAGGTGTGTTTTTGAAGTTAAATTTGGTCCAAATTTTACTGAGGCTGATGAGGATGCCCTAATATGGAATCATAAATAAATCAGACACACCGACTTGTGATGGTCATCTCGATCAGTTCCCAAACTGCAGTTGGGAGGCAAGTATGAGATGTTTGTGGACGTGGTGCTTCAGGTGTCTCAGTAGTGCATCGTTGCATAACTTTTAAAAATATCAGTCGTGCCAAATTCATATTTATCTAATTTTTACCAAGTCGTGATCAGAGCACATTTATCCTCATGGATCGGGGTCGAATCTCGACGATTCGAACCGTTCAATGTGTTTAAAACGTAATATGGATGGTTATTATGAAAAACCGCGAGAATTCGTCCAAAAAAAATACTCGGAAGGACTTCATTCGGGCATTTTTCGATAAATTATATATGTATGGTTATTATGAAAAACCGCTCGGATGAAGCCCTTTCAGGTATTTTTTTTTTTTTGTGATTCCTTGCGTTGGTAATGGAAAACATGTTTTAAACACATTGAGCGGTTCGGATCGTCGAAATTTGGTCCGTAAAATCAAAAAAGGGGTGGTCCTCACGGAGGAGATCTTTGAAGGAGTCTTCAATAGAACATCTTCCTATATATATATTTATTCTGATCGCCTATTTAATGACATTATACAAACATGAATTTTGGTATCATTACTATTTTCAACGTGCTCTCTAAGGTGAACGTTTCCGATCATCAAAATGATTTAGACTATATAATAACTAGCGGATGCCCTGGCTGAAAGGTAAGTAAAAAGATAATTCAACTTCAATAAATTACCCATTCTACGCAATTGCTGTCTCCGACAAATGTAATATACACATAGCGTCAATTACCATTTTGATATGTTTTCCTGCTTCATCAGCAAAGGTAACATTTAAATAGGAATACATTGCTTAAAAAGAGAATAAGAGGGGTAGATTATTAGGAGAATATTCTCTTTATCTTTTAGAAAGAAATGATTTGAGAGGTACAACTTAACATGAAAAATTAGGATCCGGATCCTCTATGAGGATTTTTCTGTGAGGATCTTGTGAGGGTTTTGTTGTGGGCTTGACAACACAACAAAAAGGGGATCTAATGGCTCATAGCCTCCATCCTTGTTTCTAAATCAAAATTCTTGGACTATGATTATATTTTCACTGAAAAAATTCTTGGATTATAAATGAAATACGTAAAAGTGTTTAAATAATATCTTCATAATATATTTTGTTTAAATCGAAATGATAATTGACTCAGATCAAACACCCTCGTAACCAATTTTCATTTCTGTTTTATTTGTTCATCTCATATGTGACATTATGCGGTTGACGTTGATCCTCAAAAAAAAAAAAAAATTGAACATCATATTGATCCTCTATTGACTAAAAAAATTTCGATCATGAAATCAAACATTATCATCCAATGGATTAGGTGATAGAAATTTGATAAAACAAAGCATTTTTCGAAACAAATGTCGAAAATTACTTGATTAGAATATAAATTTTGGATTATATAAAAAAATTTCAATCATGAAATCAAACATTATTATCGAATTGATTAGGTCATAAAAATCTAATAAAGCGAAGCATTTCAAAACAGATGTCGAAAAGTAGTTGATTAAAATATATATTTTTGGATTGTAAACGGAATACGTAAAAATACTTGGATAATATCTTCATAATATATTTTACACAAGAATTTTTTCAGTGGAAATATAATCATAGTCCAAGAATTCTAATTTAGAAACAAGGAAGGAGGCTATGAACCATTAGATTCCCTTTTTGTTGTGTTGTCAACCCACAACAAAACTCTCACAAGATCCTCACAGAGAAATTCTCATAGAGGATCCGGATCCGAAAAGTTAATCATAAACCGCGCGGTGAATGTTACTTTGTTTGTATGGCTAGACATTTGTACAAAACTGGTCCATTTTATTATTTAGATGTCGGAAATCGGTTGCAAGCATGACCTATAATTTAGTACAAAACATTTTCTCTAATTCATTTAGTCAAAAAAATTGTCAATTCGACCATGCGCACAAATTCTACGCATGATCTATTCGCTTTGTGGGGCCTATTTTGGGATTTCAAGCAATTAATTATCTGAGTCTCACGTAATGTCTGCTGGGTGAATACATGTAGAAAAAAGAAAATAAAAGTTCATAATTATTTTCCAATATGCACTTCCTAGCAAAAGATATCTAGTACAATATTCTGCTAAGCGAATGACATTTTAGTACTTCCTTGTCCTAATTAGAAGCTACTCCCACCGTTCCAAATTGCTTGTTCCTTATACTATTTTGGGGTGTTCCATATTGTTAGTCCTTTTTGAAAAGTCGAAACAAAATTTATTCAATCTTTCAAAATAACCCCTTTACTAACAACCATCATTTCATTCAAAAGTTGAAAATATAAGGGTATAGTTAGAAACTAATGAATCTGTTTAACGTGAATGCATTTATTGAATGCAGTTATTGCATGTCTGCTTAAAAAATTTGAATTCCAAAAGGTGACCAGCAATTTGGAATGAAGGGAGTACCATTTATAAGATCAATTAATACCTATAAATTAATGTGTCCCATCACATAACCTTCATTACATTCCACTCCACTCTTTACATGAATAAACATACAGTCTAGAATTATTTTCCAATGGGCTCTCTTAGGTAAAAGTAAGAATATTCCGATATTCCAAAGAATCAAAAGCTACCACTTTTAAAATCAATTTTAGCACAAACGTAAGAATATTCCGATATTCCATATTAGAAGCAAAAGCTACCCTTTTAAGATAAATTTTAAGCTATACAGGAGTACTTGTTTTAGACTATTCTTTTTTCTTGAATTCATTTTCTGAAATTGGTTAGATGGCTCCTGATTATAGACTAATTGAAGACCACAAAATTTTGGAGTAGTAGTTTGTTTGAGAGATGAAAAAGTGGAGTATGCTACTTCATGTATATTGTGTTTAAAATGTAACCTAATGTGCCTTCAGGCACAATCAATATCTAGAACAAAATCACAACACTAACATGAAGCCATTGATCAACAAAAAGAAAAGCCATTGAGGCAAAACGGTAATTCATCAAGTTGAGTTCAAACAACCTTGACGTGCCGTGCCTTTAGGCATGGGCATTTCCTGCCACGTCAACTTCATTTCATTCGACTGCCTTCAGCGCTTGAATACACGTAGAAAGTGGAAAATAAAAAATTCAGAAGTATTTTCCAATGCGCTACCTTAGGAAGACGAAAGAATATTCCGATAAGCGAATGGCATTTTAGTACTTCCATGTCATAATTAAAAGCTACCACTTTTAAAACCAATCTTTACCTATGTATTGATGTGCCACATCAACTCCATTTCATTTGATCGCTTGAATACACGGACAAAGCCGAAAATAAAAGTTCATAAATATTTTCCATTGCACTCTCTTAAGAAAAAGTACAAATATTCCGATAAGCGAATGGCATTTTAGTACTTTCATGTCCACTTTTAAGGTCAATCTTCAGCTATAAATTGATGTGCCATCAACTTCATTTCATTCCACTGCATTCCTCTAAAGTGATTGAGAGAGAGAGAGAGAGAGATATGAAGCCAACAGAAACAAGCTGGGGATGGAATTCCACAATTACATACCTCTATGGTGGCTTAGCTTTGCTGTTAGGACTCCTCTCCCTTGCAATGATTTTGCTATTCTGTTCATTCAGAAAGCAATCTAATTCAATCAATAATCCATCAACTTTCGCTGATCATCAGCAGCCCGGAATCGCCGAGGCCGATCTAGGGCCCAAAATCCTCGTCATCATGGCTGGAAATAACAAACCAACGTTCATTGCCACCCCCGTTTCTTCTTCAACAGAAGAAAATAACCATGATCTTGTTTAATCGTGTTCTCGATCGGTCGACCTCTATTTTGTTCGTCGCGAGTATTTCTCTTTTTCTTTTTTTTTTGTTTCTTTCTTTTTTCTTTTTTTGATTTCTGCACATTGCCTTTCTTGGTCCTAATGTATTATGCTAAAAATTATAGGACTAGTTTAAGTTCCAATTCTGTATCTTTCTATCTAAGGGAACTTTTACATAATGGTTTTGTCTTCCAATTATTGTTTCGGATGCCCGTGCATTACTTATGGTTGTGTGGTACTCAAATTGCATGTTATATAACAGTTCTAAATACCGTGACGTTCTGGGTTCAAATCTAAAAAATACTAAATGTTATATTATATTGGCTTTGTCTTCCTATTAAACCTAAAAAAGAAAGCAAAAGTGTAACATATAAAAAACAAAATGAATATTTTTATTTGTCCACCCTTCTAATTTTAACAACGCTGGTACTGGTACAAATCGGGTGTACCGATGATGCACCGACCAGCTTAGAAGACCCACAAGTAGGTCCCACACAAACGATTCGAACCGTTCATTTATTCGTTTTGAATGAGTTTCTGAAGGGCCCACAAGAAATCAACTCTATTGGACGTGCATAAGTGGTTGATCCAAAACGAATGAATGAATGGCTAGGATCGTTCGTGGGACCCCAAGTTGGTCGGTGCACCATCGGTGCATAGGATTTTTAATCAACCACTTACGCACGTCCAACGAAGCTGATTTATGCAGGGACCCTAAAAAAATCATTCTAAGATGAATAAACGGCTTGAATCGTTTGTGGGATCTACAAGTGGGTACCCTGGACCGGCTGGTGCACCATCGGTGCATGGGGGTCGATATCCCTTGATTTACCATAATTTTTTTAACATATAATGGAGTTCACTTTTTTCTTTTTCCTTTTTCTCTTCTTGAACTTTATACCGAAGTTTACTACTACTACTTTTGTACTACACCATCGGTTTTGTAGTACCATTTTTCAAAGAGTTACTATTCAATGTGAGGACGGATTTGGGGAGCATGTTGTGAGCCAAATTCACATAATGCGTGCTGTGAGCGTGAATCGGGTTCCAAGAGTCCCTTGATCTAATCGTAACCTTCCATTGTGTTTGGATAACCGAGTTAATACTTCATGTAAAAATCAGGAAAACCTGATATCGATAATAAAATGATCGTAGCATATACGTTTTAAACATCTAGTGTACGGTTTAATTAGTACTCCCTCCGTCCCGCAAAGTTTGACACTTTCGGGAGTGCGTGCCATTTTTAAATTGCCTATATCTTTCAATTCATAACGTTTTATGTGATTTTCAAAACTTTGTTCAAAAGATCTAATTGAAATCTATCAAACGAGATCCATATTGCTTATATAAAACATTACAGATTAAAAGAAATAATCAATTTTTTCATAGGGCTGGAATAGTGAAAGTGACAAACTTTGCGGGACGGAGGGAGTAATTGATTTGAAGATAACTAATCCTATTACTCAACATATAATTACAGATGTCTGATCAACCAGATGTTCCGTATAAATGACTCATTTGATGACCTCAACAATATGTACGGTTCGGATCAAATCGATAGACTTTGGCGCTAGGCGAATTTTACGATACTCCCGGTTCCATGCTGGAAGATGTTTCGGCGATGCGGCGGTTCGAGTGTGTGAGTATAATTAATAGATGTGGACAAAGGTCGTCGATTATGCGAATCCTGTCATTTTTTGTCATCAGATGTCTGTGGACGCGGCGATTCGAGTGTGTAAGTAATTTAATGCTGATCGGGAAAAGAAGAAGAAAGACGTGGAAAGGGGTCATGCTGAGTAATAAGGTCAACAAATTCTGCATTGGGGTTGCAAAAGGTTTCCTGGATTTCGAGCCTTTTTTAACAGTGGTTTTGGTCACTCTTAGCATATTCCTTCGAAACATTACCTGAATTTAGCGGAAAATATAAGGGGGAACGACTGTGGTGCACCGACCACGTATTGACAGCGTCGCCGACGCCGTTGTGATTCCCAAATGGTCGATCCGAGCCGTTCATTCTTCTCAAAATCAAATTCCGAGTGGACCCACTCGAGAATCGAGGCAATCGGACGGCTGTATGAGGTCGATCCAAAATCACCCCCATTTCAACCAAAAATTTTGAATGAAATGGGGTGATTTTGGATCGAGCTTATACAGCGGTCCAATTGCCTCGATTCCCGCATGGGCCCACTCGGAATTTGATTTTGAGAAGGATGAACGGCTCGGATCGACCGTTTGGGACCCACAACATCGTCGGCGACACCGTCGGTACTTGGTCGGTGCACCACGGTCGGTGCATATAAAAGGGTTCTGAATTTAGTGCAAAACCATTTGGTTCCGTTCACTTAGTCAAAGTATTGATTATTCCAAAAAAACAAAGTTTAGTAAGTCATGAAATTAAAAAAATAAAAATGAAACCATATGTATCTTTTGCTATGGGTTCATTTTCTCTATTTGGGACCTCTCAAAAGGAAAAAGCTACAATACACACTCCTTATTTGGGTGTGTATGATACACACTCCTATAAAAGTTAGGATTTTTTTGCAAAAGTAACGATTTTTTTTTTATAAAAGTTACGAGACACACCAAAATGTTACGAATCATAGAAAATATTATGAATCATATTGCTAAAAAGTTACAAAAAACTAAAAACTGTTACGATTGCTGATGAGGTGGCACACACTACTAGAATAATTGATAAAGATCACGCTAAGAAAATTTGAAAGATTACGGTTTTGATGAAACCGTGATAAAGAAATGCAAGGTTAGTTTTTAATGTCACTTTGCTAATAAAACCGTAGTGATTAATCATAATTATCACAGGTTTAAAAGAACTGTGATTATAATTGCTTAATTATAATCACTACGGTTTATTTTCACAGGTTTAAAAGAACCGTGATAAAGAAATGTGTTTATTTTCACCACGCTTTATTACAAGCGTGATAAAATGTGTTTATTTTTACCTCGTTTTGTTATAACCGTGATAGAATGTGTTTGTTTTTACCACGCTTTGCTACAACCGTGATAAAAAACTTTTTTATCACATTTTTTCCAACCGTGATAAATGTGTTTCCCATATTTTAACCACACTTCGATTACAAGTGTGATAAAATGTGTTTACTTTCACCACGTTTTGTTACAAACTGTGATAAAATGTATTTATTTTAATCACGCTTGTTACAACCGTGATAAAAAAAACTTTTTTATCACAGTTTTTCCAACCTTGATAAAATGTGTTAGCATATTTTAATCATACTTCGATTACAAGTTTGATGGACTAGTAACTACTTTATTGTTTATTTTAGAATTTTTTAATTTTGTTGCCTTATGCATCACTTTTGGTGACGAAACAAATGTTTGTCGTCTAATGCAATGCCTTTGTCGACCAAAATATGAGCTTAGTCGCCAAAGTAGAATCTGGCAGAGACATAATGGCGACAAAAAATGTTAGTCTCGAAAGAGAAAACATGTCACTAACTAATTTTTTGTTAGTGTCTACTAGTAAATTACTAGGTGTTGCCAAAGGTTAATCTACGGCTACCAAATTTACGTCGTCGATTGCATAATTTCTATAAATTAAAATATTATAATGTAATGTAACATAATATATAATATAATATATATTTTATGTAAAATATATTACATATTTGTTGTAATATAAAAAGGGAATAAATGAAAAGATAATACATGTACATAATTTTTGGGAAATGTGACAGAAAGACTTGGGTAGCCTAGTGGTTAAGTATTAGGATAAGAATTGGGAGGTTGGAGGTTCAATTCTTAGCAAATGCATATTGGGATAAGAATTGGGAGGTTGTGGAGATGATTCGACGAGACACGTCACATTAAATACATATAACACGTTTTTATGTCCAAACCGTGATGGTCTAGTTAATCCAATCACGGTTTTTTGTCCAAACCGTGATGATATAATTAATTTAAATAACGGTTTTTTGAGCATACCGTGATTGTATGGTATTTTTAATCACGCTATTTGTCCAAACCGTGATCTTAAAACTAATTTCATTAAAGTTTTATCTTCAAACCGTGATAATATTGTTGATTTAACTACGATTTGCCATGTAAACCGTAATTGTATAATGTTTTTTAGCACGCTTTTTTGTTCAAATCGTGATCTTTTACGATCTTTAACCACGGTTTGTTGTTCAAACCGTGGTCTTATCTTGTTTATCATCACGCCTTGTGTGTTTCCATATCAGTTTGGACTTACATTTAATTACAGACATAAACCGTGGTTGAATTTTGAAGACTTTTAATAACGGCTCCATCAACCACGGTTTTAAAACCGTGATTAAATTATAAAGATCACGGTTTTTACCCGTGATCTTTTAAGTTTATTGTAGTAGTGACAATTTGGACCATACAATAGGTGCATTGTAGCCATTTCCCTCTCCAAAAATTATTTATATCTTTTCGTTTATAATAGTTTGTATATCGACAAATTGTATTTAGCTTTCAATTTAGAAAATTTTGATAAAACTAACTGAGATTTGTAGAACATTATAAATTGTGAAATATACTCCCTTCGTCCTAATTTGCTTGCCCCTTTTGGGGAAACGAGTTTTTAAAGAGTGTGAAAACTGTGTAGTCTTTTATGTTTTGCCCCCTAAGTCTAGTCAATATTACTGTGGCCAATTTTGTGGAGCTAATTTTTTATATGAAACTCAAAACGTATCCAATATGGATCTTGTTTGATAGATATCAATTAATTTTATTATACAAAGTTTTCAAAATCATATGAACCATTATAAAATAAAAGATAGTGGACAAGCCAATTGAGATGGAAAAAGTATTTTTTAAGGATAAAACTGGAAAGTGACTTTGTTTTGATTGATGTTTTTAGAAATGAGACAAATATTTTAGGACATCCCAAAATCAAAAGAAGGACCATCAATTTGAGACAAAGGGAATAGATAATTGTTTGAGTGGCACAACTATCCAAAAGGAACTATCAATTTGGAATCTAGTAATCCCCCAATTTAAGATCGCAACATCCTTGTTGCGCCCCTGGTCCATCACTTCCACACACCAAGAGATGTGAGACAAGACCGCCCCTAGTCTATCACTTCCACTCACCAAGCAATGTGAGGCAAGACCCGCTTAAGCACTTTAAACTCGTCTCATGTTTGACTCGCCCAAGCATGACAAGTACCTCCCTTGTTGGCCCACCTAAGCGAGTCTCTTAACGGGACTCGCCTCACAATTCCATTAGTGTAAACTCTAATATCACATTTAGCAATCCGCACTAGCCTAACAACGTGGTTCAAGAACTTAACCTTGGGCTTCCCAATTCAACCTTGAGCCTCACAATTCGATTAGTGTAAACTCTAATACCACATTTACCGACCCACACTAGCCTAACAACGTGGATCAAGAGCTTAACCTCGAGCCTCACAATTCTATTGGTGTAAGCTCCAATACCACATTTACCGATCCGAACTAGCCTAACAATGTGGCTCAAGAACTTAACCTTGGCCTCAGAATTCAATTGGTGTAAGCTCTAATACCACATTTACCGACCCGCACTAGCCTAACAACATAGTTCAAGAGCTTAACCTTGAGATAATAGTAGGTGGTGGGCATTATATAGTAAAACTTTTTATGACTTTCTGATGTGGGATCGAACAGTTTTGTTCTCGTAAGATTCGACCTCGCGACCTTTTAGGAGGCAAGCCCTTTGAATGTTATCTCCTCCCCACTAGGCCAGACCCCTTGGGTATAACTTGGGCACGATCACTACATAGGAAGTCTGAATAGTTTAGAGCTTTCCATTTATGAGGGATGCAGTATGATGACATCGTTGCACATAGCACTTGGGAAACGTGATATACTGAGATGATCGAAGAGGGTCGGCCCAATTTTAGACCCCCCTTAAATGATGTCATTTTTTCTTGTTCAACTATGGAAGGGACAGTGCTACCCGTACAGAGTGGGGGGCACAGAAATTGCATAGATCGCGTTCGGGGACCCACTTTTGGGTCCCACACGAGTGATCCGAACCGTTCATTATTCTTAGAACATTTTTCCGAATTTGGTTGAACCACTTCTAACCGTCCAATTGAGTTGAAATTTTGTGGGCCCTTCGGAAAAATGTTCTAAGAATAATGAACGGTTCGGATCACTCGTGTGGGACCCAAAAGTGGGTCCCCGAACGCGATCTGTACAATTTCTGTGCCCGCTTTTCTGTACCCGTAGGTTTATCCAATATGGAAGAGTGTTCCAAACGAAAATACATATATCCGGATACAGATATGTCGAGAACTACTCGACGCGCATGAATCCTCACAACAAATGTGTGGACCAAATACATCGACAATTCTAAACACAACTGAGTTCGAATTTGTGCAATATAAATGGCATAATGGTGTGACGCAAAATTACAAAGGTTAATGAAATTTGGCTATTCTCGGACCAAATGATTTAATCTTAACCAAGCATTATGTTAGTTTTGTCACTCATGTGAAAAAATTAAATTGATCGAATATCAGCAACCACGTGATACTAGTACACCTGGGAATCGAAGGTATTGAACGGCTGAGATGAGTGAATTGTACACATTTTTGTGATGATAGAAAAGAAAAATGTTCCTAATGCACTGAATACTCTCTCGAGATGTTTATGGACGCGGCGGTTTGGGTGTGTAAGCAAGTAAGGATGGTAAAGTGAGAAGAAGAGATGCGGAAAATGGTCGATTTCCATTTTCCAAAAAGCTACGGTCATTAAATTCTCTAGCAGATGTTTCTGGCCGCGGCGGTTCGAGTGTGTGAAGACTTTTAACGTTGATCAGGAAAAATAGATTTGGCAAAGTTCAACCTGGGGATATTATACGGAAAAATAAATCATAACGCGAAAAGTCAATTTAAAACTTGTTTTTATTAAAAAAAAATAGTGATAATGCCAAAACTGTTTTTAATTAATTGTGTCAAAACTCCAATATATAAAGAGCTTGTACTTTACACATGAGTACAAACATTTCATGCACTTGAGTTTTGGCACAATCAAATATACTTTTGGCATTAACA
This sequence comes from Vaccinium darrowii, assembly GCA_020921065.1. Classification (NCBI taxonomy): domain Eukaryota; kingdom Viridiplantae; phylum Streptophyta; class Magnoliopsida; order Ericales; family Ericaceae; genus Vaccinium; species Vaccinium darrowii. The sequence goes on along the minus strand of CM037158.1, from coordinate 9,649,961 downwards.
CCACCCGGAAAAAAATTCACATTTATTAATTTTGCATTAAACTTTTGTGATTGTTTTGGTTCTTTGTGACGAGAGAAATCGAAAAAGTAAAAAGTTTTTACTTTTATCCAATTTTTTTGGGAAGACCAATTTTTAACACTTTTAAAAAGTTATGAGTGACTTGAGAGTAAAATGTACGTAAGAAATTATATATGTAGCATTTTAATTTAGAGTCTCCGTACGTAAAATAAAATGTAAAAATTTTGGGATAAAAAGAACAAAAAGTAAATGAGTGGCTTGAAAGTGAGATGAGGAAGTGGTGATTGATGTGAATTTTTGTATAGAATATGTATTACACAATTACATTGACTACACAATCACACGGACCGCTGTGATTGATTTGGAGGAAATATTTGTTTCTGCCGGCGATGGTAATAATGTTTTCTCATTTTTGTATAACTCATTTAAGCCCTGTTTTACTAAGCTTGGCTTTTTGAAAATTTTTAATTGATATACATAAATAGTAGAAAGACTTGAACAAGTAAACTGTGAAAAGTCAAAAAGTCCAAAAATTAAGTTATTGGAATGGGAGCTCAAGGTAGTGCTAAGTGGCCTTTACCTCTTTAATTTATGAGTGGTTATTCACTCCCCTAGGGCTAGCTCGGCCACATGCTACACGCCACAGGCTTCTTTTGACCACACATGGGGTAATGCCTACACACTTATCTTGGGTCTCACACTAATATGTAGGGGATAAAAGACTTGGGGAAACACATATAGTGTGTTGCCACGACTTACTAGGGGGTGTTCCACTAAGAAAAAATAAAAATTTAAAAAAAAAAAATCAAGACAGATCATTCTCTCACAATGCATCAAATAAAAAACTGTTAAAAACCAGTTTATTCTAAAAACACCTTTAGTAGAACATCCCCTTAGTCCAAAGTAACACATAAGCAATGTCACATGATACTCTTTGAATACCCAATAATAAGGCCATCCTCGTTAGACTTGCTATTTTGATCAAAAGTTATAACTGATGAACAGCAAGTCACCAAACTTAACAAAGCTAAAAACTCTTAAAATTTGTGAAGAAATAACATGTGCATGGGTGGTATTTGAATAGAAAAATAAGAGTAGAAAGAAATGATAATTTAATAGCAAAATTAGAATAGAGAGTCTACTTTTGTGAGTTTTTGAAAAAATGACCTACTAAAGTATAAAAGGTTTTTTTGAGGTTATGGTGCGAAATTTGGTGTTTTTGATAAAGATGCTCTAAGAGCATCATTAGTGGTATACTCAAATATGGATACTCAAATATTGCCACGTCACATTTTGAGTATTCATTTAATGGGTTTGTAAGTTTGAGTATCTACTATTCTACAATGGTTCATTTGTGTCCATAATAAAAAAAAGTATTATTCACTCTATTTTTATTCATAAAATGGGTATAACTTTAAATTTGTTCATATATTTTTTTATAATATTATTACCATTTAAAAGATATTCACAATACGTTTAAAATGAGATCAATCTTGAACATGTTTTGGTAAAGATTAAAAATTGCTAATTTCAATTTTTGGGAGAAAGTGCAAAAAAATTGAGTTTTGAATTAAGTATTTGAAAAATGGAGAGAGAATGTTGTTACTTTTGATACAGTGTGGTCCCCAAAATTTGGTTATTGAGAAAGATTGGTAATTTTGAGTATCCAAATGCCAAAAGTTGAGTATTTGTAACAAATATTGTTAACTTTGAGTATTTATCCAAATACCATTGCGAGCCTCTTTTGTGTATCAAAATACTCATCTTTGAGTATTTTTGTGTTTGAGTATACCACTAGTGATGCTCTAAGTTGTTAACAAATAAAGAGAAAGGTCTGAATTCTATAACTAGATAACTTTGAACAAACAACCACCTATGTGGTAAACTTCAACTGTTTACTATTGCAGAACAGCTTATCACAACATGAATGTCTAAATTGCCCTAAAAAATTCTATTGAAGCAATTTTGAATTAAGTATAGAACACCCAAATAAGCCCCCAGAAAAACTTAAGGGTTGAGAATTTTGAGAAATATTTTTGAGATAGTGTTTCGATGGATTTTTGGAAAAAGTAAAAATTAGAGAGAAGTGTAATAATTGGAGAGAGATAGAGAGAGAAATGAAAATATTGATTGGAGAGAGGGGTATGAGTAGAGAAAGAAATGTGATTAATGAATGGAAAGATGAGAGATGAGAAAAGAATTTTTTTGGAAATGTGAAGTGAACACAGTGTAAATTACCGCATAAAATAATTTAATTACTTTTATTGGTCAAATAAATTAATAAGCTAAGTAAGTAATTTTTCGTAATTGCTACGAGGAATTATTCATCCACCTTTGTTGTGGAAAATTTTGTTACAACAACGTTGGTTGGGGTTGGTGGGATTTGCAAGCAATCTTAGAAAAATGGGAAGGGGAAACAGATGGGGCATATGGGCACTAATAGATGTTGGGGTTGGGATAAGTACCGAGAAGCTTCAAGAGGTTTTCTAATGAACTCACAGGTAAAATTTGGGCTATTTATTGAGTATTATTTTTTTACAAGGAATAGCCCTACAGTAGGTCACTAATCGGACTCACTGCACAACTTAAACTTCGGAGGGAGCTGGCATAACCCACACTAGTCACGGCCCCCCCACTTAGCACAGGTACTCACCTTATCGAAAATCGAACACGTGAGGGATTACTCCCAAAGTCACGCACTCGCCCTAACAGCTGGGACAACCCATGGGTGCGTAAATACGGAGTATTTTCCTCTTTTAATAAATTAACAAAAAGTAGTATTGAAAAGCATGCCATTTAAAATATGCCATAATACTTTGTAGCCTAAAGGGAAGAGTCGTATCCAGTTTAACTTTTGTTGTGGAGACATTTAGAAAATGTGAAATGTTTGTGGTCACTACTTTTGTTTCCAGTCTTTTGCAAAATCATCAGTCCTAAGAATTATCCATCACCTGCTAAAGCCAATTGACAACGATTTGATATTGGCCTCCCACAACTTTGTCCCCTTTAACAAGCTTGTGGGGCTTCGTCACTCTATATTTGGATAAACATGTGTCTGCGTTATTTTACATCCATTTTTTTTTTAAAAAAATTCTGAGGAACCTCACTTGAAGTCAGAGTAAATACTCCGTATGAACTAGCTCCAAAAAACTCGGTCATGACTCTATAGATGAGATCCCTGTTAATATATAGAAGATGAATTAATCCCTACTAAGATATGCATATCGGAAAACATGGGGGTTCAACTTGATCTGTGTGCATAGCTCAATTAACTACAACGGTTTGGCCTAACTATTAAACCGGTGTTTCAGAAATTTCCTAATTTTCAAAAACATTTCCAACAGAGGATTGTTAAATCCCCCGTTGTAGCCCAAGAGTTCGCTGGTAAGAGAAATGAAACATGAGACCTTAGGTGATATCAAACCATTAAATCTCAAGGCAATACCACTTTGTCACCCCCTTAGAAGTAGATTCTATGCATCATAATTACTACAAACTCATGTCCAGTCAATCTCAACGTGGCCCGCTAGCCAAATTGTAAGTAAGCCTCTAATAGTGGACTATGCTAGTCGTCGATCAAAAATTAGTCGAGCTGCGTGAAAACTAACCCATGCCTTTCATCATAGTTTGATCATTGTATATGTATATGTGTAATTATAATTCTCACCACACACTTGTGGTGTGAAAACACGTAAGAAGTGAAAAGAAAACAAGGATTGAGTTCATATTTTCATAAAAGAAAGTGGCATTTTAGTACTTGCATGTCAAAATTAATTTTTAAAAAAACCCACCACTTTTGAGCTCAGTCCTTGTCTATAAAACGGATGGACCGTAACCCTCATTTTCATTCCACTGCCGCATAGTAGTAAAACTCAAGTCCAAAGACACACACAGAGAAAAATCTAGAGAGAGAGAGAGAGAGATGAGGGCTATAGGCACAAACTCCACCACCACCACCACCACCACCACCACCACTGTTTGGAGATGGAATTCCCCTATCCCGTACCTATTCGGGGGGTTAGCCTTGATGCTGGGACTAATCACGATTGCATTAATCCTCCTCATATGTTCACGCCGGAAGCCAGTTCGTTCCAGTACTCCGTCGGGCGGCGGCGCCGGTGAAGGGAAGCCCATATCCGACGAGGCCGATCTCCAGCCCAAGGTCCTCGTCATCATGGCTGGAAATAACAAGCCCACCTTTCTTGCAATACCCATTTCTTCTTCAACTGACAAAAAACAGAGTACTACCGGCGATGATGATCTTGTTTGAGTTGTCTTTCACTTTCAACCCTCAATTTTGTTCTCGTCAATGTAACTTTTTGAGTAGTATTTCTTTTTTTCTTTTTTCTTTTTCTTTTATCAACTTTAATCCTTCGGTTTCGGAGTTTCTCGGACGCGTGTAAATGGATGAGTGGAATGAAATAAATACATGCGTGGTTTTCTCCTGATTTGGTTTAATTTGCGCTACACTGGATTATTCAGAGTTATATATAGTAAATACTCCCTCCGTCCCAATTTTATAGTCCCTCGTTCTATCCTAACCGGATAAAAAAAACGATTATATCTTTCAATCTGTAATACATTTTATATGCAATATGGATCTTGTTTGATAGATCTTGATTTAATCTAATAAACAAAGTGTTCAAAATCACCTAAAACATTATAGATTATAAGGCATGACACTTTGAAAAGTGGCACGAACTCCCAAAAGGGACTATAAAATTGGGACAGAGGGAGGACTTGCGATACGCAGCCGATATACCGATGTTGTATTTATACGATAGAGAATGAAAATTGATGTGAGTTGTGGATGTACTCAACGTCTAAACAGTTGAAAAATTACATAAAATCTATGTTAGTGTTTTTTGTTTCTTATTTGTTTAATTTGTCCTTAAATTCGCGCTTTACGTGTTTGTTGGTTTAGCTTTAGGTCAAGTTTGTCTCTGTTTTAAATTTAAATTATGTTTCTTTTAATTACGATAATTCTGAATTCCATAAGTTTTCTTTTCCCAGCACTACTAAAATGTGATTTTGACCTTTTTGTTTTCCTCATTTTTCATGTTGCATGACATATGCATGCCAAAGAACACGTGCTGGCTCTAAAACACACCACGTCTGGGGGCAACAGAAACCATTGTTGCTCTTCAGTTCCAAGAAAATCAAAACCATGCTGCAGGTACAACGGGGTTGTACAACAAAAATGTACAATGCGAATCTCAACCGTTTATTTCAGTAATTTACGGTCTAGATTTTAAATACTCTTTGACCGGTAAAAATATTTAAAATTAATTCTTACCGGTCAAAGACTATTAAAATCCGGACTGTCAAAAAATGTTTTTGGAGGGCGAGAGATACGTTGTATAGCTATGTTGTACAACGTCATTGTACATGTAGCATTTTTTGTTTTCCTTTCTCATGTCACTAGGGTACAAGAAAAATTTCTCTACAAATGTCTATAAATTTGGATCATTGATTTCTCTTTCCTAAACATTTTCGAATAAACTTTTCCTCGATCCTAGTAACATTTTTTATTTAACATATAATAGCATTTTTCTGTTTGCATTATTGTGACGATTGGCTTGTTTTATAACTCAAATAGGGCCCAAGTGCAGGTTATATTTATAGCCTATTCCAAAGAAAACAAAAGTACTACTAGTCCATAAGGATTAAAGCTAAATTAGCTTTAAAAAAAGACTGAATGTAGTCCATTCGCCGCGTATTATTATTTGTTAATTCAAAGTGGCTCAAATAATTTGTCAAGCCGCCCGCCAGAATCTAGATAGGTCACTTGATAATGTGACTAGAAAGGAATACTTTATTTCGTCACTCTTTTTAATTTCTTTATTCTTCTTTATTAGAAGGGATTAGTTTTTTTTTTTCCCTCCAAAATTTGAGTGGGGAGAAATAACATTTGGCGCGCTGATTTTTGTGTAATACACTTGATGGAAAAATCGTAAATAACAAAAAATAAATAGAAAAAGCATATGGAAAGAGATACAAAATTATAGGATAAGTTGTGTGCCGACATGCTAAGATAAATACATCAGGAAGTCTTTGAAGTACAAACAGTTGATAAAAAAAAAAATCTTTGAAGCACAGGAATGTCATTACCATCTCATTCTGGTCGATTACAAATTGAGTAAAAAACTTTTAAAATGTAATTTTTTTTCCCCTCCAGACGTGCAATAGATCGTAACGCGTACACTGAAAACAAAACGAGACGACAAGGTTCTATTTACCTTACTTTTCGTTCGTAAGCCTACGTTTGGATCATTTAAATGTCAAAACAAAAGAAATTTCGAAACGGAAAAAAAAAATAAAAAGAGTATGAGAATTAAGCTTGAATTTCGTGGAAGGAGATCCTTAACAATTCTTTTTCCTTTTCTTTTTAATTGGCAACAATTACTTTCCTTCAAAATAGTAATCGGTAAGTGAGATTGCCACAACATCCGCCCACATAACCCAAGGGGAAGTCTAATTACACATCCATTTTTTATATCTAATCTTACAACCAATTTGTAACTCTACCATAAATGCAAAAAAGAAAAATAAAAAACTCAAGTAGAACACAAATGTGTTTAATTTGCATTTGTCTTCTGTGTGAGTTCATTATTTTTCTTTTCTGATCATGCATTTATCAACTTTCTACAAGTATTAAACTTGATAATATTATTATATTCGACATGCTTTATAAAACGGCCAATCATCAAAATGATAGAGCCTATATTGTAATGTGACACATCAATTATAATTTTAGTTGCAAGAAAATGAGTGTGGCATTTAATGTTAGGAGATTGTGGGTGGACGCGGGAATTCGAATACGTGAAAACATTAATGATGATCAACAAGAAAAAGATTTGAAAAAAGAATTCTCTCTAATTCACTAATTCATGGGAGGATACTAAATTTTTGTATTTGAAATTTTTTTTAGGAGGGATCTCGAAAGTAGATGGCGATTGATAACGTAATCCTTGATTATAATTTCCAGTATTTATACTGCGCCCAACATGAAATTTATGATTGATAGTAAAACATCGATTCTCCTATTGAGACCTAATTCTATCTTCATAGATTTCTCGAGATATTTTCTTACGAAAGGTCATTGGTACTGTTAATAATGGGTGGCATATGAGTCGATCTTTCTCCACTGCTCGATGTTGCAAATATTACTCCATTATGTTGTCAATAATGAGGATCTTGGGATTGTATCCATAGCATATTCCTCCCACATATTTAATTTAAACTCCTTTATTTATTTATTTATTTATTTACTTATTTATCGAGGCAATCTAAAAAAGACAACTCCCACTCTTTGTATTTAATTAAATGATAATAATAGAGTGTCTTTTTATCCCATGATTCAAGGTGTCCCAAGCTAGATTTCACAAACCTCGAATTAATTTTTACAGTCCCTCTCATAGCTCTTTCACACTCTTACGCGTAGCGTGAGGCGATCCAAGAGTAGCTACGAAGATAATTGAATCTCAAATCTTGAAATAGTACAAACATTTAAAAACAAGAGGCCCAAGGTTAATTCAAGCCCCTAGGCTGAGTCGTGATGGTTTGACCCTTTATTATTTGAGAACAAGTAGAGGAGTAGGCTATCAATTTATATAATGTTTTTTGAGTTGGTTTCCCTTGAATAGGCGATGTGGGACTAAGGATTTGAGAACAAGAGTCTTCCTTTACACGAGTGCCCTTGTCCCACATCGGAAGAATATGGATTGGAAGGCAAGTGCTTGCCTATAAATACTTCTAAGCAACCAAAACACTATGCCCGTGTGCGCCACTAATAGTGAGGACTAGGGGGGGTGTTCCACTAACATTGTTTTTTTGGTTTTTTTTTTTATCTTTAGTTTTTTTTTTAAAAAAACCAACTTATTCTACTGGTAGTTTTTTGGTTTTTTGAGTTGTGTTACCAAATTACCAATCTACCCTTTATCCAAACAACTATTGCTCCCTTTTTTGAAAGCCCGCCTTTTTTGAAAGCCACGGGCCCACGGCACAATAGCTAAAAATCATCCATGCAACCTGAAGGTGTCACGTTGCTACTGGAGGGGCTAAAGGACAAGGGAGGGCAGATTCGTAATTTCACATGAGTTGGGTACATTTACCTGATTGTACGGCTGTTTGGTTTTTTTTTAAGTTAGTGGAATGAAGTAGTTTTTTTGTTGGTTTGTTATGGGTTTTTAGTTAGTGGAATGAATTAGTTTTTGAGTTAAAACAAAACTGTTTTTTTTTTAGCGGAACGGGGCCTAACAGTGATGGTTTTAAATGCCCTGGCCAAGCAGCCTGCCAGAATCTTGCTAGGTCACCTGATAATGTGATTAGAAAGAAATATTCCCTCCGTTCCTATTTGTTTGTCCCACTCTTTCTCTCTTGCCTTTTTTCAAATAAAAAAACTAAGTGCTTCCGTGTATCATTTTTCAAATTTTTTTGCACCGAATTAAAGTACACGATGAGTACTTTAATTCGGTGTAAAAAAATTTGAAAAATGATACACTAAAACACTTTATTTTTTTATTTGAAAAGTGGCACGACTTTTCGTAGTGGACAAACAAATAGGAACAGAGGGAATACTTTATTTCGTCACCCTTTTTAATTTCTTTATTCTTCTGCATTGGTAGAAGGGAATAATTTTTTTTCCCCTCCAAAATTTGATTGGGAAAAAATAACTTGACGCGCGCCGATTTTGTGTGTAATACCCTTGATGGAAAAATCATAAATAAGAGCCATAAAGAGAAAAGGCATATGGAAAAGAGATACAAAATTATAGGATAAATTGTGTGCCGACACACTAAGATAAATCCCCATCAAGAAGTCTTTGAAGTACACTAGTTGATGAAAAAAAAATGTCTTTGAAGTACAAGAATGTCATTACCATCTCATTTTGGTCGAAGATAAATTGAGTAAAAAAACTTTTAAAATGTAAATTTTTTTTCCCTCCGGACGTACAGTCGATCGTAACCCGTACACTAAGAAGAAAATGTGACGAAAAGGGTCTAATTACCTTACTTTTGTCGTAACCTATGTTTGGATCATAGAAATTTCGAAATAAAAAAAATAGAGTATGAGAATTAAGCTTGAATTTCGTGGAAGGAGATGACTAACTCTTTTTTTTCCCATTTTTTTTATCGGTAACAACTATTTTCCTTTCAAAAGAGTAATCGGTAAGGGAGATTGCCACAACATCCTCAAAGATAAACCCAAGGGAAAGTCTAGTCACACACCTATTTTTATAACTAATCTTACAACTGATTTGTTACATTACCATAAATGCGTGATTGGAAAAGAAAAACAAAGAACTCACACAGAGGAAAAATGTGTGTGAGTTTGTAATATTTCTTTTCCTATTATACATTTATCGACATCCTATAAGTATGAATTTAAATATTTATGTTCTTTTCGACGTGTTTTATAAAATGAACGTTTCCGATCATCAAGATATGGAGATTATATGATAATGCGACATATCAATTATTATTTTAGTTGCGAAATGAGTGTGTGACTAGACTTTCCTTGAACCCAAACACATCATCATCATCTATATAAGTGAAGCAGACTGTGGGTGGACGCGGAAATTCGAATACGTGAAAACATTTAATGATGATCAACAACAAAAAGATTTGAAAAAAAAAAAAGGTCATTGGTACTGTTAATAATGGGTGGCATATGGGTCGACCTTTCTCCACTGATCGATGTTGCAAATATTACTCCATTTTGTTGTCACTAATGAGGATCTTGGGATTGTATCCATAGCATATTCCTGTCACATATTTAATGCAAACCCCTTTATTTATTTATTTATTTATTTAGGCAATCTCAAAAAGACAACTCCCACTCTTTGTTTTTAATTAAATGATAATAATAGAGTGTCATGTTATCCCAAAATTCAGGGTGTACCGAGCTAATTTGCACGAATTTTGAACTAATTTTTACGGCCCCTCTCACAGCTCTTTCACACGCTTACGCGTAAAGTGAGATGATCCAAGAGCTACTAGCGAAGAGAATTGAATCTCAAATCTAAAAATGGAAGAAACATCTAATTTAATCTCAAGCTAAGACGATCAGGGCAATCACTTGGATTGGTAGTAATGCAGTTTCTACATAGCGTATTAGCTAGCCTTACAATAAGATTATATTTGGATTGCCAAGTCATTTTATCATCTTAATAAAACTTTGGTATCAAAAAAGTATTCATTCATTTTTGTGGAGTAATAGTAAAAATTAAAAAACAAATCGATAAATTAAAAAAGAAGTCTGTTTTTTCTCTGTCATGAAATGACGAACGTGAGATATGTATGCAGAAAATAAGCTCAACTAATCAAAAAGGTTGGTTGGCATGGTGGTTAAGCCCCGGAAAATTACGATTTTACTCACTCATAACTCAAAGCCTCTCAGGTGTTATCAACTCGTATGGCTTCAATTTCTATACGACTTCATCAGGAGTAATCCAAGTCTTATCGAGTAGAAGATGGGAATGATTCCCAAAAAATTATTGAGGTAAGTGAATGCAGAAGTAATTTAACGGAGAAGTACTTGTCCTCGCTCACCTAGTATTCTAAAAGTCGCCCACCTAGCTAGGCACTAGGCACTGGTTCAACATCTACATTAGCCAGCTCACTAGTCGGCCCCTAGTCTCCCACCTAGGCTTTAATCACTCTTTTTCAGCCCCACTAGCTTCTAGCAATTTGTAGAACATTGCGCTCACTAAGACGTCATATGTGTAGAAGAGTTTTCCAATTTATTTTTGAAGTACTTAATTTTTTCCTTCTTTTTGACCGTTGATGTGAAGTTGGTGGATGCGGCGGCTCCGGTGAGTGAAGAAAGCACCAAAAACGGAGGAGAACTAAAGCTAGAAACTGTGAATAATGGGCGAGGCGACATGTGTAAATAGTTGTCTAATTTTGGTCAAACCGGACGGATATTTCTTGAGCATATTCTTGCTCATAATTTATTTGCTTTTCTAGTTATGATGCAGCAGAATCACAGGAACAAAGGATCTTTTTCCTCACTGAATTCAATGATTCAAATCTTATTTCTCAAATCTAAGTCATTTTCATCTTATCTCTTGTCACACTCTAAAGAACTTTATAAAAGGCCTAGTGATTGAGACGCTGTTTTTTTGTTTTTTTAAATCAGGCATCAGAGTTAGTTTACGCATCTCGAATTTTGGAAATTAACAATTGGACAAATTCTAACTGACCTCAAGATGACTTCCTATTTGTTTTCGTGTTTGTCCTTGTACTTGATTAAGGCACTTTTATATCAGCATGCGTTATGCCTGACTTAGGGATGCAAACGAACCGAGCAGCTCAAGGCTCAGCTCGTTAAGACTCGAGCGGCTTGGCTCATTTAGTAATTGAGCCGAACTCGATGTAAAGTTTTAGACTTGTTTAGTAAATGACCCAAGCTTAACATTCCACAGCTCGGCTTAGCTCCTTTGTATAAGCTCGATTTGTTTAGCAAAACAAACATGGCTCGGCTCGTTTTGTACAACTGAGCGGAGCCGAGCTTGGGCTTAAATTTTTGGCTCGTTTAGTAAAAGAGCAGAACTCGAGCTCCACAAAGCTCAGCCGGCTCGTTTGCACCCCTGGCCTGACTTCTACGTACTTACGTACCCAACTTAGACAAAGACATCACAAGGCATGCAAGAACGGCAGAAGCAAGAGCAAAGAGGAAGCTTAGAATGGCTCGTTTTTTTCGGACGGTTAGGTTTTAGGTGGATAAGAAAAATGATGGTTATGTTATAAGAGGTATTAGTTAAGGTAGGGGAGATTATAGCATAACTTGGTTTGAGTAGCGGTTGATATGCTGGGTAAGGGTGGGCGGATAAGAGTGGATGCTATGAGAAATTACTTAGTTGCCCTTATTAAATCATTGCATTGAGAATACAAAAAAAAAAATATTTCGTGGACAATTTGATCTTTTTACCCACTCAAATTTGCTAATCCTAGGATGGGAGTGAGATTAAGACTCCTTTAAGCTCACCCCCATCTTTTCACCCCCTTCTTTCTCCCACTATCAAACACTTTATTCCTTTCCCCATCCCTTATACCTTTTCCTTCTTCCATAACCTCAATGGTCAATTCAATGCTTCTAATTTTATTTCTCAAATCCAAGTCGTTTTCATCTTATCTAATCACTATAATTACTTGGTGAAAGATTGATACTAGTACAGTGATTTTGACTATCTCTTCGATTTTTTTATAATCGGATATTAGAGTCAGTTCACATGTATAATGTATCGTACTCCTAAAAGTAACGTAAGACTAGACGAATCCTTACTGGCTTTTGGAGACATTACTTACTATCATGCTCTCACTCGACTAACTCCTTGTAATTGATTAAAACGCCTTCACATCGACGGTATTAGTTATTTTGAGTTTTGTCGCTATGAAGAGTTATTTAAGAACCCCTTTTTTTTCAATTGCTAAAGAGTGTTTTATAAACTAACTTAAATTGAATGAGCGAGTAAAACTGGATATTGAGTAAAAATGAATTGATATTTTATGAGAAAGTAACCTGTCTCGTAAAGCCTAATAAGTCAATTTTCAGTTTAAGTCAGTTTTGTGGAACTAACTCCTGAGTTGTACATAAAACAAAAATGCTTCACTAAAATGGACCCACAATTGGAGTTTTCAAACAAATTTATGTTCATGTCGATCATCTGGGGAAATAATCACCCCCTCCAAAACAAATCTATGTAAAAACCAATAGCATTTGGGAAACGATCGAAATAATTTTACTTCTCTTTTTTTGTCAATAATTTTTCGTCGTAAACATTTTCTCTTCTTTTCCACAACTCCCAAACACAAGGTCAGAGAAATTCATCAACAATCAATAGGTTTTTACTTCTAATTTTTTGTTAATTAGTAGCATAAATAAAGAAATGAGATGAAACTGTATGGATATCATGTGGTCCGGGCCAGTGTGTGGAGATTTCGTAAATCCATCCCACTTATTACAATTCAACCGAACCTTGTGGGCCTAACTAACAATTCCAACAAAACTCTGTTAACAATGCCGATTGGGTTGGGCTAGGCTGGTCATTGGGCCAATCTGCACCCCTGGTGCAGTTGTGTAAATCGGTATTATTTGTTTATTTATTTAATTTATCAGAAGGGAATGTTCTTCACTCAGAAAAGCCCAACCCAATCGGCACTTCCATACGACTCCGTTCAAAATATATTGAGAAAAATTTAATAGCAACAACCCAGAAAACAGGAGATAAATAACAAAGCGCAAGTGTAAGAAGATTATCTCAAACGGCCTTACCAGAGCCAAATGCTCTCTAACACATACTGCAAAACACAGGCAGATCGACTACGCAAGGAAACCGAAACAAAGACGGGATTAGTGTGAGTCACGGGAGAAGGAGAGTAAACTACTTATGGGTCGTCTAGATTTAGAACATATTAACACTAAGCAAATCAACGGAGCCGACCAACCGTGAGGCCATAGCGAGCAACGGAACCACTTGGAGGACCAAAACGCCCGAAGACGAGATTCATTGGCCCACCACCGTGACCCACCAAATCTGGGAAAACCAGGCCAGTAACAAAAAATACCAGACCGAGAAATTGACCAGGAGAGCACCAAGCAAAACGCTAGAGCAAAAGCAAAAATCCCCTTTTCAACCACCACCTTATTAGATTCACCACCAGTTGCCATCCACCGGACAATCGCCCACCACCTTCACCTCACCGGTTTGAACCAATAAGACACCGGAACTACACCACAGCACAAACCACCATGGAAGCCGGACTACCCAGATCCGAAAGGCAAAACGCGAAGAGAAAAACAAGGATGGGGAAAAGTAGGACACAATAGTGAGAAAAACTGGGATGGGGAAAAACAGTCACAACCCCCAAAACCTATCCGCTACTTTAGTTTCGTATGTTCAAAACAACTTTGCTACAACCACACACACTTGCACATCCTCGCGAATCGGTATTTCTTATTGGTTGATGTCTTCTGCCCTACTCTTTTATCTTGCCAACACTATGGAGTATTTCATTGTAGCCATCAAAATGCTGTCGCCAAAAATTACTACTTTGACAAGAACATTGAAAAAGAAGAGAGATCGCATGGAACTAGATGAATCAAGAGAAGCATATTTGAGGAAATTAGTGGGAATTATCTTTTAAGAAGCCTGCAGTGCTTTTCACCTGGATTGTTTCCCCTAAATTATGGGAAAATTTTGATAATCTTCATTTTTGTTAAAAATGCCCAAGAAATCATTAGAGTTCAACCACACTTTGTCAGGAGCTAGATGCACTCTTTTCGACCAAACATAGTGGCATAACAAAATCAATTATGTTTTGAAACCCTTCACTACAATTCGGCTTACGAGCTAGAGTTTTTTTTTTTTTTTTTTCGATAACCAATTTTTTTCTTTTTTTCCGATAACCAATTGTCCAGATCAGCTTTCGCACACATCGACTAATCGGGGGCTCCTAAAGTTAACAACCAGGAAAACCGTCAATGGCGCCAAAGGAGTTCGTAGCACTAGGGAAGTTTCGAACCTGAGATTTTAGAAGAGACCAATCCCCCAAGTCCCGGGCCTTGAAGTTACAGCAACTCTAAATGACAGTGCTTAGTTTTGATTTAGGTTTTGTTGACAGAAAGGCAAATGCAAAGGAATGATAAAGGAAACAGGAGAAGCTGAATTCTTTGCTTTCATTTCGGTAGGCCGAAAAGTGAAACAAGTGCTTGTAATTCTATACACATAATTCGACTGGCTAGAGAGCCTTACATATCGGTTAGACGGCTTTTCTATATACACCATCGTATCTCAAGAGAACTGGTATATAAACATGATCAGTTCAATAATGGCTCACAAATTTTCAACAACGAATAAGCAAGATGGGCATCCGGTTCCATTTTACAGAGAGCCTGAGAGTCATTTCTACAATTGTATGGTAAAATCCAAGGATCTATAACTTATTTCTTGATGCTTAGTATGACTTGCCTTCCTGCGATTTTCCCTTATCCATTTGTGTGAATCCACGCCATGTTTCTTGGCCTTCGAAATTTTCACGGAATATATTCAGATAGCATTACATCAACTTTCAGCGACCCCATGGATGAATTCGAGCATCTGATTATCACAACAAACAAATTGTGTTAGCCTTGAATCTTCATATACATTTCTCGGAAGGGAAAGAGAAATAAGAATAAGTATCATCATCACGATAACTGGCGTGAATACAGAAAGTTTAGGTACCCAGAATTTAAAATCTAATGGTCCAGATTTACTTCAAGTGAATCTGGACCACTGAATTTCAAATTCTGGGTAGTTTCTGGGTACCCATTCTGGGTATGTAGCAATGTTGGGCGTGAATAACTATGCTGCAAAATCTTAACAAAACATGTTAAGAGAAACAAACTTCCACCTTATATGAGTTTCTCGTTTCCACAACAAAAAGAACTCAAGTGTCGATATTACAAAACATTTTTCCTGTTCCCTAGCAGGCAAAACAATTCAGTTCAACTTTCATCGGGGGATTCTCCTTGAAATATACATTATTTGGACTCCAGAAGCCTAAGCCTATGTGTTAATCTTCAACATGACATAACCAGAGAACTGTCAACAAAGCTCATTTTTTCATGAGACACAAGATCCAACTAGCTTAACTATCAGTGTAACAATGTGTATATGAATCCAAAAGTTATTTCATCCAATAAAACTTGGGAAAAATTATTTATTACATAAAATTTCCAATATAAGAAACTGTAAATATGACCAACAAACATATAAGCACCGTACAAGCTGCAATCAAAGTCCTTAACTACTCAAAGCATTTGATATCTTGAATGTTCCATACACCACACAGAACATGTGTGATGACAAAGATACTTACCCAATACAAATCATACGCAACATGGCAACTCTAAAATATTCGCAAACGTCTCAGCAGGGAAAAATTATTTTTTATGCAACAAATGTCGTAGTCTTTTGTTTACGGTAAGCAAAGAAAATTTAACGTCCATTTCATAGCAATTTCCTACTTTAGTCCGTAGAGTAACAGCCTTCCATTATAAGAAATCACAAATAAGGCCAACAAGGTTAGAACTTCAAAACACTTTTTCCAAAGCACTTTCACGCATAGCTAGACATTTATAACACATTTCAATTAACTTTTTAAACCTTAACCAATACCCAGTGGGGCGTCCTTAGCATTTTCCAATAGCAACCATAATTTTTCCTCCTAGCATTAGCCTAATGCTTGATCTGTTTTTTGACATATGCAGAAAATGCACCCCCTCTTTCCTCTTTTCTCATTCATTTCACTTCTGCATACAAACAATAAAACCAAACCCCATCAAGGGTAAAGTCGCACCCACAATCATAACAAGGTCTGAGATCAAAACATTATCCAAACCCAAATCATGTAAAGTGACAACAATGCAACCAACCTTCTAAACAATGCCGATGCTTCAACTATACAAGGAAAACAGAAAATGTCGCACAATAAAACTACAAGCTCTCATTTGGTCCGTACGTTCTGCATTTAGTGCATATGTTATGGAAGATTTTATTTATGGATAAATTTCATTGAACATTAGAAAAACCAAGCTAATAACCAGAAACCAAACAAACAGAACTCTGTCAACACTATTACACTAAAAAGGTGGCAAGGCAAAAAAATGCAGTACTATTGAAATAGAGGTCTAAAGTATATCATGTTAGTAGTACAAAATCAGAATTGTATCCAACCTCTAAATCCTGTGGCAGGTGTACACCCTCCCTTTGGGTCTTCCTCTGCTCATAATCCAGATCATCAGTCGGCAACTCATACCGACAAACAGGACACGTATTCCGAATAGATAACCATGGCACAATGCAGTCCCAATGGTAAAGGTGGCAACAAGGTAGCCTAGTCACATTTTCCTCCACCAAAAACTCATCTTTACAAACAGCACAACGAATGCAATTTTCTTGCAAGTCTTCTGTTCTTAACACCAAACATGGAAGATTGTCCAGAACAGCCTTTGAGGCCGGTGGACTACCCTTCACAGCACTTTCATTCTGCCCAAATACCGTTTCGTGTTCAGCTTCATATACATAACCATCCCTAATAGCTAAATACGAAACACCATCAATGTCGTCATCTTCGTATTCATGTGTTCTTCCCATATTATATACAGAAAGAAGAAGTTCCCTCCGTAAATTCCTTACAAGCTCCCTCCCAATACCGCGTATTCCTTCGTCAGAACTTGAAATTTCAGAAGATATAGAGAGTTCATCGAAGCGACCAATTACAGAGCTCAAACTATCCCTATCATCAACCCTTTGGTCCACTTCCTCCCAGTCAAATTCTTCACTACTGCTACCCCTTTGTTCATCAAATCCGAGACAATCCCAAAAGAAGGGAATATCTGAAGCGCCAAACGGTTCACCATTATTCTCAATCCCACCCACCTCCTCAGAATCCGAGTCTGATTCGATCCCAACAACTCGGAGACCATCCCTACGCGAATTCGCATTAGAATTGGCCAAAGAATCTCCCAATTCAGGCATGAGAGTAATGCTACTGAATCTGATAGGGGACTCGATTTCAAACCGTGAACCTAGCCCCTGCACTCGATTCGAACCGTGCCCATCACATCCCTCAATGACCCCCATATTATTCACGTCAACTGTCGACCAATCACCCAATTGAGAGGCGAGAGCGACACTACCAGCTCGGATAGGTGACCGAAACCGCAACCCTAGCTCCTCACCGTGATTCGAACCGTGCCCATCAAATCCCTCAACAACCCCAAAATCCACGTCAACTGCCGAGGAACCACCCAATTCAGACGCGATAGCAACACTACCGGTTCCGATAGGTGACCCAAACCGTGACCCTGGCTCCTCGCCGCCATTCGAACCATATCCATCACATCCCTCGAAACCCCTAAAATCCTCAATCAAGGACTCACCAGAATCAGACGCGGGAGACACACTACTACCGATTCCGGCAGGAGACCCAAACCCCAATCCTAGCGCCTGCCCGTTTCCCAAGGCAACCCTAAAATTCACGTCGTCAATCACCGGCTGACGGAATACAGTCGCAGGAGCGAGGCTACTGAATCCGACACGAGACCCCAATCCGGACCCTAATGACCGATCAGTAATTCGGTCAAAAGCCCTAAAAGCCAAGTGGTTGAATAGGGAATCCATCAAAGTGTCCGAATCCGAATCTGGATTGTCATATCCTCCTCCCCCTCCTCCTCCTCCTTGGCGAGATGCGAACAGATCCGTTATGAAATTCAATTGGGGGTTGGAATCGGAATCCTGAGTGGAGTCGGAATAAAGAGAGCAGTCGGAATCGGAATCGGAATCGGAGTGGTGGTGGCGCAAGAGGTAGGCGGCCGGGGGAAAAGGGCGGAGGACGGGATTGGATGCGGGAGTGTAGTTTTCTAGGTTTTGTAAATCAAGCTCTTGTTCTTGGGAGGAGTTCGACGACGACATCTCCATCTCTCTCTCCTCTCTCTCTCTCTCTCTCCTCTCCGTGTTGGAAATTTTGGAATGGGGGATTTGGCTTGAAATAGTGGTTGGGAACTGAGAATTTTGACGTTAATTTTAGTACTATGTTTGTAGACAGGCAGGCGTGTCCTGAAGTCCGTTGGACGTTATCACTTTTTAAGGGATTGTTTGGCTGATGCTATAGACGGGTTAAAAGTCCCGAGGGTAAGTCCGGTTAATTGATAAATTTGTTCCCGCACAATTAATCATGATTCGATTATTGCGTGTAAGTTGACCGAAACACTCTTTTTCCGGAGAAAAAAAGAACCATGAATTTTAAAAAATCTCAATTTGTTGAGCTTTTTTGGTTGTTTTGACCTCAAAAATAGAAGTCACTAATTATAGGAAACGGCTAAACAAGTTGTGGGCACATAACTAACATCCGAGTCCTCAGGGCATCCCAACTAATTCCATCCCAATTTTGTGGGTTTCAGTTCAAGTTAAAAAAGTTAAGGGTGGACTAAGCTGTCATCCTCTATTTAGCATGTTTGATTTCCCCAAACTTAGTTTAGAAAAACATGTTGGATAAGATGGGATTAAGGATGGAACGTTAAAAAACACCTCCCATGCTCTGACAATACAACGCAATGGTGATGATGAAATTTAGGATGACAGTGATGCGCTATGTGAATTGGAAACGTAGTGTAAGGAAAAACATCTCCCTTCATTTCTACGAAAGTGTTTATTACGAAAAGACGTTCTATTTTTTAATAGAAAAATAAAGCATTTGCGTTTATTATTTTTTCAACTTATTTGCACCAAATTTAAGAACTTGATTGGGTATGTTGCGAAGAAATTCAAAAAATTATGAACATAAATACTTTATTTTGGTTCGAAAATTACACACTTTATTTTGGTTCGAAAATTACACGTTTTTTCCGTATGAAATACACCTTTTTAGGAGGGAGTACCATTTTGGTGCCCTTTTGCCAATCAACAAGTCCTTTTAACTGTCCAATAACAATCATGTTTATTCCACTTAAATATGCCCTTCAAGCAATTAATCAAACTTTTAAAGACTGCAAAAAGTCCTTTAAACTGTCCAATGTAACAATCATATTTGTTCCACTAAAATATGCCCGTCAAGCTAATAATCTAACTTTTAAAGACATAATGATTTGAAGTTGGCACTGATTATTGATAATGTGAAAAAACTATTTTTGTTAATACCAAAAAATTATGCCGTTTGAAAAACTTGTACCATGTGTAGGTTACAAATGCAGCCTTGTTCCAATTCCTAACTTGAACTCAAAACTGGTTTATTGCGTTTTACGAAACAGATCATTCTCTTATAATACATCGACTCAACTAACTTAAGCCAGGTATTCGAATAACCCGTTATGGCATACCAAAAAATAATTTTGACATTATCCTTTTCCGATCTCACATGATCCGGCAATCTTGTAGTGCAGTGCCACACTACAACCCTGCAGTGCGGTACACGAATCGTTGATCTCGACAATAAACAGCTCGAATTTCATCTCAGCAGTGAATGGCTCGGATAATGCGAGTACCAAGATGAAACCCGAACCGTTGATTGCGCAATCAACAGATCGGATGTCGCACTACAGGATGCCCGGATCCCTAAATTTGGCTCTCAATTAAGCAGCTTTCCTATTAAGATCACATTGACTACATTCTGTACAATCTAAAATTTTGAAGTCATGTTTCGTCCCAGAGGCTGAGTTTTGCTGAAGGGAAAAAGTTCCGATGCTCGTACCCTATTAATGTACTTCACATGGATACCCAAAAAAAAACCGCAACGCCGGTAAAATACTTTTTATTTTATTTGTAATCGTAGAATAATACAAATACATCTCCCAGTAGAAATGAGAGGTCAATATATTGCTTTCTACTTCTCCAAGCCCTTGCGATTGCGAGCGAAGTTAACGTTCTAAAATTTTTCTACAACAGTGTCGCAACCCATTCACCGCACAACACTGTTCTAGCTTATCCGATTTCTACTAGTCTTCTTTCCCAGTTCTAACCTTACTCTCCCAAGTTCTGCTCGTCCGCCATGAGTCTTGAGACTTGAAAATCTACCATTGCGCTCGGTCACCTTTCAATCAGTACGTCTGTAAGGAGATAGGACTAACCATTCCAGCGATGAGTGTCACCGAAGGTGTACTTTATTGGACCAGGCATCATGGGAGCTTACTCATGATCAAGACCCAGGGAGAGAAGCGAAACCGTAGACTACAAGTATGAAAATACTCTCTATGAACAACTTTGAAGAACACCAGTGGAAATAGGCTTACTGCAAAAACAAGCTGTGTGCATGGTACGGCGAAAACAAAACAAGAGAACAAAACAAAAAGAGAAGTGAGAAGCAGCCCTGACAGAAAGTTGCAAAAAGTGAGCTACCGTTCAAGGCCGTCCATTTCGAGAGAGCACAAGAAATCTGTTGATGAGTTTGGTACCACCAACACCATCAACATTGGCACTGTGGACGTTGAAACACAAAAGCTGTCAATGCTGCAATTGCAAGTGTGAGGGCTGCCATAAAACAGTATTTCAAATTGAGCTGACTTGCATCGATATTCCTCACAGTATCAAGGTTGGAAGCAGAATCTGTCGGCACCAATTTTGCCTCACCAACAGGTATATTATGTGGTCCTTCACCCACCTGTAAACCAAACAAAGATGCTAAAGCACAGATGCATTCATACTTCACCACAAGAATTATGCAAAAGGGCAAAATCCTTGGTAAACAAAAGTTTTGCAGGGAATAGACCAAATATAGCGACGTCGTTCTATAAAGCAATTCGGTGAATACATTATGCAGGAGGGTCACTGTTGGTTTAAGTGATCACGAGTACATAACAGTAAACAAACCATCTTCAGACATATGATCCGGTTCAAAGAATTAAACCTAGAATTAGTACGAGCAGCCCATTCACTGTTGTTCTAAGCTATATATGCATATAGGACAATAACATAAGGAAGCTGGAAGAGAAAATTCACAACTAAGCCGTTCAGGAAAAGGAAGTAGGTCACATAGAGGAACAAAGAGAAATAGTACAGAATAAAAAGACTTTAAACTAGCATACAGGAAAAGAGAACAATCAGGAAAATAGATCCATCACTAATTAGTGTCAGTCTGAGATGGAGATGAAAACATCCTTAAAGATTAAAGGCTAAAGCAAAACTTCTGGCATTGTACTTCCCAGTTAAATGTTCAGATTCACAAGGTTTCACAAGTTAAATTTATTAATAGTCCAGTCACATACGGTTCTCCACTAGAAATATACAGAGCCAGTTTCCAGAAAACACTAAAATAATTGCATAGTGCTAAGAAATAGATCTGTTCTTTTACCAAGGTTAACTTCAAGTTCTTTAGAAATGGCTTCTACTACTATATCGAAAGCAGAACCTACTAACTAGGTCAATGTCAAAAAAATAGGCAATCCTATGCATAGTTTCAGTTTTATTGAAGGGAAAGGTGTCAATTCCAATTGAACAACAATTGGCACACAGTAACAGAATATCCTCCAAACCCAATCTTGGATGCACAATGCCACAAATTAAGTAGCAGGCTAATTATCAGCCAGAGCACTTACCTCAACACTGCTAGCTGTGAAATCACTTGCTTCTTTATGTCCTCCAGTACAAGTAGCACTACTCAAACCATGCTTGGACAACAGCAAGTCCTTACCAAGTCCGCTACCATCATGGCTCACACTTCTAGAAGGATCCTTGTCAGTTTGCTGTAATAATATTTTATTCTCTCTTTCAAGTGAAGATATCTGGCATACAAAACAAACAGCAAATTTTGCCTGAAGAATCAGGTATAACTGTATAAATAGTTGATTGAAGCATGGATAATCTCATTGTGTCTTCAATTGAAATACTTTCCTTTTCCGATAATAAATTCTTAGAACCCTAAATATCCTTCATTTGATTTTCAGTTTCAAAAGACCCTTAATGGAAAAACTACTGAAAAGGGGGAGAGCAAGGGTAATCAAAAACCCTCTGAGCTTTACGCAAAGGCCAGGCTGAAAAGCATGCTTTTCAGAATAAGAAACCTACTATAGATGAGCTAATCCAGTGATCCTTCCCACTGTGTTTGAAATTTCAAAAATTGATACTGTCTCTAGATCTCTTATTTGATCAGGGGAGGGATGGGATCCCAAACCTCTAGAATCAAACGCAGGTCCTGAGCATGCTTACTCCTGAGGGTTTGGTGCTTTCCACTGCATCTTGTTCCTGAATATCAATCCTTAGTTACTGTTTTGGTGTTGAAAAAGTCTACCCCAGAAAATGGGAATTTTGTGTAGTTGTCTAATTTACCCCCTAAGTTCACCGAATATTGACTATACTAAGTAAAGAACTCGTTTAGGAATATTTTCCTACTCAAGGAAGTCCAAATATGGTTTACTGTAAGTTCTACACTCTCATATTGGCCAATTAGAAAGACCAAACGAGACATGAAAGAAACTCTTGACACCAAACCCTGTGACAGTTCATAGTAATGAACTTTATGAAAGATGGATAATACAATGCACGTAAAACTCAAGGTTTCCCCCAAATGCTAGGAATAAAACATGCATTTGAGTGAAATACACAGACATCCACATTTGATTGGATATTGGGATGATTACTCATTATTTGGCATTTTAAGTTAGTTGTGGCTGTTTGTTGGCAAGTAAAAATAATGTACAAGCATCTAACTCAAAATGCAGTTGATGGAACAGAATATCAAGTCCATGGTGTAGACGGAGTTGGCTGGAAGACGTTGTTCACCAGCGAGCAGTAGAACATATCAGAAGCCCTACCTGATAAACAACAACCCTTGTTCACCAGCGAGCGGTAGAACATATCAGAAGCCCTACCTGATAAACGACGACCCTGACCAAGCTAATAGCAAGAAAAGATCGCAAAGAGTGATGTGCCCCAGTGGGTATTAAAACAGTGAACTGCGCTGTACTTATGCAATCAAGGTACTACCAATAGTCAAGTGTCCAACATGAATACTCAGTAAGCCAATTGACACTCGTCTGAAAACATGAAGTTATCTATGCAGGTGAAGGTTGGGATGGCTGGCAAACCCAGATGATTCTGTTATTTATCTTCCCTTTCCACAGCGACAAAGGTGAGAAGAGTTTCTTACACCAACCACATAAATAACAGGGTTAAGATCCTCATGTTTAAGGTCCACCAATGCATCGCTTTGGGATTGAATAGTTCACCCCTTTATTACAACCATGGAATTCGAAAAGATCAGAAATACTGTGTTATTTTTTTAACAACAATCCCGGTCCCACCGCCAACTGAGGCTGATTTTTCTTACTGGTCACCAAACCAACCCCTCAAATCATTAACTACTCTCTGAACCCCTACCATCAACTGCAGCATAAGTTGCCCACTCTTAAACTGATCAACTGCCAACCATTTCGTTAGAGTTGTTTTTTCTTTATTTGTTTCTTTGTTTGTTTGGTTGTTGTTGTTGTTGTTGTTGTTGTTGTCGTTGTTGTTGTTGTTGTTGTGTGTGTGTGTGTGTGTGTGTGTGTGTGTTTTAATGTTTACAATCAATTTGGTATCTATAGAAAGAAGATAGAGACGGTAGATCAAAACCTGCTTGTGAAGGCGTTCTCTTTCAAGGGCCAGTTGCATCACCAAATTTGCTATCACCTTAGTCCGAACACCAATGTCCTTTGCAGTTGCCATTTTAGTTTCTTCAGCTTGATGCAGAGATGCCTCCAACAATCCCATTCTACTCCTTAGAAATCTCAGTTCGTCACTGAGGTCTGAGTTCGACTCAGATAATGTGATACACTTCTCCTCCGCGCTATCAGCCCGAAAATCAGCTTTTGAAACCTTTGACTTGAGATCCTCAATCAAATGTTCCATGTCATGGATTGTAGAGTATAACATGCTTTCTTTCTCCTGACTTGCTTCAGCAGATACCAATGCATGCTGCAGCTGAATATCAGATTCTCTCAATTGCCTTTCAAGTGAACTCACCTTCTCCCTCAAAGTGAAGACCTCAGAATCAGCAAGGGCTAATTTATCTTCAAGCTTCTGTGTAACACCGTCTTTGGCTTTCAACTTTTCTATGGAATCTTGAAGCTCCAATCTCAAGTTCTCTTCACGTTGAACCGAAGCATTAAGATTGAATTGAGCTACCTGAAATCGACCCAATGTTTCTTTTGAAATTCCCATCAGGACCTCCGCACCATTTTCTGCCTCAAACAACCTTTCCCAAACAACTGCTGCTGCTTCTTCCATGTAGAAAACATCTTGTTCTGAAGAGTACAACCTTAATTTCATTTCTTCCTCACTTTGTTTTGACTCACCTAATTTCTTCTCGAGATCCAACTCTCTTGCCAAAGATTTTTCATACATCCTAAGGAAATGCCTCTGTTGTTCAGCAGTCTGCATTTTGATCTTTGCATCGTGGTCCAAAAACTCACCACTTCCTGTAGTGACATCACCCTTCTCACCTTTCACTGCAGCAAAGATGAATACCATCATACAACCACATTAGTTGTCCATATTTTCTCTTTTAGAGCCTAACTAACAAAAACTTCAGAATGAGGACCAGTTAAAGATGGATGGAATCTAAAACGTTTCGTTACCAGCTAGAGACTACGGTTCATGCTGGTCACCAAAAATTAGCCAGACAGGTTTTGGCACAAGTAAAAATTTAACCACTTTTCCTACAAAAGCAAAGTAAATGAAGCAGAGGTATTCAAAGATATGTGGCTTACAATTTTCTTCATCACCAAAACTTGACAGGATTCTCTGGAACTCGGCAGATTGCACCCTTAATTCAGAAACCTGGTCCAGTGATTGCTTTAATGACTCTTCAGAATCATGCAGTTTATCCTCCATCTCCCTCAATGTTTGTCCCAGGTTCTTGTGTGAATAGACGATCTCACGGGCATTTATAATCTCTGATTGGATGGTAGACATGAAATTATCAAGTTCTCTGACCTCCGAGTCCAAAACTCCAGACAAGAGACCAAATTCCATTGCCTTCACGATAGAATCACCACATATATTCTCTTTATCCGATACAAAAGCCTCAAAATCACTTTCCCTCGTTGCTACATGCATCATAAGAATGTTTAAGTTAACCAGCTTCTCTACAAAACATGCTAAATCTAGTTCCAGTCTTGTAAGAACCTCGCCCATGGTTCCAACTAGTTGCACTACATCGCCACTAGATGCGATACTTTCAAGTGAGTCGAAATTAGTTAATTCAGCCTCTGGCTCAACAGTATTGATGTTTTCATTAGGAGCACTGGTCTCGTGAACAGCATCATCATCCATCCCAATGATACAGGTATGCTCTTATTTAAAAACCTGAGGAAAAAGAAGAAGGCAGAGGTTCATAGCTGTTTTTAACCAAACTAGAAACTCTCTCATAAAGTGGAACTCGTTCTCCAAAAGCAGGAAGACAAAGTTTTTGTGTTGGCGCGCGTGCACGCACAAAGAGTCAAAGAGAATAAATTAATAGTCCCAATAAAAAAGGAAACAACTGGTATTTCCCAAAAGTGTGCATTTGGTCATAATTAAAATAGTTGGCAAGGGTTTCTTATTTTCAGAAGAACAGAAACAGTCGAAGGAGGAACAAAATACAATATTAAAGGAGGTGGGTCATTTATTTGGTTTAGGTTAAATATGTATGTGCAATTTTTATTTTATATATATTGGTGTGTTGGGGGGGGGGGGGGGATATTATGTGCAATTTCTTTCTTTCTTTTTCTGTTTTTCGCCATCAAACAAAAGAAATTTATTACTGTCAAAGAAGTAATAGAGAACAGAACAGTTCTGTAGGATGATACAAATCCACCAAAATAATCTCTACAAATCAAACAAATCCCTAATCTCCAGATATCAACAATAATAGAATACTTTACAGGGGGAGAAACTAATGCCCTAAAAGATGACAAATGACACACTCTATCAAGTCCATCCCCAAAGTAGCCCAGGCCCCCAAAAAACATCTACCAATCAAAATACATGATGCCATAGTTCATAGTTCATCTCTACTGTTTTTTCAAACATTTACTTCAATAATGTGTACTGTATTGATTCGCATTGAGATGTAGTGCAACATAAGTAGAAATGTTACCCAACATTAGTCCATTATTTCCTTCATATTTTTCATTGGAAATTTGGCCCCAATACAACTGGAGCTACTTAATTTTTCCACATTTGGAAAACAAATTAATTCAGGCTAACACGCATTTAATTCAATTTGTTTTCAAAAAGGATAAAATGCTTCAGATCCATAGCGTCAACCACTCATAATAGATGTTAACACCCATTTTCATTCGTCCAACTTCAAAAGTTATCCAAACTCATCAGATAAATGGTCTATTCCTCCAGTGCATTACCGTGAAATTGGTTGATATGACGCAAGTGGAGTGGTAGGTACCATATACTCCAATGCATTTGACAGGGTTCAAACCTCACTAACAATACTAACTTCCGCCGAGCAAAACAAAAAAAAAACTGGTTGAGATTACATGGACAAATGATGAACTCTGTAAATATAATTCCTACATATCAAGAAGACCCAATAAGAAGAAGAATCAGTCAAGGCCGAGGTAAACCACATAGTATATTCATCAAATCACACTATTTTGGAGAAGCCAGCCTACCCTGAGTGGCAAGACACATTCCTACAACCAGTAGAGTACCCAAGTCTTCCTTAACTTGTCTCTTGTATAAGATGTACACTAAAATGGAAGTTTTAAGTAATTGAAATGCAAAACGGTCAGGCTAAAAATGTATCAAGATCCTCATTTTAATTTACTTCAGAATCATAGTAAGCAAAATACAAACTAATCAGGAAGTGTTCAAGATTAATGTCTGTCAATAATGCATGTTTAAAACTCAACCCTGTGCTCCCTCCCTCCCTCCCTCCCTCTGTGTGTGTGTGTGATATTAAATAATCATATAGATCCCAATAACTGAATTCATATTGGAAAAATATTTAGAGTCTTTTCCAGAGCATGAAACCGTGAAGCTTACCACAAATCACCTTTTTCACTATTTGTTCAAAGTATTTGCCCAAGGTACTACTATATATACCTTGAGCAAATATCAAACAAAAATAATGGGTGCCATCAAATATATTTCACCATTAAGAGCAATTGAATTGCTCAAGAGGCCAACCAAAAAATGGTCATGGCAAAATAGCGTGAACAAGGACGCTCTGTCACCATAAAAGGCAAAATATGTAGTTGACTACTTCCCCTCCCTTCCAATCCATTCCCCCCCCCCCCCGGCGCGCCCGCCCAAAGAAAAAGAGAGTGAAAACAAAATCAATTAGAAACATATTAGCTAACCCACAAGGTGGGTGAAACTAGAGACGTCTCCTACATCACTGATAATAGCTAACACATAAGGTGGGTGAAACTAAAGATGTCTCCTACATCACTGATAATATGTGAAAGTATTGACGTAATTTTACAGTCATTCGATCTGAATGCTACACAAAGGACGCAATCCAGGTGATGAAACAGGAAGACTCAAGTTTTAATTCCACTTGCCTTAACCATACTAATAAAGAAGAATTTAAGTGGAATAAAAAGTAAAAGAACTGTCTTGGGATAGTCCACGACATGAGAATTCACATGTTTATATAAATCCTCCATGATCTTCTTTCATCTCCATAAGCCGAAGTGGTCAATATTAGACCTAATTAATGCTAACCTAGGGCTTCACATAATCATATGCTCCAACCGTCAAAGCCCAGTGCAACTAGTTCATTAACAGTTTCATTTTTCACTACGAGATTGTGAGGGTACTCTAATCCATTTTCATTACTGAGGTAATAGCTAAAATAATTATGAGATGAAATGAAAAGACCATGGCCCAGCCTTCCAACGGAATGAAAATTATGGCATTCACCTAGATTGTCAAACGGGATTCTATTTATAATAAATATCCTATCCTTTTCTATAATCCAAACTTCAGAATAAGCAGTCCAAGGGATAGAAATTCCCAAACCCTGCCTGAGGTTTTAGAAAACAAACAAAAATTTATTCGTTCCTTTAGAAGACACAAACAAATGAAACAATTATAGACATGTCAAATCCGAATCGTACAATCAGTGAGTTCATTGTAAACCAGGACACACTTGAAATTTATATTGCTTATAATTTACAATGGTGAATTCGGATTCTATTCGACTCAGTTCTACGAGAAAACTTGCAAAAAAATTGCAAAATCCAAACCTAACCATTTATTCATATATTTACCGGGGGAAGAAAAAAAAACTACGACTTCATATGCAGATGTATTTTCTATGTTTCATACTTCCATTATCAGAATTTTTTTTAAAAAAAAAAAAAAATCAGAAAATGCCCAAAATGGCTACAGACACCCCAAATCCGGAAGAACAAACGCAAACAGAAACATCAACCTAATCAGCAATTGATTTCCATTCGATTCGAAGAATTTAACTAAATAAAGTACCTAACTCCAAACAAAAACTTGCAATATGAATGAAGAGATTTACTGAACATACCAAATCAAAACCATACACACTCTCCCGATTAATCGAGGAGAGAGAGTAGCGAAATTTTACTGAGAATTACTAAATATGGCCATATGATTCCGTAAATAACAAGCAGAAATCTGAAAACGATCGGTGCGAATTGTACCTTTTGAGAAACTTCGCGCTGTACACAGAGAGAGAGAGAGAGAGAGAGAGAGAGAGAGATTTTGGATGTGTCCAACTAATTAGTGCGCCTTTGAAAATCTCAAATTAACCACGTGACCATGACGTGGAGCCATGAGTGGGCTACGTGGTATGGGCCTGTGTCTTGGGCCAGAGGCCACTCTACAGATCCAGGAACCGAAGAACTGAAAACTAAAGTATTTTTTTAGGGTCTGTTTGAAAGTTTGGGGAAAAAGCAAAAGAAAATGCAAAGAGTTTAAGAAGGAAGAATGGTGTAACGCCCCGCATTTTTGGGATACGTTATGGATTATTATTACAATTTAAAGTCGGTCTTAAACAGTAATAATAATAACCAAAAATACATATAGATGATCTATCCTTCATAGATTACAAAGAGGTAAACAAGATGGACTCTATGGCTCCGTACGTAACATAAATTATAATAACATAAAGTTTAATGGGAATAATCTGTCCTCCGCAGATTACAAATAGGCAGACCGGGTGGGTTCTACGGCTCCGCAAATTCCTCCGCCTGGTGGATCTCCATTCCGGCAGCTCCTCCGGCTCCGTGTTCTCCGTAAAGGTATTCCTGTCCAACGTGATAATCTAGCATAATACGTCAGAGTCGCGAAGCAACATCGTGGTATTATGCCAGGGCGAAACCGTGAGCGAGGACGCTCAATAGATACTCTACCCCAACTTTAAACTAGCAATTCTAGAACAATAAAGTTGGCAGGTAAATAGTTGAAAATCATTTATCAAAACAGTAAGTTCATGCATGTCAATGCATCAGTATCACATCCAAATCAGAGTGCAGCTTTAATAAAATCAGTATCCCATTTCTTTTCAAATCAGAGTGCAGCTTTAATAAAATCAATATCTCATATCATTTCAAAATCCAGAGTGCAGTGTCAGTATCTCGTATCATTTTCTCATAACAGCATTCTTCTTCAAATTTCAACCATGTCAACATCTCACATCTCTCGAAAGTTATTGGCCCGTTCTACAACCCCGTTCTAACGGTCACCAACCTTTCCGTTCGAAGGTTCGGCCACCCATATACTGACTCCTGCAGTATGAGTTCCGCTATCTCTGCGTCACACACGACATAGTCCCGGTTTTCTTATAGCACCGAACTTAACAGCCTGTTTATAAGATCCGTTTACTACGTGTTGTACTGAGTAAGTTCTGACCGTCAAATTCACCCGCGGAATTTGAGGAGAAACTCCAAACAGCACTACCGTATAGTTCCATTGAGCTTTGGCCACCAGTTCACCCCGGGGAACTGAGGCGGGACTCTAATGGCAGTATTGTCTAAATTAATTACAGCATCATTTTCATTCTCATCTCTATTTCTTCTCGTAAAAACAATCGATCATTTTCTTGAAAACGTGTCGTGTCGTACCGTCTCGGAAAACATGCACATGCCATATTACATAAAAATCTTCCGTTTAGAAATCGTTTCACGATAAACTTTTCGTTTAAAAACATTTCACGATAACCGTGTTACTAAAAGACAAAAGTTCTTTCTTCCGATAATTTAAAACAACATTTAAAAGTTATGCTCACTTTTGGATTTTTTTTGGCGTATTTTAAGAACCATTTGTCGAGTCGCCACTTGGTTTTGGCTAAACCAAGAAAGAAAACCCTACTAGAAAACTCCAGTAGTTGAATCCGTTTGGCGTGTTTTAAGATCCGTTCTTCGGATCGCCACTTGGTTTGGGCTAAACCAAGAAAAAGCCTGACTAGACATGCTAGTCATAGATTCTATTTGTTAGTCTGCATAGATTAAGAATATTTATTCAATAATCCTGGAAAATCTCATTTCATTTAAAAAGCTCTTTTCTTCAGAAAATCGGTCAGGCATTATAACTGCGTAAATTTGAAAAGTCGATTTTCATTCGGGCATTATAACTGCGTAAATTTGAAAAGTCGATTTTCATTCGGGCATTATAACTGGGTAATTTAGTTTTTCAAAAGTCCATCGAACATTATAACGGTGCATTTTGATAGTCAATTTTAAATCGTGCATAGTAACGACTAATTGTGATTTTCAAAGTCTAATTGTTCATAAAATCACTAATCACCAACATAATCACATTTAATCATATTTAGGCATGTTTAAGAAAAATAATAACATCATTAATATGAACTAGTAAATACTAATCTAAAGTTAAGATAAAGTATCTACCTTAATTCCGATGATTAGTCGGAAGCCGATAAGCTAGTTGAATTCCAGCGGCGTAACGACTAGTCGACCTTTGCTCGAACGCTTTCTTGCTAACTTATTCTATCTTTCTAAGATCTAGGGGGTGGTCGAGGGTGGTGGAGTGTAGTGGTTTAGGATGAGTTTCAAGAAGAACACTCAAGAACTCACTCAAGAATACTAGAAAGCACAAAGTGGAGAAGTTGAAAGGTTTTGGTGTGAGAAATGAAGCAAGGTGAGTGAGCTATTTATAGTGAAGCAATGAGGCTCACCTCCCCCAAAAATAATCAGCCATATACCTTCCCCACAAGTGTCCAAACAACCTTTTGCAAAAGAAAAATTTAGGTTTAAAGACTAGTTTTAGGTTATGAATAATTTCCCACTAAATCAAAGGCTAAACTTAGGTTATGAGTAAATTCCCACTAAATCAAAGGCTAGTTTTAGGTTATGAGTAAATTCCCACTAAATCAAAGGCTAGTTTTAATAAAACAAAATAGGAGTTGGGGATTTAGTAAAGCTTCCGGACGCAGTGTAGTGAAATACTCGGTGTGCACGCGTTCATTTACAGTGCGAAAAGTATAAATAAACAGATTAAATCTAATTCGTTTATTCTAACCAAACTAAATTATAAGCTATACTTATTTAAAAATAAAACCGCATTAATAAATCGAAATTTTTATTTACGAAATTTCGGGTTATTACAAATGGTGGTGGAATTCAGGGTAGGGGTTTCCGTAGTGACCCAACTCACTACATTTTCGTAGTGATCTCAATTGTAGATCTTCTGAAATCTTTATTTGGGATCGAAATTGTTCATTTTTTTAAAGAACATTAAGCACATTATGGATACAAAAATTACGATAATCAGAGATTGATAGACACACAATTGAGACAAATTTGTCTTACAGTATATTCTCCAAATGATATTGGTCATCCATATAAATGGTAATCCGACCATATGGCTGCTAATATTTAATTAATTTAACCGGTCGTTAATTTTTTGCATAGCAAAATTAGTTGAAGTGTGCAAAAACTAATCAAAATATCCGTCTATCAAAACCAAATGGCTCATTTGTAGTCATCGTGATGATGATCACTGAGTGGATATATTGTCACCAAGTTTGACAATGACAGAAGCCAGGGAGTGTTTCGGTTCCATTGGTGGATTCAAGCGCAGATCATGTGAATGTTTCAATGTATTTGACAACCACCTTGTGCTACTGCGATCTATTCATGAGACAGCTATTTATGAAGGCCCTAGATTTGCTGAATCAGACATGAAGTTCAATTATGCAACTAAATATATTTATAGCCATTAACGCATTTAGTTGGGATTATCGTTTTGAGAAATGTTTTATGTAAAACTGGACTTATATATATCTCATCAACCATTCTCACAAATAACAGTGTGAAAGTAAATAATAGTGGCAGGCCATACGGAACTTTTGTTCTGACTTTAAATGAGGCTTCGCTAGTAAATGGTGGGATTGGTTTTATAAGATTAGTCGGGGTGAGCGTAAGATGGCCCAGATATCCAGTTATATAATTATTTGTACTAATTTAGGAATATTCGGGCCAGTTTATGTACACCTCGACTAATTTTGAGACCCTAAAGTTAACCAAGCAAACCCTCCAATGACCTCAACATTTGGCCTCTGGTGGATTCAAAATGCAATCTCATAGAGGACAAGCACTTATTTATTTCTCATTCCCGCTTGGCCAAACTCCTTGGAGTTTGAAATAAAAAGAGTGAGTTCTAGATGAGTTGAGAGCCTCTTTTTCTTCTCAAAGAGAGAGAGTTTTCCAGCCGCCCTCCCCCCTCTTTCTTCTCCTTCCCTAGCGGCTTCTACCTCTTTTCTCCTCTCCCCATCTTCTCTTCCCTCCATAGTTGCGTGGTGGTCGAAACTCTCATTCTCAGGAAAGAAGTTTTCCCACCACCTCATCATTTTGGATGGTAGTGACCCAGATCTGGGTTGTTTTGCCTTCCGATTCGATCAACCTCGACGATGGATTTGTGATTCTCCAACATTGGCTTCGGTGGAACCAGGCTTTAGGTTGAAAAGATAACTAATGATGATGTCATGGACAACATCATCATCATGTCCACTTGTCCAAATCCCTTTTTGGGTTACAAATGAGCTATTGGGTTAGGTGACTGGTATATCTAGTCCAAATCCCTTTTTGGGTTACAAATGAGAAATTGGGTTAGGTGACTGGTATATCTAGTAGGATGCATCATCTCCTTCTGGGCAGCATGCACGCCTACTTTTGAGCCTACTTCTGTAATAAAAACCTTACATTATTGTAGTAATTCATATAAAAGTAGATTGGTCGGACATCAACATTTCTCTAAAAATAAACAAACATCATTATAGAAGTAAGTCATTCACCATACTCCCTCTGTCTCAAATTGCTTGCCCCTTTTGAGAAGCTAAATATTAACGGCCCGTTTGGATGACGTATTAGTTTGAGAGGGATTAAATAGTAAGGGGGGATAAAATAGTCGGGGTGATTAAATAAGAAGGGTGGACCCACATTGATGTGACAGTTAATAAGGGGAGATTAAATAGTACATGGTTTGGATGAATGATTAAATTGGAGGGATAAAGAAGGTAGATGATGTAAAAACATATCAAAAGACTATTTTACCCTTATGAATGCCCATTTTAGATTATGCATTTAAATAATTATATAAATACAGAAATTAATTAATTTGATATACTTTCAATAATTGTTAATTTGTCATACTTAACAAAAATTATGCTATAATAATTTTTTCTATAAAAAAATCACTAAATATTAAACAGTGATTATTTTCAAAACCATTGCATATATAAAATCACTAATACTGTAATTTTTTTCTATACAATAAAATCACTAAATATACGTAATGCACTGGTGGTCAACCAAAAGCACTGGTGGTCTACTTTAGTTTCATACCGTTGGATCATACTTGAGGTATAATACATCGTGCTACACCTGGATAGCAATTTTCTGATTTCTCTATTACTGTTCTTGTGAACATTTCCCAGTTCATCTCTCTCCAGTCTCCAAAAACGAACGGCTCTGTCTCTCATCTCTCTCTCTCTCTCTCTTTCCGAGATGGTCCAGACGGCGATAGTCCGACGGCCATGGTCCCAATTTTGTAGGATTTCCAGACGACGATGGTCTGCAAGACTGCAACAATGTTATGTATGTTAATTTCCATTTTTTTCCTAAACATGTTACATGCATGTACCTGGCGTCAGAGAAGAAGTGAAGAATGGCCTTAATTTTTAGTTATGTTAATTTTCAGTTTTCAAGTTTTTTTTGGATCTGATTTGATTCTGTCCGGCGTCGGACAAGAACGGAGACGGCCGGCAAGACAGGGAGGCGTGGGGGTAGGGAGGTAATTTGGGCCGGATAATGAGGCCGGACTAAATATAAGCACCCCCTCCCCCATCTATATTTAGTCCGGGAGAAGAGGGATGAGGGTGGAAGCTGGATGAATCATCCGGGTGCGTTTTGGTGCCGCCAAACGAAGGATATGGAGTCGAAGAGGGATGAGGGGAAGAGGGATTAGATAATCAGGGGCCATCTACTGCATCCAAACGGGCCCTAAAGGGACAAGTAATGATTGGTTCAAATTCAAATCGTGAAGGGTAAATTTCTTAGATTGCCCTTCTTTTCTACCTTTTCAACACAATAATTACTACTTTTTAGGGACAATTTTGGGAAACTAAAAAAGCTTTTTTAGTTTGACTTTTAAAGGGACTAGCATTTTGGGACGTCCAAAAAAAAGAAAGAAAGACCAGCAATTTGGGACGGAGGGAGTACATTATTGATATTGAAATGCATTTCGATGCATGTCAATATTCGAGCAACCATGTTTTTTTGTTTTTTCAAAGCACATGCTTCTTGAATCTAGGGGCTTGTAGTGAGTAAAGGGTGTAATGAGCCATTCAGCAATCAATAGTCCAGATTATCTTCACCTATTTTCACGTAAAGCTAACGATTTTGTAAAAAGATGATCAGTTCACCTACACATGGACGGATCCAGGAATTCACTCTAGTGGGGGCACCTTATTAATTATAATCGTGAAATTTTTTCTTAGTAAATGATCTTGCTAAATTAAGACATTCATTATGGACTACAGTTTATAATGCGTACTTTTGATAAAATCAAAAAATGAGCACTCGATTTTAGACAAAACTTTTAAAGTATGGTTTACCTTGACATTAACAAGTCTTTAGAATGATCGAGATGGTTTATTGATAACTTTTTTTAAAAAAAATTTCCCACGACGGTTAAAAATAAAGAAAATCAAAAGATATCTTCAAATAAACAAATAATTTATAAACCAATAATTATAAATGAACTAGCCAACGAAAGTTGAAGCACAAAATCAACCCTCCATTTTTTATTTTGAGATATATATGAGTGTGTTGCTAAACATAGCATTATATTACATAATTAAGCTAAATGTATGTATAATATATTTTTTTTTTTGAAGTTTTGAGCGAGATTAGCGGGGGGAGCGGAGTCAGCGGGGGCACGTGACCCCAGGGCCCCCTTGTATCCGTCCCTGCACCTACATACAAGTGAACCCAAAATAGGCCCACGACTGCCCAAACAGAACCATTTAGTATCATTTATCGAAGCAATTAGAGGAGTTGGATCCTATCTAATGCTAGCAGATCATTTGTTTACCTATTTTTTCTCTTGATTGAAATCGACAGAGATTTCAGGAAACATAGTCAACAATAAAAACAAGGGTAATGCGGCTGCAAATACGTCGTTTCTCGTCGTATTTCAGGACTTCAACGGATGTGGCAATCGAATCAAATGCGAAATGGATGGAAATAATTGAAGACAAACGAATGAGACTTCCATTAATCTTCGAGTGATATATAGACACATAAATGAAAATCGGTGTTGCGAGGCAAACGCCAATCTTCAAGAACTAAATCGATTGTAGGATTCTAAATTACTTTTACTCCTACTCCTGATTATAACCCAAAAATGGGTTAGTAGAACCAAAATTAAAGACAAATAAAGATAGAGTGCAGTTGTACTGTGACAGTCAGAGTGTCATTTATTTGGCGAAGCACCAGGTGTATCATGCGAGGACCAAGCATATTGACGTGAGATTTCACAAGGTGAGAGAATTGATTGCTTCAGGTGATTTGATATTGGAAAAGGTGCACACTTCTGAGAATGCAGCTGACATGTTGACAAAGATTGTGACTGTGGACAAGTTTGAGCATTGCTTGGACTTGGTTAACGTCTTCAGGTGATAGAGAGGAGACGTCCCCCCCCCCCCCCATAGTTTGATCTAGATGGTTTTGTCTTCTGAATGGGTGAGGTTATTCGCCAAGGTGGAGATTGTTGGAACTTGTGGCTTATACGGAGAGGTACTAAGGAGTTCTAATGGGGGGCGGTACGGTGCAAAATTATTAGGGTTGAAATAGAGTAGGACTATATAAACTCTCTATTGTTAAAACCCTAGCCGATTTTGATCATAATATACAGACTCGCTCTCGCTCCAGTGGAGGTACCCGATCTTGGGGAACCACGTAAATTCCTATGTTGAATCTTTACTGTTTTCGTATTGATTATTGTGTGCGTGTGGTGATTGTTCTAACAGACATCATGTGTGCTGACCTCATCTGGGCTGTCCGTGCTCGGCAATCAACGGCATAGATCAGTTCGGTAATGGACAATCTAGATCCGTGTGAGTCTGAGCAAATCTGTGCCATTAATCACAGGGCACGGATGGAGTAAGCACACATCCTGTCCCTTAAGGGACACCCGTTTTCTTCAAAGTCATTGTTATGGCTTCCCTTCAAAGCCATGATATGGCTTTCTACGTTATCACTAAGGGCCGTCAAAGCCAATTTCGCCTTGAAGGTTAATGCCTCATTACCATCGATCTTACGGCTCCAACTCGAGGTCATGGCCATCGAATTGACAAAATCAAAATTGTGAGCCTCAAAAGCCTTGGGCAAGGATGTCCAACGGGCTCACTTGCTTGCAAAGCATGCTCTAGCTATTTTTGTTCCTCATCCGGACACCGGTGATGGATCTGTTTCTACTACCTTTGTTTAACTGCTTTTGCCTAGTGTTATTTCTGCTGTACTTTTATTTAGCTGTTGTTGTCTGCTGGTTCTACTGAGACTTGTTGTATCTTGGTTTATCTAATGCTATTTTCTTCCTTCTTCTAAAAATAAAAAAAAAAAGCCTTGAATGGTCGTCTTTCATTATCAATTAGTTGATGGCCACCCATCCATTTAACTTATGACCAAATTCCTTACCATGTAGGCTGGATCTCTTACAAAAAATTATAAATAAAAGCAATTTTGATAAATCAGACCCAAGAAAGCCATTTTTGTGGTCTTGTGGGTCCGAAAATGGGAAAATGGTGGCCATGTCAGGCACTAAAGGCTCTGATGGCCTTCTGGCTTTGTTTTCGGAATTAAGAAAACTTTTTGGAGAGCGGATTTGCTGAAAGGATTTGGGTTGCTGTTGTGCAGTCCCGTGTTGTGCACATTTGAGTCGTTCGTTGCTCTGATGGACAGCTTAGATTTCATCTTGCACACACGACAACGAATGGTATGGATGCAAAGGTGCCGAAGTGAAATTTGGGCTGTTCATCCAAGCAACGGAAGGCCTGGATGTGCACAGTACCTGCTGTGCACGGGGCTGCACAGTAGCAATCCCAGGTCCATTCCGAAAATCCTATCCCAACTCCATATCCCGTCCATCCAAGTGGTCCATCTGAGCAATCGACGGCTTAGATTCGCAGATGAACATGGATGACTTAAACTTGTTTAGGGTGAGATGGAATCCAAACCGTTAATTGCTCAGATGGATGACTCGGATGGACGGAATGAGGAGTTCAGGACAGCAAATCCGGTAACAACTTTTTGTGCACACGTAATTAAAGGCTAAACAATCATTTAAAGGCCGAACAATCATATATAGATTGTTCCAATTAATAAGCAAACTCTACTATTGGGCATTGGCCTATTTTGAACGAATAGATTATTCAACCTTCCTTACACTGCACACGGCTAATTTTCCTTTCTATTGGAAACCTTCATATTTGGGTCCATTTTCTGCTCTAGCTAATTTAAGGCCATTTGTCTATATGTACTTTCAATACAAACGTCTTATTTTGAAATATTCAAGCCTGTCATGCAAGGCTGAAACTTTGAACATTTGATCCAGCCATTACTTTGGATTTAGTACACGCATGCCCTCCTTCTAGCGCCAAAAATTGTTTACCTATTTTTTTCCTCGAAACAAAGTCAACAACAAAAACAAGGGCAATGTGACTGTAAATACATAGGTCCTTGCTGTTTTTTAGGACTTCACCGAATGTACCAATCAAATCAAACGCCAAGCTAAATGTATGGAAATAATTTAAGATAGCCAAAAGAGACTTCCGTTAATCTTCGAGTGATATGTCAACACATAAAAGAAAATCGGTATTACGAGGCAAACGCCCATCTCCAAGAACGAATTCGATAGGATTCTAAATTATTTTTACTCCTACTCTTAATTACTCGGTATACAACTACATAATTAAAACAAGAATAAAATAGGTAGCATTTCCATAACGGTCACCTTTCTGTCGATATCAACAGGCGGTAAATTATGGTGTAAACATCATCTTAATTAAACTCTCTTTTTGAGCTCGCCTCATCCAATTATAAGACACACCTCTTTAACTAATGCAGGGGCTCTGCTTTCCCCGTAGGTCGGCAGGTCTTGTCAACTCCAATTCAGATTTTCCAAAAGTGTTTTGGATGGTTCGGATTTAAAATAGAACTCTCCTAGGAAAGAATCTTCTTTTCTCTAGAAAAGTTTCATTTTATATCCGAATCATTGATTATCGAAACAAACGGTTTCAAATGCAGTTAACAGGCGTACCGACCGGGGCAGCAGAGCCCCCGCGTTCTCAACTTTCCTCTAAATTAATTGCTAATCTTTGTCACGAATCACAATAGACTAATGACAGACACGAGTTCAGAATCCATTTACATAATTAACATTACAAAAAATAACTGACCAATTAATCACATTGCCCAGATTCGATGCTCACCACCACCTCAGCAATTTTACAGTTGTCATCACGATAACCACATGTTTATTTAGTACATAAGAAAATAATTTGATTAGGGTACGTGATTGTCTAGTATGAGATTCTTCATCATTAATTAATGGTGGCATTAACTTTCATTAGTGCCTTACGCGACAAACTTATTAATGGGGTTTACCAATGGTGACGTCCAGATAGCCTTCACACCATAAAACATAAGTGGTAGTACTTCTTTATGTTATTTTTTTTTTTTCCCGACGGTCAGGTGTCCGAGCTAACTTAAGCGCAATATTCACGCCGGATTTGTAAGATTCAAAAGAAATTACGTTCCTGAGACCTCATTCAAAAAATTGAATTTTGATCAATGGTATGGGAAGCAAATTCACCAGCTAGCAAATTCATTAACGGGGCCGTCACATGATGCGGGGACCCAACTCATTTATAACCACATATCGATGTGAATTTATATATTTAATCTTGAATCTCGTAAATGTATGGTCACAAGAAATTGAGGAATCACATTCGTGTGAGAGTATTCAAATGTCACACAATAGTACTACTTTAAGGAGTCTTTTGGGCAAAAAAACCAGTTTGGTTTTTTTGTTTGTCCTTATTCAATTTTTTTTTTTTGAATTTGTTAGTTTTACGTTGATTTTTTGTGGTTTCTTGGTTCGTCTCAATGAGAGGAATCTCAAAAGTATAAAATTATTAACCAAACTTAAAGTTTTGTGAATAAAGACAAAAAATAATCCAAAGACGAACCAAGAAATCACAACAAAATTGACGTAAAACTAACAAATTCAAAAAAAAATTGAACAAGGACAAGCAAAAAAATCAAACAAAAAATTTGATTTGTTAGTTTTGCATTGATTTTTTTGTGGTTTATTGGTTTGTCTAGACGATAGGAACCTAAAATGTATAAAACTATGATCAAAATTTTTAAAAAATTCACTGAAGACAAAAATAATCCAAATTTCTGTGGTTTATTGGATTATTATTATTTTTTTTTAACCAAAGGACCCCTAAATCGATTCTTACACTAGAATGCATGCATTATGCTTGGTAAAACATTTTTAAAACTTTTATTTGTTTACCTTCTTAATTCAACAGGCTCAAAGTATACGTCTATATAATCTTAAACACGTTCCCTACGTGTAGCCAACTCCATAATCACGTGTAAAATCTTTTGGTCAATAGGTAGGCGGTGAGATTTTTGAAATTGGGAGTATATTTATTGACAAAGGTTAAATTGGCAACCTATATTGCACGTCCAGTTTAAGTAGTCACTCTTGAGTATGAAATTAATCCAATTATTAATTTAATCAGACATTTATTGTTTAATTTTCACAAGCCACATCTGAACTTATTGAATGATTGATGTGGCGTGCGTGAGTTGAAGTTTCTCATTTCATTTTTCAAACCAACTGCCTCTTAAAATCAAGTTCAAGATGGTGTATTTACAACTCATATAGAAATACTTAGGCCTGTTTGTTGAAGGGATAAGGGAGGAGAAGGAAGAGGGCTGGAGAAGGGAGGGGGAAGAGAGCTTATCCCCTTCTAGGGGTCTTAGCTTATCACACCCCCTAACTTAGGACTAGCTTATTCGGGTGGGGGAAAAGACCGATTTACCTCTCAAACCTTTTTCGTATTCAGAATCGAATGATTTATTGAGGGTAATCAAGTAATTTTCACATTATCCACTCTTATCCACCCATATAAACTATGTACTACTCATACCAAGTATAAGCTAATCCCCTCTCCTTAATTAATTCCCCATTATAACATATCCACCTCTTATCCATCCTTCTTTCTTATCCACGTAAAACCTTATCCGTCCGACAAACGGGCCTTAAGGATTAGGGCTTCTAGTACAATTGATTGTATATTGGTACTTAGGTACTGGGACATTCTAGGTTCGAACTGATGAAACAACATCGATTCCTATTGTAGTTATTTCACTTGAGCTTCTTCAATGGTGTGCTATTTCATGTGTTATTGCTATATTATAGCAGTCATGTTCAATAGTAGGGCTCCAATGTGAATGATATGGAGCCAATAAAAAAAAAATAGTGAGCTATATGGAGTGCTATATGTAGCTACAAGTATTCTCGATGCTATATTTGGCACAAGTTTTACCTATAGGCAAATTTGTCATGTCACTTTTGTTTTTTCCAAGCACATTGATTTTAGTTATTTTTCCCAATTGAACCCCTTCTCCCCTCAAATTACTAGCTTCATCTAAAAATGTTTATCCGCCAAGGAGGGTACTTTTGTCAAAAAAAAAAAAGTTCAATTTTTTTTTACAAATAATAAATATCAATGAGTTCTTTTAATTTGTGATAATTTTTTTCCAAAACAAAAATGAATTGTGAAAATGCACCACATGCTTTGTTTTTTCCCAAGTCAAAACACCAATATAATAATCAAACCAGTAAAGGAAAAGAAAAACTAAAGAAGAATTCCATATGTGACCGAAATGGAGAAGCCAACTGCACCTTGTGCAGATTATAACTTTCCGAGCCCATATCGGATCCACTTTGAAACGTTTATTTGATATAGCTCATTGCAAACATCAACCATGCCAATGGTTATATTGATCAATTGTTTGCTAAAATCAACATTTGATTTTAGCAAATGTTGATTTGTGGATGGAAATTCAATTACTTTTCTCTCATTTCCATTTTCTTTCCCTGAGTGCTTTGTTTCCCACCAAAATGCTAACGGTATCACAACCAGGATTGTTAAGGTTGTTACCCTATCCAATATAAAACCGAGAAGTACTTCATTGGTTTTCCTTCAACTTCAATCAGAGAAGAAAGAGAAAGAAACCCAAATTCATTCTCGATTCACAGCGTCGACGACGTCAAACCCACAGTAATCCCACCAAATCGAGGGTCTTTGTCGTCGCGCGTGAATCTTGCTGCATTATTGTTTCTTCAGTCAATTCGTATGCCAGAAAAAGATGTACGTATGCAAATAGAAGATTGTTTTAACTTTACGTGAAGCTACCTGTTTCCTTCTTTATTTATATGGGGCCAAAGCTTTAGAATTCACAAAAAACCACAATCCCTCGATTTGTGTGGTCCTGGTTTCAGAGTCTTGGGTTTGACACCATTCGCTCCTTTTAATTCTTTCTGTCGACTTCAAACCCCAATTGAGGTCGCTCAATTTTGTGGGTCTTGAATTGATTCTCTCCTTCCGTTAGCTTCTGCTTCAATTTGCATTATTGGTCGATTTTGTAATTGAATTCAAACGATTTCAGGTAGATTTATATATTCTCATAGCTTCCATTCGACCTTTCCCCCCATATTTTTTAAACCTAAGGTTTGGGCTTCTGGGTTGTTCTTGGAAGCCCTTTTCCTGCTGTGATTCTTGATATCAATCGGTTCTATTGACGGATTCAATTGCTTTTGG
Source organism: Vaccinium darrowii (assembly GCA_020921065.1). Lineage (NCBI taxonomy): Eukaryota > Viridiplantae > Streptophyta > Magnoliopsida > Ericales > Ericaceae > Vaccinium > Vaccinium darrowii. Next base: position 9,607,083 of record CM037158.1, on the reverse strand, counting down.
AGGTGTTTAGGGTTCTGTAAGTTGTCTATTTGTTCGACTCTTACCGTTCTAATTGCATATTGGGAATTTTGGCTGTTTGGGTCTTTGAATATGTTCATCTTTTTTATTTGATTGATCCCATATAATCAATTTTATTACTTGTATCTTTAGCTTTACCTGTTTGAGTTTCATTAGTGTAAAAAGCTTCACTGTGTTGCATATTTAATACCACATCTGTAAAGCTTAAGGTTTCATTTGCCCCTCCATTTGTTACAGATTTCTGGAGAATAAAGTCCTGGAAGTTTGAGCCGTTTTTCAGGTATAGTTCGTAGATTTGTTATACTCGGGGAGTTAATTGATTTTTCAATGACGATTGGAAGCCTTAAGCCAACAAAAGAGAAGAAGTCGCGAAAGAGCAAACATGTTGTTGATGAGAAAGTGCCTCTGTTGCCCACTAAGCAAGAGGAAGATACCGGATTTGATGAGTTTGATGGGGCTTCCTTCACGGGGGCGGTGTTTAACCTGTCCACCACCATTGTGGGTGCTGGAATCATGGCCTTGCCCGCAACTATGAAAGCTTTGGGTCTTGTTCTTGGGATTGCAATGATCATCTTTATGGCTTTCCTCACAGAAGCTTCAATCGAGATGTTGCTCAGATTCAGCAGGGTGGGGCAATCAACTTCTTACGGAGGTGTTATGGGGGATGCCTTTGGAAAGTTTGGGAAGATTGCGCTGCAAATCTGTGTTCTTGTTAATAATGTTGGCGTGCTTATAGTGTACATGATTATCATAGGTAACTAGGCTTAATTCCTAACATTTTGTCATTCGGATTCGTTTCATAGGATGTAGATGACTGCTTGATGAGAGCTAATAGCTAATGTATAACTTGTTTGGGTTATCAGCTTGTTTGGGTTGGGGGATGTGTAATTTGTGGTAGTCACATATTTTTAATTTGCTCCACGTAGTTTATTGGATGTTTCTTTGATTGCAGGCGACGTGCTCTCTGGAACAACTTCAAGTGGAGTTCACCATGCTGGTGTGCTAGAAGGGTGGTTCGGAGTGTACTGGTGGAATAGTCGTACCTTTGTACTTCTCGTCACAACCCTTGCCGTATTCTCTCCATTGGCATGCTTAAAGCGTATAGGTCAGTCATTTCCTTTCGGGAGCAAAAGTTACTGTAGGGAGTTTGTGCTAAGAGGAAAGAGATTCACGTGACGCTGTCTCATTTGCTTACATATGTCTTATTCCTTTTAAACCACCACAAGTTGAAGTCTAGTTGGATCAAGTCTCGTCAAGATTTCATATATTGCTGCATTTATGAATTATCATGTAATTTGATAGTTATTTGTAACTGATTTTGTGCACTGAAGTTTGGGTAATAGCCTGATTCATTTATCCAAGAAAGAGTTTAAACTTAGGGAATCTTACTGATTGAAGACATTTCTTAAGAAATGTACTTGCTCAGTTTAGAAATGGAGCAAAAAGGGTGTGTTCATCTTGATAATATCTTGTAATATTTAGTTCTTTTCCGTCTTGAGATATGTGTATTCATCTGTATTTAAGCTCCTGCTTTGCCTATGAACATTCTTCTTCGACATGTACTTCTATTATTATGATTGAGTTTTTCCTTTCCTGGATAAGTTTATCAGCAAATTTTATTGCAATTTCACCTATTATTTTTTTGCCTCTATGATCTGGTACTCATAGGTGCCTTTTCATTTGGTTGCAGATTCATTGAGATTTACATCTGCCTTATCAGTTGCCCTCGCAGTTGTTTTCCTTGTTATTACAGTTGGAATCACTGTTATCAAGTTGATAAACGGAAGCATTTCGATGCCTAGGTTACTTCCTGATGTTACAGATGTGACATCGTTCTTGAATCTCTTTACTGTAGTACCTGTTCTCGTCACGGCATATATCTGCCACTACAACGGTATGCAGACTGATTTTTCATTTATATATCCCATCTATTCCTAGCATGTTGTATTTTTGTTGGTTGATGTTAAAACTATTAGCATTTAAAACTTGACCTGTTGAAACCCAGTATGTGAAATTTACTGAATTTAGTTCATTGTGTATGGTGAGGCTTTGGGTATGCTCTTTCTGATCAACCTGAGATCAATTCAGTTACTGAATTTAGAACTTGACCTGTTGAAACCCAGTATGTGAAATTTACTGAATTTAGTTCATTGTGTATGGTGAGGCTTTGGGTATGCTTTTTCTGATGCAAGGACGGATGCAAGGGCGCGCTAACCTAGGCGACCGCCCCACCCAAGTTTCAAAATTTTCTTAACAATGTAGTAGTAATTTTTTAAAAATTTTACAACTATATAGGTTCGCCCGCCCAACAAAAATCTTTGTTATAGTGTTCGTCCAACCCACACTCAATCCTGCGTTCGTCCTTGTTCTGGTGGCTGGTTTTTCTTTGTTGTTGAAATAACGCTTACTTTATGTACTGTACCGGGATCGAAGGTTCCTGGCAGAAAAATAAGAAAAAGAATTAGCGCTGACACTGTTACATGGTCTTGGGTAGCAGTCAGCCCCAAAAGCTATCTGGCAGAAAAAAAAGAAAAAGAATTAGCGCTGACACTGTTACATGGTCTTGGGTAGCAGTCAGCCCCAAAAGCTAGCTCATGAAGTGAGGGTACCCTCATGCTTATATACTTCATATTATTTTGGTACCCAGGCGATGTTGGACTTCGCTTTCATTCTATTTTGACCCAGGCCGAGATTGGCTTTTTGGAAAGCCTGTTCCCACCGCGCTCATGGCCCCTTATATCTGGCTCATCTGAATGCTTATGGAAGTTTTCCGTTTGACTTCTTGGTTGTGATCCCATTAGAATTGAAACTATGCAACTGCAGAGATTCTTTGGTAATGTCTGAATGGAATATGCCAAATGAAATCTACGGAGTACACTCAATTCTTGCGAAATTTAAGTAGTTCTTTCACAAAAAAAGAGTATTTTATCACTTTATATTGCAACTGGGTTGAGGTACAGTTCCACTTCACCTGTTTTATCTCAATCCAAAAAAGAAGTTTCATGTTCTAATTTGGAAATTCGCAAAGGTTGGCTAACTTTTCTTGAACCTTGAATTTTTGCAGTTCACTCAATAGACAATGAACTCGAAGACAGCACACAGATAAAATCAGTTGTGCGATCCTCTCTTGCTCTCTGCTCAAGTGTATACGTGATGACAAGCTTGTTTGGGTTCCTACTCTTTGGTGATGGAACTCTTGACGATGTGCTGGCCAACTTTGATGCTGACCTAGGCATTCCATACGGTTCTTTGCTTAATGATGTTGTGCGTGTTAGCTATGCTGCCCACCTCATGCTTGTCTTTCCCATTGTTTTCTATCCGCTACGGTTGAACATGGATGGCCTCTTGTTCCCACATGCAAGGCCTTTGGTATCTGACAACCTGAGGTTTGCATTGATTAGCTGTGGACTCATTAGTCTCATCTTTTTGGGTGCAAACTTCATTCCCAGCATATGGGATGCTTTCCAATTCACTGGAGCAACTGCTGCAGTTTGCATTGGGTTCATATTTCCTTCTGCCATTACTCTCAGGTACATTACCTTCTTTCGTGCTGTAATAGTCTTACGAGTTTGGTATCAGAGATTTTTCAAGGTTCAAAAACAGGGGTGTTGGGTTTGTTAAACTGGTATTGGTTTTAATCACATGCTGGATGAGCTGTTGTATACTCCATAAGAGTAGCATTTACAGGTGAATGGATTGTCCTAACGCAACCCAAGCCTTAAAAAATTTTGTGGAACTGAAATGATCTTATTTTTCCAGTTTAAGTTAACGTCTTGCGAAGGTGAATTTTGAAGTTATCTAAATTGGCCTTTTTTTAGTTCAACATTTTAAGTGTCAATGGCTGATATGTTAAATTGGTTTAGTCCCTGAATTATCAGCATAAAGTTACAATATTTGCAATAAAATTTGGTTTCGGTGGTTTCAGGGATCGGCACAGCATAGCAACAAGGAAGGACAAGATCTTATGCATTGTCATGGTTGTCCTCGCTGTATTTTCGAATGTGGTGGCCATATACAGTGATGCCTACGCCTTGTTCAAGAAGAATGCATCACCTAGCGAATGAAATTGCTGGTTAGCGGTAGACAATATAGTGAATCTTCATCTATTCCTGTGAAGCACCAAGAAAAGGTAGAATCCCTTTGGACTGCGCTGGGAAAAAGTGTTTCAGATTTGGTTTCAATAAGACGGACATTCTGCTCAATGGTCAAAGTTGAGTTTTTTGCTGAAAGTGTAAACAGGTGTGTATCGGTTCGGGATACTTCCCTCGTTATGCATTAGTGTAATATGGAATACCTGCATGTAAATGGATGACGTTTGTATGGACTTATATCAAGTTATGAAATACCAGTGTATATCTAGTTGTCATGGAGAAAATTACCTGTTTTGAGTTCTATCTATCATATGTTTTGTGCTTCTGTTATGGTGCGACGGAGGTTGACCTCTTGGGATTCTCACCTACCAAACTAACAAATAACCTTACATAAGTTACCCTTTGAAATGGAGATAATAGTAATTCAGCCCTTCATTAACTTTTCGCTGTACACGTTAGTAGTCATCTTTCCATTCGTATAGCCACTTCAAATATCTTGTCCGCAATTTTTCCATGGATTTCCTTACTTTGAAACTCGATTGGAACATGTTGAAACGTTGCCACTTGATAACAGCAACAACTTTAGTTGGCAAAGCACTGCAAGAATGAGGTTGTTCTGAGTTCAGTTCCAAAGGCTCTTTGTATTTGGCAAATTGCAACATAACACTCTTAGGGAATATGCAGGCATGATTTGAATCTCTGATTGAATGTGATTTAATACCAGTGAATTCTCTTCACACGGAAGACAAAAGTATGCTGCCTTAACAGAATCACAACATATGAACAAGTTTTCTAGTATATTAATTTTGCTGTCCGATTTGCTTATGAGATGGCAAAAGACAACGTTGTTTGGTTTAAAAGGTCTTCTTCCTTTTCAACTTGTATAGCGCCGCTCGCAGGGGACATTATCATGGGGAAAATTTCCTTATTATCAAAGCCTTATCCGCCCTCTCTGGACTCGTCTCAATGTGATATATCTCTGCGTGGATGGAGCATGAAAGGACGTCCACCGAGGTTTCTTTTGCAGGATCACCAAAGTAGAGCGCAAGGATGTCCACCGAGCCATCATCTAGCTAGCAAGGGCCTGTTATAATTTATGCGAAGTTCAGTTATGGGAGATGATCAACCTCTGTTGCATTGGGCTACGTTCACTAATTTCTATTTCGATGTGAGCTCTATTTTTGTTTGTTGTTTCATCCCTATAAATTGCTTTTATTTCGATATATTTCTTGACATTACGCTAAAAACAGAATCACTTGGAAGTTTAAAAACTTCCAAGATCTTGCAATTAGGTACATTATTCATGATAATGGCAGGTGTTTCTTTCAACTTGATCAAAGCAGGATTATGTATTACACCAACAAAACCTAATCTAGCTAGGTGACATTGTGGAATCAGTTGCACGTACTTAACGACTGGTGTTCAACTTGCACCATGCTTTGAATTCCCACCCCAAGACACGCAGAGAAGGTATACATAATCATATAAGATATACAAGCTTGTTGGAGTGATAGTAACCAGATTAATAATACCGCACATTTTTCTCCTACTTCAATAGCACTCCGCAAGTGGATGGTGGATTAGATGTCCAGAGATTAGTCGAGGTGGTTGCGGATTCGGTGGAGATTACTCCGCAAGTGTATATTACAGTTTTTGCGAAAAACAGCTTGGATCAAAGCCTTTCCCGGTATTTTTTTTTTGAAGATTTCCCGCATGGACCCTTGAAAACACCTTTTGAACACATTGGACGGCTCAGATCGTAAAAAAAAAATGCTCGGATCATGGAGGTCCGGAAGTCCGGATCCCGCACTAGAAGCTTTGCCTATATATATATATATATATATATATATATATATATATATATATATATATATATATATATATAGTTTATCGTCAAGCACCGCCAAATCCTGATGATAATGGATGGTATAACCAAATATCACTCACGCTAGTCAGGATTAAAGACAAAAATCCATTTGTTTTATATTTTTTTTGAAGGGTCTCTGTAAAAAATTCGGCTCAATTTGGCTCGTTTCAATTATTTTTGCTTAATACTTATAATCTATATATATATATATATATATATATATATATATATAGTTTATCGTCAAGCACCGCCAAATCCTGATGATAATGGATGGTATAACCAAATATCACTCACGCTAGTCAGGATTAAAGACAAAAATCCATTTGTTTTATATTTTTTTTGAAGGGTCTTTGTCAAAAATTCGGCTCAATTTGGCTCGTTTCAATTATTTTTGCTTAATACTTATAATCTCCTATGGCAAAAAAAGCAGTGTCCTTTAAATCTTGGTTTTCCACGTGGGCTTTGTTTCTTTTGGTAGAATGCAAGTAAATAGGTTGAATAGCTACAGAGAAAAAAATGGTTCTCCCAAATTAAATTAAGTTAAACGATAGAAATTTTTTTTGGCAAATTCTCATAATAAATGGCATATGAGTGCTAAAATAAGTTTGTACATACAAATGAAATAACAAAATACATTTTTATGCATGCATGTTTGCATGAATGAGTTCTACCTGGTTGAAGTAAGCTTCTTCTTTGGTACTATTCCAAACACGTTATAAACCAGAACATATTCACAAGTATGGTGGGCTCCACAACAAAGTGTAGTGTGAAGCCCAACATGCTTGTGAATATAATGTGATTTATACGGTGTTTCAAAATTTAAACAAATAAACAACTGGTTGGTGGAAAGAAAGGGCCGTTTTCAGTGTGTTACAAAAAGAGGTTCTTTGAAGTTTGTTACATTCTACCATATGTATGTGTGTGCGTGGCAAAAGGGTACAACACACTACTTCTATTTGATGTGTAAAATATGCACCTACTGAATCACTTTGAATTTATTTGTTTTTATTTTGAAATTCATAAAATTTTGTATGAGATTCGTCGCATTTGCAAAAACATTCATAACGTCCACATAGAAATTCATCACATTCATTTGAAGTTTCTTTATTCATATTAGAAATTCATATGGAATGTCATGGATACAAAATAAATATTAGAAATCTATTACCATATATTATGAATTGATGTACGAAAGTTCTGAGTTGAAGACTGACATTATGAATTTAAGGCAATTTAAGGGGTGTACGTTACACACCCAAATAGGGTAAGCGTAATACAATTTCTACAGGATGTGAAATTTCATTATGAGAGTGTTAAAATTGTTTCTCTCCAGGCCATCAATTTATACATTTATTTTATGTATATATCGAAGCCTAGATTTTTTTATTTTTTTATCTAGACTTTCTTGTTCCAAGAAATCAACGAAAAACAAAATCAACCACAACACCTCTGCCAGAACCAGAATCTTCAAGCTTTGTGCCATCGGCCGACACAAACAAGTAAGACAAAGAAGCAGCTATGAAAGTCGGTAGGTAGTGTTTACATATAAAATTAACAAATCCAATAATTAATTGACACGTAATTGAAAATGCCAAACGTTGGCAATTACATGTTGGTAAAGATACACTGGATTAAAGGAATATAAATGATTAAATACGATGTCGTATCGTGTTCAAAGATGAAAAGCAGTTATTGGCAGTTGCAAGCCATTGCCGACGTAAAAGGGTGGTTTCGAAGCCATGATATTTACTGCTAAACATATAAACTCCACGTATGGATTTGGGAAACAAGGCAAATTGACAGTTATAACACGTGGAATGCTTATCGAAAGACAGTTATTCACTTTAACGTTTAATCATTTGAGTTTGTTTAAATAACTGTACAGATTCAAAATCAAAACTTTTGGAAGAAGAATTAGAAGGATTCAAATTCAGACATGGAGGAGAAAACAACTGCCAACTCAAAGAATGGAAGTTAGAGTTCGAAGCAAGCTATTATTCAAATTCATTGAGCGGGAAGTTCAAATTGCAAGCAGCATCTATAAATAAGAGAAATTGAAGAGTGAAAAGCCCCCCGGACAAATCTTCAACAAACAGCTATCAAAAAACTGATGCTTGGTTTGTTCATTGGCAAAGTAGTTTAGGATTTCGAACTCAGTTCGAAGTAGTTTAGGAAGTAGATTAGGAAGTAGTTAGGATTAATCTCGGTTGTTCTTGTAACAATCACTCGTTCGAAGTTCTTGTATTTGAAGTTGGAGACAATTTCGAAGTAAGTTTACTTTTGATTTATTAATCGAAGTATCTTGTTTCTTTTCATTCTTCGATTTCCTAAGTTTGTTGGTTTACATTTCTTCACTTGTTGAAAAAATCCTCTTAATTGAGGTAATTGAACCAATAAAACATAATCGCCTGATTAGATTTGGTTTTTTTCCAAAGCTAATCTGAGAGAGGAGATTGAAACTCTCTCTGGCACGCTCGCACACAATTATTTCCATTACAAAGAAGTAAAAAGAACCAAAACAGGTAGAGAGATAAGTTCATGTTTTCCATGACTGTAGGGATCCACATATGGGACTTGAACTTGTTTATCTGTTTCAGGAGATAACATCCATGATGGTATGGATCCACGAACTTGAACTTGTTTATCTGTTTCAGGAGATAACATGAACTTGTCTCTCTACCTACCGACTTTCATAGCTTCTTCTTTATCTTACTTGTTTGTGTCGGTCGATGGCACAAAGCTTGAAGATCCTGGTTCTGGTAGAGGTGGTGCGGCTGATTTTGCTTTTCGTCGATTTCCGGGAACAAGAAAGTCTAGATAAAAAAATAAAAAAATCTAGGCTTCGATATGCACATAAAATAAATGTAGAAATTAACTAATGGCCTAACTTTTTCGACTCTCTCTCTCTCTCTCTCTAAAAAAATAAAACCCTCTTCTCCACCAAGCAAACCCTAACCGTCGCTGCTCTTCAAAGGGGAGGCTGTGAGCCTCACGCCGACAACTTCAGATCTAGCCTCCCCACCTCCTCTCCTTTATTGCTTTCTACTTTTCTTGTTTTGAATAAGCGTCTCGCAGATAGGGCAGAGGTTCGGTGGTCTCCATCAATTTCCAACTGCTTCGTCGGTCTCTGTGCATCTCCGGTGGCTTCATGCAGTCATCCCCAGTGCTCTTGACACCCATCGATCTCTGGCCATTTTTGGCATCTCCGGCAAACCAAGCTAGTTTCAGTCGTGCAAACATGCAAGCTCTTTTTTTTTCCTTTTTTCCCTTTTCCCTAGTCGCTTGGCTCCTCGATCCGATCTCCCTCTCCCATCTGAGTGGCTCCTCAGTTTCTTTTATCAACCGATCAACTCCCCTTCCCTTTTCTTTCCTCCCCCATTGATCGGATGAGTGGTTGCATTTTATCTAATCTCGATTGGCTCCCCTTTCCTTTCTTCCCCACCCCGTCTGATTGGGATTTTTTGTGTTTTATGTTTTTTTCCTCTTTTTCATTGAAAAGTTTGCAGGTTTGTTCGTGCTGTTTTTATTTTGGTCCTGCTTTGGCTATGTCTGATGCATGGCAGCCACGGGTTTGTTGCATGTGTGTTGAGGTGTTATTTGTTTGCCGCGTTATGATGTGTTTCTGGTGGTATCTGGATGCTGTCCTTTCATTAGATGCATGAGCTGTTGAGTAGTTTTGTTTGTTTAATCCACTTCACACACCGTGCTCCATTCTTTTGGCCTTTTGTTGGCCATCACTTGTCGCCAGCGCCCTTAGACCCTTGTTTCCGGCCTTTATTCTTAGGCAATAGCATAGTTCTTTTGTGTTTCGTGGATCATTAACTATGTTCTGCTATGCTCTATAGGCTGAAGCTAGGTCGTGACAACAGAGCTTTGCATAGGCCTTCATCGATCACCAACATCTTTTCCTATGTAATAGCGATAACACAGTTGGAATGAAATTTTCTCTCTATTGCATTCTTTGAAGTTTGTTGTGTTCTACAACATGTGTGTGGCAAAAAGGCACAACACACTACTTCTAATTGGGAACCGGGGCCTTGTAGTGAGAGGGACTCACTACAGGGTGCTATGAGCAATGGTGACCATTGGCTTCGGCAATCAACGGTTCAGATTTAAAAGAATACTTCCACGGAAGAGTCTTTGTGTCTGTAATTTGCTCTCTACAACTTATAGTCTTCTATTTGGATGTGTAAAATATGCAACTGCTAAATTACTTTGAATTCATTTGTTTTTATTTTGAAATACATAAAAAACAAATTATGAGATTCGTCGCATTTGCTTAAACATTCATAACATTTGCATAGAAATTCATCACATTTATTTATAGTCTCTTTATTCATAACATATGAGAATGTCATGAATACAAAATAAATATTAGAAATCAATAACCACATATTATGAATTGATGTACAAAAGTTCTGAGTTCAAGACTGATGTTATGACATTAAGGCAATTTAAAGGGTATACGTCATACACTCAAATAGGATAAGCGTAATACAGTTTCTACGGGGTATGGAATTTCATTATGAGAGTATTAAAATTGTTTCTCTCCAGGCTATCAGTTTCTACATTTATTTTATGTGCATATCAAGCCTAGATTTTTTTATTTTTTATTTTTTTGATCATCACCTAGACTTTCTTGTTCCAGGCAATAAACGATGAGCAAAATCAGCCACACCACCTCTGCTAAGACCAGGATCTTCAAGCTTACAACGTAGATGAAATAATCACCGCCTTCACCGACCACTCCATTTCCAAAAGTACTTGTCTCCCCAACATCCAAATTCAAATACGTTGAGGCTGGGTCCTCGTCCAAATCCAACCGCTTCTCTCTCCCCCCTTCACAAAGTTCGGTGAACCAATCCGATAAGAAAGTAGGTGAACGTGCAAGCGAAGATAAGTAGCTGTCAATGAAAGAATGTTGGGATTCTTGGGAAATCTTCAATGGCCAAAAAGAACTCGTCAAAACGAAAAGGAATAAATTTACTCACTTCTTTAGCTCCATTTCCTGACCCAATGCACAATTTTCTACATTTTTCAAAGTAAAAGTTTACCATCTTAATTGCATTCCTTTTCGTTTTGACCAGTTCTTTTTGGCCATTGAAGATTTCCCAAGAATCACAACATTCTTTCATGGACAGCTTCTTATCTTCGCTTGCACGTTCACCTACTTTCTTCTCGAATGGGTTCACCGAACTATGTGAAGGGTGTAGAGAGAAGCTGTTGCATTCGGACGAGGACCCAACCTCAACATATTTGAATTTGGATGTTGGGGACAAGTACTTGTGGAAATGGAGTGGTCGGTGAAGGCGATGATCTCCATCTCCATTTCTGGCTGCTTCGCCGGTCTCTGTGCATCTTCAGCGGCTTCATGCAGCCATCCCCAGTGCTCTTGACACCCATCGATCTCTGGCCATCTTCAGCATCTCCAGCAAACCGAGCTAGTTTCAGCCGTGCAAATATGCAAGCTCATTTCCCCTCTTTTCCCCCTTTCTAGTCGCTTGGCTCCTCGATCCGATCTCCTCGTCCCTGTCCGAGTGGCTCATCCGTTTCTTTTTTCAACCGATCAACTCCACTTCCTTTTTCTTCCTTCCCCTGTTGAACGGATGAGTGGTTGCATTTTTTTCAATCTTGATTGGCTCCCCTTTCCTTTCTTCCCATCCTCGTCCGATCAGGATTGGCTATCGATGGAATGTTGGGATTCTTCGAAAATCTTCAATGGCCAAAGAGAATTGGACAAGTAGTTATCAATGGAATGTTGGGATTCTTCGGAAGTAAGTTTTGACCAGTTCTTTTTGGCCATTAAAGATTTTCAAAGAATCCTAACAGTCCATCGATAGCTACTAGTCTTCACTTGCACATTCACCTACTTTCTTCTCAGATGGGTTCACCGAACTCTGTGAAGGGGGGAGAGAGAAGTTGTTGGACTCAGATGAGGACTCAGCCTCAACATATCTGAATTTGGATGTTAGGGAGACAAGTACTTGTGGAAATGGAGTGGTCGGTGAAGGCGGTGATGATTCCAGTGATCTCTATCTCCTTTTTTGGCTACTTCACTAGTCTCCGTGCATCTCCGGTAGCTTCATATAGTCATCCCTAGTGCTCTTGATGCCCATCGATCTCTGGCCATCTTTGGCATCTCCGGCAAACCAAGCTAGTTTCAGTTGTCCAAACATGCAAGCTCTTTTCCCCCTTTCCAATCGCTTGGCTCCCCAATCGGATCTCCCCCTCGACGTTCGAGTGGCTCCCCTCCATTTCTTTTTTCAACCGATCAACTCCCCTTCCCTTTTCTTCCCTCTCCCATTGATCGGATGAGTGGTTGCATTTTTTCCAATCCCAATTGGCTCTCGTTTCCTTTCTTCTCATCCCCTTTTGATCGAGATTTTTTTGTGTTTTCTGTTTTTCCCTCTTTTTTCATTTAAAAGTTTGCAAGTTTGTTCGTGTCGTTTTATTTTGGTCCTGCTTTGGCTGTGTCTTTCCTAATCCATGGCATGGCAGCCACGGGTTTGTTGCATGTGTGTTGAGGTGCTGTTTGTTTGCCGCGTTATGATGCATGTGTTTTTGGTGGTATCTGGATGCTGTCCTTTCATTAGATGCATGAGTTGTTTAGTAGTTTTGTTTGTTCAATCCGCTTTGCACACTGTGCTCCGTTCTTTTGGCCTTTTGTTGGCCATTGCTTGTCATCGGCGCTCTTAGACCCTTGTTTCTGGCCTTTGTTCTTAGGCGATAGCATAGTTCTACTGTGTCTTGCGGATCATTAACTATGTTTTACTCTATAGGCTGAAGTTAGGTCGTGACAGTTGAACTTTGCATAGGCCTTCACCAGTCACTAGCGTCTTTCCCCTATGTAACGGCAATAACATAGTTGGAATGAAATTTTCACTCTATTCATCAAAAAAAAAAAAAAAAAACAACTAATGGCCTAGAGAGAAATAATTTTTTAACACCCTCATAATGAAATTTCATACCCTGTAGAAAACTGTATTACGCTTACCCCATTTGGGTGTGTATGTCGTACACCCCTTAAATTGCCTTAAATTCATAACATTAGTCTTGAACTCGGAACTTTCATACATCAATTCATAGTATATGGTAATAGATTTCTAATATTTATTTTGTATCCATGAGATTCGTATGTTATGAATAAAGAAACTTTAAATAAATGAGATGAATTTTTATGCGGATGTTATGAATGTTTATGCAAATGCAACGAATCTCACAAAATTTAATGAATTTCTAAAGGGAAAATTATTGAAATGGTCCCTGTAGTTCCACCCGAGTCTCGATTTAGTCCCTCAAGTTTCAATTGCACTCCAACGAACCTATAGTTTCAATTTTGGTCAAATTGAGTCCAATTGATAACTTCCGTTTGCAAAGTTGACGAAAAATTCAATTTGGGGCTATTTTTTTAGGGGTAAACATGACTTTTCGCCCACCTTTCTTCTTTCCCAATTTGTAACCCTAACCCCAACCCCAACCCTAAATCAAATCCAATCTCTCTCTCTCTCTCTCTCTCTCTCTCTCTCTCTCTCTCTCTCTCTCTCTCTCTCCATGGGCTGCTGTGAATCGGCGTTGGCAGCAGGAAAAAACCCACACAAGGACCACCATAACCACGAGCACCAGCAGAACCCAGACCCACTATTCAACCACACCTCAGTTCCCTCTTCCCACCGCGGCAGCTGCTGTAGGAGTACCGTCCTTCTCTGAATTCTCTCTATCAGACCTTAAAGCAACCACCAACAACTTCAGCCCAGACTACATCGTATTCGAAAGTGGCGAAAGAGCCCCCAATCAGCACGCCATCATCGGTGGCGTGGAGGGAGGGGATGAGAAGGATAAGGCGGTGAGGCGGATGACGCGGCGTCCGAGTAAGTTGACCCGGACCGAGTTATGGTGGTGAGTGGGCTGAGTTGCAAGGCGTGTCGCAAGCGAGTTGCATCGGTGGTCGTGCTGCCGATTCACAGCAGCCCATGGAGAGAGAGAGAGAGAGAGAGAGAGAGAGAGAGAGAGAGAGAGAGAGAGAGAGAGAGAGAGATTGGATTTGATTTGATTTAGGGTTAGGGTTACAAATTGGGGAAGAAGAAGGGTGGGCGAAAAGTCATGTTTACCCCTAAAGAAAGCCCCAAATTGAATTTTCCGTCAAATTTGCAAATAGAAGTTATCAATTGGAATCAATTCGACCAAAATTGAAACTACAGGGTCCGTTGGAGTGCAATTGAAACTAGAGGGACTAAATCGAGACTCGGGTGAAACTACAGGGACCATTTCAATAATTTTCCCATTTCTAAATAAAAGCAAATGAATTCAAAGTAACTTAATAGGTGCAAAGTTTACAAATCCAAATAGAAGTAGTGTATTGTACCATTTTCCTACGCGCACACATACATATAGTAGACTACAACAAATTAACTTCAAAGAACCTCTTTTTGTAGGCCCATGGTGGCACCACATGAATTGATGAATGTTGACACATTGAAACGACCCTTTTCTGTCCACCAACCAGTTGTTTAAAAGTTAAAACGCCGTATAAATCACATTATATTCACAAGTGTGCTCCACATGAATTGATGAATAACACACTTAAAAAGACCCTTTCTGTCCACCTACTGGTTGTTCAAAAGTCAAAACCCCGTATAAATCACATTATATTTACAAGTCTGCTAAGCTTCACACTACACTTTGTTGTAGAATGCACCATATTTGTGGATACGTTTTGGTTAATTTACAACGTGCTTGCAAAGCACCCAAGAAGGAGCTTAATTCAATCAGGTAGAGCTCATTCATATGAACACGCATGCATACAAATGTATTTTGTTTGTTCATTAGTAAGTACAAACTTATTTTAGCACTCATATACTATTTATTATGAGAATTTACTAATTTCTTTATTTTTCTATCATTTTATTTATTTTAATTTGGGAGAACCATTTTGTTTTTTATAGCTATTCATCCTATTTTACTTGCCTTCTTCCAAAAGAAATAAGGCCCACATGGAAAACAAAGATTTAAATATTCTTTTCACACTCTAAAGATTGGCTTGATTCGACTCGTTTACAGCCCTCTTATATATTGGGTTTTTCTTTTTTATATATGCAAAAAATATCTCTTCCTTTTCTTTCACTCAAAACTTGTCTGTAAAATGATTTTTCATAAATAATTTTTTCAAAGTTAAATTATCGAAAGCTATAGAATCTTTGGAAATTCTCCATGATTTGTAAAATTCTAAAGGGTGGTATATATTACGTATAAATTTAGTTTGGGCTATGGGGCTAATCCAAAACTTCACAAGGGAAAGTTTTGCATTAGGGATTTTTTTTTTTGTGTGTGTGGGGTTAATTTCGAACCTTATGAAAAAAAATCTTTTCATTAAAAACAATGAGGGTCTATTGTACAAATATTTAGCCATTGCTTTCTCGCTTGCACAATTTTTTTCAGGGATGTATTTCGGGGTTTTGGGTCCTTGTAGTGCCTCAATCCAAATAGGCGAACAACTTGGATTTTAAGAAATGCTGAGTTTATTCTAACTACAGAGGGAGAGCACTCTTTAGGTATGAGCAAATCTTGAAACTGACTCACTTTATAGATTCCCAAAACAACCCATGAATTCCTGCTTCTCACATATTACAACTGCTGTAAATTAATGAAATTGTCAAGGACATTGTATCCCACCTTTTGGAGTAGGAGTTACAATATATATGAATATAGCAGTTACAATAGAGCAGTTCATTTTTATTTCCTTTTTGTTTCAGTTGTTTTGTTCACTTTTCTTTTGCACAGTTTCATTTTAGTGCATTTCTTTCTAGCAATTGCACAAGCATCGCGTGTGTACCAAACTCTAGTTCACGAATCATGTGTAATGCACCTAAAACCTTTTGTTCGTTTCCTAGTACTATTTGGTTTCGTTCTCTGTTTTTCTAGTACATGATTGAAGAAAAATAACCTTGATTCAAGCAAAATGTGTGTTTTTTTCTTTTTTTTTTTTAGATGAAGAGATAAAAAATTGCATTAAATCAAACCACCATAGTACACAAATCTAAACAAAAACAACCTAAAACTACCAAAAGACAAATCGGAAAACGGAAACAAACCGTGCGCTATCTATTATGGATCTGGCTCTTCTCCAGTAATGAAAGAGGAGCTTATTTTGATATTGTAGAAACGATGATTAATAATGTTTTCTTTGTTTTATTGAATTTTAAATTTCAAGTGTAAGTGTAGACTGGATTATTACACCTCTCCATCTTTACACTATTAGGAAATCGGAACAACAAACAGTCGTGTGTAATGAAAAACGGGAAAGAAAAACGAGACACAAGATATATGTAGAAAACCTCAACGCTAGGAAAAACCACGGGAGCCACACCAGTCCACTATGAAATCGAAAATAAGAGTACAAGTCTTCTCGCAATCTCTCTGAGACCTGCGTTTTCTCTTGCCTCTCTCTATTTTTCTCTGAAAACTAATAACCCTAACTTGAAGATAACCAAAGCATCAGCAAACAAACAACTGCAAACCCCAAAATAATCTCAATCAACATGGATGTAGTCATCTGACCCCTCTTGGTGTGGCTTCAGGCCCATCATCTCTTCAAGCACGAAGGCCAACTGAAGTTGAGCACCACTTCAATTTCTCAACAGTAACAGGCTTGGTCAACATATCTGCTGGATATCCCCCCCCCCCCCCCCCCCCCCCCTAAAATCTTCTCTAGCAACAAATCCCCATCCTCCAAAAGTGAATGAATGAAATGGTACCTCAAATCAATGTGCTTCATCTTGGCATGGAACACTGGATTTTTGGCAAGGTGTATAGCACTCCGGCTGTCACTGAAAATAACACAGTTCTCTTGCTTCAAACCCAATTCCTCCAAAAAACTCTTCAACCAAATCATCTCCTTTGCAGCCTCAGTCACGGCCACATACTCAGCTTCTGTCGTGGATAATGTCACTAATTTCTGCAGACGTGAAACCCAACTCATCGCTATTGAACCCATCATATAGATATAACCCGTGGTACTTCGCCGTGTATCTTGATCACCGGAAAAGTCTGCATCCACATATCCTTGCGATACACTTCCCTCTCCCAAAACAAAGTGCCAAATCAATGGTTTCTCTCAAGTATCACATAATCCACTTTACTGCTTCCCAATGCTATTTCCCTAGATTGCTAGCAAACCTGCTCCCAACTCCCACTACATGGTCAATGTCTGGTCTCGTGTTCACCATCGCATACATCAAGCTACCAATGGCCGAGGTATACGCAACCTTGGCCATGTACTCTCTTTCTGCATCTGTCTTGGGATGAGAATCAGCAGGGATAGGGATTCGGGGACTTTGCAGTTGAGTCATGCTTAGTATATTGAACGTATTCTGGAGAGGTTCAATATGCAGAGTGCCAAGGCTGTTGGCACACCCTTGGGAAGTCCCTTCAAACTTCTTGTTAGGAGTCTGATCCGCCTGAGGTTCTTCCCATTTGCGCGTAGGCCCAATCCGTTGGGGAGTATGCACAGAGTCCACCACATCACATGGACCCAATATACATAGATCGTCGAGATGCAGAAAAATGATGAAGCGCGCTATAAAGCCATGAAGGTGTCAAAGGGGCAGTAGGGAGGTTTTTCAGTTTTGCTTTGTGTCGTTGAGGTGTTAGGTCCTGTTTCATTTAGGATGTCTTTTTCGGGGTGTTTTTTCTGTTGGCCTCTTGCCAAACTTGGTTCCCCTTGGGTCCTGGTGGCATATGATCGCCGGAGTGTGAGTTTTGCTTTTTGGCTTTCTCCTGCTCCAGTGTGATGCCTAGCTCTTTGGACCCCTTTAATCTTTGTATTGTGTTTCAAAGATTAATAAACTCATTCTTCTTTCAAAAAAAGAAATTGAAAGTCGAGAACAAAATTTCATCTCTAAATTCAAAATTGAATTTTGCTGAAAGTGTTAATCAACAAAGTGAGAGGAGAGTTCTAGAGAGAGAAGTGAGAAAGAGAGGATGGGCGGCGGCCCCTCCCCAGGCTTTGCCCCTAGCGGCCGATCCAAACCCCGTCCCCCTCCGCACTCTTTCCACCCACCTACCTGACCTCCCTTCCGACTTACCGATCTTCTGTACTTCTTTAGCCTTCGGAGACTCCCCGTGGCGGACGATCCTCTCTGTTCCGGTATGGGTGACCACGCCCGATTTTTTGACCAGGGGGAAGCCGGATCTGGGGTTTCCAGATCCGGACTCCTGATGATGTTGGCGGTGGCAACGACTGTAAGAAGCTGTATGAAAAATCATTTTTTGGAGAAGTTTCGATTTGGCTGATAAAAAGTCCCGGTAATTATTTCTTGGATTTTTCTAATCACAACGGTATAATTGGAAGTTATTTTTGAGTAAGGCAAAGTTGTCTTTCACCCATTTTATTCGGCGAAAAATCTGTCATTTTTTCAGTTTTGTACTAAAAGTGGGGAGATGAGATTTTGATGTGATTAGAATTTTAAAATTTTAGAAATGCCATTGTTTCCAAATGGGGGGTACTTCCTTATTTTCATAGATAAATTAAAGTAAAGAAAGTCTTTGCTTAAGTTTGGTTTATGAAAATAAGTATTGTGGTCACATATTATATACACAAGTGACATTTGGGTGTGAGGGGTAATTAGGGGGTTATAATAAGTAGTGTGTGGGGCAAATTGGTTAGTACTCGGATATAGTGAATTCAAGAAAATGGGTCGATTCAGGCGAGGGTACCCGCAAAGATCGAAAGAAAGGGAGAGAGAGCCCCAAAAAACCAATTTTGTTCAAGATCACAACCACAGATTTGGAAAAATTGGGTTAGTAGTCATATATAGTGAATTCAAGAAAATGGGTCGATTCAAGCGAGGGTACCAGCAGAGATCGAGAGAAAGGGAGAGAGCCCCAAAAAACCAATTTTGTTCAAGATCAAAGCTGCAGATTTGGAAAAATTAGGTTAGTACTCGAATTTATTGAAGTATTTTTCAAGATTAGGGCTTGTTCATCATCAGCCCCTTTGGGTGGCGAGGAAAGGAGAGATAGGAGAGAGAGCCCTCCCTTTCTAACCAAATCTTATTAATTTTGGAGAAATTGGGTGAGAAAGGGAATGAGTCTCAAAACATTTCAATTTTCTACTTTTCTGTCAAATTCTCAGCAAAACACTCGATCAAATGAATGACTTGGCTGAAAACCATACCCTTTTTTTTTGGTTCGTGTATAAGTGCAGCATATAAATAGAGTTTCTGTAAAAAAAGAAAAAACTTTATATCTTGTTTTGCGGATTTGGGAGGATGAATGTGTGTGTACGAGGACGATTTTGATATGTATGATGTTTTGTAAAGCTGATTTATTAATTCTTTGAAGTTGCTATTCCGTAAACCTTTTGTCATGTTTTTTGTGTGCAGAAATGCGGGAACTTGAAGAGAAAGCCGCTGTATTGACTACGTATTGCGATCGATCGATGTGGAATGCCTATCAGTTCGCGGCAGTAATCAAAGATCTTCAAAATAAGGTCACCTCCGAACAGATTGCACCTCTATACTTGCTCGGGAAGTCGAAATTTCAATCTGTTCGGAGGTGACCTTATTTTGAAGATCTTTGATTACTGCCGCCAACTAATAGGCATTCCACATCGATCGATCGCAATACGTAGTCAATACAGTGGCTTTCTCTTCGAGTTCCCGCATTTCTGCACAAAAAAAAACATGACAAAAGGTTTACGGAACAGCAACTTCAAACAATTAATAAATCACCTTTACAAAACATCATATATATCAAAATCGTCCTCCTACACACACATTCATCCTCCCGAATCTGCAAAAACAAGATATAAATTTTTTTCTTTTTTTACAGAAACTCTATTTATATGCTGCACTTATACATGAACCAAAAAAAAGGGTATTATTTTCAGCCAAGTCACTTTTTTGATCGAGTGTTTTGCTGAGAATTTGATAGAAAAGTAGAAAATTGAAACGTTTTGAGACTCCTTCCCTTTCTCACCCAATATCTCCAAAACTAATAAGATTTGGTTAGAAAGGGAGGGCTCTCTCTCATATCTCTCCTTTCCTCACCACCCAAAGGGGCTGATGATGAACAAGCCCTAATCTTGAAAAATACTTCAATAAATACGAGTACAAACCTAATTTTTCCAAATCTGCAGCTTTGATCTTGAACAAAATTGGTTTTTTGGGGCTTTCTCTCCCTTTCTCTCGATCTTTGCTGATACCCTCGCCTGAATCGACCCATTTTCTTGAATTCACTATATACGACTACTAACCCAATTTTTTCAAATCTGCAGCCGTGATCTTGAACAAAATTGGTTTTTTTGGGCTCTCTCTCCCTTTCTTTCGATCTCTGCGGGTACCCTCGCCTGAATCGACCTATTTTCTTGAATTCACTATATCTGAGTACTAACCAATTTTTCCTAATCTGCGGCTGTGATCTTGAACGAAATTGGTTTTTTTTGGGCGCTCTCTCTTTCTCTCTCTCTCTCTCTCTCTCTCGATAATAGACCCATTTTCTCCTCCACCGATCGGCTCCCTCTCCCTCTCTCCTCTCCTCCATTTTTGCACACTTCAAGCTCAAAACTCTCCCTCCCCACTCAACCTCTTCAAAAACCAAGGCCATATTCACATTCTACGCACCGTGGGGAGCTTGAGTCACATTGGATTCGCACCGGGAGCACATAATTTGGGATTTGAGATTTTCTACATCTAGGGTTTCACTCATCTTCATTTTTCAAGCAAATACTTGAGGTAGGGGAACAATGTCTACTCTCTCTAGTTATATGCTTATGATTTGTTGCATATACTTGATTTTTGACCTCAATCTCCTTGAATTTCATGTTTTCCCCAATTTGTGTGGGTTTTCCCACTTTGATTCTTTGATCTATGAATTTGCTTGTTGATTGGTGAAATTGGGAGTGAAATTGACTTCCCTCCATGTTTAATTGTTGCCTAGCATTTCCAATTTGAGCCTAAACTATCTCTATTGTGATTGGGTTGAAATTCCACACCCTAAGGCCCCGATTGGACGGTGCTAAAATTTCAGGGGGATAAGGTATAGAGGGGGGATAAGATAAGATGGGGTATTATTTTTGGAGGGTTGGCCCACATTGATGTGATGTTTATGGAGGGGAATAAAAAAAATAGATGGTTTGGAAGAGGGATTAAACAGGAAGATAATTTTTTACTTGGTTTGGATGTTTTATAAATAAAAGGGGGTGAATGATGGACAAAGCAGTCAAATGACTCTTTTGCCCTTATGCAGTGTTAAACTTGATTATGTATTAAATTAAGTATATAAATGTAAAACCTAATATATTTAATTAATTTTGGCCAATTTTAAGCTACAATAATAACTAATTAAGAAATTCAATTTTAAAGTATATTTTATTAAGAATGTTTTCTTTTTAGATGAATTATGGGTATTCAATTTTATTTGTTCAATTGTTAGTAACCAATTTTATTTTCAAATATTTAGTACCCAAATTTATTCTTTTTTTTTTTGTGAAATTAGATGTTGATATTTATAGGGGGAAAATTAATGTTGTAAAACCCAATTAACATTGATAACTTAAAAAATAGAGTTGGAAAGTTAAATTAAAGAATTAGGCTAAAGAGGGAAAAATGAGAAAAAGAAAAAAGAATACACTAAAGTAAATTATGTGCTAAAGTTAAACCATTGGTTTTGCTCCTTTCAAGGACACCAGAGTGTAAATTTCCATTCCCCAATTCTTTCATCCATATTTCTCTCTTTACTGATTGAACACAAAACCCATTTTCTCTCTCTCTCTCTCTCTCTACCCAATCTTCCCCAGCCCCTCAGCCCATCGATAAAACCCATCTCCACCAAAACACCAATTAAACCAGAGTGAAGGCCCAAGATCTGTCATCATCACGGTGAGCAACTCGCCGGAAATCTGTCATCTTCAACGGTGAGCAACTCAAAGTGATGGCCCAAGATTGAAGGGTGTTGGCTGATGGTTGATGTGCAATTTCCGGCCATCTCAGATCCAGATTCCGGCGACCTTGTGCTGGGACTTCAACACCGTGAAACTCCTCCAGTTTGTGTTGGCTGATGGAGGAGGGGGATTAAGAGGGGTGTAATGGTCATAAAACCCACCCTCTTCTCCCGATAATTTTTTGGCAGCCAAAAAATTATCAGGAAGAATCCCTGAGATGCGTCAAAAATTATCAGGGGCAAAAACTTATCAGGGATGGTTTTTTGGTTGCCAAACCAAGGGAAAGGGATGGGACCCACCCTTATCAGGGGTGAAAACTTATGAGGGGAGGCTTTGCCCCCATCCAAACAGGGCCTTAGGGTGTGGAATTTCAACCCAATCACAATAGAGATAGTTTAGGCTCAAATTGGAAATGCTAGGCAACAATTAAACATGGAAGGAGGTCAATTTCACTCCCAATTTCACCAATCAACAAGCAAATTTAGGCGAGGGTACCCGCAGAGATCGATGAATTCAAGAAAATGATCTATGAATTTGCTTGTTGATTGGTGCAATTGAGAGTGAAATTGACCTCCCTCCATGTTTAATTGTTGCCTAGCATTTCCAATTTGAGCCTAAACTACCTCTATTGTGAAACTACCTCTATTGTGATTGGGTTGAAATTCCACACCCTAAGGGTGAAAATTTGCACAGTTTACTGTTCATAGCTGTTGCCTCTAATTTCCAGCCACTGCCCCTGTTTTTGGGGTGACTTTTGGTCACCCTTTGATGTCCGTTTGGTCCCCGATCGCTTATTCCTTCATAAAATTAACTTTTGGCATCACTTGCAACCATGTTTCTACTCGAGAACTTTGGTTTTATAAACAAATATGTCATTTTACGTCGCATGAAAGTTTGATGGTTTTTAGAAAGCGTGGGTGGGTGTGTGCGTAACCGTTTTTATTGAAAGATGTGGAATAACGAAATGAAATTTGGAAAACGGATTGTTGTGAAAGTTTTAATGAAATGTTTGGGATAATGAGGTGTTTTTAAACCGATACCATCATGTAGACACCCCAAAAATGAGCGTTCACGTACATTTTAATCCCCAATGATGAACGGAAACGACCGGAAGAACTCTCGGATTGGAACTCTCCAAGTCAACTCAGTCAACAGTACCGCACGGTACTCATCTCTCAACGCACGGGGCAGCCAGTGTCACGTACAGCAGAGTTTTGGAAATTTGACGGCCAGGTGTACCGCACGGTACACAAGTTGTGCCGCACGGCACAGTTTGTGTGCCGTACGGCACTGTTCAAGTTCCCAGTTCTTTTTGCGGATTCCCAGCAAGCCGAAAGTGTTGACGAGATTGGTTCCCCCGCTGTGGCC
Organism: Vaccinium darrowii; assembly: GCA_020921065.1. Classification (NCBI taxonomy): domain Eukaryota; kingdom Viridiplantae; phylum Streptophyta; class Magnoliopsida; order Ericales; family Ericaceae; genus Vaccinium; species Vaccinium darrowii. The sequence continues at coordinate 9,583,802 of CM037158.1, read as the reverse complement.
GAAAGGGAAGATCATGGCCGAAAGAAATAGGCTACTCCCTATGCCATTGTCCCCCTGGGCAAGAATCAAGAAAGGATTGGGAACTACAATCGGCTCCCCCATCCTCTATAAAAACCGTTCAAACCCAATGGGAAGAAGACGGCCAAAATCCCATACGATTTCTGCGTGAGAAAATACCACGAAATTCCATCCTTGAATACCATTTTCTATTGCTTTAGCCATCACCTCTACTACATAGAAATCAGCATTATTCTATTTGCCAAAACCACAAACCCAAAACAGAGACTCATACTCTGTTTTTGGCTCCAAAGCCGTGAGTTAATGATTCCAAATTGACCAAAGTTGAAACCCTCAATCCCACTTACCAATATACTAGAGTGAAAGTGAGGTCCAAAGAAGGTTCAAGCAGTATTCGGAAGTTCAATCCGACGCTCAATCCGAGAGTTCGAAACCGAAGGTATAAACCCGTTTCGCCAAATTCCTTGAGTTTGGTACCTTGAGGGGAGGGGTGCCAAGGGTGGAATGATTCCTCGTATCATTTCCATGCTTGGTATGCCCAAATTACAGCAAATCCAGTTTCATTTCACACCTCCCGGTCGCGTCGTACGGTGAAAACATCGCCTCGTACGGAGTGATTCAACGAGGAGGGACATCTCATACTCAATACACTGCCTTCTCCCTTGAAAGTAGTTCATTTCGAATGCATTTCATACCTTGTATGTGCCTCTGATCAATCATTTCGAAGAACCAAAGTTTCAAACTGTTTTGCAGCCAGGTGTGCCGCACGGCACTCTTACTGTGCCGCGCGGTACACTTTGAGTGCCGTACGGCATCCATTTGAAAATCTGACCGTTAATTTGAAGAACAGTGTCGCACGGTACACTATTTGTACCGGACGGTACATCAAGTATGCCGCACGGCACAGTTTTCTCGTAAAATATTAAATTTGAACCTTCCCCCTGCAGGAACAGTTTGAAGTTTGGATTTTCGTTTGATTTCTGTTATTTACATATTAGTCATTTGCTTTTCTTATTATTATCGTCTGCTTTGTTTAAATTAAATGTTTATCTGTTGAGGTTCAGCAATAAAATTGTTTTCTAATAAAATCCCACAAATGTTTAGTAAAGACCGATTTTTAATCGGGCGAATGGGGTGCATTAAAACCCTTCCCTGTTCGTAACTGGCTCCCGGATCCAAAACGAATCTCTGGTTTTCAATTGGTTTTATAAGTCATTCTCTCAAATCATCATTTTTGAATTGGTTTCTCGGGTTCCAAACCATTTTCCCAAAACCCGGGTGGCGACTCTAAAAATCTTTTGTTCTTCGGACCGTTTCGAAGAACACCATTTCCGCCCAGAACCGCGTGGAGGTCGACCGTCCACACATCATTGGCAAAATTTTTGATAAAGGCACGCGGGGCCTATGGAACCCGGCAAAGGGATTAAATCCCTAGCACTAAATAAACATGATGATTTTTCTTCAATGAAAGAAATGAGAAATGAAGTTTTGGACTATCCTTATAGTTTTGTCGAAACTCGTTTTGTAAACTTGATTTTGACTTGTGTGATGAACTTGGGTGGTTGGGTGAAATGAAATGGATATTTGGGTTATATTTTGGACACTTAGAAAGGACTTTTGAAAACATGAGTTGTGGGTGAATACTTGGAAATCACTTGTGTACGTTGAAACTTTCTAAATTCTTCCTCCATGACTTGGATATTTGGACTCGCGCATGAATAATCATTTGACATATCTTAACCCCCCATGTGCATGCATCATGTTCATATACCTAGCGTTAGTAGAATAGTTCTCTGCTTGCGACCTTAGATTGTGTCGTAGAGAGTGTCGCCCCAAGCGTAGGGCTAGGTCGGCGGTAGCATAATAACCGGTAAGACCGGGTCGAATCCACAGGGACCAAACGCACCCGGCGTGAGAGTTGTCTTGCAAGTGTAGGTTTTTAGCCTTAAAGCAGCAAACTTGGCTTTTGGAGTTTGTTTGGTGGAATTCTCTCAACTTCGAGAATGACTTAGAAACTTAAAAAGACTAATTAAAACTAAGGCGTAGTCTAGGGGATCATAAATACCACAACTAAGGCTAAACCGTTCGACTCTTGATAACCGGCTCAGGACACCGTTAGATGCTCCCGAACGGAAGATTTAGAGATTAAAACCATTTGACTGGAAAATGTGCTTCACAAAGATTTGGATTCTTGTGCCATTTAGACAAACATTTTGATTGACATCGTCCTAAGCATCACACGTGCCAAGTGGTCAAGCCCTTGGCTACGTGTGATCAAAGAGATTAACAAATCTAAATTTTGATACATAAAATTAATCCTAACTCTTTGATCAACAGAAAGTGTTTGCTTTTGAGATGAGAGGAAAGGATTAGCCCGAGTCATGGAGTGTTAATCACCCCATGACCAAGCCTACTTAACTACTCACACATTATGCTAGAAAACAAGTCTAGAATTTGGAAGAAAACTAAAAACATGCTTAATAAACTTAAAAACTGGTTTTTAATGAAGATCCTAGGTTAGCATACAATATTAGTACTTGAGAAATTATCAAACAACTTCTAAAAACAAGAGTTTACTAAGGAAATAGCAAGAAAAATATGAACACTAAATACTTGAGGGAATTGAAAATAAATTACATATATTGAAAGAGCTAACCATGAGGAACAAGTTTAATACACGGTAAATAAACGGGAAATGAAAGCTTACTTGAGAATTCTAGAGAGAGAGACCTTAAACTCTCTCCAATGGAGGAGAGAGGTGAGAGCAAAACTAACTAAGGAGGAAAGAGTAAGTGTGTGAGAAGGAGAGAGGAGAGAGCCCAATATAGTCTTCCCTTTCTCTCTCTACATAATATCTAATAAAGCACACACAACAACCCAAAGTTTCCATAAAAGGAAAGTGCAAAAAGAGCTTGAAAAATGGTGCCCGGAGGGTTCTGGATCGATCCACTAGGGATCTGGATCGATCTAGATTCGTCTGTTCAGGCAGATTTTTGACCCAACTTCGCGGGCACGCCCCGGTTTCGTCCGAACTCGGAATGAGGTGATTCTTGAACCGTTGGAAAGCTCTATGAGTCTACTTTCAAACCCAATTGATCTCATCTTCATAGCCTTTGTATCTTGAGAGAAATGAGCCTTTTTCTATCGGTTGGTCAGATTTTCTCGAGGCTCATAACTCCAAATTTCTTGTTCTTTTGTTCCGGCCTTCCTTGAATCTTCCAAAGCTTCTTGAATCGACTTCTAAGCTTCGGCAATTATCCTCCACGGCATTGCGGGACCTTGGGTACTTCCGGATACAACCGGGGATTATTTGGAGCTTTGGACACACCTTTTAGCTCCGATTTTCTGAAACTAATAAAAAACACAACTCGCGCAAAATCAATTGTATAAAGGCACAAAATGCACGTGTGTGTGATTATAACGAGCAAGATAAGCCCAGATATATACAACATTTGGGGCTTATCATTCTCCTACGAGCAAGTGTGCTCACCCTATCATTTTCAGGTACCCAGCTTTGATCGTGCATGGTTTGGAATGCATGACTTGGATGATAAGCATACATGGCATGAAGTTATTTTATTCATCTTCTACGCATTACACTTTCTTTTGGGGAGATGTTAATGTAACTCTAATTTCTTTTACCATCTTTTGACTTTGGATTTGTAATAACTTAAGGGATATTAGTTTGATTTCACCTTGGGGGCAAGAGTGCCCAAACATATTTTTTTTTGTTTGACTTCACCTTTGGGGCAAGGGTGCCCAAATATTTGAATCACAGGATGTTATTTGACTTCACCTTTGGGGCAAGGGTGCCCAAACTTTTGACGCCAATGGGCTAATGATGTCCTTTAATTTATGAAAATTTTACCACTTCACTTATTTGTTGTTGAAATTCTTTTATTTTTTTGTTTGGGTGAAAATGAGGGCGTGACAACGACGGTGGGCGACTTGCTCCAGCGTTCTTTATTTTCCTGCACTTTTTTTGTATTTCTTTTTGTTTTTTTGGTTGTTAGTTTTGTAGAAGGTTTTGGCCGGCCGTTAGTTTTGTAGGCGGTTTTGCGGCCGTTAGCTTTGTAGGTAGTTTTGGTCGGCGGTTTCGCGGCTGTGGTTTTGTTTGCCGGTTTTGGCTGGTGGTTTTGTTTAATACAATTCTTCTACCTCTTTACCCAAAAAAAATTGAAATTTGCTTGTGAATTAACAGGCCTTTTAGGGTGTTAGTTTTAAAGAAGACATATATTTTGGGGGATAAAGAACAATAAGGAGAATTGAGATAATGATGATGGAAAGATAAAGAACATACAAGATCGAACAGGTGTGAGAGGTGAGAGAAGACCAATGTTTCGATCATTTAGAACTAAAGTAGGGGACAACGTCTCTTTTCTTTTCTTTGTAATACTGCTCTGAATTTTATTCTCTCTTTTCATCCACTATTTTCTTTTAGTCCCGGATCACCCTACGTGGGTAAACTCTGGTAATGGTAACTTTTCTTCCTCTCTGGTAATGGTAACTTTGGAAATGACCGATATCTCATGTTAGATTTGGAAAATAAAATGACCGGCTAAATTTAAAAGTTCCTTTGATTTATTTTTCGTAACAAACTTCCTACCAACTAACTGAGAGCTAGGAGGTATTGTAACTTTGAATTCATGCCCTCGTTGCAATACCCACGCGGAAGACTTAAACCATCTTTTTAGAGGGCGCGTTAAATCTGTTGAACTTTGGAAGGTGTTACATTGTCTTTCATTTGATAAGACGTGGTTTTGAAAGGCCAGCACGTGATTGGATCTCATTACAGGTGAAATCTAGATCTTTTTCAAGGAATAACTCAGATGTGCCGTGGAACACTTTTTTCTAATTAGCCACTCTTTGGCAGATATGGAAGGAGAGAAACAAAAAAAAGTTTTGAAAACCTTGATACCATCCCTTCTGTTAGTTCCAAAGCCATCTACTCTTATTCCATTGAAATCGATTCGGCCTTTAAATCGCGGTTATCAAATCATTCATATGTACCTGAACCTTGACTTACAAATTGAGTGTTTCCAAATATATACAAGTGAATTAAAGCTTAATACGGATGAATGCTGGTACCATAACGAGCGAACAACTAGATTTGGAGGACTATTTCGTGATGGTGAAAGGAAATGGTGTCTGGGTTACGGCTGGTGTTCAACTTGCACCATCCTTTGATTTCCCACCCCGAGGCACCTAGCATAAACTATGGACTGTTTGTTTGTCGGGTCTATTAGTGACGGTATATATAATCACGTAGGATATACAACCTCGATGGAGTGATAGCTAGTGACCAGATTAATAATAGCGCCCATTTTGCTCCTATTTTAATAGCACTCTGCTTGTGGATGGTGGATTAGGTCTCCAGAGATTAGTTGGGGTGGGTTAGCCCAAACACTCAGCAAAAAAAAAAGAAAGAAAAGAATAACGCTCATTTTCAAGATATTTTATATCGTACACATTATAATATAAGTAATAAGTTCGTGACACGTTTCAATTGGGTTGTAAATAATTTCTGAAATACTAACTATTTAATTACTCATCTGAGATACTTAAATCGATAATTTGACCGCATAAGAGTATTGATTTAAGTATCTCAGATGACTAATTAAATAGGAGTAGTTAGTATTTCAGAAATTATTTACAACCCATATATATATATATATATATATACACCGTCAAGCACCGTCAAATCCTGATAATGGACGGTACCACCACGTATCACTCACACTAGCCAGGATAAAAAATAGAAATCCATTTGTTTTATATTTTTTTTGAAGGGCCTCTGTAAAAAAACTCGGCCCAATTCGGCTCATTTCCCCCTTTCCAATTGCTTGACTGACCGAGTGATTTAAAATAAAGACGCGTCCCAAGCGTAGGACTCTCGACCAATGTAGCATAATATCCGGAAGTACTGGAGTCGAACCACAGAGACGGATGAACGTGTGTAGGACTCAAAGATGACGGGTTCATAGTTTATCTTGGCTCTTAGGTAGCCACCCCTTGTTTAATGAGGTTGATTTACTAACTCGATTACCAAACTAAATTAACTAAATATGAATTTGAAAAGGAGAGTACAGCTGTGGAAGCCCAGCGTCCGCAACTAGCCTAACCAATGTTTACTCGGGCCACAATTATTCAATTTGTTGATTTCAGAATAGGAAAAAGGATCCCTAACAAATGCGCACCACCTGTCACCAGTTTCCGTGCGCATTTGAATTCCGGCGATGCCTGGGTTTTGTTTGTTAGAAGAGTTTTCGTCTTCTAAAATTGCTTAAAAATTAAATTAATTCGAACCCGAGGTAAAAACATTAATTAAACTAGCCACGGGACGCCTTCGCTCCGCTGCCGCACTCTACGAAATTACTCACTCATGCTTTCAACGGACGCAGCAAACATATATTTAGAACTAAACATGATTTTAGCAATTGAAATAAAAATAAAATACGATACCACAAACTTGCATGAGAAGAACGGATTCGAACACCAAGAATCCAAAATGCTGGAAAACTTCAAGAACTTGAATTAGACTTGAATCTGAAAAATAATCCTGAGAACAGCAGCCAAAGTTAAGAAAATAAAGCCTAAGTTATGAAGTGTGGAACCCTAATTTCGAGTTCTAAAGGGAGTATTTATATGGAATCTCCGTTAATTACAATTAAAAATCCGAAAAAACGAGATTAACTTCACGTGAGACACAAAACGCCACCGTTCCAAGACCCAATTAAGCTCTCGGTAGCGCTACACCTATTTTGGTGTAGCGCTACCTAACTCATTAAGGCCGCTTTGACCGTTGACCCTTGTTTGCTCGGTAGCGCTACACCCATTTTGGTGTAGCGCTCGCCAAGGCTCTGGACGCTTTCCGAGCTCTGTTGTGCCACTTTTGAGCGCTCCTACAAAATCATGTAGCGCTCACGGTGATTCTGATCACTTCCTCGCGAATTCCACTTCAATACTTAGTCCCAACAGCCTTCCATCTCCTCAAGCTCTATCACGGTCTTCAAGTCTCTGCAATCCAATCTTGGCGCTAAAACAGCCTTATTTTCCTGAGAATTAACAAAAACACAAAAACATACCAAAGCAACGCATCAAGTGGAAAATAGGGAATAAATTAGATAACAACGTGTTAAAACTACCCTATTTAGGCACTTATATCTACGATATTGCATGCCTATCACCAGTCGCTTGGCTCCTCGATCCGATCTCCCCCTCCCCATCCGAGTGGCTCCTCCTTTTATTTTTTCAACCGATCAACTCCACTTCCTTTTTCTTCCTTCCCCCGTTGATCGGATGAGTGGTTCCATTTTTTCCAATCTCGATTGGCTCCCCTTTTCTTTCTTCCCCTCCCCGTCTGATCAGGATTAGCTATCGATGGAATGCTGGGATTCTTCGGAAATCTTCAATGGCCAAAAAGAACTAGACAAGTAGCTATCAATGGAATGCTGGGATTCTTCGGAAGTAAGTTTTGACCAGTTCTTTTTGGCCATTAAAGATTTTCGAAGAATCCCAACAGTCCATCGATAGCTACAAGTCTTCGCTTGTGGAAATGGAGTGGCCGGTGAAGGTGGTGATGATTCCGGTGATCTCCATCTCCATTTTTGGCTACTTCACCGGTCACTGTGCATCTCCGGCGGCTTCATGCAGTCATCCCTAGTGCTCTTGATGCCCATTGATCTCTGGCCATCTTCGGCATCTCCGGGAAACCGAGCTAGTTTCAGCCGTGCAAACATGCAAGCTCTTTTCCCCTCTTTTCCCCCTTTCCAGTCGCTTGGCTCCAATCCGATCTCTCACTCCCCGTCCGAGTGGCTCCCCTCCGTTTCTTGTTTCAACCGATCAACTTCCTTACCTTTTCTTCCCTCCCCCACTGATCGGACCAAAATCCCGATTGGCTCTCGTTTCCTTTCTTCCCGTCCCCTTCTGATCGGGTTTTTTTTTTGTGTTTTCTGTTTTTTCCCCTTTTTTCGTTTAAGAGTTTGCAGGTTTGTTTGTGCCGTTTTATTTTGGTCCTGCTTTGGCTGTGTCTTTCCTAATCCACGGCATGGCAGCCACTGGTTTGTTGCATTTGTGTTGAGGTGTTGTTTGTTGCCGTGTTATGATGCATGTGTTTTTGGTGGTATCTGGATGCTGTCCTTTCATTAGATGCATGAGTTGTTTAGTAGTTTTGTTTGTTCAATCCGCTTCACACACTGTGCTTCGTTCTTTTGGCCTTTTGTTGGTCATTGCTTGTCACCGGCGCCCTTAGACCCTTGTTTCCGGCCTTTATTCTTAGGCGATAGCATAGATCTATTGTGTTTTGCGGATCATTAACTATGTTTTACTCTATAGGCTAAAGCTTGGTCGTGACAATTGTGCTTTGTATAGGCCTTCACCGGTCACCAGCGTCTTTCCCCTATGTAACAGCAATAACACAATTGGAATGAAATTTTCACTCTATTCATCAAAAAAAAAAAAAAAAGACCTAGAGAGAAATAAATTTTTAACACCCGCATAAAGAAATTTCATACCCTGTAGGAAACTTTATTTCACTTACCCCATTTGGGTGTGTATGTCATACACCACTTAGATTGCCTTAAATTCATAACATTAGTCTTGAACTCGGAACTTTCATACATCAATTCATAATATGAATTTTTGTCAATTCATATATGGTTATAGATTTCTGATATTTATTTTGTATCCATGAGATTCTCATATTATGAATAAAGAAACTTTAAATAAATGTGATGAATTTTTATGCAGAAGTTATGAATGTTTATGCAAATGCAACGAAACTCACAAAATTTAATGAATTTCTAAATAAAAGCAAATGAATTAATTTAATAGGTGCATAGTTTACAAATCCAAATAGAAGTAGCGTATTGTACCACTTTCCTATGCGCACACATACATATAGTAGACTACAACAAATTAACTTCAAAGAACCTCTACAAACTAGTAGACTACAACAAATTAACTTCAAAGAACCTCTTTTTGTAGGCCCATGGTGGCACCACATGAATTGATGAATGACACACTGAAATGACCCTTTTCTGTCCACCAACCAGTTGTTTAAAAGTTAAAACGCCGTATAAATCACATTATTTTCACAAGTGTGCTCCACATGAATTGATGAATGACACACCTAAAAAGACCCTTTCTGTCCACCGTTGTTCAAAAGTTAAAATGCCGTATAAATCGCATTACATTTACAAGTCTGCTAAGCTTCACACTACACTTTGTTGTAGAGTGCACCATAATTGTGGATACGTTTTGGTTAATTTACAACGTGCTTGCAACAGTAACAAAGAAGGAGCTTAATTCAACTAGGTACGAGCTCATTCATATGAACATGCATGCATACAAATGTATTTTGTTAGTTCATTCGTATGTACAAACTTATTTTAGCACTCATATACTATTTATTATGAGAATTTGCTAATTTCTTTATTTTTCTATCATTTTATTTATTTTAATTTGGGAGAACCATTTTGTTCTCTATAGCTATTCATCGGATTTTACTTGCCTTCTTCCCAAAGAAATAAGGCCCACATGGAAAACTAAGATTTAAATGCTCTTTTCTCATTCTAAAGATTGGCTTGCTTCGACTCGTTTACAACCCTCTTATATATAGGGTTTTTCTTTTTTATATATGCAAAAAATATCTTTTCCTTTTCTTTCACTCAAAACTTGTCTGTAAAATGATTTTTCATAAATAGTTTTGTCAAGGTTAAATTATTGAAAGCTTTAGAATCTTTGGAAATTCTCCATTATTTGTAAATTTAAAAGGGTGGTATATATTACGTATAATTTTAGTTTGGGCTATGGGGCTAATCCAAAACTTCACAAGGGAAGGTTTGCATTAGGGATTTTTTTTTTTTTTTTTTTTGTGTCTGTGTGGTTAATTTCGAACCTTATGAAAAAAATCGTTTCATTAAAAACAACAAGGGTCTATTGTACAAATATTTAGCCATTGCATTCTCGCTTGCACAATTTTTTTCGGGGATGTATTTCAGGGTTTTGGTCCTTGTAGTGCCCCAATCCAAACAGGCGAACAACTCGGATTTTCAGAAATGTTGAATCATCCATTGCTTGCATTAAATTCGAGTCATACATTATGAAAATGGAGGGTCGAATCGGGAGCGCTACAAGGGTGTAGGGTGTAGTGCCCAAGGCCAGAGCATTTTAAGAAATGTTGAGTATATTCTAAGAGCAACACCAGCAGCTAAGCCAAAAATTTGGCCAAAATACCTGGTGTACAGTGCATATAGCTACCCTGTCACCATCAACACTCCAACAACTTATCCATTTTACCTAAATACCTGGTGTACAGTGCATATAGCTATCCTGTCACCATCAACACTCCAACAACCTATCCATTTTACCTTACCCTTTATTAAAATATTATTTTTTCATTTTATATATATATATATATATATATATATACACACACACACACGCACACACACGCATACACACACTATTCATCGTCTTCTCCGCCCCTCGCCCATCTGTCGCCCGTCGTTCATCCTACATCGCCGTCGTCCGTCTTCGTCGCCTCCATACCCATCGCCGTCGTCCGTCTTCGTCGATCTGTGCCGATCCAGAGTTCCATGGTCGTAGATCTAAAATCCCGTCCCATCCCGTCGCCGTCGGTACTGCAACTCCCCGTCGTCCGCCGTTGCTGTTGTCGCAGTACAACCAACGATCCCGTCCCATCCCGTCGCCGTCGGCACTGTGCTCGTCTTCAGCGGTAGGGAGCGAGAGAGAGAGAGAGAGAGAGAGAGAGAGAGAGAGAGAAAATAATAAACAAATCAGTTGCTGGTGAACAGTGCTTGTCTAAAAATAGACAAGCACTGTAGCAAATATAGAGAAAATGTAAAATAGCTAGGGTAATAGACAAGCTGCTGCAGCACCCATTTTCTTCATTCTCTTGTCTATTTTGCCCAAATAGCTATTTTACACTAGCTGCTGCTGTTGCTCTAACTACAGAGGGAGAGCATTCTTTAGGTATGAACAAATCTTGAAACTGGCTCACTTTATAGATTCCCAAAACAACCCTTGAATTACTACTTCTCACTTATTACAACTGCTGTAAATTAATGAAGTTGTCGAGGACATTGTATCCCACCTTTTGGGGTGGCGGTTACAATATGAATATGGCAGTTACAGTAGAGCAGTTCCCTTTTATTTCCTTTTTGTTTCAGTTGTTTTGTTCACTTTTCTTTTGCACGGTTTCATTTTAGCACATTTCTTTCTAGCAATTGCAAAAGCATCGCGCGTGTACCAAACACTAGTTCACGAATCATGTGTAATGCACCTAAAACCTTTTGTTCGTTTCCTAGTACTATTTGGTTTCGTTCTTTGTTTTTCTAGAACATGAATGGAGAAAAATAACCTTGATTCATGCAAAATGTGTGCTTTTTTTCTTTTTCTTTTTTAGATGAAGAGATAAAAAAAATTGCATTAAATCAAACCACCACAGTACACAGATCTAAACGAAAACAACCTAAAACTACCAAAAAACAAATCAGAAAACAGAAACAAACCATGTGCAATTAGTATGTAAAATAGGTTCTTTGCTCAAGTCAAAATAAAATCAACTTCGGAGAGGCAAACAATAGCTAATGACTGAATTAATAACAAGTGATCAAACGAGAATAAGAGAGGAAGAGTAGGGGTGAAGGATTAAGCCAAGTACACAGAGAGAGAAGGCAGCAACGTTCAGTTCATTCTCCTTAAGATCGTCATCATCCTCCCAATCACAGTTCTAGATTAAAATATGAGCTCGCGAGCTCTAGCAAGAACCAATGCTCTTGTTTCCAAAGCTCAGAGTCAATTTCTCTCTCTAGAATTTCCGTGCTTAAAGATGAATCAGAAGATCTCTCTTGAATTTGTGAAGGAATGTCCCATATTTATAAGGGTCTGCACCCAATCATGGGGCAGCAGACGTTTTCCCCAATAATATGGTGACACGTGCTCTCTCCGTATACCTGGGCGACGTGGGTGATGTCACTGGCCGTTAGGAAGCTTCCTTTAGGTCATTCCAGTGCATCGTTTTCCCTCGCGGCCACCCTTAATCCCTCAAAGCCACCAAACCACTTGTATCTCCCCTGTTCCCGCTGTGTTTGTCCTGGTCGCGAGCCCTTTGGCTCGCGCCAAGACCTTTTTCGAGCTCATATCGACTTCCCTTTCCCTGCCTTTTGGTCAGGTGCCGTCGCGAGCCTAGTTCGCATGTTCGCGGGAGTGTTCACTCTTTCCCGTCGCGTCAATCCCCTTCGCCGAGGGTCTCGCGAGGGGTGAATCTCTTTCTGGTGATGTTTCCCTTATTGAGGGCCTCCCTCTCTGGGAGTAATAGAAGTTTTGGGCATATTATACCGCGAGACTTGCTCTTCGCGGTGTCTATTTACTGATTGCTAAGTTCGGCTGCTGTCTGACGTGTCTCTTGTAATCTCACTCAAGCCACGGGGCTGCCCATTACAGGTTGGTCAATTACCACGTCACCAGACGCGCTGACCTATCCTACATAAGCCCCTCGTGCGAGCGTGATTTCGCGGCGCGTGTCTCTTAACGCGTTGAATCGCGCGCGTGCGATGTCAGCAGAGTCTGTCGTTTTAGCATTTCCCCCCAAAAGGTGATTATTCCGAGTTTCGAAGTTTTGCAGGCCGATTGGACTGCTGGTGTCGTTTCGACCGCTTACTTACCGTTGATGACAGAGGGGCTAGGTCTATAAATACCCTTTACAAGGCAAGATCGAGTTTTTTCCTTCTTATCTCCTCCAAACTCACCTGTGCCGATTAACTAAAAGAAAGCAAATCCCCCATCTTTATTCCTGTTCCGGACCTTCTTCGAAACCCTAATCTCCCTTCCCTACATTGATCATGTCTCGATCGAGAAGGTACGAATCCGATACTGAGGCTCTTCTGGCAAAAACATCGCTCCCTCCTGCTAGTGAATGGAGGAGGGCTCCATATCTGAAGTCAGAGGGTGACACTTTCTGGGCCAACATCCAGAACTACGTTCCCCTTCGAGGTAACCCTAATGCTCAGCGCCTGTTGCTTTCTGATGAGGTTAGTGCTTCAGAGGCAGACATGGTCGACCCATCTTCGCTGGTGAGGCTGAGGATCGAGAGGGGTGACTACCCTTTCTCGCAGGTTCAGTATAAGGCCAGTATTCAACCCCCAAGGGATTGGGGCGACTGGGTGGCCACCATCCTTGAAAATTTTGAATACAGAGTAATTTTAGACAGAGTGGGTTTACTGAAGACCGTACAACTCTCGCGGTACCTTGTCGCGAGCCGCCCTCAACGCGACCTTGATTTCACGGTGTCTCGCTGGAGCCCCACCAGTCATTCCTTCATATTCCCTTTTGGAGAGGCCAGCCCAACTCTTCTAGACACAGAAACCCTAATGGGCCTCCCCACTCGCGGCGAATACCACTACGATCCCTCCAAATATCCCTCCGACGCTGAGACGGCGATTGAATTCATAGAAAATGAGTTCAAAGCTGCTGGCGAGTATGGTTCGCGTTATGACAACGCGGGGAAACTCCGAGCTCCTCCAAAAGCTAACAAGACAACCTGGGGTTCTTGGCAGCGGTACTGGTTCCGCGATGTTGCCCCTGTCGAGGTGGATGGGCAGCTCGCGATGACGGTGAGCACCTATCATGGAGGTCCGTTGTCCCTGGCGGTTTTTCTGGTTCAATTCCTATCCCTCTTCCTCTTTCCTGACCTCCCACACGAAGGTCCCCGTCGTGAGATGATTCCTCTCGCGGCGGTCCTCGCGTCAGGGAAGAAGCTCCCCATGGGTCCCATGTTCTTGGGCCACTTCTATCGTCAGCTGGATCGTACCGTACAAGATTTTGAGCGATCGATGGGGAGGTATGAGATTACTTCCATGGTTCACATCCCCTTCCTTCTTGCCTTCTTTTATGAATATTTTCCAAAGGCTGCCCCTTCTCCCCACGATCTCCCTCCTTTGAAGTCTGTCCAGGAGAGGAATGCCGCCGGAGAGATCATTCGTGATGGCAAGGGCAAGCCCATCCTGCGACTGAGCGAAAGGGTGCCAAGGATCATGAGGTGGAGCAAGACCTCCCCAAACCGCCTGTTCGAGGACTGGTGCGACGAGATAACCTCTTTTAACCCTCGTCCCTACGAGCAACCTGCCGATGGCGCGCTAGGCCCAGCTGTCTTTTTGGAGGACACCGTCGTGGATTTCCAGAGCAAAAACATCCGCTCTCATAAGCTGGATCTCCTCGCGTGGGTCACTCCCGGCTATCTACCGACTTTATCCGCCGAGGGTCCTGTTCTGGTGCTGTACAGGGCTGATAGGCTCCAAATACAATTTGGGTATGACCAAGGCGTTCCTCGCGGGCCTCCTTCCCCACCCAAGGATTTCTTTACTGGGATTCGTCGCCTTCTCAAGCCGTTCAACCACGAGCTTACTGCGGATTATGGAGGAGATAGGATTATTCCCAGCTCCAAACGTAAAGCAGCATTTACCCCCGAGAATAGGGTTTATTGGGCAAGAAACCTGCAGTCCTTTATGGACTTTGTGTTGACTCCGGCGGTGGTGCCTTCTGCGGAGCCCATTTCGAAGAAGGACTTAACTCTCCGGACTTTCAAGCCCGGGAAAGATTCTGACTGGCGCGGTCCCTATTCCTGTTGGGTAAAAGGCACCATGATTCCTCTGGACGTGATTAATGCCATCCCCCTTCAGAAGATCCGCCCTGCGGAGCACATGGTAGTTCCTACACCACAGCACCTCACTGTTCAAGACCAGAGGAAGACCAAGAAGCGATCCCCTCTGCAGCTAGAGCATGCCCCAAAGAGGGCAAGGGTAAGACCTTTTACTCCTTTCTTTGTCCCTGCTTTCCTTAGAGAGCCCTTCACGCTCTTACTGACTTATTACTGTTCCTCAATCTTTCAGGGCCCTTCGCGGAAGGGTCGAACAATGGTGGGGTCCTCCTTCTCGACCGCGGAGCCCCCATCCCAGGCCGGGCCAATGATTCTAATCGATCAAGGTAACATCCCTGAATGGTGCTTCCCCAGCTTTCTGCAACTCTCTCCTTTTTGTGTACTTACGATATTTGCGTATTATCTTTCAGATGAGAAGGCTCAATCGCCCAAGGTCACTACAGATGCCAAGAACGTGCCTCTCGCGAACTCTCCCGCTCGCGATGTTGCTCAATCAACTTCTTCCACTGCTCCCCCTCAGGAGGGGGTTTCAAAAGAGGACGTTCCTGAGAAGGAGGGGGGCACCTCGCAGCTTACTGAGGGGCGAGGTCAGGGCACTCCAGAGGTTGATGAATTCAATGCTATGGACATCGCGAATAACATCGCGAAGGTGATCGTGCAGGAGGTTGGTGGGCCGAGTGATAAATTGGAGGTAGCGATGCGAACAGAGGAAGCTGGAGGCTCTGGGGAAGGGACTGCGATCACAAAAGCAGAGCCTGCACAAGAAACTGAATCACCAGCGAGCTCTCATGGGGCTGATCCTTTCCTTCTAAATCAAAGTCCGGTCGCGGGTGACTCAGTCTCGATGAAGAAGAAGAAGAAGTTGAGGAAGAAGATAGTCAAACCTCCTTCTTCTCCTTCGCGAGATAGAACTCCTTCGCCGCCTCATGATGAGGACGTGGTGCAGATTCCTTCTTCTACAGATAAGAGCACAGTTGGCTCCAAACCCGTCCCCGGGTCAGTTATCAGTGAGAGCTCAGACATGGATGACCTCGGCGAGAGTGGGGATGATTGTGAGGAGGTCTCTGGAGACTCCCAAGGTAAGTGCAGCAGTGACATTTTTGCAGGGATGGAGGACATTTTTCATCTTCCCTCTTTTACCCCTTCTAAATTGCTAACGCCAAGCCATTCTTATCGCTCAGAGCCCACTCGCGAAGAAGATGATCA
This sequence comes from Vaccinium darrowii, assembly GCA_020921065.1. Taxonomy (NCBI): domain Eukaryota; kingdom Viridiplantae; phylum Streptophyta; class Magnoliopsida; order Ericales; family Ericaceae; genus Vaccinium; species Vaccinium darrowii. The sequence goes on along the minus strand of CM037158.1, from coordinate 9,567,898 downwards.
GGGAAAGCAGCTCTTGAAAGAGAAGGCTTCGGAAGGTGAAGATCAGAGAGAGCAGCCCTTGAAAGAGAAGGCTTCAGAAGGTGAAGACCAGGGAGAGCAGCTGTCAGAGAAACAAAAGGACTTAAGTGGTTCCCAGACTGAAGCAGAGGCATCTGGCCCTGGACTTCCCCATCATTCTCTTTTTTCTGATACACTAGGCAGCTCTCGATGGAATGTTAAAGCATCAAATGCCCCAGTCCTTCACGTTCTGGAGAAGCAATTCCCCTTTACCTTCACAAACTTTTCTGCCAGCCGTGTCGTAGGTGGATCACTTCTTGACATCCTTGGCGAGATGGTGTTGTCTCTGCAGAGGATAAGGGTGAGGGACTTTTCTGACGAAGAGTATGAGGACATGGCTTCTTCGATCATAGACATGGAAAGGTTTGGCCTTGACCTCAAGTGGCTTCGTGATTACCTGAGCAAAGTTCGTACCACGAAGATGTTATTCTCGAGCCTTTTCAAAGTCCAGGCCAGTGCAGCTCAGATCGCCGAGGCGAAAGAGACGTGCGAGAAGCATAGGCAACTGCTCGCGGAGGCTGAGGAAAAGGCTGCTGTCCTGGAGGCAAACCACAAAGTGCTGGTCCAGCATCACCAAGCTTTGGAGGCTCAACCAAAGACCACGCTAAGTGACGTAGCACCTGTTCTCCCACCCTTGGATTCGTTCTCGCAGGAACTCCTGACATAGTCGTTCCTCTTTTTTTTTTAAGCCCCTTTCCTGGGGCAGCAAACTTTGTACTCGTAACATTGATATCAATAGAATCCCTTTTAGCAATTTGTCTATGAATTCACTGCTGTTACAACTCGTTGTATGGTCATAAAGGGTAGCAAATAACAAGTCTCCTCTTGTATGCTTTTTATTTGCTTTGTGTTTCCCTTTCATCTGCAACGCTTCACAGACTCGAGGGTGTTTTCAACCTTCAACGTTAGTTATTCCAAAGAGATATTTTCACTTTGGTTCCCATTCATTTGTGGGGGATGGCCGTCGCGAGGGTATTCCAACAATTAAGTTAGTATTCCAAAGTGAAGAATCACTTGTGGCTCCCATTTATTTCGCAACACATAAAAGCCTAAAATTTATGGCCGTCGCGAGGGCATTCCAACAATTAAGTTAGTATTCCAAAGTGCAGAATCACTTTTGGTTCCCATTTACTTCGCAACATTTAAAGGCCTCGCGTATGAGTAGGCACAACATCTTTGTACTCCTTTTTCTCTTCGCGAATGGTGAATTTTCCCCTTGTGCTAACATAAATTTATGCCGCGAGGTCACCACTTTATTCTATCACCTTCCTCTGCTTCTAACATGTTCAAATAATTAATGAAGCATAAGTTTTTTGAAACAAAGGGATAGTATTTCTCATTCATCATTTCAATCGATATAGTTCTTCCCAAGGGACGTGTCAAATCATCGTCCCTGGGTTACATCTGATCGTGAATAAGTAATCAAAGACAAGACATTAAAAGACAACCTAAAACTTTGCATAAGCTAAGGGTAATACTTCTTGATGTACTTCGCGTTGATTGGTCCTGTGAGAAATCCGTCGCTGACCCTTGCGAGCCTGTAGTACCCACTTTCTGCAGCTTTGATCACCTCGTAGGGACCTTCCCACTTTGGTGTGAACTTTGGTAACTTCAGGTTCTGCATGACCCCAGGGACTGACTTCCATACTAGGTCTCCCACCTTGAATTCTCTCGCGAGCACACTCTTATTATAGTACTTGGCGACAGACTGCCAGTACTTCTCTTGGTTTTCAGCCGCGACCTCCCTTCTCTCTTCCAATGCTTCGAGGTCAGCTCTTCTTTCTCCTTCAGTTACCTCAGTGGATAGCGCGAGACGTGCAGATGGCACGCTTATCTCTGCGGGCAACACTGTTTCAGCCCCATAAACCAAACTGAAGGGACTCATACGCGTAGGCTTCCTCTTAGTCGTTCTGTAGGCCCATAGAGCGATTGGGAGGTGCTCCGCCCAAGATCCTCCTTTCTCGTCCAGGTGTTTGCTCAGAATCCTGACAATAGACTTGTTGGTAGCTTCTGCCTGCCCATTTCCTTGAGGGTAATGGGGAGTTGAAGTTTTCTGCTTTATGCCATAGGATGCGAGCAGTTGCTTTACTTGTCTGTTTACAAAGGGGGTTCCGTTATCAGAGAGGATCACCTTGGGAATTCCAAATCTGCAGATTATGTGCTCTTTGATGAAGTTGGCCACCACATCACCCGTTGCACGTTTTAAGGGAACTGCCTCTACCCATTTCGTGGTGATTTCTGTTGCCACTAAAATCCATTGATTTCCTCGCGAGGAGGGATGGATAGGGCCAATCAGGTCCATCGCCCACGTATGGAAAGGGTAGGGCGCTCGAATGTGATGGAGCTCAACGGAGGGTGCATTCACCCTGTCTCCGTGTTTCTGGCATGCGTGGCATCTGCGAACATAACTTTTGCAGTCTCCCTCCATTCTAGGCCAGTAGTAACCAAGATGTGTGATCTGTTCGTACAACTTCCTTCCCCCAGGGTGTTCCATCTCGTGTACCTTAGCCAAAACCTCCTCTGCCTCATTGTTTGATAAGCATTTGAGAGGGATGTGGTCAAGGGCCCTTCTGTAAAGCTGATTGTCTTTAATGAAAAACCTCTTCTCGCAGCGTTGCACCTCTCGGATTCCGCTGCGGTCCATGGGCAGAGCCCCTTCTTTCAGATAATCAACATATTTTTGCCTCCAATCTGTTTCCTCACTCGAAAAGTTGCACTCGTGCTCGATATCGTGAAGTGAGCAGTTGGGGCACCCTCTAAGTGTGGTCGCGGCATCGTCCTTCATCGTAGGCCAATAGTAACCTTGCCGCTGAACCCTCCTGTACAGAGCGATGTCGTTCTCACCACATGTTTCTTCATGAACCTGGCTCAGCAGCTCTTCAGCCTCCGTGCTGTCAATACACCTCGCGAGCCATCCTTGTGGGCCGCGAAAGTACAGTTCTCCTTTCAGAATAGTGAATGGTGATAGAGCCATCATAGGGGTTTCTCCACTGCCCGTCGCGATCTGCGTTTTGATGGGTTCGCGCCAGTCCCGACCTTCGGGACTCTTACATTCTTCAACGAATGATGGTTCAGTCCTCTTCGTGATTTTGATGGCCACCGCGTCCCCTTCAAACTCTGTCTTGGCCCCCAAAGTAGCCAAAGCGTCAGGGAACCTGTTCTCAGACCTTGGCTTATGAACAATGCTAACATCGTCAAAGTCTTTCCTGAGCCTTTGAACGGTTGCCCTATACGGCGCGAGGTTAGTTTCTTTTAGGGCATAGACACCCTCACTTTGCAAGATTATCAGCTTTGAGTCCCCTACGATTCTGAGTCTTTTAATTCCCTTTTCCCTGGCCGCGAGCAGTCCTAGGATGAGTGCCTCATATTCTGCTTCGTTGTTGGAGCATTGGAATGCTAACTTGTATGATAAGTACTGCTTTGCGCCGCTATCGCTTTGAAGTGTGACTCCTGCACCAGCTGAATGTCCTCCTGTTGCCCCATCGAAGCTTAGAGTCCAGCTTTCTTGCTCAGAGCTGGCTGCTAATGCTTCGAAATCATCTCCTGGCAACGAGTCGTTTAAAGGCTCACATTCTCCACTAGGAAATTGGGCCAACAGGTCTGCGAGAGCCTGACATTTGATCGCTCTCGGGGCTGTACACTCTATATCGAACTCCGCGAGAGCCAACAGCCACTTCGCGGCCCTTCCATTAAGCACAGGGCGAGAAAGAAGATACCTCATGGGGTCATTTTTGGTCACGAGCTGCACCTTAAATGAAAGAAAGTAGTGCCTGAGCTTCTGTGCTGTAAAAACAAGTGCTAGACAGTGACGTTCGATTGGAGTATAGCGTTCTTCTGCCCCCTGCACCTTGCGACTGATGTAATACACTGGTCTTTCAGTTCCTTCAACTTCTTGAGCCAACAATGCCCCAATTGACCTCGCGGTGGAGGTGAGGTATAAAATCAATGGCTTCCCCTTCTGCGGCGAAACCATCGTCTGAGGTGAGGTTAAAACATTTTTTACCTGCTCGAAGGCCAGCTGGTGCTTATCTTTCCATTCAAATTTGACTTTTCCCTTCAACAAATCACCTAACGGTGCAGTGATTTCTGCTAGGGCGGGGATAAATCTTCTTAGGTAGGACACCTTCCCCAAGAATCCTTTAAGGGATCGCTGAGAATGGGGTGGAGGCATGCTTGAGATAGAGTGAATCTTGGATTCATCAGCATCAATGCCGTGTCTGTGCACCAAGAATCCCAGAAACTTTCCTGCTGTGACTCCAAAGGCACACTTGAGTGGGTTCATCTTCATGTTGAATCTTCTGCATCTCTTGAACACTCCTTCAAGGTCTCGCAGGTGTTCCGTTTTATACTTTGACTTCGCGACGAGGTCATCAACGTAGACCTCCACCGAGTGATGAATCATATCGTGGAAAATTGCTGTCATAGCCCTTTGATACGTCGCGCCAGCGTTCTTAAGCCCAAATGGCATCACGGTATAGTAGAAATTTCCCAAAGGGGTTCTGAAAGCAGTCTTTTCTGCGTCCTCAGGTGCCATTTTGATTTGATTGTATCCACTGAATCCATCCATGAAAGAGAACATTTCATGGCCGGCAGTGGTATCAACCAATGTGTCAATGTGAGGCAATGGCATTTCATCCTTTGGGCAAGCTTTGTTGAGGTCGCGGAAGTCCTCGCAGACCCTGATTTGACCATTCTTCTTCTTTACTGGTACGATGTTGCACAACCAAGTTGGGTATTGGATAGGTCGGATGAACCCTGCACTTCTGAGCTTCTCTACCTCTTCTTTAATCTTTTCCTCCAAATCTGGGTGGTACTTCCTCTGTGGCTGCTTCACTGGCTTAGAGTTTGGGAATACGTCGAGGTGGTGAGTCACGAGCTCTGGATCCAAACCAGGCATCTCGTCGTAGTGCCAAGCAAATACATCGCTGTACTTGCGAAGCAAAGCGACCAGATTAGCTCGAGCAGTGGGCTCCATCGACTTACTAACAAACACAGGCCTCGCGGCGCCCACTCCCTCTCTCAAGTTTATCTCCTCGAGCTGTTCCAACTGGGGTTTTGGTTCGTCTTGCATGTACTCAGGGGCTGGCTCAGGTTTGTCAACAATCTCGAGCTCTTCGCCCTCTCCTTCTACGTCGCGGGGGTCAGAAGCCTCACAAATGCTTTCTGACCCCTGTGACCGTCATAAGTGGTACACAGTCTTCCCCCCTTCGCTAGTCTTTATGATTTTGCGAGGGGTCAATCTGTCAAACACCGTGGAACGCTTCGCGGGGCTTGGCTCTGATGATTCATCTTTGATGTCTTCCCATTTTGGGATTTTTATCCCAACGGGCCTCGCGGTGATAGCCTCGCAAGCTTCTTCCACCTCAGAAAAGTACACAGCGTCTGAAAGGTGAGCTTCACAGGCCTCAAAGGGCCTCTCGGTGGCAGGTACAGTTACCTTCTTTCCAGCCCAAATGCCCTTGAGGCACTGGTGATAGCTCGATGGGACCACCGCGTACTTGTGCATCCATGACCGTCCCAAGATTACATGGTAATTGGTTGGCCCTTCGATTATGTGGAACTTTGTTGGTGAGCGAATAGGTCCAACAGCGAGATCGAGCACGATGTATCCTAGGGAAGGTTTTTTCTCTCCACCAAAACCAACTATCCCTACCAATGACTTAACAATTCGTGGCTCTGGGATGTCCAGCTTCTTCAACGTCTCGAGGGGCATAATGTTGATTGATGCCCCTCCATCCAGAAATGCCCGTTTAAACTCCATACCATTGATGTAAGCAGTGACAAACAAAGGCCTGTTGTGAGAAAATGGGACCTTCTTGTCTGCATCCGAGAATGCTATGGTGTTGGAGTCCTCGCGGATGGTCCTCGCGACGGAGCCTCCCTCCACCACACACGCCTCTTGGCTCTGGTTAGCTATCCCCAAAATGGCCTTGGTCATCTGTACTCGCGAGCTGGGGGAAAAGCCCAACCCATCATAAAAGGTTTTGAATTTATGGCTGCAGGACAAGATCTTATGCCTTTCTTCCTCACTTACTTCCACCGTTGGTTGATCATAGCTCGCGATCTCTTCAATGTGATCATAGAAGGAGGTCATATACACTTCTTCATCTTCATCTTCCATTTCGTACATAAAATCATAATACCCACCATTGTGGCATTCCGCCATCGCGACCCCTTCCCCGTGCTGGGGGTATGGCCTGTCGCGGACATCTCTATTTATGCCAATCCTCAATTCGTTATTGTCTTGCTTTTTCTTGAAAATTTCTTTGAGTGTCCAACAATCACTCGTTGGGTGCTGGACTCTCCTGTGAAAGATACAGTACCTCGGGTTCACACGGTCATGGGGGGTTGGTTGAACTTCAACCTCTGGTAACTTCAGACATCCATCCGCGACCCACGCATTAACGAGGTCCACAACCTCTTCCATGCTGCAGGGATATGGAGGTGCATCCTTTGCTCTCTCCTTGTAATCTTTGAATGGCTTGCCATTCCTTCTCTTGGGGTTGCCATCACCCCCCTGTGGCTTCCGCGAGGCTTGCGCGGAGGCCGCAGTAGCAATCCCTCCACTCTTCTTCCACATAGTCTTTGGTATCTCTACATCGACAGTACCGCGAATGTTAAACGCTGCCTCCATCAAGGCTGAGAACGTTTGATACTTGCCATTTATCAAGTGCTTCTTGTATTCTTTGATCATGCCGAGGAGGCAGATTTCCACCAAGCGTTTCTCGGGGACTGGTTCGTGACACTGGACAGCTTTGTCTTGGAATCGTTTGATAAAATCAACGATATCTTCAGTCAATTTTTGCTTCTCGTTCACCAAATTTAATGATGTTATTTTCTCCGTCACTTGGAAGAATTTGGTGTAAAACAAATTTCACCATTTCTTCCCAAGTGTTTACAGAGTGTGGCTCGAGATTGACATACCAAGTATAGGCGCGAGCTGTGAGGGACTTAGAAAATTCCCTCAAACGAAGATTGGTGTCTTGTGAATGAATCCCTAAGGTTTCAATGAAACGGTGGACATGCTCTTGGGCACTTCCTTCTTTACCGTCGAATTTGATAAACTTGGGGGGTACATAACCGTCTGGGTATGGCATAGCCGTGATTACGGCAGGGTACGGCGGCTGTATTTCAGGACTAGGGAGTGTTGGGAGTGTGGCTCTAGCCTTTTCTTGCTGTAGCAAAGCCTGGACATCAGCCAAAGTGAGAAATGCTTGTGGCTGTGGTTGCTGGACCACACCCCCTGCTGCTGGTGTTCCCGGTGCGAAGACAGGAGGTATCACTGGGTTAGGATTGTGGCCATTTTGTGGCAGAGCTGGTGGTGCGATGGGTGGATTTATCACTTGTGGGGGCTGGCCCACCAGGTTTCCCTCCACATCATTTGGTGGGGGCACTGGTGGGGCCGCTTGTGCTGTCGCAGCCAACACAGCCTGAGTAAGTTGGGTTATAGCCATGAGTAGTTGAGTTTGGCCCTGCTGCATCTGCTGCTGACCATCTCGAATGGCCTGAAGCGTGTCAGCGTTAGCAGCCAACAGTTGGGTAGTATCCGCTTCCTGAACGTCTTCTATTATTGGAGGTTGGTTCTCCATTGCTCGTTTGCGGAGAGTCTCGATTGCACTCAAAAGATTTTGGGATGAAGAACCCTGTATTGGGGGACCGCTTCGTTGAGTATTCAAGCGGCTTCTTGTATCAACCATCAGCTATGAAAGCCTCCCCAGCGGAGTCGCCTTATGTAAAATAGGTTCTTTGCTCAAGTCAAAATAAAATCAACTTCGGAGAGGCAAACAATAGCTAATGACTGAATTAATAACAAGTGATCAAACGAGAATAAGAGAGGAAGAGTAGGGGTGAAGGATTAAGCCAAGTACACAGAGAGAGAAGGCAGCAACGTTCAGTTCATTCTCCTTAAGATCGTCATCATCCTCCCAATCACAGTTCTAGATTAAAATATGAGCTCGCGAGCTCTAGCAAGAACCAATGCTCTTGTTTCCAAAGCTCAGAGTCAATTTCTCTCTCTAGAATTTCCGTGCTTAAAGATGAATCAGAAGATCTCTCTTGAATTTGTGAAGGAATGTCCCATATTTATAAGGGTCTGCACCCAATCATGGGGCAGCAGACGTTTTCCCCAATAATATGGTGACACGTGCTCTCTCCGTATACCTGGGCGACGTGGGTGATGTCACTGGCCGTTAGGAAGCTTCCTTTAGGTCATTCCAGTGCATCGTTTTCCCTCGCGGCCACCCTTAATCCCTCAAAGCCACCAAACCACTTGTATCTCCCCTGTTCCCGCTGTGTTTGTCCTGGTCGCGAGCCCTTTGGCTCGCGCCAAGACCTTTTTCGAGCTCATATCGACTTCCCTTTCCCTGCCTTTTGGTCAGGTGCCGTCGCGAGCCTAGTTCGCATGTTCGCGGGAGTGTTCACTCTTTCCCGTCGCGTCAATCCCCTTCGCCGAGGGTCTCGCGAGGGGTGAATCTCTTTCTGGTGATGTTTCCCTTATTGAGGGCCTCCCTCTCTGGGAGTAATAGAAGTTTTGGGCATATTATACCGCGAGACTTGCTCTTCGCGGTGTCTATTTACTGATTGCTAAGTTCGGCTGCTGTCTGACGTGTCTCTTGTAATCTCACTCAAGCCACGGGGCTGCCCATTACAGGTTGGTCAATTACCACGTCACCAGACGCGCTGACCTATCCTACATATATCTATTAAGGTTCTGGCTCCTCTCCAGTAATGAAAGAGGAGCTTATTTTGACATTGTAGAAACGATAATTAATAATGTTTTATTTGTTTTATTGAATTTTAAATTTCAAGTGTAAGTGTAGATTGGATTCTTACACCTCTCTATCTTAACACGTCCTTTTATCTTCCTTTTTTTTTAATCTCTCCACCCTCCTCTGCTTCACCTTATAATGGCCTCTTAAAAGTATGATAAAAAAACCTACGGCAAGAACAATCAAAGCTGCACATTGATACAAATAAACGTTCATAAATCTTCATGGTGTGTAGGTCTACTAAATAAAATTCTAAAGATTGCCAAATCGCATAGAGTCATTAATTACTCTTTGTGATATTGGCATATATGACGAAGCTGTTCACTCTAACTGCAGGCATTAGTGTTGAAGTTTTTGGACACTAGCATACAATGGACTATGCTACGGGTACCGAAGGGTAATGTACCGAAATTGTACTAATCGGCTTGTGGGCCCCACTTTTGGGTCTCGCACAAATAATCCGAACTGTTCAATAATTTTAAAATAATTTTCCGAGTGTCTCTTCAAAAAATCAGCTCAATTGGATATGCGTAAGTGCTTCATCCAAACTTCAAGTTTTTCATTCAGAATTCAGGACCTAAGTTCTGAATGTAAAACTTGAAATTTGGATGAAGCACTTACGCATATCCAATTGAGCTGGTTTTTTGCAGTGACACTCAGAAAATTATTTTAAAATTATTGAACGGTTCGGATTATTCGTGTGGGACCCAAAAGTGGGTCCCGCATGCCGATTAGTACAATTTCTGTACATTGGGTTTCGGTACCCATAGGTTTATCGGTATACAATTTGCGTTTATAATCTCTTAGCATATATTTTCACCGAATCATAGTCTCAGTGACATATAGAAATTGAAAGTCGAGAACAAAATTTCATCTCTTAATTTAAAATTGAATTTTGCTGAAAGTGTTAATCAATAAAGTGAGAGGAAAGTTCTAGAGAGAGAAGTGGGCGGCCCCTCCCCAGGCTTCGCCCCTAGCGGCCGATCCACACCCCCTCCCCCTCGGTACCCCTTCCACCCACCTACCCGGCCTCCCTTTCGACTTGCCGATCTTCTTTATGGCTCCACTTCTTTGGCGTTTGGAGACTCCTCTCCATTTCGGTATGGGTGATCACGCCCGATTTTTGGACCAGGGGGGAGCCGGATCTGGGGTCTCCAGATCTGGACTCCTGACTGACACATTGGTGGCGGCGATGGTGGGTGACAGCTCTGGCATTCTTTATTTTCCTGCACTTTTTTTTTTGTTGTCAATAGTTTTGTAGGTGGTTTTGGTAGGCCGTTAGTTTTGTAAGCAATTTTGCGGCCATTAGTTTTTTAGGTAGTTTTGGTTGGCAGTTTCACGGCTGTGGTTTTGTTTGCCGGTTTTGGCCGCTGATTTTGTTTAATACAATTCTTCTGCCTCTTTACCCAAAAAAATTTTGAAATTTGCTTGTGGAAAGATAAAGAACATACAAGATCAAACAGGGATGTGAGAGGTGAGAGAGGACCCATGTTTCGATCATTTAGAACTAAATTAGGGCACAACGTCTCTTTTCTTTTTCTTTGTTATACTGCTCTGAATTTTATTCTCTCTTTTCACCTACTATTTTCTTTTAGTCCCGGATCGCCCTACGTGGGTAAACTCTGGTAATGGTAGCTTTTCTTCCTCTGTGGCTTATGATATCATTAACAGGGAAATGACCGATATCTCATGTTGAAATTGGATTTGGAAAATAAAATCACCGGCTAAATTCAAAACATTAATCCTTTAGGTTATTTTTCATAACAAACTTCCTACCAACTGAGAGCTAGGAGGTATTGTAACTTCGAATTTATGCCCTCTTTGCAATACCCACCCGGAAGATTTAAACCACTTTTTTAGAGGGCGCGTTGAATCTGTTGAACTCAGGCGTTACACGTCTTTCATTTGATAAGACGTGGTTTTGAAAGGCCAGTACGTGATTGGATCTCATGACAGGTGAAATCTAGATCTTTTTCAAGGAATAACTCTGATGTGCAATGGAACACTTTTTTCTAATTAGCCACTCTTGGGCAGATGTGGAAGGATAGAAACAAAAAAAAGTTTTGAAAACCTTGATACCATCCGTTCTGTTAGTTCCAAAGCCATCTGCTCTTAATATTCCATTGAAATGGATTCGGCCTTCAAATCGCGGTTATCAAATGTACATGAATCTAGACTTACAAATTGGGTATTTCCATATACAGGTGAATTAAAGCTCAACACAAACGGATGCTGGTACAACAACGAGTGAACAGCTAGATTTGGAGGACTATTTCGTGATGCTGAAGGGAAATGGTGTTTTTGTTTCTATGGGAAGATGACAAGCAATTCAAGCCTTAAAGTGGAGGTCTGGGGTATATACAAGGGGCTTACAATCATTCTAGAAAAAGCCATTTCTGAATCGTAGAATTGACTCCGATGCCCTCCTTGCAGTCAACCTCATCAATGAAGGTCCAAATGTGAACCACCCCTTGACCACAATCATCAGTGACGCGAAGACTATTCTCAACAGCACATCATGTACCTTAAACCATATATCTAGGGGGGCTAATGAATGCGCAGAGCAAGATGAAGATCTCAAGATCTCGTGTGTGGTTAATTTCAAACCTTATGAAAAAAAAAAAAAAATCATTTCATTAAAAACAATGAGGGTGTATTGTACAAATATTTAGCCACTGCTTTCTCGCTTGCACAATTTTTTGGGGGGATGTATTTCAGGGTTTTGGGTCCCTGTAATGCCCCAAGGCATTATACCCTTGTAGTGCCCCAATCCGAACAGGCGAACAACTCGGATTTAATTCTACCTCCTAGAAATCTGAACCATCCATTGTTTGCATTAAATTCGAGTCATTCATTATAAAAAAGGAGGGTCAAATAGGGAACACTACAAGGATGTAGTGCCCAAGGCCACGGCATTTTAAAAAATGCTGAATTTATTCTAACTACAAAGGGAGAGCACTGTTTATGTATGAACAAATCTTGAAACTGACTCACTTTATAGATTCTCAAAACAACCCATGAATTACAACTTCACACTAATTACAACTGCTGTAAATTAATGAAATTGTCGAGAACATTGTACCCAATTCCCACCTTTTTGGAGTAGCAGTTCTAATATGAATATGGCAGTTATAATAGAGCAGTTCCCTTTTATTTCCATTTTGTTCCAGTTGTTTTGTTCACTTTTCTTTTGCACAGCTTCATTTTAGCGCTTTTCATTCTTGCAATTGCACAAGCATCGCGTGTGTACGAAACACTAGTTGACGAATCATGTGTAATGCATCTAAAAACAATTGTTCGTTTCCTAGTACTATTTGGTTTCCTTCTCTATTTTTCTAGTACATGATTGAAGAAAAATAACCTTGATTCATCCAAAATATGTGGTTTCTTTTTTTCTTTCGATGAAGAGATCAAAAATTCCATTAAATCAAAACATCACTGTACATAGATCTAAATGAAAACAACCTAAGAAAACCTAAAACTATCAAAAAACAAATCGAAAAATAGAAACAAACCGTGTTGAATTAGTATATCTATTAAGGATCTCGCTCCTCTCCAGTAATGAAAGAGGAGCTTATTTTGACATTGTAGAAACGATGATTAATAAATTTTCTTTGTTTTATTGAATTTTAAATTTCAAGTGTAAGTGTAGACTGGATTCTTACACCTCTCCATCTTTATATGTCCTTTATCTTTTTTTTTTTTTTAGTCTCTCCTCCCTCCTCTTCTCACCTTACAATGGCCTTTTAAAACTACTAGAGGTCGGGGTACACGCGATGCGTGTGCAAGTCGAACTTTTACAAAAATTATGAACAAAAGCATCAGGTTTATCGTTGGATTGTGTGTGCATCATGTTGTCTTCTTTTGAGGAATAAACAACAGTATAAATAAATACAGTATCGCATAAAGGGGAGACACAAAATCTATAACACTGTGAATATTAAAAAAAAAACACTTTTAAAAAAACCAGTGGACGAAGGGGAGAACAAAAAAGTTTTGTCGCTATGAATATTGAAAATTTCGGAAAAAGAGAGAGAAAAAAACCAATGTATAAAAGTTAATCTTACCAAAATGCCCTTCCCTTTAGGCATTGATCAATTCCTCTCTCTGTGTGAAAAAGGGAAAAGAAAAAAAATATGAATTATGTAAAGTAAAGAAGTAAAAAAAGCATGTGACTGATGGAGACAATTGTACACATATATATAGATGTTTACATGGAAAATGTATAATTTTTCCAAAACTAAAAAAGAAGACATGATTGTACCTGTCTAGAAACAAAAAGTCTTAAGTACCCAAAATGGTTATTCAGGAAGTTTCCAGAATTTGAAATTTAATGGTCTAGATTCATTTTAGCTGAATCTAGACCATTGAATTTCAAATTTTGGGTACCCATTTTGTGTATGTAACAATGCTGGTCTAGGAATGAAGTTGCAGGTTAGCTTCTTGGATTTTGTGGAAGTGGAAATTGGCGCAGATTTGCAGTAGAAGGGAGATAACTGCTCAGTGTTGTGTAACTGCAAAACCTGTATACGTGGGGCACTTTGCTATTTTACTCATTTGTCCTTACAATTATTGGTGCAATGGTGAAACAAAGTGTAAATCTATTATTTTCTTTGGGGCAGTTTGGGTAGAAAAAATTGTGAGCCAACCCTCAAAACTGATCCACTCCAAAATGCTACTCCCCCTTTATATATTAGAAATAGAATAGATGAAAAAAAAAAAAAAAAAACCTACAGCAAGAACAATCGAGCGGCACATTGATATCAATAAACGTTCATAAATCTTCATAGTGTGAAGGTCTACTAAATAAAATTCTAAAGATTGCCTAATTTCATATGCGTCATCCCTTTGAAAGGGGTAGACAGTGCTCTAATGGTGGCATTTATAAACCTTGATGGAAATTAGCTTTGAGGGTCATTACTCTCTGTCATATTGGCAACTATATATATGACAAAGCTGTTCACCGTAACTGCAAGCATAAGTGTTGAAGTTATTGGACACGATCGAGTATACAATTTGCGTTTATAATCTCTTAGCATATATTTTCACCGAGCCATAGTCTCAGTGATATATAGCAATTGAAACTCTGAGAAAAAAATTTCAGTTCTTAATTTAAAATTGAAATTTGCTTGCGAACAAGCCTTTTAGTTTTAAAGAAGGCATATATTTTGGGGGATAATAATAGGAAATTGATATTAGCACTCTCCAAATTGTTAATAACACTCCAAAAGAGGAGTGCCAATATCAATAAGGGAGTGCCGATATCAAGTCCATATAAGGATTGATATTGACACTCTCCTTTGGAGTGTCATTAACAAATTGGGGAGTGTCAATATCAATTCCCTATTAGAAAAGAGACATTTTGCCCTAATTTACTTCTAAATCATCGAAACATTTGTCTTCTCTCACATCCCTCTTTGATCTTGTACGTTATTAACTTTCCATCATCATTATCTCAATTCTCCTCATTATTATTAGGGAATTGATATTGACACTCCCCAATTTGTTAATGACACTCCAAAGGGGAGTGTCAATATCAATCCTTATATGGACTTGATATCGGCACTCCCCTTATTGATATTGGCACTCCTCTTTTGGAAATCTTCAATGGCCAAAAAGAACTAGACAAGTAGCTATCAATGGAATGCTGGGATTCTTCGAAGTAAGTTTTGACCAGTTCTTTTTGGCCATTAAAGATTTTCGAAGAATCCCAACAGTCCATCGATAGCTACATGTCTTCGCTTGCACATTCACCTACTTTCTTCTCGGATGGGTTCGCCGAACTCTGTGAAGGGGGGAGAGAGAAGCTATTGGACTCGGACGAGGACCCAGCCTCAACATATCTGAATTTGGATGTTGGGGAGACAAGTACTTGTGGAAATGGAGTGGCCGGTGAAGGCGGTGATGATTCCGGTGATCTCCATCTCCATTTTTGGCTACTTCACCGGTCACTGTGCATCTCTGGCGGCTTCATGCAGTCATCCCTAGTGCTCTTGATGCCCATCGATCTATGGCCATCTTCGGCATCTCCGGGAAACCGAGCTAGTTTCAGCCGTGCAAACATGCAAGCTCTTTTCCCCTCTTTTCCCCCTTTCCAATCGCTTGGCTCCCCAATCCGATCTCTCACACCCCGTCTGAGTGGCTCCCCTCCGTTTCTTGTTTCAACCAATCAACTTCCTTACCTTTTCTTCCCTCCCCCACTGATCGGACCAAAATCCCGATTGGCTCTCGTTTCCTTTCTTCCCGTCCCCTTCTGATCGGGTTTTTTTTTTGTGTTTTCTGTTTTTTCCCCTTTTTTCGTTTAAGAGTTTGCAGGTTTGTTTATGCCGTTTTATTTTGGTCCTGCTTTGGCTGTGTCTTTCCTAATCCACGGCATGGCAGCCACTGGTTTGTTGCATTTGTGTTGAGGTGTTGTTTGTTGCCGTGTTATGATGCATGTGTTTTTGGTGGTATCTGGATGTTGTCCTTTCATTAGATGCATGAGTTGTTTAGTAGTTTTGTTTGTTCAATCCGCTTCACACACTGTGCTCCGTTCTTTTGGCCTTTTGTTGGTCATTGCTTGTCACCGGCGCACTTAGACCCTTGTTTCCGGCCTTTATTCTTAGGTGATAGCATAGATCTATTGTGTCTTGCGGATCGTTAACTATGTTTTACTCTATAGGCTAAAGCTTGGTCGTGACAATTGAGCTTTGTATAGGCCTTCACCGACGTCTTTCCCCTATGTAATAGCAATAACACAATTGGAATGAAATTTTCACACTATTCATAAATAAATAAAAAATAAATAATGACCTAGAGAGAAATAAATTTTTAACACCCTCATAAAGAAATTTCATACCCTGTAGAAAACTTTATTTCACTTACCCCATTTGGGTGTGTATGTCGTACACCACTTAGATTGCCTTAAATTCATAACATTAGTCTTGAACTCGGAACTTTCATACATCAATTCATACTATATGGTTATAGATTTCTGATATTTATTTTGTATCCATGAGATTCTCATATTATGAATAAAGAAACTTTAAATAAATGTGATGAATTTTTATGCAAATGTTATGAATGTTTATGCAAATGCGACGAAACTCACAAAATTTAATGAATTTCTAAATAAAAGCAAATGAATTAATTTAATAGGTGCATAGTTTACAAATCCAAATAGAAGTAGCGTATTGTACCATTTTCCTACGCTCACACATACATATAGTATACTACAACAAATTAACTTCAAAGAACCTCTACAAACTAGTAGACTACAACAAATTAACTTCAAAGAACCTCTTTTTGTAGGCCCATGGTGGCACCACATGAATTGATGAATGACACACTGAAACGACCCTTTTCTGTCCACCAACCAGTTGTTTAAAAGTTAAAACGCTGTATAAATCACATTATTTTCACAAGTGTGCTCCACATGAATTGATGAATGACACACTTAAAAAGACCCTTTCTGTCCACCAACTAGTTGTTCAAAAGTTAAAACGCCGTATAAATCACATTACATTTACAAGTCTGCTAAGCTTCACACTACACATTGTTGTAGAGTGCACCATAATTGTGGATACGTTTTGGTTAATTTACAACGTGCTTGCAACAGTACCAAAGAAGGAGCTTAATTCAACTAGGTAGAGCTCATTCATATGAACATGCATGCATACAAATGTATTTTGTTAGTTCATTCGTATGTACAAACTTATTTTAGCACTCATATACTATTTATTATGAGAATTTGCTAATTTCTTTATTTTTCTATCATTTTATTTATTTTAATTTGGGAGAACCATTTTGTTCTCTATAGCTATTCATCCGATTTTACTTGCCTTCTTCCAAAAGAAATAAGGCCCACATGGAAAACTAAGGTTTAAATGCTCTTTTCTCACTCTAAAGATCGGCTTGCTTCGACTCGTTTACAACCCTCTTATATATAGGGTTTTTCTTTTTTATATATGCAAAAAATATCTTTTCCTTTTCTTTCACTCAAAACTTGTCTGTAAAATGATTTTTCATAAATAATTTTGTCAAGGTTAAATTATCGAAAGCTTTAGAATCTTTGGAAATTCTCCATTATTTGTAAAATTCAAAAGGGTGGTATATATTACGTATAATTTTAGTTTGGGCTATGGGGCTAATCCAAAACTTAACAAGGGAAGGTGTGCATTAGGGATTTTTTTTTTTTTTTGTGTGTCTGTGTGGTTAATTTCTAACCTTATGAAAAAAATCGTTTCATTAAAAACAACAAGGGTCTATTGTACAAATATTTAGCCATTGCTTTCTCGCTTGCACAATTTTTTTCGGGGATGTATTTCTGGGTTTTGGGTCCTTGTAGTGCCCCAATCCAAATAGGCGAACAACTCGGATTTTCAGAAATGTTGAATCATTCATTGCTTGCATTAAATTCGAGTCATACATTATCAAAATGGAGGGTCGAATTGGGAGCAATAAAGGGGTGTAGCCCAAGGCCAAAGCATTTTAAGAAATGCTGAGTTTATTCTAATTACAGAGGGAGAGCACTCTTTAGGTATGAACAAATCTTGAAACTGACTCACTTTATAGATTTCCAAAATAACCCATGAATTACTACTTCTCACTTATTACAACTGCTATAAATTTATGAAATTGTCTAGGTCATTGTATCCCACCTTTTGGAGTAGCAGTTACAATATGAATATGACAGTTACAATAGAGCAGTTCTCTTTTATTTCCTGTTTGTTTTAGTTGTTTTGTTCACATTTCTTTTGCACGGCTTCGTTTTAGCGCATTTCTTTCTAGCAATTGCACAAGCATCGCGCGTGTACCAAACACTAGTTCACGAATCCTGTGTAATACACCTAAAACCTGTTGTTACTTTCCTTTGGTTTCGTTCTCTATTTTTCTAGTACATGATTGAAGAAAAATAACCTTGATTCATGCAAAATGTGTGCATTTTTTTCTTTTTTTTTTTAGATGAAGAGATAAAAAAAAATTGCATTAAATCAAACCACCACAGTACACAGATCTAAACCAAAAAAAAAACCTAAAACTATCAAAAAAACAAATTGGAAAACAGAAACAAACCGTGTGCAATTAGTATAGCTATTAAGGACTGGCTCCTCTCTAGTAATGAAAGAGGAGCTTCTTTTGACATTGTAGAAACGATAATTAATAATGTTTTCTTTGTTTTATTGAATTATAAATTTCAAGTGTCCGTAGGTCAAAAGTCAAAGATGTGTGGAGGGTCCAATCAAATGAAGCCACGTGTCAAAATGACACAGTTATTTATTTATCAAGTCTGGCCAATCAAATTATGCCACTTGGTGAAATAAATTATGTATCTCATTATATGTAATTATCTTTCTTAAACTAAATAAGAAGAAAGATATTTATTAAATTTCAATTATTTTCTTTTAAATCAAATAAGGAAATAATTAGAGCGAAAAATATGGAAAGAACTACAGTCTGCCATAAACTCTCCATCTTACATCCCTATAAATGGGGGTGCCCTCTCATATTTTAGACACATTCAATTTTGCATCAGCTCTGAAGGTCAAGCTTCAAAGCCCTTCAGAATCCTTTCAGTCCACATCAAGCAAGACAACTCTTCAGATCAAAGCTTCAAAACTCTGAAGAACGCTCAAGCCAAATTCACAAGTCATCAGTCTTCTTCTACCAAATTGAAGAAGATATCAAAATCCAATTTGAGACCAAGCTCTAAAGCCCTCAAATCAACATCTGCAAATCTACCTCTCTTTTAACCAAATTGAAGAAGATCTCAAAGACCGATTTGAGAAGAAGTTCCATAGCCCTCAAGTCAATGGTCATAAATTTGCCATCTTTTTACAATAAGATTGAAGAAGATCGAGCAATTCAAATTGAGAAGAAGCTTCAAAGCCCTCAAGTCAAAATCTATCAAATTCATCGTCATCTTCGAAAAGACCAAAGAAGATCTCACCGTTCAATTCGAGAACAAGTATCAAGCCCTCAAATCAAACATTCAAAGAGAAGAATCAGAGCATTATTTTCTTTCACTGGAAATTATTACAGAGATTATAAACCCTAGTTTTTCAACCAATAAAATTGACTCTTTGTTTAGCATCTTTCCTCTTTTCCGTAAACTCAAAATTTGTGTGATACATAAGTGTAGACTGGATTCTTATACCTCTCCATCTTTACACGTCCTTTTATCTCTCTCTCTCTCTTTTTTTAAATCCCCCCTTCCTCCTCTGCTTCACCTTATAATGGTCTTTTAAAAGTATGATAAAAAACCTACGGCGAGAACAATCAAGCTGCACATTGATACAAATAAACGTTCATAAATCTTTATGGTGTGTAGGTCTGCTAAATAAAATTCTAAAGATTGCCTAATTGGATATGCTTCATCCCTTTGAACAGGGTAGACAGTGCTCTAATGGTGGCATTTATAATCCTTGATGGAAATTAGTTTTGAGGGTCATTAATTACTCTTTTTGATATTGGCAACTAAATATGACAAAGCTGTTCACTCTAACTGCAGGCATCAGTGTTGAAGTTTTTGGACATGAGTATACAATTTGCGTTTATAATCTCTTAGAGAGTACTATTCAAATGTCATGACAGCTAGGAGGGATTAGCTGGAAAACAAGCATCAAGCCATCTAGAAGCATATCGGATAAGAAGAATTGTGGCCCCATTGAGAGGAAATATTTTTCAAGCTGCAATGTATGCCTGGCATGCACGGGGCGTTACTAAAAAAAGGTGACTTGTTTGTCTTTCTAAATTTGGAACTTTAATAATTTTTTTGGCAATTGGTAAAGAAACCAAATTACCCAACTTTTGCTGCTATAGCGTAAGCTTCCTGGGTGGGCAGTTTCGATGATTCCATCATTCTAACACCACAAACAAATACAAAAACTGACTCACATTCGATGTGGGTCCCACGCACACTGTATCCACAGTGAATGTGAGTCAATTTGCGTATGTTTGTCAGTGTGTGTGCACTTGTGTGTGTGGTGCTTGCATTTTTGTTCGATGATTAAAGTCTCTGTGTGGAGTACTATGCAATTTAGGTCAATTTTCTTGCTAATGGGACATCTGCAAATTGGAGTTTCAACCCTATGCTACATTGTAATTTTTCTTTATTTCGTGTATGGAGTAAGCATAGTGCTTTTCTTGTGTACATTGCCTAGCATATAAAGTTAATGCTGGTTTTTTGCCCCAATCCCCTTAGTTCTGTTACCCCTGACCCATATAATTTGGTCCACTTAAACCATTCTGGTTTCTGGTAAATATAATCTGAATTTCAAAAAAAGAGTTACTCCTAAAAGATTGGAATGGAGGAGGATAAAGATCTTCGAGTATAAGCTAATCCGGGCCCACGGCCACTCTTATCCAATGTTTGGTCCCTAGTTTTGCACTCGAATTGTTCATTCGATAGATAAGCTAAGACCCCTGCAGGTGTCTTAGCAAAACACACTCCAGCCTACCCCCAAAGATAAGCTTCTTCAGGTGGGCGAAATTACCAGCGTGCCCCTCGAACCTCTCTAAACCCTTTTTAATTCTCATTACTATGCGCAACTAAATAAATTCTCACATTATATCTCTATCCACCCATGTTAATCCATTAATTTCAACTTTCAAACAAACATCTTCTTAGTTAATCCCTCATTCTTAAAATAAACCTCATTATAATATATCCATCTCTGATCCACTCTTTTTTTTATGCCCAAAAACTTTGTCCGCCTGCCAAATGATCGTTAGTAATACAATTGAGGGGCCGCAACTTTGGTGGATCCGGTCTTGCCAAATCTAGGTTACAATGACCCTGTTCGATTGAGGTCTTTGGACCTAGTTTTTGCAATATAAAAACTGTGATTGGGTTGAGAGAGAGAGAAACTTTTATTCAAAATGATGTGACGGGTTAAAAAGTATGGAGAGAGAGAGAATATAAAGAGCCAAAGTTAGACCATGTACAATAGACTCAATAAATTTCCTCCTATCTCTATTTTACCAAGCCAAACATCAAATTTGAGCTCCAAGAGCCTCCCTAAATAGGTTAACAAAACACATAGGTGAATAGTGCCTCCCTATATCACCTCCCTTTTAGGGAGCCACTATTCACTCCCTAACCCTTTTTTAATCCTTTTTTTTATTTTTCTCTCCTCTTATGTATGTGTATATATATTATATGTATTAGTTTATATTATTTAATTGGTATAGAGAGAGTAATAGAGAGGATTGTCGGAGTGTTGAAAGAGATGTGAGTAGGTAAAATACTATTCACCAATATTTTTAGAGGAGATTTGTGTTCTCCTTGTTGGGGATGCTCTAAAGATTGTGCATAAAAGCTTTTTGGGACCCACTTAAGAGTTCCACACAAATGATGCAAGCCGTTCAATAACATAAAAATAAAATTTTGAGTGGCTTTAAAAAAAATCAACTTAATTTGATAATCGTAAGTGGTTGATCTTATTATCTAACTTTTCATTCAGAATTCAAGATCTTAAATTCTATGAAAATTTAGAAGATCGAATAAAGCACTTATCATTATCCTATTGAGCTAATTTTTTCCAATGCCACTTGAAATAATATTTTAAAAGTAATGAACGACTTGGATCATTTGTGTGGAACTCTTAAGTGGGTCCCATCACATGTTTTTGACTAAGAGTTTCTGTCTCTCTGCTCCAAATCACAGTTGCTACAGTAAGAAAGCCCGGTGCAGAGACCTCAACCGAACACACTCAATGTTCCCTAAGTCACATAATTTTTCAGTAGGATCGCTCGCCCCTATTTTCACTCCCCGTGCTCTAATGCTTTTTCCTACTTTGTGATGTTTTCAAAATGGATTTCATGCTCGCGCTCTTTCTTACTGGGATGCAACACTCTCCCGCTCAAGCATGCACCCGCATTATGTGACTTCGAGTTCGACCCGCCAAAATCGAATGCCCTATGTTGGAGTTTTGGTATATTTTAATATTGAAAAACATTATTTTTAAGTATTTCAATTATTATTTAGATATATAATAAGGGGCATTGTTTTTAAGTATTTCAATTATTATTTAGATATATAATAAGGGGGCATATTCTAGAATGTCATGAGGTGGCATATTTTATCCTTGGAGACCAAGTATCGGACTAATTGTTTCATGCTATGAGTTGGCATGTATCTAATTAATGGACTAATTAATTGATTCATGCATCAAATGGGGAGGAGACTTAAGGATTGACTAACTTCCTTCATGCTTCTATATATGCATACATTTTGTGTGTGAGTAGGATAAGAAGCAAGCCGAAGGCTCTGAGAGCAAAGGCTATGTGACCAAGGGTCTCTGTATTGCTCCATACTTGTATTTTGTGTATTGTTATTAAAGAGAGATTAGCCAACAAAATGTAAGGGTGTTTATTTGGTGGAGTTTTGGGTTCTAACTTACTTGTGCAGGGTGGTTTGAACCAACACGACTTATTAGTCGGGCTGTTGTATCCTGGGGGAGATAGGCCATGTGAAAGTTCTGCTGCATCGGCTAGTGGTTTAAGATTCAACCAGCCGCAGAGGGCTTGAATCTCCTTAAAGAAAGCAAGATATCCGCGCCTTCCGATATTTGTGGATTCCATTTATTATGGATAATTTTGTAATATCCACAGTGATTTACTTGATATGTAAGCGGATATGTGTACTCATTGAAATTTATTAATGAGAATGGATGAGGCTGCCCGTGGAGTAGGGAATTTGGCTTAAAAACCAAATTTATCCGAACCACGTAAAATCTTGTGTGTTCTCTTGGTTTTGTTATGGTTTCATTTATTGGCTCAATACCCATTTTGCGGTAAGAACCCCAACACCCTACATCATATTGGACTTGGGCTCGGGTTTACCCAGCCCATGATGCACCCATATAACAGGACAATTGACGGGCCGGTCTAGCTACGGGAGAGTAATTACCACAGACTCAGCTTAATCTGGAAATGAACCGTTAAGTCCCGCTAAAAATTTCTGACTTATTAATCGCTCCCATTGGTGCATGCTGTGTGGTCCCATCACGTGTAAAATTCTGGAGCGTGAGGTAGTTCCACATGGGCACAATCTCTCTCTTCTCAACTCTCCAAACCGTATGAAAGTGTCCAAATCTTATGGTACCCTATGAAAGTGTCTAAACCTAAATCCTAGGGTACCCTATGAAAGTGCCTAAAATCTTAGGGTACTCTATTAAAAGTACATAAACCACTAAAACCTTATAATAAGAAAAGTGCACCCCAAACCTAATCCTTAGGGTACCTGTGGACTACCCATGGGAGATCGGCTCGGTTTAGCGTTTAAAAAGATTGTGATTGTTAGAGTCGCCACCCGGATTTGAGGTCCGAACCCGAGAAACCGATTAAAAATGACTCATTTGCCCATTGAAAAAAAAGGTTTTACTGATCATGGCGGAACCAAGGATTTCTCGGATTCGGGGGTTTGGTTACGAGGGGGGAAGGGTTTTACGGCACCCCCTCTCGCCCGGTCCGTGAACCGGTCTCTACTCAATATTTTATGGGATTCTAAAAATGTTTAAAATTTAACTCTAATCATGAAAATGGGAATCGGGGATAGGAACCACGCAAACAATAAGAAAATACAAAATGCAAATTTAACGTGGATGCATGTGCGCATAGTTTACATGGGGATGACAACAATAAAGAAAAATTACTACGGATATTTACAGAGGAAAACAACACAGATACTGTACAGCAACTCAAGAAATCATGGATGTAAAACTTGATAAACTAGTTTTCAATCTGGATTCCAAAGTTGGGGTTGAGCGCTCAAGGGTGATGGCTTGAGCGCTCAACCTTCCCAAACCCGTTTGAGCGCTCAAGGCTCATGGATTGAGCGCTCAAACTAGTTTCTGACTTTTGTGAATTCGAGCCCCTTTATCTCTTCTTTGCTCATTCTTTACAAGATCAAAACATTGATAAAACATTTTTCGTGGAAAATCAATCAGATTGATCTCTTAAGAATGATGAAAAGAAGAAAATATTTGAGAATGGAATAAAAAAGGGGGTCCAGATCATAACACAGCAATAATATCTCACACCCCCCCCCCCCCCTAGTTAGTTTCCAGCAACAATCTACAAGAGAAAAGTGCAAGAATCAAAACTGCTCAAGAACAGCTTGAGCGCTCAAGCTCATAGCCTTGAGCGCTCAAGCCATGATCCGGCTTTCTGGTTTTTGACCTTTCAAATGAGCTTTTGATACTCCATAATGATCCAAAAATACATAATCTGAAGATTAATTAAACTGGATAGCCACTGGCTTGCACTCAAATGCTTGGTTTTCAAAGATTTTGATGTATGACCATCATGAAAATGGTTAATTTATGCTCATGCATGTGATTTTGAGGTAAAATAAAGTATTTTTAGAGATACATGAGCATGTTTAACTGTTAAATAATGATCAACGTCAAGAGAAAGCATCAAAAATAACAAAGCAGAAACTGCCCAGAATTAGGTTTGAGCGCTCAATGCTTGAGGCTTGAGCACTCAAGCCATACCGAGGTTGTAAATTTTGAAATGTTTTCAGGCAACTTTTATACCTTTGTGAGTTCAATACAAGTATTAAAAACTTGTTTGAACTCACTAGTCTCCCTCAGAAGAACCAAAACAGTGAATGGATCACATGCTTAACTACCTTTTGGAAATAGTTGCAACTTGCACTTGGTTTTGGGCTTGGTAATGGAAGACTATGAATGCTTTTACTGGTATTTTGGATGAGTGAGGCAATGTATGTGATTGATTGAAGATTAAGGATTGAATTTTGGACTTGGAGAGTGGTTTTTGGCAAGTGGTTTTAATGGAGAATGAGTGGTTTTTGAAGAGAGAGAGAGGAGAGACGATTTCTGTATGATTTTGCAGCTGGAGTGTGAGAGTTGGTAACCCCACAACCAGAGGTGATAGTTGGTTTAAATAGAGTGAGTGGGAGGGAAGTGTAGAGAGAGAGTGAGTGGGTTTTGTATTTGGGATGGGTTAGGGGTAGTTTAGGAGTAGGGTTAGGGTGTATTGTACGCATAAAGATCGTATAAGATCACCCCTAGACGCTCCCATGCAGAAAATCTCATGATTAGATATTCTGCAGATTCTTGACTGGTTTAGAGTTGAGCGCTCAAAGCCGTAGGCTTGAGCGCTCAAGGTACTCCTCGGGGGTTTGAGCGCTCAAGGCCTCAAGCTTGAGCGCTCAAGGCTCTTGGTGGCAGATTGATGGTTTGGTTTGGTTTGGTTTGATGATGCTTGGGTTGGTTTGGGTTATTTGGTGGCGTTCTTTTTTTTTTTTTTTTTTTTTTTACCAAGTTCAAGTCATTTGTACACGTTTCGGGTAGTCATGATTGATCCGCTTCATCATCGGGAATGCTCGAACATATCCCGGGTTCAAAATCGGGGTGTCTACAGTACCCTATGAAAGTGTCTAAACCTAAACCCTAGGGTACTCTATGAAGTGCCTAAAACCTACCTAATGAAAGTGCTTAAACTACTAAAATTCTATAATATAAAAATACACCTTAAATTTAAATCCAAAAAAGATTGGCCTACCTTCAGGGCCGGCCCTGAGCTAAGGCGCACGAAGCGGGCGCCTTAAGCCCCAAATTTTTGCTCAAAATCAGAGCCCCAAATAGGTATAGCCAGATATATAATATATATTTAATATATATTTAATTTACATTTATACAACAAATGAATTAGCTAGCGCAGCGGGAATGTTTAGTTTTGCTATCCAATAGGTACATGGTTCAAGTCTTGAGGCCTCTCTTTCTCCTCTCCATTACGAATATTTTTTTCCCTTCACAAATTCGTCTTAGGCCCCGAGAATCTCGGGGCCGGCCCTGCCATCTTTTCCGGACGTAAATAAAAATCTGCATATAATACCGGATGCTGTGGCCCATTCGGCCATCAAACTGCTAACTGGAAAAAGAAATGGCTGGGAAGGAGGAGGAGAAGCACGAGCGAGACGAACTAGCCGAGTCACTAAATGATCTCTTCATAAATCTCTCCACCATGATCAAAGGTGACCTTCAGGTACTCTCTCTCTCTCTCTCTCTCTGTATACATTTATACACCTTTTCTGTCTAGCTTTTGACGCCTCGTGTTCTAGGGTTAGCCATAGGACTTTTGGTAACTTATGTTTCCAGAATACTCTCAAAATTGATGTGATATTGCACATTGACAAAACTAAATTAACTTTTTAGACAGTTGGGCTGTGGCGGCTCTAGAGTTTGGACGATTGTATTCATTTTAGAATTTAACTTGTTCAACTTATATAATAAATTGTCTATCAGACTTGTATAATAAATTTACTCTCATCAATCTGTTTTTGCTAATTTAATTTTTTGTGAATCATGAAATGAATACGTTAAACATGAACTTTTTTGGGGGAAAATGAAAGATGAACTTTTTTGAGCTTTTACGGATTTACCAATTTGAATCACCTGTTAAAAATTAAGTTCGTTGAATCCATATATGTGCAACTTAAGCATCTGAATTATGATTGAGTTGGGGGGTCAATAATTTGGAACAATTGTGTCGAGTATTCAACTTTGGAGTGGAATTGGCCGGATGGCAGAAATTATTAGTAGTACAAATTTGTAAAAAATGGGTTGTGGGTATTCATGTGACAAACCGTGCCAAATGGTAGGGCCACCATGCAGTTTGGTGAAGATACCACCGTTTTTCTGATGTGTTTGATTCCTAATGAAATTCGCAGAACTTATGATTTTTGCTTCTACGGAAACTATTTGGTATTATATCTTGCTTTGGAGGGGTTCTTGCTGGGTGGATTAGAATGGGTGTTTTGGTATCTGGAAAATGAGGGAAACAAAGGAAATTCAATGGAAATGGAAACTGTATGTGAGAGGTATTTGATTTTAGGAGTACCTGATCTCCTTTTGGTCGGCGTTTAGGTTCGCTTTTTAGTTGATTGCCATTTGATGTCTTTGTCATGTTTTCCCTCCATTCGATTTGAGGGGGTCATGTTCCCTAATTAGCATGAGTTGTGTTCATATGTGGTTCCTTTGAAGAGTGTTAAATCTGAAGCCTCTTGCAAGAGTGATGCCATACAAAGTAAAACCTAACAAATACACTTTTCTTACTTGCATGTGGATTGGGTTCCTTTTCGAATTCCAAACTTTCATATCATGTCACATCTGTGAGGTAAAAACTTCATATGATTTGTTATTTCTATTGCTAAGATCAGCTATCATTACAGTGACATCGCAGATCTTGAGTTCTCTTGATTCTATATTTTTCGGGCAGAGAGATTGTATATATTGGTGGTTTTGTTTTATGTTTGGACTAGTCAAGCAATGATCCTTGTGGATTCTGCTGAAAGAATGTTTGTTTTCCTCTGTCTAACTTCCTAAATTTCTTTCAGACATGCATCCACTCTCGTTGTGAGTGCTAACTCTATGGTCAAATAGAACCACATAGTTGTGCTTGCGTTGGAGAGAGTTTGTGTTCCACGAAACATAGTTTAATCAGCAGAATATGACATTCCATTTCAAGTAACAAGATGTTGATTTCCATGTCGTCGCCAGTGGTACAGGATGGCCAAGGCTTGACAATGTAAATTTTGCTGGGGACAAACAGAATGCCAAAAGAAAATATGAAGCTAAGAATTAAGTACTCAAAAACTGGGCTTTCGTGTACTTAACTTCATGTATTTCAGATCTGTCAGCTTTGTATTACTTGTGAGACATTTGTTTGCTTACTAGTCTTGATTTTAACTTTTCCGCAAAAATTTCTTTCAGTACATGGGGACCTCTTTCAACTTTCTTCTTCTTCTTCTTCAGGGGACAAACAATCAACTTGAACTTTTGGAGAAGATGAATCTCAGGGTGGCAGAAGAGTATAAAGGCTTTGGTGATGTGGCTTCTGGGCTAAGGGTTTTCGTGGAGCAGCTCAAGTCCAAAAGTGGTACATTTGATGAGTATGTTCAGCAAATTGACACGATAGAGCAACAAGTAACAGAGTTTGAAGCTGTAATCTCCATGCTTGATAAATATGTTTCTTTGCTGGAATCAAAGGTTCAACAATTTTACCAAGTTCCACCATCATAAATACAGTTTCTCATTGCTGAAATTGATATCCAAATATTTTTTGATAATC
Source organism: Vaccinium darrowii (assembly GCA_020921065.1). Lineage (NCBI taxonomy): Eukaryota > Viridiplantae > Streptophyta > Magnoliopsida > Ericales > Ericaceae > Vaccinium > Vaccinium darrowii. The sequence continues at coordinate 9,539,993 of CM037158.1, read as the reverse complement.
ATCTATTGTGTTTCCATCTCCTGGTTCACTCTGAGTTAGATCAGTCTTATCTGCTCTGCTGCCCTTTTTTTTTTTTTTTGTGCAATCTGACTAGAAGCTATTCTAGTGAAATCAGTGATGTCTTTTGTGGAAATGTCTCGGTGTTTCTCTCGCCTGTGCAAATTATTTGTGGAAGGTATTTCAGTGATTTTCATCTTAATCCCATAACCCTGGGGTGATGCTTTTTTCAAGCTGAAGTCTAATGTCAAGAACCAACCATTCATGAGACTCACATCTACATGCACCGTTATTGAGTTGGGCTAGATGCATTCTCTGTTTGGATATTTCCTTAGGTTTTAACCTTCTCTCTCACTATGAAAGTTTTAATAGGGAGTAGAGACTCCGAGCATCCACACCAAGCTCGACAACTTTTTGAACTAAATTATACCTGAAACATATCTTTTGTAGTTTAGCTAGTCACTTATAAATCCCTATCCTACTACATCAAACTCTCTATTCTAACTCCATTATATTAATAAGTCAATAAGTCAAAAGTCCACGATACTGACAAGAACCACATAAACAAGTCAAGGATTTCGTTAATGAGTTATTTCCAGTAGTGTTGTGCGGTACGTAGGATTCACTCCTGGGTCTATTAGAGAACATCGGACACCTGAGGTATGTAGGATTCACTCCTGGGACTATTAGAGAATATCGGGCACCTGAGCCTCAGATGACCCTACATCATAACTGCTATTAGGTTATCTAGGTTCTGAAATCTCCAGAAGAATTGGTGTATTGAGATTATTCTTTATCTAAACCAAGGTTGGTAATCAAAAGATGTGAAATAACTCGGTACCTGTAACTATTGAATTTCAAGTACAGTTCTCATATCTAAACACAAGCTGAACTTGAGGAGAAGTGCTACGCTCTCCGTCCCATTTTGTTTGTCCATTGTCGATATTTGTGCCATTTTTCAATTGCATATATCTTTCAATTTATAACATTTTTCATAATTTTGGAAACTTTGTATAATAGAACTAGTTGGGAGCTATCAAAAAGATTGATATTGCGTATTTTTGGAGATTCATATTGAGAAATACAAACAATTAAAGGTTGAAAGGAAAATAAAAAATTTGTGTGACAAGACATAAAAGAGTAGTCCAGGGGCGACCATTAGCAGCAATTCTTCCTGGACAACTCCTCAAAGGAGGGAGGAGCCCTCCCCATATGTTCAGGCACACTAGGTATCTGTATTGCCAAAGCTACTCTCCGCAGCACCCAAGGACAAGTGGGCCATCATGGGCGCCTAGCACCTCGGCGCCGACTAGTCGGCCGCCTCGCGTCTAGGATAGGACTGGGCGCCGACTAGTTAGCTCAATGTTCTAAAAATCACTAGGCGATAGTTGGACAAAAAATGGGCGCCTAGCACCTCGGCGCCGACTAGTCAGAGACACCTAGCGCCTAGGAGGGGACTAGGCGCTAACTAGTTGGCTGCCTAATCTAGGGGATGGACCACCGCCTGGCGCCTAGGCGGGGACTGGGTGACCTAGGCTACCGGCATTCAGAACACTGGGCAGTGGGCAGGTGCCGCAGGCCAACCAGGTTGCAACATCCGAGAAGTTGTCGATAGCATGCCTTAAACCCACTATCTCATGAAATCCAAATCCTGTGGGAGTGACCGTGAATCATTTCACATAATGCTAAAAACAGTTGGCTAAACAAAACCATAAGCAATTAGAAAAGATCGAGTTAGTCCACTCCAAACCCTGTCTGTCGAAATGGAAATCAGTTGGAATGCCAACACTGCAAAATGCAGTAACAGTGTAACACAATAAGAGAGTTTTTACAAATCTGTAGAAAAGGAGATCCCTCGAGAATGCTCGAATGACATGATCATTAAACACTGAACAACTCAAAAATCAACACAAATTCTTCAAACTTGTATGAGCTCTGTGATACTTGCTGGTTTGCAAACAGAGGTATCATTGATACACCGTGCAGCAATGACCGAATATACAGCTTCTGTGAGATGAAAAGCATCCCAGAAGTAGTGATTGTCTGTGGGGGTGCATGGTTGCAACTCTGGAATGCATCCTGATGTTCCATTTGCCCATGTAGTACAGCATGCGTCACTTACATCTCTTAATCCTAGACAAGCAATTGCAAAAGGGTTTCGCTTGTTAAAAATTTCTTGAAACTAGAGAACAGGAACGAACGTACAGATAGCTGCTTATTCATTCGGGCTGAAACCCACACTCCACTAGGAGAAATCCCGTGCTGCCAAACTGCATTCTCGACACATACATACATACATACATATAGGGCTTGGTTTCGTTGACACAACAATAATCGGAGCCCCACGCTAACAATTGGAGCTGTTCAATTTTGTTTAGAACATGTTTTCAAGAGTACCCGCAAAAAATGTATAGGTAGAGAGAATATATGAAGTTTTTACCGTATGTAGAGGGATTTGTGATTGCATCATAGCCGAGCCAGTGAACATGGCCAAGGACGAAGGTTGATCCAGGGAGAGTGGACGTCAAGTTGTTTAGGATTGTGGCAAGTTGATCGTTGAATAAAGATACAAGTTTGTTGAACTCTTCAACACATTGTCCATTGTGCTTGTATTGCCTTGTAATTGTGGGCATGCATCCAACTGGACCAATTTCAAACATCACTACTTTTCTGGCCCCCAATTGGTATAGTCTCTGCATATAAACAACACTTGGATCTTAAGAGGGGTAAGGGTGGGATTATAGGAACTAGGAAGAGGCTCCTGTGGTCCGATTTTGAGTCATGGTGGGGGTGGGCCCCTCCTTGGCCTACGACAATGAACAGAATCGTTCACTTTGTATAGCTCGTCGAGTACGTCATCCACGTAAAAAATTAGCTTGATAGAATTTCGATATGGACATGAACAAAACAACTTTGTACAAGAACAAATGGGCAATTTAAGTTTCAAATTATTTTTCGTCATCCCGTTTTTCTTGTACAAATTTGTTTCATCATCGCATTTTTCCTTGTACGAATCTGTTTGGTTCATGTCTTTATCGAAGTTCGGTCACGCTAATTTTTTATGTGGATGACCTACTGAATGAGCTCTACAAAGTGAATCATTCCGATCATTATTGTAGGCTTAAGAGGGGTCCACAGAGGCCCAAAATTGGACTGGAACCTCATCGGGAATTATAATATCACCCGTAGTGGGATCAAGGGCGGAGAGAGCTGGTGGAGAGTCGGGTTAGACGATTCCATTGAACTGGAAATGTCTCTTGTAACGAGCATAACTTTTAGGATAAATTACATTAAACTCCTCAACCATGACTAAGTTTTAGTTAACCTCCTAATATGCAAACTCAACACTTACCCCTTAGTATTCGTCTGATGGCAATATACTCCTTCCATCAGCAAAACGTTAGCATTTTGGACGGAACTTGTCGCTTGAGTAAAATATGACTTGAGAAACAAAATTTTATGACAAAATTACCTTTTCCTCTTCATTTAAGGGTAATTTTCAAAATTAGAATAGACGGAGGAGGGAGCAAAAGAGCCTAACTATTGGATTCAGTATTTGGGGAATCGCTGGCAATCACGCGGGGTAGGAGGTATTTGACTTAGAATAGCTTTTGTTGGAGTTTGGTGAATGGATTTTGTTTCGATGTTGTGGTTTTAGAGAGATTATGGCTAAGGTGGAACGAGTACATGGTGGCCTGATGATTTACGGCAAGAAGGTAAGTTGTGATTTTCTGTTAACACCATCTTTGAAGTCTAGGATTCGTATAGTTTAAGGGGGTTAAGTGTTGAGATTTAAACTTTAGAGAGAGAAATTAAAAATAGATCATAGTTGAGGGGATTTAATATTATTTATTCTAATTTTAACTTGACCTCTACGAGATGACCCCCTGAATTTGGAAAATTGCCTATGGATCTGTCCCTGTTTGTAATGCGTCAAATAATAAGATTAACTTAAGGATTCGGAAAGGACAGGACAACCATTCTGTTGAGCTCTTTGCGAGCCTTGTCGTACTAACTTTGATGATCCAAACCGTTCATTTTTCAGAGCTCGTCAAAGACATTAGTCACACTTAAACATCATCTTGATTGGATTTTTTTTTTTTTTTCCAATATATCTCAAGACATGCCTATATTGAGGAAACTGAATTCCAATCTGTGTTGCAATTTTTTTCTCTCAACAAATGCATGTGTTCTAAAAACATACCGAACAATATTCTAGTGTCACAATGATTTTTTTGTTGCTAATGTTCTTAACGAACTGTAAAAAGTGAACGGTCTTTATCATTAAAATTGGATTCGAAAAGGACCCATAAAAAATTGAACAGGACTGTCGAAGAGGATCATGCTATCGTAGGCCAATTTATTAAGAGAGAGAGAGAGAGAGAGAGAGAGAGAGGGTTTACCTCAAGTTTTTGAGAGAGAGAATCAGTGAGAAGTTGGGCAAACGCCTGAGGACTGTAACGTTTGCTTGAGTCATACAAATTGGGTTCGAGGTAGTTGTTGATGTAGTCATTGCTCCCTGTAGAGACTAGAAATATTGACTTTGATAAATACTCTGAGAGCTCTTCTGTGCTGCCATGGTGCTTGCTTAAATCATATTTCACTGTCTCTCCAAACATATCAATTTGGTCATCCAATTTTAAGCATTTACCCTGCAACAAAAATTACACAAGCACATTCAGAATTAATTTGGGAATGTGAATGTAATGACCCAACCTGGCTGATTATGTGAAAATTTCTTCTTCTTTTTTGTGTTTGAATTAATTAGGGGGCGTTGGGAGTAAATTTCTTTTTTTGTGTTTGAAGTTTGGATTGTAAATTATAGATTTCTGAATCATGATCGACGGTGAATGTGTTTGAATGACATGTGTAATATATATTTCGCTAAAGAGTTTTGTGTGTAGAAGTATAATTAGACTTCAAAAAGCTCATACGAAAGTGATTTGGGATTATGCATTCTCTAGCTTATTATGTGAAATGCATTTTGGTAGAGTGAGTTTTCTAATTGGCATCCAAATGGGGATGGCAACGGGGTAGGGTAGGGTGGGGTGAGTTTTGTAGCTTTTGTTTTACCCCGCCTCAAACCTCAATTGGATAACAAATGTGTTCCCGTTCCCGCCTCACCTCGTAAAAAATGAGAAAAAATATATAACATAAAAGCGTAATTAATATAAGGAAATAATAATATATAAGGTAGTATTTTAGTATATTGTGAAAATTCAAGGGTAAAAAAATAATTTTTTTAAGTGTAATGACAAAAATATTATGCTACAAGTATAACTTTTTTATAGTATAATGATAAATAAAAAAAGGGCAAAACTGTAATGTTGCATGTAAACTTATTTCGAAACGGATTTGGGGCAGGGTAACTACAACCAGAACCCTACCTAATCTGGATCACGATTTTCTAATTTTCCCCCGAACCCACACCTTATACCAAAAATTTGAAGGAAATCCTTCCTAATCGGGTCGGGTCGGGTTTAAGCGGGGCCGATTTCCATCCCTTCTTCTAATTCCTATATTTGAAATATGCACAATGCAATATCTGCAGCCAACAGTTTTGTTGGTATTGGACTGTGCAAGTTAAAGTAGCATATTTAAGTCTAATGATGGTTTTAATGTCATCCTTACAATTTAATAAATACCAATAACTAATATTTAAGTAGTTAGGCTTTGTTACACATATGTGCATTAAATTTAGACAACCCGGATCCAGTCAGGACACTCGGACCTAAGATAGGTCCGGACCTCCCACTTCCCGGCCATTTGGCCGGGATCCGAACCGTTGGATGTTTTTAAAACATGTTTTTAAGGTTCCACGCGGGAAATGGGCAAAAAAAAATACCGGGAAGGGCTTCATCCGAACAGTTTTCAATAAAACTGTAAAATAACGGTTCGGATCCTGGCCAAATGGCCGGGAAGTGGGAGGTCCGGACCTATCTTAGGTCCGGGTGTCCTGACCGGATCCGGACTCTTAGATATCATCTGATGTTACATCTTCATGTTTAATGCATTGATAGCGCTCTATATATAAGACGTACCGATTAATGTGGTTGGTGTTTTGTAAGACACCACATCATATTGTAATTTGTAGCCAAAAGACGGTCAAAAAATAGAACCACAACAAATTCAAGGACTTAACAGAAAAAAAAAAATTCACATACCAAAAGAAAGAAATTAAAAAAAGAACACAGACACACAATATTTCCCAGCTGCAAAAGAAGAACATAAATTTTCGCCAAAAGAACAAATGAACTGAGCCCCCAAAAAATAGATTTTAAAAAAATGGAATATGACTTACCATGAAGTTTCCAGTTTCAGGTAGAATGCCACACGACCCAGATGCATAATTCAATCCGGTTAGCACTCCCGAATTTCGGAAACTCATGAATGGCGGAGGCATTGGTAGCCCAAGAAATTCAGCTATTTTTATGCCACCAAAAAAAAAACCCAGAAAAAGAAAAAGAAATTTAAAAAAAGGAGAAGAGAGTAAACATAAATGTTGAAGAAATAAAAAGAGGTAGCCAATTCAACTACTTTAATTCGGTTTGGCAAAGCTTTTCACGTGATAACTATTCCGTTTTGGGCACTGGTTGATTGCAGTTTCAAAGAAAAGAGTTTTGCAGGGCACTTTTTAAAAAAATTCCTTTAAATTTTCATATCCATTTCAATTTTCAATCTATATATTGTGAAAATAGTACATTGAGTTCGAAGAGATCTTTTTTGTGTTTTTTCGTGAAAAAAGATGTCGCCTTGAAAAACTTCTCGCATAAGTAGGTTTCTGAGATTGTTTAACAGACAGATCTTCAGTGTTTCTTCAAGAAAACACAATAGGAATAGAAAACCGATATCATAACATTGACTTTTTGAATCATGGACATACCTATAAAATCCGCGACTGTTCTACCGTTGGTGAATCTGCCGGTAGCTCCATTGGGGAAATTCACACCATACGGCTGGAAATTTGCCTTAGCCAAAGTTGGCAAAAAATTGTTGTTTCCACTATCCAACAACGAATCACCAAGAACATACAAAGCCGGTGCAAGTCCAGAAGCCTGAGCAAGCCGAGAATCCGAATTCCCCGACAGAAAACGGGAGAAAATTACCAACCACCAGACGATTAACAATATCACATCCCCCCTCATCATAATTTCTTGTGAAAGAAAATTGAAGGAGGGTGTTTGGTTAAATAGAAAATGTAGAGGAAAAATTTCCGGAAATGAAAAGGCAGTGAGTGATATGGGGAGTAAAGTGGGAGCTGTTTTTGTCCTAATCCAAAAAGTAGGTTGAGCTTATTTACTTGGGATTTAATAACACATGCTCCGTAACTGATTATTCAGTGATAAGGTAAAAGTTGTTGTCTGTATTTATAATTTTGTCTATTTTCAGGGTTGCCATATGTCACCCCTTTTTTTCTTTTTGTAATGTGGTGGGTCCCATTCAGTGGCGGACCCAAAAAAATCCCTTGGTGGGGCACATAATTATTCTCTTAGTAAATGACTCGGCTTTGAATGCTCATTTCTATTTGATTCTATTTTTTTACATCCAAACTACAGTAAATAGAAAGTCTCGGCTTCTCTACGAGTGCAGTTTATCCATACCCAAATCTCTCCTCAAAAATTTAAACTGTTCATATGATAGGGCTTGTCGAATCAAATGTCCCTAAAAAAAATCGTCCCAGTTCTTCTGTGCCCAAAACCCTTGTGCCTCTGTACCAAGGGGTTTTGGGCCGTTGGATTATGAATATTTTTTTTAATGTTTTAATATTTATGGGCGATCTAACAGCCGGAAAACCCCTCGGTACAAAGGCATAGAGGTTTTTCGGTAAAGAGGATCTGGGTTCCAAAAAGATCTATGTTGAGCAAACACTCCCAACCATTTCATCTAAAAACTTTCATTAAAAAAAAAATAGAATGTTCTGATCACTTTTGCAAACATAAAATATTCTTATCAAGCTAGCTCTTAATTAGAATTTTACATTAACTTAAATTTTTGTGTGAACAATTTTTGATGATCTCTATAATATAAATAGCTCGGGTCATTGAGAAGACATTCAAATGTATGTGAACTATGCCAAGCAATCCTAATTCCAACAAGAGATAAGATGAGTGAAAAAGAACTTCACGAAATCGAGTGAGAGCACGTGACCTCATGTGCCCCATAGTAAGTCCCTTAATATAAGGTAGTCCCATATGTTCAGTGAAAATGAAATGTGGATTACTTAATATGTATGAAGGATCTCAATCTCCACATAATAGTTTTAGTTTTGGGGTTAGATCAAACAAATTAACTCGATATAAGAGTGGGAGACTTAATTATCCTACACTCGAACGAAAAAGCCCTTCCCAATATTTATTTTTCAAGAAAAAATGTTGCATGACTATAGACTCATAAAGTGACTACACGTGACGAATTTGAAAATCAGATGCACGAGTAGATCGATATAGGCCTATATTCCATGAGTATGAATGGTAATTAGTAAATACACATGAGAGACCTCTTGACCTAATAACCTAAGTTTTGTATGTTGAATCTAGAATTTACACCCAATTATGGCTTGAATATCGTGGGTGTGACAATGACATAAATCATTATTTATATCCGTAACAAAATCATTTCTAGATTTCAAGATATATCAGGCAACATCGAATCAAAAACTTTAGCAGACCATTGAATAGCAGAATTTGGGTAGTGATTTTGGGAAACAGTTTGTTCCAAGAAACTATTTTAAATGTGTCTTGCCACACATAAATTGTTTTAATTACAAAATTAGAGTGAATAAAATTGGGTAGTGATTTTGGCACTCCCAAAAGTGCAGGTAATAAATCGGAAGTACCAAAATCAATTTCCTTAAAATTCTGCTTGGCTTATATGCGTGGAACGAAAAATTATACAAATCTAAAAAATTAGTTGAGACAAAGTCATGAATGCAGTCATTAAAATTAGTTGAGACAAATCATCAAATTTCAAAGTAATAGAATTTTTTTTTGATTTGGTCAGTAAAGCCAACTGGACAATGCCTTTCATTATTCATTCATAGCAGTCCTGCCAAATACCCATTTACATAGTTGTATTTACAAATATTCTAGGAGTACCTAATAATTTTAGGTCTCCTCTTGAGTAAAGAAAATAATTAGACTAGTTCAACTTTGTAATTTTGGCCCAAGAACCAAATTATTTCTGGGCCAGAGTCCACTTTATAGAGCTTATTGAGAATTTGAATTGCGGGAAAAATTAATTTAATCACATACAGTACTATATAACAAACAAGTGGAATTTATAAAATTACTAAAAAAAACAATCGAATTTATATTACTCAGAAATAGTAAATGGGTTTGAATTAGGTTTATCTGTTTATTTCTTTCGAGTCCATTAAAATATTGTAGTATTTGTATACAATCACGGTACTTATTGATGTATTCCACATAATAAAGGTTCGGATCAGCAAAATATATCGAATCTTTTGCTCTGAAATTTAGTCCTGCTTTGGCCAAAAAACATAAACTGACTTTTTGGTTTATTCGTTTTGTATTTATTTAAAAAAATTTACATTTGTTTGTTTTGTGTCAAGTTTTCGTGAATTATTGATTTGTCTCAACGAGAGGAATCTCAAAAATATAAAATTATAATAAAAATTAAAATCCAATAAGCTAGCTTATTTTCAACTTTATTAAAAAAAATAATTTTGACCATAATTTTATACTTTTTGAAATCTTCAAAACAAATTAATACATGTGTTCAGTATTTATTTTAATCGCGGTACATTGCTACATCGTTCGGGGAATGAATAGGACATAAAATTTCAAAACTGAAGTGAACTTTTATTACTGGAGAGGAGCGTCTTGTTTTCATCAACTCCTCAAAATCCTGGTGCTTTTTGTTGTACCTTCTCCATCGAAGTGTTCCGATCGATCTCTACAGTATCTTCCACCAAAATTCCCACAGAACCCTTTTCATTACGGCCGTAATTCGTCCTTTGCCAGTCTACACAACGAAACAGCTGTCATGTACACGGAAATTCAATATCAATTCATTGGCTACACGGCTGATGAGGTATGGCTGTCGATCAAGATTTATGGGCACTTCTTTTCAATTAAGATGTTTGTTTTTTTCAGTATTGTGTTCTTTTGTTTGTTTACTTTTCTGGGTTTATAGCATGTTCTTCTTGGATTTTTGGGTGTTGAATTTTGAAGGGTTGGGTCAACGCATGTATCCACGTTGATTGGTAGCTGATCACTAAGCTCCATTGTGCTAGTTGGTTTTGGCGAATTTTGCTTCATGGTGCTCTTTTGTTGGTTTTGTTATCTGATTTTGGTTTCTTGTGTTATCTTGTTGGGGTTTTTTTGCTATTTTTCTCGTCTTTATGAGTTTTAAGGATGCCCTTTTAATCATATTGAGGTATGGGTTTTAATCATATGGCTTTTTGCTCCAGAAAGAGGGGGAAAAAAACTGCTTAATCTCAACCTGATTGTGTTGTTTCTTGTTTGTTGTTACTTCGAATGAAATCGATATCATTATACCCTACGATTGAGCAGTAACTGTAAGTCTGTAACAGTATCAATGTGAACCCAATCCAACTGAAAAGAAATAAGAGGTTATTTTTATGGAAGCACTCTATGTAAGATTGCCTTTTCTTTTTGAACCATATTTCTGAAATGCACCATTCCACTTTGGAAGTCTACATTGGTGATCTTTGGTTTTTAAGCAAGAGTGGTGAACCTAATTCTTACCCCTTTAGTTAACCCTTTCAGTTGGCTTCTGTGGCAGTTGCAGTGCTTTAGCTGGACATCAAGTGGTTTTGAGTCTTGATGTTTGTACTTTGTACATGTTTGTTTCCAAAATTGTGACAACCTTATTGAAAGCTAAGAGTACAATGCAAATTTATTGAAAAGGAAAAAAAATATTTAATGTGAGCGTCTGTGTGTCTCTCATCTTGTGTTTTGTAATTGGAAATAAATTAAGTTTTCTCTTTATGAATGCCCAGTGTCCTGATAGAATGAAAAGTGTAATACCGATATATCTTCATCTGTTGATGCCAATTCTTCTGCCCTCATACTCTCAATAACTGAGTCTATCTAGCTCATTAAAATACATTCCAAACTACTAGGTCCAAGTTTGGTTATGTGGGAACTGTCAACTGGCTCAACACTAATCAAATCCCATGACAAAAGCTTTTAAAATCTGTTGAAAACTCTCTCTTGCACATGTTGGCAGGTGGGTTTATGCCCACTTTATATTCATTATCACCCGCATTTGACCCAGTTAAAAGAAACTTTTAGTAACCATGACCCGCCACAATGTCCATGTTTCCATCTAGAACTACTGCTATTATATCTTCTTATTTTCATATGTTGCCATAAGAGTTTTTGCTCTTCATTTGTTTGCAGACACTTTTCTTTGTTTCTTCATTTGTCCCTTTTTTTTCTTTTTAATTGGTGACTTAAGACATTATATGTGCTTGTTTGGTGAAAGCAGTGAGCCTGCAGCATTTTCCTCCAAGATGCTCTCATTGCATAAATCCCAAAAGAGATTAAAGAATGGTTCATAGAGCTGATTTGGTTGTTATTGGCGTCTTTGTTGGTGTGGCTCTTGGCATTTTGATAGCAGTTCTAGCTTTTTTGGGGATATGCTGGTTCAAAAAACATGCTCATTTGCAAAAAGCAAAAAATGACCATAGTGGAATGATTCTTCCAATTCGCACAAATGGCCTAGGTACAAGTATTGACTCTAGTGCAAGTCTCTCAGATTCTGTATATGTTAACGGATCAGATTATCTTCCCAAAAGTTCTCGTCTCTCTTGGTGGAGTCACCATAGTAAAGATGAGTTGGCTTCAGCATCTGGCATTCCAAGATACTTGTACAGGTATGCCATATCCTGCACTATTTAATCTTTTTGGAAACTATATTCAACTTGCATTATTTGTTACGTTTCTAGATTCTTCTTCCTTTGCCTGACTGGTCATTGGACATTCTGATTGCCACAGGCAATTCTATAAATTTTCCTGCTGAACTATGACATTGCCAACTTTAACATTAAAAGAAGGAAGATAGAAAAACTGCTGTTTTGTATCATTATTCTTTCTGTTTACAGTTTTGTTTTTCTTTGGCAAAAATTAGCACAGTTGTTTGTACGGTTGGTTTTTAGTTCTGCGAAAGAGGGGGCCAACTTGCCTCCACTGATCAAAGGAAAAGGTGCAACAATTAGTTCTCTCAAGTCCCTATCTGTCAGTTTGTTCTTATGAGCTGAACAAGACTCTTGAACGGAGCTTAAGAATATCATAGGATCAATTAGTTTTTGGTATTCTTCCATCCGTAAGCTTGCAAGGCTGCAGTTTCTCAGCAGTTGAATTTCCATCATAACCAATTGATTGGATAGTAGGATAGCCACAAAATATTAGCTTTTACACATATACTGCCTCCCATATAGGAGTTTGCATGGGTGCTCTTATGTATGTAAGTAATAGCAATGAATCCAAATGGTTTGTCCTTGGCTAGTGCTTGTAGGGTGAAGTCAACTGAAGTGAAACATCTGAACAGTTTTCTCCTTTTGGGTTATGTTGTCCTGATGAAGCATCATCTTTTCTTTAGTCTAATTAATGTCACTGACCCCCTTCACGGAAGTTTAACTTGACAAGATCCAAGCACTCAATCATGGATGAGGGTTTTGGACTCCATAGGCTGTCATAGTAGGGCTGTACTTTCATGTTCTAGGCTGGCTACCAAGCAGTTCTTAGACAACTAAAGACTTGACAAGGGTATATAGCATTGTACTTTTGACATCTTAATGGGTTCAGAGTAATATTGTTAGGTTACATTGTTAGGTGACACCTGCGAAAATACTTTATATCATGCATATGCTGGAGCCTAGCCGGTGGAGGAAATGTTCATTGTTTTGCACCTTTTTCTGATTATTGAATCTGCAAGATTGATTTGACGTGGTCATTCTGTCACTTCTCTAAGTTTTGTTCTCAAAGCAGACACTTGCCTCCTCTTTGCTTATGACATGACACCATGAAAATTTACCTGAAAATAACTGCTTAAAACTAGTTAGCTCGTATAGTTATAGCAGCATGTTTATTTGTTCTTGTACTGTTGTACAACACCATATAAGTATGCTGTCAATAATTACTTAGTCAGATCTAAGCCTTTGTGCGTTGCCAGGGATATTCAGAAAGCTACACAAAACTTCACTACTATTTTGGGACAGGGATCTTTTGGTCCAGTCTATAAAGCCTCAATGGCTACAGGTGAAGTGGTTGCAGTGAAGGTTCTGGCTTCTGATTCAAAACAAGGGGAGAAAGAGTTCCAAACAGAGGTAAAGGCTGAATTAAATCATATTTAGAGGAAGCATAGTCTTTTAGATCCATCATGAATCGTGATATACTTTCTAGTTCGGTGTCAGTTGTCAATTTAAGTATTAGAAAGATCTGATGCATTATTTTGTGAACATGGATATTAATTGTTTAAAAAGATACCACTGCGCTGAGTTTGTGAATACTATGTCCATGGAGAGAAAATTTTGTAAAATGCTGCAAAATTGGGTGATAGGAAGGTAAGGAAACCCATGGGTAATTAAAGATTCAAATTTAAATGCCTCATTGGAATGTGTTGCATCCTCTGGGCTACTCATGATTTGCTCTCATCATTTTCAGATTTCTAGTTGTCATTGGATGATAGTTTTAGAAATAGCTACCTGATGCGTGCCACTTGGGTTGATTTAGTGTAGCCATGTCTTTTTGCAGGTATCTCTACTTGGTAGGCTGCATCACCGGAATCTTGTAAATTTGGTCGGATACTGTGTAGATAAGGGCCAACATATGTTAATTTATCAGTTCATGAGTAACGGAAGCCTAGCAGACCTTCTATACAGTAAGTTTGAGTCACTTTTAATTGTATGCAGTGTCAGATCCACATGTCAAGAACACGTTGGGACTAAAATACAGTTGTCAGATCCTCTGATGATTAGTGAACCATGTTTGTATCGTCTCTGGTATCAGACAGTAATCCATTATCCTGCTTTGGTTAGGTCAAGAGAAAGAAGTATTGAGTTGGGACGAACGGCTTCAAATTGCTATTGATATTTCGCATGGAATTGGTTATCTTCATGATGGGGTATGTTAAATAGGTGGTCTAAATCTACCTGCTATATAAATCACTACTTAGCTCTTTCCTTATAATGATGATTCCTGAAACAGGCAGTTCCCCCCGTCATACATAGAGATTTGAAGTCAGCAAATATATTGCTAGACAGATCGATGAGAGCCAAGGTAAGGCAAGTGGACAAGTATAATTTTCCCTACTTGTCAACCCTCATGTATTTTGTTGTTCGTAAAAAAATTTGTTAGACAAAAAGGAATTGTTGCTATAAATTTGATTCTCATCTCATGCTCGTTACGTTGTGTTTGCTATTACTTTTGAACTGCAACTTCTGTTTTCTGGTGCCTCAGAACATTTGTGAGTGTGTTTGCCACAGCTTATGCTAATGCTTTTAGGCAAAAACCACTGCTTTAAAAGCTGATTCTAAGAAGCATCAATGTAATGTTTTTTGGATTAGGATTTTGAGAATCACCTTTGAACAATCTAAGCATTTTGACAAACACTAAGTGTCATTATGTCGAATATGAATGTCTATTAATTTCGATACAAAAGGAAATCAGTTGTTGGGAGTACTAAAATCTAGACCAGGCCCGATTGCTGCATGCTTGCAGGAGTTTGTTGCTAACAAAAGGTTTTGTTTGTTTTCCTAGTTTCCTTGTTATTCGATCTTTTGATTTTCTGTTTGCCTTAATATTCACCGTCTGCTCTCTCCCTAGGTTGCTGATTTTGGACTGTCAAAGGAAGTGGCCTTTGATGGCAGCAAATCTGGCATTAAAGGTACATATGGATACATAGATCCTGAATACATAACCACAAACAAGTTCACGATGAAGAGTGACATCTACAGTTTCGGTATTATTCTCTTCGAACTCATCACAGCCATCCACCCGCACAAAAACTTGATGGAATATATCAATCTTGTAAGTCTTTTTCTCTTCATAGCAACTTCATCCGTTAGTAATAATGATAACGGGGCTTGGATAGTCTCATTGTATGCGCAATACTGTATAGAAATCTGTAACATGTATAGAACATTTAAAAGTGTGTATATATTCACAAAATGTGCCTCAGATGCTTTCTTCATTTCTCGCTTTATCCCCTGGATTATGAGCGGTTGGCTGCAGAATCAAGTTACCATTGATGTTATCGTCGTCGTTGTTCTTCTTCTTGTTTCTTAGGCGGCTATGAGTCCAGACGGCGTGGATGAAATTGTTGACAAACGACTCGTTGGAGAGTGCAATATTTTCGAGGTGAGGAACCTAGCTAGCATAGCCCACAAATGCTTGCGCAAAACATCTAGAAGGCGGCCTTCAATCGCAGAAGTTTCACAGGAAATATCGAAGATAAAACAGAGGCGACTTTGCAAAGATGATACCATGTCGTTTGCTGGAGAAGATGCTGCCGGCGTGGTGTGATGGACTGAGCTTCGACAAGTGAAGCTGAGCAAGACGATCAACATAAAAAAAATCATGTAACATATATAGAGGAATGTATTGGTATACTATCGACGAGAACAAAGAAAAAAGGGAAATTGTGTTCCTCAAAGAAGAGTGTTTTTAACAGCGGAACAGTTTTCAAATACAAACTGCATTCGTGGTTTCTCAATTTGAGGGGGCTGATATATTGAACCTTTTTTTTTTTTTTTAAGATTTTATTTCAACCAAACTTTTTTTTTTTTTGCCAGAAGAAAGAAGAACCATTACAGAAAGAACCAAAAAAGTACAGATCGCTGGAGCTACCGCCGGGTTGTCACGCCACCGCTGCCGCCGCTGTCGTCGATGGTGGAAGTCTGGATCTGGAAATCCCAGATTCCACCAAACTTGATCATACAAGCACTAAGGGGCGTACCCCATAGAAAAACAACTCCAAAACAGAAAACAAGACAGCCCAAACATAGGCAAATACAAAAAGCTATGAAATCACTCTAGGACCAAAGACCCTACTACTAATGGACCAATGGGCACATATGAACTCATTTGTATAGTAGATCGTTTGACAATCCTCCACGAACTAATGAAAGCTCTAATATCAGTTTCCACCCTTGAAATCGCCTGAGACATAGGAGCATGTACACGTTGGAAAATACGATTATTCCTTTCTCGCCATATATGATAAATGCATGCAACAAAAGAAAGTATGTAGACTAGAGCTTGAAAGCTATTGCCTTTCTGGTACCTCAAAGCCCATTGATGTATTGAACTTGAGCATCAAATGTGCTCATTTCATTCTTCCTTTGCCTTTCATTTACTGAAAAATGGCATGAAGTTGGACAAGGGATCACCCTAGCGCTCTAATACATTGTGGGGTGTAGTGCGTCTCGAGAGTTTTGTAGATAGTTTATCATCTTGATATGAATCGTTCACTGAGTTTGACACCTAAAAAATGTTAAATTGATTGGATACTTTTGGCCTATTGGTCGGACTTTTGTCATAGAAAATCTTAATTGAATGACAATTTTTTTTCTTGAAAATGTAAGTATTAATATTCAATTAACTTGATTTTTAGAGCGAAGTCTCCAAATGGACTATTCAGCTTACAATCGTAAGATCTTGGTGAAGCTTACCGAAGCGCTCTACAAGCCCTCTTTTCTTATTTAAGCTAGGGTTGGGAGGCATCTCGACCACATGCACGAACAATCAATTTTATTTCTCCAAATTTCGTAAAAAAACAAGAAGTGGTCAAATAAGAGAGTTCTCTTTTGCTTCATTGTTTGCAATTTTGTCACCTAATAAACGATACTATATAGAATTCTCTGTTATAATTTCTTTTACAACACGAATTCTGTTTTACTAATTGCGTGAATAAAATTTTCAAATATTTGAAGTCCTAAGTTGGATAATAAGCTAATCATATTTTCTTTTATTTCAAAATATGACAAAATATTTAGCGTCTGGGTGGGCTTGCGACTTACCGTTTTACAAAACAGGCTTGGACATAAAGCGGGCCCGATGGGTTTGGGCCTAGTCTACGCTACATGAAGAGTGCAGCTCGCTCGTTCTAGGGCTCCAATCGTTAATTCGACTTCGACATTTCTATTTTACAGACCCCTCCCGGAGAAGTTAGGGCAGAGTCGCCGGCGCTTCATCTCCGGCTATATTTCCGATCACCATCATCTCTCTAATCAACCAGTTAATTTCGTCAGTCTCTCTCTCTCTCTCTCTCTCTCTCTCTCTCTCTCATTTCTATATTCCGTCTTACTTTCTTCATGGAATTTGCTACTTTAAATTGGCAGGCCGTCGGTGCTTAAGAATCGGAGCTGCGGTGAAATGGTGAGAAGTGTGAAGAGTCACCACGAAGAGGAAGAAGAAGACGAAGATGAGGAATTTGTCACCAGAACAACCGATGCCTCTTCTCACATAGGTTCGCCATGGCCCGCACTTTCTCTTTCTTACGTTTATTGGGATTAATTTTCCAAACTTATAACGAATATATTCGGCGATTGACAGCAAAAGTAGATGGGAAGAGTACGGGTCAGAAAGGAAACGCGCTTCGGTCCAAGCATTCCGAGACGGAACAGCGTCGGAGGTGCAAAATTAACGAGAGGCAAGCATAATATAGTCTTGTTTTGTTAATTGTGAATGCTCTGCAGTTCATGATTTATCCGAAGGTTTTGTCTGTTGAGGGTTTGAATGATAATATGGCTTTGTAAATTGCTAGGAATGGAAGTTATGGTGGTTGGAATAGTGTTTTACTGCTTACATGTTTGAGTGTAGCATATGGTGTTCCTTTGTTGGAATTATCATTAGTTATTTGCATATGATTATGGGTTTGCTTGGCTTCTGGGGAACATATACTCCTGTGATTGACTAGATTTCCCTGCTCTCTGTGACAAAATTGAATTCCAAAATGTTGGGGAAGTTTGTGTTCTTCCTTTAGGGGATTCCCTAGAGTATCGCTTGTTTGTTGGAATTTGGACTTTGATGGGCCAATCCGTGATTTATGGGGCACTGAGAATGTGGCATAGGGGAAGTGTATGGCCGGGTGTCCAGATTGTGGGAAAAAAGTGATTAATGTTACAAGTGTGCTAGCACCATAAAATTTTGTAATACATAACAGAAGCCATAAGTATTCCACTATTCTATTATGGAGTAAGTTAAGGACTACTGTGATCACACAATTTTGTGAGTTGATCTCCAAAATAATAGTTGCAGAGTGATACAACGACTTTATTCTGTAGTGATTCTAGATGATTGGAATCCACATGACTCGTGAAGGGCTCAAATCCCTGAACTGCCTAATCATTACATTGGGTTCTAAGCATTTAGTTGTTCTTACTGTTATCGAAGGATGATTTGATCTCATTTTTCTCTTATTATATGCTTTATCTGTGAACTTTTTTGGTTAGTTATTAGTTAGGGCCAAGGTTGCACAAACCTTTACTTGAATTCTTCGTTGACTTGATTGTATCCTGCGAAGAATGATTGAATACACAGCTCTTTCTTGTATGCAATATTTATGAAATTAGATACCTAGTTGTGTCTGAAGCTCATTAGTTTTTTGTCCAGATTTCAGATGTTGAAGGATCTCTTACCTCAAAATGATCAGAAGAGAGACAAAGCTTCACTTTTATTGGAGGTCCAGGCTTCTTTTGATGTATATATGTGATGTTAGTTTTTCCATTTAATTCACCCGAAAAATGAATTTAAGATTGGTTATATATGCAGGTAATTGAGTACGTCCAGTTTTTACAGGAGAAGTTACAGTTGTACGAAGGGCCGTACCAAGGTTGGACTCAGGAGCCCTCAAAGTTGATGCCATGGGTAAAACTCTGAAGCCCAATTTTTTTCATTCTCCTGTCTGTTGATCTATGCCAAGCTTTGGCCTGCCATCCTTGCCTTGTTTTGTTTAGTGGTGTTTTGGTATTTGATGTTGTTAGGGGGCTCTAATCTTTGGTCCTTGAGTGTGTAGAAGATTGGACTGAAACCAGGTCTAAGACCTTTATTGCAGCTGAATGATTTCTCATCCAACTAGAAGAGATATTTCGCATCCATCAATATGGGTACCCCTTTTTTTTTTCTTTTTTTTTTTTGAGCTATAAGGACTTTGTGGATGCTGCAATGTTTTTTCCGTTATGCTGAATATTTCTGTTAGGACACAGTCACACAGATACCTATGACATCTCTATATTCTTTCTTTTAGTTTTTTTGGCTGTTGCAATCTAAAGTTCATTATGCTTAATGCACTTCTAGGACACATATCCTTTGACCTCTCTTTCTTTTTCATGTGGTTGTTTCTGGTAACCTACTTTTTATGGGATATAGGCATATAGCTCCTGTTAGATGAAATCACGGAACTTAGTTCACAGTCTTGTGATTTTGATACGTTTGGGATGCATATTTGTATTGCTTGTATTCTGTATTTTGGAGTTTGTGTTCTATATTTTGGAGAAACTCAGAACCTGGTATGCATTAGCCCCAGTTGATGTAATCTGTTGTTTTGGTGATATTTTATGTTAGCTTTTGATCTTTCGAAAGGGCATTTACTCCCTCTTGGTTTTAGGTTGAATTTCCATTGTGCTAATTCGAACAACCAGAGTTATAATGAAGGGCACGGAGTTTCTCTCATGTATCATGTGTTTTGCTTACAGAAAAGCAACTGTGCGCCTGTAGAAAGTTGTATGGATCCATCACAACTCCTGAGGAATGGATCTGGTCAGGAGGATAATATTGTTGTCAGGCCCATGCTCCCTGATGCACGTAACTCAGCAGAATCTGACTTGGGTGGGGCTGGTGCATATGACGCATTGGATCATCCTCCTTTGGCATCAAATCAAGCCATTCCAACTCACATAGCATTGCAATCTGCTGTTCTCGAGGATGTGCCTACCCAACCTCGTCAAACATCTGTTTCTTATTCTGGGAACTTGGCTTCCCAGTCCCAGTCCCAATTTTGGCAGCTTAGACAGTCTACATCTGAGAATGCTGGTCCAAGCTACGTCCCTCTGGGTGAACAGGAGGAGCTCAAAGTTGGAAGTGCTGAAGCTAGCTTTTCGAATGCCTACTCTCAAGGGTGAGCACCTAGATTAAGTTCCTTGGAGTTCATGTTTCGCCAATTAATATCTCTGTCTGTTAAGATTTTGACTTTGATGGGATAAATTTATCTGCACAGTTATTTCCCTAAAAACGTCTCTTTTTTTCCATATTACGTAAAAGAAATTTGTGCTACTCAGTTTATTCAGTGTATTAGCTATTCCCAGTTTTTTTAGACAGCGGAATACTTAGTCTAGTAGAAAAGCCAACCTGGGAGCTTGGCAAGCTGGGAATGTTCGATTTATGATTACCAACGCAAGAGTCTGACTTTTGAAGCAATCTCTGAAGTTTTCTCTTCTCTGAACGGTTCTTGCAAAAACATAAGATTTCATATCGAACTCCTAGTATAAGCTATTTGGGATGGGATGGCTCCTATTGCCCTTTGTGCGGTGCAAGGAATAGTTGATGCAAATGCTGTTCTCCTTGCTAGTTATCGGGATTGAACTCCGTGACCCACTGTACTGATTGTTGGGCTGGTAGATCTTTGGTGTTTTCATGGAGTATTTTGAATTTTACTGCCTTTTTTCCTAACTACACACAACTCAGAACTCTGTTCCCTAAGGACATTTGGGTCATATTACAATGTATCCCTTCTGAGTACAGGAAATTCATGCAATTTTGTATTAAATGAAATACTCCTCATTTCCTATTTTTGGGTTTTGTTGAACAGGTTGTTGAATGCCTTGACTCAAGCGCTGCAATCTTCAGGAGTGGATTTGTCACAGTCTAGCATCTCCGTGCAACTAGATGTCGGAAAACGTGTAAATACTGGACCGACTACAACATTCGGTGAAAAGGTATCTTTAAAATCTCCTATTCATTTTTTTGGGCGTCATCTTGAGTCCAGACTTTTCTATTAGACATTAGAAGGTGCTTATCCCACTACTTAAATGACCTTTTTGGAGAGGAAAAATACGAACATGCCTGTATGTGTTTCTTTGTGTAGCTATTTATTTGCTTCAATAGATATATCACAACAACAAAGCATCACTTACTTTAGCTTATGGATATCATTCCTCGCTGTCATTTGTGTGGTTTATGTGACCCAGCTTGGCTAGACAATTAAAGCCTTTGAATGTCTAGATCCAACTCCCACCGTAATCGACCAACTGATAACTAAACTCCTTATTCAATACTCCAATTCAGCTGGAACTTCAGTTGAAACTTCTCGTTAGGTAACGGTATATATACACGCATCAACTGTGCAAGACTGCAAAGCTCATACAGATGAGGTAAAGAAGTAAAGATTAGTGAATCAATTGGGTAACCTTGTCATGATCAGTGATGAACAAGTTTTAGTTTCACTTGGTATTATGTTGAACTGGAAAACTGTGAAGACCAGGACGCCAAACGTGTAGGATGTACTCTAGTTCAACCTGACGAGGAATGAATACTCAAAGAGGGTAGTGATTTTTTCTCTCAGATTTTATACTGGCACTCACTTTTTCAATATTTGTTCCTATTTAGTCATGTGGCCCTTTCACTTGCTTGCGTTTCACACATGAAAAGAAAATGATGTAAATTTACATGACCAGTGAAAAGCGAATCAAAAATATTTTTCATGCTCAAAATCTATATAGAAATTAAAAGATTAATTCTCTTAAAATTTCTGTAATTTATTTTACTGGGCGTACAGGATCCTCAGAACCAATCTCCCGGCGATCAACCTAGGGTAGTATATGGGGTTGGGAGCAGTTATGATGACTCTGGCCAAGCTCATAAAAGACTCAGGACCGAACGCATCTAGTATGGCTTAACACCCCCATTACTTACTCTCCGGTATATTTTTCCACTTCTTGTTGGGCATTTTCCTCCAAGCGAAGGGAATACGGGGTTGCTTATGTGATGCTTCAAGTTTCTCAGATGGATGCTGTCCCCCAGATGAACCTGTTACACGTATTGTTCTCTTCTTCTACCTCAGGAGGCTTCCATGCAAACATTGTGAAGCTGCTTTTTGGTCTGATGGCAATCATTTTACCGTGTCGACATTCTTAGGTCTTAGGCTGTTTCTGTGTCTTGTTCTTTTCACGAAATGTAATTAGCTGTAAATTTTTACCAAGTATGATACATCTTCTTCTTACAGTCTCCAAGTGGTTAACATCTTGACCTCAGTTATACCATGATATGGCATTGTCTGCATTTAATTGTTTGACGTTGTCTTTAAACTTTTTGGATATAAAACTCGGAGAAAATTTGTGGCTAGAAGAGGTGTGAAGGTTAACCTGCACGTTTAATGGAGTTCTTCTAGTTGCTTTTCGGAAAACTCCTATGTTCACTGGTGTATAGGGCTAAGCTCGGCTCGATAACTAAACGAGTTAAGCCGAGCCTTAATGAGCTGAGTTGCCCGTGAGCAACTTGAGGCTGGGCTCATAAGGCTTGGTTCAGCTAGTTTGGTAGTTGAGCCGACCTCAAGCTTTAGTTTTAGATTCGTGCAATAAACGAGCTGAGCTCAACACTATAATTTATAAAGCTCGGTTCGGCTTGGCTCATTTGTACGGGCTTGTTTATATGAGATCGAGTTTTGTCTCGTTATCACTACAAAGCTTGGTTCGTTTGCATTTCTACCGGTGTACTTCCCAGGGCCAGAAATTTATCGGATAGAAATTTAACGGGCCACAGATCCGGTCACAACAAATCCATTATACTTCCAATAAATACGTTTGGAAGTGGCATCACCATAATATTTTGTGGTCGATTTCTCTGTCCATAGAGTAATTGGTTTCAATTTGGGCATAGCAAACATCAGCATGGCATCATAACAATGGTATCTTAAGGGTTTGTTTGGAACATGTGGAAGGGAAAGGAAAATGAGAGAAAATAAAATGGAAAGTGAGAAAAGTGGGAGGAAAATTACACTATTCATAATACTTAGATTTTTTATTTTCTCTCTTCTCTCTCCAAACCAAACAAGAAGAGGGAAAATTTTTAACTTTCTTTTCTTTTCCCTCACTTTTCCCGGCAACATAATCGAGCCGAAACACTACTTAAAAATACCTAAATCACAACTATTACTATATGTATTCTCAAACCCAACACCCTTTGATATAATCATATTGCCAATTCTTTGGTTAACTATTACCCCTCTCTATCCTATTTTAAGTGTGTAGCTTCGTAATTTCTATTTATTAAGGAGACATCATCATTGTACATTTCACATTAACTTTTCCTCAAACTTTTAAAGCATCTTATCAGGAGTACCAAATTTAACCTCAAAAACACTTTTTATACTTTAGCAAGTCACTTTTTAAAAAACTTACATAATCAGACTCTATATTTTAATTTTACTGTATTAAATTTCTTTTTTCTACTCCTACTTTTCTATTCAAATATCTTTCTAGGCTGAGTTTTTCAAATGATTTTAGCAACCCAGTTGCTAAAATCAACCCTGATTTTAGCAAATGAGTTCACCAGGTGCTAAATTCATGGTTGATTTTAGCCTAAAATCAACCATGATTTTTAGCACCTGGTAAACTCATTTGCTAAAATCAAACGGAAAACACAGCCTAAATTTTTTTGTTAAGTTGGGAAATACTAAAACAAAGAAAGTGAGGGTACAGTGGCAGTGGGAAATACTAAAACAAAGAGAGTGAGTGTACAATGGCTCTTCTCATTTGTCAAGTTCCTGTTGCATTAATAATGTGTTGAAGCAGCTAAGAGAGGCTGATTATTGTGATGTCTTTTAAGGGTTTGCTCTCTACTGTACTTTTAAAGTTTGTTTAGAAAGGCTAGTTTTGATGCTCTTATTTCAATCTTTTAAAATTATCCTTCACTTTTACTCATTAACTTTTTAAAAGGACAAAACAATAATTGTCCAAACTTATACCTATTAACTATTTAAGATAGACACTTATTGAGGGATAATAGTTCAAAATGAAATTCCTGATTAGTATTTAGGGATGGATGGAGTATAAAACTCATTGATCTTTTTATAAACTATCAATTCAGTGCTTTTTCATTAACGTCAAGCCGCCAACGTTTGGCATTCTTAATTACGTGTCAATTAATTACGAACAATTCTACGAGCACACCAGCACGTCCCGATCGTCCATTTCAGGAATTAATGGTCTGGATTTGAAATAAATTCTTGCCGATAAGAGTTAGTAATTCTCACCGGTAAGAATTCATTTCAAATCTGAAACGTCGAAAAAAACTTTTGGACGGTCGGGATGTGTTGGTGTGCATATGGTGTACGCATCCTGATGTACGCAAATTATTTTTTATTAATTACTGAATGTGTTAATTTTATATGTAAACACTAAAAAGCAGGAGTAATGTTTTGTGAAATGAACAACTACTAGATTAAACTAGGAAGTGAATGGGTTGTGTTTTCCACCGCTAATTGTGCATTGGTTGAAGGACAGACAAAGATGGAGTAAAAAGAATTCTAGAACATCAAACATTTTCACCCTCCGAAACTCTATTAAAATCTTAATCATAGACATTTAGACACAATTAGCATTTGTCAAAAGTAAAACGACCGTGAAATCTACGCACGTCGAATTAACTCTTTGACACATCGTGATCAAATAGGTGCAAGACATATTTGTCTCAATCATTTTTTAAAGTTAACAACCACTGGACATTGATAACAGACCCCTAACTACTTGGTTCATTAAGTGCTTTGAAATTTGAATCCACTAGTCATTAGCACGAGCAATTTCTGGGTGCCCGGCGAACACCGCGTCCGTGCCTGAGCACCCATTTCGGTCGTTCAAAACACTTTTGGACGGTCCGAATTTGAAAGAGAAATAGAGGGGAGAAAGAGAGGGAATAAATCTGAGCCGTCCAAAATAATTTTGAACGGTCGAATTAGGTGCTCAGGCATGGACACATGGTGCTCGCCCGGCACCCAAAATTTATTCCATTAGCACTGACATTGTGGCGCAACAATTAATCCTTTTGATAGTGCCTCTAACTCTGAGTGGCCAAATTTCCATCATTTTAGTGGAAGTATTCCCAATCCAATACCAAACTAGGACCATTGGAGAAAGTGGCTTCCCCGTTGTTCACACCAAAGGTCAAAACAATTTAATTAGAAAGCAAAACAATTTTCTTGGATCACCAACAATCTCTCTCTCTCTCTCTCTCTCTCTCTCTCTCTCTCGTATTCAAAAGAAACAGTCCTTTTAGTTTCTAGGGTTGGTGCCTCAAAATCACTAAATAATTTTTTCGTTTCCGAACGGTTTCATTAGTCTATTTGTGGGTCCTTTTTGGAGCCACTTTGATGACCACCAAAATGACAGGAGCATTGTTATTTTAGAATTGCTTTAGAACATCACAATTCCAACAATACTTTCTATCGATAAGCAATTAAAAGCCAAGGTTTTGAATACCATATTGGCTAGAACACTGATTCTCCTACTAGGATGGTGCCTACTAGTACTGATGAGATACCGGGTAGCATCTCATATTTTGTAGCTATTAGTGTTCTTGCTTATTGAAAAATTTGGCACAATATATACATTTAAAAAAAAAACAAGTTTAAAAATATATGGGTAATAACCAGCATGGGCTGGTATCGACTAGTACTGACCCATATTTGAGCCAAAGAAAAATTGGAGTTGTAGGACACTTGATTCAAATCCTTGATCAATACATGATCCACCAAGCAAATCGACAAAGGCCCAAAGACTAATGCTCTCTCCCAAAATTGAGACTCTCACTCTCCCAAATTCTCAAAACCCTAGCGCCGCTATCCTCTTCTTCCTCTTCCTTCCCTAGGGTTTCAACACCCTTAGCGGCGGTGGAAGGGGAGGACCTCCCCCTTGGTTGGTTTTATCTTATGATTCTTGATCTAGGAGTTGTTCTCTCTCCTTCCACCACTCTCCTCCCTTATACTTTCCTAGCCGCCAGCTACAATCTCCCGACGTGGATCCTTCACCTCCATCGAGTGATTGCCGGTGGCTGGTGGCGATGGCCGCTGATGGTTCGAGGAGTAGTCATAGGTGCATTGTGGTGGTAGTCGTGGTTTGAAGCTCGTGGTAGTCGATGGTTGGGCAAATGATTCTCCAAGTGGTGTGGCTCTTCTTCCGGAGATCATGCAACATGTTCGGTGACCAGATTCCTCTTTTATTGTTTTTCATTTTTGTTTGTTCTTGTTTATCTCCGTTTATGGAGATTTTTTCCTATACTCAATGAGATTCTTCCCAATCCATACAGAGAAAATTGAGGACTATTTATACCAACGAAACGAAAGGCTCAGAGGGGGGTTTGTAGGCAATTTCTGAGTTAAAAAATAAAAAATAAAAAAATCGACAAAGGCCCACGAGTGGCTCCAACACTGTTCATACCCTTCTATCCTTAAGGAGTTGCTGCCTTTTTTAAGGCATAAAATTGCTTCAAAGGTTGATTGGGTTACTTTCTTCTGTTTAATAATTGGTTGGTTAAGTAAAATATAAGATGTTAAGTACTGGAGTACTATGCTATGCATTACATTATGTGCAATCATTTAGTATGGTTATGCGCAATCATTCAGAGCAATATAATATCGCCTGCCATTTTTGTGTGATCATTCAATAAAGAATAAGATAGAGAATATAAGTACGTGGACAACTTACTAAATAAATAAAATACATGGTTCAAATTCCTATCTACTGAACACCATACCTGGTGTGATTGGTTCATTATTTTCCCTTCGAAGGACGAGGTCCTGAGTTCGAGTTCTCGTGGAGGAGATGCTCGACTCCCGTTAAAATCACTAACAACTAACCCTAACATCAGAATGACAAAAAAAATCCTATCTGCTGCGAATGACACCTCATAAATTCATTTGTGCTGCCAAACCATACCAGTTGGAATTAGGTAAAACAGAACAATTATTAGGTAACTAGTTCAGCTCAGACATGCTTAAAAGTTAGTACAAGAATGGAAAAATATGTGGAGAGAGAAATATCCTTTAATGAATCATATCATGCTAGGGAGGACCCTCCAACAATTATTCTGGTTGTGTTTGGTTAGATAGTTTAGTTTAGTTTTGATGATGTCAGCAGGTGTAATGAGTATAGAGAGAGAAATGAGGGAAATGATAAAACACTTTTGGACGGTCCGAATTTTAGAGAGAGAATAGGGGGAGAAAGAGAGGTGAGAGGGAGGGAGAAATCTGAGCGGTCCAAAATACTTTTAGACGGTCGAGATGCACGTTCGGGCATCATGTCAATTGTACCCTCTTTTTTTTATCAGGTAGCCGTAACCTATTTGCACCCAAGTTTTTCTCCAAGACCATATTGAAATGTGAGAATATCATCACAGTATGTATAATCATGTGAGAATATCATCACAGTATGTATAATCTGACAGGGAATATCCATTGAAGAAATCCCATCTGGAAAAAGGAAAATAAATGCATATTTGAAAATATTCTGCAATGGCAGGATGGTCTGGTCTTCTTCTATACATCAATCTCAGTATCCAGTAATGCTGTCAAAATGCTTCTGAAAAATATGGTGTTTCCCCTTGAAACAAACAGGAAACAAACATTCTCCTACTATGAACTGTGGGGCTGTATTTGGATCAAGGATTTACAGAGAAATACTGTAGAAGGAAAAATGAGAATATCAGATGATAGAATACCAAAGAACTAATTTCCAGGATTTTTCGTTTTGCTCCATAAATCCTTGATCCAAACACAACCTAAAGGACTAAACCGGGTGAGCAGTGCGTAATCAATGATAAACCATCCACTAGCAACAAATGGGTAACAAATGGGTACCAATATCATGTAATTCTCAACTGGTTACTTGTGAACTGTTGCAAACACTCGTATGGGTTCGCGTAAAAGGAATCTTCTTCCTTAGGTCTCTCTGGAATTACCACGCGGTTTTTTGGCCTCCCCATACGATCCGAATGAGCTTCTGTAACTGTTGAGGAGAAATCATCCCATCTCAACGACCCATTACTGTGTCTGTCTATCAAATCAACTAGAAGCTTCCTGTCTAATACAATCGTCTTCTTGAACCCTAAAAACCTGGAAAGTTTCACACAACCTCACATGAGCAATCAATTTACCGAGAAAACAATAATCCAAAAACAAAACATGAGAAAGAAGTACACAGATTAATAGAGGTATATAGTACCTCCGATGGCCTTCTACAACTTTAGCCATATTTCCATCATAAGTTGGAACAAATAAATCACTTTCCAAAGATACAAGATAATCAAGTGCTGCCATTTGGGATGAATGGTTTTGGAAAAACTTTAACTCTGAGGATCGAAGCAGGGTCTCCTTTCTAACCTGTTTCATAAAATCAAAAAATTAGGCGTTTCAAAATTTTCCACGAACAAATGTGGAAATTTTATATTTGCTTCCGTCTACTGACCAAATTTGGGAATGCAGCTGCCAAACTCGCCATTCTCCTATCTCCACCATAAATTTCTCCAGCGGCGATATAAATTTGAACGTTACGATCAACACCTAGTGCTCTTAATGTCAAAGCAGTTTCCTCTGGCGTCAAAGGACACAAACCCTCTTTCCGTTTGAGATTGGAATCTATCACTTTTTCCTTCCACCACGGGTAGGCATATCTAGCGATGTGTGATGGCAATAGTCAAATATAGAGAACCAAATAAAAACATAACTTTCGGCATTGAGTATTTGGTTTAGCAAATAGATGAAATGAATGTATACAAGATTACCTCATTTTTGTCAATTCTTCCACCTCCTCATCTCTACAACCACGAGTGCAGCCAGAGAAAGCCAACATATCCATTTCATACCTGAGATGGAGGACTAGAAAAGGGCCGTTTTGTCTTAGAATCCTGACTATCCTTCTGCCCAATTCCTCAATCTCAGGAGTGAATCTTAAAGCACTGAAATTTACTCTACATCGCAACTTCTGAATCTCTAGCGGAAGCCCATTATTAGCAAGGCGAGCATCAGTTCTATTCAAATGTACAACTTTATGCTTTTTCACCAGAGGAAGTATCTGTTTATGAACATTTCAAAAGTCGGTCACCACAGTGTGAAAAAAAGAAGCAGCAGCTATTTCTAGCACCTAGATAAAGAGTTTGACCTGATTATGGTAGTAGGAAATGTTTGACCAACTAACAGGTGGCAATGAGTGGAACAATCCTAGTTCAACTCTCTTCTTCAGCCTTGGCGGTAGCTCCTTCAATATCCTAACCTCGTCTCTCAGCGATGTAATGAAATGATCAACGTCAAATATGTCTTGGAACTCACTGCCACGTTGGTACATAACATTAACAGCTCTGAATAACCTTTGATCAGAATTTACAAGGCACTTAGGTATTATTTTGGTTTTCTGAATCGATTTTGGAAAGGAATGGCCTCGTTTGAATAGGCATTCACCTAAACTACAGAATGCTCATTTCATTCTAATGTACATTCTGTCATTTTTTCAGTGAACCAAACATAGGAAAACGAATTAGTTCTGATAAGTTAAAACTGAACTAAATGAGGCAAAATTATTTGAGCGAACCTTGGATCGGCCCAAAAGGAGGTTTTGTCCAGTTCTGGGACAATAAGAGTGACATTGAGATATCTGGCGATTACAACCATGTCACATATCTGAAGAAAAAATGAAGAAATTAGTGCGAATCGAAGAAATTCAACTCAACAAATAAAGGAAAAGAGAAAATTGGAATGGCAAGTGTTAAACGATAAATGTAAGTGGAAACGTACTGCTGCTCGCATTTGGTTGAGTCCTCCATTGCAAGAGACCATGAGATAACCATTGTTCTTATAAATTCCTGCCATAAAAAGTCACTGTAAGAACTTATATAAGAATCCCACCAATTACAGCTTAACAAGAGAAATACAACCAAAACACATGCACCGAAAGCCCAAAACAGTTGGCAAAGCAATGCATCATCATATTGCCAAACAAAATTTTCAATTTTCAGGTGGGCAAGTTTGTTTTGCTAATCAAACAAATTGGTTCTCATTGGAAAGAACAAGATTCCATAAAACAGCTATCATAAATACGTAAGACATCAGTTAAACAAAAATTGTCTCCTCGTGCACAAGAGAAGCCAACCCTGCAACAGAACAAGTTGGATTATCTGAAGTGAGGAACCATAACAGAAATCAAAACACATATAGATGCAATGAAAATAGACTAAATAAGAACTAAAACGAATAGGGAAGTTGTCCAAGTGGTCGAAAATCTCAAAACAGAAACATTAATCTCAAATTACAGTTACTTTCCTATGATTTACCAGAATCAAATACTGTAAATGGTTTTCAACCAACAATTGGACCGGGCGCAAAGATCACAGACTCAAATGCATCAAACATACCAATTCTACATAAATGGTAACCGATTATTATTGGGGCTGAATTTTGTTTTCCAGAATCAGTTTCGCAAAACACTTTTCGAGAAAAACAATTTGTTGACAGATTTTGAAGCTTATTTTCAAGAAATTTTGTTGCCGATACAAACCCATTTTAGAAAAACACCCAAAAGATTAAGGACAAAGTTTTTGGCAAGAAATAGATATAGTATTAAAAATTAAAAGGATGATTGTTTGTGCTTTCAACCATCGTTTTTTTTTTTAAATAAAAAAGAAATGTGCTGAAATATAACCAAATTACAACAATCTGAAAAGTAGAAGCATTCCTCACAAAATCGAGTACTCTAATCAGAAAGTTCTCCCCATTAAATAAACCCCAAAAAGTTGTGATAAACTACTAATAAAAAGTTCAAAAGCCTGATACTCACTTTTTGGTGGAAGAACTCTTTGTGGAGGAGAAGGCAAATTGAATTTGTCATTTGAAAACATCTCAGAAGGAGGACTAAAACAAGAAGGCCAACCCTTCAACAATCTGGGCCCCCAAATCTCACCCAACCCCATCATCTGAACAACACAAGTCCATACCAAAATCGTCATCATTCCAGGAATCATCCACATCCTCATCCGGCCGCTGCCGCCGCGAAAAACTATCAATTTGGGCCTTTCCACCTTCCCTTCACCCAAGAACTTGAACCCCTTCTCTTCATCCCTGCACTTGCACTTTCCATCACAGTTCTCTAGTCTACACATTGTCCACAACATCAATAATTTGTGGAAACCAAAAGCACTACCAGTTTTATCACAGTGGTTGAATCCAATGCCCAAATTCAACGCAGAAGAGAACAGAATTTGTGAATTTTGATACTTTTTTTCTGGTATGGAGAAGACAATAGGAAATAAACAGACTCAGATTGTTTAATGGGGTGAAAACAATTTGTGTGAACCTAAACCTGATCCGAGAATTGAAGGATTTGTCTGTTACGCAAAACAAGACGAAAAAGATTTAATTTAACATAAGGCAAATTCCCCCACCAAACACCAGTATCTAGGACAGGACTTAAATACTAAAAAACTACCCAGTAATTAAATATTCCTGACGGTATATAACTGTAAATTAATCCTAATAAAGAGGAACTCTGAAATCTATGGAACACCCATACAATGCTCAGCAAATCATGGAAAACCCAACGATTGAGAGAGAGAGACCGGTGTTGGGTTTTCGATTTTTGAAAAACCCCCTGAAAAATCGAACACAATGCTCAGAAAATCATATAAAACCCACAAAAATTAAAGCGAAAAGAGATGAAACCCAGTTCCCGTGGAACAATTTTCCACCAGAATTTTTTCGGTTTTGGCACTCCAACCTTCAGCATTCTACACCCATTACTAGACAAAGAGAGCCAGAAGAATATGAAGAATTGAAAAACTATTTTTTCGAAGACTCGTGGAAGGACTCGATCTTTGAAGATTTCCTAGATCCCGGTGACTGTTACTGTTGTGGGAACTAGGAAAAGAAAAGTGGGTTTTTTCTGGGAGTCTGTAAGGAGAGAATTGTTGTTGTCATGGAAGTGTGAACCGGCCGCAGTTACAGTGTGTGTCGCTCTCTTCTCCCTCTCTCATGGAATTTTTCGGTGCCGAGCGGGCACATCATCTTATGTAGTGCGGAGCGCACATCTCGACCGTCCAAAAGTGTTTTATACGACACAGATTTTAAAGAGAAAAAGAGGGGGATAAATTTGGACTGTCCAAAACATTTTTGGACAATTGAGATCTCCGAACATCACGTGGCCGTGCCCACTTAGCACTGAAAATGTTTTCCCCTCTCTCTGTAGTCATGTAGGTAATTTGACGTGGATTTCATACACACACCAAAATAAGAATAACTTTTTTTTATTAACAAAAAAAAAATATTGTACCCTTTTTTGATATTTAATTATGATAACAAAAAAAAAAAAAGTTGTACCCTTTTTTGATATTTAAATTAGGGTTTTAAATTGAAGACTTCCTCGTGAATAAATATTTGTTCCCTAAGAATGACTTAAGTTTGTTTGGTTATCAAGGAAAGGAATGGAAGAGAAAGGAATCAAATAAAAGTTACCATAACCGTTTTTGAAATTTAAATTAGGGTCCTAAATTGAGGACTTTCTAAATCTTGCTCCCTAAGAATGACACACGGGTTTGTTTAAAACATGTGGAAAGGAAATGAAATGAAAATTAAAAGAATTTCCCTCCCTTTGTATGGTTTAGAAAGAAAGTGAGAGAAAAATTATAAAACTAAGTTTTGTATTTTCCTCTTCATTTTCCTTCCTTTCACAAGTTTCAAACAAAGCCTTAACTTCGTTTGGTGTAAGAGGATTGATGAATCACTTTTGTTCGTCCTCAATTGATGTCCTGCAAAACTAATTAAGTTCAAGACACCGATGTGGTGTTGGCCAACACCTCTCTGATGCATAAGTAAGAAATCGTTTTGAGGATAAAGCAATGGAACCGTTGCGATAAACAATAATTAAAAAAAAAAAACCTTTATTTATTTTTAGAAGCTTTTCAGAAGATCTATGGGCCTATTTTGTTTTCAAAGCATTATGTAGCCAGAAACTGGAAAGACTTGACAGGTTTCACTTGAGCGCTGCAAACTAGACCTGAGCGCTCGAGAAATAATCTTGTGCGTTTAGATTAGTTTATGAGTATTGAGATTCTGAACTCCATTTTGAGTGCTAAAAGCCAACCAAACCTCTTAACCAGTACAGAAAACTGGTAAGGGTCTAGGAAAACCCCTCAGGGTGATCAAAACAAATGATGTTTAATGGTTTTTATACCTTTTGGAGTTTTAGATTATGCTCTTTTGAATGTGGGAATGAAAGATTAGTGGTAAGGGCTGATGTGAGAGTCGGTTTACTGGTACGTGAACTGAGACTTTGTTTTTATGGAGGGTTGAGGTATTTTTCTGGGGTTTAGGCGATATTTTGTTCACCAAGGCCTGAAGATTACATGGCTAAGGTGGAATCATAGGTCATAACAAATGATATGAAAGGTGGGAGAGTATATGATATCTGAATATGAGGGAATCATAGGTCATATCGAGGGATAGCGCTCTCTTTTTGAAATGAGGGAATATGGGGTTTAAGGCCTGATTTGGCTAAATTAAAAAAGCTAGTTTTTTGGTTTTTTTCGTTTTGTCCTTATTCAAAAAAAATTTGCATTTGTTAGTTTTGCATCAAGATTTTGTGGTTTCTGGATTTATCTCGTCGAGACGAATCCAAAGAGTATAAAACTATGGTCAAAAGTAATACTTTTTTTAATAAAGCCAAAAATAAACCAGTTTTTTAAATTATTTTTCGTCTTTATTCACAAAACTTTAAGTTTGGCTAACAATTTTATACTTTTTAGATTCCTCTCATCGAGATAAGCTAAGAAACCACAAAAAATGGACCAAAAACTAATAAATGCAAAAAATTTAGAATAAGGACAAAACGAAAAAAAAAAAATCAAAAAACCAGTTTTTTCAATTTAGCCAAATCAGGGCTAAGTAGAGGAGATTATTGAAGGGTTAGTGGGGGTAGGCAATGATTCGGTCAAGAGGGAGGGTTGCAGGTGTGAGGGTGGAGTGTATTGTGGGTTGAAGGAGCCTCTGCGTTGACAATTGACGCAGGGGAATCCCATCATCGAGTTTGACTGGTGCTCTGCAAAAGCTTGCAGTGCACAGACAACTTGGGCTCTCAAGTTGAGACTTGAGCGCTTAGGTCAAACAGAAATAGGGCGCTCAAGCTTGACTTGAGTGCTAACCCATTCCATTTGAGCGCTCAAGTAGTTTTTGAAGGGTTTTTGGTTCTTGGGTTGGTTTTGGAAGGTAGAAGAGCATTTTTCCGAGCTTTTGCGTACTGTTTTGATTCACATTCATCATCAGGGACATCTAAGGATATTCGTGGGTTCAAATTTGGGTGTCTACAATCAACCCAGATGAACTCTTTGCGTTCATTATTGTTGGGGTAGCTGAAAACCTTTGGACAGGGATTGATATTGCTCCACGAGGTTTGAACCAAGCGTTGCATTCCACACATTATGCAGAGGTTGTCTTCCATATACGAGCTATTAGAGCTAGGCATGGTGCAAAGTGAAATGCAGATGGGGAGGAAGATGGTTGCTCTGTTTCTGGTTGCTGAGGAGTAAGATGATGGGATTTGCTAGCTGGTTTACAAATGAGAAAGAAGGGGATAAATGGGTGGGAGAAACGGAGGGGGAAAGAATGGACTATGTCCCTTTCCCTCCAAAAAAAAAAAGGAGAGAGTCCTTGTCTTTCCCTCCAAAAGAACCGCCCCACACGCCTAAGGGACAATCTCAGTGAAAAAAGTGCCAGGTGTGCAGTTCCCGTCCAATTTTGGACAGTGAATTGGGCACCGGCCCAATTTGATAACGGGTGAAGAGGATAAGGGTCTAATTGAAATAAGCAAAAGGATACGTGTTTATGGGTCATTGGGGGGGAGGGAGGGATGGGAAAGAAGATGGTTTTTTTCTTTTCTTGAAATTTTCCCTTAATTTTGATCATAGACAAAATCTTGTTTGTATTATAATACTCCCTCCGTCCTTTTTTTTTTGTCTCTTTTGTATTCATTGTCTATATCTTTCAATGTCGATCTTCAAAATATGCAATATGGATCTTATTTGATATATTTCAATTTATTTGATCATTTTTTGAAATCATAAAAATATTATAGATTGAAAGACATATGCACAAAATGAATAATGGACAAATAAAATGAGAAGGAGGGAGTTGGCACAAATTAAAATCTTTAGAGAGAGAGAGGAGTTTTTGGGAGAGAGGATTAAAAAAATTAGGTGAAAGAAAAGCTATAAATTGACTTAAATGAGAAACAAAAGATTGTAACAAACTTTTAAACGTTCAAATCAATGTATTTAATAGAAACATTATACGATGATCCAGTATTAATTAATTGTATTGATGTAATGGATCACATCATTTGCCTTTTAAGGCCTTGTTGGCTTGTTGCACATGGTGTGTTCTTAGCTTCACAAACAAGTCAAAAGCCAATTTGTTTTACCCCTAAAAAGTCAATTTATTTCACTCCTGAAAAAGACATTTCATTATGTGTACAAGTTAGAGAAGTCCAAAAAATCAATAAAACAAGCTGTCTTTTTTTTTTTATTGACTTAAAGTGAAAAAGCAAATTAGTTTAAGTTAGTTTTTGTTGGACAAGGCCTAACTCTGCAACACATTAAACATTATGAAACAACTTTTTGGTAAATGGATTTGGCAAAAACAAAAAACCAAAGAAAAAAAACAAAAAACCAAAGAAAAAAAACAAAAAAACCAAAGAAAAAAGCGTTATTAAACTGTTGAATTCACACGTGCATGATGTTCAAAAATAAATAAATAACCGTGGAAATGTTTTAGTCTTCTATTTCTGTCATGCTTAAGGTGTGCTCATTTAAATGTGATCGGTCTGTCTAAGATATTGCACTAGGCATCTTTTTTTCAATTTGACTTCACTTTTTATCTCCTTCAAGTAAGATAAGTACCTAGTTGGGTTTATCGTAAAAGAGTTTGCATATGAAACTAAAAAAACAGAAGTTCAATTTTCTTTTTTTGATAATTTAGGTGTCCGAGTAACTTTTGCACACTTAAAGTTAGAACAAGTACCACATTCTGGGCTGACTTCAAAGGGATTGATAGCACATGGGAGATTCCGAAATTGAGTTATAGTATATGTTAGGAGTGAGCAAACCCCAAAGTCCTA
Source organism: Vaccinium darrowii (assembly GCA_020921065.1). Lineage (NCBI taxonomy): Eukaryota > Viridiplantae > Streptophyta > Magnoliopsida > Ericales > Ericaceae > Vaccinium > Vaccinium darrowii. The sequence continues at coordinate 9,503,869 of CM037158.1, read as the reverse complement.
GGTCTTGATCACCGGGCCTTTTTTGGGTAATAAACAAAAGGTCTTTAGTATTTTAGTTATATATCTTAGAATAAAAAAGAGCGTGTTTTCTCATAGTTTTTTTTTTATTTTTTATGTTTTCTTTCCTTCTTCTTTTTTTTTTTTGTTGAGAAAATTATGTTTTCTTTTGAGAAACATCACATTCCAATACTAGATGTTACCTCTTTCTACTTCGAAGACTAGTTCATAGATAATTAGATATACATAGTTTTACTTCGTCAGAGACAAATTCTCTCTGGTCATATAGTTTTTTTTTTTGTTTTTTTTATTATTATTCGTTATTCCTAATCTATTATATGGCGGAAGGAGGGAATGAGACTTGATCCTGAGATGCAGTGTGGTCATATAGTTAAGTAACCTTGCTTAAATTTTGAACTGGTTTAATTTATTGGAAGAGTAGGAAGGATTACCCATCTACCTTTGATTTCGCACGAGTTAGTTTGAAGGTCATGCGTGTTGTAACGTCCTGAATTTCGGACATGTTATTTAAATTGTTTTCTGAAATCATTTAAATGATGGAAAAAGGTAAGCTTAATAACTAGAGAGATTGACTTAATACCAAAATAAATATGAAATAAGCATTATTGATAACAAAGCTTGATTTGCAGCGGAAACGAAATACTCAATTTGAAAGTTAAGTTACATTGATCCAAATCAAAAGTACGAAAGTGTAACAGAGATGTCTAGAGGTCTAGGTTAAGATTCTAGTCTACAAGTGGTCCCTAGTTGACGTAGGGTCTTGGTTCTAGTAGTAGTACTCACATCCTCCTTCAATACTTGGCGTGAAATGCCAGTGGCCGTAGACACTCAAATTTGGCTTTGTAAATGTTTAAGCCTTGAAATGGTTTTCGTAAGCTTTGATGAGAAACGAGAAATTTTATGAACTTTGTGGAACTCTTAAGGAATGAAGAATGCCTTAGAATTAGGAAAGAAAGTGCCGCATGACACTTAGAACGTGTTTTAACCTTAATTAGTGGCTCCGATAATCTTCCGATTGGTCTGTTTTCGACCCACTTTTCATAATTAAAAATTTAATATTTAAATGGTTGGATTCCACAGTCTTATGATACTTTCAAAACTTTCTTTATCGATATATAATAATGCACAATTCAATTTAAAATGTGGGAGATGCGAGGATTTTCCCAAAATGGTCACACCTTTTAATGTACAAAATAATTTGGATCCAAATTATTTGAGTTAAAGTACTTGACAAACTTTCCAATAGTTCAAACCACGGGCAAATTTGGAGTTCGGGAGTGTCCGAAGCAAGCCCGCAAAATTTTGGTATTTTGTGTTGTATAGAAGTGGTGTCCACGAGTTCGGTCCGCTAGCTGCAAGATCGTTTGCTTGGCTCGGCTATGCTCGGCTTCGTCTACTTGAAAATGCCAAAAGATAACTTATGCATAAGACAAAGGGACCATGCCCTTACTACATGAGGCAAGCATGCTAGGAAAACCAGCTTGTTGAGTCACATGTAGAACTTCGTACTCATCCATGACATGGTGTTCTTCATGTGCAAGTACTGGAATCTGATCCAGGGTCATTTTTGGATACTAATGGTTTACCCTTTAAGGGGAAATTGGTAGGTACAGTCTCATTTTCAGTAGTTTGGAAGCAGAGGTATGCTTGTGTTGGTGGATTTGATGCTTTACTTCAAATGAATTTTACACTCAAAAGTATCCCTCCTCAAAGCATAGGAGAGGTAGCTGAAAATCAATGTGTGTCACATGTTACTCTGCAACCACATGTGTGTCACTCCCTCCGGCCCATATTATTTGTCATGTACCCCGAAGCTCAACGTTTTAGGAGAAACACAACAATGCTACGTAAAATGGATGTAAAATATCCCGTAGTAAACAGTTTACAATTTTCATTTAGCTAGTATATTCAATCTTTTCATTTGTATAACAACCCTCTTTATTATATCAAACTATTCAATAAAATATTTCTATTTCACTACCTAAAAGTGAAAGATTGAAGAACCCAACAGGAAGAGAGAGAGAGAGAGAGAGAGGAGAGGAGAGAGAAAAAAAACACTACGTAATTAAAATAGGATTGGTGGGTGTACAGTAGCTAGGTAAATCTAGGCAGATTTATTGAGGCTCTTATGAGGCGCTTGGAGAGCCCTTTTTTCTACTTTGGGCTAGCTATAATTACTCTTGAGACTAGTAGGGTTGCCCTTAAGAGGACATGCAATTAATTAATGCATGTCTCTTTATAAAAATTGATGAGATTGCGAACACTACCCATAGTTCTCTATTTTTAAATTAATACTAGGGACATTTACCATCAGGTCACCCTTAGATCTCATAACATTTACGGAGTAAATTATTTGTAAGGGTTAATTTCGGAAAACCGACCCTCTTTTGTTAAATGGTGTCATATTTTTTACGATTTTTTTCTTCTTCTTTCGAGTGGAAAAATTAACAGAGAGGGAAAGAAGAATCAAGTGGCTGATGTGAATTTCTTTTGGTAATTTTCAAATTTTTTAGGAAAAAAAGAAGGTCTTGCTAAGAACGCATTAAAAAAAAATACGCACTCCAATGCACCTTTTACACTTTTTCAATACATTTAGACCTACTTTTGTACACTTTTTACACATTTTAACTCACTTTTTTAGCCTTAGCACGCATTTACGAAAAAGAAAATGCCGTGTATCATACACGTGTTAGTATAGTAGTATAGGTAGATAGAATGATACTTACATAGATTTTAGTTTCCTAACATATTTCCGAAGTAAAAAAAAAATGATACAGGCACATGAACTATGGGACTTATTCTTCTCGCTTCCAACATTAAAAAGGGATTTCACTGGGCCATGATTTCCCCTCGAGGGATGCTTATGAAAGAAAATTTTTCCTGAGACCAGATAAAAATTAGTAAAATTTACTCCTCCAGTTTTTATAAAACGTTTTTAATTAATTGAAGAATTTGAAAATATCGAAAAATCATTAATACCATGTATCAAAGTCACTCGGTACCTTTGCCTTTTTTGAATAACTGCCAGGCACATTCTTTTCGAGTACGTGAACAAAATTGTAGAAAAAAAAAAAAGTGACATTTTTCACACTACATCTCGATTCTCGACTGAGACGGGCCTATTAATACCTCTTTACGTACACGTCGGCTGTGACGATAATTTACGCTAAAAATCAACTTTATTTTCCTCGTTTGGAAATGCTTTGATTTCCAACTCAACTTCCTAAAATTGAATTGCAGACTTTGCAGTTGAAGAACCGGGACCAACTGGAGTTGGTAGAGTGTGCAAGCGCAGTTCTAGTGATGTTGACTTTTTAATTCTCTCCCACTAGCTTTAGCCTTTAGCCTTTATGCATATGAACAAAAAGAGAGTAATAATCTTTTGAAGTATGTTGGTCAGTCTGGTATGGTTTAATTTATGCATTCATGTCTAGCGAATATAACAGTATGTAAGGATGGATCTAGGGATAAGTGGCGACGGTCGCCAAATTGAAAAAACAGAACTTCAGACTTTGTATTTTATGTGAATTCTGTTTGTATTAAGACGCTGCATAAACACAAATTAAAGATAGGAAACTTAATAGTAAAGTGAAGGAAGGAAAGCAGTTTGCTAGCTGCCAAGTGACGTTTACGGCCTTGTGTGATATGTATGACAAACATCGTTTGTTATAGTTTTAAGTATGTTATGTTAGATTTTTTAATCTAAAAGTCAATCGACCAATATTCAAATCATATATAGTCCATATTTTCATTCGTTTTAATATATATGTTTGCTACTACTGAGGTAAAAAACCTAATTTTGTCCCTGATAGTATATCGAACCAGATAACAGATACAACAATCACTAGTTTGAGGCAAAACCCTGATAGCAACTTAAATATTAGTCTAAGAGTGCATGCAAGCTGGCTCAGGACGCCCTATATTACTTTTTAAAAAAAATTCAGCCAATTTGCCTGTTGAATTCAGTAATTTGTTCATATTGGATATAGAAGTGGACTGTCTAGTACCTCTCAAAAAAAAAAAAAAAAAGTTCTGCACAAACAACAACAACAACAACAACAATAATAATATTGCACTCGCCCTTTCAGTATGCGGTCCACCTTGTTCCAATTCTTGGTTTTAGCTTAAAATTGACTTATTTTGTTTTACGAGACATGTCATTCTCTCATAATAGACCGACTTAAAAACTGACTTAAGCCAAGTCAAAAATTGGAACATTAGTGTTGAAAAGGAAAAAAAATAACAGAAGAACAAAGATTGAAATATAGGCCCAATGATTATAATTCTCCTTTTTTTTTTAATGCAAGTGATTATAATTCTTCGGGGTCACATGTTGATGTGTTATGAGACCAAAATTATTCTACAAATGAAATTTAAAAAACAAATACCTGAAGGAGCACAACCACGAAAATAAAAACACTTGATGTGAGGCGATAAAAAATTCAAAAAATGAAAAGCTCAAATCGAAAAATTATTGTACAAATGAAATTCAAAAACGAATATTTGAAGGAGCACAACCACGAAAATGAAATAATTTTGAAAGTTACTGATAGAAGAGGAGGACTAAGGCCTTGTTTGATAACACAGATTCAACACTTAAAACTGAATCAATTAAGTAATAAGTCATTAAATAGGTTTGATAATCATATTTTATGTTACTTAACAGATTAAGTGTCACTTAAAATGTAGGCTAAAAAATTGATAAAAATTAAGTATCTTTGAGCTACTTAATTCTGGCTGAATTTCTATGTGTTTACAATCAACCATCACACCTTCACCGCTACTGTCACCACCACCACCATTACACCACCACCACCATCACTGCCACGCCTCCGCCACCACCACCATTGCACTACCGCCACCACCATGCCGCTACCACCACAACCACCACCATTACACCACCACCGCCACCACCAGTACCACAACTACCACCACCACCACTGCCACACCGCCACCACCACTATCATCGTTACCCATATACCACCACCACCACCACAACCACAACCACCACCATTGCACCACCGCCATGCCGCTACCACCACAACTACCACCACCACCACTATCACTGTTACCCATATACCATTACTACTATTGCCATGCCACCGCCATCACTTCACCACCACCACTAGCATTCCACTTAGCCCACCACCACTACGACGACGCCATAACCATCACACTACCACCACTACACCACCAACATTGCACCACAATTACTCTACTGCCACCACAACTCACCATCATTCCACCACCACCATTACTCCACCGCCACCTCCCAATCACCACTCCACCACTACCACAAATACATGATGACCATTAATAAAATTAAGCGACAATTAGAACCCAAAATTTTTTTTTTTTTTAATTCAGTGCTTAATTTGTTGTATCAAACAGCTTTTCAGCTTAAAAAATTCAGCATTCAGTTTTTAGTACTTAATTTTCAGCTTTCAGTTTTCAGTTTTATCAAACAGCACCTAAAGTAGGGGATGGTTTGGCCTAACTTGTTATCAAATTATGTTCTCTCTTTATTAAACAAAAATAATTTTACATTTTATATTCCTATTGTCGAGCAGAACTAATAAACATGAAAAAAAATAATAAAGACAAAAAATTTGATTATCAAGCAGAAATTAGAGCTGCAAACTAAGCCATTCGTGAACCAGTTGAGGCTCGTTCGAGCTCGATTCGGCTACCAAACAAAGAGAAGCTGAGCCGCTTGCCGCAAGTTTACAATATGGGCCAGTTTCACATTGGAGTAAAAATGTTTACAATATGGGCCAGTTTTAGCCCGCAAAATTGAACAACGGCCCATCTTGGAAACCAACAAGTCATCACGTTGTAACAAATCCAAGCCCTGTGCAGTCGGAAGTTAGCCCTAGCTTCCTCCTTCTTCTTCTTCTTCTTCTTCTTCTTCTCTCTCTCTCTCTCTCTCTCTCAATCGTGGACTGTAACAGCGCGAGGAGAAGATGAGTACGAGGAAGCTCAAGTTTCACGAGAAGAAGCTGTTGAAGAAGGTTAATTTCCTAGAATGGAAGAGAGAAGGTGGACACCAGGAGAATCAGGTTATGCAGCGTTATCATCTCACCGATCGAGACGATTATAAGAAGTACCAAACACCTCTCTCTCTCTCTCTCTCTCTCTCTCTCTCTCTCTCTCTACAAACACACACACACAACACGTATCTCTCTCTAAGTGCTCATTCTAGTGCTGATTTTGAACTTGTGACTATGTTGTGTAGGTGAAATTATGACTGCAGAATGAATTAATTCGATATTTTTGTAATATGCTGTTGGGGTTTTGTCCCAAACTAGTGTTGGTATCTGCTACATTAATCGTAAAAAACGAGTTTAGAGCAAGTCCGCCTTTGTTCCAAATATCATGCCAGAGTCAGAATTCAGCCTCAAGATTGGCAAAATCAAGAGCATGTTCACCGGTTGGTGCCGAAATGGCATTGCCAAAGCAATGCTACTACACCGGCTTGGTGTCATTTTGGCATAATCTCAAAAGTAGGCCATTGGACTAAACCCATTCATTTTACAATGCAAATCAAGCGGCTCGGATGATGGGACAGGTTTGGCAATTCCCAAAGTTGCCAAATTTTGTACCAAGAATGGCATTGCCAAAATTTGACATTGCCCTTGAGATGATTTTGCCAATTTTTCACTTGGGCATGGGATTTGGGACCGACTTCCTCACTCCACCCTTGTGCTGCCACGCTCAATGCCAGATTTTGGCGATGCCATTTTTAGAGCCCTATTTGGGATTAACTTTGGCATTGCTATTGCTGATTTTAAAATTATGAAAACATTGATTGCCGTGTAATTTTGAATGGAGAGTTAATTGGTTGATAAGTTTCTAATTGTTGCAAGTCCTTTGCTATAGCCTGTTGTTTACATAATGTTTTTGTTGGCAATGAATTAGGTATTCAAGTCTAGTGAGGAATGTCCATAAACTGGTGAATATATTGAAGCAGAGGGACCCAAGAGACCCTTATCGTGTCGAGATGACAGATGCTCTCTGTGAAAAGCTGTGAGTTTTTTACGGATTAATTCTATTTTTTTTCTTCAAAGGTTCTGGGTTTAACACTCTTTTGTCTTAAACTATTTCGTCTGTCCTTTGCACAGATATTGTGATTTTGTGCAGAGCGTTTGGTGTTTATGTATAGAGTTTAAATATTTTTAATTGTTTGAAAGTTGGGGGAGATGCTTTGTGATTATGTTTTAGGTTATGATTCTTGCTTGCAATATGCTGCACCATACCATTTGAATTTTCTACACTTCAAAACTATTTATACTTACCAAACTGATCCCTTTTGAACCTTCGTTTACAGTATTGATCAAGTTATTGGTTGGATTTAAAAAAGTGGACCTTAACTTAAAGGTTTATCATTCATATGCTTGGATTTAAGGGCCTACCCTGGTTTCAGCTTTCGGCACATTGTCGAATTTGAATTTTGAAACAAGCCAGTTAAAATCTAACTGCTGTTTATAAAATCAATATTGTTACTGAGATGCCAGCTTAAGAATCCCTTTGCTTATCGCACATTGGGCTGACCGGCCTTTTTTCTTTTTTCTTTTTATGATAGGCCCAGCCTTGCTTGCTGTGTGACAGATTTTGCACCCAAGCTGAGAAAATTTGCATTCTTGTCATTCTTATTTCAGTTCTCATGTTAATGCTAATTTTGAGTGTTCTGTGAGTTTTCATGGGCAGATTGATCTTCCATGTTCTGATCATACATTTATTTTTTGGTTATTAGTTTTGTAGTTTTGTTACGACTTATGATTTCTAAAATGTATCCATTCTTACATGACGCTTTAGAAGGACTTGATTTGCGAGTCACTTTGAAATCTTTATATGAACTTGTGCAAATAGCCTGGATATTCCTCCTTGCACTTTCAATCATACTACCATTGTCTCTTTAAAACCACATCCTTGACTCGAATCAATGACTGACACATTTCGTAATGGCCTATTTGATTCATGAATTAGAGCTTGGGATTCGATTACAATTCCTGTGGGGCCGTCTCTGTGGACTAAGATCCCTCTTAGGAAAAAAATTTGTTTCAAACTCTTGATAATGCTTGGAAAATTCTGAATGGCATCCCAAGGTTTAATTATTGAGAGGCAACAAATGGATTGTCATGCTTTGGTATGCCTTCCTTGTTTTAGTCCAGAGAGAGGATGTTACTTGTTAAGTATACATAGATGAAAGAGCAGTACAAGGAATGGGAAAAGAATACTCAAGGAAGACCAATGGAAGAAGGTGACTTATGTTCAGACTAATCTGTCACAGAAGTGCCTTTTGTTTAAATGCAATTCAGGACGTGCAATACTCTATGACATTCAACCTCTTCGTTTAACTGAGTGTATGGCATTCTTTCCTTGCTTTTACTTTGATTTTATTTGACAAGTGCTTCTTGGCAATCCAGTTATAATATTGGTGTCATACCTAAAAAAGACTTGGCAAAGTGTGCAAAGCTATCAGTTCCGTCCGTCTGCCGGTAAGTGAGCTGTATTTGCTTGGGCTGTATAATTTTTAATCAAGTCGATATCTAAGTAGTACATTACGGTTCTCTGTTACAGCATTTCAGGGTTACTACTCTCTTTGTCCCAAAATTTTGGTCATGCTTTGGAATTCCAATATATTAAGGGAACATCATCGTTACTCTTCATTATATATAACTTTCCAAAATTAGCCTTCTTTTGAAATTCAATGATGTACTTTTTTGAACCATAATGTACTTTTCCTCCAATTTTATAGTTGAATTTTGAATATGGGAGAAGGGCAAAAAAGACAATGCACCAAATTTTCCTCATTGTCTAACAAAGTGGACAACCATTTTGGGACTTCAAAAAATGTGGGACGGAGAGTAGTATTTTGTGAACAATTGAATTATGTGGGTAGTGGGTACTCTTTTGCTTTTAACTGTCAAGAGGAATATAAAATCTTCTGACATTTTGGAGATGATTTCCCTTGGTGGTGTATGTCATTCGCGCATTTACTTGTTATGACATACCTGTTTGCAGCCCTTACATTTTTTGTTTCTTGTGTTAAAAGTTATATAAGTTAATTCTTTTTGCATTGTGTTATATTCTTTTGTAGGCGTAGGCTCTCAACTGTATTAGTGCAGCTGAAATTTGCTGAACACTTCAAAGAAGCAGTCACATATATAGAGCAAGGGCATGTCCGAGTGGGTCCAGAGACGGTTACAGACCCAGCATTTCTTGTGACGAGAAATATGGAAGATTTCATCACTTGGGTAGATTCATCCAAGATAAAGAGAAAAGTGATGGAGTATAATGACAAGCTTGATGATTATGATGCAATGAACTGAGACAGTGGAGATCCTTCTCTCCTCTCCTGAAAGTGAAAGCGAGTACTGCTTTGGTGTTCATACTCATACTTCAAGATCTGATGGTGTCTTACGTCCTTCTCCCTTAGCACCTATAAGCCGGATCCTGGTTCTGGAAATGGCCTTTTTATTGATCCAATTTGAAGTAACAATGTTTATGTGTATACCAACTGGCCATCTATTTGATGTTTGAGGTTTTATGAAATTGAGTAACCCATTCTTGCTCTAGTATTGGAAACATATTGGAATTGAGAAGGATTGCCTAATTTATCTTATGACTTGCCTTTAGCCTTTTCTTAAAATGTTTTTCTTTTTTGGTTGATTTGTTTTCGAAACTGGCACTCCTTGGAGAAATGCACATGCCAACAATAGAATTTGAACATGTAACGACTGCGTGGTATAGTACTATAAAACCACTAAGCCAACTGCCCTGATTAATTCTTCGGATTCTCCTTTGTTGGTCTTGTGTACTACTTCTGATATTCATAATCTGTGTTGTTTGGCTTATCTGGGCTAGTGTGTCTAAGCACAATTCTCTTTGGCATATTGGTTAAATAGAGTCATGAGTAAGTAATCAAGAACTTATGCCTTGGGGCTATGAAACTTTCCTCATCCTCCTCCAATGTTCTGTGGGTGGGAAATCATTCTCCAATGTCCTCGGCTTGATTTTGCAGCCGTGGTTTACTTCCTTTGGCAAGAAAGGAACAATATTGTATTCAAGGGCATTCAAAGAGCTACCCATGTTATTTTAAAAATAAATAAATAAATAAATTGGCCCAACTTTAACCATGGAAGGGGATCAGTTGTTTCATGTCATTAGGCCCATCCTTTTGGGTGTCTTTCGGGCCTGCGTTATGGGCTAGCTTCCCACATCAGGAAGTTTGGGGTTGAGTGTGTTAAAAGGGTTCTTTTGTCCCTCACTAGTCGACATGCCTAGTTGAGTGAGTTAAATGGAATTACAAGTCAAGTAGTTCATCTTTATTCAATGGTACAGAGATGCTGACATACAAGTCTCTCAAGAACATTATATGATAACCCAAATGATTAAAGCAAAAAACAAAACCAATTAAGCTTATTATTCGGAAATTATACTCAAATAGACATTATTTAATCAAGGAGAGGTTTTCTTTAAAAGAGGAGCCGGAATGCCAGGAGATGGTGGACTCAAACCTGGTCCTGGTGGGAATGGGTTTGGTGGAAGCATGCCAGGAGATGGTGGACTCAAACCTGATCCTGGTGGACTCAAACCTGATCCTGGTGGGAATGGGTTTGGTGGAAGCATGCCAGGAGATGGTGGACTCAAACCTGGTCCTGGTGGGAATGGGTTTGGTGGAAGCATGGAAGGCGGTGATGAAGGAGGTGGCTGAAAGGGGTTCGGAGGAAACATCGAAGGTGGTGGCTGAAAGGGGTTTGGAGGGAACATCGAAGGGGGTGGCTGAAATGGGTTCGGAGGCTGAAACGGGTTCGGAGGTTGTATTGATGGTGGTGGCTGTAACGGGTTAGGTGGTAACATTGAAGGCGGGGGCTGAAGTGGGTTAGGAGGGACAACGGAAGGCGGTTGCAGGAAAGGATTAGGAGGAAACATTGAAGATGGTGGCCGGAATGGCATGGGTGGTTGCCTGAATGGATTTGGTGGCAGTCCTGGTGTTGGCGGGGGTAAGGTTTGTTGGGGTACAACTCCCTTTGACAATTCAGATGTTTCCAAAGGGTCTTCGGTAGCTGGTCTGAAATATGGAATTCCTGGAATTGGAGTTGAGAATTCCCTAGAATTGAATTCCTTGGAATTGTGAGTACTTGGTTTTTGGTTACACAATGTTGGCTGTTTTAAAGGCTTGAATGTGAAGAAACCAGCTGAGAAAATGTGAGTTCCTTCTGTTGTTGATTTCAAATGGAGTGAAGATGAAGCTGTTGCTGTTGATGTTGAGGCTATCGAACAGTACGGCTCGCTGCTGCTGATTAGCTTCACTGAACATTCCTTGATTTTCTTGACATGTTTGGATACCGAGAAAGGTAGATGGACTCTGAATTCTCCATGTTCATTTGTTTTCACTTCCTCATAGAAGCTGGGATTTGAATTTGTTCCTTCACATTCTACAGCAACCAATGCTCCTAAGTACAGGAAGGAGAAAAAGTCAGATCACATATTGCAGTACTGTTGAGAAATCGGCCAAACCGCAGAACACATAACGCGCGAAGAGCAATTGAGTAAAGAATGCAAACAGAAAAGACAAAGATTGTTATGTGGTTCCCCAACTGTGTAATTGAGTCATCCACTATGATTCAAAAGATACATCGGTGGCTGCAGATAACAAGTATCTATAATCTATGACTTACATCTCCAATAAACATAGTACCCCGCCCAGAGCCCTCCCCACCGAATAGTCAGCGAAGCGCAAACTAATCCGAATCAGGCTTCAGAAACCCAATAAGTAAAACAGATTGGGAAAGAAAGGAAAACCCAAATGGGAAGAAATTTAAAATAGATAAGAAATGTGAAATGAACCTGAAATGAAGTGACTGGTTTTTGGGAAATCCTGCTGGAAGCAAGTGTCACAGTAAACCGTGCCGACAACAACAGCAGAGGGGAGCTTCTTGTTACTATTATTAGCCTCTGAAAAATTCTGAAATGCTAAAATGAGCACAATTATGGTCAGAAACCGAGGCATTCTGAGATTTCCCATCCCTTTTGAACACTCTCTCAAGTGTACATGATTGAGGATGTCAAGCACACAAGCTCGTCTTTATATATGCAAACACAAGTAAATAGTAGTAGTTGAAATGTACTTATTATGTGTGCTTCTAGCTGTATGAGAAAGGGAAATGGATACCTTTTTTTTTTCTTTTTAAACTTTTTAACAAGCCTCTTTATATGATTCATGCAGAAACCACTCAACTAAAAAGCAGATGCATTGAATGTACAACGTAGGTGCCGGTCGGGAAGAAAATGTACAATGTAGGCTATTTTCTTTGCCACCAAAAAACACAAAAAGAAAAGGAAGTGTTGGAATAGAATAGGTGGATAAAGAGATGAAGCAGCTTATTTGCTGTTGTTTGCTGGTGTTAGGATTGCCTCTAGGATAGGGCTGCAAATGAACCAAGCCGTTTGTGAGCTCAGCTCGGTTTGGCTCGGAAAGAGCTTGTTCGAACTCGGTTCATTAAGTTTTTATTGAGACTCGGCTCGAGCTCGAGTTCATTAAAATCCTTAACAAACAAGCCTTAATACGGCTCGGCTCGGCTCTTTTAGAGGAATAAAATAACTTCTTATTCCAATTTGATATATTAATGCACTATTTTTTCAAAAACTTAATAAATTTCACTATTGTTTTGAAATTGAGACTATTTTCCTATAGAGTATATAGATATAAAACATATATACATGCATAAGTAAAACTTTCTTTGTTGTCTTAAGCTTATATGAGTACACATATATCTTTCGTTGGCTCGTTAAGTCTCGTGAACAAGCTCGAGCTCGAGTCAAGCCTAGGCCAGTTCGGCTCGTACTTGGCTCGTTAAGTTTTCACTGAACTCGAGCTCGTTAAAAACTTAATAAACAAGCTTGAACACAATAAAGCTCGACTCGACCCGTTTGCAGGCGTACTCTACGAGCATTTGGGTCCCAGTTGGTTCACAAGACCCATATGAATGGCCACAAATTTCATAGATATTGCTTATCTATAACCACAAATTTCATGAGCTACGACAAGGTAGTAAACTAGCGCCTAGCGGAAGTGTTTTCATGCATGAAAACAGGCTGTCGGCTGTCCAAACAGGTGGACTAGTAGCAAGCAGTAAGGACATTCATGTCATGTGGAGTAATGCTACCGACCAAAATTTTAGTACCGAAAATCCGTATAGAATGGTGTGACGAGTTCTGATTTTGTTGTTTTACGCGGCATGGCTTAAATTTTGCCACCATGACAGTGGTTTTTCTTTTTTTATTATCCAGGATTCATTTTGGAGGAAATTTTGGTAAGTGCAGATAACATGGTGGGAAAGCAGGAGCCTCAAGAAACTAGGTTTGGGCTTAAGCCTTAAATAAGCCGGCCCGAGGGATGTTTCGATGTAAGAAAAAATATTGAAAGTGCAGTTCAGAAATTAAGTTTGTGCACACATAATGCCCTAAGTCATTACAAGCCAATGATATTAAGGATTATAGCTTTCTTGTTTTCGCATAGCAATGTGAGGTTGTTCCATTGCTCTATTTATATAGATCTTGTGAATAGTAACTGGATTTCGAAGCAGGCAAAGGAGGTGTTTACTGCAGGCTGCAGCTTATAAGTCTAAAGTTTTAGCCCATTTTTCTTTTCGAAAGTCATGTCAACTTGTTTGTCACAACTTTGGGTTCTGGTCGCTTATAAGGTTTAAGCAACTTTGAAATAGCGTTCATACTTCATAATCCAGAAGCTCTATTCGCATGCTTTTAAAATAGGGAAACTCCCTGTGCTAATCAATAGCTTCTGGGTGAAGTGACTGCTTGAATAAGAGTGGCCCTCCCAGCCGTAGAAAGGGGTTCTCATATTATCTTAAAGTGATGAAAGAAACATCCTACGCTTTTCGGGCTAACCAAAAGAGGTTAATTACATGAGTTTCAAACTTGAATTTGAATTACTCCCTCCGTCCCATAAAGTTTGATCACTACGAAACTACGTGCAATTTTCAAACTAAAAAATAATATATTTACAAAAATAATTTTTGAATTTTTTTTGCACCGTGTAAAAGTTCTCGATGAGATCTATCAAACAAGATCCATATTGACTAAAAAATTATTTTTGTAAGCACGTTATTTTTTAGCTTGAAAATTGCACGTTGTTTCGTAGTGATCAAACTTTATGGGACGGAGGGAGTAATAATCGGTTTCGTTTTATCTTTTCTCCTACCTTCACAAGAGTAAAGCCTAGGCATTTATTCTTATCGTTGGAATTTTCTAAAAGGTAACTATCTCGGTTTCACATAGAAATTTATATAGTCTTTGAAAAGGACTTTTCTTCATCTACTACTACTTTAAAAAAGAGACAAGAATGTCTCCCACACTTTTATCTGCCAAAATTACCCCTCCAATCACTCCAAATAACAGACCCAAGCCACCTACTGAAGCAACATGATTTTTCAATTTCAGTTCCTGGACCGTTGGAAACGTTGTACAAGACTAACGAACAAACGAATCCCTTCAAACTCCTTATCCTTACTCTTAGTCCTTCCTCCCGGTGTTCTCCTCCAACAAAACGGCACAACGAATCTCTCTATCTCGGCAAAGGGTAGACATTGGCCATGCTTCAGTTTCACCATTGTTCAAAGAATGCCACCAAAATGAGTGACAATATTGAAGCGGCACAATTAAGGACACGACCATCAAACTGCTATCTCACTGCAACAGAACTCTGTTGGTCTCTCTCTTCCTCACTCTTGCCAAAATATAGACGGTGGGTCTGGCTTTAATTTCACCGTTACTTTGTTTTTATGCTTTCAGTGTTGGAAATCCGTGATGGGCCTAAATCACTCACACAAGTAAGAGAGACGTAGGGGAAGAGATAACACTCAAATTTGTGATAAAAAAACTACAATAATCTTTATCACACTTGACTACTCCATAGTAGTTCATTCACTCTACTCAACCCTACTCTTTCTTCAACAATCTCTCTCCTTTCCATCACACTTGTATCCCTAGATTGCATAGATATTTATATGCTCCTAGTAACATAAACCTAGCCAAGTACATGAATGTCTACATTCGTGACCCTTTATCTACATACTTGAACACTTCAAGAGACTATTCAACTATAGACATGAACCATACCATTCATGTATCATGTGTCTAGACAACTCTCTAAAATTCACAATTTCCTAAAAATCAAGTTTACTTTCCAACATCCCCCCTTAAACTTGATTTTGCACTAAAATCCTCTGCGGCTAAAAGAAACCTTCGTCGCCCTCAACATCAATAGTCTTCTTGACCCACTCCATGGATGTGAGAACATTGAATTTGACCTTTCTGTAAAGACTTATAGATTTCATTCTTAAAAGCTTGCGCACCGCCTTCAAATGAACATCTTCTAGTTTTTCCTTCCCATGGACATTCCATCGGTCTCCATTGTTGAATTTTTCATGCTTCTTGAATTTTGCATATCTCTAATCTTGCGAATCAAAAAACTCATCCATATTTACCCAACAAGTGTCAAATGCACAATTCTTTAAATCAATATGTGAATTGAAACTGCTAGGAATCTTATCCTCGTGATTTTTATTCTCATGCTTCAATAGAGTGATTTTGCAAACAAATTCACATGACTGAAGTCCATAATCCTTAACTCTAGTGGACTTACCAACTAAAATTTTGTTATCAAGATTTTCTTGAATCTTGTCGTTTTCTTTAACCTTCAAGAGTTTCACTTCCTTCCTTTGATCATTTTGAACTCTGCCATCGATTTCTTGTTTGATTGCATCTTCTTCCTTTTCTACGGAGGTCTCTTCTTCTCCTTGAGCCTTGACTTCAACAATTGTTTCTTCGATGTCTTCAATGTCTTTTTCTTCCGTTGCTTCCATAATTTTATCATTCATCTGATCATCATGTCTGTTTCGCTTTGTTACGTTTCCTTCAACTTTAGTTTCCTCAAATTGATTCACTTCTGGATTAGGTTCCCCAACACCTTGTGTTATATCTTCCAGAAACTCATCCTCTTCAAAACATTGATGCCAATAATCATTGGTTAACGACTTTCCTCCACAATTAGAGGTGATGCAATCAAGCATCTTCCAAGCTTGACATGGAGATCTCATTTCTCCAATGTCCTTCCATACCTCTTGGTGAATTGCCTTCTTTAAAACTCCCAGGGCTTTCTCTTCTTTCTTCTCTCGAATTCTCCTAGGGAAATCAGTTGTTGGTTCTTCTCCAATGACATCCCACAAGTCACATGCTTGGAGATAATAAGATAGAGTGACCCGCATTTTTTTTGTAATTTGAGAACATTAATTTCTCTAACCAAAAACGCATAGGAGTACCCATTATCATCAAACAATGATCAATCGCCACTTCTAGGATCACTTCCAGGATAGTAGTAGCTCTGATACCAATTTGTTGGAAATTCGTGACGGACCTAAATCACTCACACAAGTAGGAGAGACTAGGGGAGGAGACAACACACAAATTTGTGATAAAATACTTCAATAATCTTTATCACACTTGACTACTCCATAGTAGTTTAGTCACTCTACTCAACCCTACTCTTTCTTCAACTATCTCTCTCCTTTCCATCACACTTGTATCACTAGATTGCATAGATATTTATATGCTCCTAGTAACATGAACCTAGCCAAGTACATGAATGTCTACATTTGTGACCCTTTATCTACATACATGAACACTTTAAGAGACTATTCAACTACATACATGAACCACACCATTCATGTATCATGTGTCTACAAAACTCTCTAGAATTCACAATTTCCTAAAAATCAAGTTTACTTTCCAACATTCTAACTGTCTTTTGAAAAAGGCAACATATAGGTCATCCAAAATTATTAACAGTTTCGTTTCATGTTATTTGCCCACTAACTATTTGATAAAATGATTTCCCACATCAATTCCTATCTTGGGCACTCTTAGATCTCACATTCACATTAATCTTCCATGGCAACAAGCCAATCGATCCAGGTTTGTTTCTTTCCCCCATTCTTTCTCTAATATCACTATTTTCGTCTGCAACTAATCCAAAATCTTATTCGATTATGTCTTCTTGCACTAGATATGTTTGATGGATTGCCCCTGTTAGTTTTAACTACCCTGTACATCCTTTGTCCGACTGTTTTCTATGAGGTTTATGAATGAGGCAACATATCCCTCATGCTAACTTATGAACAGAGGCTTTCATGTGATTGCCTACCAACTGTATGATACATTGATCCGATGAAAATCACAAAAATCGCATATCACACACCCACACATCAAAGTCTTATTTGAGCCTGCCTTTGGTCTAGAATACCCTTTAGTTTGATGAATCATGGTTCTCCTCACTATATATGAAATCTAATTCAGGAGAATTGCTTTTGAATGCTACACTTAATGAATAGTTATGCTTTGTTGATTTACCATTTTCATTATCCTCTAAATGTATTTGTATCCAACCAACAAAAAATCCTAAACAGACACGTCGTTTGACCCCCAGTTGATTCCTCCTTCATTCTTCAACCTTTCCATTCAGTACTAAGTTCTTGTTCAAATCCTACATTGCTGTGCTCTGTAGATTGTAAAAGTTGGTACCTTGGATTGTGACGTTTCCAACCACAAGGGAGGCCAGTTGACAGCCACATAACCAAATACAGTAGCAAATTACTTTCTTCATCACAAAGATGCATACTATCATCCCTTTAAATTTCTAGCCCTCCCTCATCTCTTGAAAAAGGGTCAGCACTTTGTCTCTTCCTGTCGCTAGTGTTTATCTACATTTACTCTTTGGGTTCCAGGTCTCAACTTTTCATTGGGGATTTACAATTGCTTCTGCAGTTTAGACATATTTGACAAGGAGAAAAGAAATTGGGGTTTAAAAATGAAAATGGGCTGGGGAAAAGCATTTTGTAACAAAATCAGTTGTAGGGAACTATGAAGCACGGATATGGATATGCGATACAGATATGATATGATACGGATACATGGATACGTGATTTTTCGAAAAAGTAGGATACGATACGTTGGGGGATACGTTGAATATAAAAGTAAATAAAAAATATATTATATATATATAATTTTTAATTCCTAAAAAATGAAATATACGCTATACCAAAAAATAAAAAAAAATTATAGATATATAGATATTATAGTTTGATCATGCTTCATTAGACATATAAAATAAAATATACAAAAACTGGGGTCTTAAATTGATATAATAACAAATACTAGAGCATATAAAATGATAGGAAATTAAATTGGGGGGCTTCCAGTGTAATTTAGCTTATTAGAAATACAAAACAACACAGCACCAGATCTAATTGTAATTTTACCCCATATATTCAAGTAATAACATATTTACCCCAGCGCATATTCGAAACGTATCCGAGCGTCTCCAAAACGTAACCGAGCTTATCCAAAACGTATCCGGATACCAAAAAATAAATTTAAATTTTGGATACTTTAAAAAAAACGTATCGGATACGTATCCGAAGCGTATCTGTATCCAATACGCGTACGATACGTGATACGGAGGCCAAAATAGAGTATACGTGCTTCATAGGTTGGGAAAGTTGGTCTCCCAGACACAGCATCTTGTTTCCTTGCATAAAAATGGTATCTCTATTACCTTTATAAAACTTTTATCAAATTTTAGATTTGCTGAGAAGGGAATAACTTACTTCCCTAAAACCATAAAATTCGTGAGTACATGTGCCTTAGTGAACATCCATATGCTCCCATTTCTACTTGCATTTGACATGTTCGACGAAATGTGCGAGATACGCATGTATGGATAGCCCATCTTGCAACTATAAGGTTTTAAACAAATAATTGATTTCTTTAGTAGAACAATCATGATCTCATCAATATAGAGTAAATTTTGGTCCGATAGATAATGCTTGGTAACTATTTGGTAAAATGCATGAATGAAATTCTCATTCGAAAAACAATGTGATTATGTATTCGAACTGTTTTGGGAGGGGGATCATGCACCAACTTTAATGATCCCCTTGCTTTTTAAAGAGAAAATTGTCTCATGACATTTCCCAAATGTTCTTAGAAATTAGTTTAACAGAACACTGTCAAATCAATTATTATCCAGCAGGCACAAATTTGAGGCATGGGATTGGTAGAAGCATTCTCGTAGTACATGCATATGAAACAGTAATATAAAAAACATACATCATGAGATTGTTCAAAGTAATTTGGGGTATTTGGTCTTCATCATATAAGCACTAGACTAACCCAATCCTATAGGCTGAAGTACTTAAGTCGATATGAATGTCATACGTCGTAGGTTTGGACGGACAAGGTCATATGTGAGTAGAAACCAGTGTTGAACATACGAGGTACATTTCAAGGGAAATGTTTGTTCTTCAATGTGGGTTTAATTTGTTATCTTTGTTTCAATTATTTTCCAAGGCTTGTGTTTCACTCCACAGAAGTGCCCTTATAGGAGAAGCCACTATAGACCCTTATTGTTGCTCAAGCTTTGCTTTCTTCAATCCATTCTTGCACATGTGCCTGCATTGCCTCTAAACAAACAATTAAATCACACTTTCTTTAATCTTAGATCTCCTATTGTAAAGCCATATCATGATATATCTATCCTATAAGTACAAATGGCCTTTGAATATAAGGGAGATACTTATGCTTTGTATCCATATAGAAAAAAAGTTCACAATACATATTCCTCAATAATGAAACACTTCATTTAAATGGTTTTCCGATCAGAGTAAATGTTGAAGTATTAGCTACTTTTTCTTTTCCGATTCTATTGTTCAAGAGTTGCTGGCTTAAATTATTGTTTGATGACTTCTCTTGGGGTGATCCTTGGCAAGTGGCAACTCAGGGTCTTTCCTTTTTTGTGCTCATTTCTCTTTCCACTTATGCACTAAGAGCTTTTTATCTTGGTTTGTGTTCCATCATAAGCTACATATGAGTATGTTCAGTTTCTTACTATACTCAATTTCCATCAAATTATATGATTTTGGTTTTTCTAAGCTCAAATTATATGATTTTGGTTTTTCTAAGCTCAATTTCCATCAATTTCCATCAAATTATATGATTTTGGTTTTTCTAATCTTAGTTATCATTGTAGTCATTTTCAAACTTTGTTGCTTCATTGGAGGTGACTCTGTCAAAAGCAAGGGTTTGTCAGTTTTGATTTGTATATACGGAAATGACTACAATATACACTCCTGATTTGGGTGTACCATATGCACCTATTGTATGGTCCAGATTGTGCCACCTCATCGACAATTGTAACATTTTTTAGTTTTTCGTAACTTTTCAGCAATATAATTTGTAAAATTTTCTATGATTCGTAACATTTTGGTGTGTCTTGTAACTTTTACAAAAAAAAAAATCGTAACCTTTACAAAAAAATTCATAACTTTTCCAAAAAATTCGTAACTTTTCGCCAAAAATCGTAACTTTTACATACACACCCAAATGAGGGTTGTGTATTGTAGCATTTTTCTGTATATACAGATCGATTTTCTTATTATTACCGTTTTTGACATGGGCTGCTTTGGCTAAAAAGTGGATTATGGTTTTTTGGTTTTTTCGTTTCGTCTTTATTCAAAAAAAAATTGCATTTGTTAGTTTCGCGTCAAGATTTTGTGGTTTCTGGATTCCTCTCGGCGAGACGAATCTAACGAGTATAAATTTATGGTCAAACCAATGGATTGACTGGAATATGATAAGTTGTTATTGTAGTGTTTGCATTCGGTTTCCTTTTAATGGCTATGCAACATTTTGGTTGTGGTCAAGTTTGCGTGCTTCGACTGCTACTGATTTGAGCTTTGGAGTGAATTTTTCAACTATTGAAATTGGTAGATTTGAAAGCCATTGTTTAACAAAGTAGCAATATAATTCTTTAAGAAAAAAAAGTAGAAAAATGACTTAATTTGTTATGCTTCCTCTTGAAATTATATTTACCGAAATTGGCAAAAATATAATGCAATGTATGGCAGTCCTCAACTTGGTTTTTGCTCTCATATCTAGATTCTTTTACATCCTACATTAGGAGCTTCGAGGCTATACAGGGCTGGTCTAAAATAGTTGATTCCACTTCATGTGTCCCTCAACTTTGTCTAGGCTCTCGATAGTCCAACTTTGTTGCGACTCAGATCCTGATGGAGGATGGTAATCAAATTGGTCATGAAGTTGAGTGTGTTGGGTTTCTCTTTTCCATGATAGATCAATGGTCATGCAATTGTGTCCCATGTTTCAGGTTGTCCCTTCTCTGGCTAGAGTAAATTGCTACTCTTCAAGCCATTAAATGGGCTAACACTCACTCGGCCATTGTATATGTACTGATCGAAGACTATGAACCTACAAACATCTCAGCTTCAGCCAGAGCAAGTGTATTGGCAGCTCGTAAACGCTTGGGAATGACTCCTCTATTTCAACCCATTAAGGATTTACATCTTATTTCACCAACAATAGGCCCTTTTTGTTGTACTCATGGCATCTTTGGCTTTTGTTAGAGCTAGATTTAAGGCCTTGATTAAACTTTGTGCTGCAAAGTTCGTGTTTTGATGTTTAGTCCTCCAATACTTTGCTTATCTTAAGAAAACAAATTATGTTTGACATTGTGCATATATACATGACAAACTAATGTTGAAATGAAGAGTAAATGTTGCTTAAATAGTCACCTACTCTAATTAGATCCTCTAATTTTCTCGCATAATTGGCAAGATGGCCATAATTTGCAATGGCAAAACTAATACTCAAGTATCACATTTGACCACAGTCGTAGTTAATAAACACTTGAACCACTTGGGATGACACTGAAAAATAGTTGTACTATATCTACTAGGGTATATCTAAGTTGCCAATGTTGTTTGTGCCTGAAAAGATGAGTACCATTTAAACCCAAGTAACTTAGAAGATTTTCACGTGCAACGCACGTGCTCCGCTACTAGTAAAAAAGAAAAGACTGACTATCTTTGGGATCTGATTCTATATTGTTACTCACTACATTCGTGGCTCGACCCTATTACATAAGTTGATTCAAAACTTTTATATCACATCATGACATAAGTAAGCAGTTATTATTGTATTGGCCTAAAACCCCGCTAATTGATCTTTACAGTGCTTCCTCTATCAATTAGATCCTTTTTTATCCATAGAATAAAAAGGCACCTCTATATGACCTCAAAATAACAGGAGTCAAGGTTGGCCAATGAGACGATGGGGGATAAGCTTCATCGTCGAGAGGGAAACAGCCCGGATCACCAGCTAAGGCTCCTAAATGACCGCTCAGTGATAAAGGAGGTAGGGATGCAGAGACAGCCAGGAGGTTTGCCTAGAAGCAGCCACCCTCGAAAGAGTGCGTAGCTCTTGCGCCGAAGATGAACGGGGCTAAGCTTGCTCATCAGTATCTGCTTCTGAGTCATCTTCATTGTATGTGTCAGGAACCAGGACATTAATACAGTTGGTTTTAAATCACAAGTCGGGTCAATTTGTTTGTCACAAGACTCACAACTTCTGATTTCGCTTGTACAATCCAGGCGCTATATTTTGATGCTTTTAGCGTCTGGTATTTGGAGAGTTAGCTGTAACCGGATTTTAACCTACAAAAAGCACTCACAAATGGGTACACATGCAAATGTCAAAAGATTTTCTTGCGACAAGTCTAGAAGGAACAAAAAGAGTCACGGGCATTGCCCCCGAGCACCAGAATTGCCTCCTTCGACAGAAGTTTGAGCCGGTGGGGTCGATATTGGCATAATTCGGAAATTAGTATCATATTCGTGATCAACAATAACAGGAGACCAAAAACATCATGTCACAACTCTCTCTGATCTCAAGTTCTAGGCTTTGTAATCTGTTTGGGCCCGAAGAGCCCCATGAATTTGGATACAAAATGTCATTTTCTGTGACCGCTATAAAATCAGACTTGCGGGTTTTTAGGAGAGACGATGGATTGAAAAGCGGTCTGACAAGTGAGGAGGTCATGGTTCGAGTCGCAGGAGCATCATCGTGAGGGAGGGATTGTTTGGCCTGGAGTGTCGCCATGGGTTTCGTTGCACAATATCACTAACTGCGACCACTTTAAAAACAGACTTTCAGGTGTGATGTGACGATATCGAATGCCATAAAGGATTTAATTGAAGCTCTTCCTAATATCAATTTATTTTAGGAGAGATGATGGAAAAACGATCTGATATGAATATATGATCTCAGCAAAAGTCGACTTCATGTACTTCCCACTTGAATTATGCATCTTGTTAACCGAGCTCAACAATGTGGTACATTTCCCGGCCTCAAAATTGTAGTCCGGCTGTCTACTTCTCAACATAAGATACTATGAAATGGTGACACCACGTGGCGTGCTGATGTGATGTTACCAATCCGTTCTTGCTTGGCCATACGTGCCCGAGGCCGAGCTGCCAGTCTTGTAGTTGGCCAGCTCGGCCATGGATGGACATGATTGGATAGTGACACCACGTCAGCATGCCCGTGATGTCACTGTTTTACAAAGTACTTTCTCTCCTGTACAATGAGGTTGCCAAACACATTTGTGTACTCGTAAAAGCGACTGCATTTGACAGCACATTTTCTCTTTCTTCACGGGTGTTTTTAGACTTTAGATGCATATATTAGACTTTACATGCATATATGCATATGGTCCAAACCAAATTAGCCTCTTCACTTTAAAATTTCCGTATGTATATTATCACGGGAGAAAGCAATGGTTAAAAATAGTAAGCGCGATTTATGCTGTTGGTTTTAGGTGTTTGTTTTTTTTTATTTCAAATCCTTAATTATACACACTAAATCGAGAATCTAGAACATAGTGTTTTATCACTGCCAAAATCATACTGCGAAAATTATATATACATGAAGTTCACTGACATGGATCCATATCGATCGATAAATAAGATAATCAGGAGAAAACGGTTTCTCTCTCATGACCCTTAAATCTTATTAACATTCAGACTAACTATAGGTAATATCAGCGCGTAGACCCATTTGACTTTGGGAAACCGTTGACTAGCCTACTAACACTCGCCATGTGGAAAACGAGTCAACAATTGACACATCAGATTCTGAAAATAGTCAACAAAGACAAGAACTACACACCGCAAAGGGGATCATCTCGCGGAAGAGTAAAATTAACATATAAAGAACCCAAGTATAGGGTACCCTTGATAAGGAAACCCCATATTACGAGAAATTCACCTCTCGCGACCCTCCCTTGAGATAATTAGCTCGATAGGAAGTTACCGTCACTTATAATTTGGGCTCGCGGCCACACCTGGACATAAGGCAGGGACAAAAAGGTCATTTGGGCTTCAATTTGGGTATTGGCGCAACGCAAAGGGGTCGGGGCCATACTTAACAGAACTGGAATATGGGAGAAATATGGGAGATATAAGTGGCTTGGTGGATTAAGAAGATAAGGGATTGTAGGGATGGAATGGCGTGCACTGGAAAAGTCGCGAGGATCATCCTAACAGCCAGTTACGTCACCCACGTGGACATTCCTCCACAAATTCCTAGAGAGATTGATTCATCCCTAAGGCACGGAAATTCTAGAGAGTGAAAGTTGCTTGAGAGCTCTGGAATGAAGAACATTGTTCATGTGGATGCTCGCGAGCCCATTTCTCCTAGAGCTGGTGGAAAGGGAGATTGATCTAAGGAGTCCTCGGCCTTCTTTCTCTTTGTGCTTGGCCTAATCTTTCATGGCATGTGACTTTTTTGTTTGTACTAGGATCTTATGTTGGGGTTACTGCAAAAAGCTCCCAAAAAAGTTTTTTTTTTATTATCTCACTTAGAAAAAGAACTGAAAAAAGATCCTAAGATTCATGTGAATAAATAGAGGTTCCAAGCAGTGGCGGAGGGAAATGGAGACCAGTGTGGGCCATTTTCGAAGTTTTTTTTTTTTTTTAGTTCAAGTAATACACCCTCCATCCCAAATTGTTGATCTTTCTTTCCTTTTTTGGCTGTCCCAAAATATATGGTCATTTTAAAAAGTTAACAAAGAAAAGTGTGTACTTCTTTCCTTTTTTGGTACTTTTCAAAAAAAGTTGGATTCCCATTGGATTCCCAATGTAAGACCAACAATTTGGGACGGAAGGAGTATTTTGTAACTTGATAAATGGAAAATAGTTAGTGTGATTCTAGCGAGGACACCATTACATATTGTCTTCACACCGTTCTTCACTACATATTAATGTGAGGCTTAATTCTAAATGTGTGATTTTCAACTAAATATGCGATGAACAAGGATGTTAGGGCACCATGCATGTTAACAGTATTCTACAACCATTAAATTACCATTACTACTTATACCAAGCCTTCATTCACCCGACTTTAACCTCCAAACTATCACATGTCTACGTAATCATAATTATTATCTCGTCTCAACATGTAAGTGAAGTCAGGCTCTTTTCACATTTTCTCTTCTTTTTCCTCATACTCTTCTTAAATTTATTATCAACTTGTAAAAGAAAATTTACTTATTTTACCAGTGAAAATGATTATGAAAATTATAAATTTGTTTGACAATATGATCATTCTGATTTTTTTCCTTAGTAGCTACTGTAAAATAATGTGGGAAAACACATTTTTTAAACAAATTATCTTGAAGAAATCGTACAAACAAAAATTAATCATGTGTTTTAGATTCTTAAAAAGAAATACAATTGTGGATTTTTTTTAAAAAAAAAATTTGTTGGATATTGTGCCCATACTGATAAAGATTTCTGGCTACGCCACTGGTTGCAAGGTTGGGTAACTCCTTGGATTGTCTATGTTCGATAGTGATGCATCTTGTTGGATCCCATCACCATATAACTCTTTCGACCTAATCATGCAGGCAACATAGTACCATTTATTCATTGAGACATCGTGATTCCAATGAAAAATCTATTCGAGTTTTAAAAAGTCTATGAAAACAACTTTAAAATACAACTCCAGACTTGGAACTGTTAGATGCACGTGGATCCATTTGCAACGAACGGCTCGAGACATGGTTCTATCTGTGCGCAGCATTACTATTTATGTTTTTTGTTTATTAATAAATGGAAGGAATGATTTATTCCAAATACAATCAAGAGTAAAAGGATTGATTATTTTCAATAGAAAACTTAAAAACAACTTTAAAACCCAACTCCGGACTTGGAACCGTTGGATGCACACGGATCCATTTGCATCGAACGGCTGGAGACATGGTTGTATCCAGAGCTATGTGCAGCATTACTATTTTTATGTTTTTTTGTTTTTTATTCCACAAACAATCAAGAGTAGAAGGATGATTATTTATAGTCATATCCGGAGCAGCATTACTTTTTATGTTTTTTGTTGTTTTCAATAGAAAACTATCATTAGATTCCATGGTTCCTTTCTAATTACTTTTGCAACTCCAAAATTACTAATACCACCCAAAATGACTTGTCCATTTTGATGCCAGTCCAATCTCAAGTACATGCCTGTGCCCATCAAGGAAAACATCAGTTCTTGAGGTCAACACATGAATACAACATGAAGAAAAAAACTAATGATCTGAATTTGTTCCACAGTACTAAGCATACTGCTTGAGGTCAATACAACATGAAATATCAAGTTCATAATCGCGGTCCATCAAGGAAAACGGCAGTTTTTTCAACAAAAAAAGCCTAACGAAATCAACAATTATTTTCTACCACGGTCTTGACTGTTTGCAAGATACAATATGCTTGAACTCAATCAGAGCAAACCACACTGGGAAGAAGAACAAGGTACAAACAAAAATATCTACAATTAATCACACTGCAAGTCTCTACAGTTAAATCAGTTTGGAATTTTATGGGCATAAATAGCAATCTTTGTAGAAGAGACTACCCGGGATACGTATACATAATATTCTTCGGAAGGGTAAACCATCTATACAAAGTGAACACGAGAGGAGGAAGGGAAGTGATTGCCCCCAGCTGTCCCGTTTCATTCCCCAAACAGAATTTCAACTCGTATCCCCGACCAATGCCACTTTAACTCTGCTTCTGCATCGGGGTTATGAACTGCTTAACACACGCATCTCCGATTAGATGGCAACCCAAGTTGGTAATGTAGTGGAAAAAGAACGGATGTAAATGAGGGATACTTCAGGAGAAACTTAGTGCTCTGATTTCCCTAGAGCTTTATTCAAAGAAGTTCCTTGTCATAAAAGGCCAGAAGCTTCTTCACATGATTATGCCAAGCAGCAACGTTTTGCCCATCAACTGTAACCCAATCAACAACAGTCGATGCTGGCTGTTCCCACCATTCATCAAGCTGCATAAAGATCTCAGCATATGAAACTTTGAAGAAAATGAAAATCAATACAGTGAAATAGAAATCAAGATCAACCAGGCTTAAGGAATGAACGATAGTACGTACCAAACCACTGACATATTTGCAGCGTTCGAGGCAGTTATGAGCATTCATAATTCCACTCCTTAGTTCAGGTAACCACTTTTCGATGACAGTTTTCTCTTGTTCAGCAGCCAAATTCAAACAGTAATCAGTTGTCCTGCAAGGATTAAGTCAAAAAAATATCAAGGTTAAAAACAAAAAGAAAATAAGCAATGACAACTGAATTTTTGTATTTGTAGATCCCAGGCGGCAGGGGTCTGGAGCGTGTCTCTGTGTGTGTGAGAGAGAGAGAGAGAGAGTGAGTGAGCACGCGCGCGCACGTGTGTGTGCGTGTGTGAGAGAGAGAGAGAGAGAGAGAGAGAGAGAACATGGACATGTGCATCAATATAGATGGCCAAAGGCACTTTGGTGGCCACATACATTAATAGCCCCTAGACATAACTTTCTCAACTAAGAGGCCAACACAACAGTAAGCTACCCATATCACATACCAAAGTGCATACAAGGCAAGATCTAAATAAATAAGGCTGATGAAATCACAGATCCGAAAAACACGGCACAGCAGCACAATATAGTCCAGCAACTAACTATACTATCTTTTATAAGGCAAAACAGCTATACAAAGACCTAAAACCACCATACCCATCAAACATATACAGGGACATGCAAATCCCTCAAAATTCAAAAAATTCATTCATCGGCAAGGGAAGACCTTGCCAACAACAAAACAAAACAAGTTTGAAAGGGCCATTCTTTTCAAGACTGGAATGGAAATTTCACATCCTTCAGAGATATAAAATTCCTCTTTTCACAAACAACAAAATGCAGAGAGGGACCATGGCGGAGACTTTATGATCGCTTCTCCTAGGAAGCACCATACCAAACCTCAAAAGGGCTTGAGCTCGAAAGATGAATAGCAATAAACAATTCTATATTCGATGGGTTACTGGGTTTCCTTTTTTACTTATGAAATGAATAAGCATCTTGGAAAAAGTTTCTCATGGTGATATGCAAACCTTTCAGATGTAAACATTGTATGATTGCCTGCATGATTATATGAGGCGAAAAAAGGCTATGCAGTACCTTTCATATTCTTGTTGTGCACGGTAAGCATGATTTAACAATGCATGACCACTTTCAACGAGATCCCGTCGTATATGGACCAAATTGATGGCCTTTGCTAAGTCCTCCAACACAGAAGCCTCAGACCCACGAAGCTTCAAACAGAAATCTAGGGACTCTAATACCGATGCTAAACCAGCATCTGAAGTTTCCGAACCTGGCCAGAAATGGTAAGAATGAGTAGAAGAATATAAGGGAAATACTCAAAGCACTTCATAGCATTTTGGCATTGTTTCTGCCTTTTCCTTCTTTAATGAACTGTTATGTTTCGCCAGTAGGCTTTAAAAATTGGGGAGGAGAGGAGAATTATTTTTAGGTTTTTATGAAATTTATCCCCATAATGGCAATTTTTCTCCTAATATTGTCACCAGGATCAGCTTCTAATAAGTGGTGGATCAATAATTGCATCGGCTCCCAATTCTAGAGCACGAAACATCTTATTTGGACTCAAGTTTTCGTTAAATGTGATATCTTTTTAGATCTTTCATTTCCACATGATTATTGTTAGAACAGGAGCAAATCTGTGAAGGCCCAATCTACCCAGTCCAGACATCAAACTTGTTTGGACAAAGTTTCCTTTACATTCAAGCATTGCTGTTCTAGACGCACCCTGTTCCCCTCACTAGATAGGATATACACAAGGTTCCCTTATAATCAACACCAAACCGCTAATAGGGATTAATCATGTATATGGTAACCACAAGTTTTGCAAAATTTGCAAATGAATGGTCCCATAGCCACTGGAAACTTGTTAAAATGCCCATACACTAAATCAAGACACTTGAACATATCAACGCAGCCTTCAGTGTGGCATAAAACTTTTGGGATGTTAGCCTACACTGACAAAGACATCATCCAAATGCAGTACACTGGGGCTTATTTCTGAAAATATGAATGGAAGCTGACCAGCAGGATATTGAAGGGCAGCGGAAATGCGGCAAATGGAAGGAATTGCAGATGGATCTCTAGCACCAGCTCTTGCAGTCAATAGAGCAGCGCTCTTTTCTGCAGCAGCAACTGCTTCAGGTCCTGTAGATCCATTAGCGCCCATAGATTCCAAGAGCGCCTGAAACAAAAACCACAGGACATTATGTACAGAAGAAGACAACATGCATGAACAGAAAAAACGATCAATAGAGAATTTATTATTCATAACTAAAGTATAAACATTAAAGAAAGACCGAGAAAATAAGACTAATGCAAAATATACCTTTATCACACTGTAAATGGACAGAATAATTATACTGCATTATCATGGCACATTCCATATTAGCTTATTGCTGATGAACATATCAATTGCAGTTGTTAACGACTGGCATATAAAGTTTATTTTTCATCAAGGACACTTTTTATGGAAGATCATTGTAGTAGGCATGTGTCCTTTTGTGCCTTAATAACATGTGCAACACTTCTAAAAGGCTTTCTCCTGGTTAACAGGACGTTGACCGAGTATTCTTACAGCCGCCTGCTCGACTTCAGATGCATGAAGCAATAGATAGTGTAATATATATCGATTAAATTCTTTTACTCTCACAGTAGCAATTCTTAATTCGACAACAATATAACAACACACTTATGATTAGCCACATATAATCACATCATGCCAGACCTGAAAACTAGAGATCTGAACTCTGTCAACTTCATACACCAGTTTCTGGTACTAAAGACTAGTTGTAATTGCATATGGCCAACAACAGATCTAATGAAAAAATTATATATCATGGCCAGAATTGTATTATA
Source organism: Vaccinium darrowii (assembly GCA_020921065.1). Taxonomy (NCBI): domain Eukaryota; kingdom Viridiplantae; phylum Streptophyta; class Magnoliopsida; order Ericales; family Ericaceae; genus Vaccinium; species Vaccinium darrowii. The sequence continues at coordinate 9,473,632 of CM037158.1, read as the reverse complement.
TCTATCCAATAAAACGGCTGGTGCAATTCCCCCAAAAGTCTTGGATCGCTACTTAGATATGTTACCATAGCATAAAGAAGAATACAAAGTGAATTTTAAATCATTAGCAGTGAGGACTGAGCATGATGAAAATCAAGAAACATTTGATGTTTTGCCATCAGTAGAATCTAAAAGGCACCTTTAGAAAATTATAATTGCAAGTTACTACAGGTAGCAGCAATGATATGATATCAAATCAGGCACAAAATTGTACAGGTTTCAAGACCTGTGGGTTTGCTGGAAGCATGTAGGGGTTATTATCTGGACTCCGATAAAAGGCAGACACTTCTTTATCGATAAAATCTTTTGCATCATTTGACATCTCCAAAACAATTGTGCAAGCTGGGATAATGGTGCTCGATGCATACTCCCTAGCAGCTAATGGCTGCTGGCCCCATAACGCAGTAGCATCCTGCAAAGTGAGAGAAATGAACATAAGGACACTGCTTATTTTTTTAAGAAAACCCTTAATTAGGAGGCAAGTTTGACAGCACCACAACATGCTAACAAAACAGAAAAAAGTGGGAGACAAAGAAAGACAAGCTAGGCATCAATACTAAGCTATGGCTAAAAACATGAGGGAAAAAAATGAAAGAAATACACTAGGCATCACTGTTATATTTCAATGGGAGTATTGTGTGAAAATGAGTCTAAGCATTGAACTTTGAATCATCTTACTCATCACAAGGAAAAGAATGAAGCTAAAAGTATCAAAATGCATGTTCATCCTACATAAACAGGCTTTAAAGCACAACAACATAAAGAGAGAAACGTTCTATATAAGGAATAACCTCCAAAAAGTTATTCAAGATGTTAAATCCAAAGAGATTTCTGATGTCACTCCCCTCGCAACCATATTGCTAAGAACATAAAGTATTTTGCTTTTAGATGTTTCGCGAATTCAGTACATAACAACCTTCTGACAAATAAAATTCCGTTTCTAAAATAACAATTTCAAGTTGATGATAAAGAGAGATACAACAAACTGGTGATGTTAATATCAGCCACTGCAAGGCGATATTATTACAGACTCAATGCCATGAGTATCTAATGAATACCATTCCTTGTCTACAGTTTCATAAGACATCCTTAAAGTAGAGCTATCTCACCATGTTAGCTTTAAGTAGGGCATTATATATGGATTCAAGTTCAGATCGGCGGGCATCAAATTCTTCAATCTTTTTCCACTTCTTTCTCAGAGAATCTTCAGCCTCCTTCCTCTCTGCACATAATTTATTCAGGCGTTGTACTTCAGACATCAATGTATTCAAGCTAGCCCTCAATCCAGCAGCTTCCCTTTCCTTGGCCCAAACCTCCAACTGCACCAAGAGAGGAAATAACTGTTAAGAAACAAGCTCCAGCAGGTCAACTTACAAAAGTATAATCAATTATCCACTACTACAACAATAACAAAGGATCCAGAACATACGGATAAAACAAAGTGCAACTACGGCACAAATAAACGGGAAAATCCTCCGAAAATTTAGCTCTGATATCATGTTAAAGCATCCAACTCAAAACCAATTGTCAATGAGTGGAGAGGCCGCCCAAGCTCATGTACTAGTTTTCGAGGTGATAATTAACCAATGTGGCCAACAGTAGCGACCACGCTAAAAGTCTTTGTCATCACCTGGAGTTGCTTTCCATTGGATTTCTCTCTCTATGTCTAAGTAATGTTAAAATGCTAATCATCTCTAGGATGATTGAATTGTGCCTACTCCAACCAGCAAGATCATTTGATCCCACATAATGGTCACGCAGTGTCCAATGACTGCGGTACCAACTACCAACCCTAACATAAGCAAAATTTCCTTGCACAGAGAGTAACTAATTTGCAAGAATTCTGCAGAGATTAGGGGGAGAAGTAATAACGCCAGTAATGTAGGGGTTAAAATGGAAGATTGTGATATGAAGTTGAGGATATATTGCAACTATGACAAAAATGGGTGGAAGACGCTGAATCAATAAAATGGGAACAAGATAAAAACTCGAGACGATATGTGACATTGATGTAACAAGACCCGTGTTTAAGAGATTGCACTTGCCAAACCTTTGTGGTTGAAATGTCTTGAACTATCCTATTAGGAAAATAAGCCCAAGCTATTCGTGAATGGCTTTGTTCGCATGCACCAAAAATTCAGCTGACACAACAATAAGATGACGTCTGACTGAGACAGCAGCACTGGTTAGCAAACATAAGCTGGCCAGTGCCCTACATCCTAGACCTCAATCGTCATAATCCATGTTTAATCCATTATCAAGCATGTTCAGCCATTTCCCTCAGACTCAAGCTGCCAACATGGAACAAAAAGCCTCTTGCTGAATGTTCTGAAGATGTGATATGAACATTCACTTCATGCCTAACTTAGGCAGACTAAGGCCAGGTCAGCTCTAGTATATGACTGAATGGTGCCTAAATTATGTGAAATAGTTACCTTTTTCTGAGGAACACAATGTATTCACATCCTAGACTGTTCAAAACCAGAACATAGAGATGTCCAACAAAGTAAACCATAATCAACAATAAAAGATATTATCAAGAAATAAACATTAACCTATCCCACTTGATATACAAAATATGTAAGCAAAATAGTTACAAAACATAATCTTCTAGTAGAAGTGGATTGAACTAAGAATCCAAAGATTCAAACAAGGAAAACTGGAAAAGGATTAAGAACAAAGCCATTGGTCAGTGAGCATCACGATGAAAACTATCAAATATTTTACACTGCTCATGGAATTCGATTTAGTACCTTCTACAGCCCTTGTTTCAAAAATCAATTTGCCGAACTTAGTATTACCTCAAATTGCCTGAGACTGCCCATATTTTGTGATGTGCTTCCTACAACATTTGATTGTGAAGATAAAGCATCACCACCTCCATGCAGACGTCGCAGAAGTTTCTGACAAGTAGTCCTGGCTTCTGCAGCTTTGTTGAGGGCATCTTCAGTGGCCACAAATTGCTGAACATGTGCTTTCTGTGATTAAAAACACGTAGGATATTGTTAAAGCATCCAACTCAAAACCAATTGGCAATGAGTGGAGAGGCCACCCAGGCACATATACTAGCTTTGGAGGTTATAATTAACCAATGTGGGACAAGCTCTAACACTCCCCCGCACGTGGAGAGATAAACAACGATTCAATACAAACGACAACTATCAACCATCAATGACAAACTAAGGGGAACCAACCATCAACAATATAGATTATAGAGTCTTGTGCAAAAGCCTCTGAAAGCCTAGCTCTGATACCATGTTAAAAGATCCAACTCAAAACCAATTGGCAATGAGTGGCGAGGCCACCCAGACACATATACTAGCTTTGAAGGTTATAATTAACCAATGTGGGACAAGCTCCAACAGATATCAAACAAGAAGCAAACAAAAGCCAATTAGACAAACACAAGATTGGAAGATGCCACAACCATACAATCAACTATGAGATAAATAAGGAACCAACTAAAACAAAGATGAACTAAGTGACTTAGTAAAGAACGTAAGCACCCTGAAGAATAAATGAAGCCTGAACAATGGAGACTAGAGTTACCATAAGGTCAACACTTCGGCAAGGTGGTGTCAACCATGACACAAAAAATATTATGCGAGAGGACTATGCAAAGCAGCAGGTTACACAAGAAGTGCAAAGCTAAAAGGCCGAGAAAGAAACACAAAAGTGGCTACAGTCAAAAAAAGATGACCTGTCTTTCAAGAAGTTGGTTTTGGCTCCCCTTCGAAGGCACATCTACTCCAATCTTTCCATTGCCATAAAGTTGATAGTGTAATGGTGAGCTTACATCAGGAGAAGAAGTATCCATTACTCTATTATTCTCATACTTGTATCTGAGAGAAAAGACAATAAACAAACCAATGAATAGACTAGAAGAGGCAAGGAAACCATGACATAACAACAAGGTGACATCGCAAGATGAACCCTTGAATGTAACAACTTGTTACTCCCTAGATGAAACAGCCAAGGAAATCATAATATGGTAACTATAGCCTTTACAGTAAGATTCAAGACTATAAATCAGCCATAAAAGTTTGTCAAGAAAAGGGAAGCAATATTCACATTCCATTTTAGGCTTCCACAGTTCCACTCACTTTTTTTACTTTTGGCCTCTCACTAGGGGAAACAGAGAAGCTAAAGTCTATTTTTGCTACCATTCCGGAACATAAAAATTCAGGTTAAAACTCAAAATGAAATCTACTTAATTTTTTTGTTTTCTGGAGTGGGGGTTGAATAAAAAAGTGTGCTTCATAGTAACAATCTATGTTACACAGACGTGGGTGCAGATATCGGATGCTGGTGCATATCCAGGCATCGAACATCTCAAAAGAGGACGCATGAATATGGATCAAAATTTTGGTATGGGTACAACTGTACAAGGATACATTAAATATTTTTTCCAAAATAAATTTTTATAGGAACCTGAGTTAAAAAGTTAGGACTTATAATTTTTGTATATAAATTTTGCGCATCAAACAAATGGATAAGATGAATAAGACTTGAAACTTTTTGGAATAAATAACCCAATGAGGGCTATATAGCCAATAGCCCAACTATAATGTGTTACATGACAGTATGACACTAATTTTGCTCACAAAATTACTTAATTATGTAATGTTGATTTGGAACAGTACCAATAATTTTAGAAGCGTAGTCCACATATAAACAAGGTTTTAAATTATACCAATGGCCAAACATATTGAAGCCCTCTATATTTTCATCTGGTAAAACAAAAGGCAGCAGCAAACACTTAGGAAACAAATCAATGTGACCCTCCTACATGCTTCAACCTGGTGCGATTTGCTTCAACAGCTTGTCCTAGGTACAGTTATCCCCTTCCCATCCTCCTATTGTTGCTACTGAGATGAATCCCATAATGGATTTTAGCTGGAGAAAGACCAGTGCTGAAAACAGCCTCATACGTGTTTGCTTTGAAGGGTTTGAAGCATATCCCGCACCCATATCATGTCGACACAATTCTTCCTCCAAAATGGAGATCCACGTAACATATAAGCGACAATCCTTAGAGGATTTTGCATAGTTGTTCCTAGAAGGTATGCGGGTTGGTGCTATCGCATAATCATGGCATTATTGGCAAGGTTGTGATGCACGATTTGAAACATGTAGATGAGAGGGAAAGGGGAGACTTAAGTTCCAAATACTACTCGTGAGTCGTGACGGACAAAGCAACATGATTTGAACTCATTCAAACACAGGTCGCAAAATGTTGTATATATGCAAGCAATATGTGCAGCAATAGATTAACATTATAGATTGATAAGAAGATTTTAATAATCTAATTAATAGCAGAGACTCATAAATCAACAATTAGTTAGTTTATAATCTTCTTCAAATGTGTCTTTTTCTCTATCTTGAAACGATAAGAAGTGGTTGAAAACTAGAAGGCACAATCAAAAGAAGAGACCATAGGATAAAAATACCTTAATGTTTCTGCATCAGCTCTAACATCAATTTTCTCTATTTCTCTTGTAATAAGTGTTTTCATCCGTTGGGTGTAAGAAGCAATAGCCTGAAGCAAAAGCGGAGGACTCTTCAGGCAATTCTGAATTACATCTCTCACCTCATCAGGTACATCTCCATCATAATCGAAGCCTAACTTGGCAGCTTCCAACTGAGGATTCAAATGGATGCCATTTCCTTCATAAGCTGGAAAAGAGTTGCGAATCTTTTCAATTGTCTGAAATGCAAGATATTCACATGCCTTCCTGATATTTCTTTCCCTTGTGGTTTCTACAAGGATCACATCATCCGCAGATTTGGTGCCTTTAACAGTTGAATAAACCGACTCTTTCTCACCATTAGCACTGTAACCGTTGCCAACTTCAGTAGAAGTATCAACACTTGTTCTTCGAGAATCCCTTGCTTGATTAACATAGTAACGAAGTCGCTTGTGATACTCTGCAAATATTTTTGCAGCTTCATCACACTGTCGATCATATGCCTCCAACATTACCTGCTTGTGCCTGCAAAAGGATTATGCACACCAGTCCATGAATTCAGCCTTGTCAAAATAAAAAATCCTTTAACAGATCTGTCCTCCTACATTTTAAAACTGCATCAAATGAAAGTGTTCATTTTCCTTGTCATCCATCCAGTTGTCATTTCCAAAGTTCAGAAAACTAAGTTCCCATACATGACAGCATAATGCATTCCCGGCACAAATCAGTTAGCTCAAAGTTCGAACTCCAATTATCAGCCATTCAAACTATACAAATAACTGAAACAGGTTTTATGATATTTACATATATTTCTTTTTCATCAATGTAAATACCCAACCCCTGCTTCTCTAAAACGAAGCTTCAAGGCACTATGAGTCTAAACGCAGCAGAGCAGCACCATAATTTGGATACGTGACACACTTGGTGGCTTTAATGATACCCACCAACATTCCATGGCGTAACATGATTACAACGGCAAGATTCTACAACTTACTTTTCCTCTCTAAGCAATTAGCCTAGTTTCACGATCTATGTTAGCAGGGAATGCTAATACCCTACCAAATTACGTTTTAGGCACGCACATCTCGAAACATGTAACATTACCATTCCAAAACAGTAAATTTACCAATCCAAAGGGATCCCCAACATTTTGCCAAAAAAATTAACTTATTATGGTAAAAATCTAGAGAGTGGAATTTTGGTGAGGGAAAAGGTAAAAGAGTTGGTCATTATGATCCTATTGATGTGCTTTGGATGAATAATTTCAAAAATAGTTCTTGGTTTCAATAGATGTTTACCGCTTGGAAGCATAGGTTTTGATTTTGTTACATATAGAAGCCTACCCTTAGCATACCACAATTTAGGCAAGTGGCGTACCACATTTTCCACGTAACATAGGTCGGGATAACTTGGATGGATGACAGTCTTTCCGGTTTCGATAGTCATCATCAACAAATCATGGCTTAGACTCTACCACTCAACTTTCCTACTAAGCAGCCAATATTATGTTCTTACCATCCAAATTCCATTCGGCATCCAATATCCAAGCAAGTATGAAATTGGTAACTAACTCAATTCACAGCAAGTTCTAAACACCATAAACATGTCATCAAATTTCAGCACAAAAAATTAGTAAAATACACATTAACAGAGTTTGATTACAGATACCCAACCTGTAATTTGACCTCTCATCAAGCATACGCTTACGCTCAGCCTCCTCCCGCGCCACCTCCACCATCCTTGCCTTCAACTCCTTCCGCTGCCGCCTCACTACATGCCTCAACCTTTCCACCTCCTTCTCCGCCGCATCCCTCTCTGCCACCGCAACCTCCCTACTACTCTCCCCCTCCCTCTCCCTCTCCCTCTCCAAACCCTCCCTCTCACTCCCCACTCTCTCTCTCCTCCTCCCTTTCCCCCTCGCCACCTCCCCACCTCTCTCCAATTTTACCACCCCCGCCGCCTCTCTTCCCCTCTCCTCACCACCATGAACCATAATGTTCCGCCGGATGTTCTCCACCGTCTTCTCCGACTTCACTCTCTTCAGCAAAAAGGTCCAGACGGGGATCATGTTCCCTCGGCAGACTTTGCGGATCGAGTCGACCGACGGCATTGCCGCCTTGGTGGCGGTGTAGGGGCCCAGTGGTCGGTATCCCATTTCTTTCTGAAGCCATTCGAGGATTGCCTCTGGTTGGGCTGCCGAGCTGGTTGAGGAGGCCTGCATTTGGTTGGAAACCCTAGGGTTTTGCGCGATGGGAATGAGTTCTTCTTCAACTAGATCTTCATCTGGAATTTGAATTCGGAGAGTTTGAACCGGTAATTCACAATTGTAGATGCAAAAACTGATGCGTGAAGTGAGTGAAGAAAGTAGACAGAATGTAGAACAGAGTCTGAAGAGCGACGAGGGGCCCTAAAGCGAGAAATTCGAGAGAGAGAGAGAGAGAGGATCTACCAATGAAGGTGATTATGCGCTCGGCCGGCGAAGGAGGACGGCACTGTCGAGATGGGTTTTGTGGGGAAGTTCAAATGGGGGACCGACCGCCCGCCCGCCCGCCCGCCGTATTTGATGGTTACGGGTGCATCCGACCCAGTAGCCCAATCCACATTGTTCGAGATTGATCAATTACATCACATATGAAATATGGTACAAACCCAGGACATTATCAATTATGAGAGCCCACGAGACCACCAAGTCCAATAATTTAACCAACACACGTGAAATAAGTGTTACAGGGTAGAAACAAATAAGGAAAAAGCCCATATAATATAAAAGTCCTGACCAACTGAGCTACCCAATTAGTTAGATTGATATAGACTATAGAGGAACAAAATCATGTCTTATATTTAAAAAGTTAATTTAGATACCCCACTAATTCAATCTCCATTTCTTTTCAAAACTCAACAATAATTTGTTTTCACTCAATTACTTGACTTTACAAAATTAATTATTTCTCTTAATGTATTCAACAGAGGTCTTGTTTTAAAGATTATGTGATACCTTTTTTAATAATATTATATTAATTTTGTGACAAATAAACGGTTTGATTAAAGTTATGTGCATTTAAATATTAAAAAAACTTTATTCTCTCAAATAGAGGATCATCCACTCTATCGTCTAAATATAAAAGACCAAAACTCATCCTTTCTAACTAGAGCAGAGTTTTTTAGTCTAGGTTAAGAGCATCTCCAAGTCTTGACCCATTTGTTTATCAAAACTTGAGTGAAACTTTGGGTCAAAAGCTTTATTTAGGTAAGTCTTTCTAGGAAGTGTTTTGCTAAGCACGCTTTGTTGTGAAAGAGATGTTTTTCATCGGCTAGTTAGCAATTTTTTTGTAGCCCTATCTCATAATCTCTCATTAAAATCCTCACTACCATTTCACTATCAAATTTCAGATATCCACTAGCGGAGGCCCCATTTAAAGCCAGAGCAAAGGTTCTGTATGGACCAGGGCCGGTCCCGGCCCAAGGTCCACAAGGCTTGGGCTTAGGGCACTCTAAAAAGGGCTGATTTTTGGGGCACTCTAACATTTTTTACAAATGGGCTAGATTAGGACTCTTTTTTTATGCAAATAAAGAAAAAAAATCATTATTAATTACAAAATAGCCCAAACCATTGTAACAATCTAAAAAAAAGTTATTTTATACTCTTTGAACTTGTCTCAAATTTCATTTTGTTAGTATAATAGCTTCATTTTTGGATGCCATAATAATGAAATTGTCTTTGCCGATGAATTCATTTTTCAATGCCATGATAAAATGACTTGGTAGAAGAGGTGGATTATACAAGAGTAATTGATACTTTTGCTTCTAAAAACGCAACACGAGTAATATTTAAGTGATAATCGTGCGTTATATATGTATTTGGAAACTTTGTGTTTTGACTTTTTTATTACTCCCTCCGTCCCTTTTTAAGTGATCCACTTAGGGAAACGTGTATTTTTGTGGATGTTTAAAAATGTACTTTCGTATAATGTTTTAAAATTTTTTTTTGCACCAAATAAGTACTCAATGAGTACTTTAATTTGGTATAAAACAAATTAAAAATTCATTTATAGAAATATGTTTTTTAGAGGTTTGAAATTGCATGTATTCCTATATGGATCATTTAAAAAGGACGGAGGGAGTATTATATAATGATTAGTAGAACTTTATAGTGTCTTGGCTTTGTCGTATTGTTAATTATTGTTACTGGAAAAAAAAAATTAAATGTTGTACTCTTAGGCACATTTTTTAGGCCAGGCCTAGGGCACCTCAAACTCTTGGGCCAGGCCCTAGTATGGACTGACTCCAAAGGAGTTGATAGCACCTAAGAGATTTCGCACTTGAGATTTTTGGAGGGAGCAAACTCCTAAGTCTCAAGTCTTGACCACTAAGTCAACCCCTTGGGGTTAGGAAAAATGTTATTTTGGACACAAGTGATGGTTATTTACCAAAAAATAAAGGGATGGGATGTTAGCAACTAAGGCTGTGTTTGAATGGGTTTTGAAAATAAATTTTTGAGAATAATTTTTGAAATAGTGTTTGGTTGAAGTTTTTAAAAATGAGAATAATGAGGTAATGATTAGAAAAAGAAATGAAATAATAAGGTAATGAGTGGAGAGAGAATCTTTTTAAATAAAAAGGATCTTTTTGAAAAAAAATTTTGAAAATGGGAGAAAAAGGAAAGTAAGTGTCACTCTTTTGATTTTTGTAAATTAAAGCAAGTTAATACTCTGTATCATCATCGCTGCTCCTGCGAATTATAACTTGAATACTGAGAAGCCACAGCCACCATGTGTGCTTTAGTGATGCTATTGGCTCTTTTTGTCGTCACAAGACTTGACTCAAGTTGTGGCAGATAGCTTCAAATGTAAGCTCCAAATAGGGGGTGTCTGAACCGCATAACATGTTTAAGCAAATCGTAACAGTTATGTTCTCAAAACATATTCCATGGTATAAATCATCCGTAATAAAAATGCACGCCATGAATAGGCCACTTTCCGATAATTCACGGTTTAATCAAAATAGCATCTATTGTACTGAAACTCATGATTCATATTTCCATCATTTTAAAGCAAATCGCAATTCAATTTAAAATAGTCCAGTATCAAAACAAAACACACGATTCACATTTTCGAGCTATAAAAGCAAGAAGCGTTTGATGTAAAGACAGTTAAGCAAATACATGTAACCAAGGCATTGCGTACTCACTGAAACATTGCATCTACTTTTTGCCGTGAAACTAAACCATTCCAAAGGGCTTGCACCTAATCATAAAAATATTGATGATCACTCACAAAATTGCTACTATCGTTAACTTAGTTAAAGCTAGACTAATATAAGTCACGGGCTGTTTTCAAGTGGGTTGAGTAAGGGAGAGAGCTCGGGTGAGGGAGAGGAGTGCAGTGGACTTGGAGTGGTGGGGGGACTAACCGGAGTGGCAGCGAGATGGCCTGCCGCCGTGGCCGCCGGTTCCCAGCAAGCTGTGCGTGCACGATATACATCCTATGCATGATTCGTATACATACTACCAAATGTACGTAAATCAGATAGTGACAGAGAGATTACCGAGAGAGGTTATAGAGTTTTCCCGTGAAATCGAGCGAGACGACAAGCGGTGTTCTTTTTTATTTTAAAAAAGCAAATTCTAAAGTCAGCTCATTGGGTTAATATTAAGATTGAAAATTTGTGAAAAGTACATAAAAAAGTACGAAAGTATACTAAAATATGTGAAAAATATACATGAATGTTCGTGCACGATATACATTCTTTTAATGTTAGTCTGAACATTCAAAGTTGAGAGAAAGTACAATGTGGAGTACTTCACTCCTGTAGGGCTATTGCTATTTAGGGTAATTTTATCTTACCAGAAAAAAAAAAAAAGAAAAAGAAGTTATAACAATTAACAGTAGGGTCGTAGCCAGAAATTTGCATTGGTGGGTACCTTTTAAACACAAGTTCAAGAGACAGAAATTTCAATAGCAAAAAACAAAAAAACAAAAAAGATTTTTAAAGCACTGAAAGCAATCAAATTCACTTTGTCCGTTTATTTTTTTCTCGTTTATTTGTTTACCTTCGAAAAAAGAATATTCTTTAGTGATTTTTTGGGCATAATATGCTTACAACTTAATTTGTTTGAAGTTTATAGAACAAGAATCGATCAAAGAAGCATGGTGCTGATCGTATATGTTTTAACCATCACCCAAGTTCTGTCGTTTGCTCCTCGAGATACAATTTGGATACATCTGGGGGTGAGCTTTATTGGAAAGTTTATGATTTTTGGCCCAATTCCATTCATCATATCAAAGAAAATGATGACACGCAGTTTTTTTCCTTCTTTCTTATCCGAATCACTGCGGTAAGTTATCATGACACGCAGTTTTGTTCTAGTAAGAGCATCACTAGTGGTATACTCAAATATGGATACTCAAATATTGTCACATCACATTTTGAGTATTCATTTAATGGGTTTATAAGTTTGAGTATCTACCTTTCTACAATGGTTCATTTGTGTCCATAATAAAAAAGTATTATTCACTCTATTTTTATTCATAAAATGGGCACAACCTTAAATTTGTCCGTATATTTTTTTATAATATTAGTACCATTTAAAAGATATTCACAATACGTTTAAAATGAGATCAATCTTGAGCATATTTTGGTAAAGATTAAAAATTGATAATTTCAATTTTTGAGAGAAAGTGTAAAAAAATTGAGTTTTGAATTAAGTATTTGAAAAATGGGGAGAGAATGTTGTTACTTTTGATAGAGTGTGGTCCCCAAAATTTGGTTATTGAGGTTTGGTTGTTGAGAAAGATTGGTAGTTTTGAGTATTCAAATGCCAAAAGTTGAGTATTTGTAATAAATGTTGTTAACTTTGAGTATTTATCCAAATACCATTGTGAGCCTCTTTTGTGTATCAAAATACTCATCTTTGAGTATTTTTGTGTTTGAGTATACCACTAGTGATGCTCTAAGGTGGTTTTTTAAATAAATTGATTGTTCACAGTTTTTTATGTAATGTATTATGAGAGAATTACCTGTCTTGGTTTTTGGAAAAAACAGTTTTTTATTAGTGGAACATACCCTCAATTTTCAGTTTTGAAGGGAAGGAGTCAAAGAAAAGATTTTGATTAACCCATTATCCACCAAAGCCTAAAGGGGTGTTCTGCTAAGGGTGTTTTTAGAATAAATTAGTTTCCTTTTTTTTTGGTGGAACACCTCTGAATTGGAAAAGATAAGTCTGCAAAGAAAAAGAAAAAACGGTGGAGAAGGTTTACTTAACGCGTTACATAAAACTATGGGTACACTATACCATTTGGTGTACACGAAATGTACATCGCGTTGCATGGGATCCACTTTGAGATTCCACACAAATAATTAGAGCCTCTCAATTTGTTTAAAATATTTTTTAAAGGATTCCTCTGAAAAATCACCTCAGTCAAATATCGATAAGGGCTTGATCAAATCTTTACCAATATCCAATTTCTTAGTGAACTAACATTAGTGAGTGTATAAACTTTTAGAAAAATTGCCGAGGAAGTGAAATTGATAGAATAAACAAAATGTGAAATCTTAACGGTTCAGATAGACCATTATAAAAAATAGAATCGGTAATGAGTTTTAGAATCTATATGTTCAACTTACTTGATAATAAACTAAGTGGTGTGTTGTAGTTGAATGTACAGTAGCCACATGACCGTGCATGACACAATCATGACAATCCAAATCGTTGATTTCGTTGTGCTTAGTATTTAAATCATTCACGTAAACTATTGGCTTGATCAGGGTTTAGAAATCTCCTTCTTCGAGATGCAAATTCATTAGGAAAATGATAGTTTATGTCCGATCAAATGTTAGCAACATGACCGGACAGAATTATGATGATCGAGATCATTGATTTCGTTGTGCTTATGATTAATCCATTCACGTTAAGTTTTGACTCGATTGGGTTTAGAAATCCCCTTCATCGAGATGCAAATTCATTAGGAAAATGATATTTTGTCCAATCAAGTGTTAGCTACATGACCGTGACACAATCATGATGATCAAGATCGTTGATTTTGTTATGCTTATTAATTAAACCATTCACATAAAGTTTTGGCTCGATCGAATTTAGAAATCTCCTTCATCGAGACGCAAATTCATTAGAAAAATGATATTTTTATGTCTGATCAGTGTTAGCTACACAACCGCTACACAATCATGATGATCAAGATTGTTGATTTCATTGTGCTTATTGATTAAATCATTCACCGTAAATTTTTGGTACGATCGGGTTTAGTAACCCCCTTCATAGAGATGTTAATTCATTAGGAAAATGATATTTTCCATCCTATAAATTGTCTAACGATTGTGCAATTAACTTAATTCTTGGTACGAATAATCCAATCCATGTTCGTCAAAAACCCGAAGAAAAGGGTATTTTAACGTTGTTTGTGTCGTGCCCGTGCCATGTGCCACAAAACACCGGCCTAGCCTAGCCCATGTATAAGATCGTGACGTGCTCGTATCGTGCATGTGCCGGCCCTACCCGTTTGATACCATATAAATGAATAGTATGTATGAACAATAAATCATTTACCTCTCTCTGGTGGGTTAGAACTTCGTATTGATAACATGTTAGAAAACCCAATTTCCACAAAGTTTGCATAAACTAAATTAAAATGTGGGACACGGATATATAGAAGGACACTTACTTCAAGAACTCTCGAGAGCAATAGACCTATATTTTATTCGGCTTTTCTCCGTTCTACTCTATGTTTTCTCTCCTTTATTACTCACGTCGTCCCCTTTTTTGACCAATGATTTTATTTTTCATTGTCCCAAAATTTATGTTCATTTTGACTTTTCAATAGGCATAATTAGGTACATTTCCTTTTTTGCCATTTCTTTTGAATTCATCACCAATATTTTATTTGAATTTAAAAATGCACGTTGTCCTGGACCAAAATTAAGAATAATGATAGTGGCACAAACTTTGTGCTACAATCAACTTTAACTCCACTGACATAGGGTGTGGGGGCCGCACGTGGAGCCTATGGGAGCTCCACACCCCATGTAAGTGGGGTTGTGGCACAAAGTTTGTGTCACAATCATTTTTGCAAAATTAAAGGGCGGAAGGAGTAGTACATTAATTACCTTATTGCAAGATGGTCGAATTAATAGACAAAGAAAGGAAACCAGATAATAAAAACAGTTCCTATTATATTCAGTGGAATAGTAAAGTTTGTCCCCTAAATTTCTTTGACTTGTGTGGACATTATTTCTTTTATTGTCATTATTTATTTTATCATCAGCTACTTTTTGTTGTTGTTTTTTTTATTTTAAAAAGGCAGCTAGTTTATAAACACGTTAATGCAAGCTGAATATCACAAGATATTTACAGTCTTATTTTATTATTAAGACATGAAGGAGGTGGAGCTTAATCCCACCATCGCATAATCCATTTTTATCGCCGAAAAATCCAAACTCCGTCCTAGTATTACAGAGTCCGAAGAATCTGACATCCGATTTCTACACCCTTTGTAGCTCTGTCAACAATCGGATCACCGCCGTCATTCTATACTCCTGACTCTCAAGGTACTTGCGTACCTCACCCAATCGTACCTATTCATCTACTTTTCTTTGCGTTCTTTTGATTCTTTGTTAATCGTCGAGTTGCAAAGGTTCCGATCGTTCTCAAAACGCTCTACTTTTTTTCGCTCATCAACTGGTAATCTAATCTAGGCATCTTTTGATTGACGGATCAATTGATAATTCTGGGCAGACCCTTTTTTCATTATCGGGTAATCCGAAAAGGGTTTGCTGTTAAATGATTTTAGAATTGGTGGTAACTTTATCGAGTAATTTTCCCTTCATGTGAATGTATATCTGGGTGGGTGGGTTTCGTCAGTGAAAAGTAGCCCTTTTGAAGTGCTGAAGTGACCCTGATAAGAATTCAATGTTAAACTGAAAATCAAGGCTCCGTTTCACTTGCATCAATTGAAAGGATTTGTCATTATTGTTAGAAGATGTGAATAGCTCAGATGCGATAGTTAACATATAAATTTGGACTTTGAGCTCAGATGGTGAATGTGAAATGACTAACAGAAGGGAGTTGTGTACCAGAAGAATAGGAGTGAAATGAAATCTTTCATGTTGAGGATTGTATTTTTAAGACGTTTGCAACAAATACATTTCTTATACTCTAATCACTAATCCATCTTCCACTCTCTTTTCCCGAGCGAAGTATAAAATAGACGATCGAATCCCTTGATTTGAGATCCACATCCATCCAAAGGAAGCCTCAGGCAACTTTTTTCACTAGAAGCTATTTTACTATGTATTGTGTAGGATGTTATGGGTTGATTGTGATAACTTTGCCTGCATTGGACCAATATTTATGTTCTCCACTACCTCAGCGTTTTGAATTAACTGAAGAAGGATGAGATCTGATTATCTTAGCTATAAACATAGGTTATATTGCTTACCATGGCAGTGTTGTTTCTAATTGATGCCCTCTTATATATAATAACAGCTTTTCTCATATTTTACAGGTGAATAGATGGAGAGGTCTGTTATACGAAGTCTACACTTTGCAAGGCTTTAGATTTGTCAATAGGGGGAAAGAGAGAGAGAGAGAGAGTGGCTATTAGTTCACGGAGTCGGTGAATAGCATTCCCTCTTTTAATCCCTCTTTAGTAGTTGTCATCCTGTTGCCCGCTGAGTGTCTTTATTGACGTAAATGGTTAGGAGAGTTGGGCTTTGTCAACGAGCTTGGAGGACTGGGTGAAGATTTCTATGTGATCAAGATTGACTGACGCTGCTAGTATGGGTGCCGTTTGCTGTTGTTTGCGTGAGGATGGCGAAGATTATGTCAATCTAAACAGTTCAGTTTATAGGAACTGCATATGCCTTCGCTGCTTTGTTCAGAACGTCTTGCATGTGGTATGTTTCAGAGCACTTCTTATCCCTCGTTTGAAAGAAAGTGTAAAACTCTGATATCTGGGATGAAAATTTAGCTCACATAGTTGCTTTGATGACGCTACTTGGAAGTTGGAACACGAATGCTGTAGATCTTTAGTATGTGGGGAGTTGCATTTTTGTCAATTGTTTGAAGAAGGCATCATATCACATCGACACTTTCGTATCCATCTACTCCTCACCTCAGAGTAGGAGTTTTATCAGAATGAATCACTTGTAGGTTGTAGCTTGTAGATTATAATTGCAACATAAAGCATTTTCATCTTTGGTGAACGTTTATCATATTTTGTCAACAAAAGTGTACTTTTACGCTTTCTCTTGACTAGTGGAATTCAAAAAGCTTGACAAAAAATCTAAAAGCATTGGAAGAAACACAATAAGCTACAGATAAGCAAAAGATATGGACTATGTTTGTGTATTGTTTTTTTTTTCAAATTCGGCCCAAGTTTTTTCTTTTTTGATTCCTCTCGTCGAGACGAATTGAAAAGGGTAAGTTTTTTTTTTGCAAAAAATGGAAAAAAATTCATTTAGGAAGAAAAGATTTTGACAAAATGAGCTAATAATCAAGTGGAACCCAACAGGCTATGAGGCTCAATTGAGTTGCAATGACACTGAATCACTGTAAGAAGGAACTATAAAATTATTGTGATTTTTGAATTCCCTCAATGGAACTTTCAACACTGTTCCTTTTTGTTTTTATGGGATAGTATACATCATTGTTTCGAAGAGGGGAAGAACAAGCTATTTCTTCAACTACTCAGGGGAGTGGTTCTTTAACCACTACAGCCCCTCTGGACAACTCTGTTTGTGATATGTATCGTCCTCCTCCAAGACCCTTGCCTTATAATGCTGATGCACGATATTCCCGCTTGCAACGGGATGGACTGGTCTCAACAAGGGAGAAAGGCTCAAGTCATTTGCACGAGGAAACTGAACCACTTAGAAGTGAGGCCGATGCAGATTCAGAATCCTTGAGTAGTGGAGACAAATGGAATGAGTCGACTGGTGAAGAAGGATTAAAGGAATCTCATACCAAGTCCTCAATGAAGATCTCAACAGAGAAACCAATGACTGGTTTTTCACATATTTATTCTTCTCCAGAAGATGAAGATGTCTGTCCAACTTGCCTTGAAGGTGAAATAAGTTCTTTTTTTTTTTTTTCTTCTTTTGTGTTGTGGGCCATCCAACGAACCCGTCATTTACCTAAAGTAATTATAATTATAATTAGAATGGACTGTATTTGATTGATACGCTATTCCCAATATAATATGGTTTATGAAAAAGTCTATGACGAGAGATTATTCATTTGAAACAATATGCTATGATTTTAGTAGTAGGCCTCTTGCAGTGATTTTTCTTTCCTTTTTTCTTCTCCTGACTGCTATTTTTTTATGCTTGTTGGTTCTAGTTGATAAATACTGATGCAAAACAGAATGGTACACTTCTTAAGTGGTAGTTCTGATATTTTTTTTTTTAAACTTTGATGCTTCCTGCATGCAGAATATACTGTGGAAAACCCCAAGATAATTATGAAGTGCTCTCATCATTTCCACCTGGTTTGCATATACGAGTGGATGGAGAGAAGTGAAAGCTGTCCAGTTTGTGGCAAGGTAACATTATATTTCACACCCTTAAAATTAATTTGCTTGATAGTGAATCATTTATGATTTGGCACAATATATTTATTGCCGTCGAGTCAAGTATCGGTAATTATTATGAGGGGAAAGAGCTTGTAGCCTTCTACTCATATTATTCGGTCTGTCACTTCACACATCCTTGTGTTCATGCTATTTGATGTTCTTTTAAGTTTTTATTTTGTAATAACCGGATGTCTAGGCCTGCTTGTGCACGCTTTAACTAATCTCAAGGCTTTGAAGTTAGCAAACCTCTAGTGGACCCAAGGTTTGGAATGTTTGGCCATCGTGGATTTCACCTTGCGACCTCTTGGGGGGGGGGCAACCCATTTGGTTACTTTCATGTCCGCTCGGCCAAATCCCTTGGGTTTAGATTTGATTAGTACTTTCAACAAATATCTAATTGAGATATCAAGGTATTTTGGTCAAAACCTTTTTTTGAGATCACAAAGGTATCTCCGCAGTGTTTCTAACATCAACAAGTTATGTACTTCGGCACATATATGATAAGGAAGTCAGAATGTTTTATGATCGTAATCGTGCTGCAGGAGAGTCTATAGAATGATATTATCAGCCACTATTGTCTTGATATTATTTTAGCGAGTTTGGTGTATATAACGTCATCAGCAGATTTGAGCAACCTGTTGTGACAAGTAGCAAATGTGTGAGATACTATATATATTTATGTATGCCATGCATGTTTTTGTTTGGTTACAACTTACATTCACAGATATTTGTACTGGTAGGAAAACCTATCATAATTGCGTTTGAAAGAATCAGTGTCAAGAGTATCTCAGCTAGTAGATTGGGAATCTCCAGTTTGTTGGTGCAGATCGGGGATCTTTGGAATATGAACTCCTTGATGGAACCTGCTTTGAGTCACGTTACAATGTCGCTTTCCGAAAACATTATTTGCCCCCACCGTTTGGTGTGCACTGGGTTGGAGCAAATCTGTTCAAGGATACAAGGAAGCCCGATCTAACAATCTTCTGCCGGTGTCCACACAAACAAAGAACAGAGAAAATACTGAGCCAAAAATAGAATCAAACGAACCAAGGGTCTGTTAAATCCGTTTCTGCAGAGTGACAGATTAACTGTACAAGAGAGCGACCATTTAGAGTGAGGGAAGAAATTCAGATTCTCTGTGTGCCGAATGGCTGCGTTCTGGGTTCTAGTTATAGACCTAAATTCATCTGTTCACATGCTGTTAGACGTTGGATTGGATGGCAATAAGAAAGGGCGCCTACAATGCGCCTC
Organism: Vaccinium darrowii; assembly: GCA_020921065.1. Lineage (NCBI taxonomy): Eukaryota > Viridiplantae > Streptophyta > Magnoliopsida > Ericales > Ericaceae > Vaccinium > Vaccinium darrowii. Next base: position 9,454,293 of record CM037158.1, on the reverse strand, counting down.
GTGCTGACATGCTAAGTGTGCCATCAAAGCGCCACATTGCAGCCACACAGCCCGCTGACGAGCTCATGGGCCGCTGGTGACTGAATCGCGAGTGCAAAGCACCGGCTTCGGCTGTTAGTAGTGAAGCACCATAGGAGCCAAGCCACTCTAGAGCTAAGCTTATAAAGTGAACTTAGAAGATGTGCTCCCATATATAAGCCATTCAATCTTTTCCCATCCAAGCAATGTGGGATCGCCCCAAAAACTCTAAAAGAAGCTTTCTCAAAGAACAAGGAAGATTTTGATAGAACACCCAAAACAAACCCAATTTACTTTGATAAATTCCTACACAGTTTTATTCCTGGAAATCATCATTTGGTGGCAGGTAGCAGCACATGGTGCTGATGGACAGGCTGCCTGGCATCTTGATACAGATACATAGTGTGGAACATTTTAGTACCGGTAGATGATCATATTTCTGTCTCTGACAACTTTGAGAAACTTGGAAGTGCTTCTGTGTCATTTATGAGTTTTACTATTTTCTTTGATATTGTAGATGCAAACTGATACTCTTTGAGCCCATTGCCTGACATGGAAACTCTTGTCCTCTCGGTCGCTTGATGAAGTTTGTTTGGCTTGTTATTCCCAAATCTTCGTCTGGACATTAATTCTTGATAATTAAAGATAATCGGGGGAACATTTAATCAGCACCTTGCTGTATGATAATTTTGATAAGTGTTGTTATTTTTCTAGGTGATGGTATTCGATGAAACGGGGTGATGTTACATGTAAGGTTCATGTTTTGGACGAAACCAGCACGCATTCACCACAAAAGAAGAAAGGACAATCAAACAGACAGGATGGGAGATTGGAAGCATAACTTTGTCATTGTAAATACCGCAGTGTTTGTCATATGAAAAGATTGTAAAAAAAGCTAATGTTAAGCTAATCTTTATTGGAATCCTTTTTGGTTTGGCTCAATTTTTTCTTTTCCTGCATTTCACTTGGAAAAGAAATCCGGCTGCAGTTCCATTCCATGTAAGTGTGAAATGTGGCTTGTTACGCCATCCCCGATTTGTTCAGTGTTGGTTTGTGATTCTCTTGTATGTATCTTGTATATGAATTGCCAAACGATTTGATGTGGATGCTTATAAATGGGATCTGGTTGCTTTTTATTTCTTTTGAACTAGAGATCAGGAGTGGAGAAATTACATTCTTATCCTTGCAAGACCTTAGTTACATGCATCAATACAAGAAAATGGTTAAAACATGTCGAAAATATGTCGACCTGTTCGCCTAATTACTAAATTGGTAGACGCCGGAATGAATTCATACTAAGATAAAGATAAATGTAGAGGAACATTTCTAAGCATCTACTATTAACTTCAACAGAAAATTGGTCTAAAGGCCAAGTTTAGGTCTTTAAATGGTGTTTAGTCTAGCTTAACTTATTTTAATGCTTTCAATACATTGATGTGAAATTTTTGAGGGCTCCAGGACAATACTGGACAAAAATACCCTTAATGAAACCCATAGTGAAAGTCGGGTTTTGTTCCAATGTTCTGACTAAACTGACTGAGTTGCCTCCTTTGGCTAAATCTTGAAAGCGACAGTTCATGTGGGACAAAATTGACCCATCTCTCTCTCTCTCTCTCTCTCTCTCTCATAGTTTGTGATGACCCATCACTCTCACTCTCTCTCTCTCTCATGCTCATGCGTCCCTGTCAACTTTTGGGGGGTGGGTTCAATTTTTGGGATTCAATTTTAGGGGGTTTAGGCTCTTTGGGGTAGGGCATAGTGGGTTTAGGCATTTTGGGTTTAGACACTTAGGGTGCACTTCCCAATTATAGGGTTTTAGTGGTTTAGGCACTTTCATGGGTACCCTAGGCTTTTAGGCTCTTTAGCGTGCCCTAGGGTTTATATTTAGGCACTTTCATAGGGTGCTCTAGGGTTTATATTTAGGCACTTTTATAGGATGCCCTAGGGTCTTAGGCACTTTCATAGGGTACCCTGAGGTTTAGGCACTTTCATTAGGTTTGGAGGTTTAGACACTTTCATTGGCTAGTGGGGGCATTTTTTGAATGTATAGGTGATTTGTCCTCTTGGCATTAAGGAAAAAGTTTGTCCTTATTGCAGTAAAGACCCCTTTACTATGTCCTCCCAAAAAACAGACCCTAACTTCTAAGCATTCTCGTATACCCCCTGTTGGGGTGTACACGGTCCGGATCGGATCGGATTGACATGAATCCAATCCTAATCCGCGAGTCACGGTTTTTATAAAATACAATCCGTGTCTGGACCAAAAGTCTCATAGTTCAATTCCAATCCGATCCACGAGTCACGAATCGGTTCCGGTTTTATCCACGGATTACATGTCATACGTAAACAAATAACAAACAGTTTCATCAAAATAAAATCCTGAAAAATCGAAGGTAGAAACCAGAGAGACCTTAGATGGAGTGATGATACAACCGGGGCCTAAACAAGCAGCAATGGAAAGCATGTAGCTTAGTTCAGTTACATAGTGGAATAGAAACAAAGACCGTTTAATAGCAAAAAAAAAAAAAAAAAGTGAACACCCACTAAATTCAATGAACAACTACTGAATTGATTAAAGTCCAATACAAATTCACGACAGTGGAATTAATACATCAAATGGGGTAACAATTTACCTCCTAGATTTTATAGGAGATAACATTATAACCCTATATCAAATTGACAATATTTATGAAAGTAGTAAAATTATTTATACATACATACATACATGTTTCATTCCTATTTTTGAGATCTACTCCGGCAGGTGTGTCTAGGAGCCGGTGGCCTGTGTTAGCCTAATGCCGTGCTTGTTTCATCTGTTAGTAGATTTGGTTTCATTCCTATTTTTGATGTAATCGGTGCCGGATGGCTGTGCTATGAAATTTCTTGACGTGTTTCAAAAAAAAAAAAAAATACATACATATTTATTTTTAAAAAATTATATACAATAAAAATCTCACGGTCCGGATCGGTTAATCCACGGTTTCAAAATCAAAATTCATGTCCGGACCGCGAGTCATGGTTTATTATTTTTTGGATCTGTGTCCGGACCATTAATCCACCGTTAAAATCCAAAATGTGCGGATCGATTCGGTTCAGACTGGATTCACGGTTCACCGGTTTTTTTGTGTAGCCCTAACCCCCTTGTGCCTCTGTACTGAGGGGTTTTTCGGCCGTTAGATCCCCCAAAAATATTAAAACATAAAAACAAAAATCATAATCCAATGACTCAAAACCCCTCGGCATAGAGGCATAGGGGTTTTGGGCACAGAGGATCTAGCACCGGTAAACGAGCTCAGATCCTCTGTGCCGAAAAACCCCTGTGCCGAGGGGTTTTCCGGCCGTTGGATCACCCAGAAATATTAAAACATAAAAACAAAAATTACAATCCAATGACCCAAAATCCCTCGGCATAGAGGCACAGGGGTTTTGGGCACAAAGGATCTGGCACTGGTAAACGAGCTCAGATCCTCTGTACCGAAAAACCCTTGTGCCTCTGTGCTGAGGGGTTTTCTCGCACCCTGGTAAACAACCCAAGTTACTCTGTTACCAAGTTACTTGTACTCTTTCGACAAAGGCTCGTGTTTCGAAGTTGGTTAAGCTTTTAAACCAGCTTGAATAAGCTATTGCAGATCTCGTCATGTCTTGAAAATTCAAACTACTTGAGATACAGCCGGTTTTCCAGGGAAGATCATTCAACCTTTGGCCCAATAAAAAGCTTGTTTGAAATCGAATTACCTTCAAGCTCGGTAGTTTTTTGAATCAAGCTTGAACAATGTAGCACTCAACTCAACTCGTTTTTCAGCCCTACCCGTATCAACTCTGTTGACATCGATGAATTGTAACATTTAGCAGAAAAACAGATCCCGCTGGCCAGCACAAAAAAGAGGTAGCCAGTATACAACTACAGGCCTTAAACTGTAATTCCAATCAACGCTGATTAAAGATACAAGTATTACAAAAGCATGCTTTACATACATCGCGTCCACAAATCCAAACTTACATTCTTACAGTGAGATATTTCTCCCCTCTATGAAGTTCCACAATAGCAATAGTAACCACAACAAAACAAACAAAATACATGTGTCTACGACAATTTTCGTGGGCGAAGAAAACATCTTTATTCAGGACTCCAGATAAACAGAGTTTCTAGGTGCCACCACTTGCAGCTGTTTGAAAAGCTTTCAGGAAGATTTGCGGGGGTTGGCCGCCACTAAGCTGCACCTTCCCGTTAATCTACCAAAAGAATAACGTCGGTCATTGCACTAGCATAGGTACTATAATCACAGTGGAAGTTAAATAAGTAGATGTGAATTTGTATCACCTACCACATAATACGGGACTCCTGAGATGCTCCCAGAGTACTTCTCAAGCTCGTCATTAACCTGCAACGGTTCAAAATGAGCAAGTTAAATCCGGGGAAAAAACAAACTAGAAAATGTTCGTTAATATTTTGGGCAGCAGGGGAGAAAACTTTCTCGTATTGTTTCGACAGGAAATGGTATTTAGAGGTTTCGATAAATATCCTGAGTTTCTTTGGCGACCGAACAACAAACCATCTCTATTTGACTACAACTCAATTAAGGATTAACGTGCAGTACAATGACACCACCTACTGCATTCCACTTCTATTCCCTACAGAGACTTTCACTCTCACCCTCTAACACACACACACACACACACCAACACACGCACATTGTAAGGGAACTCCGATAAGAGAAACATACCTCCTTCAAACCATTGCTTGGATCCTCAAGAAACTCTGCTGCTCCTTCTAGCCCGACCTTTCTAGCACATTCCAAGAGAAATTTCCTGTACGGAACAATTCAAAACAAAGTTAGTGGCTGCTATGTTGATCGAAGAGGTTCTAGATCGATAATTAGCTCCTCCCTAAACAATAGTAAAGCAGTTTATTGTAGAAAACTTGTTTCCAGGAAATTCATGAAGAAAGCTCCATGGTTCACTTCTTTCCGAGGTGAGATTCCAACATGCGATGATCTGACTCCAAAAAATCATTTTGTAGGTATACCCTAGTTTTATCAAGCTGTGATCAATACAACAGATATTTCTAACCGTCAACAAAATATTCAGCCAAATAAATAACCAAGATGTATTCTGACAATCATAGACAACATAAGAGTCAACGATAAAAAGAATATGAAAAAGATGGTTTTTTCACAACAGTATGTTGTGCTCTAATTACAACAAAGTTTTCACAAGTTCAAACATAACCTTGTGATACACAGCCCATTTTCCGGGAAAAATGTTGAGCAATCAAAACAACAAATAACCATATAAAGCACCAGACGAAAAAACGTATTATTGCAACAAGTTGAAAGATAGCAATATAAGGTCAGTGCAGCAGACCAATATCAGCACTAACCTGTCACCTATATATTTCCCCTGTGTGAAGTAGCCAAGGCACAGCTCCTCCACAATATTATGTTGCTTATCAAGCCCCTGTTGGCCAGCAAAATATATAAGCCTGTGGCTGTCCAAAGTATTTCCCCTACATATCCAAACAATTATTAGTGCTATATATGCATCTTCAAACATCACAGTTTTCCTCTCTAGAATATAATTTGTCCATGTATAATAATTCCGAACTTACGTAAGACCGGAAATGTTGTACTCCAACCCCAAACCCCTGAAAACCTGCAAACCCGAGAAAATCAGGATATGGGGGTGGAAAATAATTTTCTAATAACTATGTGAGGAATAAGAGCAAAGACCTCTGTCATCCGAGCAATGATAGGTCCCGATTGAGACCCAAACTTATTTTGGTAAAACTCTTTCTTATTAACACCATCTTTAGGGGCCGAAGGAACAAGAAAATAAGGGTGCCATTTGATCTGCAAACAGACGTGATTGTAAGTCAGAATGGAGCACAAGATGAAAATGGAAAAGTTAGAATCAACGAAGGATGAAAAGAAGAACCTCGAAATCGTATTGATCCTTCGAAGAAGCCATAGCTTTGTCCAGATTTCTTTTGCCGACAAAACACCATGGGCAAACAGTATCTGAGCTTATATCGATCCGGATAAGCTTCTTCTCAGTGCTGTTACCTACTGCTTGAGCCATGAACCTGGTGGTAACTGCAATCTTTGATTACACATCTCATCACAATCCCAATAGATTATGAATAGTCTTTTATGTCTTTTGCATTAAGAAGAACCAATGACTACTGCTACAGGACGATATAGAATTCTATAGATATATACTACTGTTCAAGCAAACGTAATGACTTGGTAACAGGTATTTGCAGTTAGCTCATCTCTTGCATTGTGAGTGTGGCTGAAATCTCATCTCCAAGTAATGGCCTCTTTCAATTTGTCATAAATAAACAAAGCATGCTTGCTTAAAGGTGAATCAAAAGTTATTGTCGATTGCATTGAACTTCCAGATAGGAGGTTGGATTAGCTGAACTGAGGAACCACAGCCTAAAAATGCTCTATGGGGAAGTGACTAGTTTTTAACAATAGAAGTGGCATTACTATGATTCCAAATTAAGTGGAACAGGAAAAAGATGCCAGATTAAACCCTTGCCCCGTGTAAGATCAGTAAATCGCGACTTTCATGCTGAGTCTTCACTGTGGTGACTTCATCCTTTCAATTTGATTGGTATAAGTTTGATCACATGGTACTCCAAATACATTCTTTTTACCCATTTCCAATGAAAACAACTCCTTTAATCTCTCCTTTGATAATAACTCCTTCAATCTCTCATTTGATAATAACAAGTTCTATGCTCATAAATTGTCGTTCTAATTTGACTCCATTCCTACTTTTCAAATAATCTACAATTCGCTTAATTTTCTTGCCCTGCTAATGAAACGCTGGAATCAAATGACAAAATAAACATTCTCTTAGCAAGCTCCTGTGTTTTGCAATACTAACAGTGATATCCTGATATATAATCCCCCGTGATTAGTAATACACATTTCCCATGGTATTATATATCTTTGATTTTGTGGGATTACATTTCCTATGGATGTTTATGCTAAGTTATTAGTAATCCCAAAAGCTTAAGCGGTTAGGAAATGGGTCCAACTATGTATATCCAGCTATTCAACATCCTCCCTCACGTGCAACCTCGTCTTGCACGTGGAAATACAAATTTTCATAGATAGAGAGAAACATAATACGAAGGGGAAAAGCAGAGTGCAAACGAGGAACAAATGCATTAGAGAGACTTGAACTCAAGACCTCTCACAATGAGAGCTTTGATACAATGCTAAGTTACCAATAATCCCCCAAAGCTTAAGATGTTAGGTAATGGGCTCAACAATGTATGTCAAGCTATCCATCAGTTTAATCCAGGAGCAAAAAATAACAAAACCCAGGATATGTGGCTATCTTGGTCACAAAGTGCAACCCGATGCACATGTCTAGTCAACAAAAGGCTCTTCGACTTCTACGAGACTTTGAACAACCCGATGCTCATATTCAACCCGATGCTTATGTTCCATTTTCACCTGTCAACTACAAATCTAATTCCAAAGTTTGAACTAAATTCCTTATGTCATATATCAAATATCTTCCTCTTACTCTCGCTTAAAAGTTGAGATTTATGCATGCTACCCAAATAAATCAGGTTAAATTCTCCAGTTAATCAGACATACATCTGAATTTAATTTTGTCTACCTAGACGTAGACACACAACACCCACAAAGTATATACTCCCTCTGTCCGCAGTTGTTGGTCCCTTTCTGAATCCTGTGCCATTTTTTATTTTTTATTTCTTATATCTTTCAATATGGATCTCAAAACATGTGCAATATAGATTGTTTGATAGATCTCAATTAGTTCTAGAATACAAAGTGCGCAAATACATAAAAATCATTACAAATGGATCTAAAAAAATATGCAATATGGATCTTTTGATCTTTTTAGATGGATCTTAATTAGTTCTATAATACAAAGTATACAAATTCATGAAAACTATTATAAATTGAGAGATATAACCATATAAGCAATAAAAAGTGGCACGAATTCAAAAAATGGACCAACAAATACGGACGGAGGGAGTAATCCAAACTTAAATAGCGAAGTTTCCATTAAAATCACAACTTTCCCCACCGTTAAAAAATACTACACGAAACGCAGTTTTTATTTGCAGTTAGGCTTTCCTTCCATGAATTCGGCAAGAAAGAGTCCAGAATTCAATACCACAAAGAAAAGCATGCCAATTTCGCTCAGCTTTTCAGAAATTCAGCAAACGACGAGGAGGAACCCAAATGAATGAGACTATAACAGTGCATCTGATAAAATAAAAGGTGTCATACGATCAACTAGGGTTAATAAAGAACAAAAGAAGAAACTAACCTGGGAATTTTCTTTGAATCGCGAATTTTGGTGGGGAAAGTAAACGCATTTATGTTTCGGGATGAACTGTGGCTTTATACTGGAAATGGATCCTCTCCCGGTCAAAGAGGAGACGGGCTCTTATTTGCCTTATTATGAATAGTTCGAATTTGCAGTTAACAATAGTTCGAATTAGTTAACTCTTATCGGTAAAAATTTATTAATGAATCCAAATTAGTGATTTTGTCAATGTAATACAGTGAGGACTATTTCTTCCAATTCAAATATTAGACTGGAGAGGATCCAGACACTACTCTCTCTACCTACCACGGATAAGTTGCGTAGTTAGTAGATAAGGGCATAAGCGTCATATTGTAAGGGATTTGTCTCCTCTTCAGTAATGAAAGAAGAGTTTCTCGTCTAGTTTTCTATTTTTCCAGGCATATACCGGGCCCATAATTAATTATCGAAATTGTACATATGTAGATCTCGTTGTATACTTCAACCATGCACTAATTTGTGTTGATTGAATACCGTTTGATACTTTATCCAAAAGCATTTATCTTAAAAATGAGAAAAGGTGATTTTGATGCAGTGTGGCCGGTACTTGTCTTTTAAGATTAATGTGATTCGGATGAGTTATGGGATCTCTCGTTGAGTACTTCAACAATGCAAATTGTTGCGTTGATTGGATACCGTTTGACACTTAATCCAAAAACATTTATTTGGAAAAAAATGATTTCGATCCAGTGTGGCCGGTGTTTATTTGTCAAGATTAATGTGATATGATGTGTTATCAAATGGGATCCGATCAACACAAATTTTTGATGGTTGAAATATGCGACAAGATCTATGTAATGTACGTTTCTAATCATTAATGAAAACTCGGTATCGATCAGAAAAAAAGAGGACCGGACAAGAAGCTCTCTTCCAGAGAAGAGCTAGATCCTATTGTTAGGTTGTTTCAGTCAGCTGACTCAGCTATGGGAGATAATAAAAGCGAAAAATGTGAGGAGTGTGCACCGCCCGCGTTTTTTTTTTTTTTTTTTTTTTCCCCGACATACATAGTGGGGATTAGCGGGGAAGTTATTGAATTAGGCTGGAGGGGGTCTAGAAGTTATCCATAACCCTAAACTGCAAAGCAAAAAATGTGAGGAGTGTGCACTGCCCGCGTTTTTTTTTTTTTTTTTTTTCTTTTTTCCCCGACATACATCAGTGGGGATTAGCGGGGAAGTTATTGAATTAGGCTGGAGGGGGTCTAGAAGTTATCCATAACCCTAAACTGCAAATGCCTCTGCCGAGACTCGAATCCTAGTCAACCTTGTGAGAGAACTAAGAGATAACCGCTAGGCTAAAAGCCCTTGGTTGCCTGCTTAGTGTTTAATGGTAGATTTTATCTCAATGCGTGGAGAAAATGAGACGTAAGACACCACATGACGTTTTTTTTATATATATTAGGGGGTGTTCCGCTAAGAGAGTTTTGTTTTAAAACTGTCTTGGTTTTTGTGTTATACCTTTTTATGTGATGTATTGTGAGAGCATGACCTCTCTTAGTTTTTTATATTATTCGGGTCAACTTACACACATCTCAACTTAATTCGGGCAGGGACAGAACCAAAATTTAATATCCTAAGGGGCCACAACATATCAACAAGATTTTGAAAATTCAAGTTTTAATATCTAAAACAATTAAATGTCTAAATAGTACCCAATGCAAAATACAAAATCTACGTGCTCTCAACAAAAAAAAAAACAATTAAAAAAATATTTAAAAAAAGTATTCTAATGGTTATCAGAATGGAATGTGACACTCTTTTAGATCTTGAAAGTCAAACAATTTCCTTCTAGATGAACAAACCCAAAGCAATCGTGAGAAAACTGATCATCCACCATTTTATGCATAAATCCAGAGGTTAGAGCCGAAACAGACCTCAAGCATGGTTTTACATAATTCTTAAATTAGGCCTGATTTGGCTAATTTGAAAAAACTAGTTTTTTGGTTTTTTTTCGTTTTGTCCTTATTCAATTTTTTTTGCATTTGTTAGTTTTCGATTGATTTTTTTGTGGTTTCTTGGCTTGTCTCGACGAGAGGAATCTAAAAAGTATAAAATTGTTAGCCAAACTTAAAGTTTTGTGGAAGAAAACGAAAAATAATCCAAAAGACTGGTTTATTTTTGGCTTTATTCAAAAAACTATTACTTTTGACCATAATTTTATACTCTTTGGATTCATCTCGACGAGATAAATCCAGAAACCACAAAATTTTGACGCAAAACTAACAAATGCAAATTTTTTTTGAATAAGGACAAAACGAAAAAAACCAAAAAACTAGTTTTTTCAATTTAGTGGAGTTGAAAATGGTAATTAAAATTTTTATTTTAAGGGGGACCATTCATGTAATGCTTTCATAAGTATAAGAGAGAAAAAAAAAAAAAAATTGGCCTGAGTGATCTACATTGCCATAGGAGTGGCTCACCCACAAAATGATTTTGAAATTTAAAAAAAAAAAAAAAAAAACCAGTTTGGAGATTTTCTATTGGGGTGTGGCCTTGGCCCCCAATAGCCAACCCATGACTCTGTCAGTGAATTCGGGGTTATGAAGTTAAAGATCGGACAAGAGTCCAGTAAACCTATAAAAAATTGATAGCATTTAAGAGATTTCGAAGCTTAGACCTTTATGAGAGCGCCAACCCTTTGCAATTTGCCATGTAGCATTGTTCTAGAGCCCCGATTTATCTATCTATAAACCAATTCATTAAATATCTCAATATAGCCATTTCATGCATTATGAGATCATCGAATGGATGTAATAATCTACACAACATATAGTTATGGTCACATATTACCTCCTCTGGCTAAATTTAAAAAATTAGTTTTTTGGTTTTTTTCGTTTTGTTTTTATTCAAATTTTTTTTGCATTTGTTAGTTTTGCGTCAAGATTTTGTAATTTCTGGATTTATCCCGTCGAGACGAATCCAAAGAGTATAAAATTGTGGTCAAAAGTATTAGTTTTTTGAATAAAGCAGAAAATAGGAAAACGCTACAATACACACCCCTTATTTGGGTGTACCATATGCACCTATTGTATGGTCCAAATTGTGCCACCTCATCGACAATCGTAACATTTTTTAGTTTTTTGTAACTTTTCAGCAATGTGATTCGTAACATTTTTTATAATTCGTAACATTTTGGTGTGTCTCGTAACTTTTATAAAAAAATTCGTAACTTTTACAAAAAAAATCGTAACTTTTCCAAAAAATTCGTAACTTCTCCAAAAAATTCGTAACTTTTACAGGGGTGTATATCATACACACTCAAATAAGGGATGTGTATTGTAGCCATTTACTTGAATAAAGCAGAAAATAAACAAGTTTTTTGGATTATTTTTCGTCTTTATTCACAAAAATTTAAGTTTGGCTAATAATTTTATACTTTTTAGATTCCTCTTGTCGAGACAAGCCAAGAAACCACAAAAAATCGACTGAAAACTAACAAATGCAAAAAAAATTTAAATAGAGACAAAACCAAAAAACCAGTTTTTTCTTTTTAGCTGAATGAGGTGCCATAAGTTGAAGAGTCACTTATAATAAATGCATTTAAAGGAACTCTTGAAACGTCAAGTTTTTTACTACTTTTTTTTTTAATTGAGAAGGGCTTGCTATAAAAAAAAAAAAGCAACAATAAATTATAAATTTGATGATGGTTATTTATTTATTTTCATCATTCGAGTATATCCAACTAATGGCGTCAAATCGGAGGTGTCAATTTTTTTTTGAAGGCTTATGTGGTAACACCTCCAATTTGACATCAAATCCTTCCTCTCCAACCCAAATGCCAAAATTTACTATTTTATACCTTCAAACGGGTCATTTTTAACCACCAACTCTCTTTTTAGAACATAAGGTAATTTGGCATGAGAAGTGTTGCCTTCAAATTTTGACAGCAAATTGCATGGCTTCAAATCCACGTAGATTTGAAGCGGCGAAAGACATCAGGCTTGGATATATAGCAAATGGTTGCCTAATTTTATCGTTACCCATTCCAAGTCACTCTTAACATACGGGTTGGAGACGCTTCAATGAAATGGTAGTTGAAATAGCCATTTTTAAGTCTTCACTGTTGAAGAAAGAGAGAGAGAGGGAGAGAGTTACACCAAAATGGTTCAGAAAGCTTGCTACTTCTTCTGCAATGATTTTTGCTGAGAGAGATGTATAAAAAGATGGTTTAATTTTGGTTTTGATATATTCCTTGAAGATTCTCCAAGTATATTGTATAGGAAAAATCTACAATATACACCCCTTTTTAGGGTGTACGATATGCACCCATTGTGTGGTCTATATTGCGCCACCTTATAAAAAATGACTTGGAGAACAGGTCATTCGTAACATTTTCGTTTGTTTCGTAACTTTTATACTAAGAATTCGTAACTTTTAGATAATATGATTCGTAACATTTTCTTTCATTTCATAACTTTTCGTGGGTTTCGTAACTTTGACTTAAAAAATTATAACTTTTCTCAAATATGATTCGTAACATTTTTGTATGTTTCGTAACTTTTATACTAAGCATTCGTAACTTTTGACAATATGATTCGTAACATTTTCTTTTGTTTCGTAACTTTTCTTTTGTTTCGTAACTTTTTGTGTGTTTCGTAACTTTTCGTGGAACTCGTAACTTTGAGATAAAAAAATTCATAATTTTTCACAGATATGATTCATAACATTTTTGTTGGTCTCGTAACTTTAGTAATAAAAAATCATAACTTTAAACTATGTATAATCGATTAAAGTGGTCTTCAAAATTGAGTTATAAAAAATAGTTGGGAACAATCAAATACGTAATCAATTCCATAATCGATTACACAACACAACACAATCAATTGGGTAATCGATCAAAGTGGTCTTCAAAATTGAGTTATAAAAAACGGTTGGGAACAATCGAATACGTAATCAATTATGAAATCAATTCCACAATTGATTACACAACACAACGCAATCAATTGGGTAATCGATCAAAGTGGTCTTTAAAATTAAGTTATAAAAAACGGTTGGGAACAATCGAATACATAATCAATTATGTAATCAATTCCATAATCGATTACACAACACAATCAATTGGGTAATCAATCAAAGTGGTCTTCAAATTTGAGTTATAAAAAACGGTTGGGAACAATTGAATACATTATCATTTCTACAATCAATGCTATAATCTATTATATGACACAATCAATTATGCAATGCAATAATATGGGTAAACATTGTAGCATCAATTGTTCAATCAAATTGGGTGAGTAGAGTATTCAATTTGGCAATCAATCGTTATCAATAACCTTTCTAATAGATTTTGGAATCGGTTAGTGTGATGACCCGCACCAGCTGACCTACTTACCCATAGTCAAACTACGTGACTCAAAACGTTACTTCAAGTTATACAGTAGCTGGTGACGAATCCTTACATGTTAGTATATCAACTTCCCGATGTGGGACTCCTTAAGGGGTTCTCAAAGTTAAAGACAACACTGCAACCGGTTTTGCATTCAATCACTCTTGATAACTTCACATAATCAATGATAGATTCTAGATTCTATTTTCACTACGGTTCAAATTCCTCAATTGATTGGTCTTGATAACACATGTGACTGGCCATCTTATAAAATTGGAGTGATCAATTTTATTTTTAATCGTGTTACGAGCACTAATTTACAAGGCACTAATAGTGCGTCATCGATGTTATCTTATTGCAGTTAATATTATTTTGGTAATCTTGTGTCAATAACTTTGTAGCTCGCCCATTACCTTCATTGTTGGTGTTCCACATTTGTTTAATTTGGATGATCGACTCCGCTGTTGCTTAATTAAACTATTATTTCCTTGAGAACTAATTAGGTAAAAAGTTATGTTATCATTTTCTCTGTAAGTAAAAGTGTTGTGCAATATATTGAAAATATGCATTTTTTAAAAATACAAAAAAGAAAAAAATTGACCTTACATGGTTCAAACAGTCTTAAAAATAGTTTACAAAATATTTAGCTTTGATTTTTTTATTACCTTTTGATATTATATGGTCTTTGTAATTGTTGAGGCCAATGTGTTTCAAAGAAGTAAATGAGTTTTTTTTAAAAAAAATTAATTTTAGTTTCAATTTTTCAAAAAAAAAAAAAAAATGAAGAAGAAGAAGAAGAAGAAGAAGATATTTTTATTGTAAACTAATTTTAGATATTAATTTGGGATTCTCATCCCTTCAAATTTGAAAACACTTTTACTTTAACTATTGCTCAACTTATTTAAAAATTTAAACTCAATTTTTTTTTCCAAACTATAGTTATGGCGCAACTTATTGAGCCTATGGCGTAATTTAAAGGAGGATGCTATGCGTACAAAAAGACAACATACAAACAATGTACAGAGTTGTTCAGGGACCCACATTTGGGTCCCACACGAATGATCCGAACCGTTCATTCATCTTAGAATAATTTTCCGAGGGGCCCCGCGAGAAATTAACTTGTAAGTGGTTGATCCAAAATCTCTCCTTTTCATTCAAACTTAGGTTTTCCGTAATTTAAGCCCTTATATTCGGATGTTGCTACCCGTACGGAGAGATATGCACAAAAAATGTACAGAGCACGTTCGGGGATCCACTTTTGGGTCTCACACGAATAATCCGAACCGTTCATTATTCTTAAAACATTATTCTGAGGGGCCCCACAAAAATTCAGCTCAATCGGGGGAAATGAAGATGGATTTTCGATGGTGCATGGAGTAGCAGCTTGATGAAGCATATTATTAAGACTATCAATTTTTCTTCTGATGATTGTGTACCCTAAGACTAAAATGTAGAGCTTATATGGATAGCTTTTCAGGCATTGTTGTTCATCTTTCTGCATTGGTTTTTTGAGTAGAGGTTGTGACAATTCTTTTCCGTATTGGTTAATGCTGGATTGGAGGTTATTTCGTGACCGTACTACAACTTAGCCTCTGGCAAATATGCTAATTAGTCCTTATGTATCCGTGTTGTCTACTTTTTTGTGACACCTTGTTGCTGAATTTTCGGTATTATTCTAGTAATTTTAAGACAACTTAAAAGAACCATTCTTGGTCACAAAATTGGAAGATTTGACAATGTCCATCCCAGGGGTGTGACCGGGGCATAAAAGCACAACAACTTTAGACATAAGGTTCTGGGGATGCTCAAACTCATATTGTTTGTTGTCGGAAGCAGTAATGCCAATATAATTACTAGACATCTCTGCAGTTAAACAATATTCTTTTCTTGTAAACGATTGTCTTCTATTAGAAAAAGACTCGTGAAATAAACGAGCATGCCTCTTCTTAAAAGAAATTTGAAAATAAAGTTTTACCTTCATAGCCAGCTGACTATTAGGAACAAATACGAACCAATGGGTTAAGACTATAATTTAATTTCTTCTTGTAAAAACGAGATGAAAACTCAATTTCCCGCAATCTATCTTGGTTTTCTATCTCACTTTTCATGTAAAAGCGTGATTGAAAGTTAATACGAATCACGGCTAAAAAGTGTGATGGTTTCTTGTAAAAACCGAGATGAAAACTCATTTAGTGCGATCTTTTGTGATTTTCTATCACAGTTTTTCTCTAAAAGCGTGGTTAAACGTCTTTACCATCACATTGAAAAAACGTCATTTAAAGAAGCAACATCCTTTTTTTTTTTTTTTCCCCTTTTGAATTTGGGAAAATTCTTGTTGCCTATAGCGAGATCGATTCTCTACTTACTACCTAATCCTTTATCCATGCCAGCATCAACACAACATAACAAAAATCTAAACAATATATTTTGAATTTTCTTTGCATCCAATACAAGAGTACAAGAGCAAAATCGTAATCCATACTTAGTACTTGATTGATTTTGCCCTGCAAAAGATAAAGACTACAAAAACTATGAAAGAGAAAGATAAGTAAAAGTGTTAATTAACAAATATTCTCTCTTTCGCTATCAAAACTGGGATACTGACCCATTTCCTCTCATAAGTAGTATCTTGCTCCGACCAAGATACCAGTTCTTTAGTTTCCTCCAATGCAAACATGTACCCTTTGCAACTTCCTCCTGTACTGCAACTCTTTCGGCTGCCCTTCTTCTAAACTCCCAATCTCCTTTCTTCCTAAACCACATGAAAAACCAAGTTCAGTTCACACTTCGAAATTTTAACATGTACAGTGAAAATGATCTAAAAACACTTAAGTGTATGAGAATGAAGTAGCAGTTTAATAGCTCAAATCCTTCTGGGAAAAGAACAAAAAACGCAACTGGGATACATCAAACGCAAAAACAATTGCTTCAAACTACTCCAAAACCAAATCCAACATAGACATAATCAGACCTCTGCTCTATTAGCATGCAGTTCTATAATAATCCAAATACCAACAACCATGAACAACTCCTCACGTTCCTTAACAAAACAAAGTAAAGCATAGGATTTTGGGATTTCCAAATAAGAAATTTAAATAAGAACCAGATGACTCTTGGATAGTTATATTTTAGATTTCAGAAGCAGCCTAAATATACAACATATTCTAACTTTTTTACAGAAGTGTTTACCATAATGTTAATTACAAGAGGTACAAAGTTCATAATACTAACAGAATGGACAAACACACAGATAAGATGCAAAAGTGAAATAATACCAGTGTTAGTCAATGCAGGAGTAACTAACAAGATATCATCCTTATTCAAAGCCCACACATATTTCTGGTCCATCAAGGAAGAAAACATCCTACTGTCCTAGCAAAACCATATCTAGATAATCTCCTGTACTTGATACATATCCAGGAAACAAATAAATTACCTGTCTCAATCACAGAAGCTGCAGAATTTTTCTAGTCTTCGGGTCCATTGCATTGATCCTACACATTTGAAATCGGGTACCGTAAAGATAATCATAATAGCTTCTAGTTTCTAGTTTTAAGACAGTAACAGACTAAGTTATCTCGTATCCATGGATTCGGACAATGAACAGCAGCTTGGCTTCTGGGCTGACATAGAATCCCCCCTTCAACCTTGCCTCAGGCTCAGGCTTCAATCGAATCAAATCCTTACCCTGAAAAGCAGAAATACAAACTGTTAATCAATGAAGACAAAATAAAAGAACCAAAACTCAAGGTGTCAGAAAATCACATAAATAATTAGCATTCAGTCACACAAACAGGAACAAATTGGCTTTCAAATTCAGACGTAAGTCCTGTCAAAGAACCCACCAAAGATCAACCTTTGCTCGCATCAAAACTAATTAAGGATAAAAAAAAATATCCATTCAGACTTATTTTCTGTCAAAGAACCCACCAAAGATCCAATGCACCATTTTTTCACAAAACAGGCAAAACCCTGTGAGTGGAACCCAAACCGTGTTTCATAAAAAAATAACTCGGATCTGGCCCATCAACAGATTCAGAAGCAAAGCAGACGACTCATAATGAAAAAACTCACTATGAATCCAATATAAGCATAATGCAGTTCTAGTTTTTCTTTGATATCAATTTTTCACTATGGGATATTACACTTGAAAGCACGAAAAAACACCCTTTGTTTGGCATTACATCAAACAGTTTATGGGCATGTTTTCATGTATAAGGAACACATTCTTTCTTGAGCATTACATCAAACACTTAACTGGTATCGTCCCACCGGCTAAACTTCATACACCCAGAGATCACAATTCAATTCAACCACATGATAGAAAAGCTCTTCATTTCAAGATGGAGTAATGGACTGAAGTAATTAAGACCATTCAAGGGTTCTACATTGGCCAAAAAAATTGCTCTAATAGCGGTTCTAGTACAACTCTGAAGATTAGAGTGAAAAGCAATGAAAATCAAATATCAGATGAGAATAAACTTACTTGGTGTGTCTTTAACCTCCTCTATCTTTGTTGCTTTTGCACCTTTGCTGCGACCACAGACGTAGAGGCGAGCGGCGTTTGATACACCGCTGGGTCTAGACTCTAGGGTTTGTGGGAAGGAGATGGCGACGACAGGAGATGGCGGAGATGACAATAGGAGATGGCGGCGATGACGATGGGAGATGGCAGAGATGATGATAGGAGATGGCATCGTCTGATGTTAGATTCACCGTTGTTCCTCTTCTCTGGGTCGTTTTTCCTTTTCCTAGGTTTTTGTTTTCATTTTTTTCTTTAATTTATTACGTAACCTGTTGCTCAGGTTAACAAGTTACCAATTCGTAACTTTTTATAATTGATTCGTAACTTTTAGTGATCCAACGGTGGATAGCAAGGGTGCATATGATACACAACGTAAGAGGGGTGTGTATTGTAGTCGCTTCCTATTGTATAACCCACATGATTGACACACTTGTAGTCACCTAGCAATAAGGAATCTCAAGGTGCCTTAGCTTCGTGGTTGGATTCCCATTCACATGCTATCAGGGCCGGCTCCGATGTTCCGGTTGCCCAAGCCCGACCTCAAATTTGGTTGCCCACTTAGTATTGAATCATAAAAAAAATAAAAAATACATACAAGTCAAAAAAAATATCAACGCTACATTGTACTTTTATCTTGAATTACATCACAAAATAAAAGAAAAAAATAATCCCGATAATAGTGTTTTATGATTAATACGATCCGATTCAAATTAAGAAAAGAATTTCTCCTTGTATTTTTTTGAAGAAAATTCTTCTGGGTTTTTACTATTCCGAGAAGGGTATATATGTTTCTTTTTCTCTCGGTAATCAATTCTCTTCAAATATGTTACGATAGAAGCCGAATTTAGATTCGTGGACCTAAGTAGGGACCCAAGAGCCCGAGGAATCAAGAAAAATACCTCTGTCTCTCTTTTAAAACTGGCCAAATACAGGGTCGGCTCTGATATTTTGGAAGCTTAAAGTAAATTTAAAAGTTGCACCCTAAGTTTTTGTAAACAAAATTTAAATAGATGGCTAAAAACAGACCAAATATGTTACTTTGGTTTCGTAATTTAACTAAAATAAAATTTATATAACGAGAAAAAAAATGAATCAAATATAAGAAAGCACCGCTCATACTTGTGTTTTCTCTAACTAATCATATTATGAACTTTACGTTTGTAAAAATATTATTTTAATAATAATTATCATTTATGTTAAAACTTTTAATCAAAGCTTTTTGAATGGAAATAAATTATTCTTATTTATTTATTGTCAACAATTATTTCTTTGGGAATTTGATTTAAAAAATAGAAGTAAAATTGCCCTTTTTAGAAGTATAATTAAAATAAACTAAGAGAGAATAAAAAAAAAAAAGTGTAAAAGATTTAACCTCGGGCCCTTCAACCACTAAATGCATAACTAAATTTTAATTATGGTGGTGTAAGAGTTCTATTTTATGTACAATATAAATTCAACAAAAAATAAAACAAAAGAGTAAAAGGCCAAAAATGTCTCTGAGGGGTTTGAACCCTGCCCATTCAGTTTTCAAAAGCAAGCACCATCCATAACGCCAGCTTGCACTCTGTGTTAGACTTCGGTATATTATATATATCTTATCCATATCCTGACTTTTTTTCTTTTTTGGTTGACCCAGCCTAGGGGGTTGTCCAAGCCCGAGGGCTTGCGGGGCTTACCCCTGGACCGGCCCTGCATGCTATCGATTCCCGTCTCGGGTCGATTCATACAGAATAACGGGATTGGTCTCCAAAATTAGTTGTCTTCGGCACAGGGGCGGCATACGTTATTCTGGAAACTAATAGGGATGAATATGCAAATAGTAGTATTACTTTGCCACGCGACTATATAATCCTCAAGATTCCGTGGGCCAAGATCCACGAGTATTGGAACTCCGAATATTTCGACGACCGGACATTTCCCCCTACCTCTGCGAAGCTGTTCCGACAATCATTTCAGTCGCACAATTTTCCACCCATTTTCGTCCAATCGATCGAATTTTCTCCACAATTCGAAGCCAAATTGCGATTCTTGTTCGCTTAATCGAGGTACGTTGTTGCATTTTCATTCTTAGTTTTCGGATAGAATTACCTTTGTCATTTCCGATTCCGAATTTGCTTGTGCATTCAGTACTCTGTTTTGGGAGTCTAGAATTTGGAAATTTCAAGCGCTTTGTTTGGCTAATGAGACGAATAAAAGAGGAGAAATATGATAAGATGAACTGTGAACCCAATTGTTGGAGTTAGGGTTTCATTGTAGAACTACGCTCCCGTCGTGGAAAAATATCTAATTTTCATTGAAGCTTTTTTTTTTAAATTTTAAATATAGGTTTTCCTATTCTATGAGATTTGGGATTGTAATTTATTCGCCTTTGAATTTGTTCACGGTTACTGCCTTCGATTTGCTAATTGCATATTTGGATATTTTTTCCCGCTACTTTTTTTTACAAATATCGGTAAAATATTTGCATATTGTTTTAACTTTTGCAATTGCTTACCCTGTTCGGTGACGTCGTTCAGTTATCAGTTTGCATACACCAATTGGTGTGAACAAATTTTGTAATTACCTATGATCCTAATCGAAAACAACATTTACAACTACTTTCATGAGTTAATTTTTAGGACAGATAAGTAAAATCACTTGAGCTCAACCACCCACTTCCACAACCCTCGTAGGCACCCAACCTCTAGTATCAGGAAACATGTTTCGTTTCTTGTTTAAGAGGTCAAGGGTGGCCAGAGATGGTGGGGGAGGGAGGAAAGAGTGAATGTTTGTTTTTATTGTGAAAGCAAGTGAAATTACCATCTTTTTGGTTTCCCAAATTTTGTTAAGTTTTTGGAAGTTACCAATATGTTTTTGTTTTCAGTTTCCAGCTTGAAATGAACAAATGGAGATATCAAAAGGAGGAAATGAAAACTTTATCCTATACCAAATAATATTGATGTTCTTTCTGAATTATCAGGGTTGCAACTCTGATAAATGGATATTGACAAGATTTTTGGCAACTCCCGACCTGTGAGTCTTCCAACCAAGAGTGCAGTATATGTGTGGGGATATAACCAATCTGGGCAAACAGGCAGAAAGGGTGAAGAGCGGAATTTGAGGATTCCAAAGCAACTTCCTCCTGAACTTTTTGGATGTCCCGCAGGTTTTAATCACCGTTGGTTGGACATTGCTTGTGGTCGTGAGCATACTGCCGCTGTGGCCTCAGATGGCTCACTTTTTACTTGGGGTTAGTCTCTTTTTCTTGAATTCTTTAGAACATCTCCGGTGGTTAGAGCCAAAAAAGGCAATGCCCAAATCGTTTTTTGCTAGCTACATGTTCAATGAATTAATTGGCAAATGTTTCTCCAAAGATATTTTAATTTATAGAGAGATCTAAGAAGAAATATTGCTGGAGCCATTTTTTGTGGATGGGGAATTGGGGGAGAGAGGGAGAGGGAGAGGGAGAGGGAGATGGAGATTGACTCGAGCCAAATCTTGTATTGAGGCACATAATTTTGCTAACCTATAATTTGGCAATGGATTTAGCTATCCGTTGGAGTTAAAATTTTCAGATATATAGCCAAAGTATAACTCTGGTCTTGAATTTCCTACCCATAGAAGATGCTCTTACTTTGAGAATTCTGTTTTGACCCTTCCAAATTCAACTCCTACCTGTTTGTCTATCCAGGTTTATTGCATCTATACTGCTTGTCCTATAACTTCTTTCGTTTGATGAAAATTTGAATCTTTGATCCCAATCCTTATAACCTATGAAGCACGGATACGGATACGAGATACGGATACGATACGATACGGATACGCGGATACGTGATTTTTCCAAAAAGTCGGATACGATACGTTGGGGGATATGTTGAATATATAAAAATAAAAATATTATATATATATATATATATATATATATATATAATTTTGCTAACCTATAATTTGGCAATGGATTTAGCTATCCGTTGGAGTTAAAATTTTCAGATATATAGCCAAAGTATAACTCTGGTCTTGAATTTCCTACCCATAGAAGATGCTCTTACTTTGAGAATTCTGTTTTGACCCTTCCAAATTCAACTCCTACCTGTTTGTCTATCCAGGTTTATTGCATCTATACTGCTTGTCCTATAACTTCTTTCGTTTGATGAAAATTTGAATCTTTGATCCCAATCCTTATAACCTATGAAGCACGGATACGGATACGAGATACGGATACGATACGATACGGATACGCGGATACGTGATTTTTCCAAAAAGTCGGATACGATACGTTGGGGGATATGTTGAATATATAAAAATAAAAATATTATATATATATATATATATATATATACGGGTACTCTCCAGTCAAGGATCCCGGATTGAAGCGTTTTGATGCTTTTAAAAATTGTTTTTGGGAAATCCGAGCCGTCCAATGTGTTCAAAAGGTGTTTTCCAAGGTCCACGCGGGAAATCTTCAAAAAAAAATACCGGGAAGGGCTTGATCCACGCAGTTTTTTGCAAAAATTGCATATTTACAGTTTTGCGAAAAACAGCGTAGATCAAGCCCTTCCCGGTATTTTTTTTTTGAAGATTTCTCGCGTAGACCTTGGAAAACACCTTTTGAACACATTGGACGGCTCGGATCATGAAAATTTGATCCGGAACTATGAGTTCCAGACCGAAGGGTCCCGGACTAGAGAGTTCCTCTCTCTCTCTCTCTCTCTCTCTCTCTCTCTATATATATATATATATATATATATATATATATATATATATATATAATTCCTAAAATTCCATTACACAAGTTCACCAAAAAAACAAAAGAGCAATTAGACAGATTGGTGGGACAGATGCAAACAAGTTTGAGCCATATTAACAGGACTACAGGAGTAGCATCAACTAGAGAGATTCAACAACAGTTGGAGTTCATATAAATTTTACAGTAACAAAATCAAAACCAGAGACATTACAGCATTAGAGAAGGATGCATATGCATCTCCATTAGTTGTGTTGAGAGAGAGAGAAGAGAGAGAGGAGAGAGAGACGACACTTATAGGAAAACCCAGATGAATTGAGAACTAGGTTTTTTGATTTTCATTGGAAAATCCATCAACCTTTGCTTCTGCTTTCTGTGATCTGTGAAAGAGAGAGAGAGAGAGAGAGAGAGAGAGGAGAGAGAGACGACTTAAAGAGTTACAGGAGTATCGATCTCATTTGCTTCTGCCTACTGTAATCTGTGAGAAACGAGAGAGAGAGAGAGAGACGACTTACAGGAGTGTCGATCTCTTTGCTTCTGAAATCTGTCTTCTCTGTGACGATTGAGGAAATAAAAAACACTTAATAAAGCCCTAATTACATTTTTCACCCATATATTTCAAGAAATAACAAATTTACCTCCGCGCGTATCCAAAACATATCCTAACGTATCCGGAGCGTATCGGAGCGTATCCAAAACGTATCCGAATAAAAATAAATAAATTTTAATTACGGATACTCTAAAAAACGTATCCGATACGTATCCGGAGCGTATCGGAGCGTATCCGTATCCGATACGTATCGGATACGCGATACGGAGGTCAAAATAGAGTATCCGTGCTTCATAGCTTATAACATTCGTCGTGTTGTTATTTATGTTACTTTTACATTGATTCTAAATAAATTTGAGAAAGATGGCATTTTTTGTCTTTTTTCTGAACCTCATTCTGTCCTCATGCTTCACCATCTTCCACTTCATCTTGACTTTGACTCCTTGGCAGAAATACTTTGCTTCCACCCTGCTCAGTAAGACTTGAGCTTTTGGTGATTTATAAGTTCTTCCTTTTCAATTTTCACTTCTTTCTTTTCTGCCCAAAATAATGCTTGATAGCTCGAATAGTTTGAAAAAGAATAAAGCAAGGAGGAAGTTAAAAGTATTTGTGGCATAAACACAAAACAGACTGGTAATAGGATCTCAAAATCAGAATTCTGTTACATGGACTTGATATGTTACATTTGTTTGGAATTTTGGACTTAGGGGCATGTTTTGTTTCACTATGTATGCCATCTCCCTAATAAGCTCACCTCACTTCTCGAGTCCACTGCCAGTGATTTGCTTCCGAATTCTGAGTTGATACGTAATTTTGACCAGTAAGCTGGTTTCATTAACTTGGTACAAACGACAAGAAGTTTTATCTTGTTCAGTTGTGTGTTGGCCGTATTTATTTGTTAAATTTTGGGGCTGAATGAATTCTGCAGTGCTTTGGTATCATGATGCAAATGTATTGTGCAAATGGTGCAGGATTTGGAGAGTTTAAGTTGTTATTCCTAAACGTTTCTCCCTGAAAACATTTTTTTTATTAAACATATTAGTCTTAGAACAAATACTATTTTCTTCCAAAAGGCAACTTGCTAAACATTCATCTCAGGTTGAGATCTATGTAGACAGATCCGTAAACGAACACGGACACAAACATGGACACTTACACGAGACATGGAATTTCTAAAAAATGTGGATTCGGACACGGTAGGGAACTTGGCAAAAATAAATAAATAACTAAATAGTTATTTTATACAATTGGAGACATGGTTCTATGTATTCAATATACATATATAAACAAGCATCATATCACTTTCAACCCAAAATATTTGATGTAATACACATTTACACCCTCCAAAAATTCCATATTTAACCCATGTTGTTTTCCTATATGTGCCCCTCCCGTGTCCCCACCATGTTCCCCTTAAAAAAATTTATTAAATTTAATGGACATGCCATGTGGCGTTCCCATACGTATTTTGCCGTGTCAATTTGTGGATACGCCATCCTCTAGGAGTGTCAGTACTTCAGAGATTATGATAAAATCGCAAAGTTTGTCAGGAAACAAAATACTGCAAAAGAGAATTAATGTATGTCTGTTATATACTTACATATAACTAAGAACTCATAAATTAAAAAAAAAAGAAACAAAAAACTAAGAACTCTGTTATGATCCAACGATGTCCGAATATCTGTACAGGGTAGGCATGTCTGAATATTGGATGATCTCTAATACTTGCATATACTTACATGCTGTGTCTTTATATACTTAAAAAGCATAAACACCAAGGTAACAATTTATGCGTGCTTTCAAATAGGAGCAAATGAATTTGGTCAGTTGGGGGATGGAACTGAGAAGGGCAGGAAGCAACCAAAGAAAGTAAAGCAACTGCAGACAGAATTTGTGATATCTGTATCATGTGGAGCACATTGTACTGCTGCTATTTCAGAACCACGTGAAAAAAATGGAAATGAGATGATTAGAAGACTTTGGGTTTGGGGGCAAAATCAGGTTGCTTTCATATACCTTTAGGTTGATTAGCTCTTCTCAATCTTTGATGCTTATGGTCCTCTTTCATTTTGCCATTGCAGGCTTCAAATAATCCACGCTTATATTGGGGGGCCTTTGCTCCAAACACGGTACAAAACATAACTACAATTAATATAGATTCAGCTATAATAGCATTGAGTATAGACTGCATACTGATTCTCTGATATCTTCATCTGGATGTCTGCTGGTAGTTGTAGACTTGTAGTTGTTTCTGTCCTTGCTTCTACTTGTGAAAGAATCTGTGCTATATTATCTATTAACCCTATTGTGTTTTTTTTTTTGTTGAGTCTTTGAAGAAGGGGTGAGACCTATATACATACTGCTGGGAGAAGATGTAATTCATTGGTTGAACATTAGAGGTTGTGAGCAAAGTCAAATGGAAAGCACATAGAGCACACAAGTGCACAACAATCTCCCAAAAATTAAAAACCAAAATAATTAAACCTACATGAAAACAAATCGATCACTTTCGCTACATGTTCGTGGGCGTATGTTGTTTGAAATCATGACTATGCTACAGCTGAACGACTTGTTTAGAGTAGATTATTTGTCTTTTGCTTGGAAGATTGAAATTAATGCACCATTTACTATACTGTAAGTTCTGAAATTGGTGATGGAATCATTAACAAAAATCAAAATGAGATTAGATAGAATTTGTATTTCTTTCCTTGTCCTTCTATTCATGTATTTGGCTTGCATACTGATAGCAATCCTTTACAATCGTGTTTATGTCTTGAACTGTTTGTCTTTACCAGCACTTGCTATGAATAATGATGACGTTGATTCCTATGTTTATCAGATTATCCGTCAAGTTTCTTGTGGAGCTGTTCATGTGGTGGTTCTATCAGACGATGGCCTGCTACAAGCTTGGGGTAATGTTAATTCGTTATTACTAGAATAGAATTTTTGTAGATTGTGCTGTTCAGTTGATTGTTTTGATCAAAGATGGAAAAACCCATGCCTGGACCCATTAATGCGTTGCTTATCTTGTTTTACTTAGGTGCACATTGTAGGATAATGCTGATCACATAGCTTAGGGAAGGAAGCCTTCCATGTTCCTTGTTCTGGTATTATCAGGCAGTGTATTAATTGGATTTGTCAATGTTCTGATAAACCAGGCTACAATGAATATGGTCAGCTTGGCAGAGGTGTTACTTGTGAAGGACTTCAGGGGGCTCGAGTTATAAGTGGATATGCAAAATTCCTCGATGAAGCCCCTGAGCTTGTAAAGATCACCCAAGTGTCATGTGGGGAGTACCACACTGCAGCTATCTCGGATAAAGGAGAGGTGTAAGTGATCCGAAGGACCTTTCTTGATGGGGCTAACTTCTACTGTTAGGGCATGAGTAATGTGGTTATCCGCATGGCCAAGTGAATTTTTTTGAAGAGTTTGGAATAATGGACAGGGCGCTATGGAAATGAGATATAGTTTTATTATCCGGGTCTTCTAGCTTTGGGACTGACAAGTGGATATTTCCATGACAATCACTTATTCAATCACAGTCTTCGCTTGTCTATGCTGCCTAGTTTTTTTTTCTTTTCTGCTTTATGCTTGCTGCCTATATGGCGTGGTACCTTCATATTTACATGTTATAAGGGCTATGCCTGAATTTTGGACAGGAAGCAGCTCCATTCTGAAAATGTTGCGTGCTGAAATGTGTTTTCTTTTATCAAAGCTAATTGGGTTTTTTTTTTTTTTGTGTGTGTGCGTGTGTGTGTGTGTGTGTGCGGGGTTGGGTAATTGGATACATTCTCAAGTCTTGCATGCATTAATTGATCAAATTAACATGTTTGTGCACTGTTTTGACTTGTGTTGATGGACTGTTTTTTGATCATGTTCAAGTTCTTATTTTGCTTTTGTGCCCTTTCTTTATTTTGCTTATATATGTACTTCAACTCTGAATTGTTTTCTCTGATATCGCAGCTATACCTGGGGGCTGGGAAACATGGGCCAACTGGGTCATTGTTCACTTCAATATGGTGATAAGGAGCTACTGCCGAGGCGAGTGGTAGCCCTAGATGGAATCTTCATAAAAGACATCGCATGCGGCGGTGTACATACCTGTGCTGTAACTGAAAAGGGAGCTCTTTACGCTTGGGGTGGTAGTCAAGCAGGCCAGTTAGGCCTTGGGCCCCAAACTGGATTCTTCTCATGTGACCCTAACGACTCCAAAACCATTTTTCGCAATATACCTGTTTTGGTTGTCCCAACTGGCGTGAAACTTGTTGCATGTGGACATTCCCACACTCTTATTTATACTAAAGATGGAAGAATTCATGGATGGGGTTACAACAGCTACGGTCAAGCTGCAAATGAGAAATCTACATTTGCATGGTATCCATCACCAGTTGATTGGTATGACACACGCTATGTTCTTTTTCTTCGTGTGAATCCAATCATTTTCTACTCAGATTTTGTGCCAAAACTTCATACATTTTAAACTTATATGGATGATATAATAAGTATATTCATCTCTAGAAAGTAAAAACTTAAGTTTGTCTTCAATTAAAGTAATTTTACCTTGCT
The DNA here is from genome assembly GCA_020921065.1 of Vaccinium darrowii. Lineage (NCBI taxonomy): Eukaryota > Viridiplantae > Streptophyta > Magnoliopsida > Ericales > Ericaceae > Vaccinium > Vaccinium darrowii. Next base: position 9,426,227 of record CM037158.1, on the reverse strand, counting down.
ACTTGAAAAATTTTCCCCAACTTTTACTTTATTCCTAACAAAATATAATTATATGGTTGTTTTGATTATAAATATTTATCATTTTGCATTTTATACTATGTATTATGGAAGAAAGCCAAGAACATAACATAAGCTTGGTGCATTTTGACCGTTATTTTTCTTTTTTGCCTCAGTTTTGCTGAAATGAAGATTCTAGTTCCACCCTTGGCATTACAATTATTTTGATGGAAGTGCGATTCCTGTAGGTGTGTAGGGGAAGTGCGAAAACTAGCTGCTGGCGGTGGCCATTCGGCAGTTTTGACGGACGCATGTTCCTTAAAGGAACTGTGTGAGTTTAGGCTTGCAGACACTATCACTCTAGCAAATGCTTCTGAGATTGAAGATTTTGCGTCCAGAACTGGTTCAGATGCTCTGGTGCGGCTTTGTGAAAGATTGAGGTAATACCTACTTTTGTAAGACCATAATGGCTTCTGGATAAAATATATAACACCTTACTACTGTCCACTGAAGTTATTATCATCTCCGTGAAGTTTGTCCTTCCATCCCTATCGCTTTCCGGCAATGAAATGGATGAAAACTTTGATATAGAAAGCAAAAAGTAAAGAACCCGATCAAACCAAGCATTGTATGTCCCAATCAATTGGATACAGTTTTCCCAATTCTGCTCTTTCAAGGGCTTTATTCTCAGCTAAAGAGTGTACTAGTGAAAATTGATTTTGTTTTGCCAAGAAAAATACTTTAATGGAGACTTCATGTTGTAAAGAAGGGTGAATCTCTCACCATAGATGAATCACCTTTCTAATGTAAATTTTTCGCGTCTCTTGAACAAAAAGGTTAAAGGCCTATAATTTTGCTTTTAACTTAGCAGATTCCGTTTCCATGCACCTAATCTATACCGAAATCTCAGCATGCCACTTTCTTGTACCAATCATACCTTAATCCTTCTTCCCAAAAGTATGAGTTTTGAATCTTTCGATATTCGCGAATTGCGCTCACCTTGTCTTGCTTGTAAATGTTTCATTTTTGTTTTTCTCTTTTATCATGTTCAACTGATGTCAGTCATGCGTGTGATAAGCAGCATCTCCCTTCTGGTTGTATTTACAGGGAGCATTTCCTTGATGTCGGTGATGGCAACTCTGCAGACGAGTTTGTTTCTGGTACAACCTGACAACACACTCAAGGTGGTCCGATATTCAAATTATCACTTGATTATTAGGGAATTGTTGTATGTTTACTATTGGAAACATCTTGTATTTTTATGAATATTTCCGGTAAACCCTTGTTACTTCATTGGGGTTGAAAACATTGGTGGTCGTCGTTTATAAATAAATCAACACCGTATAAAGAGGTGGGCATGCTTATTCCACCTTGTATGTATCTGGTACCTGTAGATCAATCTGATTAGTTTCAGTGTGACTCGGTGTATCAGACATTAGCAGGGGTTTATTGTTTCTAAAGACCTGTTTCTTCAATCAGATTAGACTTCGTGTTTTATTATAGATCTATACGTACTACATGCACCGGGTGGTAGCCTATTGGTAAATGGATCCCTTCCACATGGTCTGGGCTCATGAGATTGCAGGTCCTAAGCGTGCAGACATCGCCTCATCGTGCCTTGCAACCATGGCCCAATTGTGACCTGCTAGACCCCCTCGGCGAAATGGTTCCCAGATAGAGTCGCAATGTATTGTGCCCAGGTGAGCGTATCGTACTTTCTTTGGTAAAATAATTGTGCCCAGTTGAGCGTATCGTACTTCATTTGGTAAAATAATTAGCATCCATAGATACACGCTTTTTCGCCTGTAACATGAAATGAGATTCATTTGAAGTCCGCGCGCCTAAGCGTGCATACACAACACTGCCACTGTCCACTTCGCGTACAATCTCTGTCCACAGAAACTGGGTGGAAAATGTTTCAGGTTTGGGCATAATTAAACTGGGAGTAAAGATAATCTCCAATGGGCATAATATGGGCAGCATCAAGACGGTAGTGTTTTATATCTACACTTATTGAATTTTGTACTTATTGAATTTTGGAAATTAGGGTCTCCTCCCTCCTTTATTGATTCCCGTGCCGGAGCATCCATGGCGGCATCAAAGTGTTGGAAGGAGGATGTGATTGAGCTCCGCCGTCTTCGGTTCCTCTTGCTTGAAAAGGCCCACTGCAAAATAGTTGTGTATGTCAGTTTTAGTTCCGCATAACATCCCAACTAGTTCGACAAATCCTTGTACAATATATGGCGAAATTAATAGTATTTAGCCAAAGCCCACAGAGATGTGCCTTTTTCTTTTTTTCTTTCCCCCGGCAAGTTTATTAACTTGAATAACACTAAATACAATGAGTTAAACGGATGAACAATACGTGAGGGGCCAAACCCGATAACCGACGATACAACGAATTAAATGGATGAACACTACGCGAAGACCAAACCCGACAACCGATGAATCGATAAGCCGCAGTCCGAAACGGGAAAAAGTTAGCAAGAAACAAAAAATAACAATAACACCAAGTAACAACCCAAACTCTCAGCCAAAAAAATACAAGAAGTAGAACAGATAAGCCTCATTCAGTACTTCCGAAGAAATGCCCTCAATTCTTTCACCTCAGCGTAGGTTCCAATAGTAAAATAAACGGTGAGATCATGTAAGAGAAGTGATCAGTACTCAAAATGTCCTACTCCCTCCGTTTCAAAAAGATTGTCTGATCCACAAAACGAGAACTTAGAATTCATTTCTGTCAAAGAAAATTCAAAGTTTTATTCATAAATTAATTGAAAGAACTCATTGTTATCACAGTAACTTGCGGGAAAAGTATTGAAGCAATCTTTTTGGGACGGAAGTAGTATTTGGAATACTCTAACTACCTTACTACCCGATTAAAACAAGGTGAAAACACAACTGGTGATGAAAATGCCCTACGATTGCCCATCACATAGCCACAACATCGATCAGATAGTTTTGGAGGCTTATAATTCTATCCTTCATACGTCTCATGAATTTGCATGCTAAAATATGGAGGGAGAGAGAGGGAGGGAGAGAGAGAGAGAGAGAGAGAGTACCCAATGGTTAGGGAAGAGAATGGAGGAGGCCGTGGCGGTTGCGGTGGCTGTGGTGGCAGCTGGGGTAAGACCAAGGTGGATGAACTTTGTCCACCTTGGTTTTGTTGCTCCGCCCTCTCAGCCAGTGTCTTCTCATTTTCCTTGATCTGTACCCGAGGGGAAAGGGGGGAAAAAAAAGAGAGAGAGAGAGAGAAAAACAGAAAAAAACAGAAAAAAGAAACCAACTTACTTAAGAGATGCCAAATTTGGAACATAATATTTGCAGTGGCTATTTGTACAACACATCAAAGAGACTCTACCTTCTTTGCAAGCTGGTTGTTTTGCTCTTGTAATAACTTTTGCTGTCATAATTAAACAACAATGTGAGTTGAGACTGTATCTCGAATACGTATACGTTGTTAGCTTTATCCAAAGGATGAATTTTATTTACTCGCACTACTAAAGAAGTATAACTACTTGAAAGGGATTACTATATATAAAGAATTGGTCGAGTAGGAGCGTGACAGGAAGAGGCTTTCACCTCCAAGCTCAAAAGTCTGACTCCCATAACCAGCCAAAAAAACTTTGGGCGTCAGTAGAATTTTGCCGAAGGGAAAGTGTTTGGTACCAGAAAAGAAACCCATAAAAGCATCCAGAAAATGCTTCCGACGCGTGAAATCCATCCGGTACACTGTTTGAATAGTGTACCGGGTGAATTTCACCCGTCAGATACATTTTCTGGGTGCTTTTATGGGCTTCTTTTCTGATACAGTACCACACCTCTTTTGCCGAATCTTAACTTTACCTAGGGTCTGGAAATATGCATGTAAGCTAACCCAAACAACCAGGCATTAGCATTTTGATATTAAATGTTCATCTCAACTAGGTTGGCTCCCGTTCTTCAAATTAATAAGTGCTTAACCATGAGATTGTATTTGTCAAAAAAAAAAACTATGAGATTGTATGTGATGAAAGTGAAACATGATTAAGCAAGAGTTAGATAAGTTTCAAGGGCAAGTAGAAGAGTTTTGGATAATGGGGAGAAGAAAAACGTGGGTCATTGTTCAACATCACATTTGAAGACTTTGAGCTTCCGTGATGGCTTTTGTGATTTGTTCAATAAATGAGAGTTTATCTCATGTTTGTCCTATTGTATTGTTTTACTTATAAATTGTCTTGTAAGTTGATTGTGTAAAGTGTGCAAGAAATTAGAGTGAGTGAGAGAGATACAGATCATACGTGTGAGCGTTTATTTGTAAGTGTTTGTGTGCTTTGCAATAAAATTGTGTTTGAGATTGTGTGAGTAAATCTGTGCCTCTGTTTCTTGCACCAATAGTATGTTCGAATCTCAAAGAGAGTAACTATCCCAAACCTTGGGGCCATTGGTTTTTATGTCTAGTCGTTACTTTCAGGGGGTCCGGAATTAGTCGAGGTGGGTGCAAGTTAACCCAGACATCCGGTTATTAAAAGAAGAGGTACTTCAAACTAATTAGTTGCTTGCCCATGCCCATGCCTAAAGGAGTTTAACAAGAAGCCAACCAACCAACACCAGGAACCAAAAAAAAACTAGATCATGCACGACTATAGAAATTCTACAGTAATGTCAAAAACACCAAAGCAAACTTCAACAGAAACACCCAGTCAACCTAGTAATCGGTGATCATATCAAACGTATCCGACATAAAACAATCAAGGTATGCGAGCTTGATTCGTGATCATCTCCATTATTGTCTGTTTGGATAGATGTGGAATCAAATGTTTTAATACAAATTTAAGGGTTTTTTTTTTTTTTGAATAGCAAAGAAAAGGAAACTCATTAATCTTTGAAGGAAAGTTACAAAGATTAAAGGTATGGGGGACGACGGCATCACAACAGAAATATAAGATTTTTTTTTTTAAAATAGGCAAAAAAGATATATAGATATAAAATAGAATAACAAAGTACATGGCACGTGCAAAAAGCCATAAGCCAAATACCAAAAACATATGCATTGAGGGCAACTTCAAGCAGCAAAACAATTTGATTAGGATTCCAAGGACCATATCCCAAATAGCCAAAAACAGCAACAAAAAAACTCAAGCGCGATAAACCGGCAAATCACAAGCAGAGCACGCAAAAGATAAATTTAGGAGCATCACAGATATAAACCAGCTACAAAACATCAACTCCAATAAGCGAACCACCATAATGTAATCACCACCAAGGAAGCAAAAGAAGAATGAGCATGAAAAGGCTGTGCATTGGCATGAAAAGATGAGTAGAGGAGGCATGATTGTAGAAGAATCTGCAAAGATCGCAATTGCACGACACAAATGGAGACCAGAAAAAAAGCCCCATCATTTAGAGCATATGGCAAAGCATCATTCATGCCAAAATGCTCTATCAAAGGCAGGAAAGGCAATATGGCAAAGCATCTTTCAAGCCAAAATGCTACTATCAAAAGCAATTCGTAATCATGTGATGTTTTGCAGTTATGATGACTTAAATTGACTAGTTGATAATCTTTAGTCAATTGTTTTATCTTGATGACTTGATCCTCCGTAAAGGTCTCTTGAATCCTTCTTTTTTTTTTTTCCCAATTTCTTTTTCTTTGATTTGGGTTTGTTTGTGTGTAATGTGGCTTTTATTTTCTTTAAAATTGATAGGAATTCTCTTGTTAAGAACGGATTCAGGGGTGCTAGTAATCATCTCTTGGAGTGTGCATCACCGCTCAAAAGTGTTTTGAATGGTTTGGATTGAAAACAAACTATTTGCGGGAATTCTCTTCACGTGAATAGTCTGTTTCCAACTCAATGTTTTTAGTGAAGTCGTCTTAAGCCTACGGAATATCAGATTTACTGTGAGCTAATCTACTTAAATAATGGTGTTAGAATTCATTTATCTGAAATTCACATTTGTTCCAACAAACCCTATTTTTCATTTTCGACCAATTTTGAAGGATAAACAAGAAAAGTGGGTATATGTCATTCTAAGTATTCAAGTTAAATTTGAACAATCTACTGTTCACTGTTCAGCACAGCTCGACTCATTTAAAGTTTTATACATTCATGTATATTTCTAACATATAAGTATTCCAAAATGATTGATGCGAATTTGAGCCAAGCGTTAGAGATGGATTAATTGCAATGCCATTGTATTGAAATAACTTAGGCTCGACTATAACACAACATTAAAAAGCTAACGTCTGGTAAGGACCTTAGGGGTACATATGGCGGATTCTTTGGTATGAACAGAAGTGTTTGAAGATGACTGCGGGCAATGAGCCTATTTAGTTTCATGTGTGTGTTGAGTTTCTTTTTTCTTTTTTTGGATATTGATTTACGGGCCATCTCTTGCAGACTCAGGGTGCATGCTGTCATGCATGTTGTCCGATCCGGACCATCCGTGCTCGGTGATGGGCGGCTCGGATCACATCTTGTCCAAACAAATCCGAACCGTCTGCTACCAAACAAATCCGAGCCGTCCATTGCTGAGCACGGACAGCCCAGATTGGGACAACATGGATGCTGTCTCTAAAGGGACAACACCATCGCCCAATTCATCACTTGCTGTGGTGGAGTTCGTGGGTGTTTTGTGCTTTGGGTGTTAGCTTTTCCATGCATTGGTCATTGGTGGTGTTTTTGGGTTGACGTCTTGTCAACTTTGGTTGTTGGCTTAGCTTAGGTGGAGAACGGTGTGTTCCCATATTTTTGGGCATATTTCACTTTTCTTGTTGCCTTCGTCTTCATCCGTTTATCTCATTGTAATTTCTGATTTGAGTTAATAAAATTTCTTTTGCCGAGAAAAAAAAAAAAATCAAGAAGACTGAAGATTTTACCTTTTTCTGAAGGTCAGAGATAGATTCATGCATAAGTTGGTTCTGTAAAAAAGAGAGTAAATATTAGCTTCTCACATTTTTTTTTCCCCTAAGCAAAAGAAACTTCTCACTATTTTAAGTAACTTGGAAGGGCGAAAAAGGCTTTCTGATCAATTTTTTACCTTCTTTGATCTTATTCTTTTGAGAGCAGTGTCAATCTGTTGCTCCACACTTTGAAGCTCTCTCAGGGTCAAGGTGTCAAGATCTTCACCCACATAGTGCCTACAAAATTCAAATAAAGTCAACAAATTATCAATCATCTTTTTTTTTTTTTTTGGTGGTTATTATTTGATCCATTCAACAAAATAACTTCTTCTATAAAAAAAAATATATGGTGGATCCGTCGACACCGCCTTAGTCGTTCTGTTATAACTATAAATTATTTAATATTTTTTATATGGTGATTAGATCAGAATCAATATTATTCTACAGAGGAGAAAAAATAGTACAATCCTCACATAATAAATACCTGAAATTAAATTCCCCCTCATTCTTGGAACATTGTTGGGGACAAATTTATAAAAATCAACAGAGAGGAAATGAAAGAGAAATAAATTAATTACAAGAGTTCAGTTTGTTTGTAGCAAGACTAAAATGGATTTTAACGGTAAGTACAGTCTTTTTACGCTTACTATGTTAACCCAAACCAAAAAGGAAGAAATATTACATCATTTGCGGTTCATTTTTCCTTCTCCTCAAAATTTAAACACGTCTGATTTTTTTTCCTTGTAACTGCGGCCTTTTTGGTAACTTGATTATGGGCAGCTTCTTGTTTATTTCGAGCAAAATAAGCAAAGAAAAACTACGAACAAGCGAAAATGTTTGCCACCAATTGCCTAATTTTTTATCGGCAAAGAAAATTTTATATAAAACTTGTTAAGAGTACAAGGGGAGAGATGACATGGCAAAAATCCAAGCCAAACTCAAAGAAAAACAACATCCAACCATACTTGGATTAGGAAAAAGGACTTAAATTTATTTATTTTTTGATCGGCAAAGAAAATGGACAACCAAACAATTTATTTTCTTAACTACTTATAAATATTACTCTAAACAAATGAGCAATGCAAACCAAACAAGCCCTAGAGAAAGTCCGTTTGTACATACATACCTTATGTTCCTTTGTAGGACTTCAATCCTAGCTTTGAGCTTCGGGTATTCCAGGTTCCAGTTTGTCTGCACAAACATTAAAAGGATCGAGGCTTCAGGTTTACATAGCTCTTAGTAACAAATTAAAAGAGTCCATCGAAAATGGGCTAGCTTGGTTCAAGGGTATGTCTAATTGTGTTTGCGGATGTTGGTTTAGGGTCCGTCTATTGCTATGCTGGTCTTTGTTGGTGTTTTTGTTATTGGTGTTTTTGTTGTTTTTGGGTTGACATCTTGTCAACTTTGGTTGTCGAGCAGAAAATCGGTAGTTGGCTTAATGGAGATGGTTGGTGTGATCCCGTAATTTTGGGCATCTCTCTTGCCTTGTTGCCTTCATCCGTTTATATCGTTGTATTCTTTGTTTTGAGTTAATAAAATTTCTTTCATCAAACAAAAAAAGTTAATCTCTAAAAGAGAACCGTACTTGATTTGCCATCACGGGCAAAGACAAGATCTCAAAGATTGATGGACAAGTATTATGAAAAAAAAAAACTTCTTCTTTTTTAATGTATGAAAAGCAATAATCCATATCTACCAAGACAAGGTACAAAAATACGACCAAAAACATTATCTTAAATATTTTCGATCAATCTGTACAATTGCAAAATATGGTCGTATAAATATTCATAGTTGCATACAATGTTATTACTGGGAATACAATGTTATTATTGGGAATAGTGTCAACATAATTTTGATTATTTTAAAAAGACACTAGCAGACAAAACATGCATAATTTTAAGGTTTTTAAACCAAATTACTATAATCCAGAAGCATGCAGATTCACTAGGCATGCAGACTCATTTAATTTGCAGACTCACTAGGCTCATATGTCCCTCAGTCTATCCTTGTTTGTCTTGAAGGTATGACTGGTATGTAAACTTTGGGAAGAAATTAAGCTCACCTATTATTCATTAAATGGCAGATAGAATTTTGCGAATAATAATTTTATAAAAAGAAAGATTAAAGAAATGAGCATGTTAGGAAAAAAGCAGAGAGTGTGCAAATTACTCCCCCGTACACATTAATTAAACTAAAACAAAAAATAAGGGAACAAAAATGTATATGGAATAAATATACCTGTGACTCAGAATTAGTTGCGACAAGTTGTCTCTCTGCATAGGAGTAGCTCTCATATTTTTCCAAGATGCTTTCCATACTGTAAAATCAAGAAGTCAAGTTTTAGAATAAAAAAAAACTAGAAAGGAAAATGAGGAAATTGATACACATTTAGGCATAACGGTGAAGTTTAATTCATTTCCATGGGAGTTTCTCTTAATCACTTTTATAAAAGAACAACATGCAAAAAATGAGAAGCATGCAGAAATAATGATTATTCATCACAATGACAAATTAGGCGGGAAAATAACGTGGAAAATGAGAAGCATGAATACAGACACTGAACACAAAATACATACACGTCATTTCTTAAAAAGTTATGACACCAACGTGTTGGAGACACGTTGAATAGATTTTAATGTATGTATATTGCAGATGTATTGGATGGAATAATATAGAAGTAAACAAATAATACTATTCCCATCAAACTAAGGTAAACCCCAAATAGTATTGATATTGTTGGAAATCCGGTCTTCAAAATATGTTGATGACGTCGTCTCCATAGAAAAATCTGGAACAATAAATTACATTTGAGGCATGTTGTAACAACGCTTTCCTAAAGACAATATTTACCTCATCAATTTGAGTGGATTTGGTGTGCATTGGGTTAATCGCAAATCCGCTTTTAAGATACAACGAAACCGAACTTGAGGTTCTTTTTTACTGAATTTGCACAATTGAAGACAGACAGAATATCTGCTATGGAAGAATAAGAGAACCAAGAACTGATATTTTGTTTCTAGAATAACAGAATATCAGTATGCCTAAAAATCTAGGAATAGTCTGTAAAGAGAGAGTAATTCGGTAAGGAATTTTTTTGTATCACTAATGACTTTACAAAGTACCTATTTTTAGATTTATAGGCACCCCATTGTGAAAAATCATGTCTTCAGAAGACACCCATTAGAACAATCGTGTCTTATCAATAGACACTCATTAGGAAGGGTCATGCCTCTTGGAGGCACCCCATTTATTATATCCATTCCTAATAGTCACATCCATTCTAATAAACACATCTCGTTTTAAATGGGTATGATAACCATTCAGTAAAGTCACAACTTATGTGAAAAGGTGTTGCACCCTTTCTCATAAACTTCTCTTAACATCTTTTCATAAAATCCCCAAACCAAAATCATTTATTATTTTGAAAATCTCCAACAGATATTATGCAGATACAAATCAATGGTCACTATATAACTTACATGGCGGACTAAACACTCGTAGAACTTTTTAATATAAGTACATATGATATGACTAAACCCAAGTAATTTTTTTTGGTTCTGGGCAAAGTTTTGAAAATATGACATTTTAATCTCCTATTGTGTACTTAACGTGTCCAAGAATGTCCCCAACGTGTACTGAGAAAAAAATATTAGATCCCAAACAAGTGTTTAGGCCTATATACACATGTCCGAAAAGTGTTGTGCCATGTTTCCGTCAGACACGTATTGTACCCAAGTACGTGCGACCAATAATACATAGTTAATTTTGATAAAGACTTGCTCAAGGATTTAAAGGCTCTTTGTCTCATTTCCACTTCAGTGTTATGGTAGAAGCACTCAATATCCTCTTTGAAAGAGTAAAGACTGGGCATGATTGAGGGTGCGGAGATAATGATTTGGTTATGTCTCACCTACAATTTGCGGATGACACAGTTATCTTCTACATTAATGGTCCAAGGGAGCTAAAAAAAGTGAAGAGAGTTCTTTGGGGTTGATTCTAATGAAAGTAGAAAGATCCATTTTCAACAATGGGAGGTAGTATTAAGGCCCAAAGGTGCTGGGGGTCTTCTAAACAAAAGGCTTCTAGTGCATAGCCAAGCATTACAAGGAAAGTGGTGGTGAAGGTACACTCAGGAGAAATATGCATTTTGGATTAAGGTGGTTTCGATCAAATATGGGTTGAAAAATGAATGTTCAATTTCAAAATGCCAATCTCTGGGAAATTTTCAACTGTATAGAGGGATATATGCTTTACATGTAATAAACTTGCGACATTATTTTAGATTGTGGAGCAAGGATTTAGGGTGAAAGTACACTAAAGGGGGGATCAACAAGTTTTTTGAACCAGATATGGATTGGGGAGGTGACTCTCAAACTAGAATTTCCAAGGGTATATTCAAGATTATCAATTCAGAAAAAAGCTAAGGTGAAAGAAATGCTGTAGGAGGGGGAAAAGAGTGTGGAATCTTCAGTTCAGAAGGTCTGCAACAATATCTGAGATTCTGCAACAAGGATTTAAGGTGAAAGTACACGTAGGGGGATCAACAAGTGTCTTCAAAAAGATATGGATTGGGGAGGTGACCCTCAAACTGGAATTTCCGAGGATACATTCATTATCAATTCAGAAACAGGCTAAGGTGAAAGAAGTGGTACAAAGGGGGGAGAGAGTGTGGAATCTTCATTTCAAAAGGTCTTTGTTGGTTTGGGAGGAAGAACTGTTGCAGAGAATTATCCAAAGACTTCAAGGGTATCAGATAAATAGTTATCAGATAAATAGATCCATAGATTATGTAATGGAATTGGAGCTCCAACAAGATTCTCTTAATTTACTCCGCCTATGCAGAATGGGATAAATAGTTGTAGATTGAGATTCTTGGTTTAGTTTGGTTTGGAGGAATCTGTGTCCTCTAAAATTGCAGTATTCTCATGGCAGGCTATGCAAAATATACCGGTAACAAGAGGAATTATTCATTTTAGTGATCGGGCTGATGAGATATGTCCATTAAGCTCCATGGATTGTGAGACTTGTGTTCACCTTCTTTTGAATGCAATTATGCTTAGAGTGTTTGGACTTCAATTCTTAGGTGGTGGAAGAAATGGGCATGCCCACGTTCTTTGGCTATGCGTACGAACTTGTGGTTCTCAACAAGTTCATGAAATTGGAAAAATATTATTGGGAGGCTTGCTTCTATAGAGTACTTTGGTCCCTTTGGAAATCAAGAAATGATCTCATATTCAATAATGTTTCCAAAGAGGTGGAGGAGATAAGTGATTTGGTGAAGACAAAGCTAGAATGGCTTTTTGGTTCAAAGAGATGTATGACGTTAAGGAGTATTCCATACAAGATTTCAAGAGGAGTTTGGAAGGCATTAGGAGGATAAGAATTAAGAATATGAGGGTGTTACTGTATTTGTGATGTAATTTTTGGGTTCATTCAATGTTTTATTGGATGTTCTTTCTGTTTGGGGTTGGACACTTGGGCTTGCAAATGATAGCTCTAGGAAATGCACCCTTTCGAGTTGTAGTAACATTCTTTTTGCTGAGGAAAAAAAATTACCCGAGCTCAATTCAAGATCTGTGTTTTGAATATGGCAACCAATTTTCTTCCAGATGATATCTTCCATATTTTAAGTGGTCTTGTTAATCATAGTATGAAGGAAAAATTAAACTAATAACTTCTTAAACTAAGAAGCATGGACAGCTTCAAGTACTAGCCAAATTTGTTCAATTTAATTTCTTTTATGTGGTTTTATTCGGACACTGTAGGGAGAGACTACATAGGATACGCTAAGAAAGTGCTCACAATGCGAAATGAGGTAACTAAAATAATACACACCTTACTATATAGTCAAGGTGACACTACTTTTTACCAAAAAATAAAATATGTTTATTCTGTTAATTTTGATAGGAATTGCAAATTCTTTTTTCTTGAAATGATAATATATCCGTATGTTTTGTATCTTTTTTTTTTATTTATTTTAAATATCCTTCTATGCCCCGACCTCAACCAAAATCAAGATAACTTCTTATGTTTTTGTACGTTGAACAACAGTAAGCTATGTAGCATGGACACCGACACGGATACGGACACTGACACAGATACGGACACGGGACACGTGAATTCTAAAAAATAGACACGGATACGGCAGGGAACACGGCAAAAATAAATAAATAAATAATTAATTATATGTATAAATAAATCATATATTCATGCAATAACAATATATATACATAGATATATACACTTTTATTTTGATATGTAAGATATCTACACTGTCATTACTAGTATATATAGTCTTACACACATAATGTAAAATATACACCCTCAACAGAAATATATATACCAGTACATACATCCATATATATATACACAACGATAGAGTGTGTATATGGAGGACATGCGTGTCCATGCCGTGTCCCCCTAGTGTTCTCCTCCAAAAAATAATTTAATTTAAGGGACACGCCACGTGGCGTGTCCAATATGTGTCCCCGCGTGGGACACTCATGTCGCTATGTCCCCGTGTCCAATATGTGGACACGGCGACCTCTAGAAATGTCGGTTCTTCATAGACAGTAAGTTATGTGCACATATACTTGAAATTAATTTTGGTAAATGGAAATATCTAATGCAAAAAGCATCACAACCAAATTCTCATTCTAGCAGTACAAAAAAAAAAAGTGAAGGTCAAAATCATAGTACAACAAAAAGTGGTAATGAAATGTTACTTTTTTTTTTTGCCGAGTAAAAGAACAGTACTTGTACCGTTACCACTTTTTTTCTTATCAATAAAAGAAAATTTATTAATCATTGAAAACAAATTACAAGTTTAAAAGGACTCTAGATAAAAAGGCATCACAACAAAATCCGGACATTCCAATTATATTGCCCAAACAACGACAATCATATGTCAACCAAGGAGAAATAACCAAAAGTTGGGATGAGAAAGGTTGTTGGCATGGCAATGGTGCAAGTACTGTTGCATGAGAAAGGTTGTTGACTGTAGAGTATGACCTCCATGATGCACCTAAATATATCCACGAAGTAATAATGTTCTTGCTTTTTTGTTTTTGTTTTTGTTTTTTGTTTTTATTTATATAGTACTTTGTTTCTGAGACAGACAATGGATTAAATATACTCCAACATAAAGCCTCGAAAAAGGCACTTTATGATCATTTTATAGAGGCAATGCAACAAAATATTTACATCGTATTATTGTCACTAAAAGTATACTGTATATAACAAATATCCACAATATAGATACATGGTTTAATTTCAAGGACTAAAATTACATTGTATGATACCTTGAGGAGATAGGGATGCAATCGAATATTTTTATTTTGTAAACCTAACAAAAGAATCATGTTTACACTATCTGATTAGCGTCGTCCTTGTACTTCTCTTCTAGTAATAATATTACATCTTTCACCGATAAAAAAAAAAAAAATTTGATAAGGAATTGGTGTTAGGCAGTTAATTAAATGATGCTTTTTTTATCTGCAATTTTTTTATTTTGTTTTAAATGATATATGGTTCGTGCAGTGCTACATGATCGTGAGAATTAACTGTAAGATGAATAATACGTACGCATAAGAGAATATGCAGTGGAAATAAGATCTTACTAACCCTCTAGCCATTGTTATTCAAGTTGAACATCACACTCATATAATATACACAGTGTCTTGATTTGACGAACATTATAGGCTATATAAACATGCTAGGCTAGAGACCCTTAATTTTCTTGAGAAAACCTTCTAGTTCCTTCTATCATGAAAATTTAAATGGGTGTCAACTTCGTTGGGATGTTAACCTCATGTTGTAATGCCGTTTTCTTTTGTCTTTTTAATCTTTTGTATATCTTACGTTTGATTAATAAAATCCTTTTTATCGCAGTTCATACTTATGGAGATAGGGGATTAGTAAAGAGTGGCCATTTCACACTCCAGATAGAAAATAATTCTAACATTAACAAGTTAAGCAAATCGTACTCTAACCTGTTAATTAAACTAGTTAAGTTAATTCTTTAAATTGGTTACAATACTTGGCTTCTTTCTTATTACAACCTCTAGGCTCAACCTATAACCAAACATTTTAAATGAACGGTAGCAACCTAGGAAGAAGATTAAAAGGACTAAGGACAGAAGGACATACGTCACTCAAGACCCAAAACACGAGAAAGGCAAGATGTCAACCAAAACAAATAAAAACCAATGAAACAGTCAAGTGTTTGTTGTGGAGGCGATGAAGCGGTTAGATATTTGGACACAAACCGATACGCGTGTATCGAGAATCGGCAGCTACGCATGCAAATGTTAGATATTATTGGTAAATCAGAAAGTAACGGTGTCGAATGGCCAAAAAATTGATCTATTTCAGCGACCAACCGCTATATATTGAAAACCTCGCCTACAATCTAAAACATGAGAAATGGCGAATTAATGGCAGAAGAACATTATCAGTAAACTTAGTGAGGTGAAATAAATCTTCCAATCAATCCATAATTTTCCCAAAAGCGATAAAAAGATATAAGTAGAAGCAATTTCTACTTAACAAAAAACCAATTTCTATCTCATTTTATTTAATAGGCAAAAAAAATTCATTATATTTTGATAAGGGATATAAAGATTAAATGGATTACGGGCGTACTGACATACGCCAACCGAAAACCAAACTCAAAAGGCTGGTAAGATGCCAATCAAAACACCACATATAAAACGAAAGCCGCAAACCCACTAGAACAAACCAACAAACCAATTTCTATCTCATTTTTTTTTTTATAGGCAAAAAAAATATCATTCTTTGATAAGGTACACAAAGATTAGATGGATTACGAGACATACGCCAACTGAGAACCAAACCCAAAAAGCTGGCAAGTTGCCAATCAAAACACCACATATAAATCGAAAGTCGCACACCAGCTAAAACAAATGAACAAACCAATTTCTCTCATTATGCACAACATATCATATATGCATTGGTAAACATGTAAGCAAATTTGTGGACATAGGAAAAGTGAAGACACCAGACAGGTTAAGCATGATCCGACACAAAGCTCTAGGACCCTTTTAATCGGGATCTAATCATTTATTAGGTCCCAATCAAAGCAATCAACTTGTTTATCCAAAATTATATTGTTTAAATGAACCAACAAAATATATATGATAAGTACTCCATATAATCCGGCAAAAAAAAAATAGCACTGCATATATATGTTGCATTATAATTACTTTAAATTGTGTGTTTTCTTTTAATGCAAATTTTGTACTTTATTGTTCTTTAATTTCTTTTCTGTAAGAAGAACATTATTCATTGGACAAAAAAAAATGAAAGAAGAGAAACAAATATTTGTGTGTGTGTACTTTTTTTAATGAAGAACTGGAAGGTGTGAGTAAAATTTAAAGATCTATAAGCTTCTTAATTTGTATGTAGTGTATTTCTGAACTTGAGAGAGAGAGAGAGAGAGAGAGAGAGAGAGAGGGTCACTGGAACAATATATGATTTTTCATAGTAGTGGAGTGCAGGCTAGTGAAGAGATAGATCCTCCTCTCTTTTTTCAAATAAATAAAAAAAAACCAAAAAACCATAATAATTAATCAACATAAGGACTAATTTTTTTTTATCATGCCATAATGACAGATGATTAAGAAATGCATAAAAAGTAAAGCGTTTAGTTTTAACCACAAAAATAAGAGAGTGTGTATTTGTGGTTCGATTACGTTCACAAGATTAAAGGGTTAATTGATAATAATAACATCATGGAACTGGTTGAAAAATTCATGGATTAATTACACTGATAAAAATCACCACAAATTTTACAAAATCATTTTCATGTCGTTAAGAAATGAATCGAAAATTAAAAACCATATGCAAAAAACACAAAATCATACCACAATGACATTTAGAAATGAATAAAAAACAGGAAGACTATTTTTCCAAGAATAGAAAAAAACCATAAATACTCTTAAAAATACCAAAATGACACATCAAGATATGCATAAAAATACAAAGACTTGTTTATTTGTAGCCCTCTTTGGGCCTGTCCTGGAGATTCTTTCTTTATTTCAGTTGGCACCTTGCTAACTTGCTTTTTAAGGGTTTGAGGTGGTTGTGATCGTCTTGATGGATAGCCTCCTTCATTCGTGATACCGTTTTATCCCTTTATCCTTTTAATCTTTGTAATTTTTTAAAGATTAATAATTTTTTTTGCCGTTCGAAGAAAATAAAAATACAAAGACTAAATAGATTTTTAAAAATAACAGAGCCCTCAAGAATCACTATAATGGCATCAGGAAAAATGCACCAAAAAAAGAAAGCAAAAAAAAATAAATAAATAAAGAGTTGAGAAAATAAATGCAAGTAGGGTTTAAACGAGGAGCAGGAGAAAATTAATGACAAAAATAAGAAAAGAAAAAGAAAACCTGGAGTGCGAAAATATTATTGAAAGCTATAATCTGGATGCAAAATAAATAGAAACGAAAAACCATTATAATTAATCAACAGAATGATTGATTTTTTATTTAAATTTTAATCATACCATAATGACTGATGATATGAAGAAATGCATCAAATTCAAAACTAAAGCGATTAACTGTAACAAACCACAAAAATAAAAGAGTGTGTATTTGTGATACTAAGTTACTAATACGGCCAAAATATTGAAGGGTTAATTATTAATTAATAACATAAACTGGAAAAATAAATTCATGGATTAATTACAAAGAAAAAAATCACCACAATTTTTACAAAATCCATTAAAAACCAGATTAAAAAAAAAAACAAAAAATTATACCACGGACATTTAGACATGAATAAAAAGCAGAAAGACTATTCTTTCAAGAACAGAGGAAAAAGGAAAAAAAACCCCACAATACCCTTCAAAATAGCACAATGACACATCAAGAAATGCATAAAAATACAGAGCCTAAATAAATTTAAAAAAAAATCGACAGACCCCTCAAGAACCACTATAATGGCATCAAGAAAAATGCACCAAAAATAGAAAGAAAAAAGAAATGCAATTAGGGTATGAAGGAGAAGTAATTAAGTAATGAAAACGAGGAAAGACAACCTGGAGTGTGTAGAGTACTCAAAGAGCTTCCCTTTAGTAGAGAAAACAATCAAAGCAACCTCAGCATCACACAGCACTGAAATCTCATGCGCTTTCTTCAACAGCCCGCTCCGCCGCTTCGAAAACGTCACCTGTCTGCTCACCTTGTTCTCTATCCTCTTCATCTGCACCCTCCCTCTCCCCATTTTCACAACACAAACCCTAGCTTTTCTTTTAAAAAATAAATTTTTTTTTTTGAATTCTTCACTAAATAATTTAACACCAGCAGAAAAGTAGCAGTAGTGTTTTTATAAAATGGGAGGAGGAATGAAGTATATATTAGTGTAGATATATATATATAGAGAGAGAGAGAGAGAGAGAGAGAGGGAGGAGAGAGAGGAGAGAGAGAGAGCTAGGGGGGTTGTTTCTCCTATTGTATGTTGTTTTCCATTTTGGTGAGGGGAAGGAGAGGGAGAGAGAAGGCCGAGGAGGGTGGGGGGTGTGGTGTGTATATATATATCTGGGAAAAAGAATTTAACGAAATTATTATTTTATTTACAAGATTTGGAAATTGTAAAAAAAAAGTACTCGATTTAAGATAGACCAGGGTGTGAGAAAAACCAGAAGTGGGGAAAGCTATCGGTCGTTTTGGGATGATATGTTGTCGATTGGTGATTGGAGGAAAGTACTGGGGTATGTCGCTTTTTGGGCCACAAGATTTTGGGTAGTGATGTGATTGGATTATTACCCCTTTTTGTCCGCTGTGGAATAGTACTAGTAGGGGCATTGTAGACTTGTAGTGTATACAAAAGAGGGATTTTAATTTTGTTCATTCTCTTATTATCCTCCCTCCTATTAATTGATGCAGCGTGAATTCTATAAAAATTGATCTCATTTTTACCAAAAATTAATTGTATTGCATGGATGAGATGAGACCTACATAATTTCAACTAATAAAAGAGAGGGTAATGATCACCTTCTTTTAAAGAGGGCAAACAAAATCGCAGTTGACAAGTTTAGTCGGTAGTTTTGAGATAAGTTTTAAACATAATAGCTTTGTATAGAGTTGCATAATTTTCTTGTCTTTAGTCAATTAGTCACCGTCACGTAGTGCCTCAATAACTATCACGACGACACATTTTTGTAAGGCCTAAGATAAAGCCTCATGAATGTTCAGTACGAAAAGTGTTGGGACAACAAATGGTGGTGCATTTATTGTTTGTTCATGTCATGGCATTCATGTGACTAGCTTATTAATGGTAAGTTAGTGAAACTGACTAATTGAGTGAAATTATGTTGATGTATTACAAGAGAATAAATATCTCGTAAAGTGCAATAAGTCAATTTTGAGAATAAATTAGTTTTGTAGAACAAACTCTTATATTGACCAGTTTTGTAATCATATTCTCTATTATTTATACAAGAACAATTTTCTTGATAAGAGATGGAAAATGTTAAAAACAGTATACTGGGGTGTTATTAAAGTTATTAAATATTAAGCTATGTAAAATTACTGTACTAGGATATTGCCATAATGCAGATAAAAAAGAAAAAAAGAAAAAAGAAAAAAGAAAAAGATATAATGGTGTTCTTCATTCTAGTCATCCTTATCATGGTAACAAGGTGCTCAACGGAGAAGATGTGGCTGTGGAGGCAAAGTTGAAAATGGCGATCACAAACTCGGGTATGGGTAAGTCTTTTGCAGATGTGGTGGTGGGGAAGCCCAAATGTTTTCCCAAATGTATCTCCGTCAAACCCAATGGTAATGAATGGCTCTCAAGGAGTGTAGTTGCAAAGCTTAAATCCTTGTCAACTATGGAATCAATGAGAGAAGCTCTCCATTGTAAGGGGTTCCAGGGATCGAGGTAAAAGACATGGGTGGCTTGTGGGTTGCACTTACTTTCCCTTCCATTGATCAGCTTCAATCCATTTTTGGAAGGGAACTAAGTTGGCTTTACAGCTGGTTTTCTAAGTTTAAGATATGGAGAACTGATATTGAAAAAGCACGGAGAAGGAATATCTGGATTTTGTTTTATGGAGTTCCGTTACATGTCTGAGTGTTGCAACCTTCCATAAAATGGCTCAACTGTGGGGGGAGGTCATTGGTTCGGATGAAGCAACGATCAAAGGTCTTTCTTATGCAGCTGGTAAAGTTATGATTTCTACGGAACGGTGGGATAGTATTAATGAAATTATTCAGTTAGAAGTACAAGGTAAAATTTTCGAAGTCAGCGTGATGGAAGAACAAATCGTAATCCAAGGCCATTGTTCTATCTGCAACGTCTCACCTTCTGAGTCAGTCAGGGAAGATAGTAAATTGGGCAACGACTCAGTTGATGAGGAGAACTCTAAGCGTGAGGTGGAAGATGTTGATTGGGTGGGAAGGCAGAATATTCAAACATCTAATTCAAATGGGAATTCACGCAAAGATGATTCAATGGTGGAGAATTCAGCAGAAAGTTTGGCGGTTGTGGGTAATGCATGTGCGGAGAAAGAGGCAAATTCAAATTATGCATATGGTTCCAAGACAGAAAGTATTGAAGAGGAACAAATCAAGGAGAATGAATCCCAACTGCCTATTTATTAAGAGCCTAGGAACATTTCGAAGGAGCTTGGTCCTGTTGCGGACTCCGAGCTTTCTAATTCTTTCGAAGTAGAGGATACCGTTTTAGCTGTTACTAACAAGGATGAGAAGGTAGTGAATTTTGATCAAGGCTTTTGGAATTTTTCCAAAGTGGGATTTTTTAAAGAGAAATATGTCGAAGGTATCCAGTTAGTTGTGGATCTCAATCCAGCTAATGCAGTGGAAGATGTTGGGAAAGGAAATTGAAACAGAAATGGATTGAAAAAAGGTTGGGATTTCCCAAAGCTAAGAAGAAAGGTCGTTGAAAACAGAAAAAATGCGTTGTGTTCAGATTTGGTATAGCTGCTGCTGCATTATCTGTTTCTTCTGATAGCATTAACATGATTCATCTTAATACGGCTCAGGCTTCTCGGTCAATAAGCAAGATCTTGGGTGAAGACTATTTGGGGGATGATGAAGAGATCATAAGTGGTTTTTCTGTTGCAAGCTGAGCTTGTGGTTGGTGGTGTCTGTTTGAGGCGTTTCAGTTGGTTTTTGGGGCGTTGGTTTTAATGTATTTTTTCGGGAGTGATTTTTGTTGGGGGGGTTTGGTTGTCTTCTTGCCAGCTTTAGGTTGTGTTTTCCCTATGGTTCCTAGCAACTTGTGTCTTTTGGTGTGAGGGAAATATTCTTTGTGAAACTTTCCTTTCATCTTAAGGCCTTATTCTTGGATCCTTTTAATCTTTGTAATTCGTTTTCAAAGGTTAATAAAAATTTTTGCTGTACAAAAAAAAAAAATAATCAGCTTATTGACACTTTTGCTCCCCAAAATATGTGCGCCATGTCACTTTGGTCCCTAATTTTTCAATTGTACAATTTTAGTCCCTTACGTTTCAATTTTGTACCAAACAAGTCGCTGACTGACTCCGTTACTGTAGTCCGTCAAAACCAAGGGCAACCAAGTCTTTTCGCTCCCATTAGCCTTCCTTGTTTACCTGATATGGGTCTTCTTCAAATCCAACGGGAGCATTGCACTAATTTTAAAACTGAGAACAACTCATCGTTGTTCATCATCGAATGGTTCGCGACAGCGAAGTATTCAAAATTTGGCAGCGAAGAAGGAGGGGTTTCGGATCTAGGTGTTCCTCCCAAGTGGGATGGGTGCAAGTTTGTGGGATTGAGTCAACAGAAATTGTGGGATAGCAGTAGCAGATGATGTGGTGTACTGTTGATTGATTAGAATTTTTCTTTTTTTTTTATCCAATTATTTTTGTTTTGATTCTAATGGAGATTCTGTAAAAAGAAGCAAAAAGGGTTGGGGTTGTTGATTAGTAAAGAGTAATCATCGGCTGTGATGGTCAGATTCGGAATCATGAGGTTTTTTTCTTGAACTGGGTCGAAGAGAAATGGGGATATCAGAGGGGAGTCGCTGCCGTGGAAGAAAGAGGGGCAGAGAGGAGGAGTACAAAGTGAGGAGAGGGAGCCAAGACGGCGACCTTGGCAGCAGCGGCCATGGCTGCCGCTGCAACTCTTTTTTTTTTTTTTTACAGAATGACAAAGACATCCCTCATTTTGATGGATGAAACTAACACTGTTGGTCTTTGGGACTTGATTGGTACAAAATTAAAACATTGGGGGCCAAAATTGCGCAATTGGAAAATTGGAGACCAAAGTGACACAACGCACATACTTTGGGGACTAAAAGTGTCAATAAGCATGCCATAATCCTTGAAATCTAAATGTGTAAGATTTATAGTATTGTGAAGAAGAGACAGAGAGAGCATTGCATTTAAATTAGTAGCAGTATATGTTCGATGGGTATTTCATAAAAATGAAAGAGATCGATATCTCAAACATGTTAAAGTTGTGCTTTTTTAATAAAAAAAACCGTAGAAAATTGATAATTAGGGATATTACCAAGAGAGAGAGAAATGATCGACGTTTGCAGAGGTTGTTCTAACTATTTTTATGCTTGGGCATTCTAAAAAGATATCGCTCTTTTTTCTGATGTAGATTGAATGATATGGAATTATATATGTACTAAAAAAGTTCTTTAAATAAAAGATGGGGAAAAGCTAAACACAGCATATTGAGCTATAATTAAAGGGTTTTTTTTTTAAAAAAAAAAAAAAGACAATGGAACTCTCTCTCCCCTTTTTTGTTTGTTCCTTTGTAGTAATATTTTGTTGGCGAATAAAATTGTGAAAATCCTTTTAATTTTTTTTCACGAGTTACTTAAAACCAGTTTACAAATTTATTTTTGAAAATACAATTTATTTGTCCAAAAAAATTAAATGTTTTCAAAAGAGGAAGTATTTTTACTTGCATAAAGTGGAAAAATTATTGCTCTACATTTTATTCCTAGTAAGAAAAGAAAAATTATCTAAAGAAAAACTAATGATTCTTTTGCTCCTCTTTTCCTTCATTTTTATTTCCTCTTTTTCTGTAACGCCCCGCATTTTTGGGATACGTTATGGATTATTATTACAATTTAAAGTCGGTCTTAAACGGTAATAATAATAACCAAAAATACATATAGATGATCTATCCTTCACAGATTACAAAAAGGTAGACCGGGTGGACTCTATGACTCCGCAAATCTCTCCGCCTGGTGGATCTCCATCTCGGCAGCTCCTCCGGCTCCGTGTTCTCCATAGAGGTCCACCTGTCCAACGTGATAATCTAGCATAATACGCAGAGTTGCGAAACAACATCGTGGTATTATGCCAGGGCAAACCGTGAGCGAGGACGCTCAATAGATACCTTACCCCAACTTTAAACTAGCAATTCTAGAACAATATTGTAGGTGGCAAGTAAATAGTTGAAAATCATTTCTCAAAACAGTAGGTTCATGCGTGTCAATGCATCAATATCAAATCAAATCAAATCAGAGTGCAGCTTTAATAAAATCAGTATCTCGTTTCTTTTAAGAACAATCAGAGTATAGTATCAGTATCTCGTTTCTTTTAATAAAAATCAGAGTACAGTATCAGTATCTCATATCATTTTATCATAACAGCATTCTTCTTCAAATTTCAACCATGTCAACATCTTACATCTCTCGAAAGTTATTGGCTCGTTCTACAACCCCTTTCTAACGGTCACCAACCTTTCCGTTCGAAGGGTCGGCTACCCATAAACTGACTCCTGCAGTATGAGGTCCGCTAACTCCGCGTCACACACGACATAGTCCCGATTTTCTTATATCACCGAACTTAACAGCCTGTTTATAAGATCCGTTTACTATGTGTTGTACTGAGTAAGTTCTGACCGTCAAATTCACCCGCGAAATTTGAGGAGAAACTTCAAACAGCACTACCGTATAGTTCCATTGAGCTTTGACCACCAGTTCACACCGGGGAACTGAGGCGGGACTCTAATGGCAGTATTGTTTATAGTATAGTTCCATTGAGCTTTGACCACCAGTTCACACCGGGGAACTGAGGCGGGACTCCAATGGCAGTATTTTATTTACAACAGCATTTTCATTCTCATCTCTATTTCTTGTAAAAACAATCGATCATTTTCTTGAAAAACGTGTCGTGTCGTACCGTCTCGAAAAACATGCACATGCCATATTACATAAAAATCTTCCGTTTAGAAATCGTTTCAAGATAAACTTTTCGTTTAAAAATATTTCATGATAACCGTGTTACTTTAGGTATAAAATCTCGTTGGTGACTTTCTTTAGACAAATGAGATAACCAGGAGAGTCCCAGGCTGGATGGCCGCACGAATGCAGTTACTGGCACCATTCCTTTCTTAGACAGCGCTAGGCATATCTTTTTTGACAGACCCTCAAGGGTGTTAGCCTTGGGTTAATCTCAACAGTCCAAGTACAGTCAAAACACTTTGAAGTTGCTTTAAGAAAAATTTAGTCGGCTATTTTCCAAAAATCAATTGGGCAGCATAACGGCGTAAATTTGAAAAGTCGATTTTCATTCGGGCATTATAACTGGATATTTTAGGTTTCCAAAAGTCCATCGGGCATTATAACGGTGCATTTTGATAAATAAATTTTAAATCGTGCATAGTAACGACTAAGTGTGATTTTCAAAGTCTAATTGTTCATAAAATCACTAATCACCAACATAATCACGTTTAATCATAATTAGGCATGTTTAAGCAAAATAATAACCTCCTTAATATGAACTAGTAAATACTAATCTAAAGTTAAGATAAAGTATCTACCTTAATTCCGATGATTAGTCGGAAGCCGATTAGCTAGTTGAATTCCAGCGGCGTAACGACTAGTCGACCTTTGCTCGAACACTTTCTTGCTAACTTATTCTACCTTTCTAAGATCTAGGGGTGGTCGAGGGTGGTGGAGTGTGGTGGTTTAGGATGAGTTTCAAGAAGAACACTCAAGAACTCATTCAAGAACACTAGAAAGCACAAAGTGGAGAAGTTGGGAGATTTTGGTGTGAGGAAATGAAGTAAGGTGAGGGAGCTATTTATAGAAGATTGTAATTGGGTAAGTAGCCTACCTTGTTAAGTAGTCAAATTTTCTTTCTTCTCATTAATTCAAAAAAAAATACAAATTAGGTTTAGTAAAGTCAAAATTGGTAGGAAGACAAAATTGAACACATGTCTAATTAGGGTTTTAAATAGGCTAAGGCTAGTCAAAATAGGACAACATAGGAGTTGGGAAAATTAGTAGGCCTTCCGGATGCGATGTAGTGAAATACTCGGTGTGCACGCGTTGATTTTACGGCGCGGAAAAATAAATAAAAGGAAATAAACAAACTAGATGTAGTTTCATTCAAATTATTTAAACTAAATAATAAATTATTTCATTTAGCGATATTAAAAATAACTAATCGAATTAATAAATCGAAATTTTTATCTACGAAATTTCGGGTTATTACAACCTATCCCCCTTAACAAATTTCGTCCTCGAAATTCGAATTACTCAACGGATGGAAACAATTGTGGATAGTTGGCTCTCATGGCTTCTTCCCGTTCCCAAGGTTTTTCCTCTATTTCTCGATCTTTCCATAATATTCGTACTAACTGAATGGTTCTGTTGAGGATACGCTTCTCCATGCTGTCCCGGATTTCAATTGGTTCTTCCTTAAAAGTTACGTCCTCATTTATGTCGAGATACTCCTAATTTAACACGTGTTTTGGCAAGGCGAGATACTTCCTTAACATAAAGTCGTGAAAAAAAAAAAAAAAACTTATGCACTCGGTATCTGTGGCGGGAGTGCTAATCGGTAGGCCACTCATTCGATTTTCTCCAAAATCTCAAATGGGCCGATATATCGCGGAGAAAGCTTCCCTTTCTTCCCGAATCTAATTACTCCTCTTCGGGGCCGAAAATTTTTTTTTTTTTTTTTTTAGAAACACGTGGTCTCCCTCTTTGAACGACAAGGGTCATAACTCTTCTGGCGGCTCTGTGCAGTAAGTAGTCTCTGTTAGATAGGCTTAATCTTCTCGGTCGTGTCTCTAACCATTTCAGGTTCTAGTAATCCTATCTCACCGGCGTCAATCCAACAAACTTGTGATCGACAAGGGTGGCCGTAAGGTTCCTTCTTCCTTCTTCACGAACAGTGCAGGTGCTCCTCATGGTGAAGTACTCGGTTTGATGTATCATTTCTCTGACGACTCTTGTAGTTGGGTCTTCAATTCCTTCAGTTCTGTCGGCGCTATATGGTATGGGGCTATCGAAATTAGGGCGGTTCTAGGTTGAAGCTTGATGGTAAAATTGATCTATCTTTGTGGCGGTTAATCCAGGTAGATTGTCAGGAAACACGTCAGCATAGTCACAGACGATGTGTGGCAGTCCTAACTCTTCTCGGTCAGATTCTTCCAACTGGAGACTAGCTAGCCATCCGAACAGTTGGTTCTGCCATTACGAGCGTCGAGTCGCCGAATTCACAACTTGTCTATCCCCCTTAAAACGAAAGCATGTCCCATCAGGGAGAAAGCTGTTACTATCTTTTGATGGCAATCAACGACAGCTCGATGAGTTGACAGCCAATCCATCTCCATAATTAAGCCGAAGTCAACCATCTCGATCACGCGTAAATTGCAAGTTAGTCGAATATTACTTACTTCTAACTCGCAGCCTCTACAGATTAGATTAACTGGTAAACTAGCGCTTAAAGGTGATGCTATTGTCATCTGGTTCTCTAGGGGTTCAGTGTCTAATCCTAGCGTAGATACGCATGCAGCTGCTATAAACGAACACGATGCTCCAATGTCAAATAAAGCTTGTACGCAGGTACTGAATAGCAGTAGCGTACCTTGAATCACAGAAGGTTCCTGCTCCTGGATGTGATCCTCAGCATGCAGAGCATACAAGCGTCCTGTCCCGTTCTGAGGTGCCTTGACCTGCTGCTTTCCATTCCAGTTATTCTGATGTGCTGGCTTAGCGTTCTGTTGCATAGGCTGTTTGCCATAGTTCTGAGGCGGCTGCGGCTGCTGCTGATTCCCATAGGTGAAACCGTCCTTCCTCGGATGAGGACAGTTGCGACTGTAGTGTCCATAGCCCGCACAGTTGTAACACTTGACTAGTTGGTTGTTAGAATTTTGTGGCGGCGGTCCTTGCCTGACTTCATTCCCCCTCCAAGGCTGGGGGTTAACTTGGTTAGGTCTGGCTGGGTAGGGCCCACGATCGTTGTCGTTCTGCACAGTCCTGATAGGTCCTCCTGAGCCACTTCCTTGACGCCTAGTCCTAAAATCTGCTTCTTCTCTCTCCATCCTTAGGGCACATTTCACTGCCTCAGCATAGGTAGTATAGCCCATTCCCATCACTATCTTGCGAGTCGAGCCAAGTCCCCATTCAAACTTCCGGACCTTGTCCTCCTCAGTAGGGATAGTAGCACGACCATAGCGGTACAGCTCCTCAAATTTAGCGACGTACTGCGTCACCGTCATTGAACCTTGCTGTAGGTTCTGAAATTCCTGGATCTTTGCCTGCTTTACTGGAGCAGGAAAGTACTTGTCCAAGAAGATATTCTCAAACTCCTCGAAAGTCATGGTCTCAATGTTATAAGTGACCTCAATCATCTCCCACCAGTGTCGGGCTTCTCCTTGGAGTTGGTAGGCAGTGAGAGCTACGCGGTGGTTATCCTGGTTGATTCCTAGAGTGCTGAGAATCACCTTGATCTCCTTCAGCCAAGCCTCGGCTAGGGTAGGGTTAGGTTCACCGTGAAAGACAGGTGGTCGTCTCTTGCAGAACTCGTTCATCGCTTGAGTACGGGTCATGGGTCCAGGTGGGTTGTTAGGTGGGGGTCGGTTTGCGTTGAGCGCAGCAATGAAGGCTTGCATGAGTTGTGCGAGGTCAGGGTTACCGTTGGTTCTGTTGGACGAGTCCTCACCATTGTTACGTGTAATCGCCATTCTAGAGTTGGAAATTCGTAGGGAATTCAGTCTAGAATACTCTTTTTGAAAATAATAGCACAACACTACGGCTAAAATCTAAATTCGGAAAGGATTTACTGCTGCTAAACGTTATCTTTGAGCACATATTTATACTGAAACTGACATGTGAGCAGGACACATGTCACAAACAGTCAAATCCTAAGTGTTCTCATGTTTCGCTTCCCTACGCTTCGTAATGGCTCATATATGCCTATAACTACACCGTTAGCAAATAGGATATTTGTAGAGTAGCAAAAGTATAAAGTACGGACATTTATTCAGGTTACGCTCTCGGAAAGTGATCTACCCATTCTACCCAAAGCCGAGTGTTGGAACCTAGGGCTCTGATACCACTTGTAACGCCCCGCATTTTTGGGATACGTTATGGATTATTATTACAATTTAAAGTCGGTCTTAAACGGTAATAATAATAACCAAAAATACATATAGATGATCTATCCTTCACAGATTACAAAAAGGTAGACCGGGTGGACTCTATGACTCCGCAAATCTCTCCGCCTGGTGGATCTCCATCTCGGCAGCTCCTCCGGCTCCGTGTTCTCCATAGAGGTCCACCTGTCCAACGTGATAATCTAGCATAATACGCAGAGTTGCGAAACAACATCGTGGTATTATGCCAGGGCAAACCGTGAGCGAGGACGCTCAATAGATACCTTACCCCAACTTTAAACTAGCAATTCTAGAACAATATTGTAGGTGGCAAGTAAATAGTTGAAAATCATTTCTCAAAACAGTAGGTTCATGCGTGTCAATGCATCAATATCAAATCAAATCAAATCAGAGTGCAGCTTTAATAAAATCAGTATCTCGTTTCTTTTAAGAACAATCAGAGTATAGTATCAGTATCTCGTTTCTTTTAATAAAAATCAGAGTACAGTATCAGTATCTCATATCATTTTATCATAACAGCATTCTTCTTCAAATTTCAACCATGTCAACATCTTACATCTCTCGAAAGTTATTGGCTCGTTCTACAACCCCTTTCTAACGGTCACCAACCTTTCCGTTCGAAGGGTCGGCTACCCATAAACTGACTCCTGCAGTATGAGGTCCGCTAACTCCGCGTCACACACGACATAGTCCCGGTTTTCTTATATCACCGAACTTAACAGCCTGTTTATAAGATCCGTTTACTATGTGTTGTACTGAGTAAGTTCTGACCGTCAAATTCACCCGCGAAATTTGAGGAGAAACTTCAAACAGCACTACCGTATAGTTCCATTGAGCTTTGACCACCAGTTCACACCGGGGAACTGAGGCGGGACTCTAATGGCAGTATTGTTTATAGTATAGTTCCATTGAGCTTTGACCACCAGTTCACACCGGGGAACTGAGGCGGGACTCCAATGGCAGTATTTTATTTACAACAGCATTTTCATTCTCATCTCTATTTCTTGTAAAAACAATCGATCATTTTCTTGAAAAACGTGTCGTGTCGTACCGTCTCGAAAAACATGCACATGCCATATTACATAAAAATCTTCCGTTTAGAAATCGTTTCAAGATAAACTTTTCGTTTAAAAATATTTCATGATAACCGTGTTACTTTAGGTATAAAATCTCGTTGGTGACTTTCTTTAGACAAATGAGATAACCAGGAGAGTCCCAGGCTGGATGGCCGCACGAATGCAGTTACTGGCACCATTCCTTTCTTAGACAGCGCTAGGCATATCTTTTTTGACAGACCCTCAAGGGTGTTAGCCTTGGGTTAATCTCAACAGTCCAAGTACAGTCAAAACACTTTGAAGTTGCTTTAAGAAAAATTTAGTCGGCTATTTTCCAAAAATCAATTGGGCAGCATAACGGCGTAAATTTGAAAAGTCGATTTTCATTCGGGCATTATAACTGGATATTTTAGGTTTCCAAAAGTCCATCGGGCATTATAACGGTGCATTTTGATAAATAAATTTTAAATCGTGCATAGTAACGACTAAGTGTGATTTTCAAAGTCTAATTGTTCATAAAATCACTAATCACCAACATAATCACGTTTAATCATAATTAGGCATGTTTAAGCAAAATAATAACCTCCTTAATATGAACTAGTAAATACTAATCTAAAGTTAAGATAAAGTATCTACCTTAATTCCGATGATTAGTCGGAAGCCGATTAGCTAGTTGAATTCCAGCGGCGTAACGACTAGTCGACCTTTGCTCGAACACTTTCTTGCTAACTTATTCTACCTTTCTAAGATCTAGGGGTGGTCGAGGGTGGTGGAGTGTGGTGGTTTAGGATGAGTTTCAAGAAGAACACTCAAGAACTCATTCAAGAACACTAGAAAGCACAAAGTGGAGAAGTTGGGAGATTTTGGTGTGAGGAAATGAAGTAAGGTGAGGGAGCTATTTATAGAAGATTGTAATTGGGTAAGTAGCCTACCTTGTTAAGTAGTCAAATTTTCTTTCTTCTCATTAATTCAAAAAAAAATACAAATTAGGTTTAGTAAAGTCAAAATTGGTAGGAAGACAAAATTGAACACATGTCTAATTAGGGTTTTAAATAGGCTAAGGCTAGTCAAAATAGGACAACATAGGAGTTGGGAAAATTAGTAGGCCTTCCGGATGCGATGTAGTGAAATACTCGGTGTGCACGCGTTGATTTTACGGCGCGGAAAAATAAATAAAAGGAAATAAACAAACTAGATGTAGTTTCATTCAAATTATTTAAACTAAATAATAAATTATTTCATTTAGCGATATTAAAAATAACTAATCGAATTAATAAATCGAAATTTTTATCTACGAAATTTCGGGTTATTACATTTTCTTTGTCGGTCTCTATTTCCTTTCTTCCTTTTTTTTGGTTTACAGGAGAATATGTGAAGAAACTACGGAGAAGTGCGAGATGAAAAAAACTTTTGATTACTGTGCATATTACTGGAAGGCTCTTTGTTACTGCCGCTGCATACTATTTGGTTTTCCTCTTTTCCCTCTGTCAAATGAAACATGGGAATTTGTCGCTTTCTCACTTTTCTTTCCTTCAATGCAAAACTAAATGCAGTTGAAAAATGCAAAACCAAATAGAAGAAACTAGCTTTTTCTTCCTTTAATTCCAAAAGCTATTTTAGTGTTTCCAGGGAAATTAACTAAAAATTTGTGGTCATGCCATGCTCTTAGGGGAGACGTATGTGTCAGGTGCGTTGGAGATATGTCTTGAATTCAACACGTTCGAAGAAAGTGCGAAATTCGGAATGAGAGCTCAGTTTAGCATCTTTGGTCCGGATCAAAGGAAGTCTAGTCCAGACCAGTGGGTCTCAGGTGTTTTAGAAGCTTGCAGCAACCTTGTTCCGGATGAGTGGTCCTGGTTGGTCTAGTTTTGCTTTAGCATCTTTGGTCCGGACGAACGAGACAGCTGCTGCGTGTTTTAATTTGTTTTAACCTAGTTTTTTTTTTTTGTACTTTCTCATAAATAGAAACCTTGTGACCTCCTAGGTTTTGTCTTGAGTTGGGATTTCATATATCAAGGGTTTATAGTCGTCTCTTTCGTGTGTGTGTGTGTGTGAAACTTTGATGCTTTGTTAGGATTTCTATCAGAGATTCATACCCAGATGTCGTATGAGTGCTTCAAGTGAGAGTTATGGGTATAACTGACTCTGTGTATTTCTCCCCATTATAGTGAATCCTGTTGCTTTTTTTTTTTTTTTTCCTCGTGGACGTACCTTTAGAGTTTTGTGCTTGAGGGGGAACCACGTAAATCGTTGTGTCTTGTTTTCTTGTTGGTGTGTTTATATTCATTACGTTGGGTTTCAGCAAAACAAATTGGTATTAGAGCTCCGGGTTCAAACCGAGGCTCGTGTTTTTTGCCGCATTTGTGTATTCGTGGTCATTTCAATGGTGACTCGCTTTGAAGTTCATAAGTTTGAGGGGCAAAACGCTTATTTCAGTTTGTGGTGTATTAAAATTTAGGTTTTGTTGGTGCAACAAGGAACGAGCAAGGATTTGTTGGGGTTATCGAAGAAAGTTGTTGACATGTAGGATAGTGTGTTTGAGAATCTTGATGAGAAGGTACTCAATGCAATACAGTTTTTCCTAGCCGATGATGTGCTTCGCGAGGTCGAGGAGGAAGATTCGGTAGCTAGGATTTGGTTGAAGTTGGAGAGCATCCATATGATGAAGTCGCTAATCAACTGGTTGTACTTAAAGCAATGCCTTTATACGTTCCGTATAAAGGAAGGTACGCTCATGAAAGACCATTTAGATGAGTTGCTCAGAATTATGATGAATTTAAAGAATATAGATGTTATTATTGATAATGAAGACCAGGCCCTTATTGTTTTATGCTCATTGCCTGCATCATATGAACGCTTTCACCTTGTTCGGTTAGGTTTCTAAAACCGAGTTTTGAGAACTTTTTTGAAAGTAGGTCTCAAATTGGTCTTCTAAAACAGGCTCTGGTGGGTCCCTCTTAACTTTAACCCAGAAAATAAAAATAAAAATCAAACGCAACCAAAAAAAAGAAGAAGAAGCTGGTGTATGTGGATGGGACATTTTGGTAATACTTCTACAAACAAACAAACAAAACTTAGAAAAGAACCTGCCACCAGTGTTGGTGGGCCCATATATAAGAGGAAAATCAGCTGTACGAAAGAAAAAGGCAGAGTACAGCTAGGGAAACCGAACAAGGCCCCGGCTTTAAAAACTGGTTAGAAAACCTAACCGAACAAGGCCTTTGAGATGTTGTAGGGAAGGGATATTATTTCTATGGAGGATGTGAAGTCTAGTTTATATTTGAAAGAATTGTGAAAAAAGGTATCTGCTGAGGATAATGATCAAGCTTTGGTGGTTTGAGGAAAGACAGGAAGGCGAGATTCGGGTAGTAAAGGGTTTCTGGCTCTAAGACGACATATAAGGATGGAGTATAATCCCCCTATCCCGTGTGGTTTCTTTCCTGTTTCAGATTCATCATGCATATCTAAAGGCTTAATTAACCAGCTTAGTTGCGAAATCTTTTAAAATATTTAAACAGTTTTATGTTAAGTGAGATCGGGCTAACCTTCGTGGCTAGGCGAAATGGGGTGCCTAACCTCTTTCCCTCAACGTACCCTTGTTTCCCAAAACCTGGAATCTCTGTCTATACCTAGAATCTCTCTCTATTTTCTTGGTTTTCCAAAATCAAATGGTAACTCTCACAAACTCATATAGTGCGCTGCAACGGGCACCTCGATGCTATCCAAACAAATGCCATTGGCCATCCTGTGTGGGGAGCTCGTGCCGCAATGGGCGGGAATCAACAACATGGAGGCTCTACTATCCTCAGGGGTCAGCATGCCCCGCCACCGCAATCTATACTGTCCAAAAGTGTTTTGAATGGTTCAGATTTAAAATAGAACTCCTCCAGCTAGGGCTGCAAACGAACCAAGCTGCTCTCATGGCTCGGCTCATTATGGCTCAGCTCGGGTCAGCTCGTTAAGTAATCGAGCTCGAGCTCAAGCTCGATTTTCAGGCTCGTTTAGTTAACGAGCTTGCTAAAGCTTGGCTCGGCTCGACTGTATAAGCTCGACTCGTTTAGGGAGACTCGTATAGTAAATAACATTGGCTCGGCTCGTTTATGATCAAGGCGAGCTCGAGCTCGATTTTTTAGCTTGTTTACTTAACAAGCCGAGCTCAAACACAAGTACACAACAAACCTCGGTTCGGTTCGTTTTTGCACCCTCCCACTTTCAGCGAAGAGAAGAAGTATTATTTTAAATATTATTTATTGATTGTCAAGATGGACATTCCGAATGGGCTCGCAGGGCCTACCATCCCTCAGCAAAGCCCCCGGTCCATAAGATAGGCTTCCACAACCACCATTAAGATCATGACATAAGTGGTTTCCACAACCACAAGAACATGATTTTCTTTGAATTAGCCTGCCATAGGAGATCGGCTAATAACCCATTTCGATTAAGGTAGCAATCAAATTTTCTCCTTTCTGCACCTACTAAACAGGCAAACATGCTAGAGACATGAGCGGAACGTTTCATGGTTTTGAACACAAGTCCAAAGGTGGCATCCCATCATGCTGTTGGTCTGTTAAGTGCCACATTTACCGCTAATAATTGGATACTCCCAGAATAGCATGTGGTACTCTCTATAAATAAAAGATCGCCATTACACTATGTGGGTCAATCATTGTATCCTAACCACCCAACAAAAGCAAGCAATAACTGCCCCTACCAGATAATTTGTCGCTACGTAAATGGATAGGAGGAGTGCTCAAGCTTGGCCCTGAGATTTTCAGGGCCCTAAGCGGTTCTCAGCCATGGGCCCCTAAGAATTTGTGGTTGCTCAATGTAATGTTTGAAAACGCCTAGTGGTCTAGTGGTTCTGGACATAAGTTATACTCCCTCCGTCCCTTTTTAAAGTGATTCATACGGAAATACGTGTAATTTCAAACCCCTGCAGAAAAACATATTTCTCTATATAACTTTTTAATTTGTTTTATATCAAATTAAAGAACTCAGTCCTCATTGAGTACTTTAATTTGCTGCAAAAAAAATTTAAAAACGATATGCGAAAGTACATTTTTAAAAAGCCGCAAAAACACACGTTTTCCAAGTAGATTACTTAAAAAGGGTCGGAGGGAGTAATTTTTTGTTCATGTTCAAAATATATTACTGTGAAAAATTAAGGTGGGAAGAATTGAACAAAGAACCCTTCTGGATACAAGATGGATGACTTACCGCCACAACAACTTATCTGCTATGACATTTGCCTACGTAATATTTAATTTGATCTTGCATTTTGGGACCCTATTATCGGTCCAAAATTTGGGAGTCCCATGCCCAAGGCCGGCCTGGGAGCGCTGAATAATTACTAAACAGAGGGAAAAAAGGAAAAGTAATTAAGTGGGGCAGGGTTGGTAGCTCGGGCACCACTTGATGACAGTGGCATCGCTGGAAAAGTGTGACATCCCGATTTGCACCACATCGTTGCATTTGTGAACAGTAGTAAATGTGAACTTCGGAAGACACCGAAAATAAGTTCCTTAATTTGCATTGCATTATCCACGGACTGCATCAATATTTCTGTTTCGCCAGACTTGTTGATTGTAGTGCAGCTTTGGAAAGACAGGCTACCCAAACATGTGCCGCCCCAATTTGTTATACAGCGAATTCGTCTTACTTAGGTTATGTCAAACACGTGCCACCCAATTTGTCTTTGTTTTGTTTTCCATTATCATTATCTGGTCTTCTTGTTTCGGGGAAACGCTAGCTCACAGTAGCTTTATAAAAGCTAAAATCTCAAAATCTGGCCGTAATTTTTTTATTTTTTATTTATTTTTTGTAAACACCCACATTATATAGCCATTCTATTAATGCTATCCTTGCCAACCTTGGTGCTTTGAGGGGTAAAATAGCATATTATTGTCGGGGGCAGGTGTGCCAACATAGTTGTGACGCTATCCTCCCGTTGTAATGCTATCTTTTTTGGTCCCTCTTTTTTCTTTTTCTTGTAACCCTCACATTTACTAATAGTATTTTCTTCGCCCTTAAAAATATATATATATAGCCATTCTATTAGCTAGTTTAAGCTTCAAAATGAATTGGTAGTTACCAATTCCAGAATACTCGGTACACATACCTTTTGTACATTATATAAGCCTTTGTATAACTTGGAATTCTACTTCAAAAAAAAGAAAGAAAAGAAAACAGAAACTTAATTTGGGGAGACATAAGCTATGCAGGAATTAGACACAAGTTTGCCTATATATTGAAGGAATAGAATCAAAGAAAATAAATAAATAAATAAAATCAGGTTGAATGGACCGGGGATCCTATAGTACAAGGTGCACTACAGGGTAGTATGATTGTCGCTGAGAGGGGTGCCAACATTATTGGGTTGTCTCTTTCGCGTTGTGATGCATTTTCCTTTGGATCCCTTTAATCTTTGTAATCCGTGTCCAAAGATTACTAAAATTCTATTTTTGTCGTTCAAAAAAAAAAAAAAAAAAAACAGGGTTGTAGTATGCAATCCTATTGTGCACCCCCGCACTGTAAGCATGGACGGATTTACATGAGGTCACATGCCCCCACTCAAAACTTTAAAAAAATATTAGTGATTTTATATATTCAGCATTATTATGCAATTAGCATATATACTTATATATATCTTAAAAATAAAAATGTACAACAGATCATATGCTTCAATTTTCATTTTTAGGTTTATTCAGAATTACATATTAATTTATAAACTGTCTATCTGCTTGGAGTTTTTATCTTTTAATTCCTTTTATTTTAATCCGTTATGGATAAATATTTTAAAGAAAATTTAATAAAACCATCTCGATCGATTTAAAGAGGCTTGTCAATGTTATATAAAATATACTCTAAAAATTTTGTCAAAACTTGTATGCTCATTTTTTTAAAATTTTTTTCTAAAAAGTATGCATTATAAATTATAAATTTTATATAGTCTTTAATTAGTGTCTGAATTGCGCATGATCTTATTGTGATTGACCAGAAAAAGAAATTTTCATGATTATGAAAACTAAGATGCTCCCATTAGACTAGATCCTGGATCCATTCAGGACTACAGGGCCCCCGGTTTCGGGTTGAATTGCGTACGTATGACAAACTTTGTCATTAATTTGGATAAACGTAAACGGAAACGGGTTTATCATCTTTTTAGACTTCTGCCAATGGAAGGATTACGTGGAAGAATAAAGACAGTGGCAATTGTTTTTCCTTTTCATCTTTTTAGACTTCTGCCAAGGAAGGATTAGATGGAATAATAAAGACAGACTAGCCATTAATTGTTTTTCTTTTAATTTCTTCACGGAACTTCCATTCTATGTGGCTTATTCTCCAATGGATTTTATCAAGATTTGATAAAATCAAGCCCTTGATTTTATTCATTGGTGCAGAGATTTGTCAAACAGGTGACAGCGAATTCATCTTAATTAGGTTGTGTCAAATATGTGCCAACCCATTTGTCTTTGTTTTAATTTGTTTTCCATTATCAACTTCTTGTCATCTTGTTTCGGATGAGCACTCAGAGTAGCTTTATAAAAGCTAAAATCTCAAA
The DNA here is from genome assembly GCA_020921065.1 of Vaccinium darrowii. Lineage (NCBI taxonomy): Eukaryota > Viridiplantae > Streptophyta > Magnoliopsida > Ericales > Ericaceae > Vaccinium > Vaccinium darrowii. The sequence goes on along the minus strand of CM037158.1, from coordinate 9,389,345 downwards.
ATCTGGTCGTAATTTTGTTTTTTTTTTTTTTTTGTTTTTTGTAAATTCCCACATTATATAGCCATTCTATTAATGCTATCCTTGCCAACCTTGTTGCTTTCAGGGCTAAAATAGCATATTATTGTCGGGGTAGGTGTGCCAGCATAGTTTTATTGGTATCCTCTCGTTGTGATGCTATCTTTTTTCGTCCATCATTTTTCTTTTTGCTTGCAACCTTCACATTTATTAAAAATATAGCTATTCTATTAGCTAGCTAGTTTAAGCTTCAAAATGAATTGGTAGTTACCAATTCCAGAATACTCGGTACACATACCTTTCGTACATTATATAAGCTTTTGTATAACTTGGAATTCTACTTTAAAAAAAAAAAAAAAAAAAACAGACACTTAATTTGAGTAGACATAAGCTATGTCGAATCAGCCCATGTGGAGAAATTAATGGTTTGTCATGCAGGAATTATACACAAGTTAGCTATATATTGAAGGAGTAGAATCAAAGAAAATTAAAAAAAAAAAAAAAAAAAACCCTGGTTGAATGGACCGGGGATCCTATGGTGCAGGGTGCACTACAAGGTTGTAGTAGGCAACTCTATAGTGCACCTCCACACTGTAAGCATGGATGGAATTACACGGGGTCACGTGCTCCCACTCAAAACTAAAAAAAATATATTAGTAATTTTATATGTTTAGCATTATTATGTAATTATGTTACTAATCTAGCATATATACCTGTAAATATATCAAAAATAAAAATTTTACAGCTGATTATATGCTTCAATTTTTGGTTTTCAGGTTTGTTCAGAATTATTGATTTATAAACTGTCTGTCTGCTTGGAGCTTTTATCTTTTGATTCTCTTTATTTTAAACCACCATGGATAAATATTTTTTTTTAAAAATGATTAATAAAACCATCTCAACCATTTTAAAGAGGCTTGTCGATGTTAATATAAAATTTATTCTAGAAAAATTGTTGAAAATTGCGTGCTCATTTTTTTTATTTTTTGTAAAAAGTATGCATTATTAATTTTATATAGTCTTTAATTAGTGTCTCAATTGCGCAAGATCTTATTATAGTTGATCAAAAAAAGGAATTTTCATGATTATAAAAACTAAGATGCCTCCACTAGACTTGATCCTGAATCCGTTCCTGACTGCAGGTCCTGGTTTCGGCTTGAGTTGCGTGCGTATGACAAGCTATGTCATTAATTTAGATAAACGGAAACGGAAACGGGTTTATCATCTTTTTAGATTTCTGCCAATGGAAGGATTACGTGGAAGAATAAAGACAGAGTGGCCATTGTTTTTCTTTTCATCTTTTTAGACTTCTGCCAAGGAAGGATTACGTAGAAGAATAAAGACAGAGTAGCCATTGTTTTTCTTCTAATTTCTTCACGGAACATCCATTCTATTACGTGCCTATGTATAAAATAGAGGTTCCGTGAAGAAATTCCTCCCTATGCCCCAAACCTCCAGACTCTCGTTTGGTGGGGGAAACTCCTCCCCATGCCCCACCCATCCATATTCTCAATTTTTGTTCACATCTCGGGCCCAAAGTTATGATTCAAATCACTCACCTCGTAGAACAAGCAAAAGATTGTAAGTCTACAAAATATCATTACACTGTCAACTACACACCTAGCCTTGGGTGTGCATGGTATAAGAGTTAATCATGGAAATAGGACACAAACTAATTCCTTAATACCAAGAAAACAAATCACCCATACATTCCAAAAATGCCCCCGCTAGCCCATAAAAGTGCCTCAACTCCCAAACCCTAGGAAAATGCCTAAACCCCCAAACCTAATGAAAGTGCCTATACCACTAAAACTCTATAATTGGAAAGTACACCCTAAGTGCCTAAATCCAAAATGCCTAAACCCACTATAACTTAAGCCTAACTCTTATAAAATTAAACCCAATTCCAAAATTAAAGAGACAATTAATTTTGTCCCACCCATTCAGGACCCACGCATGAGAGAGAGAGAGAGAGAGAGAGTGACGGGGCATGAAAGAAAAGTGAGGCACTGACCACCCGTCGCTTCAAAGGTAAAACCTGTCCCTTTCAAGGCTGTATTGGATGCGCTTTCTTTTTGTAATTTTTTTTATCATTAGGGGTATTTTTGTCTAGTGTTGTCCTTGAACCCTAAATAATTTCACATCAATGTATTGGAGACTTTAAAATAAGTTAGGCTGGACCAAACACCCTTTAAAGCCCCAAACTTAGCCTTTAGGCCAATTTGAATCTTTCTTCGACAAGGACATGGTATAAGAGTTAATCATGGAAATAGGACACAAACTAATTCCGTAATGCCAAGAGAACAAATCACCTATACATTCCAAAAATGCTCCCACTAGCCCATAAAAGTGCCTAAACTCCGAAACCCTATGAAAGTGTCTAAATCTCTAAACCTAATGAAAGTGCCTAAACCTAAATCCTAGGGTACCCTATGAAAGTGCCTAAAATCCTAAGGTACCTTATGAAAGTGTCTAAACCACTAAAACCCTATAATTGAAAAGTGCACCCTAAGTACCTAAACTCAAAATGCATAAACCCACTATAACCTAAGCCTAACCCTCCTAAAATTGAACCCCAAAATTAAAGAGACAATTAATTTTGTCCCACCCATTCAGGACCCACGCATGAGAGAGAGAGAGAGAGAGAGAGAGTGTGTGTGTGTGACGGGGCATGAAAGAAAAGTGAGGCACTGACCACCCGTCGCTTTCAAGGTAGTGACATTAGTCGCTAAAGGTAAAATCTGTCGCTTTCAAGGCTGTATCAGATGTGCTTTCTTTTTGTATTTTTTTTTTTATCATTAGGGGTATTTTTTTCTAGTGTTGTCCTTGAACCCTAAATAATTTCACATCAATGTATTGGAGGCTTTAAAATAAGTTAGGCTGGACTAAACACCCTTTAAAGCCCCAAACTTGACCTTTAGGCCAATTTGAGTCTTTCTTCAACAAGGACATGGTATAAGAGTTAATCATGGAAATAGGACACAAACTAATTCCTTAATGCCAAGAGGACAAATTGCTTATACATTCCAAAAATGCCCCCGCTAGTCTATAAAAGTGTCTAAACTCTCAAACCCTATGAAAGTGCCTAAACCCTCAAATCTAATGAAAGTGCCTAAACCTAAACCCTAGGGTACCTTATGAAAGTGCCTAAAATCGTAAGGTATCTTATGAAAGTGCCTAAACCACTAAAACCCTATAATTGGAAAGTGCACCCTAAGTACCTAAACCCAAAATGCCTAAACCAACTATAACCTAAGCCTAACCCTCCTAAAATTGAACCCAATCCCAAAATTAAAGAAACAATTAATTTTGTCCCACCTATTCAAGACCCACGCATGAGAGAGAGAGAGAGAGAGAGAGAGAGAGAGTGTGTGTGTACATGTGTGTGACGGGGCATGAAAGAAAATTGAGGCACTAACCACCCGTCGCTTTCAAGGTAGTGTCGTTAGTCGCTTCAAAGGTAAAACCTGTAGCTTTCAAAGCTGTACCAGATGTGCTTTCTTTTTGTAATTTTTTTATCATTAGGGTTATTTTTGTCTAGTGTTGTCCTTAAACCCTAAATAATTTCACATCAATGTATTGGAGGCTTTAAAATAAGTTAAACTTGGCCTTTGGGCCAATTTTTTGTTAGTTTAATGCATAGAATTATGACTGCGTTGCAAAACTTGTTAAATATAACAAGCTTCCTTTGAATGCAAGACTGTGATAAAAAAATCTCGTTACATCGCCACAATTTCTTTGAAAAGGGTACTAGTAAATTAATATATTAGTTTAACATTGACTTAAAATATGAAATCTCTTTCAGAAAAACTATAGAATTATATTCCCTCCATTCTCAAAAGATTATCCACCATGCATATGTTCTCATTTTGCGAAGCAAACAATCTTTTCAAAATAGAGGTTTCGTTGTTGACTGCACTATTTATACTGACATATGAACTTGTGTGCATATATTGTTGGATAATAGAGCTAACATAGTTAACGTAATTTCTGAATACATTGTTACAAATTCCTGAAGCCGCCACTGTATCAATATGATCAAATATGGACAGATATAAAAATAAATTACACTTTGTTATGTAAATTGCAAGGTTAAACTGAAAAATATATTTACCATTCATATTGTATAACAATTTACAATGTGTTTACGCATCTGTGGATAGCCAATCGTAATGCTATTTTGTAGACTTATAATTATTGGACGAAAATTGAGATTGTGGAGGGGAATGGAGAGGAACTAATATCTCCCTAATAATTCGCGAGTCTGCATCTATTAGAGGGGGGCCAAAATACCCAACAATCTATATTCATATCATAGCATTAAAAGATTTTATCTTGTGTTGGGGAATTCGGATAGGACATGAGTCACATCACATGATGTGAATCTAGCTAGTAGCCATGGGGACAAGAAAAGGGGCAATGCCTAAATTGAAAACTAGCCTCTATATTCATGCACCTTCGTATCAACAATAAATCGAACATCTTAGACATGTATTTTGTACATGGATCTTCAATAGGCTAAGAAAAAGACAGAAAAAACACATGTTCTCACTACCACAAAAAAAAAAAAAAAGAAGCTCAATTCCTGACTAAAATTACCAACAAAATTTATTTAGTCGGCTAAATGTAACATTATTGCCGACAACATAATTTTAGTTGCTGAAAATATACTTTTTATCGACTAAAATACATGGTGGTCAAGAAAAACATGGTGCCAATCCAGAATTTTCATGCGGGTTGGTGGAAATTTTATGGCCGATGCTAAAGCTTTGCTCTGTTTTCACACAATTTATATGTATGTAGTGTTTGGTTACTAGGTTACTGGGTGACTATTTTCGTACGATTTATTGCATTCTTCATTGGATTGAATGTCAACTTGTCTATCGTCCTTCCTCTCTACTTAGTTTTTTTGGGATTTTTTTATGTAAACATTGGGTGTCATTACTTACTTTAAAATAGGGAGATTGATTTTTGGGGTTTTTATGCGTTTTATGGTTTCTTTGTACTTTTTGGTACCAATCTTCTTCATAGACCGTTGATTTCTTTTATGTTTTGTTTATAGATCAACGATTTCCTGAAAGTTATGTGTATGGCAGTGAAGTGAAATAGTACGTAAGATACAATCCCACCTCTTAGGAGTATTTTGGCTAAATAATTAAGCCGGATTACTTTTTTGTCCTTTATGTTCCCATTTTTGGAATTTGCGTAAACTTTTTGTGGATTATTGGTTCGTCTCGACGAGTCTAGAAAGTAAGTAAAAAAAATTGTTAACCAAACTAAAAGTTTTGTGAATAAAGAAAAAAATAATATAAAAGTAAAAATAATCTATAAGTCAGTCTATTTTAGATTATTCTTGTCATTAGTGAACTTACTTAAAATTTTGATCATAACTTTTTTATTTTTTAGATTCCTCTTATTGCGAGATAATTAATAATCCATAGAAAATAGACGCAAAACTGACAAATGCAATTTTTTTATTAAGGACAAAAAAAATCCAAAATTAATTATTTTGCCAAAACACCCCTTAATGTAGCACAAAACGTTTCTTGTCATCCTCTCTATTATTTTTGTAATGGCAGCGTTTGAAGATTTGTGGATGGCATTAGTGCTAGAAACCAATCACCTATTCTTGACTTCTATGTCTTTTCTTGGTAATCTTGTTGCTAAGTTACGTAATGTGATTAGCATGAAACTCTTGCTCACCTGAGTATGTTTTCTATCTTTGGATAATTTTCATTTGGACTAGAGTTGCATGCTTCCAAACCAAAATATATTTTGTTTTTTGCTCTACAAGAAGAAAGATATAGATAAAGATAGAGAAAGATTTTTGGTCTTAGAAGAGAGGGCGAGAATTTCATCAGACATGTCATTGGCAATGGTCTGAATACTTTTCTATGGCTAGATAATTGGCATTCTCTAGGACCTCTTTTTCCAAAACTTTGGTGATAGAGTTGCATTTAATCTAGGGAGATCCCTTAATGCCAAAGTCTGTTCAATTATAGATGATGGACATTGGAAATGGCCAAGGGGTCGAAATGCTGTCATTAGAAGACAGGGTCATTTGGACTCTAAATACCATTGGATCCTACTCTTCTAAATCTGCTTGGATGGCTCTTCGAATTACAGCTCCAGTGGTGGATTGGTATGGCATGGTTTGGCACAAGAAACAAGTCCCTAGATGGACTTTCGTTCAGTGGTTAGCTATCCTTGGTAGGCTTTCAACAAAAGACAGGTTACATGTTTGGGGGATCACCAATGATTTTACTTGTGTGTTGTGTGTTGGAGGAATGGAATCGTATGGCCATCTATTCTTTCAATGTCCATTTGCAGCTACTATATGGAATGAGATTCGACTTAAGAGTGGATGCAACTCACAAGTGCTAGCTAGATTTGAATTCAGAGATTACATGGGGATCTGGAAATTGCAAAGGGCAGTCTGCGAGGAATTTCATTTACAAATTAAGTTTGGCTGCTACTATATATCACATTTGGAAGAATTTTCAGCAAGTTGGTGTAGACTCGGCAATGGTGGTGCATAGAGTGTTGGAGGAGATCAAAGCTTGTGTGTTTTCGAGGAGGAAGCTACCACATTCTATAGATAATGTGAGGCTTAGCCTTGACTGGGGTATCCCTTTGTATGTGCTCTAGCGTTTGTGTCTAGAATTGGCCTATTTTGTTGTTCTTTTTTCCCAATAGGGACGGGTTTTTCTATGTCTGTCTTATTTTGGTTGTAAGTTTGCGAATTTCAAGGCTATCCCTTAGATTGTTTTGGTTTGGTGTTCTTTAATAAACGCATCTATTCTAAAAAAAAAAAAAATGATAGTCCACAACAAAACCAAACCACAGAGAACAGAGAGAGGCCAAGACAGAAGGCCAATCAAACTAACAGCTATAATGAAAAATATGCCAAAGTAGCGGCCTCAACAAAGGTAACCCTTAAGTAACCCAATATAATCCTTCCATTTTCAGCCTTGGAGAATGAAAATGGCACCAATTGACATATATTTTCTTTTCCAAACAACTAACTTTTTCCTCATATTCTCAATTACCGGTTGCCATCTTGACAGTTTCCTTGGGTTGGAGTAGACCAAGGTACTTATGTGGCAATTTTAACCATGGCAACCAAAGATATTAGCATATGTAGCCAAGCTACTAGGATCAACTCCCACCCCACATAACTGGCTTTTAGTGAAATTGATTTTCAGACCAGAGGTAAAATGAAAGCAAAGTAAAATCCCCATGGTCTAATTCCCAAGAGAATGAGAAATGGAGTAGAATTGACAGATTTTTGCTTGATCCTTTATGGTTGGAACATTTCAAACTTAAGCAATGGGGTTTGCCAAGGAATATGTCTGATCATTGCCCTATACTGCTTATGGAGGATGAGAGAGAATGGGGACCTAAGCCATTCAAGTTTTTCAATGCTTGGTTAACTCGCCCAAATTTTCTGAAAGTTATGAAAGAAGCATGGGACACAAATCAAGATGAGAGGTTTTATAGGACCAAAGGTTGAGATTCTGCGTCCATGTATTGATTGTCTAACTAACAAATCACTCAGCAGTGGAGTTGTTAAACACAATTTGATATGAAAAGGAATCGACTCTTCTTACAAGACTTGGGTGTAACATGGGCTCAAACACAAAATGATGACTATCATGAACACAATGAAGGTATTGGGGATGAAACCGGAGGGGAGATCCTCGAGGATGACAACCAATTGCATGACATGTCAAAACAAATCTATGTTGGTGGCATCTTGGGTGATGATATCGATGAATTGCCTCTTAATCTTGATAGGGAAGATGTGTGAAATTTTGATAAGTTGTTGAATGCTGCCAAAAGTAAAGCTTATCCTGGATGTGCAAATAATATATTAGCATTCATTGTAAGATGCTTCATGTTAAAGTGTATAAAAACTTTAGGAATGATACATTCCATATGGTTATAGAGTTATTAAATAGATGCTACAGACTGTGATAAGACTGTTCCTTGGAAAATTTGTGAAGCAAAGAAATTCTTAAGAGATTTGGATTTGGGAAATGTGCCCATTCATGCATGTGAAGATGACTGCAGACTCCATAGAAGGAGAATGCAAAATTACAAAATTGCCCTATGTGTAAGAAGCCTAAGTACAAGGTGGACAATGGTACTAGTAAAAAAATCCCCACAAAATATACCGATGCTTACCATTGACTCCGAGATTACAAAGGCAATATTTTTAAGAGAAAACAACTCCTACTATGACATTGCACAAAAATAAATGTGGAGATGATGACAATTTGTAAGCGTAAACACAAAACACACAATATAGGAATACGAAAACAATAAAAAAATAGACATAAAGATTTCACGTGGTTCCCCAAAACTGGGTACGTCCAGGGGAGCACTTGGTCGCTTTGCTCCCCTCACTCTACTCCTCATTTGGCCTCTCTTCTAGAACTTATTGGTACCTCTCTATATAAGCCACAAGTTGTAACACAAATCAAGTCATCTGGTCAATGGTCATGAATCGAAGGACTTCAATAAGCCATTTCCTGATTTTGCTGCCGATCCACGAAATGTGAGGCTCGAGATGGCCACTAATGGTTTTATTCTTTTTGGAAATATAGTGCATTATAGAGGATGTGGCCTGTTGTCATGATGCCTTACAATCTTCCACTATGGAAGTGCATGAAAGAGCTTTTTTGCTTCATGTTGTTGCTTATTTCTAGTCCATCAGCCATTAGAAGAGACATTGACGTTTACTTGCGCCTGTACGTTATTGATGAGTTTGAGTTGTGGAAGAATGCATGGTGTGCAAACTTATGATTCCTCTACTATTCAAACTTTTACATTATGTGCATCTGTGTTGCGGACCATCAATAACTTCTCTGTTTATGGCATCATATTCAGGTGGTCTACAAAGGATTATTTTGCCTGCCCCATCTGCAATGAGGAAAACTTATCAGTTGTTTTAAGGACTACAATTGGATATTTGGGTGCTCACCGCTACCTACATAAGACTCATGTTCGGCGAAAGAGCAAGCTATGTCAGGGTAAATTTGAGGATTGGACTAGACCTATGGAGTTTTTTGGCAATGTAATATTGGAACAAATTAATTTAGGGACATATAAGCCAGTTGGAAAACATACAATCAACAACACGTAGGGATGAATACGAGAAAAAACTTGAATTGGAAAAGAAAATTCTTGTCTTTGATCTGCCTTACTAGAAGACACTCAATCTCCGACATTGTCTCGATGTCATGCATATAGGCTAGAATATATATGACAATTTGGTAGGGACAATATTGAGCATGGAAGGAAAGAAAAAAGATATGGAAAAGGCACGAAAGAATTTAGAGGATCAAGAATATGAAAAGAGTTGCACCTTTTGTAGTGTATATTTACTTGGCATATATTTCCCTCAACCAAATAGTGCACATTTGGCGACTAACCTAAACCGTTAGTCTCCAATTGTATTTTTTCTTCTGGTGTCCTACGCTTTTTTTATGTACTTCTTAATGTATTTTCACATACTTTTGTACACTACTCATACATTTAAATACATTTTTTTAACTTAACAACAACCCAATGAATTATTTTTAGCATTTTTCTATGTGTGTGTGTGTGTCAATGAGATACAAGATTGTGCAAGTAGTTTCAATTCAGATACACATTCTGGTGGAGCATAAGAAACAAAGACAAGATCCAAAGCTCATTGAACTGATTAAAATCAACCCATCATTATACACACTGTCCCCATTAGGATTTCTGTAAAGTCTACTACTGAATGAAAACAGAGGTCAGAAATAGGAGAGTTAGGTTATGAGATATTGTGATTGTTAAAACATGTGTGAAGGTTAAGTCTCACATTGAAAAAATAGAAAAAGGGTTGGACCTTAATATACAGTTGGATGACTCACTATTTACAAGGCTTAGCCTTTTAAGTGGATATGGGTCATTTAATGTATATTGGGCCCAACGAATGTGTTGGACTCCGTGGATACTCCCCAGAAGTTTGGGTCTTGTGCACGCCAGCGCAGCAGAAGCGATGGCGAGATCGATGCATCGTTCAAATTCCCAACAAGTAATATCAGAGACAATGGCTGACAATCTATGGGCAAACTCTCGGCGCACCATGGATAGGCTTGCATGGTGAACTCCAAGTGATGGAAACAAAAAAATCCAGCAATGCAAGTAATGCGGTGTGCCCGTTGCAAGGTGATGCAAGCGAATGGAACACGTGTTGCACGTTGACTCGTCGGGGAGCATGGTGCTAGTGAATGGGCATGTTGGCTCTCAATGGAGTTTCTCGCCAAGGAGCATGGTGCCAGTGAATGGGCACATTGGCTCTCAATGGAGAATTCGATGGATGGATCTGAACCGTTGAAGTTGGTGCAAAATGAGCCTAGTTTGGAAGATTGGGTTGAGAGTAGTAGATCAGAATCAAGGGGGAGCTTGGATGCAAAGAAACATGCAAGGCTCAATGAACGGTTCACATATGAGGGGGAGATTTGTTAGAACATGTGTGAAGGTTAAGTCCCATGTTGGAAAAATAAAAAAAGGGTTGGACCTTAATATACAATTGGATGACTCGCTACTTACAAGGCTTAGCCTTTTAAGTGGATATGGGTCATTTAATGTATATTAGGCCCAACGAATGTGTTGAACTCCGTGGATACTCCCCAGAAGTTTGGGTCTTGTACACGCCGGCGCAGCGAAAGCGATGGCGGGATCAATGCATCGTTCAAATTCCTAACAGAGACAATTCTTGATGTAGCGCTAGCGGCTGATCAGAGATTGTTATGAATTGTCCCATTACCTTAGACGTGAGCTTGGGCTCGGTAGTCGTTAGTGCGGATCTTTTTTGTAGTAGCAAAAACAGCATATTGAAATGACAACAATGACTTTCTTGAGTTTACGTGCGTGCTCATGAATTTTTTTCATTTGGAGCAGATTTTAAGGTTTTGGCATTTAAACAACTGTTCTGAGTGTTTGTCAAAAAATTCACATCTACAGATATTGGGATTGTACTTATCCCTGCAAGGCAAAAAATTGTCTAAAATCTTATTCTATGGAAGCCGAGTTTGGGGTTCTATGTATTCCACATTCAAATTCAAACTAAGAACAAACTTCCTGTGAAATTTACAATTGAAGTCCCAACAAATGGATGGAAAAAACCTTAGTTATGCAACAAAATTGACAATGTAAATGCATGAATTAATTAGTTATCCTTAGTTAACCTCCCTTCAAGTTTCTTGAATGGCTCAATGGTTTGTGTAGTGTTCCTTTGAAGCGTGAGATCTATATAAATGAATGTTTGTGTGGAGCTTACTTACCACTTAAGATAGGGCATCAATTAATTTGGGTCAGAGCAATAGAGACGCACGTAATACATATATGTATATAATAAGGAAGAGCAGTTTTAAAAACTTATATATCTATATATAAAAAATAATTGTTTTTAAGTCTTATACATCTACCTATGAATCTCACTCAACCATCTATTTCAATAACGGCCTCGGTTGATTTTCGATGAGTATAAATCTAGGCCACTCATGTTTAGGGTAAATTCATCTAATGGCTCCCATCTAGCAACTAAAAAAGGACTCATGCATTGATAATGAATCCCACCAATCTCTGTGTGTGTGTGAATCTTATACATCTATATTACGTACATTACACAACGGTTTTGAGAAGTGTCTCTCTCACAACTGTCTTCCATGTAGAGATGGCCATCTCGGCCGACCCACCCTGATCCAACCCGTCCCCTCCCCAAATGGGTAGAGGATTCGGGGATTTTTTCGGGGATCGGGATTATTTTTTAAAAATTTTGGGGATCGGGTAGGGGATGGTATTGTCAGTCCCCTACCCGATACCCTCCCCGATCCCCGCCCCTCCCCTCCCTGACCCTCCTCGCATCCCCATTCACACATATATATGTGTACAGGTATAATATATATTTATATTATAAGTTTATAAAATTTCTTTTCCCAGATAATAAGTTTATAACTTAAAATTAGGCTCTTCCTTGGGACTATTTGTCCTCAAAACTAAGCAGGAGCACATAGTCATTAAACATAATTAACTCCAATTAAGTATCCCTCTCTCCCTCCCCATCTCCAGCCTTAAATTAAGTGCTTTGCTTGCCCAATTACCTTTCTCTTTCCTCTGCCCAAATGTAAGTGTTGTTGTAGTACAACTTTGTAGTTCCTCTATTTCATTTTATGCCAACTTTTAGGTATCTTTTTGTTTGGTTTATGAAGCAAACAACTTGATTTCAATTAAACCAATTTGCATTGCAAGTGCAGTTAAGGTTTGGATCCCCGATTCCCCGTGCGAATCCCCGTTCCCCGCATTGGGGCAGGGATGGAGGTTAAGACAAAATCCCCGGTGGGGATCAGGGATGGGATGAGGATTGATATAGGTTAGGGAATCGGGGATGGAGGTAGTGGTATCCGCCCCCTACCCTCCCCATGCCCATCCCTACCTCCATGGCACATTGGAATGTCATGATTGTATTTTAAAGATTCTTCTCAACAGATCTGAGGGCTGAAATTACTTTCATTTCAAAACTCAAAATCCAAAATTGAAGGAATTCTTTTTTATGGTTGAGATTGCTACAAAAGAATCAAATGGCTTAGACAGATCTGAAAAATTTTTGATTCTGCTTAGGCCATGTCTTATCAACTTTTGTATTTTAATCAAGCCGTATCTTATTAGTTGAAAATTGAAATGCATTTGAGCTCATTCCTATAATTGAAATTGGAAATTTGGAAGTAATTCCCTTTTTAGAACACCGTGTGATTGGATTTTTGGCAAGTGTAACATACATTCCTATCTTTCTCCTCTCTTTGCTCTCTCTCCCACCGAGGTTTTCTCTGCAAAGACGGCATAGGCAGAGTTTCTGCGTGATTATTGGTTTGATTTCATTTTGTGTGAGTTTCTGTGTGATTATTGGCTTGATTTCATTTTGGATCTCTCACACACTCAGTTCTTCTCTTATGTTCAGGCGTGCCTTTAGGCACGGGCAAAACGTTAGTCTATCAATAAATCTCAACCCTTTATTTTAAGGTCTAATGGTCTGAGTTGATTTCAAATTAGTATAAAATTAGGCTACTCATGTTTTGGGTTAATTCATCTAATGGCCACTGCTTGACCAAATCCTAGACCTAAATTAATGGGTTGCCCCAAGCGTAGGGCTGAGACCGGTGTAGCACAATACCCAGTAAGACTGGAATCGAATCCACAGAGAAGGTGGAAGGTGCTTACTAAAAACTCGGGTTGCAGAATCTGACACGGCTCTTAGGTAGCCACCCCTTGTGATTTGATGGGAAAAATTAACTAAACTAAGAGAATTTGGTTTTACTTAAACTATTAAAAAGAAAGTACGGTCGTAGGGATCCTAACACTGGTGACCAGGCCCGGACATATCTGCTCCTTTCAGTGTTCTAAAGAAAACATTTGATTTTAGAGTGAAAAAGACACCCCGAACGATGCGAATCCTCGTGGTTGCCGTTTACCCATGTACAGCGAAGAACAAGTTTTGGTCCCCCGTTCCCCGCGTTACATGGGCTCCGACATTGCCCGGATTCGTCCAACGGAAGTTCTTTACTAACCTAAAATTGCTTTTCCCGTTATTAGTTTTGAAAATAGGAGCAAGATCATACCCAGCCCTGGCCACGGCGTGTTAATCACCCCGCGACCATACCTATGCGACTACTCACTCATATTGACTTGAACGAACAACAAGACTCTGAAATAACACATGCTAATATACTTGAAGATGGATTAAAACAAAAGATTCGGAAGCAAAACACAGACAAACTCCCGTGAATTGAGATTAACGTAACAAAACAGAAAGTTACCGAAACAATACTCGAATCTGCGAGCAAAACTTCAAAAACTCCAATGCAAACAATCTCCGGAAAGTAGAATCTCTAAAAACATTAATCGGCTGCTAGTTGGAAGAAGAATAAAACGAATTTCGAACCCTAATTCGGAACAAAAACGGAGTATTTATATCTTTCCCGAAGTCAAAACACGTGGCAAAGTCAAACGCTGATTTTAGGGCTCTCGGTATCGATACAGGGAAAACCCTGTATCGATACCCATAGGTTCTATTCGTTTGCTGACGCCTGGGTATCGATACAGGGCTTTACCTGTATTGATACCCCACACCTTCATATGGACTTTCAGCTTGCTTGCTCGTCCTTACTTGGGTCCCACCGGTTCCCAACATGCCCGATTGCCTTGTGTCCACTTTACGTGCTCTTTCGGCCTGTTTCCTACAAAAACAAGCGAAAATACCAAAACAAAAGACAACACCGCATCAAGTGGAAAATGGAATAAAACGCGCCTCTAATGCGCTAACTCGCCCTACTTAGGCGCTTATATCCATGATATTGCGCGCCTATCAGCCACATCTACCGACTAAAAAAGAACTCATGCATTCATAAGAATCCCACCAATCACACAGTCTCTCTCTCTCTCTCTTGGATACCCACAATGTCATTGGATTTCCTTTTCCTTTCAAATTTTGAATGTATTCTTTCTCTCTCAAAAAAAGAAAAAAAAATCTCTCTCCCTCCCTGCTTTCAAAGACGGTTGCCCGCACTCTATCCGTTATGGCCACATCGAGCAATTGGAGTTCAAGGAGTATGTATTGATTAGGTTTGATAAGAGTAATGGTTGATTGATGATTTTACCAATGTATTGATACAAATTTCGATTGGAAATCCAGTTTGATCATACATCCTATTTCTTAGTTTATTGTTAGTTTTAGTTTAGCCCATGAGTAAAATTTTAAATGTACTAATTGAAATAGAGAGCTATGATTTTATTAGTTCTTGTAAATGGTTATATTTTTGCCGTTCAAAAAAATACAACCAAAAAGTAAATGGTTGTATTTTTTTTTGTAACTCTCTAGTGAATTCGACTAAATGGACAATCTTTAAAGTTTATTGGAAAAACGACTTCTCTAAAAACGACTTCTCCTATTTCTTAGTTTTTTTTTTTTTTTGAACCATCCTATTTCTTAGTTTATTGCTAAATTGTTTCTTCATTTTAGTTTATCAAGGAAAGGATTCTTGATTACTCCGAAATTTCATGAAATTTTATGTGTTTAATTTTGTGCATGCAAAAGTTAGAAATTGGTATATTGTTCATTCTTTAGTCGCTTATTCAAGTTAATCAGGTCAATAAATATGATTGGGCTACTTTATTTTATTTTTTTGCATAGTTAGAATCGTTGGAGAGGGAATTGTTCGAGCCTTGTGTAGTGGGTCGAAATAAAATTCCCGAAGGGGCCCATAGGCGGACAGGTCTAGGGGCCTAGAGGCTTGATGGAATGAGTTCCAAGATCAATCAAGCAGATTAGGATCATGCTGAGACAGCTTAGATCGGTCGGAGCCAGCGTCTCGGCTAAGCAAGACATTGATCTGGACGAGTCATCCGAGCCGGGCAAAACCCAAACTAACTTGCGAGGAATATTCCAAGTGATCGCTTATAAATGACATCACGCGTGATGTCATCCAAGGCAGTTACCTCTCATGTCATGGTCATGATAAGACATGTGTATGCCACAGCTGTCTATACGTCACCATCACAGCGACCGAGCCATTATAACAAGTGTTGAGCTACGTTTCGAGACAATTGCATGCAATGATAACAAATTTGGCATGTGACGTGTCGTGATGTCATCCGAGCCAAATGACTGATTTGCCCCTGGACTTGGAGCACAAGTTAGGAGGAGCCTATAAAAAGGAAGAGGAGGAACCCTAGAAGGTACACAATTCACACTTCACTTTGGTACTTACTAGACCGTCGGAGTGCCTTCCCTGGCCAACTTCCGGCCAGGTTGGATGCTAATGGCGGGTGCTATGTGTGCAGGTGTACCCTAGAGACTCACACTCGTAACTCACGGTGGATAAGGAGCAGTTCAAAAGGATCATCTAGAAAACCGGACTCCACACCATGCCTTCTAGCACAGACATGAGCTAGTTATATATATAAATCAAGTTGTTCGAATTATCTTATGCGTGCGTGCGTTAATTTCTGGGGATCGACCAAGAGGCGCAATTTATATTTGAGACAAAGTCTCGTATGTAATTGTAATAGCCTACCTAGTTGGGTTTCCTTCCCCTTTTTATCACTTTTTAAGCTTTCATTTGCGACCATATATCTTCATTTTGCATAAAGTAATGAATATCCGAATAATCGATTCGGATTCATGCCGATGTATAAGGATTTTTTTTTTATCCGAAGTCTATGTATAAGGATGATACCTATGAGAGTGCCAAAAAAATTAAAGAAAGGCATTTCGCATTACTTACACCTAAAAAAGTGTAATCAGTACACAAATCTCATGCACATGCGAGGTCTGGAGAACTGTTAATGTACGCACCCTTACAAAATTTGAGAATGTAAACTGTAACCTTAAGGCCACAATGGGCAGCTTTACCACTAGGCCAGATATGACAATTCTATTTGACTTGACTATTCCCTTCTCGGTCTCCGCCTAGTACAGATCAAGAATTCGGAATTTTTTAGGAGATTTGATCGAACTCAAGGATTTGAAAAAAAGAAGTTTTGGGGAATGTGCTGGAGACTTTTTACAAGTCCCCAACCCGTACCCTTTCTTTACAAAATATATAAACTTATATTTTCGTAAACTCTAAAAAGTATAACTGTCCATTCGAATTGATGAGAAGTGTAAGTGTTCACTACAATCTTTAATGTTTTTTGAAAAATACAGGACATCTTAATATTTGTAATATTAAGCGTAGTACTAATTTCAAAGATACTTTTTAAATAAAGAAAAAGTTTGGATCCCTGATTCTATTTGGGACGGAAACGGAGGGTTAGAAATAGTTCTGTCGGAGATCAATGCGGGGGATGAGATAGATATAGTGGTATCCATCCACTGCGCTAGGTTAGTCATTTTGTAATTAGGTGAGACATTCTATAATGCACACCCCATATTTGGACACCCCTTAAATTGCGTTAAAAAAAAAAACTCAAAGTAAACAATGATATTGAATTTAAACTTTTACACAGAAATTCGTAACATTAGTAACACGACTAATTTGAATTCGTTACATTTATATACTGTAATGTTTAATTACCTCGGTGTTTTGTATTTTTATGCTTAAGAATTTAAGATTAATTTAAGGGTACATATCCTACACATCCAAAATTGCATGAAAATTAAATACTATTCAAGTTTTGGCGTTAATGAACAAGTGACATTAAAATACTGACGCGTGTATGGAATCAAGAAGCAAGGAGTGATTCGAGGATACTATTATAGTAACCTATGAAATGTTCAGAAACAGTGCAAAGTGAATATACATATAATAGATAAATCTCGGGCTTTGGCCGAATAGTTGTGTATCGCTCTTTTAGGGGTTGAAAGTGTGTGATGTGCACCCAATATGGGGGCCCTTTCGGGTTTTGTTATTTGATCCAAATCGTTTATTTTGTTCGCCTCATCAGGTACTTGGTGCATGTAAATTTTCAAAATAAAGTTTAGGATTCGATTTTTATGGATAAGAGGTTTGCTCTCTAGTAATCTTATTCTGACGTACTAATTGGCAAAAGAAGAAAAAGAATACATATAATGGATGTGATCCCCTTGCTTTATATGTGCTAATTTCAATGAAACATAAAAATATGAAATGTGATTTACAAAACCTAGAGAATATATAGTATAAGTGGTCCCTAAACAACAAACATTATATTTTCGTTTAAAAATCAATTCGGGTACTACAATCATGGGGACCATCATACAAAACAAACCTCAATGGACTAAATTATAAATATAGTACATAAACTCTCTCAATAAAATAAATCTAGTATTTCCCTAACCAATCTTTAAACCGGGGGACCATATTACACAAACCCAAAAAAGCGGGAATAAATGAGAAAAAACAACGTAAAACAAGGGACAGACGCATGTAAATGCTCTTACCTTTTTCATTATTTTGAAATTCATAGGGCACGTACTAGAGAATAGAAAGCAGTATAGAAAAATAAGTCCTTACTATATATATTCAAACCTCTGTTAGTCATATAAAATAAATCCTTACTATATGTATTCGAACCACCGACGGTCATATTTATCTTTATGTAGAGATCTCGAGGAGGGGCAACATGAGCTTTCGCGAAGAAATATAGTACGAGACGCATTGTAAAGCGGTGAAATTGCAGATCCCACCCCTGCTGCCTCACGGCTCAAGAAGGGGAGGGTTAGCATTACGATACTGGTACCAAAATGGTGAGACAGCCTTAACGTACTAGGAGGCCCTGTGGCGTTTATTTTAAGCTAGTAAATGGGGGGGACCTCAAATGTATTTTGACTAGGGTTTTGCAAAGATGACTTCTTCTCATGGTTTTGCTTGGTTAATAGTAGAAGCTTTAGTGAATTCTATTAAGAAATGCACAACGAAATTGCCCAAATTTTTATCTGGGAAAAGTATATACCAAGTAATGGACAGCTCAGATTTACATGGGACTATAAGTCTATAATTAAATTCGAGTCGTGTATTTTCGCAATGCACGGCCGAATACCCCGCACCACATAATCGTGCACCATGTGGACGACAGGAACTCCTCTTCCCAGATACAGATAATTTTACTAACTTGGAATTCAGCCTAATAGACCAATTATTTCAGAGGAGAAATTCCACCAATATTAGCTACCAGATGACCCAATTATCGTTGAGACAAAGTCTTGTATTGATTGACCCACCATAGGAATTCGTAGCATATTGGTGGGAATCAAACCCCCATAGGTTGCTAGGTGAATCCGTGAATATCAGTGCGCTAACTCCTAGAAATCAATCTATGTATAAAAATAAACGGATAAAAAACTAAATGGTGTTAATTTATTTCTATTTATAATCGATTGTTTTCCTTTAATTGTTTGATCGGCATAGTTTTCCTTTTTCTTTTTTTTCTGCAGACATATTTATTTACAGAAAAATGAAAACTGCGTGACTCATATGCAATAATTAAGGAGTTAAATTTGATGGAGACAAACTTGAGTCCTGAATTATGTCTAGGCTAAAACTTTTCATTTTTGGGATGTACATCACCAATATATATATATATATATATATATATATATATATATATATATATATATATATATATATATATATATATATATATATATATATATATCTTGAGTCCTTATATTAACTAATCTTTTTAATAATGTAACTTGAGTCCTGAATTATGTATCTTATGACTGGTTTGTTGGATAAATCAAACAGGAATCTTTTCTTACCCAGAGATGAGTTAAATTACAATTCAATAAAAGGACACAGGAAATTATAAACATTTATCGTGAATTACAATTATAGAAATATACGTACTGGTAAATTTACTATACATTATTATTTCACACACAAAGTTCATTAAGTTTTTTTTGGGATTTATTAAAAAGATAATTTATTGTTGGAATCTTTTCGTCTTTGTGAGTTTTTTCTACCAAAATAAATCGACTAGATGAATTAAGACTAGAAAGATACAAGTTACATTATTAAAAAGTCCACTAAATAACCAAAAAAATTCTAAATTTTGCTAAAATATATTTTTACTTTAATTTGCTTTCGAAGATGATTCATTTTGTTTAATTTACCGGTTTCTCCTATTTGTTGGGAAATGAGTAAATCTAGTACATCTGATAAACAAAATAAAAATTTGGTCTTAATATGATGAAAATTGGTCTGAATTAATATAATGTATATTAGACTCAATGGATGTGATACAGACTCTTCGATGTTTTCTCTACTTATTTTTTTATGCACCTAAGGATGGACCAGAATTTTCCCTTGATGAACCCTTTCGATTTATCTATATATCTAGTGGCGGATCTACGAATTAAGTATAGAGGGGACACTGCTTGATATGATCTTCAAAATATTTAGCCACACTTAAGCACAATATTAGTTTGAAAGTAAGTTTCTTAAATTATATATAGAGATGTGTTTGTTAATCAAAATGAAAAGCCCTATTTTTAGCATACGATCACCATTAATTGACGAAATCAAATACATAATGAAAAGTCCTAACAATTAAATTATAAATCAAAATTTCTAGGATAATGAAAATTCCTATTTCTAACACATAAATGAATGATTTTTTGGAGAAAGAGAGAAAAATTCCATTAAACACCAAACAAAACCTAGATACAACCTACAAAAAAGCAAACGAAAACAGAAGGAAAATACAGAAAACAAAGGTACAGAAAGATCGCCGGAGCTCCGCCAGAGTTGTCACGCCGCCGCCGCCTGCTACCGATGTTAGGAGTCCGGATCTGGAGAGCCCAGATCCAGCTCCCCCTTGTCCAAAAATTGGGTTTCGGTCGCCCATAGGAGGAGGAGAGAAGCTCGTACACTGTGGGGGGTTGCCGGAAACCATAGGGCAAGTAAAAGAGGAGAGGAGAGGAGTGAGGAAGAAGGAGGAAGGCTTGCGGTGGGGGACTGGTGATAGGCACGCAATATCGTAGATATAAGTGCCTAAATAGGGTAGTTTTAACACGTTGTTATCTAATTTATTCCATATTTCCCACTTGATGCGTTACTTTGGTATGTTTTTGTGTTTTTGTTAATTTTCAGGAAAATAAGGCTGTTTTAGCGCCAAGATTAGATTGCAGAGCATGAGAGGCCGTGGAGACTAAGTGTTCAAGGGAATTATTCAAGGAAACGAAGAAATGACGTCGGGAGCGCTACCCTATTTTTCTGGAGCGCTCAAAAGTGGCAAAACGGGGCTCAGGAAGTGAACAGAAGGTCTACGAGCGCTACACCAGAATGGGTGGAGTGCTACCGAGTGGCTTGGAGGTCAACGGTCAACAGAGAGGTCAACGGTCAAAATAAGAGATAATGGGTTAGGTAGCACTACACCAAAAGTGGTGTAGCGCTACCGCGGGCTTAACTTTGCCTTGTAACGGTGGGGGAGGGCTACACCACTTTTGGTGTAGCCCTACCAAGAGCTTATCTCGGCTATGGAACGGTGGCGTTTTGGTCTTCGTGCGACACAATTCCGATTTGTTTTAGGATTTTAATTGTAAATTAAAGGGGATTAGTATAAATACTTCTCTTTTAGCTCGAATTAGGGTTCCACATTCATAACTTAGATTTATTTTTCACTAACTTTGGCTACTGTTTTCAGGATTATTTCAGATTCAAGTTTAATTCAAGTTCTTTAGGATTTCCAGTTTTGATTTCTTGTTCTTCGCATCCGTTCTCTTGCTGCAAATATTTGGTATCACGTTTTATTTATTTCAATTGTTTGAAGCATGTTTAGATCTAAGATTAATATTATTGCTGTGTTTAATAGAATCATGAGCGAGTAGTTTTATAGAGTACGGCCGCGGGGCGAAGGCGCTCCGTAGCTAGTTTGATTAATGTTCTACCTCGGGATCGAATTAATTTAATTTTTGAGCAATTTTAAAAGACGAAAACTCTTCTAACAAACAAAACCCAGGCATCGCCGGAGTTCGAATGCGCACGGAATCTAGTGACAGGTGGTGCGCATTTGTTAGGGATCCTTTTTCCTATTCTAAAATCAATAAAATGAATAATTGTGGCCCGAGTAAACGTTGGTTAGGCTAGTTGAGGACGCTGGGTTCCCACGGCTGTACTCTCCTTTTCAAATTCATACTTAGTTAATTTAGTTTGGTAATTTAGTTAGTAAATTAATCTCATTGAACAAGGGGTGGCTACCTAAGAGCCAGGTTAAAATTGCAATTCCACACTTTTGAGTCCTGCACACGTTCGTCCGTCTCTGTGGATTCGACTCCGGTACTTCCGGATATTATGCTACATCGGTTGAGAGTCCTACGCTTGGGACGCGTCTTTATTTTTAGTCACCCAGTCGGTCAAGCATTTTTGGCGCCGTTGCCGGGGACGGCGACGTGTGTTCGAGAGTGTGAGTTTTAGTGTCTTTTATTTTTTTTAGCATCTTTTTGTTTCTAGGTTGAGTCATCTAGAGTCAGTCGAGTGGTAAGTATTTTGTGTCTTGAGTCAAGTCACAAAAAAAAAAGTAATAAGGAAACAACTGGGTGAACGAGGTGAGAATGGAAGAATTCTGTGAGATGTGTGAGTGTTAGGGGCATTCTGTTTATACTTGCTCCGCTTTTATGCACTCAAGGAAGCTTATCGAAATAATCAGGCTAGGGTGAGTGTTATTAAACAGCGGTGGGATCCATATCCAAATACGTACAATCTAGGGTGGTCCCACCACCCATCTTTTTCATGGTGGTATTCCGAACCCCCAGTGCCACCACAGGCACTGCCTTTGCCTCTGCAAGAAATACAGTCGTTCGAACCTGCCCAGGACCACATGACCCAATTTAGCTCCCTTTTCCAAGACCCACAAGGGTTTGATCCTTATTCTACTGGCCCACCCCCAGAGCTGACTTATCCCCCTCATCAAGAGAAGCTTGAGGAGAGGGTACAGACTCTTGTGCGATCGCAGATGACCTTCACCGCGGAAACCACCCAAGCAATTAGGAACCTTAGGTCCCAGTTGACTCAACTCACAGAGGCAGTGGGACAAATCCAACAGGAGTGGGAGACATTTCCTTCTCCGCCTCAAGTCAATAGAAGAGAAGAAGTCGACCCACTTCTCATTGAGGGACGGGTTGATGATCGTTTGGAGGAACCTTCCGAGTTTGGAGGGAATGAGGAGTTTACTCCTAAGGAACAGGAAGTAGGTTTATCTAACGATGTAGAGGAGGTTGACTTGGGCTTACAACAGTTCTCCGAGTTTAGAGGGAATGAGGAGTTCACTGCCCAGTGTTCCCCACTTAAGCCCAAGGAGAAAAACGAATCCCCTCCAATGTATCTTTCACTGTTGATTCGGGCAGCCTACGTTTTCCTTTTTCGCTCCTGTGAGTCTAGAGATCGAGTTGACCGGCCTTTGTGCGCTGAACACTTTTTAGAGTCTGTAGGGGGTGGCGAGTTCCATGACAAACGTTTTTCTCTTGAGTCTTCCCCTCCTTGTGATGATATGTTAGAGGACAATTCCCCTGTTGGGGTGGAGTTAGTTGAACAGCCGAACTTGGAGGGAGTGCAATTATTAGTGGAACCAAAGTTAGGGGTTGATGTTTACAATGAGAATACTCGCAGCAAGGATGATGAAGAGGAGTCTGCGGTATGTTTGGTCGACACGCTCGTTAAGGAACATGTCGACAATGTGTTGTTTAAAGATCCTCTAGAAGTTGCTCCTACTGCTGAAGAGGCGTCATTCTTAGATACTCCAGAGATTGGTAGTTTGATGGATTTGTTAGCAACGGGAGATTTGTGCGGAGTCGCCTGGGACCCGGGCCCTGAGCCATTGTTGGTCCAACCGCCTAAGTTAGAGTTAGAGCTACTGTCAGACTTGTTTAAATATGCTTGTTTTCTGAGTAATGATACTTATGCGGTAGAGGTTCCCTCGTCCCTCGGGGTGGATCAAGAGAGGGAAGTGTTAGACATGTGGACAGAACACATAGGAGCAACAAGCTGGACTGCATCTGATTTTGCTGTAGAAGAGGCAATCAAGTGGGAAAGAAGCAGCGAGCTTCTTATTGAATGTCTTCCTTTTGAGTCTTCCCCTTCTAGGCAACCAGACTCTGTTGGGGTGAGCTCACTTGAACAACCAGTCTTAAAGGAAGTGCAACATGTTGACTTCCTCGGTGTTAACAAGTTTGATTTTGCTTATCATCCGTCTATTATAAAATTTGTCAACTGCCTGAAACTTGATTTGGTCTTACGGGAGCATTCAGAGATGCGTCCATTTTTAAGATGAACTCGGCAATTGCTTTACTCGAAGTATCTTTTCTTGTGGTCTAGTCGAGTTCAATTTTTAGTGCAAAGCTTAGCGTGGGGTGGTGCATTCATGGGATTCATCTTTGTGGATTTGATTAATTTTCGAATTCCACGTTTCAAAGATCTCTCTCTCTCTCTCTCCCAATTAAAATTAATTCAAAAAAAAAAAAACATGATGGTCTTGTATAGCCACCCACTCTTCAATTCAAGTTGGGGGATGGGGAGAAAAGTATGACACGTGAGACTGCGTGAATGTCTGGTGGTGTTCTTCATATTTTCATTAATTCTTGCTGTGGCCCGGCTTCCATTAGCGGGCAGTACTAATGTCATTTGTGGTCTAGTAGGTAGTTGGTTCTTAAGTCTTTTGCAGGACAAGCATGCTACCATACCAGCCTTGGTAGTTTGGGCCTCTCCGCCAGAGTAAGTGAGGCATTCAGGAGCCTCAAGCAAGGGTGCCACAAAATGTGGCGGTTGTCAGTCCAATAAAGCTTTGGCGCGGCTCTGTGTGACTAGCTGTGGACCGCGTTAGGTCCGAAGGAGCGGACCCTGGAAGCAGTTCTGATGACGAAACGCAACGGTGACGGCAAAATCCCCATACATCGGCCGGGGTCATGATGGTTGGCTGCCATCCGACGGTCCATCTCTTTCCCTTGTTTTTCCATTTATATGTTTGTCTTCATGTTCTGAGGACATAGCATGTTCTAAGTTGGGGGGAGGGTGTACTTCGTACATGTTTTTCAAAAAAAAAAAAATTTGGATGCTTGGGTGTAACTATTCTTGGTTGATGACTGTTAATTAGCACTATAGTGGTTGTTGTGCGAGACGGAGTCTCGATATGATTTCATGGATAGACTTAAGCTCGTTAACATGATGTTGAAGAAGTACTTGGTTAGCCCGTATCATCTATAGTTGGATAACGTTTGGTCACTTGAAAGCATGCTCACACACACACTGTCTCACGTGATGATTTGCCGGTCTCGAGTTTGGTTCATGTGTCATTGGTAATCTGTTATGTGATAACTTGTTTGATGAGATTTTTGTGGAACTCCTTCTGAAAAAAAGAAAAGAGTTATGTGTGCTATATTGTTAATGTTTATCCGGGCGTCCATTGAGTAGTAACCGGACAATCGGGGTATGCTCCCACCGTGTTGTTCGCGTCAAAAGATGGATAGACCTTGTGAAAGTATCGCTAAATGTGGTTAGCTTGGATCTCAATAAAGCCTTTTTGACTTGAGCAATTAAGTCCGTAGGGGTCTCTTAAAACCTGGCGCTCTAAGGTCGTTTGGCTTGGGGATAGCCGACCCAAAACTCGCTAAAGAGTCAACTAGAAAGCCCGAGAGATCCGGCATTGCACGACCATGAGGAAAAAAAAAGCAAAGAAAGAAAAGGAAGGAGTGTGCTTAAAGAAACATTGGGCTATCAACGGTGTGTGAACGGTTCTCGAGATTGGTAAATTTCTTTATGTGGCTTTTCATTCACGCATGCCATTTGAAAATTCGCTATCCGATCGTAGGTGAGAGGATTAATTTTTGTGCTAAGTTTGGTACGAAGTTCATTTGTTTAACTCTATCCATGAATGAAATATCTTGCCTTTGACTTCCTTGACAGTTATTGGAGTGCTTTTAGAGGTTATTGATTGGGTTGAGTCGCATTCGAAGTGTCCGAGTCATTTGTGTTTTGTGGGTGATCACTGCTGAAAACCCTCACGAGACTTCACTTGTCCTACCGGGGCCGCCCGGGGGTTTAAAAGATCTATCCTTTTATTTATTTGTTTTATTATTCTTGTTGCTAGGGACTAGCAACCTTCAAGTTGGGGGGTGTGATAGGCACGCAATATCGTAGATATAAGTGCCTAAATAGGGTAGTTTTAACACGTTGTTATCTAATTTATTCCATATTTCCCACTTGATGCGTTACTTTGGTATGTTTTTGTGTTTTTGTTAATTTTCAGGAAAATAAGGCTGTTTTAGCGCCAAGATTAGATTGCAGAGCATGAGAGGCCGTGGAGACTAAGTGTTCAAGGGAATTATTCAAGGAAACGAAGAAATGACATCGGGAGCGCTACCCTATTTTTCTGGAGCGCTCAAAAGTGGCAAAAACGGGGCTCAGGAAGTGAACAGAAGGTCTACGAGCGCTACACCAGAATGGGTGGAGCGCTACCGAGTGGCTTGGAGGTCAACGGTCAAAATAAGAGATAATGGGTTAGGTAGCACTACACCAAAAGTGGTGTAGCGCTACCGCGGGCTTAACTTTGCCTTATAACGGTGGGGGAGGGCTACACCACTTTTGGTGTAGCCCTACCAAGAGCTTATCTCGGCTATGGAACGGTGGCGTTTTGGTCTTCGTGCGACGCAATTCCGATTTATTTTAGGATTTTAATTGTAAATTAAAGGGGATTAGTATAAATACTTCTCTTTTAGCTCGAATTAGGGTTCCACATTCATAACTTAGATTTATTTTTCACTAACTTTGGCTGCTGTTTTTAGGATTATTTCAGATTCAAGTTTAATTCAAGTTCTTTAGGATTTCCAGTTTTGATTTCTTGTTCTTCGCATCCGTTCTCTTGCTGCAAATATTTGGTATCGTGTTTTATTTATTTCAATTGTTTGAAGCATGTTTAGATCTAGGGTTAATATTATTGTTGCGTTTAATAGAATCATGAGCGAGTAGTTTTATAGAGTGCGGCCGCGGGGCGAAGGCGCTCCGTGGCTAGTTTGATTAATGTTCTACCTCAGGATCGAATTAATTTAATTTTTGAGCAATTTTAGAAGACGAAAACTCTTCTAACAAACAAAACCCAAGCATCGCCGGAGTTCGAATGCGCACGGAATCTGGTGACAGGTGGTGCGCATTTGTTAGGGATCCTTTTTCTTATTCTAAAATCAATAAAATGAATAATTGTGGCCCGAGTAAACGTTGGTTAGGCTAGTTGTGGACGCTGGGTTCCCACGGCTGTACTCTCCTTTTCAAATCCATACTTAGTTAATTTAGTTTGGTAATTTAGTTAGTAAATTAATCTCATTGAACAAGGGGTGGCTACCTAAGAGCCAGGCTAAAACTGCAATTCCACACTTTTGAGTCCTGCACACGTTCGTCCGTCTCTGTGGATTCGACTCCGGTACTTCCGGATATTATGCTACATCGGTTGAGAGTCCTACGCTTGGGACGCGTCATTATTTTTAGTCACCCGGTCGGTCAAGCAACTGGGAGGGGCGGCGACCGCTAGGGTTTGGCCTACGGAGGAGCTTCTCCCATACGCCTCCCCCCTGCTCTCTCTCTCTCTCTCTCTCTCTCTCTCTCTCTCTCTCTCTCTCTCTCTCTAAAACTCTCTCTCTCTGATTTGTTTGATGAGTTTTAGACATAAAAAGAACTATTGTAATTCTTTAAGACTCACTTTGGATGAGAGTAATCTCGAGGAGAAATGAGAATGTGATGCCTTGTATCCATGATTTCAACGTTTGGAAGAGATAGGAATGGGAATGTGATGTCAGGCTTTTCTGATTCCGACGTTTGACAGAGGCAGGAATAGGAATGTGATTCTTGATGACATATTCAACCAAAAATCACATTCTCAGACAGAGTGGGAATCTGATCCCTCCCTTACCCTATGGAAACCTCAAATTACTGGCTCATTCATTAGAAAAGGAAATGTTCACTGTAATAAATTTCTAAAATATTTTTTTACCGCATAAGATCACTGAATTAATCCAAACACTGAATTGCAATTCCTCCAGGTATCCAATTCCTGGGAATTCAATTTCCAGTAATCATATTCATATTCCTAACCAAGAAAATTCCCATGAATTTGATTCTCGGTAATCACATTCCTATTCCTACTCAAGATTCAAGTCATCCAAATATAACCTAAGTGGAAAAATGAAAGGTAACATCATTTTGTTTTTATCGGCAAGATAACATCATTTGTAGGAGTAATAGTGAAGGGTCAAAAATCCAAGAGGCGCGTGATGAGCCCCTGTTAAAGTATATTTTTTTCCCTATAAAAAAAAATAACAATCTCTTAACAACCGGTATAAGAGTAGATGGCTGACGACGTTGCACATCTCAACCAAATGACGAAATTAGTCAAGAAAGAACGTGTACTTTTCACATGTACCAGCCAAAGATAAATGCAGGAAGTAATTTTGCAACCTTCTCATCCCCAACCTCTGATTCACATGATGATGGGCTAAATAAGGCATGGGTGGAAATGGAGAGTTTAGCAGCGAGTACTTGTTCTTCCTTTATTTTAGAGATAAAAATGTGAAAGGATAGTAATACTTAATAAAATAATAAGTGGATCCAAAGAAAAACTCACACACAGAATATTGTAATATTATTTTTCGTAGTTTTGGGCCGACCATGTTGTTCAGAAACATGGAGGCTAGCCTTCTTTTTTTTTTTTAACTCTTTTGTTAATAAATTAAATAAGGTTACTGCTGCTATTTTGGGTATGCACAATAAAAAGCAATTTTTTGTTACTAAGTAAGGAAACTTAGGATTTAGTGATCATCTTTTTTTTCTTTTAATGATTGAGTAACTCAGATTTTCTACCAGAGAAAAGGAACAATTTCGGTAAAATCACAAAAGTTGCTCCTCTACTTTCACGTTTCACGTGAGTCTTAGGTTAGTTCCAATACTGTCCCTTATGCCACAATTTTAACCCTTCGATTTGGAGTGTTTGAGAGGCTCATTTTTAGCTTTTTGTTTTCAAATTTTTTGGCTCTTTGGCTTTTTGGATTATGGTTAGAATGTATTTTAAATATAGTGTAGTGTTTGGAGAAATATGCAGAATGTATTTTGCAACAGGAGTAGTGTTTGAGAGATATAAGCATAATACATTTTGCAGATCTTTTTATTAACCAAGGTGGGAAAAGTGAGAAGTCAAAAAACTTCTCTCACCCAATTGGGGTGTCCCAATTTGGTGAATTGTAAAGGTTTAGTGTAGGGTTCTATTTTTGCTAAGTTGAATCCTTTTCAACTCTGTTTTTCTTTTGCTTCTCTTATTGGCTGGTTTGTTGGTTTGCTAATGATGGCCCTCAAGGGGTTTCACTTTTCATTCCTCTTTAGCCTCATGTTGTATAAATGTTTCACTCCTCATTGACCTATAAATTTTTCTTCTTTGCTAATCAAAAAAAAAAAAAAAAAAGAACTTCTCTCACCCTACTTTTAACTTTCGCTCTCAAAATGCCAAAAATGAGAACAAATTTTGCCAAAATGACTTTTCCATTCACTTTTGCTCTCAAAATGCTAAAAATGAGAACACATTTTGCCAAAATGACTTTTTCATTTTGCAGTCAAACAACTAAAACTCAATAATAATAATAAAAAATGAGAAGTGGAAAAGGAGAAATCCAAATAGCATCTTTACGTTTGGTATCTACAACGTCCAATTAATGACACTCGACGAGAATAGACGTGTTGTGCCCTACTCGCTTGATTTCGGAAAGCTAACTAGTCATTTTGCCTCCCCTTTCCGCTAATCGATGACGTGCAATAACACCAATTATACCTGTGGTGTCCGATTTTCTAGATGAACCCTTTGGTTAGCTTCTTTCCACTGTAGGTGACAGACGTAGCTCTCTCAGGACTCTTGCACACAACGCACCCGCCGTAAGCACCCAACCTGGCCGGAATTTGGCTAGAGAAGACACTCCAACGGTCTAGTAAGAAACTGGAGAATAGAAGTACCAAAGAGAAGTAGTATGTGTAGGGAGAGTGGATTGTGTACCTTCCAGGGTTTTTTCCCTTCCTTTATATAGATTTCTCCCGACTTGTGCTCCAAGTACAGGGGCAAATCAGTCATTTGGCTTAGATGACGTCATGACACGTCACGGGCCAAATTTTTTATCATTGCATGCAATTGTCTCGAATTGTAGCTTGACACGTGTCATAACAACCTGACTTTAGTCACAATGACGTAGGGACAACTGCAACAAGCACATGGCTCGCCACAAGCCTGGCACAAGAGTAACCGCCTCGGATGGTGTCATCCATGATGTCAGCAACAAACGGCTCCTCGGATTCCTCGCGAGTCACTTTGGGTTCACCGAGCTCGGGTGACTCATCCGGATTAGTACCCTTTCGGCAGAGATGCCGGCTTGTACCGGTCCAAACCATCTCGGTTTGATTAGATTGGGCTCAGACACCGACCCAGTTCGCTTTAAGCTTTGGGCCTTCAAACTGAGCCAACCGGGGTCCCTTTGAGCATCATATTTTGGCCCACTACAATACCTATCAGGGTTCTAGTGGTTCCCAAACCACTGAAACATCCACCGATCCTCTGAAATTGAAAGTCAGTTAAAGAAGATCATTCAATAGCTATCTTAAAGGTTGGCAATGTGTGTGTGTTTGGGGGTCAGTTAAATATTGGCCTGCATTTTAATTTATTTTTTTTTTTACGTGTTTGAGATTTTTGTCTGGTTAGCCATTCGAGATTGACCAAGTATGGATTAGCACATCCGTTTCCTTCTATTCCATTGAGGGCGTCATTGAGGACCTAATGGATATCAAATGTACACTGAATGCTGTTAACTTTGCTAGAACTGAAATTTGAGGGGCTAGCTGGAGACTCAAGTGAAAGTAGAGGGACAATTTTGATAATGTACTTGTGTAAAGTCCAATCACTTGTGACAGAATCACATGGTCATATGAAAATTGCGACCCACCAAGAAACCGATTTTAATGATTCGACATGTTTCTTTTTCTGGTCCCGGTTCTTGAATTATTCAATTAAAATTGGCATTGTTAGATTTTTTTTTTTTTTTTTGGAACTCGCATTGTTAGATTTTGATTGACATCATTATCAAGAAAAAGGTGATCCATCAAGTCACATTTAATTCAAAAATAGGATGGTTAGATTCTATTGTCCTAAGAAGAAAAAGATAATTGGTGCATATAAAAATACCATCTAGGTCAACCAGGGTGAAGGTTGATAAAGGCGATGGCCTCTCCCCGTCGAAAAGACATACAAGTCTAGGCCTTCATAACTGTTGGGGTTACCGTGGATTAATTTTCTTATTTCTACAAAAGGACTTAATAACAAAGGATTGCTAAATACTTCTACACGTCGAGGGAGTCATTTGGTCTATACTAAAATGGGGTTTTCGCAAAGAGGAAGGGTCGCTTTTCCATCTTGCTTGCAAAGATCTATAGGATTTCCTAATATAGGAGTGAAGCACTGCCACTGGCCTTTATACGAGTAGGGGGAGCGTGGTGAGATAAATAGACGTCCAATCTTGTAGTAGCTAGTTGCTCGGCTTCAATCTTGGACGGATGTCAAACTTAAATCAATCTCTTCGTACTTCTATTAGGGCTCTACAGAAGCAATGGGTCTGTCTGCAGTCGGCTCAAAGACAAGAAATGGAAGAGAGGACGTCAACTTAAATTTTTGCATAGATAATTTATACAATAAAGTCAAGAAAATATAGAGGTACATACATAGATACATAGTACTAGTAATTTGAACATGGCAAAGGTAAACGAGCAAGAACAATATTTTTTAGATCCGGGGATCCTGCAGTGTGGAACCACACTATAATCTTGTAGTCCGGCATCCGAGCCGTGCTACAACCCGGGTAAGGAATTAAAACAACTGTTATTTGTTCCCAACATTATAACATGAATTAATTAAGTTGAGTGGGTTTAGTCATTGTCAGAGCAGGCTTAGAGGGGAGGCGGAAGAAGCAACCGCTTCGGGCCCCAAATTTTTGGCCAAATTAGGGGAACTCTATATATTTTTAAATCCCCTTCTTTCAAATAGACCAAGCCATTGGTATCAGTGGCACGAGAATCAGCCTAACTTGTACAAAGACTAGTGTTCGAATCCTGGGGTGGGGTTCCATTGTCTTTTTATTTTTATTTTTTTTCCTTTTTCCTACTAGGATGAGAAAATGTATATATACATTCATCACTGTTTCACTAATTTTGGAATATAACATAATCGGAAAACAATCTCTAATTGACCTTTATTGCTGTTGATTTAATTCTTTTGTTACAAAGATTAAAAATCAAATAGTCAAGCAAACTATCATAATTCTATAATTTTTTTAAAATGAACTTACGAAAAGGATCTAATTTTTTTTCTTATAACTTCTTCCAAAGATATGGGTCTTGTAAGCATACTATATTATTTTGAAATTTTGTCATCCTTTTAAGTAAATCTTATCTTATAATAGTTTTTGTTTCGAAAATACTAAGAGCCCAAGTTGGGAGTTCGCTTTCGGCCCCCAAAAGTCTTGAGCCGGCACTGGTCATTGTCTAATGTTTGCAAAGCAAGAATATACTATTAATCAAAACAATTAGGAGAATGTAAGTAATGGTTCAAGTTAATTTGCCAAAAAAGAGAATATTAATCTGATTCTGACAAAAGAACACATTAGAGAAATAATAGAAAGGGAAAAAAGAGGAATGAGCATATGCACACTTTTATTAACTAACTACAACCAGTGCTAGTAGTAATCTGATTCTTTTTGGCGTGAAGAATTTAGTACTAAAGAAGCATTAATGATCCACATTATGCCCAACAATGCTATTTATAAGTAGTCTACTCCAAGTAGGGGGAATACTAGAGTATTTTTTTTATTTTATTAGAAATGCAGGGTGTCACGAGTTAGCTTGCGCGCACCTCAAACTGATCCCGACAGCCTCTTCCAAAACTTTTTTCCATGCTTACAAGTGAGATGAGGTGACCCGAAAAGTTGCTGACGATGAGAATTGAACCCGGAACCTTAAGAGAGAATGAACCCCTAAGTCTCGGATTAAGACCTCCCGGCCAACCCCTAATGGTTGAGGGGAATACAAAGCCCACTTAGTCCCCCTAAGAGGCCCTATTGTAATTTGTTTGATTGGCTGAACCCATTAGGCTTCAATTAGAGCCCAACATCCGCTGCGTTGACATATGCCTAGCCCAATCAAGACCCACTTTGGAGCTCAAAATGTTCTACCTCGTATTTTTATTGTGGCATACTTGAATTTCCCACCAAAAAAAACAAATGATTGTTGCATGTCGAACTAAACATGTGAGGCAAGTGATGACTAGCTCATGCGGTAGAGCTCTTGGATGGGTCACATTGGCTGTGTTCGGATTGACTCTACCGAAAGCTTTTCGAAAAATAGGCTGGAAACATTTTTGGAAAACCCCACCAGTGGGCCCCCCATTTTAAAACATGCTGCTGTGTTCCTCCTCTTTGTTAGCAGACTTTTCTCCTCTTTTTGACCAACAAAACCCAACTGTGGGCCCCCACTTTTCCTCCCCCCCTTCTCTCTCTCTGGGCCAGTGGGCCCCTCACTCACAAACCCACGCCTCTCTCTCTCATCTGTCTCTGTGCAACAGTAGGCCAATGGGCCCCGCACTTTTAAACCAAAAATGCATTTCTCTTCCCCTACAAAACTCTACCGAACAAAGAACTCAAAAAATATTTTCAAAAATCAGCTCAAGTAGGAAACCGAACAAAGCCATTGCATCTCGAAATTGAGTCTCATTCCCCCTCCCCCATGTAATAAATTAGGAAGGAAGAAAAAAAAAAAAAAAACTAAACATGTGAGACACGCACGTGTATCATATTTTTATCCACGTGTCCATTGTCTGACCAATTATTCATTTAAAGAAATTCCATGATCATAGCTTAAATAGTATAAGGTGTAGAAATATGACTGTGCTTCAAGCATCTCAACAGCATAGACCTGTATGACAACCGTGATGCGTTGAGATTTTGTCATAGCTTGTTTTTTTTTTTTTTTGGAGGGGTAAATTGAATAAAATCTTGATTCAACTCTCTTAAATTGGTCTCCAAATGAAAGCCATGGAGATATTTTTCAATAATTTGAGTCGTTCATTTGTAAAAAATCTTGTTTGAAACTTGCGTTGTGGTGGGCACTTACCCCACTTTCCCACTATGTGGCTCCGCCGCTGCACCTCCCTAAATTCTACTTCAACCACACAAAACGCAAAGACACCCAAGTTTTACACAGTTTTCTAACAGAATATTAAGTACATTCACGACTCATACCAGTTTTCGCTATCTATCGAATGGAGAAAGAATTAAAAAATTACATTGGCTACTGCGTATTTATAACATATAGTTTACAAAATCAATTGTCATAATGCCCCTGAGCCCTTAACAAGCATGACTAAAGTAGAATTTGTTTTCACAAGCCCAACAAAATTGAATGATCACCCTAGGAAAATCATCTAATTGAGTGGCACAATATAATTACACTTTCTGATTTTAGGTTTTCAAAAATGCCCTTCAACTTTTAAGTATTAGTTGGACTCGCATGTCACTTCAAAGAGAAGTTCAGTGAGGTTGAACGATTTTACACAAAGCCCGGTTAGTCCACCTAAAAGGCCCATTTGTAATTTATTTGTTGGGCTGAACCCGTTCGGCTTCAATTACAGCCCAATATCCAATTGTTCCGTCTGCAGGCTTTCATTGCCCAGTAAAGGCCCACTTCGCAGCTCTAATTTACTACTATAATTTTCTCCCTCGCAGGCTCGCATTATGTTATGAAGTCCCCAAATCAATTTTTTTATTTGTTTTTTTGTACTGCAAAATTTACCATATCATTTGTTTCAATGGAAATAAAGTGAAAATACATCTTTTTCACCTCGATTTTTTTTTTTCCCATGGGTATTCTAAAACCAACTTTTTCAGTAGCCAAGGATGATTAATTAATTTCTTAACCAGATATTAATATCCGTTCCGCAACACCCAACTTAAGGTTTCCACATACTCTTAAGTCACCTTAGTTCAGGATAAAACTTGGGTGAGAAGTATAACTTCGACTATTAAATGTCCGAATTGCCCTTCGGACTTGTTAGTATTGGGTTGCATTTTACATTGCATAAGGGCAATATTGTCAAAAATTATCATAAGTCGGTGGAACAAGATGACTTTGACTTATTGACTTTTAAGTGCTGAAGTCATTTTACGTCAGGTGTTGTGGAACATAAAAACTTTAAATAGGTAAGGAATTTTAGTTAGATCGTCTTTTCTTGGAGTATGATGGAAGGAAAATTCATCATAGCCACCAAGGTGTTGTTTGGGTAGCTTTTTTTCGTTCATCGAGAAATTCAGGACATCCAATCAATCATAAGTAATTTAACAAAAATTAACATACTAACATCCGATTGTCGATAAATAAATAAAAAAAAAAAACTCTCATTTCACCGAAATAAAAAACATACTGAGTAGTTTACAAAAAATAAATAAAAAATCTAAGGCTCCGAAGAGTTACTGAGTAAAACAAATTGGAAGCACATTGATTTGATATTCCAGTTGACACACCAAAGGATAGCTAAGAAGCAAAAGCTCAATATTTTTGTATATCTGTTTATGCGCTAACTGATCATAATTTCAACCCTCCACATGCCGATTAAAACCGTTCATTTTCTAGAACTTGTCAAATTGATCGCCTAAAAGAAAATTTTGATATCGGTTCGAGATGGGTACATGATTTTACTCCTAATTAAATGTAGATATCGTAACGAAAACTATACGTACTCAATACAGCATACAAAAGCTGATTACGCGGTTTACGCATTGACTGAATTACATAATATTTGCAGGGTCCACAAATAACCTCAAAAATTATGTCGAGTTACTTAAAATAATTAAACAGTCTTATGCAATAATAATATTCAACTTAAAATCCAAGAAATTACATGCCTTGGTCCAAGGGTTTCCAGCTCTCCCAAATCCACACACTCATTATTAATGCATTTTCCTGGCCCATTATTTGTTAAGTGAAACTCTCAAAGCATCCAACCTGGGATTAATCCGTTCCCATTTTGGTCTTGGGTTGTCGCAGCAGTTATCTGGCTTGAGACTTGAGGATCGTACCTGCATCCCCGAAAATCAGTTGTCACAAGGTGGAATTTTCAGCCATAATTTTTACATGCATGCATAGACTTCGGACACGATTTCATATGCACAGACATCGGTCATGATAGGTGGATGTACGTACACGTATATTGTTAAGTTTGTCAATTGAGCCTACTCGGTGCAGGACATATGGTGCACAGCAGAGTCCCGGCTTTCACTAGAGTATGAAGCTTCCTATGGAAAAATTACTCTTTTTGCAATATTTCTAGTTACAATCCATCAATAGTTCTCTTCTACCGATAGTTGAGCGTATCCCCACCACACAAAACTACCCTGACAAGTTATAGATTTCTGCATATGAAAAGCTAATTATAGGGGGAAAAAAAAAAATCACTAAAATGAGTAGGTTTTTTTTTTTGGGAACTACGAAAAGGGTGGGAAGGGGAGATCAGCATGGCAACACCCCTTGGGCATTACCATAGAGGTTCCCAACCCGTTGTGGAATGTCCGGTTTGAGTCATAGCTACTACCTAGAACGGCAAGTCCATCACCATGGCACCACCGAGGTACTAGATGGACAAAGGGTCCTCCATGCTAGTTCTACAGCTAACGGGACTTGAACCTGAATGGATGGCGGGAAGGAGAGAGCACTTAAGTCCAATCACCCTCGCCATCTAGGCTACCACCTTCAGTGGTGAGTAGTTGTTTGTTTGGGGCTTAAAAATTCTTAACTCCGATCCTTTTCTAACAAACAATAGAATTGAAGTTTTTTCAGTGTCTGTGCACATAGTTCTCATCTCAGAGAGTGTTACGTACGTACCCTATTTGCAAATTGGAATTGCACTCCAAAGGCTGGAAGAATCCCTGAGATTGTGGATGATGCTGCTGCTGGTGACCGTACGAGCTACATTGCTCTCCACATGCCCAAGTTGATTGGAGGTGATTTTCTCTGTAGAATTCATCCAGCTGCCAAACACAAAAATAGAATGCATATATCTTTTGTCAACATTTATGCAAGTGTCAAGTGTTACTTAACTCCCTTCAATCGTATAGAAACAAGAATTTTGATTAGGCCTGAACTACGTAGACAAGTTTATTCTTAAAACTCATGCTATTTGACTCGATACGGGCATTGGTTGTCAACAACGCGCGAGAGTCGAATTCATTTGATTTTCATCTCAAGGACCTAAAAACACGCCGTATTTATAATGCTAAGTATATTTCTTCGGTTAATTGTTCTAAGGTCCAGAAGTGGGGACTTATTGAGCATTTAGTCCATGTTAAAGTTTTACAAGGTCTAAGGTTCATGAATTTTTTTTATTTTTTATTTTTTAGAATTTAGGCACTTTCAAAGGGTGCCCTAGGGTTTAGGTTTTAGGGTGCACTTTCCTATTATAGGGTTTTAGTGTTTTAGGCACTTTCATAGGGTACCCTAGGAATTAGGCACTTTCATAGGGTATCCTAGAATTTTAGGCACTTTCATAGGGTACCCTAGGGTTTAGGTTTTAGGGTACACTTTCCTATTATAGGGTTTTAGTGGTTTAGACACTTTCATAGGGTACTCTAGGGTTTTAGGCACTTTTGTAGGGTACCCTAGGGTTTTAGGCACTTTCGTAGGGTACCCTAGAATTTTAGGCACTTTAATAGGGTACAAACTTTTTCGGCACTTTCATAGGGTACAAACTTTTTTTTGGTAAAAAAAAAATTGCTAGCGTTAGGACTGGATAGGTTATAAACTTGTTTGATGGACTAAAGGGATTATAAATTCTTTGCCTAGGACTTTTGAACAAATTGCCCATATTTCTTTTATGTTTAAACAAAGTGTCTTCGATAATTCATGCATAACATAGGAGTTCTTTGTATGGTTGATGTCGTACTTGAATTTCCAAAAGAACGATTGTTGTATGTCGACCTAAACATGTGAGACACGTACGTATCCCATATTTTTATCCACATGTCAAGTGTTTGACCAAGTACTATTTAAAAAATTCCGAGATCATAGCTTAAATAGTCTAAGGTGTATAAATATAATCGTATGTATTTCGAGCATCGCAACAGCATAGATTTATATGACAATCGTGACCTTATCCTACATTTCAAACTTGTTTGCTCAGCAAAAGGAAGGATTTTATTACCCATTGAAAAGGATTACAATTATTAAAGGGAATGTGGGCATGACAACATCACAACGAGAGCCGAAAGTCCCAAGTAAGTTGGCACCAAAAACAATGACAATCATATGCCTCCCACATCTAACTTGGATAGACCTATAACTCATTTTGAGGTTTATAAGGAAAAATGACCTATAGCCCATGGGAAAAATTCGCTAGGTCATCTATGGCTAGGTCACGGACCAATTTGATAGTTCACTACGAAATTACGTATAATTTTCAAACTAAAAAATATGTAAATTTTTTTTATCATATTATGAATCTTGTTTGATAGATCTCATTGAGAACTTTAATACGTGCAAAAAAAAATTAAAATTTATTTTGGTAAATACATTATTTTTTGGTTTGAAAATGGCATGCAGTTTCGTAGTAAATTATCAAAATAGGACGAAGGGAAAAGTATGGTGCAGGTCATCCTATATAGCATCGGTCGTCCATCTCCAATGTGTCCATAGAAACAAGCCCATAAGACGAGACCTGTTGTAGTAGGATACATGAAAAGTATTTTTAAAAGTGTTCAGGAAAGGGGAATTAATGAATGGCTCAGATTCACGTGACTGTTCAGGAAATTTGAGCCATTTATTCTCCTTTTCTGAACACTTTTCGAAGATACTTTTCATGTATCCTAACATTTTTTATTATACAATGATAGTGCTATAAGCCAATTTGTTGCATAATAACAGTTGGTCTAAATTTTGAATTTATTGCCTTATGCAATAGACATTTCATGGATGTGATTACCTTCCTCTCTAAACCCTTGTTAGCCTCAACCCATAGCTGTTCCTGAAGTTTGAAGTATACAATGTCAGCACTAGAAGCTCATAAACTTACTTTTCAACTAGACTAGATAAGCATAAAGCAATAGAAATTAATTATTTATAATAAAAGTCAATATAGCAGAAATAGACTCATGCATAAATGTTCCTTCGGGGACATCCGATAAAATTGGAACGACATATGCTAGGACTATACAAAAACCCATATATAAACCAGGAAAAGCAAAAACAAGAGTTGGCAAGGTAGGATTCAGGAATACCGATCCCAATCAAAAAATAAAAGCTCCCACGGAGGATAGATGAGCAAGCAGCACATAATATTTAATTGAATGAAATTAACCCAGTTAATTTTGGAAATGTGGGTACCTTTTTTTGTTTTTGATCAGCAGAAAAAGATATATTCACATAAGAACCCTAAGAACCCCAAATATGGGTACCTTGTTTGGAAATGTGGGTACCTTGGTTTGAAGATCGTAAAGCTGATCCAACATAGATTGTGTCTGCAAATTAACCAGGTGACAATCACAGTAAGATTAATATTTCCAAACAAGAATTCAAGAGATATCCTACCAAGGTTTTAAATAGCGGCGGCGGACTCAAGGGAGCAATATATATAAGGAATATCGAACAACACATAAAGAGAACCAGGTGTAGCTACCGGTCGTTAAATCCGTAAAAATTATATTTGGCGCCAGAGCACCTGAACTAGCTGTAGCATATGTGAAGTGGGAAGAAAATCAGGTACAAAGTAATACGTAGTGGAAATCGGCCAATATGGGTGTAAATTTAAATCCATGCATGGATCCTACTATCAGAGGCTATATAGGTGTATAAACACACCAAACATCAGAATGGTATACAACCAAATTGCACAAGGCTCCAATAGTTTGTGATTGGCACTAAAATTAAAGTGAAGAGACTTTGCTGTAAAAGTATAGGGATTGGGCAGTAAAGAGTTGAACTCCTCTGGGGCAGACTTTTTTTTTTTTTTATCGGCAACAAGATTTTATTAAAAACTCGACAAAGAGTACATCGAGAAAAGCCACAACCAAGCACAAAGCAAGGGACTGGCAAAGAGACCCCATCCAGCGAAATGCTAGAGAGGGGAGAGAAAAAGACAAACATCACCCAACAAACAAAAAACCCGGTAACAACCATCCTCAAAAAATTTCCAACTAGTAACACAGTTGTATTTCCAACATATATAAAGTGCATATATAACTTTTGTGAGTTCAACCAAGAGAATTATAGTAATTAAATTTTGAGATTATGTTGACTTCATGAACCATGAAATAAAAAATAGTCCTGAACAAGAAAAATAAACAGAAGAAATTTGATGATAATGATCATCTCCATCAAACTAGAACCCGACGTACTTAAAATCGTCCAAGATTGATTCTCAGCTGAAATCTGTAGTAATTTTACTGTGTCCGAGACGAAATCGTCCATGGTTTCATCACAAAGCTTAAGTTTTGATATGCTTTCTCACAAAGATTTAACTCTTTTTAGGGTTTTTTCTTTTTTTTTTTTGGCAAAATACCGTTAGGATTTTGAGTTTTCATGAATGGGTTTTGTTATTATGAGAGAAAGATAGGGGAAGGTAAATGTGCTGACCTTTATTGATCTAATCTGCTTCAATGAAGTCTCCAATTGATGCTCAAGATTTTCAAGCTCCTTTATATTTAGCGGTGCCAAGTCTTCCCCAAGAAGTTGTCTATGAAATCAAGGGTTAATTCAGAAAAAAAAATTATAAAAATGAATTTAACCACCAGATCATTGCAGCACAAAGCTGCATATGTATCTATAATGAATGCAAGAAAACAAATATATAGAACCCACAAATTGATAGAGAAATGGTTCAAATTTTTTTTGTACAGATAATTATAGGTATATATATCTCTATACATAACTGAAAATGATTGAATACAGTCACGCGACGGGGTTAGTTACCTTTGGTAGCGTTGCAGGGCTTCATGTTTACCTTTCAGTTTCATGTACTCTCTGTAGCTACTTTGCTGCGGCGGGCACGGGGAAAGATGAAAAAAAATCCATTAAAGCAAATTAAGATGATATTTTTTAACAAACTCCAAGTAAAAACTATAATCTTCGGGTTAATCGCATTGCAACAAGCAGTTTAGTAGGGAATTGTACTTGTATACTAATTAGCTAACTAGCTAGTACTTGATCCGTTCTAAAATTAAATTGTTCGGTCTGTAAAACACGAGAACTTACAAAAATAACACAACTTTTGTCAAAAGAAACAAACCTTTCCTTTTTCGCAACTTACTAGTAATCCCTGAATTTTTCTAATTTGTAGAAATAAAATATGAGATTTTGTTATCCAAAAACATTCTAATATTCTGTTTACATTCTCGTTTTGCGACCCGGACAATTTCGTTATTACGAATGGATAAGTGACAAAGAAGAGAGAGGTACCTCCATCTCTTGGCTAGCTGAATGGTGGTTAACTTCCAGAGTCTCATAACTGCATTTTTGGTACCTTTCCAGTGTCTTGGCCATGCTGATGGAGGTTAATTAAATACAGAAAAAGATCAGTTAGAAATTTACTAGTAAACATACAGAATTTAGTAAACAACAATTACCAAATAGGGTTAGGGTTTTCAAAAGGGAAAACTGAAAATGAAAATTTAGCAATTTAATTTGAAAACTTTGTCCAATCGTAGTTTGATTAACGGTAGAAGCGAACAAAAGCGAGAAGCTGTTTGCCGGGCATATTGTGACAATGTTCATCAAATAGCGGCAAAGCTTAGGCCGCCCATTAGAGAATGAAGATTATACAAGCCATGAAAATTTTTCTGATGTTAATGATATCAATATATCATGTTGCAATATATATATATATATATATATCAAAAAAGAATACCATCTTGTACAAAAGATGGTTTTTGGGGGCAACCAAGTTTGGGGCTTGGATTTTGGAGGTTTTTCAATTTTCCGTTGTCCTCTCTAGCTAGCTAGCTCTCTTGTATTATCTTTCTTGGATCAATACAAGTACTTATCCGACAAAAAAAAAAAAAACAATCGAGCGATCAAATTATCTAATCAAACAAAAAAGAAAATCTTTTTTTTTTTTTTGAAAAGCAAAAGATTTTATTAATCTTTGGAAACAAATTACAAAGATTAATATATCCGGATTACCTTATACGCACCTCGCACCCATTAACCCTAAATAATCCAATATTAAATTAACAAATTGGAAATAGAGCAAGACTTTGAAAATGTGTGATCTAGTTCTGAAAATTAGGGTGGGATGGAAATCGTTCAAATCCATTAACCATCTCAATATGAACAGATCTAGTACAACAACAAACAAACAAACAAAAAATCCAATAATTTGCTCGTATCTAGTTCTACAACAACAACAACAACAACAACAAAACCCAATAATTCACTCGGTTCCCCATTTTAACACGGAAAATTTCAGAAAAGACCTCAGTTAATTAATTAAAGCATGGTCTAAAACCGAAGCCTAAACTTGGCCACGCAAATTAGAAATCAAGCACATGTATCAGCGTAACTCAGTTGATAGATCATCGATCTACATAGAACTCCGAAATTTTATACAGATATATATTTTTAGTATGCATAAAATTAAGTGGATCACCAGATCAAAACAAAATCTAGTAATCGAGAGGCAAAGGGGTAAGTCGAAAAATACCAATTTAAAAAAATATATATTTATCATAATCTTATCTTTCAAAAGTATATAATAATAAAAAAAAAACCATTGGTAAGCTAAAAAAAATGGCCAAGTAATTAAAACAAAAATGAAAATGTTCACATGATCTAACTAATGAATCCAAACTCTTTTAAACCCACAAGATAAATTATATTATTCGATACTACAGACAGATCTCTTGTGTTGACATCTAGAGAGAGAGAGAGAGAGAGAGAGAGAGAACTTGGAGGTGCTGCAGAACTCATAGAGCTTGCCACGGTTGGAGAAGATGATGAGAGCAACCTCAGCATCACAGAGCACAGAGAGCTCATAAGCTTTCTTGAGTAATCCATTCCTCCTCTTTGCAAAAGTAACTTGCCTGTTTATTTTGTTCTCTATCCTCTTCAACTCCACTCTTCCCCTCCCCATTTCACCCTTTCCTCCTTTCCTCTTCCCTTTTATATAGATTTCTATAAATAATTATGGTTGAATTTTCACACCCCCCTGATCTTCTTTTTGATGAGATATGGTACGATCAGTGTTAACCCAAATGGGTGAAAGAGAGAGGTGGAAGGAAATGGAAACCCTAGCTAGACGGACTTAAACATGGAAAAAAAAGATAGATATGCATACATATACATACATACATATGCATGTATGCATGTGAGAGAGAGAGAGAGAGAGAGAGAGAGAGAGAGGGTGTGGTGGTGCTTTACTTGAATTTATTCTTTTCTTTAGATTCTCTGCTTTTAACCTCAGGAATCAGGATTACCATCTGCAATCCCCCTCCCACACCAGAATTATGAGCTAGGGTTGGTGTTTTATTTTTATTTTCTTAATGTCTTTTCCACTTGTATTATCACTTTCATGCTTTTAATCATTTCAAATACCTCCTCCCCACCCTCAGTAGTGTTTACATTTAAATTTAACAAATCCAATAATTAATTGACACATAATCAATAATGCCAAACGTTGGCAAATATGTGTCAATGAAGACGCACTTGATTACTGAAATAATGATGGATTAATACGATTTCATATTAGTTCTCATGTTTGAAAAGCAGTTATTGACAGTTATAAGTCAAACTGATATAATAAATTGACTTCAAAGTCCTGATTTCAACTGCTAAATGCATGAACTCCACGTGTAAACGTATGAAACGAGATAGTTGACAGTTAAGTCACGTGGAGCATATTGTGTGCAAGGCAGTTATTTCCATAACACTTAATCATTTGAGTTAGTTAAGCAACCGATTCAAATTAAAGCTTCAGAAGGAAGATTAAAGAAATGCAAGTTCAGATCTGTTGGAGGGAAGAAACTGCCAATTTGAAGTAGAAAGATGGAGTTCGAAGCAAGTCAAATTCAAATTTTTTGAGCGAAAAGTTCAAATTGCAAGTAGTGCCTATAAATAGAAGAAATCGAAGAGTGAAAAACCCCCTGACATATCTTCAACAAACAGCTATCAAAGAATGATGCTTGGTTTGTTCATGGGCAAGTAGAATTAGAATTTCAACTTAGTTCGAAGTAGGTTATGAAGTAGTTTAGGAAATATATCTCGATTGTTCTTGTAACAATCAATTGTTTGAAGTTCTTGTTACCTTTTGTTTGAAGTTGAAGACAATTTCGAAGTAAGCCTATCTTTGATTTATCAATCAAAGTATCTTGTTTCCTTGTTGTTCTCTAATTTCCTAAGTATATTGGTTTGTATTTCTTCACTTTGAAAGAAAATCCTCTTAATTGAGGTAATTGAACCATTAAAACACAGTCGCCTGATTGAATTTGGTTTTCCAAAGTTATCTGAGGGAGGAGATTAAAAACTCTCTCTAGCACGCTCGCATAGAATTATTTTTCATTGCAAAGAAGTAAAAAACCAAACAAGTAGTGGCAATGAAGACCACTGTCTCTCTTTCTCTCCTGTTGTTAGGAATGGCAATAGGACCGATCTAATCAGGGTCGGGTTTCAATTCCACTAACTTGAAAATCTTATTATATAGCTATACCTGCCCTGATTTATGCTGAATTTTTTTGCGGGTGGGATGGCAATTCCGGCCGATCCGATCCAATCCGATTCAATCCGCCCCCGACCCGTTCGGGTTGGAATTTCGGAGATTTTTTGGATATCGGGTCAGATTTGGAGGGAAAAATTAGAAACAAATAGGGGATCGGGTTGGAGGCGGTTTGCTGGTTCTGCATAACTCTGATCTGTTCCACGATCCGTTCCCAAACCCTTTTTTATTACTCATCTAATATGTTATTCTCATTTTGACCCCTTCAATTATTGTTAATTGCTAGAGTTTTTCCACTATATATTAGTTTATACAAGTAATACATTTCATTCTTCACATACTCAGACATAATTGAACATAATTTAGTTGGTAATTCTAGACTTCAAGGTTGGAATCATTCGCTATTATGTAATTTTATTTGGTTGCTTGGGATTTTTCGTGAAAATTTACAAATTGTTGCCATGTTTTTTTATTATTTCGTGAC
Organism: Vaccinium darrowii; assembly: GCA_020921065.1. Lineage (NCBI taxonomy): Eukaryota > Viridiplantae > Streptophyta > Magnoliopsida > Ericales > Ericaceae > Vaccinium > Vaccinium darrowii. Next base: position 9,344,590 of record CM037158.1, on the reverse strand, counting down.
AAACATTACAAAACTGTCACCATATGTATGAGTCTATAATATTGAAAATTAAAATTATAGTTAACACTCTTAAAATTTATTTATATCACATGTATCCATTCAGGTAAAAAAAATAAAAAAATAACTTAGAATAATAAATTAAATTATGATTATTTACTCAATATTACACACACACGTCTATATTTTATTTTTTATTTATAAAATTCTCACGGTTTGGTTTGGTACATCCACAGTTTTTTAACAAAAAATTGTGAACCGAACCGCGAGTCAAGGTTTTTTAATTTTTCAATCTGTGTTTGTACTATTGATCCACGGACTTATTCCAAAACCTCCAGTTCAATTTGATTCGGCTCAGATTCACGGTTCACTGTCTTTTTTTGACAGGCTTGGAGTCAAGGGCTTGGATAGGAAGGCTAGGTACACGCGATACCTTGGAGCGTGTGGCTGTCTGATTTTACTTTTATTAGATTCACTTGAGATGTCCTCAGAAAAAAGCAGACTGGCGTCGAAACCTTAAAATGGAAACCTACGTGTCGATTGATGAGTGGTTAGGTACAACTGGCTTCTGGTTTTAATCCAAAAAAACCCTTCAGCCCCTTGTCCACCGGATTACTATGGTAATTGCTGAAAAAATTTTCCAAATAGTTGTAAATAAAAACACATCTGAACGTCGCCGATGTCGTGGTTGGTTCGTTACTCTGCCTTTCGAAAGAGAAATATTGAGTTCGACCATAATATGGACTAAAAATTTAGTGAAATGCTATCATAAAACACCATGTCATATGTTTTAAATTTTGGAAATAATGCAATACGCACTTTTATACGCAATTTTTTTTTTTTTTAAGTGGAAGGGATACAATACACAACTGGTTTTTTCGAATGGAGTCCAATTGTTTTTTAAGTGAAAGGGATACAATACACAACTCAAACCATGATATGGATTAAAAATATAACCAAACTAATATGGAGTCCAATTGTTGTATCACACTGGTTTTTTCGAATTATCTTTCTTCTAGTCTTAGGGTATGTCACCTAATTCTTCAATGATTTTCCACTCTGGCTCTTTAACATTTTTTAAAACTGTTGTTTACAGTCTTTGTTTTACGTTTTCATTCTCCATCCTCGCTCTCTTGAAATTTAGGTTTTTTTCAAATATTTCTTCAAGGCGCTTCCTTGCTCTCACTTACGAACACTCATTAGGTAATTTAGGTCTCACGATCGACAAATACATCTAACATCTTTACCATTATTACAGTACTCATTCTCTCCATGTTGTTTTTTAATTAGTTTCTCAGTGTTAGTTTTGTTAGCAGTGTTTGCTCTATAGTATGCAGGTCCGACCCTGAGATTTTCAGGGCCTTTAGCAAGTTTGAAATGGGGCCTCTTAGTTTTTTAGTATTATACACACAATAAAAAGTATGCAAACACAATGTTCACCTTCTAGTTCAGTGGCACGATGCCATGGCTAGAGTGGCACGATGCCTAACTATTCTAGCCAAGGTTGCGAGTTTGGGCCTTCATGCCCTCAATTTGAAACATTTTTTTGTAAAACTTCGACAAAATGTCAAAGGGAGCAGGATTCAAACACGTGACCTCAAGCTTTGGAGGCGAAGATCTTATCAACATGCTACAAACATCAATTATTAACATGTTTGACACACATAATATTTAATATATCCCGCAATTTGGGGGCTCTATTGCCCAGGATCGGCCCTGATGTTAGTACGGTTGAGGAAACAAAGCGCTAGCTAACCCGTAAATTCATTCCAAATCACACATACATACTATCGATTTGGTTTGGTTTGATTTGGTTTATAAATTGTCTAGTTTTGTCCAGTCTCGATTCAATATTAGATAATGGTCCCGGTACTAATTTAATAATAATTTTATATACTGTAGAACAACAGAAAATTATATATTCAGTTATTACTCAATAGGATCTCATCTTATGTATAAAAATGTTTTTCTGTTTGTGGTAATTAATTGAAGTACTGATACTTCAATTCAAATAGTTGGCGAACAAAATTCTCAAATTAATGGTCAGTAAACCGTAGTTCAAAACTGAAATTAGAACAGAATCCACATGCTCCTATTTGAATTGGTTTGACTTTGACAGTATATTTTGCAGATTGACTTCATTTTCAAAAACTTTTGAACTCGTACAAATCGATTTAGTTCTTTTTCTTCCTTTTTTTTTCCAACAAAATGAATTAAAGCAACACGATTTGTGCTCACCTCTATTAATCCAGTTCTTCTACCCGCGAAATTCTTAGTTAAAAAAAAAAAAAAAATTATCCAGCATTGAATGACCTTTAACAACCTTGTCCAAGGTTCGGTGGAAAAAGGCGAACTAGGTGAATGCTTTTTCACAGTGCTAACTGCTGATAATGCCAGCTTCTGAAATGGCAAATTTGCTTCAATTTCAAGACGGTCTAGAATTATTATTTTTAATTAATTCCAGTATGGTAGTTTTTTGAATAAACTGGCTTTTCACGGTTTTTTATGTGATGTATTGTGAGAGAATGACCTGTCTCGGTTTTTGGAAAAAACGATTGTTTGTTAGTGGAACACCCCCTAATATCGGTTACCCATAATTTGCTTCAATTTCAATTTGTTTTTTCACAATGCTGGTATTGACCGATTAGTTTGGAGAACTAATATCGTTGTTTCTGAAGGAGGGACCCAATTAAAGTCGGAAAAAAGACTCATATGGATATAGGCCCTGCCAATACCGAAATTCATAGCACACATGTGAAAATTAAATTAACCTCAAATTAAAGGCTTTTTGAGATCAAAAATTGACCCGTGACAACCAGGAGCAGGGGCCTTGTAGTCGATACATCTTGTAGTGAGTAAATTCCAGTCGTCCAAAACAAGAATAGGCGGCCGAGATTCTCACTGCACGCCTATATTGAATTGCTCACTACACGCTTCCTGGTTCAGTGACAATCACTCCGCTTAGAGTTCGCATATATAAATCCGTAGTATAGGAACCATATTCGAATCAAATCAAGTCTGTGACGCATCAGAGCACCAAATTAATGGGCAATAATAGAACACCCTTTTGTCACAAGGGTTTTGAAATGCATGACTTGTGTGTTCTTTGGTGGGCTCTGGTTCTATTAGATCAAGTACTGTTAGTTGGAAACATTTCCATTGTTGTATTGTTATTATTGTACCATATATGGTACCGGAATTAAAAAAGCGTAATTTTTCAGTGTTTTTAGGAACCACTTGTTATTATTGTACCATATATGGTACCAGAATTAAAAAAGCGCAATTTTTCAGTGTCTTTAGGAACCACTGTCACGTGGTGCTCCAAAAAAACTTATTAATACTCCGATTGGAACGCTAACTAGAAAAATAGAGTTAAACACGTGTCCCTGTGAGAGTTACTTGATGACACAACTTGTGTTCGATGATATTCGGATGTACTCTTATAAAAAAAAATTGTAGTTTTTCACTAATATATGCACACACTTGATACTTTTTTCTTCTTCTGAGGCTACATGAATTTTCAAAAATGCTAGAGGTACAATAGAAGTGGACAACAAAAGTGGACAACACATCTCTTGTTGTCCAAAAGTGTTTTTCAATGGTCCGGATTTGAAATACTCTTTAACCGGTAAGAGAACTCTCTTACGGGTCAAATAGTATTTCAAATCCGCACCATTGATTACTGAAACGTCAATGCGTCAATGCATGAATGAAGTTCTTGGATTTACCTTTTTCAAAAAGAATTAGACAAAACAGTCCCGAAATGAAATGATGATACCTCCCTTATTTTTTCACTTAAGCAGGAAAGATTGAAAGTCATGCAAACTGAAAAACTTAGGGCATGCTGTGATTGGGCCATAAAAGGCCCTGAAAAAAAAAAGGTACGGTTTCACACACTAACCTATATATAATTTATAAAGAGCGAGTGCTGTGAATAGTACTTGGGTCCTTAACTTTTGTTTTTATATATACAAAAATGATATATACACTCCCTCTCAACCACTCCTAGTCACACCCTCTCTCACAAGGGTGTGGTCCCCACACCCCATGTGAGAGAAGGTGTGGCTGGGGAGGGAGTGTATGTGTCACTATATATATATATATATATATATATATATATATATACACACACACACACACACACCCATGATCCAGTCAAGGATCTCAAATTGAAGAAAAATTGGTGTTTTTAAGGTTTTAAAATGTGTTTTTGCGTAATCCAAACCGTCCAATGTGTTTAAAACGTGTTTATAATAGTCCCCGCGAGAAATCATCAAAAAAATGACCGGGAAGGGCTTGATCCGAGCAGTTTTTCACAAAAACTGTACACATACAGTTTTATGATAAACTGCTTGGATTAACCCCTTCCCGGTATATTTTTTTATAATTCCTCGCGAGGACCCTTGAAAACATGTTTTAAACACATTGGACTGTTTGAATTATGAAAATTTGATCTGGAACTATGAGTTCCGGAACTAGGGATCCCGGACTAGATAAGGACTATATGTGTGTGGGGGGGCCCTACTGTTACCTCAAGATTCAAATTAAAATGGGTTTTGATAATGTGTGCCTAAGCACGCAAAAAACAAAAACACACACTCTAATACACCTTTTACATTTCTCAATTCATTTATACATACTTTTATACACTTCTCACACATTTTAACACACTTTCAAATCTTAACATAAGTCTACCGGTCTTATTTTAACATTTTCCAATTAAAAATACTCTACAGTTACTCTTAGAGAAAACATTTTCAACCCAAACAAACGGAACATAATATTCTGTTTGCACGTGTGGAGGAAAATCTTACATGGTTTATCTCCGAAATTCTTTTTAGGAGGAGTAATTTATTTCAAGATAACCCTGTTTCGTTCATGCCATCCGATTAGTGTTTTTTATTTCTATTTTTTTTTTTTTCATTTGAAACACAACATAGGATTTGTGGTGGTCGAAAAGAGGAAGGGAGGATCTTGCTAATGGGAGCCCACTGAGCTTGTAATAAGTACATTAAAAAAATTAAAAAATACTAATTCCAGTGCACTTTTAACATTTTTCAATACATTTAAAATGAGGCTACTGGGCATATTTTAGCATTTTCCTTTCTACTAAATTATTTGTCTTTATGTAAAGAGTGGAGAGTACCACGTATGCGCCTACTCTAGAACCACTGAATAATTACTCTTGGGACGGTCATCTAAATTTCGAAAATTTTAGGATTTATGAAAATTTTCTCCAAAGTAGTTCTTTCCAGAAAAGAGAAATTAACTTTCACTAAGGCCTCGTTCAGTTGTCAGGAAAGTATGGAAAGAATGGGAAAATCAATTTTTCCCATAACTTTTGGAGTGTTCAGTTACCAGGAAAATGATGGGACCCACAAAAATATTTTTCCTACTAGGACTCACTTTTTCTCAAAATGCATCATAAAAAAAGGAAGGAATTATGTGTCCTGTGAAAGTTTACTCCTGCCAATTACACTTTCCTGGAAAAATTCTTCATAAAGTGAACACTCACAGGAAAGTAAATTCTCCTTTCCTTTACTTCACTTCATTTTACTTTTCTCAAGATTAACTTTTTCGTGTAACATTTTTGACAAATAAACGAAGCTTAATGGGTAAATTACATTAAACCCCCTTCAACTATGACTCTTTTTTAATTTGGTCATTAATTTCCTAGTACTGCTCTAATTTCGTATGCATGATGAAAGTGTTTCTTCTGCCTAGAGGTGGCAAATGGGTGGGTTGGGTTGGGTTTGTGTGGTTGGTATGGGTTATGGGTTAAATGTGGGTGAGTTGAATATGGGTTGAAAATGAATGAGTTCAATATGGGTGGGTTGAATATGGATCAAGTCAAACCCAATCCAACCCAACCTAACCCAAATTTTTAATTTTTTTTTTTTAAAGTAGATCTTTCATTGCTCAAAATACATTCTACTGGGAACTTACCCAACTAATCTTTGTAAAGATCACGGTTTACCCAAATTTTTCCTTTTGAACTAAAATCATGCATTATATGGGGAAGGAAAACTGACTGAAATTACTTGGGGAGGTGGATTTTAGATACACACCAATTTGAACTGAAAACACCCGCATTATATGCATTAAAGGTTTGTACCCTTTTCAACCATGCTTGTACCTTCTAAAATCACGTGAGTGTAGAAAGACAGTATTGGGGTGCATTTAGATCCACCCATTCAGCGAAGGAAATGTTGGTGCAATCCCCACTTATTGGGACGGCGTCGTTTGTATAATTTAAACTTGCCATGCGTCTTGTGCCGTCGCAAGTAACACCCTTTTGCCACTACAAGCGTTTGCCACGGCAGTTTACTGAAGCAAAAAAATAAATTTTTATGGCGGGTTGCTGAACCATCCACGTCGTTTGTATTAATTCTTGTAGTGAACCCATTTTAAACCCATTTTCAACCCAATCCAACCTATGTAAATATGGGTTGATATGGGTTCAACCCATCTCAACCTATATTACAATATGGGTAGGTTGGGTTGGGTTTTAGGTGGGTGGATTTGGGTGGGTTCATGGGTTGGGTTGAAAATTGCCACCTCTACTTCTGCCAGAAAGGAAGAGAGATTGTCCACTGTCAGCAGAGCTAACAAGCATCCACGTGTCGGACTCTGATTTGGTGAGGCGGGATCTACAGTGCCCAGGTGATAACGGGACAGTCTACGTACCATGTAAACGGCGTCGACTTGTACAGTACTTTAGGCCGGGTAAGTACACGTGTCGACAGGGGACAGGTGAAGGACAGCCGACTGTGGATTTTTCTCTTTTGGGACGCGTGCCAACGAGTGAACTAGACACTGTAGAAAGGCAGACAGACAGACAACCTTTGATTTTCCGTTGGATTTGATATGCCGTTTGATTGCACATCTGTTTGTCGAACGCCGGAAAACAACAGTAATGTGCTGACATTTGGATGACTGGATTAGTACTTTGGTAAACTTTGGGCGGACCCGCGGATCTTGTAGTGCATGAGTGCACTACCAGGTTTTAGTGCAACATTCAGATCGTGGAACTGAGAGCCCTGTAGACTGCAATGCATTTGTGCAGGGTGGCTTATCAGTCATCTAAATGTGTTTTTGACAGTCTGGATGAGTTTTTTTTTTTTTTTTTAAATCCGGACCATCGAAAACACATTTAGACGGCCAAGATTGCGCTGCACGGCTGCACTGCACCATCTTTGCTGCGTCCGGATCATCCAAAGTGTTTTAACGATTCAAATTTACATGTAAATAAGGATCCTACATGTAAGATAATTTATGAAATCTGAACTGTTAAAACACTTTGGGGCACTTCCGCCTTATAGGATCCCCAGTCCCAAACTTTGTGGGATCCGGGTATCCCGTAGTGCGCCTCCAAACTACGGGATTGTAGGACGGCCAAAACTACGTCGTTTTGGGTGTGCAAAGGTTTAAAACCACAACATTTTCTTTCTTTTGGGATTATGTCAAGTTTAACATTAATATTTATATTTTTTTGAGGGCCTTTTATAAATCTAGAAAATTGTTTGTGACTTCAAATTTTTATAGGACAGCATTAGCTAATAAAATTCATTTATTTTGTAGAAATAGTAGTTTTTACAAAGTGTCTTTAGAAACAGACATTCACTAGTACTATTATAGGCGTGTTTTTTTTAGAAGCCCCCTAAATATAACAAGTGGCATAATTTAGAATTTCTAAACACAATTGGCAATTTATGCATCTTTACTCTTATTCTTATACATTGTAACCCCTTCTCATCTGAACCGGCATTAGTTTAACAAAACCAAAGGAATCCCAAAAATTAAGAATTTCAAAAATGTGTTTAATTGTAGACTTTTTATTTTGAGAACTAGGTTTTAGGGGGAAAGACTTCTACTTCTAAAATTATGAAATAAAAATAAAAAAACCAACCCCAATCTAAAATAAGTGATTTTTATGTTCACGTATAGGAGAAATCAAAAATCAAATTTGATTTTGAAGAAATAGACACCCACTAAAAAATCTCACATCTTGGAATTCAACGAATACAGGATCCCTGGATCCAACTTTGTGTGTTTGTGCTGTAGCTAAGTAGTTTTGTTATTGGGTTTAAGTCTTGAGGTGGAGATCATTGGTTCAAACTGATAGAGCAGCGATCGGCCCTAGTAGTAATCTAACATATCAGTACTAACATTATCAAGTGGAGCCAAAATAAATAATAAATAAATAAACCTTGCTAGCTTCTTGTTCTTACGGGTAAATTACACAAAACTATCCTCAAGTTTCTAGCAAATACACTGACCTCTAGTATGGGTAAAAAATTTACTCTAGCCTCCCTTATGGGTCTTTATTACTTCTAAATGAAAATATAATATTCTAACTAAATGAAAAGTGACAAAAGATTTTTTATTATTCTAAATGAAAATGTAATATTCCAACTAAAGAAATTCAAAACATTCACTTTTTAATAGTAGTGAATATCTTTTTAATTTTCGTAAAAGAAACAAGTAATTTTGACCAAAAGTTGAATAGATATCTTGTAGACGAAAATATATACAAAAAATGGGCTTTCTTTTTTATTTTATCCATAGTGCACTTTCTTCAAGCTTCAGGAATTTTTTATTTGCTTTTTTTATTGTTCTCGCTGTGATTAATTAGAAAAGAAATAATTTTGCCCAAAAGTTTAAAATTTTTCATTGAAGACGAGCAAAATCAATTTTTTATTTTTCAATTATTATCGTTAGAGTGTTTTTTCAAACTTGGTCCAAAATTTTAAAGTTTAATAATGGATGCCGTGAAAAAACACATGGAGTACTAAAAGATTGATATTTTCAATTTTTAGAGCATTTTCTATCGATGATGCCTTTTATTCAAACTTTCCCCTCCAAGTTGAACATTTTATTCAACAATTACATACAAACATGGAACAAATCCACGTGCCCCACGGATACAGGTACTAGACAAATCCTTCAAAGGAAAATTATTTGGTACATCCATTTCACTAAAGCGGGAGGCGTGCTGTCACTTCGGGGCCAGCATACATGTTGAGCCGATCACGACCGTATGTGGTCAGCCATGGACGGCTCAAATCTATTCGATAAAAGACGGTTCAAATTTGTTTGAACAAGATATGATCTTAGCCGTCCATGACCGACCACGAACGGCTGTGATTGGCCTAACATGCATGTTGTCCCTGAAGGGAAAGCACGCCCCCTCGATCCCATTTCACTTGGGTTTTAACCGAATAAAATGGTTAATGGGCCAAGTTTCATTAAAAATTAGTTGGACCCCTCAATAATTAAAAAAAAAAGGAATTATACAAGCTGCTCCATTTTTTGCATGCCTTGCACGTCCCACTCCTTTTTTCGGGAAAAAAGCTCCACGTACACCAACTCTTTTTCCGTCCGGCTCTCTCTACCCACCCCACCCAAACCTTTGAGTACCCTATGAAAGTGTCTGAACCTAAACCTTAGGGTACCCTATGAAAGTGCCTAAACTACTAAAAACTCTATAATAGAAAAGTGCACCATAAACCTAAAGCCTAGGGTATCAAATGAAAGTGTCTAAACCTAAACTCTAGAATACCTTATGAAAGTGTCTAAAATCTTACAGTACCCTATGAAAATGCCTAAACCACTAAAAAGCCTATTACAGAAAAGTACACCCTAAGTGCCTAGACCCCTAAAAAGAGTGATTGACCTTAATGGTAATTAAAAAAGAATTACTGACCTTAATGGTAATAAATATTTGTTTTTTATACCGGCCCGTAATAAAACCTTACAAAAAATAGTCATTGGGACTTATTAAAAATTAACTAGGCTCTATCATGAGACCATGGCCCGCTAATTTTTAAAGCCAACTTAACCCGATTCAGTCTGAAAGATAATACTCTTTGGCCCACTGTGATTTTTCAAATTTGGTCTGAGTGTTTTGTTTGATTTTAGCAACTAGGTTGCAAGATTTTAGCAACTGGGTTGCTAAAATCAACCATGATTTTAGCAAATGAGTTCACCAAGTGCTAAAATCATGGTTGATTTGACCTAAAATCAATCATAATTTTAGTACCTGGTGCACTCATTTACTAAAATCATGGTTGATTTTAGCAACTAAATTGCTAAAATCAAATGGAAAACTTTGTGTCTTTATCCCATAGTCCCTCCCACGAAAAAGAAAAGCGAGCAACTCCCATTGTTTAAGCATACTTTTTAACTTCAGGTAAGTTTGGATAATAAGGTCTCCTGTTTCTGGGTGCAAATTCTTGGGGTTATTTCTTCTTCTGGATGTGAATGCCAGAAGCTCTTTTAATCTTTCTTCTTAGTTTTTCCTCCTCAAGTGTTCTGCAAAAATATAGTAGAATGCAAAGGATTTCCAATACGCTGCCACCAAATTTTCGTTATCCAGAGCGAAACGTGAAGGGAATATCTACGAACGTGAATAAGTACGGTCAACATACAAGTTTTTATTGGCATAGGCTTAAACGCAACGATAAGAAAAGTAAAAGCATAACACCAACGTTCCTCCGATCCATAAGTTGATCCGGCATAAAATTCTATTTATACAAGTTCCCTAGATTTGATTCTAGTGGAGTATAAGCAATTTTCTTGGCCAGAGACATCAGCAATCATTCAAGTGCTTGTTTCTTTGTTCCAAGTAAGGATGCCATTAAAACGCGTAACTTTTAACAGATTCAATCAACAAAATCGAGTACCAAGTAACTGCAGTTTCTTGTCCCGGTGTGAAAAGAATCAGGAAAATGTAGACAACGTGGAAGAAAACTGGCGTATAAGAAACTACAGCTTCACCAAACCCTCAACTCCTGGGCAAGATCCTAACACAGCCAATAGAGAGGCAGAAGACTGACTTACATTCAGAAGAAATCTACTCTTTTAAGGATCATCAGGCAGTTAACGCATTTTCAACCCACCGCTTGTCTGTCCGCTGCTTGTTCTATTCCTTGCACACACGGGATATTAGTTGGAAACAGTTTTTTTCTTTCAGCTCTATGGAAACACATTAAACACACACACAGAGGAGAGTTAAAGAATGCATGAATGGCCAGGCTGTTCCATCATAAAAGTGTTTTAGATCACCAATTCACCCACATCCAATATTAGCAATGAGACGGTCCTGACCAATTTTCCATTCTAAACAAATTGCCAACAGTAATTATTTTGCTTTGGCTTCTTAAAGTTATGACAGTAACACATTAAAAAAATGTATAGTTGTTGAACACAGTTGGCTTAGCATATCAATCCAAAAATTAAATCTGAGCACGAAATAACAAAGTTATGTTGGAAGTATATATGCAACGATGTTATATAACTTCTAAAACAGTAATTTCATGCATGCACATGCCTTCTCAGATTAACCTTTAAAAAGTTTGCTTAGTGAGGGATGATCTCGCTATGATGAACACAAGATGGAGCAGCAACTGCTTATGCTAATGCTCATGTTCAAGGATTACTCGAGGATAAGAACAATTACTCAAAGATTCAGTTGCATGACTTTATCGAGCAGACTATGACATCATGTTTTAAGCATTTAAAGATCAATGTTAATATGGTAAACATTTATTCAACATTTAATCATCAATGGTAAAGCTTCCTTTATGCCTTCCTATGTTCTCTTTCATGGGTCAATTACACTTTCTTGTTTTCGTATAGAGAATGCCAAAAGAAGGATAAAATGATAAGGAATATGCCAAGCAAACAGTGAAGTGGCAGTGACATTCTTGTGTTGTGACTACAACCCACGTGATGGCCTTTTGTTCCAAACTGATAAAGAGTACGCGTGAGTACGGATATGTATTCTGTTAGTATAGAAACTACTTCAGTTCGAAGAGCATGAAGCCAAACATAGACATACATGATTACAAATGAAAAACTTATTTGATTTACGATGGAGAGCACAGTATACATATTGAGGAATGTGGTGTTACCAGTTTAGCCCTTCCTGAGGAAGATTCCGACTATAGAAAGGGAACTCAAGGAGGAAAGCTTTCTTGAACCATGAGGGCAAGTTCCCGTAGATTACAGGCGGCAGAGGAATCAGAGGGCTGGTACAGGTGAAATTTGAAGCTTCAATCCCAAAAACTTTAGGAGGGTAAACATTAGAATGCAAAACAAAACTGAATCTGACCTCGTTGTACTTTTGTATGCCCTGTATCCAGCAACATTGCCAAACTTTTTATCTGCTGATTCCTGTTTTCATGGTAGGTTCATAGCATGAGCATCCTCGGATGGCACTGACAATGTAAGGGTGAGTTTCCGAATGGATTTTATCAAAATCTGATAAAATCAAGCCTTTGATTTTATCCATTCGGAAACTGAGTTGATAAAATCTTAGATTTTTGCGCAAAAATCTAAGATTTTATCAACTCAGTTTCCTGAATGGATAAAATCAAGGTTTGATTTTATCAAATCTTGATAAAATCTAGATAAAATCCATTCGGAAACTCACCCTAAGCTAGAAACCATATGAAAGGGGTCAAAGAGAAACCCCATATGAAAAGAATCACAGACCTCAAGCAATGGTATACCACTAACAAACAGAAGCAACAATGTAAGGAATAATGGCCCAAGGACAACAAGCCACTCAGCACCATTCAACACTGGTGTAGCAGCCACAAAAATTCCCCACCAAAGAAGAATCTGAACACAACAATCATCAAGGGACATAAATTGAATTAAATATGCACAATTCAAAGACAAAAGTATTGGGTCATTGGGAAAAAATCAAGGTAAAAAGAGTTATTCAATAAGGCCTGAATGATAGGGTACATAAATTTGGTTTCCCAAATACGAGAGTCTATAATGCACAGCAGCTAAGTTCCCAGGCCCACTAAGATTAAGAAGTACTAACCTCACCAAAATAGTTTGGATGACGAGAGTATTTCCAAAGTCCAACACAGCACCATTTTCCTCTGCTGTCTGGAGAGTTCTTGAATGTCAGTTTTTGTTGATCAGCAGTAGCTTCTACAGAGATACCAATGGACCAAATAATCCACCCAATTATGTCCGCAGCCTGAACAGATGGATCTCTGTCACTTGCATTAACGATTGTCACAGGTAAACTCACAGTCCAGACCCAGACAGCCTAACACCAAGGAGGAATAAATCGACAATTGAATGTATCAAAATTTAACAGAGCAATATAAAGCGTGAACAACAAATATGGAGTTATTGCATATCCAATATTCATAAAAGGATGGACTACCTGAAATGTCCAGAAAATTGCTAATTTGCTCAAACTTGCACGCATTTCATCGAAGCGTCGATCCTCCCCCCATTGCAAAATCCTAAGCCAAACATTCAAATCTTGGAACCAGGGCTAAAATAGAACTCTAGCTGATAATTCTACAGGATTCTTTTCTATAGCATACTTTACCAGATAACAATGACATTGGAGGAGTTACAAAACCAATAGGAAGGCATGACAATAGAAGAACAAACATTGACTGCTCATGCATCCTCGTGCCTGCCATGATATATAAACATGGGAACTTGGTAGAGGAAACATGGCAACAACCCAAGGGAACTGTATGCCCAAGAACACTATTTTTTGGTAGACCAATATGGTTTGTCACTGCTTTGCCAAAAAAACAGGCTTAGAGGATCACTCACATTTGCTTAATGGAATGTCTTTCGAGTGATTCTTCTCTTTTGCAAGTGAATTTTGCAGGAATTGGTTAGTGCATATAGGTGACACCCCCTTGACGTCCTTCAACTGATATCACTTGTTGGGTAAAATATGTGGATAATGAGTCTACTGACAAATAAGGACCAATTTTCCCTCCAGACTAACACGGGTGGTGTTTTGGTCACATGCTAGGGTTCATTTCTTGTCACAGAGGCCTCCATCTTATATAAGAGTCTTCGAACATTATACTTCTACACATGAATATATTTCAAAGAGTATTCAAGGCCTTACCAATTATTTACCAATTTGTTTGCCATATGTACAAAATGGTGTGGTGCAACAGACGAAAAAGCAATCATATGGCAGCTTTGTTGCATGGACTCTGCTGCGAGTAGCGGGTGCAGGTGCGAGTCCAGGCGTTAGACCTTCCTAAACTTAAATCTTAGGATACTAGGATATGTGTCCCCTAATTGTGTGTGGGTTACGGGGACACATCATGAACACTTGTTTGGAGTACAGATTGCACAATTTCTTTAGATTATGTATCGTAAAATGTATTTAAAAACATATTTAAACAAGAAGGGGTTACGATAAATATGATTTTACTATTTTATGTTCATGTGAGACTAGAAATATCGCTTTTCTAGCAAATTTTCTATTCTTTTTGTGTAAATACCATGACAAGAGGATCCGATTGTCCAAAATGGATACATGTGTCGGACACATCGACATGGGTACTTAACCAAAATGAAGGATCCATGTAACATAGTTTGGCAGCCCCAACAAAATTTGATGAACTTCATACGCAATGACATAAGAGGGTGTGCAAGCCCAAAGACAATCTCTATTCCTTCTATTCTGTTCATAGTATTATCGTCACGGTCACTTGGTGAGTTCTCAGTTCTCCCGGGCTTCTCAAAACTGCAACTGATAGAATTGTTGAGGCAAGGAGACTCCAAGAATGAACAAAATGGCCAAAATGGATATGGGTTGAAAGCAAAGCTCATAAAAATGATACTTCAAAACATTCTGGTGGTGTGGATTTGGGCTATCAACTGATGACTAGAAATCCCAATTGGAATGCTGCTTTGATTGAGGCGGGCTCTTATATTTCGGAGTCATGCTGTTAACAATACGAAGGTCTGGAGTGGGGTTCAGAATCGGTAGTTAGATCTTCTCAGGTAGGAAGCATCAATTTGTTCATAGACCTAAATTCAGGTGATTGCAGAAGGAGGAGGAGGAGATTTATGACAGAACTCATAGAAATTAAAGAAGAGTGTTGTTAAAGCATCCGACTCAAAACCAATTGGTAACGAATGGAGAGGCCACCCAGGTTCATATATTAGATTTGGTGGTTATAATTAACCAATGTGGAACAAGCTCTAACACTCCCCCACATGTGCGAGCCCTGACTCACACGTGGTGAGGTAAACAAACGATTCAACACGTAGGTCAAGGATCAACTATCAACGACAAACAAAGGGGGAACCAACCATCAAAGACATATAGTCTTGTCCAAAAGCCTCCGGAAGCCTAGCTTTGATACCATGTCAAAGCATCCAACTCAAAACCAATTGGCAATGAATGGAGAGAATGGAATCAAAAGAAGGTGCAAGGGGTTTGTGGTTAATTCAGTGAGGTCAGGATCTTAATTCTCAATCGAATTCTCAATTATTTTGGTGACACATAATGAGATAGTAGCATTAGTATCCACTAGGAAACGTATAGGCCTCAATTTCCAAGGTAATGGTGAATATGCTTTGAGGAGGAGGATTGCAGTTAAATCCCAGGAATACTCCCAAATGATGGGAGAGAAAGGGAAATTTGAGCTTCTCTTGCAGGCATGATCAACCGGTGGAAGATAGATTTAAAACACAGGTTCTATCTTTAGAACATAAGAGGTATGGGGAGCAGGGCTAAGAAGAGAATTTTATAAAAATTGATTTAAGAACAGAAGGTCTGCGATTCTTTTCATTCAGGAAACTAAAATGGAGGGAGTGGATTTGGCATTTCGGCTATGATCCAGAAGATTTGCGGCGTTTCTAAAATGGAGGCTGCAGTTTCGGAAGCTGAAGGAAATTCTGGGGGTTTGATGTCTGAATAGAATAAGAATGTTTTCGTGCTCATAATACCATTTGTAACAAGCATTATGTTCTCATTTTTGGAATTCACCAGGCAATTTTCAGTATTCTGGTCACTGGTTAGTATCTATGCTCCTAATGACTGAGTGAAGAGAAGAGAGTTGTGGGAGGAGTTAATTCAAATCAAGAGCTCATCACAGTTCCCTTGGTGTGTACAATGAAACTTCCATGAAATAAAAGCAGCAGGCGAGAGTGTTAGATGCTTGAGGATTGGCAGGCCCAAGAGGGACTTTATGGACTTCATAAACAGAATGGAGTTGCAGGATATGCCAAAGATGGGAAGGAGCTACACATGGACAAACTTCCAGGACATGCTCACTGACTCAGAACTTGGTAGAGTCATTATGCAAGGTTTCAGAATCAAGGTAAATTCAGGTTCTGCTACAAAATTCTGGGATCAACTCTGGTTAGGTGATGAGGTACTCAAATCTGTTGTTCCTCCAAGTCTTTATATTCTATCCACTCGGGAAGAAGCCATGTTAAAAGATGTTATGGGGATTGACAGAGCAGCACCATGGAACATACAATTCAGGAGAAATCTTTTTGTGTGGGAAGGAGATAAACTAAGAAGATTAAGAAGATTACAGCAAATGTAAAATCGATTTACGGAAAAAGGGAAGAACTTACTTTGACTGAAAACAAGCCACTGAAATCGATTTGGGAAAATTTGGGGCAAACAAAAGTGAGAGTGGTTAAAAAGGATATGCAGCTAAGGAGGGGAATTATAGCTCTAGGTGAAGAACAATGTCCATCATGTTCAATGAAGGGGGCAACGGCTCAACACTTGTTCTTGCAATCCAGGTTTCCATTCAAAATGTGGTGCTATATTGTAATGGTGGCACGTAGGTGGGTCTGCCCTCCTTCTCTAATCTGTTTAGTGCAACGGTGTTTTGATAACTGTCTTCATGATCTGAAAAAGCTCTGCTGGAATGCATGCTTGTATGCAGTTTTTTGGTCAATTTGGAAGTCACGAAATGACTGTGTTCAACAAGCTGAGGTGATTGATTTGGCAAAACCAAGGATGGCATGCTGGATCAGGGGTAGATTACTAGATTCAATATCAACTTATACTCTGTTGATGATTATAAGTGAAGACTAGATGGTTTTAGGAGATTGAAGCTTAAGGCTTTGTTATGGTATTCATCTTCGGTGAATCTGGTTTTGGTGCTGCCAAGTGCCCACTGTTTTTTCTTTTCCTTTCTCTTCTTGTTGATCTTTGAGCACGTGTTGGCCGTCTAGTGTGTTGCTCATGTTTCAACCTCTCCTCGATGTACCCTTTTATTGAGTTCTAATAAAATTTCCTTTGCCGATCAAAAAAAAAGACTGGACAAACAAGAGAATGACGTTAAGAGTGGATATGCGAGAGGCTAGACGTAGAAATGTAGCACCAGTATACGACCAGATGGCAAAATGCTGCCTAGATAGTTTATTCAAGGATAAAAAAAGACCAATAACTGAATCAGTGAGGAGCATAACATTCAATTTCTAACTAAGCAGCACGTACACATCAAAGTTGGATCGTGCCTATGTGACAGACATGGACACTTCTCGAACACCTGACAGATATGTCTTTGTTAATTTCCACAAATACAAAATAAAAATGTTTATTCCAAATGAGTCTCATACTCCTTTTGAAATGTGTAGGAAACTTCTTAGGTCTCTATAACTAAACATTGGTATGTAATCGACACTTCTTGAAAACTTGCTAACATGTAATTATCAAAATTTCAAATTTGACATCACTAAATAATACAACTTGGACATATTTATTGTTCTCTCACAATTTGTGAAGAAATAAAAAGGTACAGTGGAGGATTATTAGGAAGTGGATTTAGCATTTCCTAGCAGATTAGTGATTTCTCAAGTCCACCATGTCCATCAAGATTTCTACATTTCTTGTACCTTGTCTATCATTCAATGCAGGATGTAAACTTATGGTGGAAGACAATGTATCCCACCACATCCTACTTTTTAGAGAAGCAGCATACCCACGTGTCGGTGTCCGTGTCTGCGTCACATCTTTATCCGTGCTTACTAAGTAACCTACCACTAGTATAGAAACTATACGCATCGAATGTGAAACACGTGAGAGCCATAATTTGAGCTGAATTAGAGACACCCCACCCACTCTCTCAAACACAAACACACACAGATTTGCAAAGCAATCCAAACAAATCAAGTAAGGCACTGCTCAAAGTAGCTACATGCAATGATGAGAATGTAACATGTACAATAACCTATGAGGGTGTGCACGGCTCTGCAAATCAAATCATATTTCAGTATTTCATGAGCGTAGAACTACAAATTATATCAGTAGTGGAGATCATATTATTGGGGGAAAAAAAAACTCCGTGGTGCAATATTATCTCAAAGTACCTCATCAACAGAAATAAACCCAGCCGCAGACCCCATAAAACGACAAGCAAGGTCAAGATAATCTGAAAAGATAGAAGTGCAATATCAGAAATAACACCACAAAACAAAAGGGACTGTTCCGTACATCAACTGTATTTATGATTCATTTTGACAAAAGACAAAATTTTCTTAGTTAAAAAATATTCATAAGCATTAGTGTCAAATGTTAAACCAGCATTAACAGTTCTGAAGGAAGATCTGAAGTCATAAGAATCCTTTGAACATGTTATTGCCCAAAATATGCACGAGATTTGAGCAGTAAAAACGTTACTGAGCTCCTGAAAATTAGAAAAGTTAAGATTGAAGCCTTTCTTCCTTTTTCCTTAAATCCACAAGGAGAAAATGGATCATTTGTGAAGCAAAGGGTGGCCAACTACATCCGCAAATTCGCAGACATCATTTAAAGTTTCCTACAATTTGTGAATTATCGAGATGGAAAAAAGCATCACATAAGAAATATTACAAAGTGCACAATGAGAAAAGAATTGGACAAGCATATTGTTTTATGAACAACTAGTCCTGGACGGAGTAATTGTGTTGTTTTATGAACAACTGGTCTTGGATGGAGTAGTTCTGTTGCTTTATGAACAACTAGTCTTGGACGGAGTAATTCTGTTGTCCAAATTTGCAATCCTTTCTTATCTTAAACCAATCAGACAAGCCAATACAGCCAAGAAGAAAATTTGAAAATAAACTACAATGAGAAATACATCTCGAGTACAAGATCAGACATTCCTGCGAAAAACATCAAATCCAAATATGCCTCACAAGTACTATGCTATTTGGCCAAAATTTTTAGGATTGCACCAAATAATTCGTACATATAAATGAAACGGTGAACTACGGTAGCTAAATTAGGAACACAAAGTAACAGCGTCATATTCCCTCTTGTCATTGATAGTCAAACATGTCAAAGGGGTTTTCCAGGTCGAAAATTATCAAAGGTACTTTCCAATTACCAACAGAAGGAGGAAAACATCTAGAGGGTGCACGAGGTCCATACCACAAACTCGGAAAATGAAACCATACCTGTCTAAAATGCCATGATCCTTTCAGAACAAGAGTCAATACAGCAATTATAACAAAATTGGTACTTCCTGGGAGAAACAGCCACCATTAACAAATAACCACATGGAGATAACGTGGAACTGATATAAAGTTTCAAAGCACCAAAACTTAAAAGATTAAAAGCGCACCAACCACACCACTTTTAATACCAAATCACATCCATGACAAGATAGACTTAATACAAGTAGGAACTGATTGATTCAATGGTGTCTTTAATCATCAGAAAGAAAAATACCCCCTCCCTCCCTAAATAAATGTCCACCAGGGAAATCCAACTTTTTTAGTAGAAAGCATCATTACACCCTAAAAATAGTAGTTTTCCAACAGTACCGCTCAATTAAATGAACTTGAGTTTGAAAATTTTAGTGCAAATAAATTTCTTCACTTTTGGAATGTGCTAGTAAATGCCTCCTCAGAGTGGTGGGATTAAGTGTGACCTTTTTTGAAAGCACAAGGTTCAATTTTCAAAAGAACAACAAAAAAAAGGAATTGTACCAAGTTTTACCCATTCATTTTTGGAAGTGGACACTTATTTAGGGATTGTGGACACTTTTTTAGGGACAGAGGGAGCAACGAGGGAAACCTCACAAAACTGTATCTTACACAGCCAACGACAAGACTGAACCTTAGGTTAATGGCATCCAACCTAGATGCCGACAAATAGCATAAGAAGTTTATAACGTATAGATCTCTAAGGCGCCACTTGTTATGAATTATGATGGAAACCACCCGGCAAATTTTATCCATGATTAATTTTCATCAGGGCTCCATCAGAACACGGAGGAAAACACACCCACGCAGGAGTACAGTAACAAATAAAATTAAAGAAGACAGGATCTGTAATTGGGAACAATGTAATCATTGGAAAGCTAAACTTTCTAATGCCCTGCTTAATACTTGGATTTTTATACTTTTGTCATATCCAGCATTCAGTCGAAAATGGTTTCCTAAAAGTTGTATGAGATTTACACGGTAGAAAGGATCAATTAACAACCGATTCACAAATTATTTAACCCTTTACCATTGCAATCGAAAGTTGTTCATCCGTGTTTTATTTCCTTTCCTTTAAACATTATAGCAGAGGAATCCTATTGAATTTTGAAGTGAATACAATTGAATTATACTCTCTATAAAACAACACAAGAACATTTAGCGGGACAAATTTTTTTTCAAGCGTACATGAAAACAACCAGAAACCAAATATGCACTTCTCCAATATTAAGATTTCGAAAAACTTTGAGTTGTATGCTTTATCCCCTCATCTTCGGTCAAACAAAAGCATAAAACTCAGCTGAATTTTCAGGAAATATAAGGGAATTGAATATTCAAAAACAGCACAACTAATATGGTAAATTTAACATAACCAGAACAAGTACTGTAAAGAGAGAACAAAGACAATACCTGCGAAGTCAGTAACTTTATCGAATTTGAGAAGCGCTGTGATAACGAAGAAGAAGAATTGATAACCTACCTGGAACAACAAACAACACCTGGGTCAGGAATGTTGGGCTTGTGAAGCCTGATTACAATTTGGGTCACGCTCCTCTGACGGTTCAGGGGTTCAACCTAGGTTATGAAGCAAAACGGGAATTATAGTAATTGGTGACGCAAACCTAGCTTTTAAATACTTGCTATACGCAGCAGGCGAGGTATATTTTGTACCATCTTCATTTAAATAACGTACTCAACCACGCAGTTGGTGAACCAAGTAAAAAAAATTATGTGTCGTGCGTTCTTGTTTTATGTTCTTGATTATTCTTTGCGCGCTGGGTGTTTGTTGGTTTGGCCAATTTCTCAACAAGAAACACATATATACAAACACATCTATACAAACATTCATACATGTGTTTATATGTGTGTATAAACACACACACACACATATATATAGAGAGAGGGAGAGAGAAGGATGTACAGTGACAATGGCAGTCAGAGCAAGAAAATGGGAGTCGATGACGGTTCCCATTATCTTCGTCTTCTGTATGTGAACAAAGCAGACCGGAAATGGGTTTTGTAGTTTTTGAAATGTGAGTATGTGACCAATATGGAAGCGGTCACTGAATGGTTGAAATGCTTACACGGAGGCCTCAGGCCTGGCTATTGCCAGACCTGAAATGGCTTCGGCCAATTCCACAGGCCCATATTATAGTCAGCGACTTGAGCTGTGCAGTACAACTTGGATATGGCTATGAAAAAGAGACATGACCATTCAAATGCCAACCATAGGCCAACGACGAAGAGAAGAGACTCCTTTCGAAAAATATTCAGTAGTAGGGGTAAGTACGTAGTAGGGAATTAGGGATAGCAATTTCCCGAAATCAGTGGATACCGCTTCGCCTGCCTATTTGGAAGAGAATATTATCTGATTTTTCATCTAAGTGGGTATAATAAAATTTAAAGAATTTTCAGTTGAAAATAGAGGAGGGTATGATTTTGTGATACCCACTTTCAAATATTTGTACACGTCCCGTTCCAAATTGTGTTTTTTTTTATGTATGCATTTATATATGCGTACATATAATATATAAATGTATATGTGTGTGTATAAGTGTGCATACATGTATAATTTGAGTATATTATATACTACTTAAGAGCTCCAGATTAAAGCTATATATACTTTAAGTGTTAAAAAGTTTTATTATAGTGGTTGTTAAATTTTTATATAATCTCGGTGGACTATATTTATTTGTAATATCCTATTCTATTTTTGTTTAAATGGTTGTTTTTGTTATTGTAGAACACATAAATTATTTTTGTTTAGATCTTATTGGGGTTTTTTTTTTCCCAACTAATTTGGATATGGATTTACCCGTATATACCCAACCCCTAATGAGAGGTGGGTATGGTTTCCCCACCCATACCCAACAGTTGCCATCCCTAGTCATTGGTGGGACAACACAAAGAGTTGGGTCAAAATTTTTGCGGTACCCAAAAAAATATATAGTTGGGTCCAGTTTAGATCATGAGATGTTTGAGAACCTCATTTTTTTTTTTACTTTTTGCATTTACTATTTCTATTTTTTCTTTTTCGCCTTTTGATTTACAAACCTGTAGAGCGTTTGAAAAATATGTGCAAAATATATTTTGCAACGGGAGTAGCATTTTGGAATATATGTAAATAATATATTGTATATCTTTTACGTTAATCAAAATAGGAAAAAGTAAGAAATGAGAAGTTAAAAAGTTATTCGCCCCATACTTTTGCATTTTTCTTTCTAATCTACCAAAATTAAGTACTTGGAGGGAGGAGAGCCCTAAGGCTAGGGGTGAGTATGGATCGGATTGGTTCGGTTTTATACTAAATCAAGAACCAAACCACTATCTACAGATTATGAATTTGGAGAATCAAACCAACCCATAAAATTCATAGAACCAAACCAATCAAAACCATTAAAATATGGTTCGGTTTCGGACCACAGTTTGCTTCAAATTGAGGTATCATCTTATAAACTATTGAAAATACTTAAAATTTCATAGATAAGATAAACCAAAACTTATATTAAAACGAATTCTCTTAAAATCAGCAAAACTCACCATTGTCAATCAACTAAATAAGAGTATAGAATACTAGTAATTAGTGAATAAATAGGGGCTATAAAATAGAGCAAAGGATTAGGAAATTAGTTATCGAGCAAGAAATGGAAATCAATTGATCACTACCCAAACTGTAAATGTTTAGTGCATTGAAATTGCATGAATAAGTTTGGGGAGATAATCTTGGAAGTGAAGGAATATGGTAATGGATGGAACATTTGATTAGGAAATTAATTGACTATTGAGAAAAGTTTACTTAATGTATCTAATACACACACATATACACTAAACTTCTAATTCACACCCTTAAAATGTGGATTTCGTCCACACCTCATAAATTTGGATCAAATTTCCGTGATCCGACCCATTCAATGTGTTTTTAAGGGTGCTCGCGAGAAATCAGCAAAAAAAAAAAAGTAAAAATACCGGGATGGGTTTGATCCGAGCAATTTTTCATAAAAACTGCATATGTACAATTTTATGAAAAACTGTATATACAGTTTTATGAAAAACTGCTCGGATCATATACAGTTTTTTATGAAAAATTGCTCAGATCAAGTCCATCCTGGTATTTTTTTTTTTCCAAATTTCTCGCGATGACCCATAAAAACACGTTTTAAACACATTGAGCGTTTCGGATCATCAAGATTTGGTCTGGAACTATGAGGTCCAGACAGAGTCCGTAACTTAAGGGTTTGGATAGGAAGCTCATTGTCTCTCTCTCTCTCTCTCTCTCTCTCTCTCTCTCTCTCTATATATATATATATATATATATATATATATATATATATAACTTCTAGTCCACCCCTCCGGAAAATATGAAAAATTTGATTTTTTTGTGTTGCAAATTATTTTTGGAAAATCCGAGCCGTCCAATGTGTTCAGAAGGTGTTTTCAAGGGTCCACGTGTGAAATCTTCAAAAAATAAATACCAGGAAGGGCTTGATCCAAGCAGTTTTCGCAAAAACTGTAAATATAAAGTTTTTGCGAAAACTGCTTGGATCAAGCCCTTCCGGTATTTTTTTTTGAAGATTTTTCGCGTGGACCTTTGAAAACACCTTCTGAATACATTGGACGGATCGGATCGTCAAAAAAATGTTTGGATCATGGAAGTCCGGAAACGGGAGGTCCGGATTACAAGTCGGATCAATTTTTATAGCAAAACCATTGATGTAAATCTACAAATCAAATCATTTAACATGGTTTCTATTTTTTTAAAAACCGGGTCCAAACCACTTTACTAAAAAACCAAACCAAACCAATCAATTTGGATTGGTGTGAACTGGACTAGTGGTTCGATGGTTATTTTGCTCACCCCTACCTAAAGCAACCTTGTTCACCGAACATTGCGTATTTCTATACGGTAATCAGAAGGTTAAAGCATTTCCAACCTTAACTTCAAATTTTTAGGGATGTAAAATTATTTTAAAGACTTATATGGCATAGCTAATTTTCCGTTTTTAATTATTAAAGCAGAATTTGTTTTAGTTTAGTTTTGTAATCATTACACTCATTTCTTTCTCTATCTCTCTCCACTCATTATATCTTTTTTTCAAAACTAAACTAAACTAAAACTACTAAACGAACAAGGCCGTTTGCCACAATTCAATTTGATCAATAGATCCTGACATGATCCTTATTCACAATGAAAATGGAGTGAAAACATGAGTTGGCTTTAACAGTTTCTATAGAATGAGCATTGTAAACTATATGCCTCAAAAAGATGGTTATGAAACTTCAATACGAATAAGATTATATATATATATATATATATATATATATATATATATATATATATATATATATATATATATATATATATATAATTGGTAATGTTTTTACTTTAATCTTAGTTTAATCTTTTATTTTATTAATTGATATTCTAGTTGGAGTTGGCTCAAATTCCAATTCATATTATTGGCACCCTTAGTCGGGTCTCGTAGGCCGCTAAAGAAATTAGCAGTTCAAAAAAACCGGGTATCAGAAAACGACCCGACAAAAAATTTTGCTCTATGTAGTTCTAAGTCAAGAATTAAACTTTTTTTTATCAAGTACTTATCGGTATTCGGTTAAACGGAATTTTTGTATGATATTCTAACATATCAAATCCGAGAAAATAAACGATTCTAATTACCTAAGCAAAACCTACAACGTATTTTGAGTTGGGTTTGGCTCACTACGGACTATAAGGTGTGACATAGAAAGTCTAATTCCGAGAGAAAAAAAAAAAGATTCTAACTACCTAAGCAAAACCTACAACAACGTATTACGAGTCTGATTCGTATTATGAGTCGGATTTGGCCCACTACAGACTATAGGTGTGACTTGTGAAGAGGGTTTAGAACATCCTTATCAAAGGCACCAAAATTTTCACTAAATTTAATTTCAAAAACACCTTTTATAAATTAGCAAGTCACTTTATAAAAAACTCACAAAATCAGACTCTCTATTTTAACTTTACTATATTAAACTATT
Organism: Vaccinium darrowii; assembly: GCA_020921065.1. Taxonomy (NCBI): domain Eukaryota; kingdom Viridiplantae; phylum Streptophyta; class Magnoliopsida; order Ericales; family Ericaceae; genus Vaccinium; species Vaccinium darrowii. The sequence goes on along the minus strand of CM037158.1, from coordinate 9,319,348 downwards.
CCCCTCAAATCTATTTAAAAAAAAAACTCCAAATAAGGATGCCTGTTTCGGTACAGAAAATTGAATAAAGTGAAGTACTGTGGCCACGTGTCATGACTGCCCCCTCCCCTCCTTTTCTCCTGTTTCTGACGCTGGGAATAATAAAAAATTAAATGGTGCGTAAACAGTACCGCACCAAATTTGGTGCGGTACTATAGCAAAAATAATTTGATGAGGTAAAATAGAGAGGATGATTTTGGTGGATTTTTAAAGGATTGACTCTCTATTTTAGCCAAAAAACTAATTTGCTCATCTTGACGTGGATGCCCTTAGGAACACTTAAACGTGGTGTAGGGTTTCCATTTTGCAAGTATGTACACTATGTACTATTATGTGTTTACAAATCAACAAAACTTATGATTATGTACTACAGTATGCAACTTTGTTTAATTTCATGCGCCTGTTGCCTTCTCAAGCTCTGAGGCTACATAGTTAAATCTTGCAACAAACTGAACCCTCCCCTCTCTCCCACTCCCACGCCCGCTGCGCCGCCGCCTACGGCAGTACGAGCAAAACCCAGAGACGAGAGAACCAATTGAACGGTAAAAAACAGAGATGGGTGATAATAAAATGGAAACAAGGGAAGAAGAGAAGCGGCAGGAAAACAAAGCAACGTCATCTGATATCAGCGATTACAAAATAATCAAGGAAGGAGAGGCAGAGATTCTCATGATTGCCAAAAACGAAGTCTTCTACAACAAAGCCCAGGTCTCCTTACAATCTAATAATAACCCAAAACTGATTTATTGATTGCGTTTGTTACGGTTATTATTGCTTCAGCCCTTTGTACTTTTTTTTTTTTTTTTTTGAGGTTTGAATCTTTTACATCTAATAATACTCCAGAGTTGATTTATGAATTGGGTTTGTGATGGGATGTTATTGATTCAGTCATTTTGAAGTTGGAATCCTTTAAACTGTATGTACTAATTAATCTGAAATTTTATGGTGTAAGCTGTTAGATATGATGGCTGGATTATGACCGTTATTGGAGGGTTGTTTCCCTCGGTCGTTAACCAATTCAGATTTTTAAAGTTATTGTTGTAAATTAGGGAAATTTTTGAAGGATGTGTGCCTATGCATCCGTAGGCTAAACTGCAAAAGCAATGTCATAACTGCAACTTTTCCAGTGATTGGAGGTATTTTGCTTCAGTTAGGTTCTTGTTTTAAGGATTATAATGTGGAAGTCCATATGCCAGTATGCTATGACTTCACAGTCAATGAGGCCAAATATCCCAACTGGCAATGAGGCCAAATATCCCAACTGGCAAAATGGATGAAGAACAAGGTGTAAAGCACGTACTAGCCATCCAAGGAGAGTCCCTCTCCTTAGGTCCAAACGTTGTTAATGATTGATGGACTTGAAGGTGGAGAAAGGACAACCCAAGGGAAAGCCCAAACAAATTGTGATAATTGAAGTAGTTCCTTCATGATGGAAACTGAATTTTCTGTATAAATATGACAGTAAAACATTTCTCTACATCATCTGTTGAAATCCCGGTGTTTTTTTATCAGCGAACTCCTTTTAACTGAACCATTATGCAAACTATGTTTCAAACTGTTCCTTGGTTCTTTTGTTGTACATTTTCCTTAGAAACTATTTCCATTGAAGGGATTAACTATGGAGTGAAGGACAAGCCTGTACACTCTACCCCCTCGGGGGAAATAAACAGAGATAACATTTTTTGGTTTAAGAAGATTCTTATGGCATCTGAAACATGATTAAATGAGAAGGACATTAAGAGAAATGATATATCTTTCTTTCCTGCGTCGAATACCTGGAAAAAATGTAATGCCATGGGGCTCTTGTGCCAGTGCAAATGACTTTAGTTTCCATCATTATTAGATGGAATATAGTGGACTGATGGCACAACTCAGAGAAAGCAATACTGTAAGTGAAGGGGAAAGCATTAAGAATGAAACCATAGAATTATGTGCCTTTTATTTTATGAATTTGTGCTCCAATGAACTTGGACTGGGCTCCTATTTTAATTCCATCAAGCAGGGCGCCTTCTAGGCTGAAACGTTAATGTGGTGGTAAGCCATTTAATGAAGATCACATTATGCTTATCCAAGGGCTGGATGCTTCCGTTCGAGAGGATTGTTTCTATTTCTGTGAAGTTTGTCTTATTGAAGTACATGCTACAGAGTTCATCGCGTATGTGTTTCAAAATTTTGGCATCGAAGTATGCGTGGTATGGAATGGATGATAGATCTTGGGAGTCGGTGGGCTTATTTTAGATTCTAAATTTATTGATGACTGTTTCTGGTAGTTTGATCTATTCAAAGCTTTATTACGTGGTTTGGTTCAGGGCGGGGTACTTATATTGCACTTTTGGATAACTCATGATTCCATATGTGAACAAATCATACACCTAGTACCTTATTCTCAAGTTGACAACCATAGCAAGTTAGGGTAATGCCCGTCTTTGGCTGTTAAGTTATGTTGTTATCTTCTGGAGTAAGAGGAGTCTCCTTACAACTTTACTGTAACCAACCAGGTAAACAACAGGGACATATCTATAGCTGTTCTGAGGACATTTATATCCAAACGCAAACAAGAACATGAAATGAAGATGTCCAGAAGAACAAAAGCAGTGCAAAAGCTATCAAACGAGAATGCTTCCGAACTGGAAACACCTTCTGAGTCGAATACACCTAATGATAAATCCAATGGTGAATGTGAGGAGTCAGAAGATATATCTCTTGAAGAACCTTGCAGCATCCCAGAAGAACCTGTTAAAATGCCAGAGGGAAAAGGGCGAGCTGAATTGAAGCCACCAAGAGTACTCGAGGTTTTGTTTTACAACCATCTACGATAATGGGTTTTGATATATTTTTTATCATACTTATTTGATGCGGAAATTTTCTGGTAATGCAATCTGTAGGCCCTTATATTGTTTATGCAACATTTTCCCTTGTGTTCTGGTAGGCATTATCAGCATCTGGGTTAAGAGCATTGAGATATGCACGTGAAATAGAAGGGATAGGTCAAGTTGTGGCCCTGGACAATGATAAAGGTAATTCCACTTACTCTTCTGGTTTATGTACTAAAGGCTCTGATGGACATACCATTTGAGGTACCTTCACCCTTGAGCTATATGAGGGACCATGTTGCTGTTTGGAATATTTACAGAATTCTAGTTACTTTGTCTTTCAATTTTTACATGTGCAACTACCGGGCTTTCACCAGTTTTCAGTAGAAGATGCTTCTTGCTTCACAATTGAACCTTTCTTAGAAGACGATATGTTGGCCTTTTTGCAGCGTCTGTTGAAGCATGCAGGAGAAACATAAAATTCAATGGTTCTGTGGCATGTGCAAAGGTGGAATCCCACCTTGCTGATGCTCGAGTTTATATGCTCACCCACCCAAAGGAGTTTGATGTGGTAGGGTATATTGTATCCTGTCTTCTATGCAACTTCGTTGTTGTTTTCTGTTCTCACTTTATGTAGAGTCTTTTACGAAATGCATTTCTTTCTTTTTGACTTTCTTTTGAAAACTGAGTGACGTGAATTTTTGTGCTGTATGAGCAACAATTGATGGAATATTCTTCACAAAGAAAGAAAGGAATTTTGAGTGAGAAGGATTCAATGTACTCAGCTTTCATGTTGTGCTGATGACAGAAAGAGAGGCTTTTGAGGGCATTTGTTGTTTTACAGTCAGAATTAGCTACAATTCACTCTTCTACTGCTTGTTTATTTCTCAGGTTGATCTTGATCCTTATGGTTCTCCTTCTGCATTCCTGGACTCTGCTGTTCAGTCGGTCGCTGATGGAGGCATGTTGTTGTGTACAGCTACTGATATGGCAGTGCTATGTGGGGGTAATGGGGAAGTTTGTTATTCAAAGTAAGGTTTCAATTTTTATAGCTCTCTCATTCCTTTAGGTTATTTTGGGCCTATCTAAAAATGCTTTTGGAATTAGATACGGCTCCTATCCGTTGAGAGGGAAATATTGTCATGAAATGGCGTTGAGGATCCTCCTTGCCTGCATTGAGGTAATTGTTTTTCATGATGAAGCTTTTATCTTTGACCTTTGAAGTAAAGAAAAAAAAAAAAACAAGTTTTTGAGGGAAATGGTGGCAGAAGAAAGGAACCAAATAATCTTGCCTATTATTTCCTTTTTCTGTTGTTTTCAAATTGTGGGGGATACTTATTGGTCTTCAACCACTGTTTAGTGTAATAGTTAATAATTATGTTGAAAACCAGGACGATTTTATCAGTAAACAAGTGCACTTGGCATAAACTCCCTTGAATTCATTGATTTATGGAAATATAAGGGGGCTGCTATTTTAGTGGTAAAACTTTCTGAGAGCAACCACTTTGTGCGTATGTTGAAAGGTTAGGCTGGTCCCGAGTCCTTCTCCCAACTTTGTCGACAGAGTTGAGGTTGCTCCACTATCTTACAGGCAAGATGTTTAGAGTTTTTTTTTTTGGATAGGCAAAAAGTTTATTAATGGAAACCTGACAAAGGGTACATCAAGTTGGGGGGAGAAGGGAGGGGACTCCAACCAAGGTTGGAGAACAAGATGTTTAGAGTTGAGGTAATTGTTTTACATCTGTGGCAAGCTAATCCTGCCTAGCAGCCGACTAATCGCCCAGACACCTAATGTCCAGCCTAGACCATTAGTTGCGGATGCTGGACCACCTAGGTGCCCCCTCAGCCGATTGTTCAAACACTGCTTCATATGCCTGCCTTATCATTTGATTTTGACCAATGCTATGAACCTTTACGACTCCTGATAGTAGTCTTTGACATTGTCCATATTGTAAGCAGTAGACAAATTTGGGCCCATGACTCTTATAGGAACTGCACTTCTTTGATCCATGTGTCATAGAGATCGTTTCTGGGTCCTCTGGTATGGGTGTGTCTAAGGGGATAGGAAGTCCCTTTGTCCATAAGAATACCCTGTGGGTTGCCGCAAGGGGGATAACTCAAACTCAGGACCTCTGCCTCTTGTGGCAGGTTCCTGGTCATCTTATCTACCTTGTGCCTATTGTTCTCTTGTTATTCATTAGCAAGTATTCTTCAAAGTTATTTCTTCTTAATTGTAGAGCCATGCAAATCGGTACAAGCGATACATCGTTCCCGTGCTATCAGTTCAGATGGACTTTTATGTTCGGGTTTTTGTTCGCATATATACGTGAGTTTCCGTATGGCTGTTTTCTTGATTTTGCTTTAAATAATCTTCTTGTTATCTATTTTTCCCTTGGCTCTGGCACAGTTAAATTGCTGCAGTTTTGATTTATTTATTGTAGCTCGGCGAGTGCAATGAAGAACACTCCCCTTAAGCTTTCTTACGTTTACCAGTGTACTGGTTGTGATTCTTTTCATCTTCAACCCCTTGGAAGGACTGTTTCAAAGGTATTTGTCTATTTGGTATATGTGTTATAGCTGACATCTGCTTACGTGGATACATGCATCAGTTTATCAGATATGGCAGTTCAAAAAACTCTCCTTTTTCTCTCATTTATGTTGAAGGTACTAAAAATATTTCAGCTGCATTAATATGGTGGAGGACATACTTTGGCAGAACTCAATATGTGCAGAAATGTTTCCGCAAATGTCCATAATATACTCTTGTTATTATTTCTAATGTCTACCACCGTTACCACTTACCAGCGGAGACTACGTATATGTGCTTGTTTATAGGTTTTTCTTATTGGTTTATTTTTATTTGATGACATGCTTTATTGCTTGCATGTTTACATAGCCTATAGCTGGCAATAGATTTGGTCATGGAATTTGGCATGAGGCCGTTAGATATAGCACGTCAATAAGGTTGATAAACAAGTATTGATGGAGAAATGTGACAGGATGGTGGTTTCAAGTTTAGGTTTTTTGTTGGGGATTTGGTTGAACTACCCAACTTTAGCTGTGCCAAGCCGAAATGCTACTAGTGGGTGGAATTTACCTAATCGCCTGCTTTAAAATGTTGTATCACTAATCACAATTGGCAGCATTGTACTGTCTTATCTTTTTGTGTGTTGGATGGTTGCTTGCGAAGTAATGCCCCCTTGGTTGATGTCAATTGGCGAGAAATGAGTATGTAGTTGAAATTTGGGAAACTTTAACATTATTTATACTGTTTCTGATCCGGTAACCTGGCTGATTAGCTACATTATTCTCTCTCAATCTGGTTTTCTCAGCAGCCCGTATGAACGAAATTGCTAGAAGTGATGTCAGCATCATTGACATATTGTCCCTGCTCATTGTGAAGTTATAGTGACAGTTCAGTATGTTGTAGTATATGTCTTGTGTAATGCGCACTATACACTTTTCAATGCACTCTCTTTTTCTTTTTTTTGGCTCTACGAAAGTCAATATTGTAAGTTGTAGTTAGTGAGGTTTGAAACCCAGTCAAATGCATTGGAGTACATGGTGCCTACCACTGGGCTACCACTCCACTTACTTAAATGAGCAATTGTTTGTCCATGGTACATTGGTATGGTAAATATAGATTTGCTTTTTTAAATTTCGCAAGTTGTAACATGTAACAACATTTCGATGTTCTCTGTTTTCTCTTTGTTCTTTCCTCTTGAAGAATACTAGTGTGAGGTATCTACCTGGCTTTGGTCCTGCTGTTTCTCAAGAGTGCAGCGATTGCGGAAAAAAATATAACATGGGTGGACCCATATGGTCTGCTCCCATCCATGATCAAGAATGGGTAACTTCCATGCTAGCAGATGTCAAGTCAATGAAGGATCGTTACCCGGCTTTTGATCGAATCTCTGCTGTGTTAACAACAATTTCGGAGGTGCGCTTGTGATCTATGAACAAGTATTGCATAACGTCTTGTATTGTTTGTCGATTACCTTTAAGCTATTTCATTGTCCACGGTGGGGCGTATTGCAAATATTGAACTTATGGCTGTGTTTTGATAGAACAGAAGACCTTATTAGTTGTTCACTATGAACTTGTTTCTGCTAGACTACTGATTTTTGCTCATCTCTCACTTATGTGGGGAAAAAACAAAAAAGAAAAAAAGATTACAAATGATGGGGAAATATGGTAACCAAGCAGAGAAGTTTACTACTTCTCATGCGTCGATTAATGTTGCAAAAAGCGAACCCAGCATTTTGTGGGGTATTTTAATAGTTTTTCGGGGTGTGCTTTTGCTAAACACTTATTCCAATATTTTGGTTTGTTGTACCCATTTAACCACAAAATACTTATTGGCAATACGTTTGAGAGTCTAATGGGCCATGTTTTTTTGATCGGCAGTCTAATGGGACATTGTTTCACAGGAACTGCCGGATGTTCCTCTGTTTCTTAGTTTGCACAATCTTTGTTCAACCCTCAAATGCACATCTCCTTCAGCTGTAATCTTCCGGTCAGCAGTCCTAAATGCAGGATATCGTATATCAGGAACTCACGTGAATCCTTTAGGGCTGAAATCAGATGCTCCAATGGATGTCATTTGGGACATCATGCGTTGCTGGGTAAGTAATATTTCGACTATGCATGTACCATATTGTGGGTATGCATGTATACTTGTACTCCTTTGTATTGAGAAATCCAAAAGGGCCAGGCCATACAATCACGTGGCCTTGTCTTCATAATTCACGTTATAGACCTTGTTTAACTGAGCTAATTGCTTCTGTATTTGAACTCATGGTGGTTGTCTAATCTCTCTCTCTCTCTCTCTCTCTCTCTCTCTCCATGTAGGTCAAAAATCATCCCGTGAAACCTCAACCTCCAGACCTGGCAGGAAGTGTTATACTTGCAAAGGAACCAGTTCTTCAAGTAAGTTTCAGGTTTTTCCCACATTCTCAGCTTCACTAATGCAACCAAAGTGCACGCATGACTCCAACTTCTAGAATCTGTAGAGCAGAATAGTTCTTTTTGGGAACTGTTTCCGATGTTAAGAATAGTGAGAATACTCGTCATGTGCATACCTGATTCACTTTTGAGTGGCAATCTGCGGATATGGAAACCATTTTTTTGAATTATGTTTTTCCAGAAAACGATTCTTTCCCCCAAAAGACTACAAATCAGAAAGTAAGTATGAAAAGTGAACAATAAAACGAGTGCTCCCTGTTTTCTAGAATATGAAGATGGTAAACAAATTCTGAACAATGAAACCAAAAGATTTCTGTGCTATCTCTGTCTGAAGTTTTGAATTACTGAAAAGTTCTAATTCTCTCTCTCGGCAGGCGAATTTCGCTAGAGCAGTTGCATCCCTTAGCAAAGCACAAGCAAAGAAGGTGGCTCGATTTCTTCCAAATCCAGAAAGGCATTGGGGCCCGAAACTTAGGGCGGGCCGTCAGATCACCAGCAAGCATGTTTCTCTCTTGGGTCCTCAGGCGCTAAATGGAATGAATAACCACAAAGCGGACGAAGAAAAAGAAGAACAAGAAGAAGAAAGCAATGAACCGCAAGCCAAGCGTAAGAAGACAGAAGATCCGAATTCCGTTTCATGAAAAAATGCCTCCTTTTGAAATGTCATGCGTCTTTTTGCTGAAGGTGGTGCTGAGGTGTTTTTGCTTGTATCTTATCTGATTTATATTCTGGATTTCTTTGCAGTGAGATAAATCATCACAATGCCATCGTGAAACTGGGAGTAGTAAGAAATCAGATTTTTGTTTTCATTTTCGTTTTTTGTTTTTTCTTAAGTTAACCTTTATTCTTTGAGCTCCTATTGTCAGTGTTATTTATCTGTTTTTGTTGTCTCAAGACTCTGTTCAAGCTAGTGCTGTGCCACCTTGAATTTTGATATGGAGAACTTTATTCCTTATTTGTTGTTTGAAGTGTTAACTTATTGTTTGCTGTGTATTCGTTTACAGTCTTGGTGATACTTGCTTCTGTATTTCTACTGTATGTTTGCCTTGACAATGGTTACCTAAATGTCCAAACACCAGATTTGCTTTCCCAACTTTTTTTTTAAGTCACCTAGTCATGAGAAAATTTTGGGTACGGGTAGGTTAGATCCACGTGGTGCCCGGCACCACATCCAACCTACCATGTGGTGCCCGGCACCAAAGTTGGTTGGATCATTAATCCTAGGGGAGGTGTGATCCGATAGTGAGTTATATGAGAGATTATTGGCTCCAATTAGTCTCAACCATAATTCGATTTCACCTCCCTTGTTCAGTTGTTTGTTTACTCATGCAAGGTGAGTCCCATTAGTTTTCTTCTAATTCAATACATCTTCAATCCTCCCAAGCAAATGGCAAATAGGGTATTACTTAGACGGTGAAACGGCCTCGTAAACACCTATGAAAATAATTTTGATATTGTTGTGATTAGATGGGGATTAGATGGATTCTGTCATTGGTGCCATTGTTGTGATTAGATGGATTGGGGTTTTAGACTTTTATCATAGATTAGGTTCTTCTAAGACAAAAGGAGAGTATTCCAAGAAGTTTCCAAGATGGTAGAAAGACCAAATTATTAGTACCAAAGAGAGTATTTTTTTGAACTACCTTCATGCTTCTTAAAGGTAACAACACTTTGATTTTCATTTGAGCCCACAAATCAAGGATGTGTTAGGATATGTGTTGTGGAGAGTGAAGAAAATACTTCCTCCATCCCGAAATGTTAGACACTTTTGGGAGTTTGAACTTTTAAGGAGGAAATATTATTCTGTTGAGCAAAGTATCCAATCTTACCTTTGTAGTGTACTTTGACTAGTACTCGAAGATTTGAATTTCAAAATTTGTGCTAAAATAAAAAAGGTGAAGTGGGAAGTTTATTGTATTTTGCTTTCGACTTTTCAAAGTGGACAAATTATATGGGATAACAAAAAGCATGAAAGTGTCAAACATTTCGGGACGGAGGGAGTATCCAAGACGTTATTAATAAAGAGTCTAAAGAGTCAAAAAAGTTGTTTTACTTTGGCAAACAGTACAGTAGATATATATTAATTTGTTCACAGAAGCAAGCACAATGAGAGCCTGGAAAAGGTCGTTGTAGTATAGTGGTAAGTATTCCCGCCTGTCACGCGGGTGACCCGGGTTCGATCCCCGGCAACGGCGCTTTCAGGTGCTATTTTTTTCCAAACCGTTTGTTTTCAGCCTGACTCTCCCTGCGTAGGGACGACGTCGTCTACCCTGGGTTTTTCAACTTTACTCTCTTTTCACAATTGGGACGAATTTTAGATCAAGAATTTGGAAAATGCTAAGTATCCCGAAAAATACCCCAATAGTGAAATCAATAGTTCAGATAAATATTCAAATAAATCTGAACCGCTGATTTGACTTTCGGAATAATAGTTACTGGGGTTTGGCCTATCTAGCGTTGCTGTAACGAATTAGGTTTTCATTTTGATAGATACGTATTAAACAACCGTTTAAGTAAATAACACTTGAATTTCGACTGAGTCAGAAAATTCTGGATTTCTTTGGGACTTTGGGTAGGAAAGCAGGAGGAATGATGGAAAGCAGTTTTAGCTTAATCAGATACGGAATAGTAATAATTGGTTGATATATTATTCTTTTGCTTCAAAATTTTTTACTCAAGAATTGGATCTTTAGATCAAGCACTTACTGATATGTACAAAGGAACAGTTTTGGTTTTCGAAAATTACCTGAATTAGTTCGGTTTTATGTTAAATCAAGAACCAAATCGTTTCAGATAAATTGGAGATTTGGTAACCAAATTTGACCACGGTCGGATTCTAGTTTCTAGCCATGCCAAGTTGAAATGCGTTTAACAAAATACTTAAAGCACTCAAACAATTGAACTAAAACAACATCAAAACATATTTTTGAACCAATTCTATTAATGAAGACCACCGAAAAATCAATGAAATTATGTTAAAGTCATATAACGATCTGTAAATTAAGTATCTTCTCCCATGAAATTATGATCACACATAATTTTCGCAGAGGCAAACCATGATTTGAGTGGGAGGCCATGGTGGTGGGTTGCTGTGCTACAGTGCTAGTCTCCTCCAAGAATTAGTCGAGGTGCGCATAAACTGGCATAAAGAAAAAAAGCATTACATACGTCACCATTACTCAAAACAAGACTATTTCTATAGAGAACACCACGAGAGAGAAGTATGATTTCGGAGTCCATTCTCTCTTTTTTTTTTTTAAAGGTAACAGGTTTACTAATAAGAAACTTGACAAGGGTACATCAAGCCGGGGGGTAGGGGAGGAGAATCCAACGAAAGGTTGGATGCACAAACAGAAAACAGAAACACCCAAGTTTAATGGAAACCCAACCACAAGACCCTAACAGCCCGGATCCTCATCTGTCAGCAAGTGGGTCCAACACCCAGCACCGTCTTTCGATCCAATAGACTCGAATCATAGCAAACAAGGGCGGGGAGATCCATGCGTGCAAGTGGGGTCAACACCCAAACACCTTCTTTTGGAGTCGATTCTTGGTTCACAACAAGATGTAATTTGTTCGTATACAGTGAGGTGGCGGCTTTTTCTGAATTTGAAACCTACCGAAGGAAAAGGGAAGGAAAACAAAAAAAAAAAAGAGGAATAAGTTCGAAACTGTACATTAGTCTCCCTCAATGCCTTCACGCTTATGGATTTCAAATTACTGCAAAGTCCAAAATTTTGTTTTTGGGTGAACTAGAAAGGAAAAAGAACAACTAGAATCTCTCATAAGAAACCCCCGCCAAGTCTGCCGAAAGGGGATCCTTCACTTCATCTGGAGGAGTCTTCATTAATGACACCATGTGTTCGTCCTGGTTAGCTCCCATCTCAACTTGTTTATCCGCCACTCTATTGCCTTCTCGACGAGTATGTTTCAAAGTTGCTTTCAGTCGTTTCTATGATCACACGACGTTCATTTGCTAAGCTGCTGCTGCAAGGAGCATTTGGAGATGCGTCATCATTTGTCATTGCAGCGTTTGCACTGCCATGAGCGAGTCCGTTTCCAGTTTAACTGCTGAGGTAGCCATGCATAAGGTGCCCAGATCTAGTTCTTGGATCAACAGGTTGCAGGTTTCCATTTCATTGTTCCCCAGACCATGCCCTATTGTGGTAGATTTCTTTCATATCTTCTTTTCTTCTTTTGAGATGAATTTTATTGACGTTGGGTGTTAGGAATCGAAATCAACTTTGAACAACAATAGGCTTTGTGTGATGCTAACTGTACTTAACAAGAAGAGAACCAAATTCCCCCATGCTTCAACTAGAAACCTCCCTAGACTTTGTTTTTGTTTTTGCTTGTTTTTAATTGGCAAAAAGATTATTAATCTTTGAAAACAAATAAAAAAGATTAAATAGGCTCGAGACTAAGAACGCCAAAGACCCATAAGGAAAAAATAACTCTGCATGGATGGTAAGATACCGGTCAATGCACAAAAAAACACCCCAGTCCCCAGAGGCGGATCCTTGTGGGGCACAGGGGGGTCACGTGACCCCCCTGAAATTCCAGAAATCTTTTTTTTTTTTTGAGTTCGTGAAAAATTTGAGTCGTTCAATAGTCTTGAGATAATTGTTCGATTGCGCTTGTAAAAACTCAACTCAGTCGGGATAATTATTGGTAGTTGATCGAATCTTTTGATTTTTCATTCAGAATTTAGGACCCTAAGCTTGAATGAATTTTGGAGAATAGTTTGATAAATGTGTGCTCGATTTCATCATGATCTGAACCATAAGTCTTATTGAGAAGAGTATTGACAGAAAAATTTCTCTTGATCCGACAATGATAGATATCAATTCAATTCACATTTTTTAAATTATCTTTGCATTTTGATAACCATTCTCTTCACAACAAGCTTTATAATATCTACTATTCAAACTGGAATACCTGACACACAATTATCAAACTTATCTTTAAAATTCATTTTGAACTTAAGGTCTTAAATTCTGAATGAAAAATTAAAGGATTCGATCAAGTACATATAATTATTCAATTCAGCTAAATTTTTATAAGGCAATTGAAAAATCATTCTAAGGTTATTGAACGGCTTGAATTTTTCACAAGACTAAAAGTGACCCCCCTGGGTGGAATTCCTGGATCCGCCACTGCCAGTCCCCAGACAACCAAAATTACACAAGAGGGAAGACCACAAAACTACTCCCAAAAAACTACGAAAGAAAAAAAAAAAAAAACACCCTAGAAGCTCCTCCCCTTAATCCAGTTATGAAAAAAGCAAAACCAGCTACAACAAAAACCCAACCAAAGAAGCAAAAACCCAAAGATCCAGTGGTGATCCTGCTGTGGGTGGTGAAGTCGTAGAAGTGCGGTAGGCGTTAGATCCCGGGTGTTAGATCCAGAGGATAGATGCGATCCTTCAGCCACTCACCTCTACGAGAAGAGGCGGGTCACACGTTGTTACTGAGCGGCTTTTCTGTTTTTGTTTTGTTTTATTATTTTTTTGTATTTCGGACTCGTAGTGTCATTTTGTTTTGTACTTTTTTTTTTTTGGGTAAATTAACTTGAAATAGAAAAAAGGCTAACTGAATATACAGCCTACAACAGGCATACCCCAAGAGAAAAGAAAAAAATAAAGAGAAAATAAAAATTAAAAAAAACCCTAACCGTGACAAAGAAGATATCCAACAAAGCTCAAAGTACACTACAAAGAAGAACACAAAAAAAACATCAAAACAAAGAAGGTCATGCAAGCCTCAAAAATCAAGAACTAAACTCTTGAGGCCTTTAACATCTTGAGTTTCTCCTGAAGCTTCTTCCTATATATGATATGTTTCTGTTTCCTCAATAAAACAACGTAACCCTTGATTTTCTTTTGAGCCCACAAATCAAGGATATGTTAGGATGAGTGTTGTGGAGAGTGAAGAAAATATTCAAGTTTTATTAGTAGTAAAGGGATTAAAGAGGCGAAAAAATTATTTTACTTTGGCAGACGGTACAGATCGTATATATTTATTAGTTCACGGAAGTTAGCATATCAATGGGTCTATTTTTTTTCAAACCGCTTGTTTTCAGCCTGAACGATTACTCTAACGCCAGTCAGAAAATTCTGGATTACTCTGGGTAGGAAAACAGAAGAGGAATGACGGAAAGTAGATTTGTTTACCCTCGCCTTTATTTGTCCTCAGAGATGGAATGATCATTTCGAGTCCCACGATCAAAGCTGTTCATTTTATCCGAATTCATTTGTTAAGAGATCATGCAAAATTTTAGCTTAATCAGATACGGACAGAGGCGGAGCCACATGGAGACAAGAGGGGTCAGTTGACCCCCCTGACTCCCAAATTTCTATAGGGATTTTACTAGTATACCTTACAAAATTGCTAATTGACCCCTCTTTGATTGTTTTTTTTGCCCCCTGAGCCAAAATCCTTGCACCCCCTTGAACGCATCTAATTATTGCCCCCCCTAAACCAAAATCCTGGCTCCGCCCCGGGATACGGAGTACTAATAATTGGTTGATATATTATTCTTTGGCTTCAAAATTTTTTACTCAAGAATTAAATCTTTAGATCGTGCACTTACTGTTATTAGATTGGGCTCGTAGTGTCCTTTTCTTAACATATGAATCTGGACAAAGGAATAGTTTTGGTTATCGAACATTACCCGAATCACTTCAGCTTTATGTCAAACCAAGAGCCAAATCGTTTCAGACAAATTGTAGATTTTGTAACCAAATTGAACTAAAACATCAAAACATGTATTTTTGAACCAATTCTATTAAAGACAACCGAAAAAACCAATAAAATTAGGCTGAAGTTATGTAACGATCTGTAAATTAAGTTTTCTCCCATGAAATTATGATCACACACAAATGTGTGTGTGTGTACATATAGTATATTGCTACGATTCAAATTGGTTTGAAGCAGAAACTTTGACATATACTCACCAACCCAACGATCTTTATTGGTTTTTCGAAGTCGAGATCAAGTTGCACCACTAAAAAGTTCAGAACCAAACTGCCCGATTTCGGATACTAGATTCATAGTTTAATTGTTTTTTTTTGTTCACCCCTAGGTAGCATTACGTACGTACCCACCCGTGGGTTTGTCTAAGTGGTAAAGGCGAATGCCGAGGATTCTGTCTATCTCCTTTGGTACCAAATATTCAGAAATCACAGGTATTCTGCACCCAACTCTTCTAAGATTTATCTAGTTATGTGCTCAAATATTGTCTTCAAAGGGCTCCCTATACAAACTCTTAAGTGTGACTCCTAAGTTTGGCTTTTAGCACAATAGTTAAATTTAGGTAGCTTTTTAGCTAACTCCAAGTGGAGCCATAGTCTTTAAATGTTTTTTTAATATGAAATTTTTGAAAAAGTTTCCGGGAAAAAGTTGCTCCTAATATTTTTTTTTTCTCAAAATAGAGAATGTTATTGCTAGCTCATTGAGTGCACACATCCTCTCTAAATTTAACAAGCTCTAGGAGTGAAAACTTGAACCTTATCTGTACACTTTAGGATACAACTTAGGAACAATTTTTAGGGCGCACACTGTGAATGCCCTGGGAGCTCATCTTTGACTTTGAACTTGGGTAAAGTTTCAAAATACTCACAATGCTCCTAAATTTTTGAAACACAATTTTGAGTAGTATCGTACTCCCTCCATCCCGTCCTATATTGTTTGGTCTCTTTATTTTTTTGAACGTCTCGCAAAAAATTGTTTATATCTTATAATTTATGGTTTTTTTTTGTCATTCCAACAACTTTACTTAATAAAACTAATTGAGATTTATCAAACAAAATCCATATTGAATATAAAACATTTAATAAATTAAAAATTATTGACAATTCTTTCAGACGTCCAAAAAAGGAAATAGGCCCAACAATATGGGACGGAGGGACTAGTATTATACTTTTTTTTTTTTTTTTTACTATAATCAGATGTCCAGGTCAGCTTGCGCGCACCTCAATTAATCCTGAGGTCTGGAGGTAATAATCGGATATAACCCCACTTGCCCCAAGAGTTTGCCGGCAAGGAGAATCGAAGCTGAGATCTTAGGTGGGAGCAAATTCCTAAGTTCCAAGGCAAGACCACTTTGTTAACCCCTTTGTCGAAACTGAGATCTTAGGTAGTTTAAATTTTGTTTTTAAAAAAAACTCAATTTTATTTTCAAACTTTGCTTTCGTTAATCAAATCTACTCCTATCATCTGGAATTTGTTGAGTCGGACATTAGGCTTTGTTAATATGCTTTCGTGGCATCCAATTATACTTAAAATGTAACATGTGTACCTCAATACACACACTCTCTCCATTCCAAAAAAAAGAAAAAAGAAAATCCATTTTCAGACTTTATTTCTAAAAGTTTAACTGTTTCTCAAAAAAAAAAAACTGTTTTTAAACTTATATTCAACAGTTCCCCACCCCCCCCATAAGTTTTGTTTTAAAAAAGCTAATTTGATATTGAAGTCATTTTGGGAGGTATTTTGAAATAATCCCAAAGAATTACTAGTAGAAAAGAGACAGAAAAGAATTACTGGCTTGAAAAACATGCTTAGATTCTAGCTTTTTCTGCAAAAAAGTTCTTCTCAAAAAAGTTCTTTTTTTACAGGGAAACCGACAACCCATATATATAGATTAGGTATGTTTTCCTTCTTGAACGTATATTGTTCTTTTAATACCCAGATCCCCTTTTTGTTCTCTTTTAAATTTTACCTTTTTTTTCTCTTTACTTTTTGATTTTGTTATGTGCTAATTGGGTTGTTTATATTTGATTGATTTATGGGCTCTTTTTTTGGGTAGGGTGCGAAAATATTTTGGGGTTGGGTGTTTCAAACATTTTTGGGTTGGGGGTGTTCAAGAAGGCTAAACAACAATAAAACAAAAAATATCACATGTATCCTAAAGAATTTTTTTCCGTTGGGTGTTCACCTGACCACCAAGTTTCTAAAAGTTCCTAGTAATACCTCTGACTCTGACCACCCCTTCGATCTTGACTTGAGGGCATCATCCCAACACGAATAAAATGAACTTGGACGCATTAGAATGTGAAGGAAACTGCCAAGAGCTCGTTTGGATGATGTACAAGAGAGGAGGATGAAGGAATCAGGGATGATGAAGAGCTGATTGGACATTTACCCCATGGTTTGGATGGCGTATAACTCCCCCGGATGAGTAATCCGGCTTCCCCTCTCATCCCCCTTCCCCCTGACTAAACAAAGGCAGGTGAGGGGGTGCTTATGTTTAGTCATGGTTGAGAAGGGCATCGTTTTTACCTTCTTACCCCGCGCCCCCTTTCAAACCAAAAATCTCAAACCCAAAATCCCCAATTTCAGACCCAAAATCTTGCACAAAAATCACATCTTGAACCAAAAAATACCAAAAGGGAGAGATACCATTTTCATCGTCGGACCTTGAACATCGTCGTCGGACTCTGAACATCGTTGTCGGAGCTTGACAATCAGATCTCAAACAACATCGTCGGACCCCCTTTGGAATCGGCCGGTGGTGATGGCCTTGATGCAGAAAAGTGGACGTTAGCGGCGTCGTCAGACCATTAACGGCCCATTTGAACACCGTTGTCGGAGGAAGAAGAGATGAAATGAAAACTTTGCACTGGTCGGTCACTGTATTCAGTGTAGGTAGAAGATGAAATGGGAAATGTATTCGGTGCGGCCAAATACAAATTGTTTTTCATTTTTTTAAAGAAAATAATATTATATTAAGCACTACTATGACTTAAATATTAGATAGTATATGAAATTATTAGTTTTCGTATTTATATAATTATATAAATATATAATTTAATATATGTATTAGTAAGGTCAAAAAAGTCTTTTCACGTGATTTTACATCATCCACCTTTCTTATCTCCCTCTTTTTATCCCTCATCCAAACCATGGACTATTTAATCTCTCATTCTTAACTGTCACATCAATGTGGGTCCACCCTTCTTATTTAATCACCCCTACTATTTTATCATCCCTTACTATTTTATCCCTCCAAAAACAATACGCCATCCAAATGGGCTCCAAGTTCCTCAATATGCAGAGGAGCTAGTCTGATGGCATTAATCCTTAATTGAAATAAAAGAAGAAGATACAAGCATTTTGGACTAAAGATATTCTTGAATCAAGTATAAATGGAGTAAATGAAAATGAAAAGGGGGGAACACGACAATTGCAGCATCATTGACGCAAAGATGCAGCAGTGCAGCACTAATCATACAGATTACAGACGGAACAATGAACCAGTTCATGCAACGGGAAAAAAGTGAACTATAAGCACGCACATAAACTGCAGGAACGGAGGCAAAGATCAGTGACACTGCCCCTAAAACTATTACACAGTTGCAAATAATACCCAGTAAAATGGACTAGTTAGCATTAGAATATCATGCAAAGCATCAATTCCTCTCCTTCCTAAAGGATTAAGCTTGTCTGTGAATAATCCTTATACGAAAGATAAAAAGTGACAATCAAATGCTAATTCGCAGCTCTGGTAAGGAAGGTGCATATTCTAACAGAGACAACCCGTAGTCTTCAAACATATACAACTGAAGCAAATTATAAATAAAAAGGACCGGACAATATATTGCTGCAGCAACATCATGCCAAAGAAGAGCAATGCAGCATAAATCACAGCAAATACCTATCATTAACATACATTGTTGCAGTATCCAGGTCTGGTACATTATTATTATAATTGACCAATCAAAACTTCCAGAGATATTTACCTGCATCGATTCGCAACTCTTACAGAACATAAAATAAAATTGCCCTTCTACTGTTCTCCTCCTTCCCAGCCCTCAATCAAACAACCACCTCAACAAACTTCTTCGAAACCCACAACCTGGAAACATCTGAAAGCTTGCTATCTTCGACATGTATCTGCCTCAACCTCATACAATTCAAAACAAATAACTCAACAGCCTCTGGCTCGATTCCAGGACATTTCACTATATCTACACTCTCCAACTGCTTGCAGCTCTTGAACATCGAAATGACAGACGCGTTTGTCAATCCTTCACACCCCCTCACCTTCAAGTCCCTCAAACACTTGCACGACGCAAGCATTGATATAAACTCTTCATCCCCCAACATCCCACCACTAAAAGACAAGTCCAACTTCTTCAAATTTCGAAACCTGTGTCCCAAAGCAGTCAACAACCCGGGTTCCACGTTGCAATTTATCAAAGCCAACTCTTCAAGCTCGTTACTCAAGGCTAACGCCATAGTCTTAAGCCCTTCACCAGTAACATTTAAACAACTATCCAACCGAAGACTTGACAAACCCCTGAACTTCTCAGCCACGGCCAATAAGTGATTGTTTTCGAGGTCAAGACGTAAATCGAGTTTTCTCAAATTACAACGGCTGTGAGTAATGAATTGAAGCAAACCCTCTCTGCTACCGTCGACGTGGATTAACAAAGAGTTAAGAGATGTGCAATTCTCTACCAATCTCGACAAAACATCATTAACTATGGATCCACAACCCCTCAATTTTACTTCTTGGAGGCCCTTGAAGCAATCAACAAACGATGAAACTGACGTATCATCTCCGATTCCTTCGCATCTACTTAGCTCCAGTTCCTTAAGGTTTCTACAGCTTCTCCATAGCCAATCGAAACCGTGATCCCTACGTCGAATCCCATACAGAAGTAGCCTTTCAATTTGGAGTTCAGCATCGCAGTACTCCCCTTTGGAAGCAGCATCGAGGGGTTCGAATTCGCAGGAGACTGGGTGGAAAAAGACGGCGAGGCTTCGAAGAGAGTTGAAAGAGAGGAGGCAGTGGAAAGAGAGGGGTGTAGATAGGACGATGACGAGAGAAGTGAGGCGAGGGCATGAGGTAGAGAGAGAAAGCAGAGGGAAGAGAGAGAGTAGATGACCACGGAGGAAGAAAGTTGTCAACTTGGGACAGGACGAGGCGACGGAGGGCAGGATCCGCTCGGAAAAAGCCGCTTCGTCGTTGCCGTCAGGGGTGAGGATATCGAGGAAGGAGAGGTGAGGGAAGTGAGAGAGGAAAGAGGAGAGAGAGGAGGGAGAACAGTTGTCAGGGGAGAGGCTGAGAGAGAGGTTGGATTTGGAAGAGCGGTAGAGGCGGAGCCACCGTCTGGAGACGAGGGAGACATCGGCAGTGGAAGGGGAAAAAGTGGAACGCGGCGGGAGGCGGCGGAGGACTTCTTCTAGGAGCTCGTCGCAGAGGATTCTGTCTATCTCCTTCGAGTGTCGTCTCTCTCTCCTTTTAGACTTTGACGTTGTGTCAATCTCCATCTCCCCTCTGTGAGAGCTCTCTTGCACTTCTATCTTTGATTTGACTCTTCTCCAAACCCTAATTGCAACTTGGGATGAATAAGAAAACAAAGAGAAAATTTTAGTAATTCTATCTTTAAGTTGAGGCAAGTTCATATTTCCTTTCGATGATTCATGATAACTCGCCCGGCATTTGTGCCGGCGACGCATCATTCAAATTTCCTTTCAATTTAGTAGGAAAAAAAGAGAAAACTTCAAATTTTATTTTCTATGCTGAGCAGGTGGGTGCCAAACGTGGTATCCCACGGTCAATCAAAATACGCCATTTGGCGAGGGGGCCACATATTGGTACCACTGCGGTGCGTGCGACATAAGTCGCATTGACCCCGTTCAATACAGCGTGTTGCGTTTTGATTAGTCGCAAGGTACCGCATCCGCACAACACGTGGTAACTGCTCGGCACCTAAAAAATTCCCTTTGTTTGGTTTCCAGAGAGAAAGAAAAGGGAATGTTCATAATGCAGTTCAATTTTCCTTTCAACTTCCTTTTTACTTATCCTTTAATTTTCCACTTTATTACTTTATTTTGCTTTCTCTTTTCTTCCCCAAAAAAAGCTCTATGTTGACATGATTGTCTTGTCTTTCCCTTGCAATCTTAGGCTCTGTTTTGGAATTTGAGCAAGGAAAAGATAAATGAAGGGAACATAATGGGGTGAAAATTTGGAATAGTTAAGAAAAAATATAGTAGAACAAAAATTTTGAACTTGTTTTTGAAACTTTTGCTTCTCTTTCTACAAAAACCAATTTATGGAAGGAAATTTTTTTTGTCATCATTTCCATTTCTTTCCCAAGTAACAAACACACCCCGTAGCATAGGTTATTTATTTATTTATTTATAATCAGCAACAAAATATCGGGTGTTTCTGAATATTTGCTTATACTATAGAGACAGTGAGAAAAGTGAATGAGGGAGAAATTATGCAAAAACTAATTTATTTTGTTTCAAGTTTCTAGAGAGAAAGATAAAGAAATATGAGAAGAAAATTATTTTGTTTGTGAGCAAGAAAGGGAAGAAAATAACATGGAATGTGAGTGGTTAAGGAATAAGGAAGGAAAAGAAAAGAAAATTCACTTTTCACTATTTTTCCGTGGATTTCATTGCTTTTCATTTTCATCTAAGAACCAAACAATGGGGATGGAGAAAATAATTATTTTTCTTTCATTTTTATCATTTACCCCATGAAAGGGGTGTGGTTTTTCATCATGTCATCCAAATACCAGTGAGAAATCAAAGTCTCTCCCTCCCATTCCGGTGACCAAACTCTTTCCGGCGACCAAATCAAAGGTTCAAAACTTAATTTTGATCACAGAAGTAGTTTAGCCTTAATGAGACGAAGACAACCATGCAAGTACGAGGATGAACAAGAAGTGGACCGCACGTGCTGTCGGAAGTCGCCGACAATACGTTCGTCCTCCCTTTCTCACGGAAATGCGCCACGTTTGGCGAGAAAGGAAACTCGGCTTGCAAGAGGTTCCGCTCTCTTACCCTCTCACCTCTTGGATCATCCAAACATGAAAGATTCAATTTTCTCTCCATTTCCTTTCTTCTCTCAAACTCTCGCAATCTAAAGGGGGTGTTAAGGTGCCATTACCAATAAAAGGTGTGACAATTCCTTTGAAAAAACAAGCTCAATAACAACAAATGCAACCTCCCAACGGTTAAAATTGCAACAAGCAATCCCTGTGTATTTCAAAATTTATGGAAGTATGATAGATCGTTCTACTCATCGAACTTTGAGTAGGGAAAAAAATAACCCACCTGTTCTAGAAAAAACAAAGATCAAAGCTTTCGGGAACGATTTAATCATAACTACAGAAAAATCAAAGGCAACTAGTGTCGAGTAATTCCGTTTAGGTAGAACCAGTTACGCAGAATCCTTCTGTGGTTTGAGCTCATCCCAAGCTTCAATCCAAGTGACTATATGAATTTGGGGATCCTGTTGTGCGGCATCCGAGCCATTGATATCGGTAATCAATGGATCAAATTTCATCTTGGCAATAGATGGTTCAGATCATGCTAGTGCCGAGATGAAATCAGGACCATTGATTGGGCGATTAACAATTTGGATGCCGCACTACAGGATCCCCAATTCCGTCATTAGATAGCTTGACAAAGTAGCCATCTGCTTTCCCAAGCTTTTCCTTGACGTGCTTCGGCAGTTCGATGTAGCACTGTTGCACGGTGGTACAGTCCTTCGAAAGGACGATGGCTTGGAAGAATGGGATGATATCTTCTTGCCAGAAGATGCAGTTGTACCCCTTTTTTAGGTTCACAAACGGGTTGCTTGCTTTGCTGTGCCAGATGTAGTCCAGTCCAGCCTTGACTCTTGACTCCCCAGCCCAAATGGTCACATATCACCAAAGCCCAAATTCAGATACTGTGATTTTTTGTTCTTTGACATGTAGTGATTAGAGGTGGCAAATGGGTGGCTTTGGACAGGTCAAAATGGGTCATGGGTCGAATATGGGTGGGTCTTAGGCGGGTTGAAACGAGTTGGGTCAAGCCAAACCCAACCCAACCCGTTTCTTTATTTCAAAAACAGAGAAAACAAGAAAAACAAAGCAGATTATACGGCTTAACCAGAGCTGAAGCAATATTAGACAACAGCCAAGGCCTCATAGACATGATAGGCACTAAAGCAGCAGCAAAGCCCCATTAAGGTGTTAGCAAAAATCCTATTGGCAGCCGAATAATACATCTAGCAGCAGCAGCAATATTCAGGATAACAGCTAGATCCCACAGCAACATGCACTGATGACTGCTGCATATTGTACAAACTGAAAAAGAGTATTACAAATCCAAAAACTCTCCACAGCCAAAAGAACAAAGTTGAATATGGCATTTCCAAAATCAGTTTGAAGAAACAGTAGCAGCATCATTGGTGCCGAGCAGACGAAGTGGGCCTCCTAGTACGTTTTAGAGTAGACGAAGAGGCCTGCTCGAGATCTAATCCAAAAGTTCTTCCATTTTAAAGGGTCCTAATACAAAAAAAAGAAAACAATAGTACATCTTATGTGTACATATGCTTCCTCATAAAAATGCTATTAGAAGAATTGCAAAAGAAACTCCGGAAATCAGTTGTTTCAATGCTTCAATTCATCGATACACAACTACATAAAAACTAACCAAACAATCCATAAAGGTATCCATAATCACTGAATCAGACAAAGAAAGTTGGACATAGACCTAACATGAAAAACTATTCCCAGGCAGTAGAAAGCAACGGAAGTACGAACAAACCTTTGGGTAGAACACTGAACGAAATCAAGACTGAAACCCTAGCACAGCAATAATCGAACAGCCATCCTCAACCAACATTAAATGGGTCATCAGAGGTCGTGATTTTCAGCAGTAATCAAAGCTTTGGCCGCCATTTCTTACAAAATCGATTGGAATTCCAGAGATATGTCTGAGTATATATCAATCTTGTTGGTTCCCTGGTCTTGAGTTGCTAGGGTTTTGACCCCAGAGAGAGAGAGAGAGAGAGAGAGAGAGAGAGAATCGATCGGTTTTGAAGAGCTGGTGTCGACTGAAATTCATCCCCAAGTCGAAAGAGCAATGTTTTGTTATGAGTAAATAGAATGGATGGGTTTCTTTAAGTTGGACCCATTTCTAACCCATTACCAATCCATCTAAACCTGATTATTAGTGGGTTTAATAATTTGGGCCAATTAGAAACCATATTTAGATATGGGGGGGTTTGGGTTGACGGTAATAGGATGGGTTTGGGCGGGTCCATGTAAATGGGTTCAAATTGCCACCTCTAGTAGTGATAATGCATAATTGCACAAAATTCTTGAAAACCTCTAGTAGTGATAATGCATAATTGCACAAAATTCTTGAAAAACATGAGATTCTAGCTTTTTCTGCAAAAAATTCTTCTCAAACATATTCTGGATTGCAGGAAAAGCAATAGTACAGTCCTCCTCCATTTTTTATATCTTTACTTGTGAGCTTCAACCCAACACGAACAAAATGAACTTGGACGCATTAGAATGTGAAGGAAACTACAAAGCTCCTCCACACGCACAGGAGCTAGTCTGATGGCATAATCCTTAATTGAAATAAAAGAAGAAGATACAAGCATTTCGGAGTCATGAATCCCATAGTCAGTCTTCAATCAAGTGTAAATGGAGTATATGAAAATGAAAACGCAAAGAGAAACATGACAGTTGTGGCATCATTGTGGCAAAGAAACAGCAGAGCAGCACTAATGAGGGAACAATGAACAAGTTCATGAAACGGGAAAAAAGTGAACTATAAGCATGCACATAGGCTGCAGCAACAGAGACAAAGATCAGTGACACTACCCCTAAAACTATTCCACAGTTGCAAATAATACCCAGTAAAACAGACTTGTTAGCATTAGAATATCATGCAAAGCATCAATTCCTCTCCTTACTAAAGGACTAAGCTTGTCC
Source organism: Vaccinium darrowii (assembly GCA_020921065.1). Taxonomy (NCBI): domain Eukaryota; kingdom Viridiplantae; phylum Streptophyta; class Magnoliopsida; order Ericales; family Ericaceae; genus Vaccinium; species Vaccinium darrowii. Next base: position 9,294,793 of record CM037158.1, on the reverse strand, counting down.
AACAGAATAATCCTCATTCGAAAGATAAAAGGTGATAATCAAATGCTAATTCGCAACTCAGATAAGGATACGTGCATATTCTAACAGAGAATACCCATAGTCTTCAAACAAATACAACTGAAGCAAATGTAAATAAAGAGGACCCAGGCAAGATAACAATTGCAGCAACATCATGCCAAAGGAGCAATGCAGCATAAATCACAGCAAATACCTATCATTAACATAAATTGTTGCAGTATCCAGGTCTGGTAGATTCTTATTATAATTGACCAATCAAAACGTTCAGATATATTTACCTGCATCGATTCGAAACTCTTACGAAACATAAAATGGCCCTTCTACTGTTCTCCTTCTTCCCAGCCATCAATCAAAAAACAACCTAACAAACTTCTTCGAAGCCCACGACCTGGAAACATCTGAAAGCTTGCTATCTTCAACATGTATCTGCCTCAACCTCATACAATTCAAAACAAATAACTCAACAGCCTCTGGCTCGATCCCAGGACATTGCACTATATCTACACTCACCAACTGCTTACAGCTCTTAAACATCGAAATGACGGACGCGTATGTCAATCCTGTACACCCCCTCACCTTCAAGTCCCACAAACAATTACATGACTCAAGCATTGATATAAACTCTTCATCCCCCAACATCCCACCACTAAAAGACAAGTCCAACTTCTTCAAATTTTGAAACCTCTGTCCTAAAGCAGTCAGTAACCCGGGTTCCATGTTGTAATTTATCAAAGCCAACTCTTCAAGCTCGTTACTCATGGCTAACACCATAGTCTTAAGCCCTTCACCAGTAATATTTAAACAACTATTCAACCGAAGACTTGACAAACCCCTGAACTTGTCAGCCATGACCAATAAGTGATTGTTTTCGAGGTCAAGACATAAATATAAATCGAGTTTTCTCAAATTACAACGGCTGTGAGTAAAGAATTGAAGCAAACCCTCTCTGCTACCGCCCCCTCTGCTATTCTTGCTGATCTGGATTAACAGAGATTTAAGAGAGGTGCAATTCTCTACCAATCTCGATAAAATATCATTAACTACGGATGCACAACTCCTCAATTGCACTTCTTGGAGGCCCTTGATGCAGTTAGCAAACGATGAAACAGAGGTATCAGCGCCGATTCCTTGGCATCTCCATAGGTCCAGTTTCTTAAGGTTTTTACAGCTTCTCCATAGCCAATCGAAACCATAATCGCCTCGTTTAATCCCACGGAGAAGTAGAACTTCAATTTGGAGTTCAGCATCGGAGTACTTCGCTTCATCATCGAGGGGTTTGAATTCGCTGGGGGACAGGGGTGGGCTGAGACAGACGGTAAGGTTTCGGAGAGAGTGGAACGAAAGGAGCCAGTGGAAAGAGACAGGTCTAGATAGACCGATGACGAGAACAGCGAGGCTAGGGCATGAGGTAGAGAGAGAAAGGAGAGAGGAGAGAGAGACTGGCTGACCTCGGAGACAGAGAGTTGTCAACTTGGGACAGGACGAGGCGACGGAGAGCAGGATTTGATCGGCAAAATCCGATGCGTTTTCGGAGGGGTGGATGATGATATTGAGGATGTAGAGGTGAGGGAAGTGTGAGAGGAAAGAGGAGGGAATACAGTTGTCAGGGGAGAGGCGGAGGTAGAGTACGGATCTGGAAGAGCGATAGAGGCGGAGCCACCGCTTGGAGACGAGGGAGACATCGGCGTTGGAGGGGGAGAAAATGCAACCAGGCGGAAGGCGGCGGATGACTGTTTCTAGGAGCTCGCTGTATAGGCGGAGCCACGGCTTGGAGACGAGGGAGACATCGGCGTTGGAGAGAAAGTGGAACTAGGCGTGTCCGGCGGAAGGCGGCGGATGACTGCTTCTAGGAGCTCGTCGTAGAGGATTCCGTCCATTTCCTTGTGTCTATCCCCCTCTCCCTCTCCTTTCCGTCTCTAACAGGCCCTTTGGATTGAAGGATTTGATGAGAAAAGAAAAGAAATGGAGGGGGAGAGGACTCTCTCCTCTGTTTGGATGAGCAAATCGGTAACAGAGCAAATCGGTGAGAGAGGAAGAGATTTCGCGACGTCGACGGCCGTACAACCAACGGCGACGTCGACGGCCGTACAACCAACGGCGACGTCGCCGGAGAAGCTGCAGACCCAATTCAGCAGCATTAATGGAGGTGTTGGAGAGAGTGGTGGTGGCAGAGATCCTTGATCTTTGATTTGAAGCTTGAATTTGGTCGCCGGAGAGCCGCCGGAAATCCGCCGGATGAAGTTTGATCGCCGGAGAGTCGCCGGAAATTCGCCGGATGAAGTTTGGTCGCCCGAGAGACTCTGATTTCTCACTCTTGTTTGAATCCCTGGTGAGAAACTGCTCTCCTTTCTTCTCTTTTCTCACTAATAAGGGAGAGCACTCTCCTTTCTTTTCCTTTCTTCTCCACGCTGCCAAAGGAGCTGTAAATGTTTTCCAAAGTTCGAGTAAAATATATGGACCCGGCCAGGGATACAGATTTTTAGGACTAGAAAATGTATAGAATGCAACGTGGGACCGTTCATTATTTTTAAAACATTTTTTCAAGTGGCTCCATAAAATATCAACTCAATCGGACTGTTAGAAGTGCTTAAACCAATATCCCACTGTTTTAATAAAAAATGAATGGTCCGGATCGCTCGTGTGGAACCTAAAAGCGAATCCTTGAGCATGCTCAGTACATTTTCTGGATACCATGGTTTCCTTACGCATAGGTTTTTCAAAAATATATACTTGTCCCAAACTATTTGATTTTCTTTTTACCTTGTCGTTCAACTATCAATTGAATACACATCCTCTTCAACTATCAAACCGTTAGGCACTCGATCCAATCCTTGATTTCCGTCCATATTATAGCTGAACAGTTAGAGGTTGAACCCTATGTGTGTTTTGAACCCTAAAAAGAGGCCAGCTATCAAAGAAATGCCAAAAGAGGGGGCCAACAATGAAAACCCACTTTTGTGTCTCCTGCCCCCAAAGCAAATCCAAGCTAATCTCTCTTCGTTCAAAAGTTCACTATGACACCTTTTTTATGAACAACCTAATAGAGGAGATTGTCAAGCTGACTTTTTTTAGGATATTGAAAGTGCCACAGACAGTGGTACAACGTGTGCACTTTTTGGCAAAATATGTCCATGCTATTTTTGTTCCTCACTCAGACACTGGTGCTGGAAATCTCGATTAGTTTTGCGTCTCTTGTTCTAGTTCTTGTTGCAGTGGTTGGAATGTTATGAGCTTGCAGATACTCCTTTGTATCGGTTGTGTTTGTTTAATGATATTTCAATTTCCTTACCAAAAAAAAAAAAGTTTACTTGCTGCCACTGCTACCAGTTAGCATGGTTTACAGAAATACTATGTGCAAGAAAATTTACACAGAATGACAGAACTATACTTAGAACGTGAGTGCTTTTTAAAAACGTGTTTGTAAAACATGACTTTATTTATTTATTTTTATCGGCAACAATATTTTATTAAAAACTAAAAAGACTCGACACATCAAGCGAGATCCAACCAATGGTTGGAGCAACCAAAGGGCAAAGCCCAAACACCCATGGGCCTGAAAAGCCTTGATAAAACATTGAAAAAACACCCAAAGGCCTACAAAACCCAAATATAACAATAAAGCACAAAGAAAAACCTAGCCCAAAAAAGTGGGCAAGGCCCAACCCCTAGAAAACCCTAAACCTAACTCTAAGCCAAGTGCAAAACATCTTCCTCCATCGCCACCAACGTTCCTAATAGCCCACAATAAAGCACAAAGAAAAACCTAGCCCAAAAAAGTGGGCAATGCCCAACCTCTAGAAAACCCTAAACCTAACTCTAAGTCAAGTGCAAAACATCTTCCTCCATCGCCACCAAAGTTCCCGATAGCCACCAACACAACCCGTTGGCCACCAGCACCTCAAACCCACCACACCACCACTGGAACACCCACGAAATGGGGGAGCCGACGCCAACCGGTCCAAACTATCTCGGAAGCTCTACAAGCCATTAAGCAAAGACCATGGAACCCACCGACAACCGTAGTGGGAGACCACGACGATCCCACACCCACCGCACAAATCCTTGTTGTTAAGCGAAACCGTAACTCGCAACAAAGAAACGGCTGAAGATGCACTTCATATTCTCACATTTCTCAAACAAAGAAACGGCCGGAGATGCACTTCATTTTCTCACATTTCTCATATTATGTGTAAGTTTCTTTGCGCATAGTATTTTTGCATAGTTTACCTCAAATTTTGGGTGCAACACATACACTCTTCAATTTATAGAAAACATACAAAACAGAATAGCTTCGTCAAAATAAAATTAGCTTCTTGAATTTTACCTTTCTCTCCGTTTATCCAGAAATGGTATTACCCAAATTGTGCTAGAAATTGGGATGTTTGCTCCAGGGCCTTCATCTCAAACTCAAAAAAAAAAAAAAGAAAAAAAGATTTGAATCTAAATATTCCTTGAATATCTTCTTCAGCAAAAAACTTACTGGAAGACGGGAACTACAATCAGATTCGACAGAAGTTCATAATTTTCCTTTTATTTTGCTCATTTTCCCTATGTTCCAAACGGAGAGTGAACTTCTAATACGTAAAACTTAGAGCGGTTAGAGTGTAGCAACGTAATAGGACATGCACTGCACGAGTTGAATAAAATATTTTTCCTTCGATTTTCCTCACAAATATCTCCACAAATCCATAGAAGAAATCAAAGCCTTAGGCCATCTCTACTAATGGAGTTAAGAAAGAAATTAGGTCAAATATTAGGTCAGCTAGTTGATATTAGTGCTTTGCGTAGTTTCAATAATTGGAGTTAAAAGTGTGGTTACAGCGTGTCGAGGGAAAAAAAAATTAGCTCGGAGTTTAACTCTAGTAGTATGGGTAAGAGAGAGAGAGAGAGAGAGAGGGAGAGAATGGTGGAGAAGGCGGGCCCATCACTTTGAAATGCTCTGGAACAAAGATACATAAACTAGCTAAACAAAAACTCAACTCACGTAATTGGGCCTCACTTTTTGCACTTTTGTGTCATATAGTAATACAAATTTAACTCCACTACGGGAGATGGCCATAAGTTGCCGTTACCGACAAAGGTGCAACAATTTCTTTGAAAAAATAAGCTCAATAACAAAACCTTGGCATTCATTCAGCTAGTGAATGGTGCAAAGCTACCAACAAATGCAACTGCCCAAGGGTTACAAGGGTTATAGTTGCAAGTTGCAACAAGCAACCCCATGTGTATTTCAAAACTAATGGAATCTACTCATCGGATTTTGAGTAAGAAAAATAACCCACCAATTTGTCAAAAAAATAACGATCAAAGTTTTCGGTAACAATTTAATCATAACTAGAAAAGCCTAAAGCCAACTAGTGTCGGAAAAAAAATTCGTTAAGCAGAACCAATTATGCAGAATCCTTCTTTGGGTTGAGCTCATCCCAAGCTTCAATCCAAGTGACCATGGCATCAGATAGCTTGACAAAGTATTCATCTACTTTCCCAAGCTTTTCTTTGACGTGCTTCGAAAGTTCGATGTAGCACTGTTGCACGGTGGTGCAGTCCTTTGGAAGGACGATAGCTTGGAAGAATGGGATGATATCTTCTTGCCAGAAGATGCCTTTGTACTCCTTTTTTAGGTTCACAAACGGGTTGCTTGCTTTGCTGTGCCAGATATAGGGAAGCCCAGTCTTGACTCCCCAGCCCATATGGTCACATATCACCTAAACAACCAAAATTCAGATAATTTGTGATTTTTTGCTCTTTGATATATGGTGATAATGCACAATTGCACAAAATTCTTGATAAATAATGCTTAGATTCTAGCTTTGTCTGTAAAAAAATCTTCTCAACCATATTCAGGATTTCAGGAAATTTGCAGAAGCTGAAAATAGCCTCCAAATATGATTTTTTTGAGAAGAATGGTTTAGGGTGCTTGTGAGAACAAATTTGAAATCTAATTGAAGTAAAATTTGTTTCAGTTCGTGCAGTAAACACGATTAGATTTTTTTTTTTTTTTGATGGACATAATTCCAGATCTGCATCAAACACGCCTAAATTATATATGCCTTAAATGGTTTCCAAAATCTTAGTGAGTAATGTGACAAGGAAAGAAACTCAAAGGTACCTTGATGCACCACCCTGCCCACATATCATCGTAGCGCCCAATTGGCTGACCATCACCCATGAGTCCAAAGTACATAGCAGGGCCGATAAGATCACGGTCGAATGCTAGATTCATACCACACATGGGGAACAAAGTTCCCTTTGGTATTGTCAAAACTGCATCCACAAACCTATACAAAAAATACACATAATTGAGATTTAATACTTCAATCATTCATAGATAAACATAGGAGTAATCTTACACTGTCTGGCTTGATAACTTAAGTAAAAGCAAACCTAGTGTTTCTCTCTGCAGGCTTCACAAGCTGTGTGGGAGCATCGTAATCTGGGATGTTAAGCCAGAGGCCGTGAGAAACAGCAGTTGGAACACCCTCGCGAAGGCTAAAAGGGTATCCACGAACAAAATCAGCACCCTCTCGGTATGGATCGTATAAGGTGTTGAAGAAGTTGGGAGTTGATGGGCAGAGGAGATTTTTTATGTGCTGTTCAAGGGCATTGATGTCTTTGCCGGATGGGTCTTTGGCAACCTAAGAGTCAATACACTAAGCCAAATCAAACTAGCCACGGTTGAAAGTAGATTATAATTCATCTCCCAAAAGAAAAGTTATACAAGAAAAGTGAGACAAACAGACAAAATTGAAGGTATTAATTCTTATCCGACAAAAATGTGCTGATGTAACAAAAACAACAGACCGATTGACCATAACATGAACTGAATGTATCAATTCTTATCAGACAGTGTAGACAATATGACATAAAGCACATAATACAATGCCTGAAATGTGAAAAAAGATCCAAAACAGTTTTTTCCACTTCACTCACAAGCTCAACCAGAGAAAACCCACCTTGAAATTATTTAAGATTAAATGCCAACTATCTTTGAATCAAATTACATGCCAAGAGTTCTACACCTCCCTGAAATACTTCATTCTGTTCTTGTTACCTGGCTGTAAGCAAGATAAAGATATGCATAACACAGTTATAACCTTGAGTCAGGAGAATTCCTCTAAGGTAGGCGTCAGCTCGAAAATTCCCGAAAAAGAAAACGTGTGGATCCCATAAATGAAGTCAAAGTACGATCTTCAAAGCTTGGTGCAGGATATATTAATGATTTCCCGCTAAAACTGTTTACGTATCTGTTTTAGTTTTTGCCTTTCTGGACACTCACATCGCAAAAGACAGATGTGCTGCTGTAACTAAAACAACCAAAGCAATTGAGCATAATCAATTGATTGCATTAATTCTTATCAGACGGAGAGCAGACAGTAAGACATAGAGCACATAACACAATTCGTGAAAAGGGATCGAGAACAGTTTTTTCATGTCACTAGCAAGCTCAACCAGAGAATCCCACCTTGAAATTATTTAAGCTCAAACGCTTAGATTAGTTAAATATCTTTGAATCACTTACATGCCAAAATCAATACACCTCCCTGAAACATTTCATTCAATTCTTTTTATCTAGATGGCCGTAAGCAAAATAAGCTATACATATAGTAAATTAGTAATGACTTTATTACAAGTCCAGTGAGGATTTGGGGTCCCCGTAGTGACCCAAGTCACTACACCCATGTATTGACCTCAATTGTCGGCCCTCTATAATATGTATTTGAGATCGGAACCATTCAATTTGTCGGGAATGTTGAGTAGATTATTCACGTAAAATACCAAATTAATTAGATATTGGTAGCCATATGGTCGGACACCATTTATTTTACGAAAACGTATGGGCAATATCATTTAAAGAATAAGCTGTACCATTCTATTTTGTTAGGTTATGCGGTTTATTGGTTTGGTTATGGTTCTAACAAAATAAAAACCGGCAATTATGGTTCGATTACTGGTTCTCAATTTAAGAACCACGGTTAGAACCAAACGGGACTGTATAATATTGGTACATATATATTAATATATTTATACTTGTACATAATTATGTATCCTAATTTGGTAAGTAATTTTTTTTCCCCAACTAAGGTATTCTTTTATGTCTATTTCGAGTAGAAATCTATTTTGTTAGGAAGTCTTTAATATATTATTGTAACTATTTGACACTACTAACACCCAATTTTCAATTTTAATTCCCTAGTAAGACATCCTACTGAATTTAGTTTCTCATTTTTAGACTATTTCATTCTTTTTTCAAGCTACTCTATTGGCTGTTTTCATTAATTTTAGGAGTTGTTTTATTGATGGTAGAATGTCAAGTACTTTGTGTATCATGTGGACCATATTTGGTTTTGAATCTAATAAAATCTTATAATTATTTTATGAGTTATTTGGTGTTACAAATTCTAAATAATATTTTGAGTTCATGTGTTGTAAAAAGGTGTTCCAACACTAATCAGGTGGAACCGGAACCGAACCAAATCCGGTCCATTCTTGCGGTTTGGATCTGGACAGGTTCTACATGTATATTGGTTTGGTTTTAGTTCTTAATTTTCTAAAACCGGTTGAAATGGTTCGGTTACTGGATTTCTAGATAACCGGTCCAATCTTGACTGTGTGCACCCATAACATATCCCAATAATATCCTAAGATTTAAGTTTAGGAAGGTCCGGCACTTGAACTTGCACACGCACCCTAGTCTGTGTAACATAGGTGATAACCTTTAGCATGTTTACATAACAAAGTTGATCAAAAAATAAGAAAAGTTGAAAGTGGGGAAATTAGCCAAAAGTTCAGGACTGAGGACTTTTCTTCAGAGGGTTCAGCACTTCAGCTAACATTCTTTTAAGTAAAAAAAAGACCTATGTTTTATAAGTTCTCAGAGATATGGTCCTATTTTTTACTTTTTAGCTTACCAATCCATTATTTCAGGGTTTGTGGAATATTGGATATTGGACTGCTATTGTGCTGGATCTTGACTCTCCTAAAAACCACTACCGCTATACATTTTCCTCTGGTCTTTGTATTTGAAAATAGAAAATCATCCTCTCTACAAATCTACAAGTTTCATATTCAAGGGACTATAAGCAAAAAGATGGCCTAAAAATCTAAACTTGAAGGCTACATAATGACGGGGTTATTTTGTGGACTTCCCAGGTTAGATTCTTATACGGTGGACTAATTTGCTCACATATCTTTCAAATAAACCAAGTGCTACTGACCTACCGTTGGCGCCAAAATGGCTTTGCAAAAGCTATTTTATGCCATGCTACATTGTCAAAGAGTATACAAATAACAATGTTGTTGGTGCCATTTAGCACAATATCAAATCCAGCTAGGCAGCTATCCAGGCAATTGGATTAAAATCATCTAATTTTTGGATGCAGATTATTGGCCAGGACAATGTGACAGATTTGGCATACACAAAGTTGCTGCAAATTTGGCTCTAAAGATGGCTATGTCATTTTTTGGCAACAACTTTAGCTTATTGTTAAAGCACCACTTTCCCATATATACATTGGCAGGTCAGCCTAAGTGGCTCATGGCAGACTTGCTCTAACAAAAGCGAATTTAATGATTCAAGATTCAAACAAGCAAAAAAATGGATACACTCATACACAAATCAAGTAAAACACACTGTGACACAAGCAAGCATTCTCCAAACCAAACATTGTACCAGTAATCTACCAAACTAACATACCAAAAAAACCCAAATAGAAAAAGAAAAAGAAAATCAAAACTGAAGGGGACTCACAAAGCAATCATCGTCAATGGTGAAGATGTACTTCTTCTTAGACACCATGTACCCAAAGCAACGACAAGCAGAGTCCTTGAACGAAATGCACGATGCCTTGGGACCCAGAATCTTGTTAATGTCGTCACGATTGTAGAGCTCGTAATCGAACCCATCTGGAACCTTAATGGTCCTGGTCGGATCGCCGTCTTGGACGATGATCAGATGGTAAGGTTGGAAGAAGGGCCTCCACATCTCGAGGAAATCGAGGTTTCGAATCGTGGGTATCACGATGTCGAGCTCGTCTGTGAGCTGGGGCTTTGAGGCTGCCATTGTAGAGAGAGAGTAGGGAATGTGTTTGCGTGGGAGTGTATGTATGTATGTATAGGGGAGGTGAAGGGTGGAGGACTTGGTCGTGGGGCGGGGTAATTGGGAAGCCTTTCAGTTTTTGTGGTTGGGTTTAATACAAAGACTGTTTAGGGCGAGTAGTTATGCCGAGCACAGCCACGTGGTAGTCTGGATTAATTTATTGCAGGTCCCACCAAGCGTACATTACAATAATCTAAATCGTTTATCTTATAGAGAGTCTGCAAAGTAATGTTTTCACGCAAAAAATTAGCTTGATCAAAAATTAATAAGTATGTCAAAAGTGGAATTTTGGTTTAAAAAATGGACGACCTAGATTCGGTCAATAGTGTTTGAGTTAAAATGTTAATGACCGTCCGTTTTTTAAACCAATATTCAACTTTTGACATACTTATCAATGTCCGATCAAGTTAATTTGTTGCATTGATACATTATTTGGCAGGCTCTATAAGATGAACAATTTAGGGCTCCCTTAGGGAAAAAACCAAAAATGGATTATTGGTTTTTTCATTTTGTCCTTGTTCAAATATTTTTTTTTTGCATTTGTTAGTTTTACGTCAAGATTTTGTAGTTTCTAGATTCCTCTCGATGAGACGAATCTGACAAGTATAAATTTATGGGCAAACAAAATATTTTTTAATAAAGCCAAAATTAATCCAATAATACAAGTATTTCGGCTTTATTCAAAAAAATATTTAGTTTAACCATAAATTTATACTTGTCAGATTCGTCTCGTCGAGAGGAATCCAGAAACCACAAAATCTTGATGCAAAACTAACAAATGAAGAATTTTTTTTTTTTTTGAATAAGAACAAAATGAAAAAACCAATAATCCATTTTTGGTTTTTTTCCCCAAAGGAGCCCTTAGATTATTGCAATGATCGCACGAACCCGCAATAGGTGGTGCAAAAATTTTCTCTTTCGAAAATAAGTATTGTTAAAATATCCCGAATACTACGTGGCCGAGCCACAGGACAATTAAATAATGGATTAGATGTTTTAGGGGCCCGTTTGATCCGGCGTAAGGGGTGTTTGGATAATTCATCTTCTCGTTCAAGATTCTGTGTCTTGACTTTGGCTGTTTGAGAGAGATTTTGAGAGTGTATAATGGCACAATCCATTCTCAAAATTCAAGTTCAAAGGCACCATAAGTTTTTAGATTTTCATTTTGCATCTTTCAATAACGTAAAAATAAATTGCGATTTTACCCCTCGTGTTATTTTGTTTTGGTGCAAAAATTCATCCCGAAAATTCATCCCGGACACCTTCGTGTGTTATTTTTGTCGATTCTTTAGTATGTACTCCAAACTCACAATGGGGCGCATGGCCGCTCTGTGGGGAACTTATCGGCAAAACGATAACATAAAATACTTTGGGTAGCAAGCATAGGTTCAAAATTCTCGTGCCAATCAACGATCGCTCATCAATTCTTTACATGCCATTGGGTGATTAGTTCTTTTAATTTCGTCGGTTGAGTCAGAGTTGTAATGGTATGTATAGAACTCTTTATTTATTTTGCTTGTAAATTTGAATCTTTTCAATGAAACTTTATTTTTGCCTGCTTCATATATCTTCTATTTCATGGTTTTGTCAAGTCACCTAAATCGGATATAGCAAAATTTTATGTTACACTTATTTTTTCCCGTCCGTTCTATCGGCACCATAATTCTTCTTTATGAAACTTGACTCAAACACTTGAGGACTTTGTGGCTTGTGCAACAAAAACAAGTTGGACAAAATGGAAAATGGAAATTGTCAATCAAATCTCTCATCTGTTAGAGCATAGTTGTACATCCTTGAAGTGTTCATTGTGATACACTAGTACTATAAATTCTTCTGTGCATAAGAAAGGTCCTTAGTTTGGTAACTTGAGACTCTAATGTGCAGCCCATTTGGTGCTTCAACTCTTGGAAATTTCATTAGCTTTTGTGCCCCTACTTCTTCCCATCTGCATTTCAAAGTCAAATCCCATTTAGCATAGGTACAGAAATTTACATAATGCTATTTTCAATTCAAAATATCAGCGTGCACATATTCAGACAAAGAGGTGTCCGGATCCGTCACACCCACACAAGTCCCTCGTTGTTTTGTGAGGCCCACGTGTATTAGACAATTCCGAATTCTTCCGTGTACCTATGCATGCAACATTGCTCTTTTCAATTTTGGATTTGTGGTTGCCTTACCTGTATCTAGTTACAAAGTAATGAAGGAATGTAGAAATCTCAGCTATTCCCAGTTCCTTTCCTGGACACTGCCTGCTGCCTCCTCCAAATAAGAAAAAGTAGTTCTGAGATTCTGAGCTTTTGTCCTGCATTCACCAGTCATGGCTAAATTAACTCAGTTTCCTGCCTAGACTCAATGTGAAAAAGTTGATAAGAATTGGTGATTCCTTACCATCCATCTCCATGGGTTAAAGTCAAAAGGCTCAGGATATAGACATGGGTTGTAATTGATCTCTCTTGTGTACACATATATTCTCCATCCTTTTGGAATAACAAATCCTGTAAACAAACACACAGAGCATTATAGTGATCGTGGATAGTTCATCGGAAACAGGGACCCTGGTATGCACATCCAGACCATTCAAAAGTGTTTTGGACGATTGCAGAGATGGACGGTCCGGATATGCACACTAGGGCTGCATCGACCTTTAACTATTGGGCCAATTGTCAGGCCATAAGTCTCGTGCTTCTAATAGACATTTTTATAGCCGACATTTTATTAGCAATAAGTGGAGTACCTTCTAGATTATGCTAACCGAATTTTAGAGGTTGAGAGAAGCATGAGAAACTATAAATTATCTTGATTAAAGTATCTTGGGACTAACCATTCAGTTTCATGTCTTGAGTGGTTTTCCTCAAAACTCCATTTACAATTGTAGCTAATCTTGAAGTCTCAAAGATCACCTGCACCATGGCCACCATAACAACCTAAATCTGTTGAACCTTTCAACTTGAAACTCTGCAATTGTTACTCTCAAAATCTCAAAATACTTACAGCTCGTGTAAATCGCATCGCCTTAAAATCCTCCCAATCGATTGGATCCTCCGGCTTTTTCCCCTCTCTTATTGCCAAATGTTCTTTCTGAAAAATATCGTAAAACCTATTTCATTCACAAACACAACACCACCTAGACACGCGAAATTCGTATGCAAAGGTTGCAAACATATTGGCACTCACTCTGAGCTCCCGAAGAACATTCGTATGATCGTGTAAATACTTGACCGCCATCATTGAAGTAGTCGAGACAGTTTCATATCCAGAGTACAAAATTGTAATCATCTGATCAATTATCTCTTCATCGCTTAGTTTCCATCTGTTTTCTTCACCATTCATTAATACACCAAGCATATCGTGTCGAATTTCTCTCGAAGCTCTTCTCTCCTCGACGAGTCTTCTCAACATGTTTACGATGTTCTTTCTTGCCTGTGAAACATGTCAGTTAGCTACAGAAGTATAAGTTGGCAATGCTTCTTTGTGAATAACAAGAGACGGAAATAGGCAAAATTTACTTGGAATCCGCGGTGGTAATTTGTTCCGGGAACGTTGATAGGTAACGATAGGGTTCCTAACACCACCTTGAAGAATTCACGCATGAATTCTTGAGATATCGAGATGGATTCCACACCGGCGATTTGGTTGAGCGATGAGAGAAGTGCCATCTAGATCAAAACAAAGAAAAAGGAGGAAATTTTATAGAAAAACACATTGAAAAAAGAAGTAAAACTAAGAATTGAGCTCTTTTGGCATTGGATGGTTTCAAACAAACCTTTTTGGTTTTCTCTTGAATATCAATGACTTTGTTCTCCCAATTGCTCAGGTGTGATCTCATGAAATCGTCGATTTTCGGCAACAGACAGTCCCGGATCATGTTGGGGCTCACAAGAGCAAGAAGAGCCCCTCTCATGTACCTGTGGTTGGAGCCATGAACAGCTGCAATGTTGCATTTTCCTAAAATATCTAACATCGACTGCGGATAGCCGGGAACAAGGCCTTTAGATTCATTCATTAGGATGTATCTGTTTAGTTTTGGATCCATGGATACAATTGTAGGGCATCCCAGAATGTGGGATTTGAAAAAACTCCCATACCTGCAATTTGTGAAAGATTACATAAACATGAGTGTAAGTTACAATTGGAGAAACTGGGGGGAAGGAAAAAAAAAAAAAGGTATATAATTTGGAAAAAAAAAAATTTCAGCTAAAGGTTATGAAATGAAATTTTCAAAATTTTTGTTATTTTCAAAAAAATAAAATAAAAATACAGGCCACTGAAAAAAGTAAAAAGCCATGGAGTCCATTAAAAGATCATTCCAACAAAGAACAAGAACCCTAAATTAATACACTTACCTTGCTCTTTGGTTTTTCATGAAGTTTGGACCTTGCTTAAGGAACTCAGTGGTCTCCCCAAAAACAGGCCAACCCATTGTACCAGGAGGCAACCCTTTCTTTCTATACCTAACCTCATTCCATCTCAACAGAGCTGTGCAAAAACAGAGTCCCAAAACCACCCCAAGTGCCACCATAAACACTGCCATTTGTTGGTCACTTGATGCTCCTCCCAACCCACTTCAAAAGGGAAGCTGAAAATGGTATGTGCTTGCTCTGGTTTAAGCTTCCCAGAAGATTATATATAGGCAAGTGTGTTTGTGTGGCTTTGCTTTGACTAGTGATCAACGCCTAAGACTTATGGATTTCCTTTCTAAGGAGAAGTTTTTCAGTGCCGAGTGGGTACGACGTGGTACCCTGCGGCCAATCAAAACACACTGTTTGGGCGTGGGGTCCTCCGTTCAGTACAGCGTGGCGCGTGCAACATAGGTCGCCTAGGCCCGTTCGGTACCGCGAGGCGCATTTCGATTGGCTGCAGGGTCCTACGTCGGCGCGACACGAGGTACCTGCTCGGCACCTAAAAATTCTTTAGGGGCTATAAACTCTTTACCAGCGTTCCATGCGGAGTTTTGGTTTGGCTTTAAATGAGCTTCCGATTAATAGATGGTGGAATTAGTCGACGTGCAACAAGCGTAAATGAAAGTTAAAAACTTTATGGAACAGATTGACCCAAAAAGTAGGCGCAAGCAGGCAGAACCAAAAGGTACCTCTAAAACCATGCATCCTAGAAGGGGGGGAGGACGCTAGTCTGAGCTAAATTTGTCAATCTTTTACCATGCAAACTGCTTGCCTATAAACAGGGCATTCAAGACCCTCCCCCCCATCTCCCCTACAAGTAAGGCAGCTTTATGAATATTGAGATATTCAACTACCTACTGAATATTAAGATAAACCGTCAGAGTTCATTTAATATAGGAGAATGAACAGATCCGTTTTCTTTTAAAAAAATTCAACTCCTCAGAATAATAAGACATTATTATCGTTTAAAACTATGACTAGCAAGATTTTAAATAATAGCAAGAGACTGCGTAGCGGTAGCAGAAGTATTGAATGATAAGTAGGTATAATCAGCTTTTGCGATCGTGAAATTTTTTTTAATATTATTTTTGGCACCAGAGCACCTAAAGCGGCCATAGTAGTTGTGTAGCGGGTAAAAATCGGATAAAATTGATACGCAACGGGAATCGATCGATACAGGTGTAAAATTTTGATAGTGTTGGTTATATCAGGGTGTACTGGAGCATCGGAAAACCGCTTTAAATCCTTGATGACTAGTGAGTTGTACTGAAGAATCAAAAAACCACTCTGACTAAAACTTGCAAGTTAAAAGCTTGTCTTAGATCGATTTGTCACGTAAACAAAAAAAAATTTGAACATTTTTTTTTTAAGCTCGTCAAGCTTTCAAGTTAAACTGAAAAAGCTACTCGACAAGTTCAACTTACTAGGTATAAAAATTTAGCTACTCACTTGATTTGAAGCTCGTTTAAGATCAGCTCGGACCATAAACATATATCAAATTTGAACAAGTTTTTAGCCCTAGTTAACTTGAACAGTGTAGTCGCTCGGTTCATTCATGAGCACTAATGAAGAGGCACATGCGCACGGCACACAACCCCATTGGGAATTTAGACGAAATTAAAGCATTCCCAGACTGTGTGGTTCGCATGTCAATTGACCAAATCTGCCCACGGATTCACAAGTTACTATAGAACTAGAATGGAAATGGATCCTCTCCGGTTAAATTTTTTGACGGAAGGAAACAATCCTCGTCTACACCGTCTACTTATTGTAATGAACGGCAACTCTTATCAGTGAGAGTTGATTAGTAAATTCGAACCATCGATTTTACAATTTTGCAGTGTAGATGAGAACTGTCTCGTCCAGTCCAAATGTTGGACTGGAGAGAACTCGGACCCAACTAGAAAATCGGTTCTTGGCAGTTGACAATCGTGTGGAGAGAGAATGAGAAACTTGGTAATGTTCAGACTGCAAGTTTGAAGCTCTCACACATAGTACAGTACAGCTACAGTCTGAACGCTATGGACATTTTTGAAAGTAACCTTTAGAATTTTTCTGAACCAAAAGACTTTCAATTCCTAGAAAATTAGTTGTGGTGTTACCAATATTTTGGACTTGAACATATTTCCAAAAACCGTACACTTGGTACTGCAGAACTTTGACTATTTGCGGTGTTTGGATACCTATTTATTCCATTTTCATTTTTTCATTTTTTATTTGTAGGTGTTTTGCTACACTCACCCACAATGTATTCTTTTTTTTTTTTTTTTTTTGTCATTCGTTAATCCTAATCTACTCTATTCTAGGAAACTCGGGGAGGAAGATGGGAGCTTACAGAATCGAACCCTGCCCATGTGCATAGGAGTATAAGGGAGGCGCCAACTGTATTCAACTCCACTTGTTAGAATGTATTCTCCCATAATGCATTTTCGATTTTTAAG
Source organism: Vaccinium darrowii (assembly GCA_020921065.1). NCBI lineage: Eukaryota > Viridiplantae > Streptophyta > Magnoliopsida > Ericales > Ericaceae > Vaccinium > Vaccinium darrowii. The sequence continues at coordinate 9,277,835 of CM037158.1, read as the reverse complement.
TTTAGAGAACAAAAGCCAAAAGCAGAGGGAGATGAGTTTTTTACTTCTCATTCTTCACTCCTCTCATTATGGTTAATAAAAAGACATACAAAATATATTTTGTACATATATCAAACACTACTCATGTTGCAAAATGCATAATGTACATTTCTCTCAAACACCCTACAAAATTTAAAACTACATTCTAACCATAATCTAAATAGCCAAAAAATTAGTGGACGATAGGATTGGTTTTCCAAGATTAGTCGAGGTGCGTGAAAGCCGAAAGCTGAACCGGACACCTAGTTATTAGGTAAAAAAATCAAAAAGTTAAAAATGAAAATATGAAAAAGAGCCTCTCAAACACACTTGTTGCATATGCTTGGAAAATTGGTCTTTAGATACAAATTCGGCACACGTGTTCAGAATCTTTTGATATGTGTGTGTGGATTAATCTGCATCATATGAGACTCATGTGAATTTGAGGTTCCGTAAGACGGTAAGAGACGTCTGTATATGTCTAAAGCACCATCTTTGATAAATAAATAAAAAAATGGTAATTTTGCAAAGTTGTTTTCGTACAACATGGGGGCGATAAAATCATTTGCACGCCCAAATTTAAGGAATTATTATTGGAGCCTTATTTGATGAAGAGAACCTTTCTATATGTACAGACTGGCTTGGGGACTCACTTTTAGGTCTCACACGAACGATCCGAGCCGTTCATTGATCTTAGAATGATTTTACGAGGGGCTCCGCTAGGAGCCTTATTTGATGAAGAGAACCTTTCTATATGTACAGACTGGCTTGGGGACTCATTTTTAGGTCTCACACGAACGATCCGAGCCGTTCATTGATCTTAGAATGATTTTACGAGGGGCTCCGCGAGGATTGAGCTCAATCGGACCCGTGTAATTGCTTGATCCAAAATCTCACCGTTTCATTCAAAAAAAATTCAATGAAATGAGGAGATTTTGGATCAAGTACTTACAAACGTTCGATTGAGGTGATTTCTCGTGAGATCCCGCAAAAAATCATTCTAAGATTAATAAACGGCTCAGATCATTTGTATGAGACCCAAAAGTAGGTCCCTAAGCCAGTCTGTACATGGTTTGTACACACTTCTTTTTTGGTACATGGTTTGTACACACTTCATCTGTACCTTTGGTTCTTTCGTTTTAAAAAAAAAAAGGACTTTTCTTTCTTTGAAATTAATGTCAATCCTCTTTAGATGATCAAGGGGATCATTCTGGGTGAATTGACATGAATAGTTAGTTTTGCAGTAATCACATCCATTTAACATGGAATGATTGGAGATTCGGCGCTTTTCATGAGGTTTCCATTGTACCACACATGTACACTAAATACACATTAGTACATCTCGATCGTCCATCTCAGGAATCAATGGATTGGATTTTAAAATGAATTCTTACCGATCAAAATTAATTTTGACCGATAAAAATTCATTTCAAATCCAAAACGTCGAAAAATATTTTAGACGATCAGAATACGCTGGTGTACATGTAGTGTGCACGTATCATTTTCATTGCTTCCCTCCACACATATTTGCCCCAAGTGCAAGGGAATAGGTAAATGGGCTATTGTTATCCCTATTCAAAATGGAAAATCCCAAAAGCCTCAACATCGATCCTCCTGCCCCAAGTGCAAGGGAATAGGTAAATGGGCTATTGTTATACCTATTCAAAATGGAAATTCCCAAAAACCTCAACATCGATCCTCTTTTTTTCCTTTTTATCTCTGCCCCCTTCTCTCCCTCAAATCAATATTGTAATAGAGAAAAAAAATAATATTTTAATAGATGATAAGATAAAAAATATATATATTATTATTAGAGTGTTGAGAGAGACGTGAGTATTGTAACTAAAATAAAAATATGTATTATTCACTTCATTTTTTTCTCAAAATTATTGGTGATGTCAGCTCGTCTCTAGTAACAAAAAAAAACCTAGACTAATCAAGTTTTCGATTTTGTAGGTTCATCCTCAGTTCACTTTGATGATTGCAATCGTCCAATTGTATAACTAATCAAATTCAACTTGTAAAGTCATATTAGTCAGTATCGATTAACACGTGATTGGCTCAGCGCATATTCATCGTCTACTTAGAGGATTGAGATAAAGGCGTCCCTTATGGGGTTCGAGAACCCTGTAGTGCTTTACGAATCAACGGCCCGGACTATCTCCATGCTATCTTTCCGTAAAGATAAGTGTTTACCTATTGAATAATTTGAGCCATTAATTGTCAAACGAATGATTTTGATTGTGAGACTACAACCCTGTAATTCCTGAATCCCATGGTTACGGAAGTCATGAGTAGTATGATTGAGAAGAGTCATGATTGAGTTGTATGATTGAGAAGACTGTGCAAAGGGCTTCTTGGAAGGTTTTGGAGGACGTGGGATTGATGGAGATGATGTGATAGTTTCTCATTCCTTGTATGCATATGATACTATTATTTATTTTTTTGGGGGGGAGTGGATGCGTCTCAAAATTGAGTTATCTTAAGTGCTATTGGATGTGTTTGGTTAGATAGTTTAGTTTAGTTTTGATAATGTCAGCAGGTGTATTATTGGAGAGAGATAGAGAGAGAAATGAGAGAAATGATGATGTTATCAAAACTAAACAGCGAAACGAACAAAGCCATTGTGTTTTGATGCAATGTCCAGTCTCAAGGTCAATGACGAACGGAAGGGCGCGGGTTAGTCCGGCAACCGCCCTACCCAAGTTTCAATTTTTTTTTATAAAACAAATGTTTAAAAATTTAACAATTATTGTATATAGGTTTGCCCTCCCAATAAATTTAAAAAAATCTATTACCCGACCTACCCAAGATTTTTTATTTTTTTTGGAAAATCTATTACCTCGCCTAATATGTTTTCTAATTTACAAAATTATGCCATAAAGGTTTAACAATGACACTGCCACACTAGATTACTTTTCCCTCTTTAACCGATTGGGCTATCGAGAGCAAATTAAAAAAGAAGAAAGTCGATCGTGCGGAGTTTCAAATTTTGGCCACGGTTTTATAAGTTGTGCCAATTATTGGGGAAAACAAGAAAGTCGATCATTTATATATCCCCTAGTTCATAAATTAATTCTTCATGTTTTGACTTCATCGGTTTTAATAGCGACAATGAGCAAGCCTTTTCAGGCATAAAACTGGTAAAGACTAGACTACAGAACAGGATGAAGGACGATTTCCTTGCGAGTTATATACTCAATTACACTGAGAAAGACATTGCTCGGCACTTTGTATTGATACCAATATAAATGCATTTTACATCGTGAAAGAACGTCGAGCACAGTTTTTGGTTCTTATTTTTGCATAGAGACGGCACGCTAGGTTCTACATTTTGTTTTGATATAGAATTGGATGCACTATAACTTATGGATATTATTATTTTCAATCATATTTTTCTGATATTATAGGTTGATCAAAACTGTGTAGATAATGATATTGTCGATAATCCTTTTAAAATTTTATTGTTGTCTGTTGTATGTTCTAACTCTTTTTCGCCCAACCTACCCTCAAATCTTGCGTTTGTCTCTACTACCAAGGCGAAAGTCGTAAAGTATGAAATCATTCCTTGGCGAAGGCTGATGGTATTCACTTGTTGGTAGCAATTCCGGCCTGTAAGCTGGGTTTTTTTTGTCTGTCTATAGTGTTGCAGTTTTAGGAGACTGAGAAGATTGCATCCAGCTCCCAAAACTTCCTCTTCTTTGAAGCTACCATGGCGTTCTATTTCATTATATCAGCCCTTTTTCCAATACATTATAGGTTTCAAAATTTATGATTCTCAGATACCGATCAACATGATTTTTGACAGAATTTTTCTCTTCATCGTCACCACTAGTTTTGATTCTCAAAGTAGCTGGAGGATGAACACAAAATATCCAAAAATTATTTCTCCATTAATCATATAGTATTAGAAAGAAAGTTTCCTGGATAACAACCACAAATAATACCCTGAAAAATTACTGGCCTTGTTCGTTTCATATTTTTAGTTTAGTTTTAATTTTTTTTTTTGCAATCATTACTCATTTCTCTCTTTATCTCTCTCCACTTATTACACCTTTTTTCAAAATTAAACTAAACAAAAAAACGAACAAAGCCAGTATTGTTTTGTTGTGTGCCGTACATAAGGCTTGTACCTTTGGTCGGTTGATATCGCAATGATAACCACACAGTTATAAAGTACTATATCTTATCATTTCTAAATTATATATATTTCTTCTTTTTCCAATTTTTGACTTTTCAAGAAAACGATGGATTTGGCAACTTGAAATTTTTTTTTTTTATCCTTTGAAAGGGATTTGACCAAAAAGATACATTTGTCCTTATGTACGTATCAAATGAGGCACATTTCATCCTATATTTTAATTATATTCACCCATCATACCGACCCAATATTGAGTACTCAAAAGATACTGCACGCCTACACGGGGCAGTTCGCTGAAAAATTCTCGCATGAGAGAACATCAGATAATACAATGGCTCCTCTAAACCTCCAAGGATGGAGAAGCTACAGGAAAGTTTTATTACAGGACTATGCTCCCAAATCAAAGATGAAAGACATTAGAGAGGGCAAGTCTAGAAACTCAGATCAATTTATGTACTCTTTGCCATTATCGCAGAACAAGTAGCGGCTCAATTTTATGATCAATTGGACCAGTCGAAGCCTAGGAGACCCAAACAACTCTTAATTGAAAATTGCCAATTTCGGCAATTTGTCGACCAGCCCGGAATAGGCCCAAACTTGGTGGGCTGAAACAAAATCGCACTGCGGTCAATCGACGAGTCCGGAATAGGCTCAAATATCCCTAAAATCGTGACTGATGGTGGAATTCGGCCAAATTCATTCGTTTAGGCCTTGGTATTTTTGTTATTTTAGATAATAATTAGATTGCGAATTACTCTTAGTTTTCAATTTTGGCAGTTTCCCCAATTTTCGTCAGGATATTTTACTTTTTAGTAAGTTTTTGCTAGGGTTTGCTAGTTTTCCCTATAAAAGGGCATGTAACTTCTATTATTTGGTACCTTTTGTTCAATAACAACTTCTAAGTTAAATCGCTTTCTTCTTATGGATTCAAGAAATCTCGAGGATTCGAGACCTATAATCGTTTAAAATAGTACGCTAACTATTCTCTCGTGAATTCCACTGCGTCAGCCATCCTTCCTTCATTCATGATCCAGAGCATCTTACTAATGAGCACAAAAATCTCACACAACATTGATGATGGATTTTCTAATTTATTTGTCGCAATTGTTAACTTACAATTGCATAATTCAGGGTGGTACTTCCGAATGATATGAAACAAAATTGAACGAAAATATTGGAGACAACCAAATGAGCAAAGGAAAAAAACAAACTTCTCCTATAGAGATGAGGAGGTTTTAATTGTAGGGATTCTCAAAAAAGAGGACAGTGCATGTAATCAGGGACGGAGGCACATAGGGGCATGGGGGGTCACGTGCCCCCCCTCAAATTCTGGTTTTTTTTTTTGTTTTTTTTTATTTTTTAAAACCACGTCTAGATCCAACAAACTCACGCTCTTTTTAGATTTGGAGAGAAAGGAGGAGAAGGATGCCGACTGCCGTTTAGTAGCTTGTCGTTCGCAATTGCCGACACAATCGCTTTTTGCTGTTTGCCGGTACAACCCATTGCTGTTTGACGAGGTCTCTCACTCTCTGTTTCTCTGATCTGTGAACGGTGAACCACCGTCGGAGGCTGAGAGGGTGCATCGATCGCCGCCATGGCAGAGATTGATAGAAACGAAGTGTTTCAGAAAGAGGCGTAAAGAAGGAAGAAGGTAGTAGTGTGCCTTTGTTTTTGGTTTTTATTAGTAAATCAGAGAGTTGGGTCCAGCTGTTAGGGGATTTAATTCTCTATGCCACCACACGTGAAATCACTTCTGGGATCAATGGTTAGGATTGAGAATTGCATAATAATGGATTTTTGTATTATAACCCTGTGGTTTGTTTCAATTATGTCTTAAGATCGTGTAAAATGTGACAAATTATGTCAAATAAGATTAAAAAATGTGTATCATAAAGTTTTATATGAAATGCTAATGATTTAAAAAAATTCACGAACGCTACACCCGATTCCGCGGCGTATCGCCGATACGTCCTGATACCGCTACCGCGACCGATACCGATACACCGATATCGCCGATATGCTTTAACTTTGTGTTTAAGCTTAATATAAATTAGTGCCCCCGCTGTGGGGAATTTCTAGATCCGTCCCTGCATGTAATTGTGGAAAAGGATGCATACTGGTAAGCTTATGGCTGAGCATAATATTGAATGGAGTTAGTGTTGGGGATAGAGTTGGGAAATATGTGGAGACAGCTCTCCACTTTGTCAAAAGCTGATCATGACCTTGCAAACACCTATACATAAAAGAACTCTGGTGACTTGTCCTATTTTTACCATTTTGGACGAAAATGTTCCTTTTATTGGATGTTGGGTGTATTGCATGAAAGGATAGTGAAGAAGGTTAATTTAGTAATTTTCCATATTTTGTAGGTGACTGTATTGTTGTTTTCAGACTTTTGATATTTTTCGTTTGAGTCCTACGGCTGTATGTTTGTTTTGTTCAAATGTGCAAGGGCATTTTTGTATGTTTGTTTTGTTCACACTTCTCTCTCTCTCTCTCTCCGAACTGGACATCAACTAATTAAGTCCAAAAAAAAGAGAGATAAAACTGACATTTTTCTCTCTTTTTTTGGTTTCGTTGATTATCTAGATAGCACTTTCTTGCCTCATGTAAACCTTTATAAGTTTTTTTAAATCAAATGTCTTTGTAATGAAGCATTATTTATCCAAAAATACAACACGGATAATGTCACCCAATAGAATTTCAGCTTTAAAATGGTACTATAATAATCCCAAAATTTAAAATTTTGAATTATTTTGTTTCCTAATTAGTAGTTACGATTAATTATCTTGAAATCTCATAATTACACTAATCACCCTAGTTATTCTAAACCTACACTTAGGACCCCAACATTTTCAAAAACCTAACAAGTACACTCTCTCCCTCTCTCTCTCTTTCTCTCTCTCTCTCTCTCTCTCTCTATTACACCCCCCCCCCCCCTCTCCGGACCATCACTCTCTCTCTCTCTCTCAACACCATCGTTACGCACTACACCCCAATTCTCTTCCAAGTCTTATCAACTTTCTTATCAACCACCATATCCTTGCATCACAATCATCATCAAATCTTATCCTTCAAAAATACAGAACTCTCTCACCCTATTTTAAACCACCATTGTCACCCTAGTCACCTCATTCATCAAATCCTTCTGATCACTTCAAAAACCATCAATCAACATATCTCATCCACCTTGTCACTCTCTCACCACCATATCCTGCGAATCCAATTGTAGCAATCTATACCAGGTCTAAACCTGCTTTTATCTCATCAGACGACTCCACCATCATTGCCACACCTCATCCCCTTCACATGGGCTTGTCTTTAATGAAAAACTCCCATATTGTCCACTTTCTTGCCCTATAAATACCCATTCACGTCCTTCTCCACTCCACATACTACAAGTGTGCACACAGCCACACCAAAGAAACAAAGAAGTAAAAAGAGAAGAAGAAATCATCAATGGAGGTTTAAGAGAAAGAAAGTGAGAAATCCAAGTGGGTTTTGTGTTAAACCTCCACTATTCTCAAATTCGACATACACACACACCAACCCCCACTCCCAAGGGTCATAAAGCCACCAAGCATCCGAGCCAAATCGCCCCGAGGAGCTAGCACCAACCACTATTTTGGCAAATCGCATTTTCCCAAAAACATCTCAAAACCAAGGTAGAAACTTCTTATCCCTAATTCTAAGTATACTACGCATTTAAGTGTCCTAAATTAATTTATAAACCAAAGGAAATTTCGCATGCGAAAAGTTTTATGAAACCCGAACCAAAAACTACACTGCCTATTTCTCAGTAATTTCCGTCCGAATGGGAGTTATGTCCGTCGGGACAATCGGGCTATTTTTGCTTGAATTGGTTTTTAAACGTGTTAATTATAGTTTAGTTCCATAGATGCTGATCCCTACGACTTTGATCTCGTTTTTATTACACATTCAACTCTAACTTTATTGTTTAGCCATGATAAATGTTTTACTCCCTTCGCCTCAAGTTTCTTATCCACTTGCACTATTCACGGCACCTAAAAAAAATATTTATATTTTCAATTGTATAATGCTATGTATATCAGTTATCGATCTTGTTACATAGTTTTGATAAGTTCTATTATTCAAAGTTTTCAAAATTGTAAAAAAACATTATAGATTGAAAGATATAAACAATTGAAAATTGGCACACATGGCCATAAAGGGACAAGAAATTCGGGACGAAGGGAGTGATTGATATTTGGACCCTATTATATGTTCATAATAATAATTAATTAGAAAGAGGGTAATTATTCATTTAAAGAAATTCTTTAATTAAAAGAACTAAATATTAAATATGAATATCCTTAATAATAATACTCCAATCTTTTTGAAAAATATATCTCAATAGATATGTACTAATCTAATCATGAACTTTTTTAGTATAGAATTACTCCATGCTGTCACAATAATAATTTACCATTTTACCCCTCGAGGTTTTCTAACATTTAAAGTATTGTTTATAAAAATTATGTAATAAATCTTGCAAACAACTAAAATACATAAATATTCTACACTAAAAACAAACAAGCTCGAATCGAACAATTATAAATGAGCCAAGCTCAAGCTCGTTTATCAACTAACGAATAGAGTTTGAACGAGTTATTACCGAGCCAACTTGCTCGTAAACGAGCTGGTTTGTTTCCACCATAATATTCCTACATGACAAATTAGAATCAACCATTGTACCTATGTCATAACTAGTTAAATGAGATTTGGGCAAAAGGGTCGAGAGAGAGGCCGAGACGTGTAAGGAAGAAGCCACTCCCTAGGGTTTTCTCCTGGCGGCCGCTATTCCCGCCCCCCCCCCCCCCCCCCCCCCCCCTGTCGCCCTCTTCCACCTTCTTCTTCCTCTTTCTCCTCCTCCTCCGCCTCCTCTCCTCTCCTCTATTGCACCCGACTTGGTTTTCGGCAACCCCCTTGCGGCAGATCTTCTCTCCTCTTCCAATAGACGACAGAAACCTGATTTTTGGGCAATGGATCTGGGGATTCCACATCCAGACTTTCAACATCGGCGGTAAGCGGCGACAATGGCGTGACAACTTCCCGACGGCTCCGGCGATTTTTATTTCCTGTATTTTCTTTCTTGGATTTTTTATCTCCTATATTTTCTTTTCTGTTTTTTTCTTTTTTACTTAGTCTTAGGTTGTAATGATTTATTTGGTTTAACGAATTTTATCTCTTGTTGTGAAAAAAAAAAAAAAAAGAAAAGAAAAGAAAGAGAGTTGGGCTTTTAAGTTTTAAGTTTGTTTCCTTTAAATTCACTCGTCTGGCCACCAATAGATTATGGAGTATATGTGTTTGTTTTCTAACCACATGGACACAAGTGCAATTTAAGGAGGGTGAACAAAATTGTTCTCCATGAACACGGTTAATATGCTTACATATTATGATTTATGAGGCCAAAAAGGCAAAAACATAAGTAAATTTAATTTTTGCTCTATTTCTTGAATTGAGAACTTTATAGCTAATATCTTTTAACCACAAGAATAATTATCTGATTTTCTTTTTTTGCCAAGAGTCGAGAATGAAAAAAAGAAAACCTATGTTGCGATTATTCTTTCTTGAATGGACAATTAATTTGACAACTAAGTAATTTTCTTTTTGCCAAGAGAAAGACTAAGTGTGAGTTTCTCATAGAAAGTCTGTCTATAATTTAGACGAACTGTTTATGCTAGGCTTGTAATTGATGTATGTAAGGAGAATGAATTGTCTCGGAATTTGTGTTTTTATTGGCTTTAACCCTTTTAAACCACTAGGGAAACTTTGCCTAAGAAATTTTCACTTAGATTTGTTGTAATGGTATATGTAATTGCATGTCAGACTCAATTACGAAAAAGATTTTAAAAGATATGAAAATAAAAATTCTGGAAAAAGAGTATTGATTCCATTATTGAAATTCTTGGACCATTCTAGCCATAGAATTAACTGTGCCAACGTGGTCTCTATCTATCCAACCAACTTTATAGGACCGCAGGAAATTAAGGAATAGGTGCTGCGGATCTGCTATCCCGAAAACCCTGTCTCGACTCCCTGTCCCGTTCATCTGAGCCGTCCATCTGAGTACTCGACAGCTCAGATTCATGGATGAATGTGTATGGCTCAGATTTGTTTGGGGTGAGATGGAATTTGAGCCGTTGATTTCTTGGATGGACAGTTCGGATGGACGGGACAGAGAGTTGGGACAGGGAGTTCGGGACAGCGGATCCGCTTCCGTGAGATGGAGAGGGATGGAAGGGGGTGGACCTCAGTATTCAGTTTTTTTCCATTTAAGGGGTTCAGGGTGAATAACTGATAAAAAGTTTTGGACGACAAAAAAAGGGGGGGGGAAAGAGCTAGCTACCTGTATTTCGTTAGAAAAATTTAAGTTCCTTCGAACAAAGTCCTCAATAAACACCCTTGTCGAGGACAAAATAGATAGAGTATAAAACTACTTGGTAAGGCCACTCGTTAAGAGGTGAGAAATATTCACAATCTTACACGAAGTCGTCTTTGTAATGAACTAATTGGATTATGATATATTGTTATGTTTACGGTTCAAAAAAAAAAAATTATCCGACTTTTTTTCTTTTTTGATCGGGTATGTCAAGAAGGAGAAAATCCAACTAAAAGTTAGAGCACCCAGTGGGTAAAGCCCAAACACTTATGGCCCCGATTAGATGGGGGATTATTTTCAAGAGGATAAGTTTTAGAGGGGGATAAGATAAGAGGAGGTATTATTTTTAGAGGATTGGCCCACATTGATGTGATATTTATGGAGGGGGATAAAAAAGTAGATGGTTTGGATGAAGGATTAAACAAAGGGATAACTTTTGACTTGGTTTGGATGCATGGGAAATAAGAAGGGGTGAATGATGTCAAAAACTGTTTAATGACTCTTTTGCCCTCTCTTTTTTTTAAAGAAAAAAAATATTTTATATATAAAAAAATTAAGTATAATACATATGTTAATTAATGGATGAATTAGTAAATAGTTAGAGGGGGCTAGTGCAATTTCCACCTATATGTTACCTTTCTCATAGCCATAGGGCTGTAAAACGAGCTGAATTGAGCCGAACCCTATGAGGTTCAGGATCAGTTCGTTAAGGTATGAGTCAGGCTCGAGTTCGGCTCGTGAAAAAATTTCAAAGCTCGGGCTCGGCTCGGTAGGGCTTGTTAAACTCAAACAAGCCGAACCGAGCCGAATTTAGGCTCGAATCAAGCTCGGTAGGGCTCGTTAACAATTTAGAACACAAACTGAGAGGGGAAAGAGATATGCTTCAAAAGAATCAAAACAAAACAATGTTACATGTAGATCTACCACAATAATCAAGAAATCAAACAAAAATACCACAATAATCAAGAAATCAAAAGAAAAAGAACACGATAAAAAAAATATTGAGAATTAAATAGAATACTCTAGTAAGTATAAAACTCATCTGTTCGTAGTAGAGTACTCTAGTTAGGGATAAAAGAAGAACAAATTACATAAAAGTTTATCAACTATAAAATATTTATATGTAGACCCCTAAAGTATTATTAATTACATTTTGACCTCAGGTTCGCGAGCCTAACTGAGCCGAATCCACTTAGGTTCAAGTTCGGCTCATTTATGAAACGAGCCTAATATTGAGGTTCAAGTTCAATTCGTTTAATCGATGAATCAAACTCGAACGAGCTCTTACCGAACCGAGCCTCGAATAGTTCGCGAACGGCCCAGTTCATTTACAGCCCTACTAGTTTCTCATAAGCAATTTTTTATTTTCTCTTTCTTTTTCTTTCACCGTATGTCTCTCTCTCTCTCTCTCTCTCTCTCTCTCTCTCTCTCTCCCCCCCAACTCCAAACCCAATTTCATACCTTCAAACCCAAAATCGAAGGCCATAACTTGGGATTCGATCTAAGAGCCAAAAGGAAAGGTTGTTCTACTCGACGAGAGCTTCAAATCTATCCGAACAAAACCACCATCGGAGCACCTAAGATTTTCGTCCTTCCAAGAAAAGGGTCTATGATTTTCGTCTTTCTAACAAAACTACCATCATAGCTACAATGAAGATGATCACAAAGACACACTGATGATCAAGATTGACGGTCTGTGGTGATTTTTTTGTTGATGAAGATTTTATTTTGTTGCTATACAAAAACTTGTACCTTTTTTTTTTATTGATGATGATTTTCTGTTGAACAATTATTTTGTTGATGATATTTTTCTTTTTTGTTTGATGAAGAGTTTCTTTTTTTGTTGATGATCAACTATTTTTCTGGCTGTTTACTGTTGATAATCAGTTGGGGGAGGGGGATAAGGGGGGTGTAGTGGTAAAAAAAAACTAGCCCTCTACTCCCAGATAATTTTTGGGGAGGGTGAGGGCAGCCCAAAAATTATCAAGGATGAGGCACCTCCATGGGGTAAAGCTTAGAGGAGATGAAAGATTATCAGGGAGGGAGAATTGTGTTGCCAAACGGGGTAATAAGGTGGGGCCCTCCTCTTAAGGGTGAGTCAAATGTTATCCGGGGGAGATATCCCCCATCCAAACGGGGCCTATGGGCCTAAAATGCCCTGATAAAACAATGAAAATACACCCGAGGCCAACAAAGACAGATAAACAATGAAGCACATAAAAGCCTAGCCTAAACAAGTGGGTAAAGCGATCTCCAAGAAAACCCAAAACCTAACGCTAAAGCAATGTACAAATCATCCACCACCTCCACCATTGTAGCTTCGGAAAGCCACCACCCCTCGAAACCACCGATCCATCTTCGGATAACCCAAGAGAAGCGGTGCCGACGAACAAACAAGCCAAGCTGAAAACCCAAAACCTAACCTATTATCTAAATTCTGATGTCTTTTTCTTCGTTATATTTCATAGTTAAATAAATAATAGAAAAAGAAATATCTTTTTGAGGAGCTATTGAAAAGACCAAGGACACACTAACGGGTCGATGAGTCTGGCCAACCGCCCAACTCACGTTTCAAGTTCTTAATAGAATTGCAGTAGTTTTTTTCGGATCCGGGGTGCATGATGTCCCGAAAGGGACAACATGGATGCAATCCCCATTGGAGTCATTGACGCTCAGCGATCAACGGTGCAGATCTGTTTGAGTCTAAACACATCTGGGCCGTTGATTGCCGAGCATCAATGGCTCGGATGGGGGCTGCATGGATGCTGTCCCTTTGGGGACGGCCCCATCCCCCAATTCGTTTTTTTCTGACAAATTTTTAATTTATGTAAGTTAATCCGCCTATTATTATGTTGAACACAATTCAACACCCGCCTAACAAAGTGTTTTTTCTCAAAAAAAAAAAGGCAGTTATTATTTAATTTTTGGATTATAATTCTTCTCTTTAAAATGATCGGATGCATAATTTTGCATGTACTTATAATAATATGTGATCTTATAATTGAACAGGTTGATCGAAGTTGTATATGATAATAGTATCTTTAACAGTATTTTTACAATTTTTATTGACAAAATTTAACATTGCTTGCCGATCAAAAAAAAAATAGTGTCATTCATATCTAAATTAACATTGATTAAAATGACCATGCTAGTACTTATCTTCTAGAATTAGTTTTTGGATGGGACAAGACCAAAAAAAAGAAAGGACGAGAATTTTTTCTCATAACCAATCAGATCACCGCTTCAAACGTTTCAATCGAATGAAACGTCAAAACACCTAACACATACAATAAAGACAAAAAGATAATCAAATCAAATGAATGATACATTGAACAAAACAATGATCCGCAGGATAGTTATCGGAGAACTGTATGCAAAATGTTGATGAACAATTATTACGGTAATTCCACTATTGACGAGGATTCCTTGTAGAAACTGTCGGAAAACCAATCAAGTGACTCAGACACTCCAAGTGGTGAGCATTGCGTTCACGTTTAAACATCATACAAGTAGATGGTCAAGACCAACTAATGTTAAAGACAAATTGATTACTTCTCTTCCGCAAAATAATCTCTCCTTTTTAACTTTAGACATATAAAATTGGAAATTATTCATCATAGCCGTATGATTTATGGAGATAATTCAAGACCGTTGAATTTATGTATAAGTTTAAAAACTAAGCTGTTTTATTATATAGAATTGAAATTCACAATCACAAGGGGAAATAGTAGTTCCAAAATGGACAAAACATATAGTATTGATTTCTTTTTCTCTAAGGTCTCAATCTAATCCAAAAGAGTGCAAGTCTAGGAGCCCATAGGCCAATTGGGCTTACAATAAGTACAAAAAAAGACAAAAAAAAATAAGCACTTCAGTGTACGTCTTACACTTTTTTAACATTTACATTTATTTTTATATATTTTCACACATTTTAACATACTCCACTTTTTAAATCTTAACAGGAGCCTACCGGATTTTTTTTAGCATTTTCCATGCTATGATTAAGTGATGGAGAGGGAGAAAAAGACAGATAGGGGTAGCCCCACACATATAGAATGCACGTGTGCTAGCCTAGTCCACGTCCACCAGTTTTATACGTAACACATTGATGGATTTGATTTGAAAATGATTTTAACCTCCTTTTATTTTCAATTACTCTCTTTTTTTTTTTTTGTCTTTAATCACCTTGATCATTACCTCATTAGTCGCTTTTTTCATAGGTGGTTTGGGTAAAAAGTGATTTTTGGTTTTTTCGTTTTTTCGTTTAGTCTTTATTCAAAATTTTTTTTCATTTGTTAGTTTCGCGTCAAGATTTTGTGGTTTCTGGATTCCTCTCGGCGAGACGAATCTAACAAGCATAAATTTATGGTCAAACCAAATATTTTTGAGTTTTGACCATAATTTTATGCTTGTTAGATTCGTTTCGCCGAGAGGAATCCAGAAACCACAAAATTTTGACGCGAAACTAACAAATGCAAAATTTTTTTGAATAAAGACGAAACGAAAAAACCAAAAACCATTTTTTACCCAAACCAATACAAATTCAAGTGAATAAAGATTTTTTTTTAAAAAAAAAAAAGGAACCCCAAATTCCTTTTACTGGGTTAGATATTTTTCATTTGAGACAGTACAAAAGCAAGTTTGATTCGACAGACCTAGAGACATAGTGCTGCTTCTATGGAGCGTTCAATCATATAGTGCTGAAAGTTAGACATCCATGCAAATTCTAAGAACAATAGTGGGGGCAAATTTGTCTTGAGTACAGAGTACCACACTCGCCTTGATCACCATTTTAATTCTATCGAGTTCCAAATTTTAAAATTCTGATTGTATTGCATTCGTATTTTCCGTTTCATTACAAAAAATAAACATAATTTTCCTACCAACCCCTTCCGACCCTTCCAAATTACAAGCTCAAGATTATAATGACTATTCAAATTATTCATCTCGTAGAACCCGGAAAAATAAAATAAAACACCTACTTATTACACCATCCATCCCGTTCTTTTTGTCTAATAGTGTTATTTTCTGATATAAAAATAAAAAAAATAAAGCACAAAATCACAAACATAACAAGAAAAAACTATAGACCCTGATAATTATTATTGACTAAATACACAAATATGTTTTTTTTATTTAAAAAGGAACATACATAAAAATGCTTCAATAATTCAGATCATCGACTCGGTATGATGGTGTATATATAGACAGATGTATCTATTTTGTGTCGGAGAAGAACTGGTTGATGGAAGGCATGACTTCCGGCGGCCGTGTGCGGAGGAACTGGCGGAGGCCATGCTGTGAGTATTTCTTTCCTTCCTCTTCGTTTTCAAGCACGGCCGTGGTCCGATGGGCTTTATTGATTCTGCAAATGGCCAGAGGCCCAACAAAAATGGGCCAAAATATTAATAAACAGGAGGGGCCCCTAAACAGGATGCATATAAATACAAAGGGAATACGTTACCATTATTTGAAATTATTTATCTAGGTTATTCATCCCAAATTTTCTTGCGAATTGTGCTATTATTTATCTGGAAATTAATCTGGAAAGTATAATTTGCCTCCCAAATTCAAATTTTGCATGTGCATGAAGGGGCCAAATTGCAGCGTGACGAGGGGCGGCCCAACCTTTTTGAGGCCTATTGCGAAATTTAAGCCTGAGGTTTTAAAATTCAAAATATTGTTGATAAACATTTTAATCTAATATATTACATTTTTATTTGAAAATTTATGAAGTTATTACGCATAAAATATCTAGTCTCTAGCGTATATAATTCTATTGTTTTACATGAAGTGGGACAAATGATAGAGATTAATCCTTTGTGACAATGATTAATCTTGACAAAAAAATCTTTTCCTTTGGGATTTTTCTTATCAATTGAAATAGTTTTTGAAGAGTCAAATATATGTTACATACATATACATGTATAAAAGCGGGAATTGGAAATCTTATAGTGCGGAGCCGCACTGTAGGATTGTAGTGTTGCATCAGAAATCATTGATCGCGGAATCAACGGTGATTTCATCTCGGCACTATCCTTTTTGTGTAACGATTATATTTTTAGGTCAAAATATGTCTCGATCCCTTTTGTGTCACAATTTTCGCTCCACCCCTGTATACCGTATACGTGCATATAATCTGTATGTATGGGTGCACGGGGATGTTGCAGGGCATACCTAACGTCAGGGTTTGTGAGTACATTCCTTGTAAGCTGAAAAATGCACATGCCAGAGACAAAGGTCATTGCTGCCATTAGAGGATACACCTGTTTTCACAAAATTTGAATAAATTAGATTTCTATATTTTCTAAAAATCGAATTAATAATCTTTTTAAAGTAGACAAACATAATTGATAATTGTGGGCTGAATTAATTGAGTGAACAAAATGAAGGGTTCATTGAATTTAATTAACTTGCACATGCAATAACTCATGTTTATTTTCTTCAAAAGGGTTAGGATATACAAAAGGTTTCTCCGAAAACTTCCAGAAAAAGATAAATGAACGGTTCATGTAGCAAATTTAATTACCAACCCACATGCATTAACTCATGTTTACTTTCTTCAGAAATGTTAGGATACAGGAAAAGTTTACCCGAAAACGTCCAAAAAAGAGAAATAAACGGTTCAGATCCTAGATATTTTCGGATAAACTCTTCGTGTACGCTATCATCCCTCTTGCTTTCTTACCTCGGGTTTCAACCAACGCCCCATTTTGTAGGCTCCCTCCCTCGCTTGGCTATGAAAATTCGCTGCTGTAAATATTCACAGAACTTTAAAAGTGAGAATTTGAATGTGATTAAATATTTGTTTCACGACTCGTATATATATCTGACCGTTGAGACAATGATGGGGTGCAATTCAGTGGGCTGTGAATTGAAATTTTGACTTCAAAAACAAAACCGGGGGGCTTAGCCGCTTGTTTCCTTTGTCATTATAGTCTCTGGATTTTTGGGTCAAAGCACATGAAGTTTAATGTTGATCTTTTTGCTTCATCCTAGAATGTTCCTTTGGAAAGTAAGGCATATCTTCCTTTCCTTTTTGAAAAGTCTAGGTAACACCAAATATACTCGGCTATCGAATATTTTCCTCGTACCATCACAAAGTATTACAGTACTCCCTCCGTCGTTTTTTAAGTGATCTCTATCGGAATACTTGCAATTTTAAACCCCTAAAAAAAATATTTCTTTATATAATTTTTGAGGTTTTTTATACCAAATTAAAGTAGTACTTTAATTTGGTGCAAAAAAATAAAAAATAAAAACGTTCTACGAAAGTACATTTTTTAACGACCATAAAAATACACGTTTTCCAAAAGTATCACTTAAAAAGAGATGGAGGGAGTATCATTTAAGAATGCCTAGCGGCACTTACAGAAGGATTTCTGATTTAGTCACAAAGATTAAAAATAACCCAAATTGCTTTTTTGGGTGGCTTTTTATTTATTTATTTATTTTATCTATGCAATATTTTACTTTTACCATCGCAAATACTATCATTTAAAAATGCCTAGCGGCACTTACAGAAGGATTTCGTCACAAAGATTGAAAAGAACCCAAATTACTTTTTTGTGTGAACAACTTTTTTATCTGTAAACTTTACGAGTTTAATGTGTTTTATCATTAAAGTGGAACTAACACCTGATGCCTTAGACCCCATATGGCCCTTGTTAAAGGCCAAGGGCAAAGGCCTATTCGCAGAGGCCAAAATTTTTGGAGGTACATATGTATGTAGTATTTCCTTAAAAGATATTTTGTAACAATGAGCTACAATAAGAAGGTTGCGTAAGATTTAAGCACTGCAATTGCGTAAATTGGAACCTTATCTCTTTTTTATGTCGTAGACGGGAACACATTGTCAAACCATGTATATCTTGTATTCTACTTAGACTGTGATTTTTAGTATTTTTTATTTTTTGGGATCATGTCTTTGCTTTTCTCTCTTACTTTTTGGCTCCGTTTGTTTGGACGTACTCATTTTCTGTTGTTTGGTTGGATAAATCATGCGTAAAATGTCAGGGACGCACCACTACAATTTATTTGCAATAATGCTAGGGACACACCACTCTACCACGCCATCAACCACGCCAGCCTGTGTGACACTGCATGATTGGTAATGGAGAATAAGCACTTTGCAATCACCAATCACGTAATGCCACGCATGCTGGTGTGGTGGAGTGGCGTCTCTAGCATTATTGATTTCTTTGTAGTGATTGGCAACCTCCTACACGAAGGTTGACAAATATCAGGACTCCTCGACATTGGAACTACTTTTTTTAATAGGAATATGTTGTTTCCTGGAAAATAAAAACACGAGTTTATTTTTAACCAAAATCACTTTACACGTAAAATGTTTTACGGTGTAAAATATTTTATGTCCAAACAAATGGAGCCTTTGTGTGCGTGAATAGGAAAATCATCTTGTTCTACTGTGTGAGACGACACAGGTAACAGGTTTACAAATTCTTTGGGAGTAACAAAAGGAGCTTGAATCGATCAAATGTGGTATTGAAACGATGCTTACGAACCCGTGAAACAAAAAATGTTCTTCCAACTGTTGATAATCAGTCGATACTGCAATGTCTGAAAACAAAGTAAGCAAATTCTCTTTGTCAAAGCAAAATGTTTCAATTGCATTGCAGCCAATGTTTAACTAACAGATTTTAAGGAAAGAGAATTACAGAAAATGCAACTTGACGGGTGCGAATAACTTTCGGTGAAGTGCCACACGTTTCGTATAACTTCTCTCTCGATGGCATTTACTCACAGTATAAGGATCACGAAAGTAAAACACTATGGGTGGTTATTCACAACAAGAAATATGACAGCTATAAAAGTAACAAAATGACAGTGAATCCACCACCAAGCTGACCCGGACATCCGGTTATCAAAAAAAAAAAAAAGAAACTGTAGTTTGTACTCATGGATGCACACCTGAACCTACAGTACAGCTTGCTGGACTCGTTGCCAAAACAAGAACTCTTTGATCAGCTCATCGTAGGCTCTAGGATTGAATGTGTTTGGTGTAACATTCTGCGACAACTGGATTTGTATTCATACCAGTGAGAAGATTCTCAAGCATGTACATAGGAGAATGCCAAAGACAACAACAGGGTCAACATTAGAGTCAGGAAAGATATATTCGGGCGAGAACTGCTATTTGGCAAAAACGGGTAAGCATCGGGAGGTGGCATCACGCAGTTGTCACCGTTGAAATAAATCCTTTGCGGAAAAGCCCAACCCTTTTCGAAAGTGAAACCTGGATCCTTTTGAAAAAGTAGCTCCGACTGTACGTTGCCATAAGGGCCAGCTTCCATGAGCACATCATTATAGAATTGCATTCCCCATAGCATGGCGGTATCATCTGTATGCATAAAGATGAGGAAATATAAGGAGTGAGTTATAGCATCCACTGGAGATGCTCCAATTCGTTACCCGATCATCTTATAGTAGGATTTGGCAAAAATAAATGCAACCACTAGATACAGAGATCTATAATTGAAGATCTGACTTACTTGTAGCATCACCATAAGGAGTTAATGGCTTGTAGTTAAAGCTGAAACTCTGAGTAAGATTGTTGAAGTTGGGATGTTGGACAACTAAGTTCCACTCCGAATAATTCATCTTGTAATTGAAGTTTGTAACTGTGACCTTCGCACGCCAGTAGCCCTGGTAATTGAGCTTGACGTGCCAGTGAACTCGGATAGGGCACATGTGGGTAGTACATTGGACCAGCGGCGAATATGGGTTAGTAATGGTAGATCCTTCAACAACTGATGCTAAATATGGCGAGCTTGGACTGCAGGGAGAGAGGAGGCAAGGGTAGAAGAACGTTAGAAGTTAAGCCGAAAAAATAAAATAAAAAACCTAGCAAAAGAGGAAACATATGTTGTGAGGGAAAAAAAGGGTGCATAAAATAAAGTTGAAAGAGAACATACTTTACACAGCTGCCTGGGTGAGTAATGTTGTTTTGGCAACCACAGGTGCACGTAGGGCAGGGAACAATTGTGTCGTTGTAGAAGGAGGACAGTGAAACACAACAAGTAGGAGTTTTCTGAGCAAGGAATTGCGAATATGTGCACGTAACATTCCACGTCACTGCCATAGGATAGAGAGAGTCAAAATCCATGTTTCAAAGGTCATAAATGTTCATTAGCTGGGACAGATAGGTTGTACAGATAACAAATTACCCTGAATGAAATGCAAATATGTTAAACAAGCTCATGCTTCTCTCTTCATAATATGACATAACAAAACTTCCCATGAGAGAATCACAAATTGGGAAACATAAATTTTTGACCCTATGCTTCCTGTTACGAGGACTTGGGTATCAGTGTCGGGAACACTCAAAGGGTCAGATTGCTCCCGTTTTCCTTTGTAAGGATAAAATAAAGTGCAATAAGGTTTAAGTGGCCATGTTCGGTTGGGAGTTTTGAGGGAGTTTAGTTTAGTTTCGATGATGTAAACAGGTGTAATAAGTGGAGAGAGATAGAGAGAAAAGTGAGAAAAATGATGATGTCAGCAAAACAGAAACTTACCAAAGCCGGAGCAAAGCACCCAACCGAACATGGCCAGTGTATTTTTTTCATATTCGCGTGCAAATGTTGTTTTCAAGGTGCATTATGGCATTGCATTTCATGCATAATATAGGGGTTCTTGCATAGTTAATGAATCATGATATAGTCAAATCCTAACACATGCTTTTTGGGTAAAGGTCCAACTATATTTCTCAGACATGGGTTCTACAACCTTGTCCAAGTGCTGAGTATCTGAGAATGGTACTTTATATTTTAGAAAGAGCCCTATGCTAAACTAACCATAGGCATTATTGCACGCCCATTGTACACAAAAAATGATGCATGAAGGTAAACAGAAATGAATGTACTGTGGGGCATGCCTCATCCCTAATGAAAAGGTACATAGACAATGTAGTCTCTAGTATTCTCCAAAAATAACTTACTCATAGCTTGTGTCACTCTCCTTCCATCTGAGCTTACAAATTTGGTGGGTGTGACAATGGCTGCTGGACCACAAGTGTAACCAGGCCCCGGCGCTCTCAACGTAAAGTTCTTTGGCACTCTTACCGTTGTGTTGGTGGTTCCTGAAGCTCCTACGCTAATCTGGAAAGAACTGGCAGAGTTTGCCGGATCTTGCGCCCACGCATCAATTACACCTCCCCTGCAGCAGTTTGCGATCTGCTGGTTATATGGTGTTCCCGGCAACAAATCCACAATTGTGGGAGTCTTCATACAAGAGTGGGGGATGTTGCCTTTGTATTTGGAACAATCTCCTTGCTGTGTAGCTTGGCCTCCCACCATGCTCCAGATGATCTCCTTCTTCGCCCATGTCCATCCTAGTAACCATCCCGGAGCTTGTATGTGGCGAAATTGTTGGAAGTTGAAGATTGTGACAACAGCCTATACATTCAAAATAATAGAACTTATTAGATGATGTATGGGCAGAAAAAGGCAGTGAAGCCTGGTTGAAGGAACATGAATTTCAACAGTTGAATGTTATAAGAATCGAGCATTTCTAAGAATTTGAGCCAGGTTTAAGTTTACAGACAAATGACATTGCAAATCCAAAACCTTGAATTTACGTAATTATTTGAAGCTGGAATAACAAAGCGAAAGGTGACTAAATCAGGAATTATGAACTGTTGAAAATGGAAAAGGACAACTCTAAAACACCGTAGCTCTCAATTACGTTCAACAACCAAATGATTGATGCAGTTTCTAGTAAATGCTTAAGCTTATGAAACTTGAAAGAACAAAACAAAGTGCAAACAACATTTGAAAACTCAATTGCAATGGTTGGAGGAGCTTGTTGAGGCCAAAGAACTTGATAATAGCTTAAAAGAGGGATTCCTAATCATAGCTTGAACAAATGCCAGACACAAAATGTACCCGAGGGAGAGTCTGAGGGCTAACTGCACTAAGTCGAACCACCGACATATGATTGAAAGATACAGGTGCTACAAATGAAAGCATGTTTATCTGTATAACTATAATGAATTCTGGCGCATTCACATTCATGGGACGGACTTGAACTTAAAGCTACAGGAAGATGTAGCTCGTGAATACTTACAACATAGCCATCAGCGGTCCAGCTAATGACATCCCACTTGATCGTTATGTTTCCGTTCGGGTCAAGGGGATCAAACGCATCTGAAATACCCAACAAAATCAAATGTCAAATTCCTTAATCTAAGAATTCCAGTTTGTGACATGTAAAAAGATGAAGACAAATAAAAAACAGAAAGCTATGTGCTTATAGTATCTTATAAAACTATTCCAACTGTAGAGCCCCTCAAAGTACAGGGGAAAAGAAAGAACATTCGTCGAACGAAGTGATCATTCAGAAAAACAAATAAGAGTTTGTGCTTTTCACAAGGTAGAAGAAATGCCTAGTTAACCTTTTCTATTAACAAATTAGGCTTTTATATCTATCCATTTCAGGTTACATTTCACATGACTACACTGATTCGTACAATCTAACTATAGAATTTTGGCCGAATATGTAAATTTAAGAGAACACATAAGAGAATTTTGGAGAAGTACTCATAAGAGAAAATGGAAAAATTGCAAATTCAGCATGTACTAAGATCATTTTTGAAGAAAATGTTATCATGAGATTGAAAATTGTAAATAGGGAAACATATTGAAAGAGCAAAAATGCTAGGAACATAACCATCCGGACACAACCCATCACATACACTTAGGTCCCACACACATTTAATACGCGGATCCCATGTGTATGTACAGGGTTGTATTCGAAGTTGTGTCCAGATGGTTGTGTTCGAGAAAAAAAAAAAGGGGGACAAAAACACAATCTCCACAGCTCCCATTCAAGGATCCAGATACGATACAGGTAATAGGTACACACTATTTCGAACACACCACCCAAAAGCGTGGGTCCCACAACCTATTTTGACCATCTTGGAACTTTCGTTATTTTGTAGGATCCGACATATATTATTCAATCAAAAAATCAGGTCGATCAAATATCGACAAGAGCCTCATTCAAATCAATTCATGAACATTGAGAATCATAAAAGTCAACTTTTTTCTATACAGATGTAAGTTTTGCATATTCCTACAATAATGTGTGGTCAACCTGATCTTTTGAAAAGAGTAATTTATAAGTCAGACCTACAAAATTGAGGATTCAGTTTGTCACAATAAATTTTGAAACCCATGCTATTAAGTGGTCTGTTTTTTTTTTTTTTTTTTTAAATTAGAAAGTAACAAAAAGTTAAAACAGAACACCATGCATCTTGAATTTTTTTACAGATTTTCTAGAATCCCAATGCCAGAAGAAGCAAAAACAAATAAGCAAAACTGATGATCAAGAAAGAAGGCAAATGATACGATCAAAGAAAACCCATTTCCCAAATCTTGAATTCGAAAACAAATTTTCCAGATTTCTCAAACATTTTCCCTTCCATCGATCAATCAGCCTCTAATATCCATAATACTTCAAACTTCAAAGAATTACTGGGAGAAAATGAAAGAAAAGAGGAGTGTGCGAACCTGTTGAAGTAAAGCTGAAGGAAGAAAGCAAGAACACGAGGACAATGGAAAAAGTGGTGAATTTGGTGATGAATCTGAAGCCAAAACCCATGTCTTCTATGCGGTTTTTGTTGGGATTTTGGTTTGGTTAATTTTCGGCGCAATGTCTGCAATGCAAGTGGAGACTGTAGAGAGAGAAGAACAAAACAGAGAGAGAGAGAGAGAGAGAACGCGGAGGTGGCTGGCTGGCTTCCAAGTTTCAAGAGCTAATGTGGATTTAAGTTAACACTAATGTAAGTTTGACTTTAATTACCGGAAAATGAAATGTGAGTTTTGACTAATATTGTATACAGATTATAAAATCTTAACTGAATTTATATGATATTTACTAATTACCCATAAAGATCTTTTCGTCTACCAGATTCGTATTTTATTTTGGGCTAGTATTAGGTCACTTCGTTAGCTGAAATAGTTCATTCACAGAAAATTAGGTTAAATATAATTTTGGTGTTATCGTTTTTTGGGTAGAGATTAATCTCATTTTGGGACTTGCGACGAGTTGTCCCCTAAATTTTCGTAACATTTTTCTCCCCTTTTTAAATAGTTCAAATTCTCAATTTCGTTGCCTATTATGGGATTATGAAGTTCTTTTTGTATTTTTTTTAACAAAAACCATGCAATAAAATGTAATTCAAGTCTTTTAATTTTGGAAGGGGGATTGAAAGAAAAAAAAATCGAACAATCACATGATCGTATATATGTACAAGGTTGTCAACAAGGGAGATGAGACTCGTCACTTGTGTAAAAAAAAAAAAATACGTATCAAGTTGGAATACACACTACTTATTGCAAGATGCTTTAACTTGAATAAATTTAATTTCAAACAACAAGTTATACATATTTGAAAAAAAAACTCTCTTGCAGTTATTAAAAGATTTAAAATTGCACTGATGTAATAGAAAAAGACAATTAAACTGAAGAATTGCAAATCATACGTGAGAGCGGTTGTTATCATTTCTTCATTTTTTGTTATTATATGTGTTGTATCCTTTTCACAAATTTGTGAATTTCATTTGTGAAAACGTGGAATTTTAAATTAGGTAAGTTTCTTTCTAGGGTAAATTTCATTGACCTCCCTTGAGGTTTCTGATAAAAACAAAGACTTCCCTTGAAATTTCTGAAATGTCACTGACCTCCCCTACTTGACATGACAATATACAACTACCCCCTTCTGATATATCAGTCCCAAACGGTGTTAAATGTGATACCGAAATGAAAAAAATATTCTCTCAAGTTATAAGCAATATTCCTATTACAAAAGAGGTATGTACGCCTTTTGACCATTTCGTTCTCTCTGTAGCCACCGTGGGGCCACTGCAATCAAGATCATAAAGTCATTCCCTTCTCATCTCTCCCCCATAAGAAGTCTAGGGAGAGGTAGGAACATGGAACAAATTTGGGTAGCAAAGAGGTTTACAATTGGGCGTGAGTTTGACTTTAGGGTTTTCAAGATTCAAGTGAGGTTTTGGAGATTCTGGGTTAAGGAAAATTGGGTTTTGTTAGTTTTTGGACCAGGTAATTGAATTTTATTTTATTTTATTTTTTGTTAAACAGAATTTTGATCTTTTTGTATACTTAGGTTTGTTGCATAGAGATGTGAACTGGAGGAGAATGCAATGCAAATAATAGAGAAGAAAGAGGAGAATAGAGAGGGGGGTGGAGATAACCATGGTTCTGGTTTGGTAAAAATTGGATGGGAGAGGAAAAAGGAATTGAGAGAAGGTCCATAAGAGAAAGGAAGATAGAGGGTAATTTTGATATTTCAACCACTAAGTTTATGAAAGCTGTGTATTCTGTTAACTTTTGGATGGCAAAAAAGCGGAAGGGGGTATTTGTATATTGTCAGGTAAAATAAGGGAGGTCAGTGGCATTTCAGAAACCTAAGAGGAAGTAGTTTTTGTTAGAACCTCAAGGGAGGTAAGTTAAATTTACCCTTCTTTCTAATATCCGCAAGAGAGTTTGTATTTTAACACACTACATTATACTATCAAAAAAAATTTGTCTGCAACGTCATGAGCCGTGTGTGTGTCGCAATAATAATTATTTAAGGAGAAGATACATTTAAGTACATAGATGTGTTTTACCTTTTATTTTATAATAAAAAAATACCAAAAATACCGTTTAAAAACTCCGCCTAGTGCTGTTATATATAGTTGCAGCTCTTACTAATCTTTTGTAACGAAATCTCTTTTTAATTTTAGTACAGTTTTAATGAATAAAATTTCGGATGTTAAAGAAAAATCTCATGCAATGCAAGGAACAATGCTGCACCCATTGACTATAACCAAGTCATAACTTAAGAGTTGGTGGGAGGGTATTTTCCAAAAAGGACCGGTCAATTTCTTACTGTTATACTACAACGTTACAGGTAGTATTAACACTAAACTTAGCTTTCGCCAGTGATGCATACCTATTCATTTTGTTCTCGCTCTTTTTTTATGTATAACTCTTGTGTCTGGGCCAACTTACGCGTACTTTGGCTAATAACTCAATCCCACCACCTACTTACATACTGGAAGCCCAATTAATTAAAGCCGGTGGAAACTCTGTATGGTCTGAATATAAAGAAGTTGATAGCACTTACGAGATTTCAAACTTGACACCTTAAGATAGAGCAATTAAGCCGGCCCTTAAGCCTCATGTCTTAGTCCCCACCAGGCTAACCTCTTAATTAGGCTTTATCTTTCTAATATTCATACTAATTACTTAGCTTTCGCCAGTGATGCATACCTTTCTCGGTCTTTTAGCTTTCGCCAGTGATGACAGCGTAGTGGTGAGTATTTTCGTTTTACAAGTCACTTGTATTTATGAACAAAATGCAACAATTATTAGTGGAATTCTATTAAAAAGTGCAACCCTCTTAACCAAATCATGCGTGGCTCCGCCCGTGACGATCACTCAAATAATTACCCGAACCAAAGAAGATCATAGCTATCACATGGCTCATTTTGGTCCTGTCAGATTATATAAATAAAATGTCTTAACAGCTAATGCAATAATTAGCACTCAATTCTGTGGTCCTTCATTTTTCAACAAATTTCCCTTGAGGTGAAACCTCCCCCTATGGGTCCTTTGATAGGGAAAGAAGAAATTCTCTACTTTTGTAGTAGTATCATCTTCCCCACGTTTCTCTCCATTTATTATTACTTTTCTACTTATTGGAAAGAGTTCTAAACCTAAGTTCCACCTAATCTTTAATGGTATTTCCCTAGTAGTTCACTTGGGGTTACAGCACAATTCCAGCTCATTTGATGACACGTCCACGTCTGCCCCACCAAAATGTACACAAATCCCGTATTCAGCAATGTACGGTTCAGATTTGTTTAAACAAGATATGATCTCCGTCCATGGCCGACCACAGACGATGCCAGCATTGATGTTGTCCATCAAAAAGACCATAAAAAGTTCGGCCAAAATCAAAGCACCAACCCTGTGTCCCTTTTTGATTATGTTGCGAAGTTATGTTCGAATAGAAGACAAGTTGTTTAGGCTAATACACACTCTTTCTTGAAAATGTCAATCTTTTGGATCTTTTTCGTTGTCTTAAATGCATTCTCCTAATTTGGTCTATGTTTTACATCGTTTTATTCCTCACATTGAGACGAACAATGTGAGATTAATTTTTTTTCCCAATTTAGTACAAATTGAAAGAAAACAACTGACAAGACCGTGCCACGAAATTTTTGAAAAGTTAGGCCAAAGGTGCCTTGCATGGGAAACGGGACCCTAGTGTGCGCTATCTGGTGCGCGACATTTAAGCTGTTGGATGTGTTTTCAACGGTCATGATTTCATCTCGGCACTTTGTAGATCCGAGCTGTCCATTACTAAGGTGAAATCCAATCCATTGATTATCGAGATCAACGGCTCAAATGCGTACATCAAAGCCCCACACCAAGGCTGTACACTAGGACCCCGGGTCCTTGGTTTGCATGTAGCCCAACACATGTCTCTCAAAAAGACCAAAAAAGTCTTTGAAAAAGTTTGCCCCAAGCCAACCTAAATGACTGGCTGAAACCTGTAGTTCCCGCTTGGGTATTTTGTCCACTGAAGTATTCACATTACCCTCAACAAGTTTTGCACCACATTGCATCTAAAAAAATCACTTTTCTACTATTATAGTATTGTAAATAGTCAACTTTTCAATTAAGAACCACCTTGTTTTATTCTTTTGCGGATTTTAAGGACCCCTCCCTTAAACTCTTTATTTTAAGACTCTTTCATTACAATGTTTTGCAATCCATTTTTTTTATTCATTTTATATTGTATTTACGTTTTCCACCCCATCAACCCCACCCGAGTAATAAAAAATCCCTAGCCTTCCCATGTCTCCACCCCAAATCAAGCCTTTGTTCCCACATTCCCAAATGAGTTCCACCCCAACCGACAAATTTGGGTTCCAAATCCACCCCTAGTAGCGCCTTCACCAAGTTAACGCTACCGCCACGCCTAGTGCACGCGCACACACAAATTCTCTCTCTCTCTCTCTCTCTCTCTCTCTCTCTCTCTCACAATACACTATTTTCTCTCTCTAAAGAATGGATTGTTGTCGGCAGTCATTACCGGCCTTGGTTGGGCCTTCAAAATTTTTACTAAAAAGAGGAAATTCAAAAAGTCCAGTGAGATCTTAATCTTTATTTTAAGATCATATTTGTGTGCTTACTGGCAATAAATAGGAGTATTCGATATATATCCGTATATAGGCCCAGTGGCCCACCGTTAAGGTTAGGACCATAGTTCAAGACCCATTAAAGTTGGGCTCTATATTTGGGTGAACTGCTTGATACGCAGCCCCATGAACCAAAAAGGATATGAAAAAGCCCAGCTCACTAAGCTGACTTACTCAATTTATTTATTTACTTCAAAAAAACTAATGGAATGTACTGTATTTGTTAGCAATTGTACACTTACTACAGTATTTACTTTGTTGAATATATTTTTAATACTCAAAAACTGAGATTTTTTTAAGCTTTACTTCGTAGGAGTAATTTTTTTTACTTATTTAAAGCTAAAAAAGTTGTGACGAAACAAAGCCTTCCCTAATTTCAAAAAGTTACACAAAATATTTTTACGGTTGAAGTATATTAATTCTTTTCAGCATATAATTAAAAATCTATAAGTTTAAAATTTTAACTTGTGATAACTAATGGAATCTATATGATTACAAGATAACCTTAGTTTCTCAAGCTGGCCTTCAATTTTCTTGAAACGTTAATCACGATTTGGGAGGAGGGGATGGTGTTGTGCAGTGTGCGTGTATGCAGCACCGTGTAGTGCAACTCCAGGCTGTCCGTTGCTCGAATAGACGGTTCAGATTTCATCTTACACTCACGACAATAAACGGTTCGAATGCAAAGATGTCGAAGTGAAATTTAGACTGTCCATCCGAACAACAGACATCCGGAGTTGCACAACACTGTATGTGCAGGGACCCCTTCCCACGGTTTGGTGTAGTACTATCTTGTTGCTTGTACAATTGCATGAGTTTGATTTTTTCTTTTTCTTTTTCTTTTTCTTTTTCTTTTTTTTTGAACAGCTGGAGTTTGATTTGTTTGACCGGAGTGTGTGTTCAAATGTGTGCTCGGGTCTCATGTGTTCAAAAGTGACCGGAGTTTGATGAGTGAAGGAGAGACAACATGAGAGGGCTTTTAATTTCCCCAAAGGCTGTCAACTCGACATCATAATTTCATCTATAAAAACAATAAGTAATGATACGTTCACTCCCATTTAGACACTCCCATCCACACCCCAGCACTGTTCATGTGGGCCCCCACGTGGGGCCCACCCACTTCACCCCAAAAAAAAAAAAAAAAACAAAATCTGAAATTTTCAAATCCCCAATCCCTGGGTTTCGCACTCTCATTTCGCGGGCCGAGAGAGAGAGAGAGAGAGAGAAATCAGGAAGAAGAGAGGAAGAAGATCGTCTACCCACGACCCACCCTCCGACGCGGCCTTCACCGGCGACTGAACTACTCCGACTCAAGCTCAACCCGACTCAAGCCCAAACCCGTCCACCACCGCCAGTCGACGCCAAGGTCTCTCTCTCTCTCTCTCTCTCTCTCTCTCTCTCTCACACACACACACACACACACACACACACATTGTCACAGGCACCTCTGCAACAGATGATTGAGCTGCATCTCATTGCATTCCTTCTTGTACGGACTCTATTTATGCAAGGATGTTTTTGTATCCCTTGTGTTAAACCTAAAGCCAAAACTCTGCAGCTACATTGGAGTTTAATCTTTTGGAACTGAAAACTCCAAAAGGAAACTGGCTCAAAACTCTTCCGAACTAGTCCCCAGGTACCTGCCAAGTCTTCAAAAAATTTTGGAAGGAATGATTGTTTGAGTTGTTATTGTGAAAAAAATTGAAGCATTGACCACTGTTTAATTAGTTTTGCCAAGGAGCCATAATGACCACTGTTTAATTATGTACAAATATCTACCTGGGATTGTTTTCTCACCAAAAATTTTTGCCACCAGATTGTTTTCTTACTGTATTTGTAAATTAGGGCACCAGATTTAGTGTTTTGTTACGTGCTAAAGTATGCGTATTATACTCACTTGTTCTTGTTTATTTTTAATCTCCAGGCGATGTTTCAGTAGAAGAAGAAGAGGTTACCAATGGTTCTCCAGTAAATGAGGGTGGTGATGGTAAAGCGGCAATTGAGATTTTTGAACATACAATCGAGGAACCGAAGATGGGAATGGAATTCAATAGCCCCAACGATGCTTATTTTTATTTTTTGTACATGTATCCGTATCGATGAACGAAGTCTTTATCCGTATCCGTTTGATAAATGGATAAGTTAAGTGGTTTGGAAGTTGAAACTGCTATCAAAGTGCATAAAATCATGTTTTGGGTGCTAAAACAATGTTTAAATGCAATTTCTGGAAAAATTTGGTCAGCATTTCCGCTATTTTCTTGCATTCCCGACGTCTAAGCATCATGTTCATGCTATGAAAGTGCCAATAAATCATCATGTATGGAAGCTTAATGATGCTGGTTTTGTATTTGGTGCAACTGGGAGTGATAATGCTCGTAAAGAATCGGGTTTTGAATTCCAATCAAGTTAACGATGCTACTGGTTGTACTACAATAACAAAAATGAAACTCTCCAGTAACCAGTATGCCAATGTGTGTTCAGATTTTGGAAATATAAAAAGACAAGGTGAGGGACTAAAGTTCAATTTGGAAGGAAAACCAAGCTTTTGGATAATTCGTGCATACTAGAAGAGAAAAGGTTCAAGTAACATCCAGGAAACCTTTACTCTATAGTTATGTTGATCACCTAATTAAAACTCAAGGATAGGCTAATGTAGCTGCCTCATTTAAGACAACCATAATGCTCATCACTTATCTAATCAAAAGAATTAGATCATCTTAATGTCAAGTTTTCGAAATTCGTTTCCAAGAAAATAGAAGCTGATACAGTTCGAAATTATCATGGATGCCGATCAAGATTCTCTTATAGAATACACAAAAAGAATATCGTGACTTGAAAATGAAAACAAAATGTAAACAATAGATCATCCTTCTAAATTTCCATCCAAGTTAGTAGCTATGGTGTAAACAATAGATCATCCTTCGGAAAAAAGAAAATAGTGTGGAATTTAAAAAGGGCCAAATACCAGCACAAACATTTTCACAAACAGGTAATGTGCATTAGTTTTCATTGTCTAACTAGACTAGCAGTCTAATTTTCACAAAGTACGGTTTTTACTTGCTCATAACAGGAGATAAGTTCATAACAGGAGAATCTTCACAGACAATATAATTAAACTCAATCGATCATGACACACAATATAATTAAACTCAATCGATCATGACACGAGGAAGAGTTTCATGTTTACTGACTTGAGGAGAAAAGAAAGTATAACATAAACACATTGGGACAGTATAAATGGAACTTTTGCATAATGGCAGCCATTAGTATCATTCATGGGTGCCTCAATGCCATGAAACAAACCTAACACAAGCACAGTATCAACCTAAAATCGGTAAGTACAAGCACAATATCAAACCAAAACCGGGTTCAAAGAACTTCAATTTCAAAACCCTAAAATCGGTAAGTACAAGCACTTCACCTGTTCAATTACCCTAGTCGGACGTTGGAACCTAGTTGAAACAAGCAGAGAGAGAGAGAGAGAGAGAGAGAGAGAGAGAGAGAGAGAGACCTGGCGTCGCAAGCCTTGCCGTACGTCTTCTTCGATTTGCCGTTGTCGGGGTGGTGGACGGGTTGGGCTTGAGTCGTGGTGAACTGGTGGTTGTGCTGGGGGAGTGACGCCGGACTTGGACTTGCCGGTGAAGGGCAGTCGATCATCGGACGGTGGATCTGGGTCGCGATCTTCTCTCTTCTCTCTCTCTCGGGCCGCGAAAATGAGACTGGTGCAGAGGAAGAATTGGGGATTTTGAAATTTTCGATCGGTATTTGTTTTTTTTTTTTTTTCCCGGGGGTGAAGTGGGTGGGCCCCACGTGGGACCCACGTGAACAGTGGCAAGGGAGTGGCTGGGTGTGGCTTGTGGGGAGTGAACGTATCATTATTGAAAGACAATAAGTAGCAAAATGGAATGTTCTCTCACAGTCCCAAATTACTAGTTCTTCTTTCTATTTTGAAATATCTCAAAATATTTGTTCCGTTTCTAAAAATGTCTATTAAAACAGGGTCACTTTCCAGTTTTACCTTTAAAAAATATTTTTTCCATCTCAATTGGTTAGTCCATTATCTTTTATTTTATAACGGTTCTTATGATTTTGAAAAGTTTGTATAATAAAACTAATTGATATCTATCAAATAAGATCCATATTGAATATGTTTTGGGTTTCATATAAAAAATTAGCCCCACAAAATTGGTCACAGTAATATTGACTAGATTTAGAGGCAAAACAGAAAAGTCAATCCAAAATTTTTACACCCCTTAAAAACCCACTTCTCCAAAAGGGGCAAGCAAATTGAGACGGATGGAGTAATAATCATTCTTTTACTCACTTAAAATTAAAAAATCATCCTGAGCCTTTTTAGGAGTTATGTTTCCATCCCGAGATTCAAATAAACCCACTTTTACCCTTGATTATATATATAAATATATATTAGGAGATTAAGGACTAAAGCGAATATTTTCATCTAAAATTAATTATGTTTCCATCCAAAAATTCTTTGCCTATGGGGTAAAGATTTTTGGATGAAAACATCAATAATTTTGGATGAAATTCATCCAAAATTAATTATGTTTCCATCCAAAAATTCTTGGCCTATAGGGTAAAGATTTTTTGGATGATATTCATCTAAAATTAATTATGTTTCCATTCAAAAATTCTTGGCCCATAGGGTAAAGATTTTTGGGATGAAAACATAAATTATTTTTGCTGCTGTTCTTTATATTTTCATCCAAAAATCCTTGATCCAATAATCATGGTTAAAATTTTTAGGGTGCTGCATGCGCGGGCCAAATTCATAAAGGGAAGTGATCATGGTTAAAATCAAACTAGCAATCATGTCATTGGTTTTTGACATTTTTTTTTATCATGGTTCAAGATGTTAATTCAATAATTACTACCAAGTTTACAGGTACAAGGAGAGCATACATACTCCTTATCTATATAGGCCCGCACAGAGCCTGTTTTGATTTTTTGACCATGATTTTTGATAATTTTTTTATTTTTACCATGAAATGTCGATTATGTGGTTGATATGTTTTACCATGATTCAAATAATCATGGTAAAAATCAAGGGTAGTGCTAATGCCAAAACTATTTTTGATTGTGCCAAAACTCAATTGCATGAAATGCTTGTACTCATGTGTAAAGTACAAACTCTTTATGCATTGAAGTTTTGGCACAATAAAAAACAATTTTTGCATTATCACTACCCAAAATCAAATACAAAACATAAAATATGATAAAATCGAGTAATCATGGTAAAAATTAAAATGATTGAGATAATGAGCCAGCAATATGGTTAAACGTGATTCCAACAATGGTTATGATAAGATATCATCCCTCTTTTGAATTTCCACAATTTCGAATTCCTTGATTTTAGGAAGGAGGATAATTCACCTATTCAAAAAATATCTTAATTTTAGGGTGTGTGGATCAATCAAAAGTAACTAACTTTGAATTCAAAAATTACTTCCGTTTTATATATTTTTATCCTCTAATATATGTGTAGACATTAAGGAATGGTAATAATGGTAAATCACATTACAAGAGGATAAAAACATGATTCTATAAAAAATAGGAGATGAAAATCTAAGTGGTACCCAAAAAGCGGATGGATGTTTAATTACCTCTAAAAAAAACAAGACAAAATAAAATACAAAAAAAGCCTCTTAAGCTTGGTTTCCCATTTGATAAAATGAAAAATCTAATAAAATCAACCCATAACACAACCTCAAAATGGGTTGATTTTAGTAAATGATTTCTTCATTTGCTAAATCAACTCAATTAATTTTATGAATTTCTTATTCTATCAAATGGGAAACCAAACTTTAGTTTCAATGTCGGATCAATCGCTTCCATTTGTGTCCGATCCATCACTCTCATTTGTGGCGGTGGGTGGGTGATCGTCACAAGATCTAGTTCCGTAGCAGCACCATTGCTAGATCGGAATCTTGACGCTTTCACCGTCGCTGTTGGAGATATTAGGAACCGTTGAAGAAATCAGGAACCATTGCCAGAGAGACAAAGGAGAGAGAATGAGACAAAAGGAGAGAGAAGAGACCATTTAACACAATCTTTAATAACCGTGTACGGTGTACAATATAGCTCTATAAGTTTATACTACACTGTTAGCGCACAAAAGTAATTTTATTCTTCTTTTACCACATCGAAAATGTTGGGATAAAATTTTTCCAGAAAATGTTCAAGAAATAAAAAATTAATAGTCAAAATTTACAATGACCGTTGATTTCTCTTTCTCAAACCCCGAACATTTGGGCCTTGTTTGTTAGGGAAGATATGGGGTGGGATTGAATTTGGATTTGGACGTGGGTCCCAAAATTCATTGTTTGGTAACATTATTTGGGATGGAATTTGGATCTGGATGGGATTTAATATCCCCATCCGTATGGGATATAAAATCCGGGGGGGGAGGGGATTTGGAGTTTTTAGTGCAAAAAAACGGATATCCCGAGCACTATTCCGTCGAACACAAACACCGGATATGAATTTTTTTCATCCATTGATATCCTGAGCAATATTCCCAGGATTTTATATCCCACCCATATTCCATAAGATTTTATATCCCATCCATTTATCTCCGGCCAAACAAACGAGGCCTTGAGGGCTAAAATACGAATAGAACAGGAAACCGACTAATTTCCGTCAAAACAATACCGTTTGAAAAAAGAACGGGGCACAATAGCTACTACCAGAGCACCTCGCTCTCGAAGTCCGAGCAAATTGATCGTACTTTACGTGTCAAACAGTAACTATTTCCCTGGCAATAGATCTTGACCCAAATCATCATACTTTTCAAATGAAATCGTTTTCAACAAAACACAAGTCCTCTTTCTTTTGTTTTCTTGGGTCCTTCCGTCAAGAAATCGATCTCTCAAAACTGTTTTGGAGATTTGAATTTTAGGGTTGTTGATTAGAGATTCGTAAATTCCACCAGAAAACTCGGGATTCGTACCAAACGCGTCAAATGGATACTGCTCCTTCTCAGACCCAATCGTTCGGTCAAACGGAGATTAATTGGGATAAGTACGTCTTCTCTTTGCATACATGATTTGCGTCAACTGTA
The DNA here is from genome assembly GCA_020921065.1 of Vaccinium darrowii. NCBI lineage: Eukaryota > Viridiplantae > Streptophyta > Magnoliopsida > Ericales > Ericaceae > Vaccinium > Vaccinium darrowii. The sequence goes on along the minus strand of CM037158.1, from coordinate 9,241,960 downwards.
TTATGTATTTCTCTTTATTTGGATGGTTTTTCCGTCTTCTTGGTTCATATGCTTTAAAGAATTCGCTTCATTTCAATGAACGTTTTGTTGGCTATTTACTCGTAGTTTTTTTCTTCAACTCGTGAATTTATTAGTATTTCATTTCTGTTGCTTCTTATAGAACGTTAAATGTTGCGGTAGGGCTATACCTCGCCAATAATCGTCACGGTTTTATTTCAATTCTGGCATGACCAAATACGAATCGAAGTTCTATTGCTACATATTCATAAATTTGTTGCCCGGCGTCAGAAACTATAGGATGTTATAAAACTGGTGGGGAAAAAATTTGATGTCATGTAGCATTGGATTACTATAATGATAAATGAGGCAGTAAGGTAATGATGCCCGAACCAAGGGATTGACCGGTGTTCGAGGCCCGTTATTTTGATTGATTTATTTTTTTTGCAAAAGAAAATAAAGTTAAAAAACCCTAACTAAGGGGCCTTGACTGCTAGGTCAACCCTGTGGGGTCAGGCCCGTTGCTTAGGCTTTACTCTCGTCTAGATCTCATGTTCGAAACTTCTTAGGTGCTATCAGTTCTTTTGGAGCCTATCATATGTGATTTTGCTCCATCTTTAATTGAGTCCCGGCTAGTGAATGGTGGAATTGATCCCATGAATTAGTTTAGGTGCCACAATCTGGCCTAGGCACAGTGAGTTATCTGAAAAAAGGTTATTCTGTGTGTAGAAAAAGAGATCACAATGCAAAATGGCCCCATATACCCCAACAAGTTAAAAAAAAAACCCATAGAGTCCATTTATCACTCTAGGGTGTACTCATTCCTCTTGTCAGTTGGGTTGTATACAATTCATTAGTTGGTACTCCTTCAGGTTGACTCAAGACTCCCATTAAGATGAAAATGAAGGCTACAAAGCGAGCCATGGTAGTACGATTTGCAGTGACATATTCCTTCATTGCTACTTACTTTCGTACGATTCCATTTTAAAGTAATTGTCATATGCCGTCTTGAGTTCTAGCATGCTTTCATGATCAATTTTATGTTTCTCCTCTTAGATAAAGGGCTTGGCTGTATATAATTGTTGGACCTATTATGAGACATCGGCATTCTTCTCTTGGAAGCTTTTGAGAAATTATCAAGAGCACTTAATTGCTTTGGATGGTTTAGAGTTGCATGATTTTGTAAATTATGTGGGAAATGCGAGTCATCTTGGGCCCTAACGTCTTAACGAGAATAATAAATAGGAGGGAGTAGAGCTGGGTCTGCTGGTGACTCAGAGCAAACTTGTTCGAACTATTAAAACCAACAGCCTTAAGGTGTACCGTATTTTATGACTACTTGTTGCAATACAAAGTCACTGCATTTTATGTGAAAACCAACAGCCTTAAGGTGAACCGTATTTTATGCCTACTTGTTGCAATACAAAGTTGCTGTATTTTATGTATGCTTATTTGGTTACGAGATTTCTTGGCAACAGATAGTTAAACCAGGGTTTTCTTTTTCGATGAAATGGGAGATTATAATAGGAGGATGGTGAAAGATAGTTTGATGATTCGAGCGAAGGAGATACCTTGCCTTTAAAAAAGAAAATATGAATTGGTGTTGAGTAGATAATTAAACAAGAGAAAACAATGAACAGAAAGGAACTATTAAAAATTAATTTGGGGAGAAGGTTTCTCATTTTTTCGTTGATTTTGTTTTTGAAATTCTAAGCTAGAGGAGTTTCGGTTGGAACTCCCCTTTGGTTATGTGTTCCTTGTTTAACTATAATAGCAAACATAGGTAGATCAGAGTTGAAGTTCCTTTGGAAAGAAACTTTGAAACTGGCTCATCCATGTGGGCAAGGAGAGAGGTCAAACTTGATTCGTGGTCAAGGATGTTATGGATCCTTATATTACTGGCATCTCGAACAATCATGCCTTGTGTCATAAGTTTTCACAGAAGTTGTTATAGCTCTTTAGCTTGTGCGGAAATGTCAAAAGTCATGTTATGCCTTCTATGGTTTGTTTTAAGAAAGAACACCATATAGTTCTGCCTTAGTGCTCTGTAACTCGGATGCATTCTTTTGATGCCTCCCACCGTGGCCCATTTTGCAAGAAAAATGAAGTTCTCTATTTTGTATGTAGCAAAATGTTATTTTCTTGTTTTGGGGAAGTCTATTAAAGGACCATGAGCGTTTTTAGTCTATTAAAGGACCATGAGCGTTTTCCTTTAAGACTCAGAAGCTTGATCAAGTCATTCCCAGGGGAATTCGAACAGTTAACAAAGAAACCTTTCATTGAGATGCAAGATGGTAATTCCAGTCACTCCCTCCCTGGACTGTATCGCATTTGTTTTCTGTTGCTGTTGTTGTCAGTTTTGATCATTGTGTATATAACTCCAATTTTAGTTTCCGTCACAAACAGTTCTTTGGTATTATTAACTTGTATATGGCATTTTGATTATCTAAGTTTATTCATGTCTCAAAACCTATTCTGCAGGCTTGATAAAACTAAGTTTTATGTCGTAGGAGCTGGAATATTCACTGGGGTTACAGTAGCACTATACCCAGTTTCTCTTGTGAAGACCAGGCTGCAGGTTGCTTCCAACGATGCTGTTGAAAGGAATGCATTTTCCATTATAAGAAGCATATTGCGGACTGATGGAATTACTGGGTTGTACAGAGGTTTTGGCACAGTCATTACTGGTGCAATCCCCACCAGGATTATATTCCTCACTGCGTTAGAGACCACAAAAGTAGCTGCTTTTAGGTTGCTTGAACCATTCAAATTATCAGAACCAACGCAGGCAGCTCTAGCTAACGGAATTGCCGGGATGGCAGCGTCACTTTGTTCTCAAGCTATGTTCGTTCCAATTGATGTGGTAGGTTAGCCGCGTTTTCATCGTGGGAATTTGTCTCGGTCTAATGAAAACACTGGACTCAGGTTTTTGTGCCATATTTGGAAGCAGACCGCCATATATACTCTGTTTCACCTTAACCTGTGGATCAAGTTTGAAATATCTTTAATTCAAAATTTTAAGAGACTATCCTCTATGGAAGTGCCTTTTTCATTGTTGTTTAGCAAAATTCCTCCCTGAGAGCTAGTCATTGCCACTTCCTTAATTTTGTTTCTTTGATTGTTTCTGCTTAAGAAAAGTTATGGAGTCTTGTGGTGCTATAATATCCAATTTCCATTTGGATCAGGTTAGCCAAAGACTGATGGTACAAGGATACTCGGGCCATGCAACCTATAATGGGGGACTTGATGTTGTTCGCAAGGTTGTGAAGGCAGATGGCATTCGGGGACTTTACAGGGGGTTTGGTCTATCGGTGATGACTTACTCCCCTTCTAGTGCTGTATGGTGGGCAAGTTATGGTTCAAGCCAGCGTATAATCTGGAGGTGATGTATGCTTGCTTGTCTTGATTTACATGTATTATAGGATCTCACTGAATCAGGAACTCTGGTCAAACAAGTGATTGTTCCTTCTTTTGTTGAGTTAATGCATGCCATTCTTATTACAACCAATTTTTTCTTTATTCATCTGATATAATTTCCCCTACTGATTAAAATGTTTCCATATGTTTTTCTTGTGAACCAGTTTCTTAGGTCATGATAGTGTGCATGAGAAAGCTGCTCCTAGCCAGTGGACAATAGTGGGTGTTCAAGCTGCGGGAGGGATTTTTGCTGGTGCCACAGCATCTTGTATCACAACGCCATTGGATACGATCAAGACTCGCTTACAGGTTAGTATGCATCAAATTTCTTCTTTTTGCCAAGTCTGATAGTTAAAGTGGGTGATGGAATTACACTCCTCGTGGATGTACTTAGGCCCAGTTTTTCAGGTGCTAAAATCATGATATTTCAAATAAAAAAATGAAGTGGTTCCATGTATCGTTTTTCAATTTTTTTCGCACCAAATTAAAGTACTCCTCGTGTAGTTTAACTTGGTGCAAAAAAAATCGAAAAACGATACACGGAACCACTTCATTTTTTTATTTGAAATATCATGATTTTAGCACCTGGGTGCTAAACACTTTGTTTGGTTGAGTGTTTTGAGAAGAATATTTTGGAAAATATTTTTGAGATAGTGTTTGGATGAGTTTTTGAAAAAAGTAATAATTAGAGAGAGGTGTAGTAATTGGTGAGAGATAGAGAGAGAAATGAGAATAATGATTGGAGAGAGGGTATGAGTAGAGAAAGAAATGTGATTAATGATTGGAGAGATGAGAGATGGGGAAAGAATCTTTTTTGGAAATTTTTTTAGAAATGTGAAGAGAACAAAGTAAATCTTTTGGAAAACTGGGCCTAATTAGGGTATTTTTTCCAACACAAAATAACCTAAGCTATTTAACTTGGCAAATGGGTTTTTGTTGCAGTAAAAGCTGATAATCTACAGTTTGGTATAATTAATTGGAGACTTGGAGTTGCTCTTAAGCTTCTCTCCTATCACTATATCATTTTCCTTTAGAATTAATAGAAAGAAGATATGTTGCCAGTTTGTCATGATGGTTTTGTTTTTCCTGTCTTCCAAGTTCCAACTCTATGCCTCTCTGTGTCGCTCAAGAAAAGAGTGTTCAAAGTAGGGGTGGGCACAGAACAGAACAGACCCGACCCAACCCGAAGTGATATGGGTGGTTTTGAACTAGCATGCGGTTGGATAGGGTTGGGATTCTGAGTGAAATTCAGGTGTCAGATTGAGTCACTGGTCGGAGCAATGCTAACCCATTAAAACCGACTTGACCGTATATATATATGTTGTACACTAGTGCATCTCCCTTCATCCCAAACCGTAAATGTGCCACACTGTCTCGACTTCACCCCTCACCTCGCCTCTCGCTGTCAAACCTGCTATTGTCCACCAGCATGGCCGCAGTATACCGCCACCGCGTCACCCCTCTCTCTCTCTCTCTCTCTCTCTCTCTCTCTCTCTCTCATGGTGTTATCTGTATTTCTCTCTTGAACCCTAGCCTTCTAAGTCACCATCTGGATTTAGAGACAGACCCTTGTAAGTTAATTTCATGATCTGTAAGTCGAGGGTAGGTCGGGGGGATTCTGGGGTCTTAAATTCTTAGATTTTGCAAGATTATTTTACTTATCAAGTCTTTACTCTGGGTTTTCTTGTGAGATGTCAAATTTCATTCAAATTGGGGGTTCCTGCACTTAATCTGTTTCAAGATTTCTGCTTCTCTGGTTCTTTCTGTGTTTAATAAATTGTAAGTGGTTCTTGTGCGATGTGATCTCTGGTTCTTTGTCCGATTCACGCAAATGTGATTCCTGCACATATTCTGTTTCAAGATTTCTGCTTCTCGATCTGAATCTGACCACTCCAACCGTAAATCGTAAATACTATTCTCAGAATGGTTTTCTGGTTCAGTCAGTCCAAGTCAGGCCCAGAATATACCAACCCGATCAGTTCGGGTCGGGTGATGGGTAGATCCCAAACCCGACCTGTGCACACCCCTACAAAGAAGTATTGGACTATTACTACTTCTCCCATGTATTTATGAAGAAATTCTTTGACGTTTTACTGAATGTCTTCAGACATTTGGCTTCTCGTCATTTCTAAATTAAAGAGGGAAAAAAGCAAGTACCATAATTCTCGGAGTTTCCAAACGATTTTAGTGCTTGCTGCTTGCATTAGTATGTTCCAGCTAGCTTTGTTGATTCTTCCATTAAACTTGTTTCTGCAATATAGGTCATGGGACACGAAAAGAGACATACTGTTAGACAAGTTGTTAAAGGGTTGGTTGTGGATGATGGCTGGACGGGTTTATACAGAGGACTAGGCCCAAGGTTTTTCAGCATGTCAGCGTGGGGAACCTCAATGATACTTGCTTATGAATATTTAAGTAAGGATTCTTCTCACACACATTTTACTTCTATAGTCTGATATTACTGTGGTGGTTGTCATGCCGAATGATAAGATTACTAAATCGTGGGTGGCTATTAAAGTTGCCAATTATTATCGAAGTTTTTCCCACGGTGTGGATCCATAGATCCATGGTGTTGGGACCATTTCAATGCCCAGAGCCTTTTAAACTTTTTGGGGTTAAAACGCTTGTTGTGCCTGCTCACATAAACTTCTCTTTTTTTGTGCTCTTCCCTGCTTGCTGATTATACTGTTTTGGGTTGTTTGTTATTTGTGCATCGGATCCTCGTGTGTCAACAGTGACAAAAAGCATTTGTATCACATCTTGTTCTGAGTTTTTTATGCTTAGCTTCTGGCTATCCAGAATAATGATTGAATTGATTTGTTGGTGTAGAATTTTATGTCCAGTATTTGGATTTTAGTTTGCAACACTCTGAACTTATAAATAGTCGCTCTAACGTTTGGTGTTTGTATGAGTTAATTTCGTTAACACCTATTTGTTGGAGGAGGTGGTTTTGTCCTTATTTCCAAATGCCCAAACCCTCTCAATTTGGATGAGGATCACATTCAATACCAAACCTCTACTCTTGTATGACTACCAAAAGATTTAACAACTTGGCTTAGCTAACACCTTCGACCAAATATTTGCATGTTGTAGTGTGCATTCACATCCATCTGTTTATGTGCAACGAGCATTCACGTCCACCTGGGCGAAACTGGAGATTATTTTGTTTGAGCTCGACACTTCACATGGGCTCCAACTCATTGCCATGGTATTTAGGTTTTCCTTTAAATAAGATGCTACCCGGCTGGTTGAACAATTGCTTCTTAACTTCTTTTTTGGGTGAATCTTTCGTGACTAATAACCACCAATCTTGGGCATATCTGGGTGAATCCTCATAGTAGAATATCTGTTCTTCATCATGCTTTATCATATGTTTATTGGTCTGTCTATTCTCATCTTGCCTCGAAGCCACTTTTCTCTCCTTATTATGATCACGGTCAATCTAACTTATTTGATCGTGTCTATTTTTGTACCCCATACAGAACGCGTGTGTGTGAAAGATTCATAGATGGCTTGAATATCCATGAGCAGCAGAGACTTAAATTCACAGATACGGGATTTTGTACGTCACTGAATACCACTTTGCTTCGATATTACTGGAATGCTTACCCACAGTAAGTAAGTATCAACAAATCACAACCACTTTTAGTTGAGTGGGGGCAGTCTCTCTACTGGCTACGAGAAGGGGATTATTCATGATTTGGTCGATGGGCTATAAGATTAATCTGTAATTCTTTTCAGCTAAATTCTTTTTAACATTCTAGATCTCTAATTGAATGTAAGGTTGTAATAACGAGTGTATCCCATATTGGCAATTCCAGTTTTTACGACTGATTATTGATTGTTGGGAGTTATAAAACCACATGGTTAACTCTGTTTAAGTATTCTTGAGAAGCAACCCCTCATGGGTTGCAGGTTTGCAGCCCATTGTTGGGTCGTGCAGCCGTGAGTATTGCAAAAAAAGGCAGCCTTGCAGTTCCTTAATGCTGTATAATGTACTGTGAAAAGGATAAAATGGAAGATATATTGTTTCTATATTTGGCCGAGTGTACAGTCAAAAGGTTTCTGTTTTCTGTCCATAATTTAGCAACTGTCTGGTTGATTCTTTGTTTCATTTTGTCAAAACCTGAGCAAAAAACATCTTTGGTGCACGCATGTTCAGAAACTTAGTATTTTGAAATAAAGATGCTGGACGGCGTGGTTGCCGGCACAAAGAGTCAACCAGACTAGTTGGCGTAAGACCATCTCCAGCAGGCTCTCCATCACTCCGGCGAAGTCAAGATGGTGAGCCAAAGCACCATTTTCGGCTACCAACAGCCTCGCCATCAGCCTCTCCAAGAAGATTTCGGCTACAGTACCTCGCCACAGCAGGCGAGGTATGGCGAGATCGGAGCAAGATCGCCAACACCCCTCTCTCTCTCTCTCTCTCCGTCGCTCGCCGGAAAAAGTAGACCGTCAGATAATTACGCTAAAATCTTTTTGAGACACGCACCGTATAGCCGACGTCGAGACGAGAAGATTGGTGCAAGATACGTCGCCGTCGGAGCTCCGTGGCCGCCGCACGCGCCGGTCAAAGGTGGCGCGTGCCGGCGAGTAAGATCTACTCGCGGCGCGTGTGATGCACGCGCCCATGCGAAGCTGACGATGAGGAAGATGGCGAGCGACGATGGCTATTCTGCTGGGTGTTGTTGCCTCCTCCCACTAGCCAAAGCCTCTTTTTCTCTCCAAAATGGAGATAGAGAAGAAGAGGCTGGTGGAGGTGCTCTAAGTTGATGGAGTCCTTTGAGGGTTGGTTGAAGTGACCCGAAAGTGGGGCAGTCGTCACAGGATAGCCAAAGGTGGTGCCAAAGGTGTTGCCCTGCTGCATGAAATGAAGTTTACAATGTGATAATTAGGGCTGCAAACGAACCGAGCTGCTTGCGAGCAGCTCGTGGAGCAAGCTCGCAAAACTCGGCTCGATTACATAGGCTCGGCTCGTTTAAGGAGGCTCGTTAAGTAAATTACCCTGGCTCGGCTCGATAAGGGCTTGGCTCGTTTATGACCAAGCCGAGCTCGAGCTTGATTTTTCAGCTCGTTTACTTAACGAGCCGAGTTCGAACACTACAAAGCTCGGCTCGGCTAGGCTCGTTTGCACCCCTAGTGATAATGATGACATGGGGCCCGATAGGGTGTGCCCGGGATTACACGGGACACGATAGGGTATGCCCGGAGTGACACGGGATCTTTATGGTTTGCTCAGAGTGACAAGGGGCCTTTATGACATGCCCGGAGTATAACCTAATGTTTTAAAGGAATGAGATGTGTATGCTAAATGTTTAGGATACATATGGCGTGTAGCTAGGAATTTCTAAAGCTTATAACAATGGAAAACGGTCGACACAACGAATCGAATGAGTTTGACACATATGAGGGGCTGAGTACGTGTCGGGTACGTATCGGGTATGATTGGGTGAAAGTAAAGGAGTCTAGGGACTTATGTGCTTGTGTTCATTTCACTTGGCTCTTGTAAACGCTTAAGCATCATTGTGTGGCTTTCATCCTTATTTCTCATCTCGTACTTGCATTTCATTGCACTTAATATTGATAAACTTTTCTCTACTGGGCTAGTGAGCTCACCCTAACATTTTCAGGTACACCGCATAGAGTATGACGTGGATTGCTTGAAGTGTGTGTATGTGTGCATCTTTTGAGAACATATTGGAGAAGTTATTTTGGCTGTGTTTGGTTAAATAGTTTAGTTTAGCTTTGATGATGTCAGCAGATGTAATGAGTGGAGAGAGATAGAGAGAGAAATGAGGGAAATTGTGATGTCATAAAAATTAAAACTAAAACTAAATAGGGAAACGAACAAGACCTTTATCATCTTGGGAATTCATTTTTTTTTTTTAAAGGAGTTGATCTTGTAACATCACTTAAATCCTTACCTTTTGACTCCGGTATTGTAATAACATTAAAACTTATGTAATTATCTTATGGGTATGGATATTCCGTAGGCTATTATTATATTTGTCTCTGACTTGGAAGGACTATTGAACTTCGACTACGGACTTGTTGACTTGTCCACAAGGATTTATGTTGTATTTATCTTTTAAAATTTGAGGGCGTGACAACTTGGTATTAGGGCTATAGGTTAGAATACGTAAAGATCGTGGGGAGACACATTGTCTCATGGGCAAATGGTTGCATTTGGGACATGACTTGTGCGTGCTTGTGTGCATTACATTCATTCATTTATGTGGCATCACATTTAAGTTTATGTAAAGGGGATGTAACATTGTCGACTTATGCTACATGAAAACTTAGATTATTATTATTATTTTTAAAATATGATCGGGACTATGTAACATGTCTTTATATGCTTGAGCCTTGTTGGGTTATTAAATTTGAAGTGTGTTTGGCCGGCGTGACTTCAAATAAATCATTCAACTTAGTTCCCATTGTATGGATATTTACTTTGAAGAGCGTTTGGCCGGCGCGACTTCGATGAAAATGTTCAGCCTAGTTTATTTTGTGATGTCTGTTATCCATGCAAACTTTTCTCACCAAAACTTCCCTATCGACATTAATATTAGTGTTTATGTTGCATTCTTATCTTGAAAGCGTAAGGTTCTTTATGTGATTTATGTGCTAGGTGCTTAATTTGACGGGAAGTGAGAACATGTATACTGAAATGTTTACTACGGATATTAAGTATTGTATCTTTACTTGAAGTTGTTGCGATTTTCTCTGGTACCGCTATGATTCGCTGTGAGTTGTCATTAATTAGGGTCGGTAGTCCTTGTTGTAATTTGCTAAAGTTGGGGGTCCCAGTTGACTGGGTGTTGCTTATTTGAAATGGAATTGACGTATTTGGTTTGGGATAGAAGTAGATTGTATTCTTCCCATGACTAAGCTGCTTCCAAACTTGATTATGTCATATGCTGCTTCCAGACTTGTTATCTTATTTACTGCTTTGAAGTAGTACTTCTTTAGTGAAGTTGGATTATAATTTCAAATGTACCTTTATGGATTTGTTGATGATTTATTGCCGTGGATGACAATAAGAAGTTTCAAAAATAATAATAAAATAAAAAAATAAAAAGCACTTTGGGAGGACATAAGTATACTTTCAGAATTTGAATGTTATGGAGTTATATGTGAAAAAGAGGATTTTGTAGCCAGAAATGGATATTTGACCTCAACGTATCAAGATAGAGTATAGTAACTTAACTTCAATAATTGTGACTCCGATGTTCTTTTTGTATGACTGGCGGAGAATTAGATTCAAGAGGCTTAGTCAGTATATCAAATCCTAATTTGGAATGTTTAATTTGCTATTGATTTTGAGGTTTTGCATTATTGCTAGTATCACTATATATCTCATGGGTGTGGAAAAATTCGAAATTAGAAGAATTTGTAATAAAGTTATAAAATGGATTATTTTGGTTGGGTCATGGATTCCGGTTGTTCTCTCCATATGTGTTCAAATAGAAGTTATTTTTAATCGTATGAGACTTGTGATAGAAGTAATGTGAGGATGGCGAACAATGCGGTGAATAAAGTTGTTGGCATGAGTACGGTATGGTTTCGGATGGCCAATGGAAGATTTGTGAGGTTGACCGGAGTCCGACATGTGCCGGAATTAAGATTAAGGAAAATTTTAATTTCTTCGGAGATTCTAGATTCAAATGGTTGTAGTTTTGCGTTAAGGGATGGCGTTCTTAAAGTTTACAAGAATGATAAAATGATGTTGCAAGGAAAAATGGTGGGCAATTTGTACAAGCTTCAAGGTCATGTTGAGGTGCGACGAGCAAATCTTGGATACTGAGCAAGCAAAAGGGATGGGTGTCGGGTTGCACAAGTGTAGCATGTAAAGGCGCAAGCAAATGAATCCCTATGTGTGGAGAGCAACGTCAAAAAGGAAGTGCATGAAGTCGTGTTTGAAAAAGTTGATGAAGAAAAATTGAGCGCAAGAAAAAGGGTCACTTTTGCACCAAATTTGGTTTCCGATGTTTTCGGATAGGCACCCAGGCGAGGAGGTGCGAGGCGCTCGAGCAAGGGGGTGCATTTCACTTGGGAAAAGGGAGTGTTTGTTGGGATTTTTTCCAATGCCAAACTAATACTGTGAAATTTATTTCTTTTTGAAAATCATTTTGGTGGTGCATTGGGTTGCAAGTTGAAAATCATTTTGGTTTGGCATTCAATGATCAGCCGGCTAGCTCAAGTCCCATGGACGATTAGTTGTAATCGGTCTAGACCTTTCTAGGCACTTGAACATCATGTTCGGTTGGGTTTCTAGGAATACGGTTTTCACTTTTTCAGTGGGCCCCCAAAAAGTTAGTCATTAATTTTCTTTCTCATCTTCATTATAGTAATACTATTAGGGCATTTTTAGTGCACTACCTCAAATCACTACCTAAGGTGCTGTAATTAGTTAGTTAAGAAAAACCTCAAAAAATGGTCTCTGATGCACAAACATTGGCTCTCTAAAATCCTAGGTAACACCCTTCACTACCTAAACTGCCCTAAGTGACTACCTAAATTTGGGGAGTGAGTTAAGGAGAGAGAAAGAGGAGAGAGATAGAGAGAAGGGAAGGAGAGGAATTTTGTGGGCCACTTGGTACCCCTCACCACTTAAATGGGTCTCACTCTAAAAGATAATGAACATTTTTAGGGATCTTCATCAAAGTGCATTTCTCCTTAGCTAGTTATAACTAAGTTCTTAGCACACAAAATAGGATCCTACATGTGCTTAGGTGTACACTTTAGCAAACATTTTTTAGATAGTGCACTAGAGATGCGCTTATAGTGCATACCTTGTGCGAGATGGATCCATGGGGTCTACTTTAAAGACCCACACAAATGATCCAAACCATCCATTAATTCTAAAATTATTATTTGAGTCATCCACTAAAATATCAAGTAAATTGTATAACTTTAAGTACTTGATCAAGTTGTCTATCTTGCTTTCAAATTTTTGTAAGGATTTAAGATTCTAAATTTTGAACGAATAATTAGAAGATAGATCAACCACTTACAGTTTTTCGAATGAGCTGGTTCTTAAGGAGTTCTTTCCTTTGGTGTATTTAAAGTGTGTTGTTGTGTGCCGTGTGTTTTGTAACAAGTGAAAAGAGAGATGAAGGAAAATGTAGTGTGTGTGTTGAGAGAAAATTGTGTGATAATATTGGTGAGTGTGTGAGAGATAAAAATACAAGTGAGCGTGGACTTGGGTTGGGTATTTTTATCTCATTGTAACTCATGTGATATAGTGAAAAATGTTCTCTCTTCCGTGGACGTAACCCGATTTTGGAGAATCACGTAAAATAATTTGTGTTATTTTTTTTTCAATTTATTTGTGTTTAGTGTGTTTTGTTTGATCGATCCATAACAGATTCATGTGTTTCGGACGATTCCCACTGAATATATGTGCAGGGATTTACTGGGTATACACTTTTCCGGTCTGAGAAAGGATTGGGCATTTGGGACTTGGGCAGCCAGCCATCCAGACCTTATCACCGGCGATAGCAGGTCATCCTGGTGATATATCCAGAGGCGGCTTTCTTGCAATTCTCTCGTTTTTGTTCTGTGAATCGCAATGATGCTAATTAGAATCTCATATTGGGCCTTTCGGCCTCTTGGTCCAGCAGCGGCTCTAGAAATTTTCCGTAGGGTGTTCAAGAATTACCATAGCGATGGAGTACTATCTCTATTGCCGAGCACCCAAAAAAAAAAAGAGGAAGAGAAACTCTACTGGCTCTATTAACTAGTAATACAAACAAACAAAAAAATCTATATAGTGGTGTGAATAATGAGACCAAATTGTACAGAAATTCATAAGATGTCACCTTGACGAATTTTATGTTTTGGGCCAAGCAAAATTAAACTGGTGCACGAACCCAGTAGTTTTATAGTATGAAATTGTATGATGAATTAATAGGTTCGCACGGATATTTTTTTTTTAACATATGTTTTTATTTTTGGAGATATAAAGTTGATTGTTCTTCGGAAAGGAGTTGGAGCATGATATCGATAACAATAAATACTTCTTAATTTTTCTCATTAAGAGTGTGTACTTTGTTTCGAGTTAATAAATTAGGTATTTAATTGTGAGCAGGGTCGGCCCAAGAGTTTGGAGTGCATTAGGCCTAGTCCAAAAATTGTGCCCTACGAGTACAACACTTAAATAATTTTTTGAGTAACAATCACAGTACGAGAATCATCACATAATAACAAAAAAGTCAAAATATAAAGTCTCCAAATAATTATCAAAAAAATAAAAAATAAAATCTTCAAATACATATAAGACATGAGTATCTCTTGAATATTACTCGTGTTACATTTTTAGAAGCAAAAGTATCAATTACACGCATTTTCAATCGATAACCCATTTAGTGTTTTTTGTGACATAGTTGATCGAAAGTAAGATTTGATGAATTTCAACTTTGAAAAACTTCTTTCTCCCGTGGTAATGGTAACCGGTATAGTCTAAAGCACTCTATACGCATTCTCTCGAAAGAGAATGGAATATAAGCACCAATCGAATTAATTTAACGGAGTAGGTAACAGTAAGATGGTCCAGAGAAAGGATGGAATTAATTTAATATGATGAAGACTTGAATCAACAAAGGTATCAATTACAATCACAATATAATATAAGCACTCATTTGAAATGTCCAGAGAGAGTAGTAGGCAAAACTCCAAGTGATGAAGATTTTGATTTTTTTTTTTCTTTTTGTTTGTGATCAGGTTTAAGCCCTTGTAACTAAGATTGGTTGGGCTTTTTTTTTTATTTTTTTTTTATTATTATATTGGGCCACAATGATTTAGACTATTTTGTAACTAGTATTGGGTCTTTTTTTATTTTTTTATTTTGGGCAAACAAGAGTTCTAGTCTAGCCAATTTTTGAAAATTGTTGGAGTGGCCAAAAAATTAGTCCTTTTTGGAGTCCCCTAAACCTAGGCCTCTTGGGCCTGGGCCGGTCGTGATTGTGAATCATTACCTTTAATTGGGTGGTTTACATTGGATTGATTTGTATGTTGATTTTTGGGTTAGGTGTTTAATATATTACAGCCCGTCTGGATGGCGTATTAGTTTGAGAGGGATAAAATAGTCAGGAGGGATAAAATAGTAGGGGGTGATTAAATAAGAAGGGTGGGCCCACAGTTAAGGTGGGGGATTAAATAGTACATGGTTTGGATGAGGGATAAAAAAGGAGGGATAAGGAGGGTGGATAATGTAAATCATGTCAAATGACTTCCTTGCCCTTTTATATCCCCATAATCTATTATGAATTAAATTAATTATATAACGTCAAAACTAATTAATTTTTTATACTTAACAAAAATTAAGCCAAAAAAGGTCCTTCTAATAATTTTTTATACAAATTAAAATCATTAAATATTCCAAATATTCAATTCTCAAAAGGTTTTTTTTTTCCTTGTATTTTTTGTGTGGTAAAAACGTGTAAAAGAGAAATCCAAATATTGGGAACAAGTGTGCATCCGTGCATGTGTACCAGATAATCGACCATCACCATCCTTTTCACCTTGAAAATATCAACAGCCTCCTCTTAAAAGAGGCATTACTTTCTTTTTTACCATTTTTTTCTAAATCCAAAAAAAAAAAATAAAGGACAAGTGGCCACTTGTTAACCTTTGATACCCATTACCCATACCCATTAGTCCATCACCAGTCTCTTCTTTATCTTTTTTCTTCTTCCCTGTTGGAACCCAAAAACCAGACAACGGCAACAACGGCCAATCAAGGTCCGACGGGAACAACGGCGATGGAGATGGCGGTGGTCGGCGATTTCACCCAGATATGTTTTACTTTTTCCTAATAGCTTGTATTTTTCGAAATTTCCAGATCTGAAAATTTTGGGAATTTTTGCTTGAAACAATGGTGGTTTGTGCTATTTTTTGCTTGAACCAGAGGGGTATGCTCGTCATTTGGTCCCGGATGAGGAGCCGGACTAAATACAAGCACCCCCCCTCCTCCTCTTGTATTTAGTCCGGCTTCCCCCTTGTTAATTAGCCCGCGGCTACTTAGTCGGGGGGGTGTTTTGGGTTGCCAAAACATGGGCTATTTCCTCATCCTCCCGGATTAAACAGTCATGGCCCCTTGTACATCATCCAAACGGGCTGTTAGGTGTTTAATTGGATTGATGTATTTACATATTATTGCCTTTAATTTTTCTCTTATTGGGCTATTTACTTCTTTTATATTGTTATGGGTTATTGGGTTATTCAAATTGGGTTGATTTTCATTTTGTGGACTAATGTTCTGGGTGAGTGCTCATCAATTTTGAATTGAGTGTTCATTTATATTTAGAGTGAGACTTGAGTGTTCATTCATAGTTTGCTTGGGTATTCAAAAGAAGACAAACCTAAAATTTTGACATGTATTATAGGCAATAGAATTTTTTTTGGGTTGTCAAGTGACCACTTGTTTTAAAAGTTAAAATTCCAACATGAAATATAAATTGCAGACAACAAGAAAGAAAACTCAAACACTAAAAGGGGAAGGCAATCACCATCAATTTAAAGAAAGGTTGGAACGACCGGCTTTGGTAATGATAAATCCGATGTAGTACTGTTTTGATATGCCCATTGAGAATTCTCTGGCCGGCGACGATTCTATCTTCGACTTTGTGATTTACATTTACGTCTTGAAGGAACTAGCATCTTGTTCGGTTTGGATTTTGGGTAGTAGAGAATAAAAACAATAATTAAAAATTAGGGGTAATGGTTAGAGAGAGATAGAGAGAAAAATGATAATAATAATTAAAAATAGGGGTAATGATAGAAAAGAAATAGAAAGAGAAAACATTCTCTACACCGGCGGTGTAAAACCCTACTTTTCCTCCAAACCAATCACTAAGTGCCACATCATCTAAATAGTGCCTAATAATGGTACAGTCAACTACTAGTGGTGTAAATGCTAACTAGAGTTAACCCAACCATTTTTTCAAGCCGAACTTACCCCTTAAAGTTTCAAAGAATTACTTAAAAGGCTACAGCCCATTAATGGTAATAGAGAATACGGAGAAGAGAAAAGGCACATAGATTAAAATACAAAGAAGAGGAAAGGAGGAGCTGATGTTGCCGCAGCGGAGACTCGTGATCGTCATCTCCATAGAGGTCAGCATCTCTTACCCTTTATTCTTTATTATTGTTCTTCGATCTGATGACCTACACATATAAAACTATTTTGTATGTATTTTCCATATTCCAACTCAAAAACTGTAACCCTCAAATCCAAAAAACCCAAAATATATGGAGTAACCAGGAAAACGAAAACTCCAAAAAACCCAAAAAATTAGGTCTTTTAATCCTTACGTTATTTTTTTTTCTTATTTCCAATTGATTGCTTATAATTGATGTCAGCATTTTATTGTTGTTGTAGAATTGTTATGTTTCACATCAATTGGAGGAAATTTGGAAGCAAAGTACTTTGTTGAGAAAAATTCTATCGATGATTTCAAAGATTCAGATTATGGTGTCCCAAGACCCTAAGTGTTTGACATGCATGGTACTAATTTGATTACATATGCAAAAAAAAAATTAAATGGCAGCATTTGTTTTTTAATTTTCCGACGTCATCTAACTTTGTTTTCATCATATTGCTTGTTCTTTATGCAGGATCTAATGATGGAGGCCACATACAACTCCTCATTTTGATTTCCTTTGACTGATTTCTGTAGATGATAACAAGTCTTGTTCGTAAATGAAGTTCTCTTTGTTGGATTATGTAATGGGGCTCCTAGCCTCCTGCTACTTAACCCTTTTCATTTTGGAATTTTGAGTATGAATTATGAAGTGGGGCTCCTAGCCTCCTATTACGTACCCTTTTCATTTTGGAATTTTGAGTGTGATTAAAGCCGTAAATTTTTGTTATGTTCAGAAGTGGAATTATGTGAATCTACTGCAATCTCAGTATTTTCAGACCCTTTGCGGCTTAGCTTAGCAACATATTTCAATAATGAAAACATGCGGAATTTTATGTTTTTATGGTGTATTTATTTTTTTTGGCGTTAGTTACCAACTTTCATGGTGTCGAAGAGGACGGAAATTTGACGGCGTCAAATACGGCAATGACTTTGGGTTGTGGGCAACGAATGGTCCCGGGGGCATATTGGTCCGAAAGATTGTAGATCGAGTTGTATTTTTGGATTCAAGAGCAAAAGAATTCTCTTTAATTTCTGGCGTTAAAAAAAAAAAAAAAAAGCAGAAGAATTTGTCCCTGCCGTTGTAGAAGTAAGTAAATGGGGCTGTAAGTAATTGTTTGAAACTTTAAAGGGTAAGTTGGGCTTGGAAAAGTGGTTGGGTTAACTCTGTTTAAGCATGCTCATTAACCATGCTCAGTAACTCTTTAACCAATTGGTTAGGTCGGTTGTTATGATAGTCAGGCTTGTAAGTGACAGATCAGCAAGAGTTGCTGACTCATTGATCCATGTGATTTCTTGTTAGCCAATACCATGTGTTTAGTTCAGGGTACCAACAAAATTGTAGACACTTCTTTCAGTTGTAACCAACGAAACAGAATTACATTTACGTGCAGTTTAGTTTCTCTCTCTACTTTCATCTCCTATTGAATCTTTTCAAACTCTAGTTAGCATTTACACCACTAGTAGCTGACTGTACCATTATTAGGCACTGTTTAGATGATGTGGCACTTGGTGATTGGTTTGGAGGAAAAGTGGGGTTTTACACCGCTGGTGTAAATAATGTTTTCTCAAATAGAAATAGTGATTGAATGACAATTTAGAAACCGGGTCCTAAGGTCCAAACCGAAAAGGGGTATGGTTGATCTCTCTCAAGATTGGGGGCTTTTGTACAGAAGATAAATATTAGGGAAGATTATGAGTACAGAGAGGAAAAAGAGAAATATTAGAGAAGATGAATATCGAGAGAAGTGGGAGGTTAGAGGGGATGGAGTCGTGGGGAATGGGGATAGAAATGGTTAGGAGTTTGGTTTATCCAAATGTTAAACAAAAGCGGGAACCAAAAGAAATAGGCGCTCTTTTTCTTTTTGATCGGCAAATATTAAACGATTCTCTCAATAGTAACCTTTTTTGAAAAAACTTACTTCTCATTCCCCAAGCAGTAAGCACTCAATTTATTTGATAAAGATAGATAAACATATTATCATATTTTCTATTTGATAAAGATAGATAAACAATGAGTAGTGCATTCTCAAAAAAAAAAAAAAAATGACGCATGCACGGCGGCGATTCCTTTCTTTTGTACTTTTCCGTTCTTTTTTTCTTTTTTCTGTATTTTTTGGGTTTTTCCTGTATTTTTTTGTTATTTTGCTTGTATTTGTTGGTGTTTTAATGCAATTTTCTTCCTATTTCTCCAAAAAAAAATGAGTAGTGCATCCATGCAAAAAATTATTTTGATCGAACATCAATAGATATATATATAAAATTTTGAATTTTGTTTCGCGAAATGGACGGTCAATGACAATTTAACTTTAAGATCCATGACTTTTCATTTTACAAAACAAAATTCCAATTTTGATATACTAATCGAAATCCGACCAATTTGATTTTTGGCAAGGATGTAGTACTCTGCGAGCCCTACAATAACAATTAATACACAATGAAGCCTATGCACAAAAGTGGTGGTGGAAATGGGTGGTTTTACACCAGCGGTGTAAAGAATGTTCTCGAAGGGTAAGCTAAGTGTAAAGGTCAGTTTGGGAACAATTTATTGTCATCTCCAAAAACAATGTGAAAAAGCACCACCGGCCAGCTCCAAAAAAACGTGTAAGGTCAGTTCTCTCTTTCTCTCTCTGCCTGCTAAACCCCCAAAATGTAAGAAAGTGCCTAAATCCGAAAAACCCTACGAAAGTGCCTAAACTTTTAAAACCCTAGAAAACCATATGATACCCTAGTGCTTAAACTTTATACCCCAGTGTTTAAATTTGATACCCTTGTAACGCACAAATTCGTGTCCTGTAATAAAAACAAGAAAAAATATGCACAAAATATATTTTTATTGATTTTTGAATTGAATGCGAGGGATACAATCTCTATTAAATTCTTTACAATAAAGAATAATTCCTCTGATTCGATCTTCGAAGTTGATGGTGCAACCTAACGGCTATAGAAGCTTGTCGTAGGATTGAACCGGTTGGTAGTTCTTTCAGATCTTCGAGTTGAGAAGCTTGAAAAACGAAGCTTGATCGAGGACTGGAACAGCTTTATCTCGAACAAACGGTGAACTT
Organism: Vaccinium darrowii; assembly: GCA_020921065.1. Lineage (NCBI taxonomy): Eukaryota > Viridiplantae > Streptophyta > Magnoliopsida > Ericales > Ericaceae > Vaccinium > Vaccinium darrowii. The sequence continues at coordinate 9,222,336 of CM037158.1, read as the reverse complement.
GAGGATGATCTTCGCTAGCTGACGCATAAACCGTTGTTGTTATGGATGAATCGGCACGTAGCTTGGGTGCTTGTTGATCCTCCACACGAACCTGAGGGATTTGAGAAGAACTTGCAGAGAAGCCTTGAGAACTGCTTGAGAGTGCTATGGAATTTCTCTGGATGCAGATCATTTTCTTCTTAATGAGAGCCTCTATTTATAGGCTTAAGGAGAGGGACCTCTAATTTGGAAAGCTTCTTTTGATTGATTGTCTTTCCCAAAGAAGAGTAAATCAGCCTTTCATTTAAGAAATAAATTAGGTTAAATATACATATGTAAGTATATATTGTCCTTGATTGGTTTTCTTTCCCTAAGAGTAAATTGACCTCTTATTATGGAAGTAAATCAAGTCAAATGATTGATCTTCTTTCCATAAGAGTGGATTGAACTCTCATTATGGAAATAAGTCAAGTCAAATTATATACATGTGTATATATTAATTGTCCTTGATTATTATTTCCTTTCCATAAGAGTAAATTGACATTTTCTTATGGAAATAAATATTTTCAATATATATATATGTGTGTGTGTGTGTGTGTGTGTGTATGTGTGTGTGAGAGTGGATTGAACTCTCATTATGGAAATAAGTCAAGTCAAATTATATACATATGTATATATTAATTGTCCTTGATTATTATTTCATTTCCATAAGAGTAAATTGACATTTTCTTATGGAAATAAATAATTTCAATATATATATATATATATATTGGACCTAGGATAATTTGGTTGGGCTTGCATTCATGGATTGGCCCAATTTCGTAGCCCGTTTGGCCAATTGAATAGGCCTACTTCTTTGGGTCTAGCCCACATCTTTTGAACCCATACTTTGCTGAGTCCAATAATTATTAGCAGGCTTCTTGACCAATTTTGATTTTAATTAATTAAGATTATTTATTTCATCTCAATTAATCGGATGGTGCGTAAGCCATGACGAAATTTTAGTGTCTACAACCCTTAAAGCACGTACAATAGACTCCCTAAATTTCCTCCTATCTCTATTTTACCAAGCCAAACATCAAATTTGAGCTTCAAGAGCCTCCCTAAAGAGGTTAACAAAATACATATGTGAATAGTGCCTCCCTATATCACCTCTCATTTAGGGAGCCACTATTCACTCCCCAACCCTTTTTAATCTTTTTTTTTATTTTTCTTTATCCTCTTATGTGTGTGTGTATATATATTATATGTATTAGTTTATATTATTTAATTGGTATAGAGAGAGTAATAGAAAGGATTGTTGGAGTGTTGAAAGAGATGTAAGAAGGTAAAATACTATTCACCAATCTTTTTAGGGAGGATTTATGTCCTCCTTGTTGGGGATGCTCTTAGTGCTTAAACACCAAAAAAGAGCGACTGACTTTAATAGTCACTGAATGGTAATAAATACCTAATTTATTACCTTAATGGTAATTTACTCATTGAATCAACAACATCAAGGGATTTGAATGGCCAAAACACGTCAGAGATTACGTGGAGAATAAGTCGTCGGACACTAGCATAGTAAGGAAATTAGAACATTACTCTTTGGATTGTCTCGTCGAGACGAATCCATAAACCGCAAAAATTTGACGCAAAACTAACAAATGCAAATTTTTTTGAATAAAGACAAAATGAAAAAAATCAATTGAGAACTTTTTTGCCAGCCAAAGTAAGTGTAAAAAACGAAATTTCGTCTTCCAACTGTCCACTCAAGGGGCACAGTTACCATAAGAATTAGGAACAACCACTTTTTTTTAACTGAAGGAACAACCACTAAACTGTCCACTTTATTGATTTGGGGAAAAGGTTGGAAGCATAATTTTTGGAAGAACTTCTTCATATCTGAGAATTTCGATTAGCTATTGTTGTTGGGTTGGGATTTGAGCTATCGGAACGTCAGTTTTGCTAGGTACCACCCAATGGAAATTCAATAATTTACTAAAAGTTTTCACGGAATAAAGTACCTCCTTCCCATTGTACATTCTCGGCCCCCAATGGAAATTTATCCTCTCTGTTCAAAAAAAGGAAGAAAGCAAAAATGTAAAACAAAACACTAATACTCGTATTGTGGAGTTTTATTCTGGGAAAAACTGGGCCGTTACAGTTTTGGCTGAATAATTGAGCCAATTTTTTTTTCTTTTTCTATTTCTTTGCCTTTGTTAGTTTTGCGTCAATTTTTTGTGAAATTTAAAATTAATTCAAAATATATAAACTTTTGAGATTATTTTTGTCTTTATTAACAAAAAAAATTGTTTGGTTAATACTTTTTACTCTCTCCGTCCCCAATAGAGTATTTCATTTTAGGTTATCCCACAATAAGTTTGTTTTGAAAAGTTAATGGGTAAAATTTTGTACAATTATTATTTTGCCATTTGAAGGAGTTAATGAGTAAATAGTTAATGGGCAAAAGTGAAGTATAATTATAAAAAATAGAGGTGAAAGTTGATGAATTCAAAAAGAATTCAAAGTTCAATTATTATCCTAAAAAAAACTAAGAAAATTGTACAAAATTTTACACGTACACGTGACACGAGAAGGAAATTTAGATGGAAATCGTCTAAGGTCATCCCTCAAAATTTTGTGTTTGGTTTGGGTGCTTGAGTTTGGTTTTTTGGTAATGATTGGAGGGAGAAATGTGGGTAAAAATTGAAAATATGGAGTGATAATTGGAGAGAGATAGAAAAATAAATGAGAATAATAATTAAAAATATGGATAATAATTGGAGAGAAATGTGAGTAATGATTGAGGGGGTGTTCCACTAAGGGAATTTTGTTTTAAAACTATCTTGGTTTTTGTGTTCACACTTTTTTATGTGATGTATTGTGAGATGATGACCTATTTTAGTTTTTGGAAAAAACTAGTTTTTGATAATAAAAAAATTAATAAAAAAAAACCTAGTTAGTGAAACACCTCCCGAGTAATAATTGAGAAAATCAGTTATCACCCATTGGGTTGTCTCTAGATTTTGCCATATAATAGAACTCCTGGGTTGAACTAAAAAATCCCTCTATAAACCGGAGAAAATATATAACTTTATACAAACATAATTTCAGTTATGTGCTATTATTTAAATAACCGTAAAACTGAGTACTCCAAAAATGTCAAGAAACCATATGAGTCAAAATAAAAATTTCCCGGAAGACAAATCTGAAAGAGAAATCAAGAAAAATTGATGGATTAGAAAAATGTAAAATGTAACAAATTAGTCCAGTTTGATTGGTGGGTTTACTCACATACAATTAACCAAGGTTCGATTCTTAATTAGGATCACGCCACAAGAGAGTAATTTTTCATGAATCTATCGGTCCTGGCGTGGATGACCTGCCTTCAATGGGGTAGAATAGTTGAAGTACACGTGCATAAGTTGGCCGAGGCAATCCTAATAATCGAACTCTAAAAAAGTTAACTTGTTAGCTACATGCCTATATGTCAAAAAAGGATAAAAAAAAAATTCCCTCCGTTCCAAAGAATAAGTTAACTTCAAAAAGGAGTGCAATTTTCCAAATCAAAAAATAAAAACTTCTGTAAATACTTTTTGAAATTTATTCACACCAAATTAAAGATGTCAATTAATTCTTTAATTTTGTGCAAAAAAATTCAAAAAATTATGAATGAAAATATTTTACCTTTTGATAAAAAAAACTACACATCTTTTTGATACTGAGAGAGAGGGAGAGAGGAATTTAGTCAAGCCATGTGTAAATTGGTTGGCTTATTAATTAGGTGATTATTCTAACGGGTTGGCCTACTATTTTTTTTTTTTTTTTGGTACTTCGGAAATGCATTACGAGATTAAGCAAGAGTTACAAACTACATAAGAGGTGCAGGAGAGTTGGTACCGAAACAACAAGAATAAACAAGTCTTAAACTAAACAACATAGCTTCTTGGAGTGAACAGAAGGTAGCTAGTCAAGAAATTGATGTAGGTTGAGGCTGTCTCTGATCACGTACTCCCTGATGCCCAAGGGAAGGGAGTTTGCCACCACCAGGTCTTCCATATGCTCTGCTCCAGACCTTGCGAGAAAATATGCACATTCATTTGCTCCACGATATATATGGGTGAGATTGCTCCTAGTGCATTCCAATAGATATTTCCCATCATTAATTAAGTTGTTGTGAGGGTGAGTTGTGTTGGCACCTTCATTGAACAGAATCACCGCCATTTGTGAGTCAGATTCAATCTGGACGTTGTATAGGCCCTTCTCCAATATAATAGTTAATCCCCTTTATATGCTCCATAACTCTGTCTCCAAACTTGAGGACGCCATCATTCTTCCAAAGTAGCCCAGTTCCCACTCTCCTCTTTTGTTTCTGAATATTCCCCCAAATCCTGCTTTTCCAGTTGATTCATACTAGCATCCGTCTGTATTCAATTTGAAATTTCCTACATTTGGAGCATACCAGAGTGTCATTTGGTTTTTAGCAGGGCCAGAGACCAGTGGGGTTGAAAGCTTCCACGATTTCGAGAGCATATATGCTTAAAATTCTGGAACTTACTTCTGGAATCATGTCTATGTTATCAAAAAAAATTCTATTTCTATCCTTCCAGATTTGCCACAAAAAAGTATGTTCCAAGGAACTTCTTGTGTTATGCATAGAGTTTTACTCCTTTTCAAGTTGTGAGAAATCCAGTCAATTGTGGAGCTTTCGAATCCTTCTCTTATGGCTCTGCCTATCCGGAATTTGTCCCAAAGTTTAATAGCTTTGGGGCAATCCCGAAACAGATGATTAATGGTTTCAGTAGATCCATTGCCTCTCGGACATAAGTCTGAATTTGTCATACCTCTCCTAGCACGCAAATTATTAGTTGGGATCTTATTATGAAAAATGAGCCAAATGAAAGTTTTGAGTTTTTGAGGGACTTTCATTTTCCAAAACCAACTCCAACCTTTCAAATCATTGCTATCATTATTAATCATATCATAAGTAAAAGAAGCAGTGCATAAACCATTGGGAGAATCTCCCCAAGATGGGTGATTCGTGACCTGGGAGTAGCTAGGAAGACTAATATTCATGATATCATTACAAGTCCCTTCATTCACAATATGATCAATAGAGCTTAAATTCCATATGCCATTCTCAATAATGGTGTTAACCTTAACCTGATCTTCAGTGTGGGTTCCTGGATATCTAATATTAAGCGGTCCATCCCAACACCACCAATCGTTCCAGAGATCTACACTTTTGCCATCTCCAATGGTCCACTTTATGCCCTTCTCAAGAATGTGTCCAATGTGCATTATGCTACGCCATGTGTGCGAAGCATTACACCCAACTAGCCAAGATTGGATGGTATGCTGCCTCAGATATTTGTCACGAAGGATGGTGACCCATAGGTTATCTTCATTAGTCATGAGGTTCCATCCTAGTGTAGTCAGAAGGGCTAGGTTTTGTCATTTGGCTTTCCTAAGCCCCAAACCCTCTTTATCCTTGCTTTTGCACACGCTATTCCGATTGACAAGATGTATTTTCTTTTTGGAAGGGGAATCCCCCCAAAGAAAGTCTCTATTCATGCGATCAATTTTATCACACACTAGTAGGGAGGTCTATAGTTTGCATAGTGTAGCTAGGGATAGTGGCCGATGAAGCTTGGATAAGAGTCGCTCTACCCGCAAGCATAAGAGAATTGGCCTTCCATCCCGCTAATCTACCTTGCACTTTTTCAATAATGTGATTGCAATGCTCCTTACTAGATCTTTTGTGTAATAGGGGAACACCTAGGTACTTTCCAAGGTCATTGGTAAGAGCTATTCCGCAGAAAGTGCTAAGTCTACAAGCTTTATTACGGTTACTATTGGATGAGACATAAAGTTTAGATTTATGAATATTAACCATTTGTCCAAACATGCCACAAAAATCATTAAGCACTTGCATCAACTGAATTTCTAGCAACTTTTATGCCTTTCCAATCTCCTGTTTCATGCTTACTCTCAATAAGGATAGATAGTCTCTCCATGCATAAAACGAACAAATATGGAGATAAGGGTCACCTTGTTTGAGTCCTCTCCCAGGAGAGAACTCTTCCAAGATTTCTCCATTCCAGATGATAGAAGAATTCACACTAGTAACACAACTCATGATTAAGGCAGTCCAAGCAGGATTAAGATTGAAGAAAATAAGTGTATCTAAAAGAAAATTTCAAGAAATTTTGTCATACGCCTTTTCAAGATCAATTTTCATAAGAATCCCACCTTTTCTCCCTTTCTTGTTTCTAAGAGAGTGAAGAATTTCCTGGGTAATTATGATATTATCAGTCGTGCTTCAGGAATAAAACTACTCTGGAAAGGACCAATAATCTTGCTAAGGAGAGGCCGTAATCTAGAAACAATCAGTTTAGTCACAATCTTATAGCTTATATTACATAAGCTGATAGGCCTAAACATTTTAATGTTTTCAGGGTTATCAAACTTAGGAATCAGAGCAATAAGAGTCTTATTAATCTCCATCGGGATGGAGTTTGTGGTAAAACAATTTTTAACAAAGTCACAGACATCTTTTCCAATGATGCTCCAATAGCTGTGGTAGAAAATCCCCTGGATGCGAAAAGATGCTCCAATAGCTGTGGTAGAAAATCCCCTGGATGCCATCGGGCCCAGGTGCCTTATGGGGGGGGGGGGGGGGGGGGGGGGGACGCTCTTAACCACATTCCAAATCTCAGTGTCAGTAATGGGGCTACAAAGCCTATCATTATCTTCACAAGTAAGGGTTTTGTGAGAGTTGACAACAACGCAGGATCCATGGGAGTCATCTTGGTTTTAAAAAAGTATGCGCCTACAATTTGATTAGGTGATTGTGCTAACGGATATAGCATACAGATTGCTTCAACAAATCTCAATGTGGTCCTGACTCTCTCTCTCTCTCTCTGTGTCAAGTGGATATCGCAATGTGGTTCTTTCTAATTGTCTGTACTCTGTCGTTAAAAAGATATCACTGATCATGTTATTCTCCGTCCCACTACTTCCATCCCATAAATTCCATCCCAGAACTAATTATTTAAAGTAAAAAAGCGCAACACATGGATCAGTGAAACCAAGAATCCATACCATGATTTCCATCCCAGGATTTTTCTATAATATATTCGTGCATCTACTTGCTGGCGTAACTTACTAGTCCTACATTCCACCCACAAGACTACGTAGCCTAGGTACTTACGTTGCCTCCATCTTCTTCTTATTCTCTACAATTCTTCTTTGCTGTCATTTGTGTTTTAATTCAACTGTATGTATAGACTACTGATTGACCAATGTGTTCTTTTTTCTTCTCTCGTTCAATCTCAACAGTTAGCCAGTTATCATGTATCAAAACCAGCGGGAAAATGGAGCGAATCTCCCAACATGGTCGTCTCTCCTCACTCACCAATCAACCAACCCCTACGCCACCTGCTTATACTTTGACAGACCCAGTTAATGTACCAATCCATACCCGACCTGCTTATTATTCAAACCCACAGCTCCCATTCCCATTTAATGTTCCAGTCCATACCGGACCTGATTATTCTTTCACAAACCCTCAGCTCCCTCTCTCAAGGTAAAAGCGCATTTCAAATAGAACGGGTTGCTAGAGACCGACAGAGGGGAGGTGCAAGGCTGCACAGCATGCTGTGCGGTGACTTTCGGCGCCGTGCCGGCATCGCTTTCACAGTCGGAGACATCCACCGTGTAGAGCTCGTCGAGTACTACAACCCCACCAAAAATCAATTCGATCGGATATCATTAAGTGCATTATCGGAACGCATATAACTTGAAAAAAATCAAAACATCTAAAACTTGAAACACTGGATGAAAACCATTAAACCCATTAACCCATTTTTTTCAAGTTATTTTAGTTCCGATGAGGGACTTAACAATATTCGATCGAGTTGATTCTTGGTGGAGTTGTAGTATTCAACGAGCTCTACAAGGTGGATGTTTCCGATCGTCGAAATGATGCCGGCACGGCGCCGAAAGTCATCGCACAGCACGCTGCACAGCACAAGGCTGCGCAGCACCTCCCCTCTGTCCGCTAGCGACAAAAAGAATCCGTAATAGACAGATTCGATTATATTATTTTTGAAATTATTCAATTTTTTAAAGTTTGGTTTATAACTATTTAATTTTCTAATTCTTCGACACAAAACTAAGTTAAATTTATTATTCACTATTAATTTTTCATTTTACAGACTGGATAATCTTTTTTGAGACTAAGTTAGTAATGTTATTTGATACCATGAATTCAGCGACGTAGCAATATCCAATGTGGAAATATTCGAGAGCGCAGAGTCTTCTTCATTAGGACACAAGAAGCGCAGGCCCAATTACGTCAATTACAGCAAGGAAGAGATGATTCAACTGATTGATGCAGTTCACGTTCACGGGAAATGGTAATGTATCATCCTTTTCGTTTGCATGTTGGATTGGATCCGCCGGTTTCTTTATTTTCTGTTCCAAATTGTTTGTTTGCTTGTTTTCTGGAATTATATCATCTTCCAAATTCAAAAAAAAAAAAAATATTTGAGTTCTTTTTTAATACTTGTGAGCAAAAGAATCAAAACAATTCTGTGTGAAAGTGACTAAACCTTATTTTTTTGAAAAACAATGAAGATATGACCATAAAAGTAATGGCTTACGGCTTACCCCTCTGCCCACACACGTACCCCTACTCCCACGTTTCCCTTTTTCTGATCTCTATTTTCAAAAATAAAAAATAGAAAATTCTAGAAACTCAATAGTATAATACATGCTTGTACTTGTTTCTTTTGTGTGTAGAAAGAGGAGGGAAAAATAAAAAAGTAAAAGAGAAAGTTTGGTGTGAAGGAGGAAACATCAAGTAGTGGATAATAAAAAGGAGGGTAAATTACACTGACCTCCCCTGAGGTTTCTGACTTGTACACTGACCACCCCTACTTTATCTGAAATAGCACTGACCTCCCCTGAGGTTTATATTTTCGTATCAAAAGCACCCTTCTACCCTTCCGACGGGTACCGACGGCGCCGGGGACCCCCTTGTGGGTCCCCAACAGTCGATCTAAGCCGTCCATTCATTCCAAAATCGAATTCCGAGTGGGTCTACGCGGGAATCACCTCAATCGGACGGTCCTAAGTGCTCGATCCAAAAAATTTTGAACAAAATAGGGTGATTTTGGATCGAGCACTTAGGACCGTCCGATTGAGGTGATTCCCGCGTAGACCCACTCGGAATTCGATTCTAGAATGAATGGACGGCTCGGATCAACTGTTGGGGACCCCCTTGCCGTCGGTACCCGTCGGAAGGGTAGAAAGGTGCTTTTGATACGAAAATATAAACCTCAGGGGAGGTCAGTGCTATTTCAGATAAAGTAGGGGTGGTCAGTGTACAAGTCAGAAACCTCAGGGGAGGTCAGTGTAATTTACCCTATAAAGGATGCTTTCAAATTTGGCTTACGCAACCTTTTTACGTAGAGGTTGCGAGTCGGGATTTGAGGTGATTCGAGGTTTCCAATGACTCAATGCGTTTACTTAGGGGGTGTTCCACTATCCAGTTTTTAAAAAAAATTGGTTTTTCACGGTTTTTTATGTGATGTGTTGTGAGAGAATGACCTGTCTCGGTGTTTGGAAAAATCAGTTTTTTGTTAGTGGAACACCCCATTAAGAGTATTGGTAACTTGTCCAAAATTCTGAAGTTGGAGACAAGGGCGGAGGGAGGAAGAGACAAAGGGGTCAGTTGACCTCCCTGAGATCCAAATTTTTATAGGGATAGTAATAGTCTCGTCAAGATTTTTGTTATTTTGACCCCACTTTACACCTCCTTTTTTGTCCAAACTTATTAAGAGTTCAAATTTTGACCACACCTGCCCAGGTTTTTGCTATTTTGACCCCACTTCACACCTCCTTTTTTGTCCAAACTTATTTAGAGTTCAAATTTTGACCCCCCCCCTTGTCAAAAATCCTGGCTCCGCCCCTAGTTGGAGATGTATTATCATGACATCAAATGATGGCATGCATGCATGTTAGATTATATTTATAGGACCGATCTCTTTATTTTTATTGCATGTGTGAACTTTACCGATCTCTTTATTTTTATTGCATGTGTGATTTTTTATTCGCATCCTAAATTCTGCAGTTGGCGTAGGATCGCTGAGTTACAGGTTTTCAAGGATAAAGGCCGAAAGAACACACACTTAATGGTAATGAGCTTTCTGAACCTCTCTTCTTTTTTTCTTCATAATATTGCATCATATTTCTTTTTCTTTTCTCTCTTTTATTTTTTTGGCCTTGACAATGGATTGATGAATTGAAGTTTTTTTTTTTAACAGCAAAAAAGACTTTAATAATTAATATGCAAAAGATACAAAGATTAAAAGAAACAAGAGCACGACAAAAAAAAATGCCACTCAAGCCCCAAAAGGTTGCAAGGATTACAAGACATCAACCATCAAAGCTAGGGAAAAACGAGAAGTAACCTACACAGCTGCAAATCCCACTGCAGATCTAAAACCACACATTTATGCTTCTTTTAATTTGCCGCCTCGAAGATTGGATTAATTGAGTGGCCTTATGAAAGCCCATAATTACCTCCCAACTGCAATTTTTTGAAACATGAGTATGAATTAAGCACTAAATTAATTATTTTTGTGCAGGAAAAATGGAGACATATGTTATCCAGTGCTAACCGTCAGAAGGATCCCGAACTGAGGGCTCTTTATATTCGTGCCAAGGAAGTCGATGACTTTGTTAAAAAGTAAAGGGGACGTTAACGGCCGAGCCGGAATGCATTACTTCAGCATAGATGTGTTCCGAAAATATATCATTTGCTTTTGTGTAGGCCCTGACAGGTTGTGGCCTGTGTTTTCTGGTCCTTTTCGTTTGGGTGTTTTGTTTTTTTGGGTAAATTTGGGTGTTTCCTTTGGGTGTTTTACTCCCTTTTCACTTTGTATCCTTTTTCTATCTATAGTAAATCTTCTAATGCCAATCAAAATTTTAAGCATACGTAGGAAACAAAGCCGATTGGTTGTTCAAGGTAAGCAAATGAGAAGCAGCCCTGCAACAACGAGATAAGATCCCACTACGTGGAGTGGTGTTACAATTTTGCTATAGGCCATGAAAATTTGACTACAAAACTTCTTTAAAATTTAACTACAAAACTTCTTTAAAATTTGACTACAAAACTTCTTTAAAATTTAACTACAAAACTTCTTTCACAATGCCTAGCTGGCACTATTTCGTGGGTGTTTTGATAAGCACACAAATGTTCATATATGCGCCTCTAATTTATACTCCACTTATTAAGTCTATTTTATATTTTTACTTGGAATTTAATACTTTATTTTCGTGATGTGGGTATTTGAAGGCTTCAATATAAAAAGTGCAAAGTTATTGTCAAAATAAATCTCGTGATCAAATTTAATTTAGTGATGAATCAAGCATGTGTGTGTGTGTGGGGTATGTCGTTTTTGTACCAAAATTATAATTTATAAAACAAGGAATTAACTATTATTCCGAAGAACAGTGGTTAAGTCCGAGATCGTCCACGGAGAGTAAAAAGCTAAGTTGCAGTACTTTCAACTAATTTCTAATTTAATTCAAAAATAAATTGGATGATTGGATTTGATTTGATTAAACTAATAATTAAGCTAAAATTTAAATAAATAAATAAGTGATTGCGGTTTGAAAACAAGTGAGAGAAGGGACTAGGGTTTTCGAGTCAACCTCCCCTTATAATATAATTATGGCGAAATCTAGGGTTTCATTCAACTAATAACCAGACCACCGTAGGGTAGCAAATCCTATCGATAATCCCCAAAAATATTCTCAACATTCGTACTCCGTATAGGCTATCTCAACACAGCACGAACCGTCTCACCGGACTTAACGGGCCACACAATCCGTCTCACATCGTATAGTCTATCTCAGAAACTATCCTGAAGCATTAATAACCATTGTATGACTGTATTTAATAACGCGCATATAAATACGGTATGAGAATTGGAAGGATAAAAAACTTCATAAAAAGTATGAATCATCCGAGTCATACAATTAAAAGTTGAATAGAGAACCCTGGAAATCTAAACAATTATAATACTCGGAGAGGCATCCTCGTTACCCTAATCGAATAATTAAGTTGCTCATGGAGTTAGAACAAATAACCGTGCAACCAACAAACTCCATTGAAACAACTTAAAGCTTACAAAAAGAGTAAAGAATTTAACACCTAAAGCCTGCTTGTGTCGCTGCTGCTTTGTCTTGTTCTGCACAACAGGCTTTGGGTGTTAAATAATAAATTCTCTTCGGTTCTGTGGGCAGCTTGGTGAAAGAGAGACCTCCACAGATCCGCCGCTTCGATTACTCTTATGTGGGAAAAAGTGCTGCAACTCTAACTGCCCTTTTGCTTTTACAAACTTGCCCAGCGTGCTCTCCAAGTCAGCCCAGTATTATTTCCGAAACAATTATTGGTGGGCCACCTTCATTGGCATATACGGCACCGACAGTTTATATCTCAGTTTACGCCACAAGATTTGTGCCCTAATCTAATAAAATATGGGCCCACCACAAACATATGCATGTAATTGGATGGTTTTAAGTTAATGTTAGACCTCCTTTGGGTAAAAAATCAGTTTTTGGTTTTTTATTTGTTCTTACTCAAATTTTTTTTGCATTCGTTAGTTTTGCATGAAAAATTTGTGGTTTATGCATTCCTTTCGACGAGACGAATCTAACAAGTATAAATTTATGGTCAAACCAAATATTTTTTTGAATAAAGCCAAAATAGGTAGATTATTGGCCAATAATCCATCTAATTTGGCTTTATTCAAAAAAAATTGAGTTTTGACCATAAATTTATACTTGTTAGATTCGTCTCGTTGAGAGGAATCCAGAAACCACAAAATCTTGATGCAAAACTAACGAATGCAAATTTTTTTTGAACAAGGACAAAATAGAAAAACCAAAAAATCAAAAACCGATTTTTTACCCAAAGGAGGCTAATCCTTGGGTCAGCACCAAACGATTATTTCCTGGGCCAAGCAACGTGTAAACAAACTTATAATCCAAAGCCAATTTCTTCAAATAACATCCAATTTTGTGATTTAACTCCAAATATTATCCACGTTTTCCGCAAGTCCCTAAAAAAGAGAGAACGAGTATCAAGCTCTGAATAATATACTAAACGAGCGTAATAACAATAAATTAGGAGCCGCCAATGGACACATTTGCGTCCCTATCACCACCCCCAACTTGCAATTTGCTGTCTCTAGCAAATAAAAGAATAGGAAAAAAAAAAAACTAATCAAAAGCAAACTAAGGATATATCTTTTAAACCCCCGGGCGGCCCCGGCAGGACAAGTGAAGTCTCGTGAGGATTTTCAGCAAGACGGCTCACCAATATCTCAAACAGAGAGTATGAAGTTATTGCAAAGATATAACGGACATAAACAATTCTAAATGCTTTCAAGTCGTGAAAATAAAGCATGGCACCTAAATTTAGTGTGTGTGTGTGCATATATATGAGAAATTACTTAGTTGCCCTTATTAAATCATTGCATTGAAAATAAAAAATATATATTTCATGGACAATTTGATCTTTTTACGCACTCAAATTAGCTAAGACTCCTTTAAGCTCTCCCCTATCTTTTCACCCACTTCTTTCTCCCACTATCAATTATCAAACACTTTATTCCTTTCCCCTCCCTTATCCCTTTTCCTTCTTCCATAACCTCAATGGTCAATTCAATGCTTCTAATTTTATTTCTCAAATCCAAGTCGTTTTCATCTTATCGAATCACTATAAATACGTTGTGAAAGGTTGATTCTAGTACAGTGATTTTGACTCCCTCTTCGATCTTTTTATAATCGGATATTAGAGTCAGTTCACATGTATAATGTATCGTACTCCTAAAAGTAACGGAAGGTTAGATGAATCTTTATTGGCTTTTGGAGACATTACTTACTATCATGCTCTCACTCGACTAACTCCTTGGAATTGATTAAAACGCCTTCACATCGACGGTATTAGTTATTTTGAGTTTTGTCGCTATGGAGAGTTATTTAAGAACCTTTTTTTTTTCAATTCCTAAAGAGTGTTTTATAAACTAACTTAAATTGAATGAGCGAGTAAAACTGGATATTGAGTAAAAATGGATTGATATTCTGTGAGAAAGTAATCTGTCTCGTAAAGCCCAATAAGTCAATATTGAGTTTAAATCAGTTTTGTGGAACCAACTCCTGAATTGTACATAAAACAAAAATGCTTCACGAAAATGGACCCACATTTGGAGTTTTCAAACAAATTTATGTTCATGTCGATCATCTGGGGAAATAATCACCCCCTCCAAAACAAATCCATGTAAAAACCAATAGCATTTGGGAAACGACCGAAATAATTTTACTTCTCTTTTTTGTCAATAATTTTTCGTCCTAAACATTTTCTCTTCTTTTCCACAACTCCCAAACACAAGGTTAGAGAAATTCATCACAATCAATAGGTTTTTATTCATAAACATATGCATGTAATTGGATGGTTTTAAGTTAATGTTAAACCCGTACTCCTTGGGTCAGTACCAAACGATTATTTCCTGGGCCAAGCAACGTGTAAACAAACTTATAACCCAAAGCCAATTTCTTCAAATAACATCCAATTTTGTGATTTAACTCCAAATATTATCCACGTTTTCCGCAAGTCCCTAAAAAAGAGAAAATGAGTATCAAACTCCGAATAATATACTAAACGAGCATAATAACAATAAATTAGGGGCCGCCAATGGACACATTTGCGTCCCTATCAATGTGTGTGTGCATTGGAAGGCCCAAGACACACTACAACAAAATTCACGTATCGCGATGAATCAGTTTCGTCTCTAAAACATCAAATTTCCTCGCCAAACAAATTGGCGAGGATAAAATTTGTCGCCCGTTTTTCTCGACTAAAGGTCGTCGCAAAAGGAATCTTAGCGAGGAAAAATAAAATTCCTCGCCTATTCTGACCATTTGGCGACAAAATGTTGTTTTCCTCGCCTAAAACCCCTGAAACTAAAAAAACTTACTTCAATACCCAACTCCTCCGCTTCCGCTGGGAGTCGAACCAGCGACCTTTCCTATAACAACACGTCCCCATTCCATCACACCAACTTCCTTTTCAATGCAAGTTCTACAACTTTTAATATATAAACCTTTTTTACTTCTTTTCACCTCCCTATTTTTTTTTTTTTAAATCTTCTTGTCTAATTTTAGTCCCTTTCAACTGCAAACTCGGGATCCATGCCCGGTCCTTTCTTTTCAGTTCATATTGTTGTTACGATTTCTTTAAAGTGTTTTAATTTATTTAGATAATAACCTTTATGAAAATATTAATTTCTTCAAGAATTCTTGGATTTTGTAAATTTCGTTCACAATAAAAGAAAATTGAAAACAACTTGTGAACTTAAAAAGTACATCGTTTGAGATATTCTAGAAATAAGTTAAACTTTTGATAAACTGGCATAAAAATTAAACTACTGATTTCTAAGGGAGCTAATAATGCCAAAACCCAAATTGTACCTGCCAAAACCCAAATTGTACCTTTCATTGAATGACTTAATTGCCCTCAAGTTACTTTTCATCATAATTTGTATTTACAGAGTTGCCCCTTAAATCCCTTAAAACCTCTTTTACGAATCTTTTGAGTGCTCTTCAACCATTCGAAGCTTCAGCCATTTTCCTCGAGAGCTCAGGTGGGCTCCTATGCGCTTGTTGTTTAATCTCTCAACTACTCAAGGTACATTTTGCTCTTGACTATTGTATTCTCTACATAATATTTGGAATTATTAGTTTTGCTTTTTTTTTTTTGGCATAATTTCATAACTCAATTTAATAACTTCTCTTTTTGATCGCTTTTTTCATATTTTTTATACTTTCTTTCCTAAACCATTTTTTTTTTAGAATACTAAAGTAATACTAGTAAATTATTATTATTTGTTTATCACATCTTAGAACTTTCGGAATTTATGTTTTAATTATTGATGATTATGTGCCTGGAGTTGTTGAATTTGTTGAAATTATTGATGATTATTGGATTTGGGTTGATTACGATGTCACTTTTTGGTCATGAGTACTCTTACCTTTTAATATTAGAGTGGCATCGGTTTTTATTAAGAGCAAGTGGATCGATATGAAAAAATCAAAAACATGGTAAGAGAAGAGATTCGGGGGTTGTTTTGTAAAGTAAAATGATGGTGAAAAGTTACGGGTGTAGAAGAGGGCATATAAGTCATTCAATGATAACTTGAAATTAATGTTTTGGCACCAACAATTTTGGTTTTGGCATTATCATTCCCCATTTCTAGTGAGAAATAGTGAATGAGGAGAACTAGAGAGAAAAATAGTTTCATTTTTATCATTACTAGAAAATGTAAAAAAAATATTTTGCTAATAATGTCTTATATTATTAGTGAACTACTAAAGTTGTTAATTATATCTTACCATTGGGACAATACAACACATCTATATCAAAATCTAAATAGTCCTAGAAAATGTGTGGAAATATTGTCACCTAACATTAACATTTGGCGACGAAACAAAATTTCGTTTCCTATTTTGAACAATTGGCGAGGAAACTAGCATTTCCTCGCCAAATATTTACCTTTTTGGCGAGGAAAGATAATTTCGTCGCCAAATCTTAGTTTTTTGACGAGGAAATATAATTTTGTCGCCAATCTTTGCTGTTTGGCGAGGAAATTCAAATTTCGTCGCCAAATGGTAGCCTTTTACCGAGGAAATGTTCATTTCCTCGCTAAATCTTAGTTTTTGGGCGAGGAAAGATAATTTCGTCGACATAGTGTACTCTTTGCCGACGAAATCGATTTCCTTGCCATAAAGACCCATTTGGCGAGGAAATTCAAATTTCCTCACCAACTTTCGTAGCCATAGTTACTTTTTGTTGTAGTGACAATAGTTTATGAATTTAGTTTGACAAGAGTTGGACTAGAGAAAAACAACGGGCTTCCTAATTTAAGTATCGGGAGGTCTTCTTATAACAAAAGGTGATTAGCTAGGGCTTTACTAGACGACACGAGACTTGAAAAAGAAGAAAAGGAAGGGCGGCACATATTGGATATAAAAGGAGAAGCAATACAAGCACAAGGGGACTTCGGATGGGGCATAACAGAGAACGAACAAAAGGAGATTTCGAAGTACAGCTGGGTTTTGATCATAGACAAAGGTCGATTAAACTCCCTATCCAGAAGCTACAACTCCTATTAACATTATTTATGTTTTTGGTTTAATGTTTTACTATTCGAATCCTGGTTTTATGACTCAAGGATTTATTTGTAACATGAATTCTTCCCATCAAATCTCGTGTTGATTTTTAAAATGTTATGTACGTTCATACAACGGTTCTTAAATTGTTTTTTTTTTTTTTTCATTCATCATTTCCTAATCTATTACATGGAGATGGAGGAATGAGACTCCATCTCGAAATGGAGTGTGAGGCATCCAAGAGTTCTACCGCATGAGCTAGCCACCACTTGCGATCTCAAATTGTTTGTGATACCTGGGTAAGATGGGTTATACTCCGTAAGACGCGCCGTGCTATTACACGATCCGTGTCATTAGACAATCCGTGTCACAAAGACGGGTCATACTAATAAGATGGTTCATGCTAAGCACGAGACCCCATACTTTTTGGTGATTCATAAAAATCTTTTGGTGATACTGCGAGGGTCTGCAACCCTATCGATAAAAATCTTTATTGGGAAGAATCATTCTTACCAAATTTCCTTTTACCATTTGGAGCAATTAGTGGCCCACCCATGAAATAGTGTCGGCACTCATAAATAGTGCCAACTAGGCAACGTGAAAGTTTCAGTCAATTTTTTGCAGTGAAAATGCTATAGGCACACCAACATACTAGACCACAAATGTCCACACAATCCTATGTGGCAGCGGACCCCACTTTTACTAGCTCAAAAAAAAAAAAAGAGACTTCTAAAACACACACGATCCAGAGTAGTGTCACGCCCCATCCTGGCTGCCCCCGGATTAAGACCTCACTTACTGTAATCAGTCTCCACCAAGACCTTTATTACGCTTAAAAGATACTTCTTTATTTAAGGACACAAACCATGTGATCTTTTCTTACTCATAAACTAGCATGAACCCGTGCTATGCACTGCGACACGAAATTGAATGATGTGTTTTTTTCTTTTTGATTCGCTAAAAAATTATACTCTCAAGCTCAAAGTTTATTTAATTATTGGATCACTTAGATCAAAAAAAGTATAACAATTCTATTTTCTATGTGCTCCTCTTGACTCTAATTTTCCATAGTGATTGATTCTCCTATAAAATAATAATCTATGTGTGACTTACAAAATAATTGGTTAAACACCTTGAAAAAAATTAGGAGAAGGATAGACGTATAAAAGTTAATTTAGATTAACATTTTTAAGCATGCGAATTATGCAGCAATTTCATAGAATAGTTAATTTCCTGGTGTTTGTAGAAACCCCGTGCAATTAATGCATGAGATAAATACTGTAGCGATACTTGAAAATTATTGCTACCTAAAAATTACACATACCTACATTTTAGCCATAATTTTCAAGTCTTAAACCAAATTATTGTAGCGGAATAGTTATGCTAATGTGCTATGCACACATGATGATAAAAAAGAAAATGCATTAGAATTTAGCCATAATTCTCAAATCTTAAGAAAATTTATTCTTGCGAAATACCCGTGCTAATGTGATATACACATGATGACTAAAGAGAAAATGCATTAGAAGTAGATTGAAGAAAAAAAAAATTCTCTTGCCAAAACATAGCCTATGATTTATTTTTTTTCATATACAGTGAATACAAATAGGAGGTGTAGACACCCCAATTTTGATTATCCGTGAATTCTAAGCATGAGTTCGGATGTGTCCCCAATGATGAAAAATTATTGATGACATCGTGAATCTTATTTTATTTAGTTAATGCTTTGATGAACTTGGGTTCACCCCGATCAAAATCCAAATGAACCTTTGCAAACCCAATAACCATTTTCAAAATCCATATTTCAAGGCCCAACTATGAAGCCCAAGAGAAAGCCCAATTCTTAGCCCATAAAACCCAAAAACAAGCCCATGAATCTGACCCAGAAAATACCTTGCAGCTGCAAAATAAGAGATCCACCGACATTACAGCTGCAAAGGCATGGGCCTCCATACCTTGCTGAAAAAAAGTCAAACCTTGCAGCCGCAACATTTTTTGTTGCAGCCGCAAGGTTTGATGCAGGTTTTCCTGACAGATTCTGCACCTTTGGCATGGCTGCCCATGCTCCATTCACTCACCTCCCATTCGATTTCTGGCGGAAAATAACTCTAAGAAGCTTCCTCTAGGCCTATAAAAGGGTGCCTAAGGTCTCTCATTTGGGACACAACAAAAAAACTCAAGAAATCCTAACCTAAAAACCTTGTTCTAGCTTATTCTTTGCATCCAAAACTTTCCTTTAGTGTTTCTCTTCCCAAAAACCAAGAAAACCCTCTTCAAAAATCAGCCACCAAAATCCCAAAAATATTAGTCCTTAGCTTAGTCTCCAAAATTACCCCAGGCTTTGTTCTTAATCCAAGTTTTTCGAAACATTAGTTAAATAAAGTGCTTTTCGCGGCGAACGGAGTTCATACTTGCCGAATTTGTGATTTTGAGGGGAGCATCCAGACGTTGATCAAAAGAAGTTCAGTCTTCGCCCTTTTATTAATTTGTGGTAATATTTCATTTCTCTAAATCTAACCTCATGCATCGTTAATTTTATTTATTTATTCCTTATTCCCTTCCCTGTATTTGTTTAAATCACTTTAAATTCTCTTTTAAAATCTCATAATTTTGAGTAGAGACTAATCATTTTGATTAGGCGGGATGGGTGCATTTTTCAAATAAAACTTTCCCATCCCGTAACTTAGCTCCCGAACCAAGATCACTCTGGTTATGACAGGCCGGTTGTCTCGAATTTTGTACGTTGAATTCGGTTGCTTGGTTAACCTTAAAATCAAGTGGCGACTCTAACGAACGCGTGTTCTAGTACTTTCAAGGTTTCTCGCGGAAGATACGGGTGCCCACAGGAGGGGAAAACTTTTGCTTCTATATCTATGTGTGAGAAAAACTATGAAAACAAAAATGTGTGGAAGACTTACAATTTGCTGAGCCTGTCATCTTCCATAACTACTGATAGTTAATTAGTCAAAACCAAAAAAATATATATATATTCAAGTGCACACGCTAAAAAATAAAAATAAAAATTATCCATGGTTTGAATTTTACAACACAACTATACACACTTAAAAAAATTTAAATCTCAAAAATTTCGACTTGTTAGTGTAAATTGTCAAAACTTATAATCATTCATCACATCTACTAAAACTCAAGAAAAGTAAAAAAATATATATATTTGAAACTTAAATCAACAATTAAAACTTTCATTATGAAATTCCCAAAGCCTTCTATTGCGAAATACAAAAATTTAAGTACGATTGTTTGCAAATAAAAAGTTAGAGTACAAACCGATCGCATATGAAAAGCATTGAAGATGTACTTAAGGCTCGAGCTACACACCTATAAAGGATAAACACCCCTATAAAGGATAAAAACTAACGTCATACTAACAGTTACGAACATTTCTGGTTTGCAGTTTCACTCAAGTATTTATATAGACTTAAGAGCAACAATTTTAGAAATGATAGTATCCAAAGGGAAAAATCTTACCTTTCCTTCTTCTTTTTTTCTTTTTTTTTTAAACCACAAATCATGACTGATTGGTAGTTTATAAAGATTTTTAAATTTGAACTTTCAATTTTATTAGACAACTTTCGCTTCCATTATGGAAATAAATTGAAGTGTTTGAATTGGGAAAGATTGAGATTTTTAGATTTGAAATTCGAAAATGATTTTCTAGGACATGTGTAATCGAATCTCACATGTGTTGCTTGAAAACCTCAATCACAATCCAATTGCTTCATGCCACTTGTCGCGACCGTAGCCCTCTTCACGAAAAGTCATTCGGCAATAATATATAAGATACTCTAAAAAAGAGACAAACTTTACACATATTTACAAGTGCCATATATTACAGAGATCCACAACCCTTACTTCTTTCTTACATTCGAAACGTGTTACAAACTTGTGTTATCTACAAAGCCTAGACAACCCCACGCCAAGTTATGTACACAGTGGACCGCTTCTATCAACCTCCCATCTCATAAGTCCTGCCAAAATTAACAAACTGTGTGGATTAGCTATTGTTACTTGGCCACAAACACTAGCATTATGTCAATATAAGCAATTAAATTGGCAAAAAGAAGTGCAGCTACAACCACAGATCAGATTCCGTATATCCAGTTAAAGAAAACACGACCAATTCAGGCACCGTTCAACAATGACAACACTTCCATGTCATGCTTTCAAGTAACTTCCATGACAACACTTCCGTGTCATGTGATTTCGAGAAACTATAGCAACACTTCCACGCTATACTTTCAAGACTTTCCATAGCAACACTTCCATGCCATGTGCTTAACAAAAACTCACTAAGCTTAATAATCAAGATACTAGACCGAAAAGCGTGTCGTTGTCACCACTATAAGATAATCCAAAACTCTTATAGAGCTACTCTCTTAGACATGCTACTAGTGCTAGCACGAAAATATCAATTCTATAGTAAATAAGAACATGTCTTTTTAGAAAGGCATAAGCTTTGTCAAAGGTACCCCACCTCTTCGTGCGATCCCGTGAGACAAGTATCACGCTCACCTTTTAAGCACGCTAGATGAATCTCCGGCTTCGTTAACACCTAAAACACAATTATCAATTGAAAATCCATTAATCCCCGTTATTCATATTTAACACGCGAGAAGGTATACATGCTTCCGTCAAATTCCATGTGAACAACACGCATATACGACAAACTCTCCAACCCTTTCAACAAGTGAAAATATGTAGAGGAGCATCATAACTGGGCAAAGCATTTAAAGTCTCCAGTGAAGTACTTATGTTCTAAAGCATAGTAGGAGATTCGGACTCTACGATGAAGTTAAATTTATCTAGAATCAATCACAAGGATTTATAGAGTAAAACTTTTCACATTGAAACTAGACATAACAAACAAAATTCTCACCGAAATTCATACATTTTAGACATAGATATAACGTCCAAATGATTTCTCCCAAACCACCCAATCTGCTGTAAGTTAGAAGTTCAGCAGTGACACAGCAACCCAAAAACTTCACGGAGAACTCAACTGAAGTACAAATGGTCTCCAATTTGAGTCAATACACGAAGACACTTCATATTTATCTCGCTAATTTTCCCAGATTTAATTCAAGACAAAAACCCCATCAAAACAACAAGCAAAATAAGTTAACATTCTCAGGAGTTAAAATTTCAACAGGTAGTCATTGTTTTTACAAATTCACCACGAGCAAGATTCTAATACAAACACCCTGGAATTCAAGACACATGAACTTAACTCCTTGAAATACGGATAATCCTAAGGGTACAGAGGGTTTGGTACAGAAAATGTACCGAGC
Source organism: Vaccinium darrowii (assembly GCA_020921065.1). NCBI lineage: Eukaryota > Viridiplantae > Streptophyta > Magnoliopsida > Ericales > Ericaceae > Vaccinium > Vaccinium darrowii. The sequence goes on along the minus strand of CM037158.1, from coordinate 9,199,825 downwards.
CCTCTCGGGGACCCACTTTTGGGTCCCACACGAGTGATCCGAACCGTTTTTTTTGGTTTGAAACGGTGGGACTTTGGTTCAAGCACTTCTAACCGTCCGATCGAGCTGATTTTTTGTGGGGCCCCACGGAAAAATGTTCTAAGAATAATGAACGGTTCGGATCACTCGTGTGGGACCCAAAAGTGGGTCCCCGAGAGGGCTCGGTACATTTTCTGTACCAAACCCTCTGTACCCCCAGCAGGGTCCTTGAAATACAAACCCTAAAAATATCAGGTCATTCGGAGAAGGAAAACCAAGTCAAATAAATCCCCAAAGTCAGACTGCAGTCACTTCAGTTCAGTTTTCAGCAAACAGAGGATGTGTTAGAAAATTCGCCAAAAATCAAATTCTCTATATTTTTGAGTGATTCCAAATCCCAAATGATCCTAACTTCTTGTACTTTGAAACCCATATGAACCCAAAGCCATATAACCAATTAAAGAAGACCGATTGACTAAAAACGCAGCTTTTCATGTTGTCCAGAAATCCAAACTTCAAAATTCTATTTTGTTTCTAACTCTGGATTTACCCTTAGCAATTCATGAACAAAACTAATCACCGAGCATTATATCATCACCAATTCGAGAGAATTAGGGCAATATATCACTTTCTCAACTCAAAACCATGTCCAAGAAAGAAGCTCTAACTCTAAATGACAAAAACCTAGGAGATAAAAGAGTTTTAAGGAGATTCTTACCTCTTAGAACCAGCCGTTACCCCTCTTCTTCCTCTCTTCCTCCTCTTCTCTCTCTCCCCCTCCCTCCCTCTCTCTCTTTTTTCTGTATTAGTTTTAATCGGACGTGCTACGCACGTCGTTTTGTGCTCATTGACGTGCTTAATTTCTTGCGTAGCACAAAATATTTTGGCAATGACCATTAAAACACTTGCAATACTCACAAAAATGAGCACAATTGTCGAAGTCTCAAAATAAATTGAAGCGGGTGCTAGGTGGCCAGAGACTATAGAAAGACCGATAACAGGACATATTGAATACTGAGTATTGATGTCGAACATGCCAGGTGAGAACTAATATTTGGACAATGCTCAGTTACACAAGGTACAACAAGAATAAGAGAAAATTGAGCAGAACTTTTGGCTGCAACATTTTTCATTAGCAGACTGATCTTCAATGCTTAAAATCATGGAGACATCCTAAAAACTAATTGACATAAGAGTTTTGCATAGATCTTGGACAAGAAAACAAGAATCAATTACAGGATTAAAAATTTAAAATGTTGTATGCTGCAATGGAGCAGCACCATTTCAACATGTAAGTTTTTTTTAACTACACTATCAGCTCAGAAAAATGTCAACAATCATTACTAATAAAGTTTTATAAAAAAGTATGATACGGGTTATTACACCCTTGGCCTCGTTTGATTCAGGTATTGGGAGCCTGGGATAGGATTAAATGTGTCTAATCCCGCCTAATCCCTTGTTTGGTTCCCACAAAGGTGCATGGGATTAGTAATCCTCACAAAGGTACCTAGGATCAATAATCCTGGACTAAAATTATCCCTATATGTATGGTGCTATGTAATCCCATGGGGGTGGGACTACCAATCCCGGATAAAACACACGGGAGTTCGTCGGCCCTTTTATTACAAAATTGCCATTGAAATGATTTTGCCCTAGATCATCTTCTCCAGTTCTTCCTCACTACTCAAACACAGTTCTTCCCCAGTTCGTCTTCATCGTAGGAAACAACATAAATACTAAATAGAATTGTAATGAGTTTCTCTATCCGATCTAAAGGTGGGAGCGAAACCATCTGCAATTTGAGAAAATAAATAAAACAAAAAATTAAAGAATATCATCAGTACGTGAGTCCAAGCTTCCAGTGGAAGTAGAGCAATAAAATTGACAAACGAGAACTGCCCCCTCTATGGCGAGTCCAAATTTCCAGAGGAAGTAGGGCAACAAATTTGACAAACGAGAACTGCCCCTCTATGGCTTCTATCTTCTTCATCCTGTAAGGTGGCCTTTGGTTGGTAGGGAGCGGCACATGCTCGATGGATTCTTCCTCATGTACACTTGGATGCCTTTTGGAGAGTGGGGTTCTAACCTTCGCATGAGAGGATTTAGTTGACAGCTTTAGAGAAGTGCGAAACCGAGGCTCTCACGTGTTTTCTCAGTGTATGAGTATTTCTATGTTCTCTTTAGTGGATGAGAATTTCTATTTTCGACTAATCCGGTCTGCTGCTTCAAGGGTTTATCAAACAAATGTAGAAAGGAAACTGGACCAGATGGATCCCTGTGTCCGGGCCATACTATATCTTGCTCCGCAAGATGGACTACGCTGATATGCCTACGAATTAGTGACCCCAGAACAGAAAGCCGTTGGAGATCGTTGTCAGTTTTCAGCACTGCAAGTAGTTTCCTCTCGAAGTTCCCAAGGATACGTTCTCTCATGTACTGCATTGTTATAACAGGTGCTCAGAAGAAAGCAGTGATAGACATGGAAGGTATAAAACAACACAATTTCACATGTATCTGATCTAAAAAACCAGATCAAACACAATTCAAACTCGAGGGGTAGCTACTTCAAATATAGTACTTACAAAAATGAACGTAAAATTGGATAGAGATTAAACATTAGCTTCTATTCCAAACCAAAAAACTTACAAGATAGCGTGTCTGTGGATCAACATTGACATCTTAAGTGGCTACATTAACTTGATATAAAACACTACCATAAGCCACCAAAATTACCTTCAAGATTTGTAACATGCTACAGTCTCCAACTCCAAAGCTTTGCTTTTGATAAAAGGTTTAAGCTAATTAATCACATGGTTTAATGATCCAACAACTCTTTGAATCGTGATCAACTTTGTGAATACACCACAAAATTACTTTTGAGATTTGCAACATGCTACAATAACTACAGTTCCAAATCCATCTTTTCTTTTCATAGAAGGTTTAAGCTAATTAAGCACATGTTTCTACAATCCAACAACTTTTTGAATTGTGATCAACTTACAAATGAATACACAAATAAAAATCCTTGAGATTAACATATCTAAGAGCACTTTTGGCGAAATGTACTCAGAATAGTAAATGATGGGTATCTAGATAACCACCTAGTAATTGGCCGATGTGTCGGAATAGGGGCAAGAATCCTATTAGAGAGTCCGTAGCTTAGGAATATTAAAGATTTGAAGGTGAAGACTCTTGGTGCACACTTTTTTTAAAAACAGATTGAACCATCAAACAAAATGTGTCAAATGACAATAAAGAAAAGAGCCTCGTAAAATTACTCAGATAGGGGGCCTCTGTTGTTAACAGCACAAGGGTTTGAAGGAGCTCTCATCATGTTCTAGTTAATCGTGCCCAACGTTCTCCTGTTGTGCCCCATTCTGGCATGTAGTTCCCCTGCCACCGATCAACAGCTTGTGTTTAAAATATTAGGTTATGAACTACATAGATACAAAGCCCAGTGAAAAGAAAAATGAATAATCAGTTTAGAATCCTAAATACCATGAATATATAGGGGCCTGATTACTATTGAACCCCGCGACGATGATTTCCAATGATACTTCCTCAGTGAATCCTGCAGCTGTGATGATCAATCCCAAACAATAGAATCATTCCTTGCTCTATATTCATTCTAACATGGAAATTAAACTATACCTTGATAAAAACCCGAGAAACCAAATTCCAGTATGTAGACGTATTACAGTGCAAGCCAAAAGAACAGCTGCCTCAAACGGCTAGAGTTTGGCTAGTCAACAGACAGATCAAGTTTAATATCACAGGGCTGAAAAGTAACGGTCAAGCATTAGTCCTGGTCAAACTTTAACACTCCGTGTGTTCTCATAGCATCAATGATTAAGAAACAAGAAGAGGAGGGATATGATGAAACCTGAAAAGCTTTCACCAAAAAGCGAAACCTGCAATAAACAACCGACAAACTGGCTTTCAAATCCCTCAAAATACAAAGGAGATCCCTTAAAAGTCAGAGACACTAAAGCTCAACCAGAAGCCAAGAAAGTAATGTTGTCCTATAGAGTCCCTGAATCTTCAGATTATCTTAAAGACTCTGCAGTTCTTCCCAAACAAATAATCATAATGTCACTTTCGTGAACTCACACCATATGTTTTCCAAAGCTCAAAGGGAAATAGAAAGCAACAACTAACGCAATGTCTATTTGAGCTCCTATTTGATAATCCTAATGAGGCATTAAAAACCTAATACTTTGACATAACGCAAGCAACAAATATCCACAACGGATAAAGTCAGTTCTCAACTGCTCAAGCTTGACTGGTTTAAAGACCACTGAAGCTCGATCTCCAGTGTTAGTGTAAGTAGCAATAGTATAACAAGATAAGTGGGGGAGACGTGATTCATAGTAGATGCCAAGAAATGTGTTACACACACCTCCTTAAAATATAAGGACATCTCTTGCAACATGCTGTATATAAGGAATTTGCTACTGTTGGCATGTGGAGTGTCCAGATCATGTAGGGTATCCTGTGTGGAGACATTCCACATTATCAATGTGTAACCAATTGCTTCAAACAACCACTCTGTCATGGATCATATAACAAATGCCGCGAAACAATCCTTTTATTGCTTCAGGATAAAATCAGTCTGGGCTTCCAGCTTTAACAGAAGGTTGAAGAAAACACCAGAATGTAATGTGGATGATTAAGCATAGTCGCCACATGGAAGTCGAAGGAAAAAAATACAATATAAACATTGTAACCACCATAAGCAAGTAGCAGGATCCAGTATTGGGACTTCCAAGCCACTAAGACTTTCAGAATATTGTGAACTGCCATCTCACCACAAGTGTATGCGTGAGGAGATTGATTCAAAATCATCTCAATCTAGGTAGATCATAGCTTCATTCATTAGTTTTCTCTATTCAAATTTCTATTAGCAGAGGAGTTAATTTCCACTTCCTAACTATAAGTCTATCTTAATATTGACTACTAAACTTGTTAATGTTGTATAATGTTCGTAAGACGCTTGTTTTATCGGCTTGCAAATGAATGTCATGGTGCTGCGTCTCAATCATAATTGACTTGGTAAGTTAGAATTATGGTCAAAACAAATATGAATCAGTTTCTAAATTCAAAAATCAGATAAAGGGACCCAAACAAACAATCCAAAAACTTTTTTGATGTATGAGAGTGCAGAAGAAGTGAAAAAAAAAAAACATTCCAAAGCAAGGTATATATTCACTTAGTTGTTTAATCAAACACCTTACCTACTAAAGCAAGAAGAGTCGGAACTTGGAAAACAATTGTAGTACAGGGAGGAGTATTTATAAAATTGTGAGGCTAAAATTGGAGAAGTCAGCCCAATTCCAAACTTGATAACAATTTAGAGAAGAACAAAATTGACACACCTCACCTTGTTTTCAAAGCTCTTGATTTTTCTTCATCTTCTTCAATGACAAATGCGTGAAAGCAAACCCTGATTTGATTGAGAAGCAAAATTATGTTTAACACAGACAAAACAGTTCTTGGATCAGAAGAACGGATCGAAGCTAGAGATTAGAAATAGAAGATGAGATGAAATCAAAAACCAAAACATGGGCGGAAACAAAAGTTACCCAAATCAACACGTGCAAACTCCAAAGCAAGCAAGAGAGAAGGAAAGAGCCAAGCATGAGAGAAGGAAAGAGTGATTCTTTTGAACTCCCTGGAATGCGTCGCGTTTTATACAACGCCGCACTAACAGTGCATAGCCGTCTCTACAGTGGATCCTGTCGTGCATAGCCGTCTCTACAGTGCATAGGCGTCTCACATTAGAGCTGTACCAATTTCGATTCCAGCCTACATCCATCAAGATCAAGTAGGGTACGGAGCCGAACGTGGTTCCGTGCAGTAGAAATGTAGTCGTACTGGTACAGGCTGCCAAGAGGAGAAGAACAATTAAATGAAGGAGGAAAGAGAGATGCCCGCTGCCCGCTCTTGGCTGTGGAGAACAAAGTGGCAGACGAAACTCCCTTCAACGGTGAAGCGCCGTTTCTATACGGTGTCTAAACGCGATACAGTCATCCGACTGTCCTTCAGGTACTGTTCCAACGGCGCCAGACTGTCCTTCAAAACTGTTGCTACGACGATAAGGCAGAGATCGTACAACCAAAACAAGTGCTTGCATCTGTCCTTCCTCTTTTCTGAGTTGCCCGAACGAACAAAGGCTACAACCGCCTCCAATTTAGCCGAAGTAGCATGTTACCCCTATACTCTGGAAATATTTCACTTCTGTCCCTGCCCGCTGATCTGCTCTAAAATCTGGCTGGACTTCACCCAAAGGCAAAGTGGCAGACGAAATGGGCCAAATGGCTGCCCGCCCTTCCCTCTTTTTATGTATAGGTTAGATAATGTAGAACACCTTCAAGCTTATCCTTTTTTTTTTTCTTTTAATCAGATGTGTGAAGGAAGAAAAAATAAAAGACACCAAGATATGTATCTTGTTGACAAGTGTTTTCAATTTAAGTTAATTTATACTTCTACCCCTTCACTTTAGTAACTTAAAGTTTAACCCCACAAAATATCATTTATCTACAATTAACCACATAACATGCCTAAAGTAATATTTTGGATCTCACAAGTAGACCCCCTGTCGCCGACGTCTTCAAGCACCAGCAACCACCACCACCAATGGCCACCACAAGCTCAAAAGAATAGCAGTTGCCTCGTGACTGGCAATTATTAGGAGAGTAGAATTATCCACCACCACTTGTTCCGAAATGGGTTCTTCATTTTCGTCTTTCAATGCTAGCAGGCATGATACTACGTCATCTATCGGACTCGAATTGCCCGAAGAGAGCCCCTCCCTTCTCTTTCTCAAAATTCTCAAAAGTCCATCGGTAATCCTTGCCCCGGCTTGAAAGCCCTTGGAGTAAGCGGATCCAACAGTGCTGGCTCATAAAGGCTTGAAACGGATTCATTAGATGAGGCTCTTCATGTATTATGCACAATAAAAATTTTCAACGCATATCTTCATAAGAAATCATTACAAAATATTCATCACTGCACAATAAAATATAGTCATTTAAAAATAAACTATTACAAGAGGCCTACATATTTGAGGCTCTTATTTTTTAACATTTTTTGGGAAACCTAAAGCAGTAGCTTCATTGACTTATGCCATGAGCCGGTCCTGAAATCCAGGGAACTTCATGAAACTCACAGTTTTCATTTCGGTGTCTCCCCCTTTAATTTCTTTTGATAGAGAGTTGGTGACCAAATCATCCATCCGTTTGACATATAAAGAAAGCTTAACATTGCCCATTTGATCAATTTATACCTGCATCAGAGACCGGACAGGACGCAGGCTTTCGGCTTTCTATATTCTTTTGAGCTTGATGGATGTCGGGTCGCGTCTTGGAAGAGTAAGGTCGAGTCTGGGTTGAGTCGGGTCGCTGTGGGCTGTGGTGGCCACTGGTGGTGGTTGTTGTCGGTTGTTGAGTCGGGTTGCTGCAGGTTGTGGTGGCCGTCGCCAATGGTTGAGGACGTCGGCGGCGGGGGGTCTGGTTCAAACGTCTCTTTTTTTTTTAGTTAGTAAAGGTAGACTCCACTGTCACAGAGGATTGTGTGATTAGTGGTGTATTTTGGTGTGCCTGTAGCACCGTTGTTTACGTAGCCTGTAGCAAAATTGGTGGTGTTAACACTATGCCACTTGACCACAGCGGAAGTGGGAAACGAAGAAGTGAAGGGTAAATAATTAATAGGATCCGACGAAAAACTTCAGGTCGACGAAAATAAACAGTAAAGTTTCATTCTCCCTAACTTTTTCACTAGTTCCTTTTTTCGGTTTTTTTTTTTTAATTTTTTATACTATTTTGTTTAACTTTTTGGCAGAATTTTAGGGATTAATTATTCTTTCCGACTAAGACAGCACAAAAATTCGGTTAACTCTAAACCAATCTAATCCGTATATTTTGGAAAAATCTGGAAACCGAATCGCTAGTCAAGGTAATTAAGCAAGGCTACAGTAGATTTCTTGCATCTAGCGAAACCACAAAAAAAAAAAAAAAGAGTTCAAAACTTCATATGAGATGAACAAAGTTGTTAATGCCAACACACCCATGTCGGGTGTCCTCGTTGAAGTCGTTGGTGGACGCTTATATCCAATTTTAGTAAAGGCTAGCACACCCGTATCGAATGGCAAGTTCAAAACTTCATGGTTTAGTTAAATATGAAGATTTTAACCGTATCAAGAACAAACCATCGGTCACTTATTCACTTTCAAGTTTATTTGCTCACACCCCATGACATCACGTCAGATAAGTGGATAATAATGGAATACAACAAAAGTCTCCAACATAGCTCCAGTACATTCACATGGTGTGTAAAGTGTATGTGGACTCCACACACCATGTGAGTGTTGGAGCCATGTTGGAGACTTTTGTTATACCTCTATCATTTTTGTAAAATTCAACCACAAAATTGTTGAAGGAAAAACCTATGGGTACCCATATGTTCAAAAAACGTACAGAGCATGATAGGGGACACCCACACGAATCATCCAAACCGTTCATTATTCTTAAAACATTTTTCTTTTTTCTTGATTGAAACAGTGAGACTTTGGTTGTACTTCTAACCTTCCGATTGAGCAGATATTTTGTGGAGCCCCTCGGAAAAATGTCTTAAGAATAATGAACAGTTCAAATCACTCGTGTGGGACCCAAAAGTGGGTCCCCAAGCATGCTCTGTACGTTTTCTTTGCATTTCGATCAGTACATGTATCAAGGTCCTTTGTTAAATTTTGAAGAAATTAGGTCGCTATATTTTTCATACATATACGGACAAGAGGTTTGATAGCAGTTGATGGAACATCAACTACCTGAAAAATCACGTTGGTCGAATTTCATCATTTCAGTTCATTACAAATAGTAGGCGTCGCAATCTATAAAGGTTTAAGAATAGAACGCTGCTAGGGGTACCCCATATTTTGCACCGAAAATACACACCGTGCCTTCGGGGACCCGCTTTTGGGTCCCACATGAGTGATCCGAACCGTTCATTATTCTTAAAACATTTTTCCCAGGGGGCCCACCAAAAATCAACTCAATCGGACGGTTAGAAGTGCTTGAACCAAAGTCTCACCGTTTCATTATTTCCGTTAAGAATAACGGCTCGTTTGGATGACGTACCAGTTTGAGAGGGATTAAATAGTAAGGGGTGATAAAATAGTACTCCCTCCGTTCCGAAAAAGATGTCCAAAATCACTGTTCACGCCTCTCAAAAGATTATCTATATTTTTCAACTATAATGATTTCTATATACAATATGGATCTCGATTGATAGATCTCACTTAATTTTATTAAACAATATTTTTTAAATCACAAAAAGAATTATAAATTGCAAGATGTAGATAATTTTTCGAGGGTGGTGAATAGTGATTTTGGACATCTTTTATGGGACGGAGGGAGTAGAGGTGATTAAATAAGAAGGGTGGGCTCACATTGATGTGACAGTTAAGAACGAAGAATTAAATAGTACATGGTTTGAATGAGAGATAAAAAAAAGAGGGATGGGGAGGGTGGATGAAGTAAAAATCAGTCAAATGACTGTTTTGTCCTTGTGAATGCCCATATTAAATTATACATTTAAATAATTATATAAATCCAAAAAATAATTATATAATACTTAATTTAATTATTTTATATAAATGAAGAATATTAAATATTACAAGTATATATATTTTTTGTTTCTAATAAATAAAAAATTAATTTTATTATAGCTACTACTTTTTTTTTTTAATCATATGGGGTCATAGTTTAGGGCTTGAGGGAATTGCCTAATAAAATAGAGGGGGATAAAGTTTAATTTTAAAACTAAAATAAAATCCTAAGCAGGAGAGACAGCCGTCCCTTTTTTTCTTTTTTCTTTTTTCTTCTTCCTTTCTTCTCTTTTCTTCTTTCTTCTTCGTTCTGAAGAACCCAGAACCAGTCGACAGCAACAACGGCCAATCTGACGGCTAGTTTTAATTCCTTCTTTGTTGAGGAGGTGAGAGAATCAAATGTGAGAAAATCATGTTCCAATGAAGAGTATGGGTATGAAAGTGTTCCAATCTTTGATGATTTTCCAAGAGAAGAGTTAGAGGAGTTTGAATATGGATTTGAAGATTTTTCCATCTTTGGAGGTGACTATGAAGACCTTCCCGTTTATGATGAGTGTTCAAATGAGGACATGGATGGTAACAATGAAGAAGAAGGATTTGAGGATATTGGTGGTAGTCATAAAGAACAAGAAATGTCTAGTCTTTCGACGTATGAGCCTTGCATTTTTTGGGAAGATAGTGAACAAGTCTTAGACAAGAGTTACGACAAGAAGATTAATGATTGTGACTTCGAAATTGAAGATGGCGCACAACCTTATTAGAATGATTCAGACACTCCACAACTTGATGAATTGTTGGTTGAAGATGGTTCGGAAGGGTTGCCTCCCGAGTTTTCCGTAGATGTTCAAGTTTGTATTGCCTTGGTACCCAATCTAATTCAAGAGTTGCCAAAGAAGGGTAAAGAGTACTTAAGGCAGCTTATTGATCATTTAGGCATGATCTTCGACCAAGCAAGCTTTTAATATAATGTGGAGATGCCTTCTTTACATTTTACAAGGAATTGTTTGAGGGATGCTTTGGGAGCATGTGTTCAGTGCTACTTCGAAGATATTGTGGCTCATAAGCGGCAAGCCAAATGGGTGACCTATTCGCACACAAGTATGAATGCGGTGAATATTCATAAAATGACGCTCATATTGAAGATGGGTTATTGAATGAGGATGACGTGGATCAAGGAAATACAGCCACATGCCTACTTCAGAGTTGCATAATAAATACTTCTATAGTTCCATGTTTTCTTTATTTAGTTGTTTGAGTCGTTTTGTCTAACTTGAGGACAATTTGTTTTCTTTAGAGGGGAGTCCTAATGCAGTAAAATTTAAGGTAACTATTGTCATTTATAGTGTATTTAGGATTAGTAGGGTCTTGAGTCTATAAATGGGGGTGTGTGTCTTTCATTTAGGAGCTTTTATTATTTTCAAGAATATAATTATTAAGAGTTTTAACTCTTTGTATCCCATTATGGGAGTTTCTCTCTCTACAATATCTATGGTGTATTCTGATTTGCATCACTAAACCAGAAACTTTTTTCCACGGATTAATTATATTCCATCATCATCGATATCTCTTAAATGAGATTTTTTGTATGGTTGATATCGTCAATAGGTTTTAAAAAGTGGACAATTCTAGTATTAGAGTAGACCAAGAAAGGATTCAAGCAGGACACCGATATTTTTTTTCCCCAATGTTCAAGAGTTGTCTGGGTCAAACTTATGTGCACCTTGACTATTTCCCTTCCCGTTCCGGTCAAAGATAGTCCATTCACGTTAGGACTAAGGGATTCACAAGAGATTTCTTTCTTGGTGTCTGACTGGCCCTAAGAAATTGTCAAGTTTTAAAGCGATGACACTCCAACGAAGAAATTCGTCGTCGAATTATTGAGTGCTCAACAATCTAAACAAAATTTATTCCTTTCAGCCAAACAGAAGATGTGCTTTGTCAACTTCGGTGCCCTTATATCAACTAACAAGTCAACTTGAGGATGAAATAAATATAGAATTGTTGGTTTATATCCAATGCCCGTGCTTTTGTAAAATTGTTTGAATACTTTCAAATACCTCATTCATATATTATAGCAATAGAAAAACAGCAGTTGCAGGCTTGCAGCTTAGGTTTATCTAAAGATTGCAGCACATATACCAATGGAAACTACTGCCACTGACCAATGGTTGTATCAAGCAAGTGGCAGATACGAGTTACTAATGGTCGATAGAGACATAGGCCTTCCACAAGTTCACCAGTTTGATTAAATTCAATGAATACCTGATCTCCACCACAATTTTCAGCGGGAAAGAGAACAATAACTACATGTGGATGTTATTCATACTCTCTTGATCAAATGGCTCACAATGTAACCCTGCCACCGCGCTACTGTTAATTCTATTCATGGAATTCAGCAGAAAGAGTAGCCAACAAAAAGTTTGAATGGAGCAAACAAAATACTGTCACAAAAACAAGCAAAAAACAGTCAAAAGTAGAGAACCTGTGCAGCGAACAGCGACCCCAATCGGGATATGAGTGATTCGAACAGCAGTTTCAACTTTATTCACATTCTGACCTCCTTGCCCTTGAAAAACTGATGTCCAGGTCGTCTTCAAATATCTCAACAGCCATTGACTCATCAGGAAGAAGTGGCATGATTTCAACACCAGAAAAGCTTGTCTGTTGCAATTCAACATTAAAAATGCAATTATATGAAAATTAGAAAAGAGGTCAACTCAAAATAGAGCTTCAAGCATGGTATTAAAGTCATATCTACCATGTGTAGCAAGCAACCTTCAGCATATTAATCTGCAGTTACATACTGTTTCCACTTTCTCGTCATGTAGCACTATGTTCCTCCAACAAACAACTTCAAAAGTTCAAATGAAATTCCTCCTCTTTTTTCTGGCATATAAAATACTCGGAGGAAGTCTCCACTAAAGTATTTTTGTATTCTTGGACTACAAGTTGTCAAATCAACAAGTCATTCTCCTCATCTACATCAACTCATTTGACAACTTGTAGTCCAAGAATACCGAAAATACCGTAGTGGGAACTCAGCTTCATTCTCACACCATAGTTTTGATACTTCAGATGGGGACTACTGAATCTCCCAACTTATCTGATCATCAATTGTTGTCATTAGTGACAAATTTATTGAAAAGGCATCAAGGGATGTCACCCATGCATGGAAGAAAGTGAATAACAATAGGCCAAAAGGCCGACAATACCAAATATCTAATTATCATTGCTATTTTTAGTTTGCCTAATTATCATCAGTAACTAAACCATATCAAACCAAAAAATGGGAAAATAAACCAGTAACGAGTGTGGACAAGGCTTTCCCTCTTTCCCCAGTAAGCTCCCTGTATTACGATGTACATGTCCATAAAGCACCAAGATAAGCTCACCCTTTTTTTGTTTGAACATCAGACAAGCTCAACCCACAGTATTTTATTCGTAATAGCATTCGACCACCACAAAGTTGTCCATAGTATCATTTATATGATGATAGCTCGTCAAAAAGGAGGAGGGCAAAAACATACGGAAAATTGTCGAATGTGTATACAAAACTCATTTTCATGCTATGTCTGTCCACGTACCAATGAAACAGAAAAAGAAAAGGAAAGGGACAGCTTGGTGAAGTTATCTGCCGTATACATTTTGCATTGAAAGGAGATTGTCGCACGATGCGGTGTGTTCCTTTCTCTCCAGAGTCCAGACAAATAACCATAGGCATATCAACCTTCAAGGACATCTCAACCACTCTTGTTTTGTAACGCTGCTTCTCTCCCCTTCTCACATACATTCTGAGAAGCATGTCAGCCCAATCCTGTACTGGAAATTATCCAACAATTTTATAGAAAACAAGTAGATAAGCACATGGATTGTGCAGGACTCACTACCACCACCAGGAATTCCACTAGGAATGCAGAATTTTCCCTTGCAAAATAATCATCGTAATCGGACGATCAATCCTTTCAGCATAAATTTGGTTTTAGATTAGACACCTACCGGTATCCAATCAACTTGATTTCTTGATTAGATAATCCATCCAACAGCACTACACTAGCCGATAAAAGTTTGTATTACCAAACTGAGATCCATTGGGGAACTGCCCCAACTGTTTGTCCAGCAGTCCAGAGCCGGATCGTAATAGTAAAAACAACAATCATTTGCAAGCTTGTTCGAGGTTATAGCAATACTAAAGACTTGATCTGATAATTTTGAGAAGTACTTATATCTTTCATCCTCAGCCGTAAGATAAAAGGAAGAAGAATCTGTTTTCAATACAAGCATGAAGCATGAAAACAAACAAAACAACTACTATCCCTGCAATATATCTCTCAAGGCTTCGTTTGTAGGAGATCCATTAGCAAAACTGGAGCGCTCTTGGCTATAGTTTACACCATCACATCAGTTACGAACCTGAACTTGATCTTCACTGTCATCATCATCTTCATTATCTCTACTAAACTCTGCATATTCCTCGAGTGACTCAGCTGCAAATAATTCCCCAGCCTTACCTCCATCATTTGTTACGCTTTTCGCCGAAGTTGAACTATTAGATTTTCCTTTGTTAACCTGTTCCACAAAAGTTGAAATAAGATGTAATACCACAAAGTATAAGTTGGCAGCAAACCATCACCATGACAAGAAACCTCACAATCCTCATTTGGTTATGAACAATTTGCTTATGCAAACCCCAAAAAACTGTGCGCAAATGAAAAGGTTGCAATGATACCCGAAAAGGAAAAATTGAATGAAACAGTATGGCAACTCAAACGTAAACGTATTCCTGCTGGTGAATAGCTTCACAAACCAACCCCCCCCCCCCCCCCCCCCCCCCCCCCAAAAAAAAAATGTTCTTATGGTTAGATTTTTGCTTTGCACCCCATAATTTCTCCAACATGTCTCGAGTATCCACTACGCGTTCTTCTCCCACGCATCAAGGTTTTACTCAATAAATGGCAAAGTACCAACTTACACCTAATTGATTCAACTTTTAGATCAGAGCCAAACTGTTCTAGGCAGATTTACACCATCTCCTCAATTGGCTAAAAGTAGTAACTAACGAATGTCAAAACTCATTTTACCATTTCTTATATTCTCAGCCATCCTAATATCATCAGTGAACGTTACAGTCATATTTTATGTGCATGTTATCATCTTTCAGCGGTAGGATTGAATCAACTAAAATTCCTACACTCCACCCTACTTATCAACAGAGCTCAAGTACAAAAAAGGGCCAAACATGAATCTCGATTCATACACCAAGAATCTTGTTGAAAACCAAAGAAAACCAAATGGTAACAAAACAACATCACTCGTAAATCTTTCTGTGCAACTATAATATTAAAAAAGAAAAAAAAAAAAAATTAATTCCTCAAAAGCTAGGCATGGTTAAAAGGGTTGGTAACTTGGAAATATCATGAATCGTAATTTGGAATTATCATGAATCAGATATCCAGCAAATAGAGCAGGGTTAGACAATAGGCAAAAACCACCTTCTAGAGTCATAACAATTTAGTAAGCAAAGCAAGAAGAATAAAACACAGACTGATACAGAGACATAAATTTTTACAGCATCAGAGAGCATAAGTTTTGGAGCCTTACAGTGCGTAATAGCGTCCTTCTATCCCTCTCTCGAGCATTCTTGATAGCCTATGCAAAAGTTTACAATAACATTTGCTTAAAAAGGTAATTAACACTTACTCTAAAGACAATAAAATTTCATCAAAGTTTTGTAACAAAAGAAGGGGGGGAAAATAACAAAGAAAAACAAAAAAAATAATAATAATAAAAACAAACCAACCTCCTCGAGCATCTTCTGCTCAGCCTCTACTTCCGTACGGTCCCTATAAGCAAGTATTACAACATACAGAATTAAAACTAATTTGAACTAGCATCAGATTATACTGAATCCATCTTTCAGGAAAACTAAACAATCTTTGTGTTTGAAAAGGTATTCCTGTTCGGTGTGAGGGAGGATAATGATACGTTGTAATATGTTTAAGAAATAAAAACCTTCCAATAATCTTGTCCACACGGCATGAACACTTGGCGCACACCTTTTGCTCCTTCGCACAAGCTACACAATTCATCGAACCAATGAATCAATTCTAAGAATTACATAAACATACATCAAAAAAAGCCTAAAATGCAACATTTTTGTGCTTTTTACCTGCTTTGAAAAACATAAGAAAAACATATTTTCCAAAACTGAATCAAGCAAATGAAACTAACCCGTGCAAAGATTGTGGTAAGCTTGACGAACTGCCCTTTTCAAACATCGTTGACTGCAAATGGCCAAAATTCAGAACTGAATCAAGCCATTACCCCATAATTTCCCTCAATGAAGCACACACTGACACAAGCATACTATCCTAATTGAGTCAAAGGTTGCATGAATGCTCGCGCACAGAGATAGAAATTATTCAACACTAAATCCAATTATTACCCATTACTCCCAAAAGATAACATCTTATGTATACCACCCCATACAAGAATCAACATAAGTTTTCATGATTAAAGATAATAAACCCAGTCAAAGATATATAGGTGCATAAAGATAGAGATATTGTTCTATGTATGTGGAGAGAGAGAGAGAGAGAGAGGGGGTTTGGACCATTTAGCGGGCTCGGAGAGAGGCTTGTATTTGCCGTACTTGCGTTTCCATTCGATTTGGTCTTTACAGCGAGGGCACACCCCTGTTACCTCCGATAAGGGCCTGAACTTCCCTCCTACTTCCTGTTTTTACCAATCATTTGAATAAGATACGCTACTTCATTTGTTAATACTACGAGTCCAAGGGGTGTCTCTGTGTGTGCGCGCGCGCGTTGAGAGAGAGAGAAAGAGAGAAAGAGATTACGGTTTCGTTGATCTTGACGCCGGCGTTGGGTTTCCAGGCAAATTTGTTTGGGTGAACCGGTGGCCCTTTCTTGCTCATCTTCCCTCCGGCGCCGCCCCCAGATTTTCTTGGCGGCAATAATAAAACCACCGCCGCCGCAACTATGACCTAGCCGCAGTTGCCTACTGAACAGTTGTTAAGTATGTACGAGTGTCTTGAAATGAAATGTTAGCACCGCATAAAGACGCAATTTTAAGAGACAAATACCGATCAAATGAGTAAAATTTAGTTATCCTGTCAGATTTAAGAGACAAATACCGATCAAGCCATTACCAATATACGAACGATTTGATTTGTTATGGGTACGGCTTCAGTTATTAGCATGGGCCCTTTTTTGCTGTTATTTACTTCGGTTGGCTGAAAGCTTCTCCCAGAGTTGGAAATTCTGATAAGGAAAGAGGGATTTTGCACCTTCCATACTGTTGAGATACTAATTTTTGTCCGCCACGGCCATGACCCCGGTCGGGAGGTTCCATACTGCAAAGAATAAAATACTGATCAGGCTCGAGATAAGACATTTAAAGCCCTTTGTAATCTTCGGATTGTGATACTGAAATATTGGCAAATAACTTCATCTGCTGGATTAGCGTTGTCACGTAATCGTCGAATACCCCTAGTGAGGGTATAGATCCAATATCGCAGATTTGCCTTAGTGTATGGTTTAATACTAATAGATTGAACCCAAATATGGTCCAATTCATTTCTGATCCTTTCTCGTTCTGCTATCTGGTAAAGAATTCTGTTCTCCTTTGATATATTCGATTTCAAAATCAAAAGCAGAAACTTCTTATTGCCATCTAGCAAATATCTGCTTAGAGACTAAATTTTTAATATCTTTGGCTAAGTTAAATTTAGCAGAGCTACAATCAATCCGGAGTAAAAATGTTTGATTAAGCAAATCATCCTGAAATTTAGAAACACATTTTACAATAGAAAGCATTTCCTTTTTAATAGTGGAATAATTAAGTTGAGCTTTTTTCCATGATCTTGATGTAAATCTCACTAATTCCTCTTTCTGAGTTTGAGGATTTTGCTGCTTAAGAATGCCTCCATAACCTATGTTAGAGGCGTCTGTTTCAACTACCTTATAAGCGGTTCAACATAGTCAGTGTTGTAGCCAAGATTATGCATTAGTGTGGGCACTATAAATTAACAACGAGCTCTGAGAATAGCTAGGCTTCAACAACAACCTACACGCCCACGAGTTAATGAGGTTTCAGGCTAGTGTAGAGTGTTATTTTATTATTCACCCACCTAAAGGTAGATGAATATTGATAATTTTTGGGTTATGCACTGGCACAGGAGCGTGATTATGAAAGAGTCTTCCAAAAACCTCCTAGACAACTAATTTGTGCGTGTGAGAATTGAGAACACGAGCGTAGAATGAAAAGTAAGAGTGGGAGCGACAACCATTTTGAAGGATTACGTGACTAAGGGTTCAAGTAGCAAGTAAAGCTAGCAAAATAAGAAACTTCAAAGGGTAGCTCAAGTGGCAACGGGGATAAGTTGTAAATCCTGACATCTTCGAAACTTGGCAACCTCTTGCGGTCAAGCCACAAGAAAAAAATCTCTTGTGAATCTTCTAATCCCGGCATGGATGGTCTATCGGGCCGGGGAGGAGAATAGTCGAGGTGCGTGTAGATTGATCCAAATAACCCTTTCCGTTGAAAAAAAAACTAACAAAATAGAAAAAGACAGTGTGAGCATGTGCCCACACGGGTATCAAGGTGACTCCGCCACTGAACATAGCATAAGTATTTAATTAAACTTCAGTTCCAGTGTACTAGCAAGGTTGGCTGTAAATATTTTCAGGCTTACAAGCTTTTCAAAATAGGAGGGCTTGCAGTGATCTAACCGGAAGCTAGTTGATAAGCCCCAAATGTTGTATATATCCAGGCTTATCTCGCTCGTTGGGATCACACACACGTGCATTTTGTGCCTTTATACGATTGATTTTGCGCGAGTTGTGTTTTTGACGAGTTTCAGGAAATCGGAGCTAAAAGATGTGTCCAAAGCTCCAAATAATCCCCGGTTGTATCCGGAAGTACCCAAGGTCCCCCAATGCCGTGGAGGACAATCGCCGAAGCTTAGAAGTCGATTCAAGGAGCTTTGGAAGGTTCAAGGAAGGCCCGGAACAAAGGAACAACAAAGCTAGAGTTATGAGGCTATAGGAAATCCGACACACCGATAGAAAAAGACTCATTTCTCTCAAGATAAAAAAGCCATGAAGATGAGGTCAATTGGGTTTGAAAGTAGACTCATAGAGCTTTCCAACGGTTCAAGAATCATGTCCTTCCGAGTTCGGACGAAGCCGGGGCGTGCCCGCGAAGTTGGGTCAAAAATCTGCCTGAAGAATTCAGCAACTCTACATACCAGTATGGGTTTTTCCCCATACCGGTATCCAGGAAGCAAATAGGCGATCAGAAGCTCTACATACCAGTATGGGTTTTTTTCCATACCGGTATCCAGCTTGTTTTTCTGCGTTTTTTTAGCCCGATCTCAGTTTATTTCCATGGGCATTTTGGACCTTTTGTACACGTTTTGGGGGGCTATAAAAGCCCACAAACATCAGAATATTAGGTCATTCTTCATCTTCCACCTTCTCTCTCTACCTCCATTAGTTTTGTACATAATTTGCTCCAACTTCTCTCTAGGATTTGATGTTTTCTACTTAGATTCAAGGTATGTTGCCTTCATTAATGTTGTTGTGCTACTCATTATCTATCTAAATCTTGTGTTTATTTTCATATTCGTCATGTTTTCTTTAACCACGTTTTTCTCCTTTGTGTGTACTTTAACCATGTTTGAGTAGTAGTTTAGGCTTGGTTATGGGGTGAATATCACCCCATGACTTCGGTGTTTCAATGGCTTCTCACGTTTTTATGCTTATTGTGGGTTTGTGAATTGATTAATCACTCTATTTTCGGTCTAAACTTAGAGTTGTTAACCTCCTTGATTGGGTGTAGACAAATCACTTGGCACACACAATGCTTTGAGCTATGTCACTTTAGGTGTTCGATAAAATGTCTAAGAGAGTTTCTTTCCATTTACAAACCTCATCCTTGTGGTAAAGATTGGTTTTCATTGGGTGAGTTCAATTTTATGTATCAAAACTTAGTCTTGTTAACCTTTTTGATCTTGTGTAGGCAAGGGCTTGACCACTTGCCACACATGATGCTTAGAGCTATGTCATTCTAAGTGTTTGTAAAATTGCCTCAAAGAACTTATCCCATTGTTAAACCAATTTTCTAGAGTCAAAATGATTTTCATTGCTAAATCTTCCGAGTGAGAGCAAGTGACTTTGTCTCTCACTTGAGTTATAGTTGAGAGCCATTGAATATCCCTAGTCATGGGTGGTATGAACCTCTAGACCTTGCCGCCTTTAATGTATAGTTTAAAACTTTATTTTCAATTGCTGATAAGCCCCTGAAAGTGTAAATAAAGGGGGCTTATCTACCTCGTTTTTGTCACACACACGCGCATAACTTGTTTTATTTGATTGATATTGCGCGTAGGTTGTGTTTTTGTCGTTCGCAGGTTTTTCGGAAGAATAAGGCATCTCTTTAGTGCCATGGCTCGAACACGAGTCAATCCGTGACCCAAGGTCCAAGGACACGTGGCACACCGCTACGGTGCCGAGAAATTCACGAGAAAAGTCATGGAAGAAGGCCAAGTACGCCCGAGCAAAGGCCCAAGTCAATCATGAGTCGAACACACTGGGTATCAATACCCCAAAACTGGGTATCAATACCCAGCCTCTTCAGCAAATGCAAAGAAAACTCAGACTCTCTGGGTATCTATACCCCAAAACCGGGTATCTATACCTGGCGTCCTCAGCAAATGCAGAAAATCACAGACCCTCTGGGTATCTATACCCCGACGCTGGGGTATCTATACCCAGACGCTTCAGACAGATTTTTGGCCCGACTTCCCTTTTATCTTAGGGGCTTTTTGGACCTTTTGTACACGTTTTTGGGGGCTATAAAAGCCACCTAACATCAGATTATTAGGTATTCTTCATCTTCCACCTTCTCTCTCTACCTCCATTTTTGTTTTGCTCACTTGAGCTCCACCTTCTCTCTAGATTTTAGGATTTTCTCTTTGGATTCAAGGCTTTTGCCTTCACAAATGTTGTAAGTATTTCTCTTATCTATCTAAATCTTGTGTTTATTTTCATTTTCGTTATGTTTTCCTTAATCACGTTTTTCTCCTTTGTGTGTACTTTAAGCATGATTGAGTAGTGGTTTAGGCTTGGTTATGGGGTGAATATCACCCCATGACTTCGGTGTTTCAATGGCTTCTCACGTTTTTATGCTTATTGTGGGTTTGTGAATGGATTAATCACTCTATTCTCGGTCTAAACTTAGAGTTGTTAACCTCCTTGATTGGGTGTAGACAAATTACTTGGCACACACAATGCTTTGAGCTATGTCACTTTAGGTGTTCGACAAAATGTTTAAGAGAGTTTCTTTCCATTTACAAACCTCTTTCTTGTGGTATAAGATTGGTTTTCATTGGGTGAGTTCAATTTTATGTATCAAAACTTAGTCTTGTTAACCTTTTTGATCTTGTGTAGGTAAGGGCTTGACCACTTGCCACACATGATGCTTAGAGCTATGTCATTCTAAGTGTTTGTAAATGTATCAAAACTTAGTCTTGTTAACCTTTTTGATCTTGTGTAGGCAAGGGCTTGACAACTTGCCACACATGATGCTTAGAGCTATGTCATTCTAAGTGTTTGTAAAATTGCCTTAAAGAACTTATCCCATTGTTAAACCAATTTTCTAGAGTCAAAATGATTTTCATTGCTAAATCTTCCGAGTGAGAGCAAGTGACTTTGTCTCTCACTTGAGTTATAGTTGAGAGCCATTGAATATCCCTAGTCATGGGTGGTATGAACCTCTAAACCTCGCCGCCTTTAATTTGTAGTTTAAAATTTCATTTTCAATCCCATTAGAGGTAGAGAGATTCCACCAAACAAAAATCACAACCAAAAGGTTGGCCGTCCTAACGCCGAAACCCCTACCGTAAAGTAAACCTCTCACTAGCTCCGACCCCTCCCTGTGGATTCGACCTCGGACTTCCGAGTTATTATGCTATGACCGACCTAGCCCTACGCTTGGGGCGACGCTAGCTACAACAACGCTAGGTGTCAAGCAATTGCATTAGAGGTAGAGAGAATCCCACAAACAAATCACAACCAAAAGGTTGGCCGTCCTAACGCCGAAACCCCTACCGTAAAGCAAACCTCTCACTAGCTCCGATCCTTCCCTGTGGATTTGACCCGGTCTTACCGGTTATCATGCTTCGCGACACCTAAACCCTACGCTTGGGGAAACATCATTTGAAATACAATCCAAGGACGCAAGCACTAGTTCACAAATGGGTGAAAAGGTGTATTATTTTCACTTATTTTGGGGAATGGTTTATGAATTCATGGAGTAATTGACGCTGCAAATTACTGACGCTGCAAATTACTAAATTTGGTTACAAGTGTGACGACATTTTTATCTAACACCATTTAAAAATCTGCCATCGCTTGTAAGTGAGCTACTATAATCAGCAAATAGTAGCTCAACTTATTTCTCTTTGTGGTTCATTACCTGAATAAAGAGAATAAAAAATCAATGATTTACACCAGAGGCGGCTCTAAGAAGAGCTGAAGATGGTCACTCGAACACCCTGAAAAAAATAATTTTTTTAGAA
This sequence comes from Vaccinium darrowii, assembly GCA_020921065.1. NCBI lineage: Eukaryota > Viridiplantae > Streptophyta > Magnoliopsida > Ericales > Ericaceae > Vaccinium > Vaccinium darrowii. Next base: position 9,177,605 of record CM037158.1, on the reverse strand, counting down.
ATACATGTAAAAATTTATTTATTATTTATTTTTTGTCATTTTGAACACCCTAACCAAAATATTTGAACACTCTACCCAAAATGTTTGAACACATTACCCAAAATTTTTGAACACCCAATCCTAATGACGGAATTCACCATGCACTATTTGATACTCCATTAGAGAATAGTATAAATATGATATTTGAGAATTTGGGTGTTTCTTTGTCTCAACACATTTAGCTAAAAGAGATAAGAACACTTTTAACTCTCTCTCTCTCTTTAATCTATTTATACTTATTCCAAGTGATTACTCATTACATTATAAAATATAGAACAATATTTTAATATATGCACCCTATCTTTTTTTTTTGAAAAACTTTAATATATATGCACAGAGGGTATATAGACACAATAGATTTGGATTATTACATAGGCCATTCATAGGTTTGATTCTTTTTTAATTTTTGTTCGGTAGTTGGAACCATGGACAAGTTTATGATAAGAAAATCTAGAATAGGTGTAAGAGTCATTTCCTATTGAAACTTTTTTGATGATAACAACCCCTAAAACTCGTCGAAGCGAAGCCGTATTGACTTGGAATTTTTTTTTTTTCGGTAGCATTGTTGTATTAGTAGAATTTTTATTTTTATTTATTTATGTACAGTTATGATTTCTAGAGGACATTGGCTTTGCCTAGTTTATGTGTGTGGCGAGACGTAAATAGACCTTGAGATTAGTGCGAGCAGGCTAGTCCGGACCACCCAGTTATATAAAAAATGATTTCTAGAGGACCGTAGTAGAATTTCTGAATACCCTCAAGAGAATTCGTGGAGCTGCCACTAGTGCAAAAGACTCGTGGATAAAAAATAAAAAAAAATAGTACAAATGACACGCCGGTCCTTCCGGGGTAACATCTTCAGCAATCAACCTTAACTTCCAAAGAAAAAATGTCAGGACCACAATACAGGACCTCAAAAGCCAAGTCTATGGTCTTTGTCTTCAAGTTAAAACTTCTCTTCTCCTCCATCCACGTCATGTTTAGTATCCACAAGTACTTGAAAGGTATAGATGTATGTAAAACAAACTTCCTGCTGTAAACTCAAATCTAGCACTAATACAAGTTGAAAAATTCTGTTCTTCCCAACTGCCGTGTAATATGAGTTTGTGGCTACAAGGATTTGATTTAAGAAAAAAAAAATTTGAATGCACGAACATCATTTTTGCCATCCTTTTTAAATTTCTTGCACGAAGGTGTTAAATGTGTTATACTCTCATAGCTATCGTGTCTGACCACACAGTTTTTGCAATAATAATATCCAATGCAAGACTCATAAATTGAATGGTTTAGATTAACCGTTGTAAGCCTACAAAAGATCCACGAGGGCCCAAAATTGGATGGGACTGGATGGATCAGGACTAGAGAGTAGTCTTTCCCTGTCGAATGGCACCATTTTCTCATACCTTTCCTTATGTGTGTGAAATATGGTTTAGAAAGATCAATCCCTAATCTATTCTCTCTCTGTCAATAAATGCAAGGGGAAAAGGGTGGGATGGAAACAACCAAACGGGTCATGGCCCAACTCAAGTCTTCGTCTTTTCACAACAAAATTGCTCAATTTAGATTCCTTCCCCTTTACACATGAGTGCGCGCAGGATAGTCCGGACCATCCAGTTATATAAAAAATGATTTCTAGAGGACCGTAGTAGAATTTCTGAACACCCTCAAGAGAATTCATGGAGATGCCACTAGTGCAAAAGATTTGTGGATAAAAATATATATATAGTACAAAGGACACTCCGGTCTTTCTGGGGTAACATCTTGAGCAATCAACCTTAACTTCCAAAGAAAAAAGATCAGGACCACAATACAGGACCCCAAAAGCCAAGTCTATGCCCTCTGTTTCAAGTTAAAACTTCTCCTCCTCCATCCACGTCATGTTTAGTATCCACAAGTACTTGAAAGGTATAGATGTATAGAAAACAAACTTCCTACTATAAATTCAAATCTAGCACTAATACAAGTTGAAAAATTTTGTTCTTCCCAACTGCCGTGTAGTATGAGTTTGTGGCAACAAGGTTTTGATTTAACCAAAAAAAAAAAAAAAGGTTGGACGCACGAACATCATTTTTGCCATCCTTTTTAAATTTCTTGCATGAAGGTGTTAAATGTGTTATGCTCTCACAGCTATCGTGTCTGACCACACAGTTTTTGCAATAATAATATCCAATGCAAGACTCATAACTTGAATGGTTTGGATTAACCGTTGTAAGCCTACAAAAGATCCACAAAGGCCCAAAATTGGATGAGACTAGATGGATCAGGACTAGAGAGTAGCCTTTCACTGTCGAATAACACCATTTTCTCATACCTTTCCTTATGTGTGTGAAATACGGTTTAGAAAGATCAATCCCTAATCTATTTTCTCTCTGTCAATAAATGCAAGTGGAAGAGGGTGGGATGGAAATAGCCAAACAGGTCATGGCCCAACTCAAGTCTTCGTATCTTTCACAACAAAATTGCTCAATTTAGATTCCTTCCCCTTTACACATGAGTGCGCGCAGGATAGTTTGGACCAGCCAGTTATATAAAAAATGATTTCTAGAGGACCGTAGTAGAATTTCTGAACACCCTCGAGAGAATTCCTGGAGCCGCCACTGATTTACACATAAATTTATGGCTCATGTCAATCGCACACACGTGTCTATGGTTGAAATCGTTAGATGCATGTAAACCCTTCATAATTATGACGCCCACATGATCAATCAAACTATCGCGAATACATATTTATATTCTGTATACAAAAGATAATTTCCGTAGAAAGGAATACTATGGAGCTGGTTATTGCAAAGGGATTTAGATAAAAAATTTACATTAACAATTTCAAGTGCTTTATACTATCTTCTCTAGGTTTCTTCACTTCAATCGGCTTTAATCTGTCCGCTTGAAAAAAGACACCCAAACGACGGTTGTCTACACTGGCCAAGAGGTTTGCTCCCACCCTGAAGGTGCGAATTCGATTTGTGGGATAGGTCAACTCGTTGGAAGGTGAAAGTCCACGTGGGTAGCCTCGTGGGCATGTCCAATGGTCACCCCCTCCTGAGTACTTTTTGTGGGTGTTGGTTCCTTGCGACCAACCGGATTAATCTCATCAGTTTGGGTGGCTACTTGTCTTTGCTTGTACGTGTGCATGTTTGTTTGTACTGGGTTTTTTTGCTGGGTCTTGCTATGTTGTTTTTAGACCTGTTTGGTTAGGCTGTATTTTGTGGATGTGTTTGATATGGGATTAAGAGCAAGTCCAATGGGTTCTATGATGCCCTATGGCTAGTGGCTCACTTTCAGCACTTTAATTAACTTTGGGTGTCAAATTTTGGCACCCATTCTCCAATTGTGAGCTCTAAAATGAATCAAAGTGTTCAACATATTTATCTAACTTTCTATCCACCTCATTTTCCTGTTATCTTCTCAATCCTAATTCAACTGACTATTTTTTGTCTCATGATATTCAACACACAATAGTTTTAAAAGAAATTAAAATGTTTTATTTTTAACTTCCATACAGTTTGAATTTTTTTTCTTGAAAAATATGTATTATTTTTAACTTTTAATGGACAAATATTTTGGGACAAACTTGTTTCACCAATATTGTTTGTCCCAAAAAATTTCAAATGCATCAATGAGTATATCAAAATCGCAAAAACATAGGAGTTTTCAAATTTTCAGGCAGCAAATGTTCGATTTTCTAGAACCATTCTGCTGGTAAGTGGAAAATCAATTGGTGTCTCATGTCTGATTGTTTAAATGTTTTCATGAAGATAGAAGAGCAGTATCAATGCCACTTTGTTGATGCCTTTTATGTTTTTCTTAATCGGTGTTAAGACTTTTTTGTTGCGCATTGCCGCATTCTCATACAGGAGATATCAAACCTATATTTTCAAGATCTCAAAAGTTGAACGCAAGGATGTTCACAGAGCACACTCTATTGCCAAGAGAACTCTTTCTACTTTTACATACTCCATCCATCCCAATTTAATAGTCCCTTTTGAGAGTTCGTGCCACTTTTCAATTGATTATAACTCGTAATTTACATTGCTTTTCGTGATTTTGAAAATATTGTCTTATAGAATTAATTGAGATCTATCAAACAAGATCCATATTGAATATGAAATTCATTACCGATTTCAAGTTATAAGTAGTTTTTTATCCGGTTAGAATAGAACGAGGGACTATTAAATTGGGACGGAGGGAGTAGATTCCAAGATCAACAATTTTTTTACTAGAGGTAGGGCTGTTTTTTTTCATATTCATTGCAGCTCTATTATTTGTATTTGTATCCTTAATGGATTTTGTTGGTCTATCCATGGATTAAATTAACCCATTACACAAATCCACTCGGAGTCCAATGTTTACGAATATTCGATCCATATTTTCCAGCAGTAACTAGACTCCTAAAAAACCGATTTAATTAAACCGTCTTAAAGAGGCACTTTCTGAAAAAGAATACTCCCTCCGTCTCATATTTGTTGTTCAGTTGCACTACTCACCACACCTCAAAAAATTGGTTATATATTCAAATGTATAATGTTATATATATTCAATATGGATCTCATTTGATAGTTCTTGATGAGTACAATTAAACGAAGTTTTCGAAATTGTAAAAACTATTACATATTGAAAGATATAAACAATTGAAAAATGGCACGCATACCCGTAAATTGACAAGAAATTCGAGACGGAAGGAGTAATTAGTTTAATCTTAAATTAATCATCTCTTGCTAATTGTTTTTATACTCTGATGATCCCCCACACGGAAATCCCACGGTTTCAGCTGAACAAATGCAATGCTGCCAACTTAAGTTACTTTTTTTTAATTAAAGCTAAAAAAGAATCTGAAACCATGATTCGTTTGAAAAATCTCACCAGTTTTGTCTTTTCTATTGTTTTCAGTCTGGGGTTTGTATTAGAATAATATGCATTAGGGTTTCGATCACCAGTATAATCCAAGTATTAACCTCAATTCAAGGTGGAACATCTTTCCTTGTATGGGAAAAAATATATCGACCGAGCGAGGTACCAATAAGAATACATTTTTTTTATTATGTGAAGTATGGCCACGTTGTTGGGTAAATAAAGAATAGAGGATGAGAACTCTAGTTTGTTTTTTTTAAAATAAAAATTAAAAAAATGGAAGAATAAGCAAGGTAAATAAAGAATACATTTTTTTTTATTATGTGAAGTAAGTATGGCCACGTTGTTGGGTAAATAAAGAATAGAGGATGAGAACTCTAGTTTGTTTTTGTTTTTTTAAATATAAATAAAAAAAATGGAAGAATAAGCAAGGTAGAAGATTGGGTTGTTTTTATTTTGCGTTATTCGGAATAAGTTTTAATACGGGATTTTTTTATGATAATTTTTTTAAAGAGTTTTTTGTTTTATTATTGTAAAGACAGAGATCTTAAATGTGAGAAATAAGGATTTGGAAATGAAAATAATAAGTTATGTTGGGGTTAACCTTCAAGTAAAAGAATTTTACAAAGATTAGGACAATTTCTAATTTTTATTGGAGTATACTACTTAATAATATCTATATGTTAATAAAGTCTATGTACAAATTGTCCAGTATCCTAGGCCTTGTTCTTTTTTCTTTTTTTCCTATTTTTAAAAGTTTTTTTTCAAAAAGAATCTTTCTTTTTCCAATCATTTCTTACATTTCTCTCTCTACTCATTACTTTATTATTCTCATTTCTCTCTCTATCTCTCTCTTATCATTACCTCATTATTCTCATTTTCAAAAACTCAACCAAACAATATCTCAAAAATTCTTTTCAAAATTTTGTTTACAAAACCTATCCAAACACAGCCCTAATTTTTGGAAGAATTTTCGCTGATTATTACTTTTGACAAAAAAAAAAAATGAAATAAAATATCGATTACAGTTGGAGATGCTCTAATCAAAAGAGCCCATATCATGCATGTCATAATGGAGAAATTGATTGGAAAATCGAGTGGGAGCCCACTTCCAAACAAGAATCTTCTTCTCGAGGTCCTCAAAAGGTTAATAGTCGCTGCTCCTTCAGAAAAAAATTGGGTCGTCTCTTTCACCCAGCTTTGATTTCTTTGCATTTCTTTTTCCTCCGATCAACAGCCACCCATTTGACACCTAATTTCTCATCCCATTTTTCTCGCCGACAATTCCAAGTCAAGAGTCAGAAACTCAAGATTATTATAGATATTATATATAGAGATATTACCTTCCTGTATTGATCCGTACCCAATTACTCAAGCAGGGGGTATATTTGTTTTTAGTCAACCAATTAGCGTACTGGACTACTAGCAGTTTTCTTCTGCCATACATCTCTCTCTTTATTTTTGCAGAAATTTATTGGTTGATGGGTAAGGAGTGGAGTTCCAGATCAATTATGTCTTCTGGCAGTGAAAGAGTTCCTCTGTTGAGGAAAGAGGTAAATCTCCAATTTACCCAGTTTTCTTCTTCTTCTTCTTCTTCGGTTTTATTTTGTTGTATTTTATCTTTGTAATCTGGATTTAGTTTTTTTATGATTTATTTACCCACCTCATGAATTGTATGAAATTGTGAAAGGCTATATTTCTATATCGTGTTTGAGTATGGCTGCATACATCAATAGAGTGTGATCGAATTTGCTGCTGTTGAAGAATTTTCTGATAATAACCCAAGTCCAAATTCTGGCGAGGTTCAAATTTTCTTGGTTTCCCTTTCTCTTTTGTTTACTTTTATCATGAACACCATGAAGAATTAGTAATCGAAAATCTTATACTTCATTCTCCATTGATTTGGTAGCAACTCTTGAATCCTCCATGGCATGACTATAAGGTGTTTTTTAGTTTTATTTTCCATTTGTTGTTCGGTTTAAACAATTGTTGATTTTCCCCCTTGCGGATGTTAAAAACCATTTTGAGCTTTTTCTACCCTTTTGTTCATAAATCCCACAGGTAAGGCTCCGTTTGGTTTGGTTTATAGTTACACAAAGTATGACAATTTTGCATTGGACAAGAATAATTGCCAATGTATTTGTGAACAAAGAAATAACATCAACAAGGGAACAAAATGAATAGTAGTAGTTGAAAACCAAAATATGACAATTTTGCATTGGACAAGAATAAATAGTTGCTGGAAGTATTAGTGGGTAAAAACGATATACGCCAGTCTATGTACGTTTCAATAACTTTTGGATCCTGCTAGAACGAATTTATTGGTTTGAATTTCTAATTTTTTACCATGTTTGGTTTTCAACTACCACTATTCATTTTGTTCCCTTGTTGATGATATTTCTTTGTTCACAAACACATTGTAATATTTTTAGTTGGGATAAATTTGAGTTGCTTTTCAAGTGGGATTAAACTATGAAATGGCTAATTTGCCTGCATTCCTTTAGGGACGGAGGAAGGCAAATGAGGGGGGGTCTGATGGTCTCTTGACAGATCTTGAGCATGGGGATGCCGTACAGGTGATCATTAGGTCTTTTTTGTTAGTTTCTGGATTTTAATTATCTTTTTGAAAGGAGTTAACCCTATTTGGACAAATTTTCAGGCAGCAAATGTTCGGTTTTCTAGAATCATTCTGCTGGTAAGTGCAAAATCAATTTGTGGGCCGACTTTGAATGTGGATACATGTTACTGAGTTTTATTAAGTTATTAACAGCCCTAAACATACAGGCGAAGCCTGATGCAGGAAAGTTGATCGTCGGTACTATTGCGCTTTTAATCGCGTCCACAACTAGCATTCTCACTGTAAGCCATTTTCTCTGTTAGAAATCGAGCCCCCCCCCCGATTATTTATCTGAAACTTTTTGAGGGTTGAAAGATTGTGATTAACAGTGTAGGTTTTACTGTTCAAACGAAAATAAAAAAGGGAGTAGCTTTGTTTGAATGATGTTCTGGTGTGAATTCTTTCTTTAAGATGGATGCTACAGATTTAGTAGTTATGTAATTTCTTCAAAGATTGGTTTCGTAAGCAAAAATCCTTCTTCCTCCATCTTCATCCTAAGATGGCTTCTAAACAAAATGAGACGCCCTACATAAGTGGCATGACCCTCAGGAACCCTATAATATTCACTTTGCTCTTCATAGTCTGTAGCTCCCCTCGACTTCAAAAGCATTTTAATTTTCCAAATTTAGAGTGGGGGAATTTATAATCACAGTGGACCGGTATCCAATATCAGGTATCTCGTTTTGTGTGGGATTAGGTGTCCAGCTGATATAATCCCTCTAGCAGTTGTTGTGTCCAAATAGCAGAAAGTTTGGGCCTTAATGGGATTTGTAATCCAAAGTCCAATTTGATTCTGTACTCCACAAGATAAACAGGCCATGGGAATAGAAGTCCATTTTTCGGCACTTCTCATAAGATGAATCCTGTGGTGGCTTATCTGCTTTTTTAAAGGTGAAACCTAGTATGTCACCCAAGTACCATGCCCTTGCATTGTTTTCATTATTCAAAATAAATCTCATTTCCTATTGTGGATTGGTTTACTAGAGGATAATGCGAAGGAAATTCATGGTGCATGATTGGCTACTCCGAGTTTAAGTTATTGCTTGTTCCTGTTTCTATGAAGTTGACTTTGCATCTATGAGTTCTTTTGTCAATAGTGGCTAGTTTCATGTGCACACGAACTACACCATATTTTTAACAGACTAAAATAGAGAAGTCCGGATGAGGTCATGAAACAAACTCCAACGTCAACTTCAATTTCAAGTGTAAATTTAGCTTTTATTCCTCTGTTGCTAAGTATCATGGTGTTTGCCCGTTACTGTGTTGCCAATTTTCTCATTTTGTACTTTTTTGCAGCCAAAATATGGGGGAATGATAATTGACATAGTATCAACAGATATAAAGACCCCTGAACAGCAAGCTGAAGCCATAGATGCTGTCAAGAACACCATTATATATATTATTCTGATTGTTGTCGTTGGGTATGACCTCTCTCTCTCTCTCTCTCTCTCTCTCTCTCTCTCTCTCTCTCTCTCTCTCTCTCTCTCTCGTTTGATCCGCTTTCTTTCTATATGCGGTTATTGGACAACTTGTATCTCATTTTCCTACTTTACTGGAGCCCGATTTCGTATTAATATCAGTTCTGGGCCTTCTGGCTGTGCTATGGTAACTGAATGGACTGTTTATATATCAAATAGGATTGGAAAATGCATTTTTTGTGTTTTTCTAGTATTTGAATAGCTCTCTATTAACGGCAGAGGTGTTTGTTGATTTTGATTTGTAAAATGAGCATTTCATGATATGATGTTTTGAAAACTTGTTCATGATGGACTGATTGTCATGGCGTTTACAATGTTGATACACATTGCTCAGTGGTTTGTGTTTTTCATCTTGCCTTATTTTCATCATCCAATCTTATTTATTATCACTGTGATTGTCATGGTGTTGGTTAGAATCTCACGTCTATATTTTGAGGTTTTAAAGGTAATGTAGCACAGAAGCAGCCATTTTTTTTCCTGCATATCAGCTGTTGTATTGCTAGGGACTTTCCGCAACTCGGCTTTTTTCGCTTAAGACTTCGGCTTGTTTTGTGTTTAATTTACTCTCTAGTGCACTAAATGAGTTTCTTTCCTCTCTTGGTTTTTTCCCCTCTTTTTTTCAGTTCTATCTGCACAGCAATTCGAGCATGGTTGTTTTCTTCTGCAAGTGAAAGGGTTGTGGCGCGTTTGAGGAAGAACTTGTTTAGTCACCTTATCAAGCAAGTGAGGGTCTTAAATGCCTTCTTATTTAAACTTCACAGCAGTCTTTTCTGATATTACCTGCTTGAACTCCCAAGTAAACTGGATCCTGCTATTTCCTTTGTCCCACTTTGTTTGTCTTTCACTATTCCGGATGTAGCAAACTATTGCCCTTATCTTCTGTCCTTTTTAGATGATTTTCATAACCTATCCTAGTAGAAATAAATGAGATTTTTTTTAGACTCTTAGGAAAAAGTTAAAGAAAAGTAGTCACAACAAAACTACATGATCGTTGATCTGCTTAAAAGGCTCGATTGCCGGAAAAAATGATAGAAAAAATGTGACGGAGAGAATTATTTACGCACTTGGAATAGCAGTTGACGGAGACCATGTCCATTCTTTGATAAATTTGGTTCATGCTTGAAAGATTGGTTGATGGGTGTTGCAAATTTTGTTCAACAGGAAATTGCCTTTTTTGATGTTACACGGACGGGGGAGCTTTTGAGCAGGCTATCTGAAGACACCCAAATAATTAAAAATGCTGCAACTACAAATCTTTCTGAAGCACTCAGAAATGTAACTACTGCAATTATTGGTGTTGCCTTCATGTTTACTTCATCGTGGAAGTTAACATGTGAGTGAGTGTTTGGGATTGAAGAGTTTTGGGTCTAGGTTCATATCAATCAAAGAGACGCTAATTATTGTTTCTTCTTTCCTGTGTAGTGTTGGCCTTGGTTATTGTGCCGGTCATTTCAGTTGCTGTGCGCAGATTTGGGCGCTATCTTCGGGAACTTTCACACAAAACTCAAGCTGCAGCTGCAGTAGCCTCCTCAATAGCCGAGGTTTGCATTTGCATTTGCCTTTTTCTTTTGTTTCTTTTGCTTATGCATAACTTTTTGTTCTTGTCGAAAATACTACTTCATAATTCAGATAAGAAAATGATAAGGATAACTGGTCCCATGTTGGTTGTAGGCTCCAAATTAACTTTATGTTATTATACAGATTTTAATTCCTCTTTGCTAGCAGGACTGAATTCCTGAGAACTACATATCTAAAGAGGCTATTCTGCAATGCGATTTACAATTTTCAAATAATATCCAATTGACATGTTTCTGTCACAAATGTAAAAGCAATTTTGATCTGTTCTGCATAAATTCTGAGCATTTTTTTTTTTCATTTGGGTAACTGTGATTTATTTATATATATCCAGGCATTATTGATTGTTTTGACATCCTGGTGGTTTAATATTGTGAAGATTTGCTATTCGAATTATTCATTTCATTTAATGACATTTAGCTGAGCAAAAATTCGTCTTATAGGAATCGTTCGGGGCTATTCGAACTGTAAGATCTTTTGCTAGAGAAGCTCATGCAATTTCAAACTATTCAGGGAAAGTTGATGAGACCCTGAAACTTGGAATTCAACAAGCCGTGAGTTCCTTGATGCCCTTTATAACCACCCTCCTTTTCTTTACGTTGTGTTTCAATCATGGATTTTTTGAAGGATTTACACAAGGGAGATGAAAATGTTTGGTAGACCAATACAATAATTCCATGCTCACTTCATTGTCTTCTTACCTTTTCCGTTCCCTTGATAAATCCTCCCATGCATCCATGATCCATACACTGCCTTAATTCTTTTTGTGTTTCCACTGATAATGTTCCTGAATAATGAGTTTTCACTGTTCTTGACTGCAGAAAGTAGTTGGTTTGTTTTCTGGAGGGCTAAATGCAGCTTCTACTTTATCTGTTATCGTGGTGGTTATATATGGAGCTTATTTGACTATAATGGGCACCTTGACTGCAGGATCTCTTACATCTTTCATTCTTTATAGCCTCACAGGTATTTCCCTTGGTGTTCATTGCCTGTAAAATCTACAGCGGTTTCTGATATGGGTTAGTTGTACCTGAAATTAATGAACGTATAAGAATTTTGTTTCATGAAGCTTGGCCAACTGAAATTTTCAGTGAACATTAAAAGAACAAAAGTTAAAGAAATTTAAAACTTCTGCATGAGGCCATTCCCCGTTGCAAGCACGTAAAACGTAACTATAAGAAATATAGGTATGATAAATGAGATGTTTGGCTTTATGGAGGTCAAAACCAAATATGGTATCTATGTGAGTTTGGCCAAGTGTGGCGAGTGCAATATTTTGCAATATGGATGAATCGGTTAATATTGATGGTGAAGTTCCATAAAGAGCAAAACGAGAGAATTGGTAGTTCAATCGGTGGGAAACACGTGATGACATTTTTTTATTAGAGTACTTGTTATCTGTGTTTTTGAGTTGGGATACTTATCGTTTTTTTCCTTGTATAGATCGTATTGGGATACGTATAGCATATCTTAAAGATACGTTTTTTGAAAGAATAGGAGTTTCTTATGTTTAGTTGGACAAGAGTGGGGAAGGAGAGTATTTGTATTACATTTGAATCCGAACTTTTTTTTGGCTTGGTACAAAATGACTAGAAGACATCCCTATTTACACTCTACTCCATGGAAGACTCTACTCTAAAGATACTTTCATACAAAATAAACTCTTGAGGTAAATTCTAGAATTACACATGCCCAATTCTCACAAAAAATACTCTAGATATTTTGCAAGGATATTCTAGAGTTCTAGAGCTAGATATGCTATAGTTTCTAAAAACTAAACATTTATATCTCCTTCAATAATGTCTTCCATCTTTGGGCTTGGTCAATCGGGTTTGTTTGGACGTTACTTTCGTGTGCCAAAATACTAAATCTAGTTTATGCTTCAACAATGTTAATCATAATTAATATACATTCAAACAATAGATACACCTAATAACACCGACAATTTATGTTTATATTTTAAAAAGAAGTCTTTAAGATGCAGAATTTCCAGTCTCTCACCTGGGGCCTATCACGGTTTTCTGCTGCCTTAGTAGGGGGAAAAAAGAAGAGCCCTTAAATGATTCAAACAAAACACAACCGAAATATGGTTCTTTCTTCTATATAAGCCTTACATTGAAGTTGAATTTCTATCAAATGGGTTAATAGATGCCATGATTAGATCAAATGGCTTAGATTATGCATTTGGGGTTCCGCTTCTTGAAATAAGGTCCGAGTTTTTCCCAATAAGTAATGGTAGGATACGTACCGAATTAGGATATGCATAAAAAGTGTAGGATACACAATATGTATCATGTAATATGTATCTTAGGCTTTTAACAGCTATGCTCATGAATAGAACTGAATGATGTAAAAGAACTGGTGCAAGGTAAGTGGGCTTCATTAGAGAGGTTGAATTAACTTCGCCGTGTTAGTGTTTAGGCAAGCCTGACCGTGCTTTTTTTTTTTAGTACTATATTTGTTAGAATCCAAAAGAGTTGATGGTTCTGGTTTGGCAGTATTATGGGATGTTTGATCTTCAATGTGCTAAACTCTACACCTGCAGTGGGGTCCTGTGTATCCTCACTATCAGGATTATATACAACAGCAATGAAAGCTGCAGGAGCGAGTAGGAGAGTTTTCCAGCTTCTCGATCGTCAGTCAGTCATGCCAGAATCAGGAGATAAATGCCCTATTGGGTTCTCTCTCTCTCTCTCTCTCTCTCTCTCTCTCTCTCTCTCTCTCTCTCTCTCTCTCTCTCCACACACACACACACACACACACACACACACACACAGAGAATTCATAAGTTTAAATGCACCCATTGTATACATACTCTTAATTTTTATTTTTTTTCATTTATGATGCGGCATTTGATGCAGCGATCCTGATGGAGATGTGGAATTAGATGATGTGTGGTTTGCTTATCCTTCTCGCCCAAGTCATATGATACTCAAGGTATCAAATTTGTCTAGTTGACATGAGGTGTAGCTTTTAAATTGAGTAGACATACAAAGCAAAAGAGTCTGTTCTTCTCTTTCTCTTCACTCAGTCGTGGTCTTATTCAACTATTAACATTTGTCGATGTCACAAAGGTTTAATTCAGTTACCTACTATTTTAAAATTTTAAGTATCAGTTCTTTTGCTTGATTTTGTAAAGATTCTTCAAAAACTTGTAGAATTTACAATGGTGTGGATCTTTTGGTGTTTAGCATGCTTGTTCCTCCGACTTCTGACGGAGAGAGACTCGAACATATTAGTTGGAAGGGTGATTTTAGGAATAAATATCTTCTTTACTCTTCCTCCATTTTTCCCTGCAAGCTGACTTGAGTAATAATCTTAGTCCAATTTCTAGATGAACTCAAGGATACTAAGAGTATCTTTGACAAATCCTCCCAACATGTGGACATCAACATGATTAAAATGCACGATTTCAGACTATTTTGGACCCATCTAACAATACTGTTTCAATTGCAGGGAATAACCTTAAAACTGAGACCCGGGTCAAAAGTTGCCCTCGTTGGTCCAAGCGGTGGTGGAAAAGTATTTTAATTCTGTGTTTTTTCCTTTACAGTAAATCTGAATCTCTTTCCTAGCCAGCTTTTTAATTATCAGGAACCTTTACCATTGTAATCATTTACATTATTGTTGCAGACCACGATAGCAAACTTGATTGAGAGATTTTATGACCCGATAAAAGGAAAGGTTTTGCTAAACGGGGTTCCCCTCATGGAAATATCCCACGAATATTTGCACAAAAAGGTAATCTCATGCCTGGATCTTCGTTTACATGCATTTCAATTTTCATAGTTTGCTATTGTTGATTTACATTTGTGTTCTATACTGACCTAGGTTTCCACCTTTACTTGAGCCTTTGTGTCTACGGTTTTGCCAACTAGGCTGTTAAGGGGCAAATAAAGCAAAAATAATATTACAATCGGAGTCGCTTTTCACATGCCTCAACACACTTGCATATCCAATACACTTTTCACACTTTCCATACACTTTCTAAACCTTCTCCACTGGCCGCCATGGGCAGTGGTTAGCATTTTCCTTGTAAAGGGGAAAAAAAAAATCAAAAATTTTTGGTGCAGACCACTATGCCACGGAAGAGCTCGTTTATCATGAAGTCTGGGGTATATATTATCCACCCATTTTCATGGGTTCTCTTTTCATCTGAGGTTCTGAGCTATAACTTAAAATGAGTGGCCTCAATGTGCAGTTGTTTGTTGCAATTTTAGCCTAATAAATGATGGTTGGGTAGCATGTTCTTTATCTTATTCAAACTGTTGATGTCCCTTATGTAAAGTCCAGCCAATATTTCTGCTTAATCGCGAATTAATTACCATATCTAAAAATTTGAAATACATTAAATCTTCCATGCTTTTGAAAACTTTAGATCAGCATAGTGAGCCAGGAGCCTGTTCTTTTCAATTGCTCTGTGGAGGAGAATATTGCCTATGGAAATGATGGAAAAGCCACCACTGCAGAGATAGAAAATGCGGCTGTAAGTTTCCAGGGTCATTTATCCTTCTCTTTTCTTTCATTTTCATTTTTTCCCCAAAAGATAGTGTACCCAATAATTTGGGAGATTAGCGAGTTCGTGTTGATAGATGGTTATATTGCAGAAAATGGCAAATGCCCATGATTTTATATCAGCATTTCCTGAAAAGTATCAAACTGTCGTTGGAGAACGTGGGTTGAGGCTGTCCGGAGGCCAGAAACAAAGGATAGCAATTGCCAGAGCACTCCTGATGAACCCAAAAGTTCTACTGCTGGATGAAGCCACAAGCGCCCTCGACGCTGAGAGTGAATACCTGGTGCAGGTGAGATTGGCAGGTTTCAAAATAATTCATGGACGTAGAAGACCTTCTATGCCTACAACTCTATCTTGGGAAGCTCTATGTTAGATTGCAAATGTCATTTTACCCTACATAAATGGTGGCAAAAAAATTACTCAAGAAGATATATTAACTTTACCTATGTCTTTATGTCCTTGGGCATAAGAACCAGATGAATTTAACACGTTCACACAACTGAAACTTGTGTTATTTAACATTTACTGTATTTTTACAATTAAAATGTTCCTCTTTTTGTTACGTAATACTTATCCGTCGTATCTGATGCATATTGTATGCGAAAGAAGAGCATCTGATGACTGATGGTATTGTTTTCCCGCAAGAAACTCTTTAGTTTTGAACTGTAATTTCTTGTTTCGAAAGCCTCTCTCTTCCTCGTCATTTTAGGTAGAAACTAGAAAGAATTCATAGCAATATCCACAATAGCCATGATTAGCTGACCAATTTTCGCTTGTGCTGTATTAGGATGCCATGGAGTCTCTGATGAGGGGAAGGACTGTTCTTGTTATAGCTCACAGACTCTCAACAGTCCAAAGTGCAGACATGGTGGCTGTTGTATCTGATGGTCAGATTGCAGAGAGCGGCACTCACGATGAGCTTCTCTCCATGGATGGCATTTACACTGCACTTGTAAGGAGGCAATTGCAAGGAGGACCTAAAGTGGAGATATAACGCATGAAGGATTATTTGAAAGTAGAATTTGATGAGAAAGCAAATGACTTATTGTGTCATATTGTGGTTTGACATTTTGTGCATATAATGAGGGATTTGATAATTGTTGAACCAGCATTTGGTTCCGAAATTAATGGAGAACCCTCTCAAATTATGAACGTTGAATAACCGTGTTGCACTTTTCCTGTCAATCCATTCGCCACGGGACATTCAAGTGTCTCCCGGCCTAAGTTTCTCCGTTTTTGGTAAAGTGCGTATTAAATCTTATTTCCTTTCTTCCCTATTGTATGGTTCAGGGCCTTCAGGCCATGGTTTGCATGTTCCATATAGGTCTCTTTACAAAACAGCTGAAAGGAACTCAAAGGAGTCGCAGCAAAAAGATGGAATTCTGCAAAGCAGACTAGAGAGCTTTAATGCTACATGGGTTTCGTTACCTAAGACAGTTAAAAGTTTAGGAGGAATGGCAAGGGAAAAAAAAAATACAAATACAAACTCCAATGTCTTGTCAATGTCAAAATTTCCACCATACATAAATTTGGTTCTAACAAAACCCAAAGCAGCCGTCAAATAAAAAAAATTAAACCCAAAGCAGGATTGAAACTAAAAACAAATATAGTTTGCGCCTGCCACTGAAATTTCTCTAACCGAAAGGATGTGGATTTTGAACTTGTCGCCAAAGGAGAACTCTCAACGTATCGTCAATCCTTGGATTGCTTGTGTGCCGTCTTCTGTTATCCTGTTAGTTTGGATGGTGCTAATGACATTCGATATATTACCCTGGAAAATGGGGGCATCAAAGGAGGTTAATTCCCGACATAACTGATGACAAATAAACTGAAATCATGATTGGATACGATATCCCCCTGATGTGATCTTCTCCATTACATTGTTCAAATTCAAAATCAGAAATCTTTCCCAGAAAGGAAATCACATCCTACTCTAGTTTGGACCGAGACCTCAGTGAGCAAACAAGCAAAACACCTTCTAGGTTGGACAAGATATCACATTCCCTGATTTTATCTTTCCTTGCACCATATGAGATCAGAAATCGTTCCCAGATGAGCAATCCCCACCTAATCTAGCGATTGGACAGAGACCGAAGAGATATGCATAGAACCTCCAGTTTCCCATCTTTTAAACACGAGAAACCCAGAATCTCCAAATTAAATAAATTAGTTCCACAAGCCAAGAACAAAGATCAATATCTCTCGACTGCAACTTTACCAATGACCAAAAAAGATATTTAGACTCACTAAGAAGCAAAACTAAATTTGAAAAAGAGGTGAAAGAAGAGAAGCTTTATAGTGTCGGATGTGAAGAAGGTGAGGAGGACAAAAATTGAGAGAGAGAGAGAGAGAGAGAGACAGAGACAGAGACAGAGAGACTCAAGCATTTCCCTCAAGCATCAGAGGCAGCAGATACCCCACTCTTTATTTTGTCAATACTTGGGGGCAGCAAAAGAAAATATAAAACGTTTTATAGTGAGATCTATCAGGCTCAAAGTGGATACAACACAAGGACGAAAAGTATGCAGCCCGATAATGAGAAATTGAGAGCCAAATGCAGATTTGTTGCATGGCCCAATCTTTAGGTTTCTTTCTTCTTTTCATTTTAGTCTAATGTATTAGGATCACCAACTCAATTTTTTTTTAATTATATTTCCATTCAATTTTTTTCCACCAACTCATCGAGAGCTCTTTTACCAAGGGATTTGTACAATTAGCCCAAGGGGATTTAGCCACCCACTGAAGAATATGGTACCTCTGTAGCTTTGTATTACACCACAATGTCTATAGCCTATTAGCCACAATTCTAATCTGATCTTGCAAAAAAGAGTATCAGTTTCCTTCTGATTCTAGTACTATCCCCCCAGCCTAAACTGGACTACCAACACAATCTTGGAACATTACCACTAACTACCTATTACCAAACCAAATACCTCCTTTGACTACCAAATCCGTGAAACAGGTGATTGCATAGTAGCGTGCAAAAACCAAGAGAAGAGAATCAGAAGGGGGAAAATGTGGAAAAGAAGGAATAATTTACCTTCCATGTTGCAAGCTTTGTTCGAAGAGATTGCCATTGGCGCTGCCCAAACACACGCTCAGTGCAGCGGCTGCACACAAAATAGTATTATAATTCATGCGTCAATGCTGAAGTTCCTAAAAACACCACAAAGAAGATAACCTATACAACTCACCTAACAATTACGATTTGATTCATCTGATCCATCTTACAATCAATTAACTTAGCCGTGATTGCTTTAACAACCCACATCTCCACCTCATCGTCATTGATCTGCGAAAGAACCTTGCATGACCTAATCGAACCAAGTGCACAAAGAAACAGGTGCAGATACAGGGATAGGCAAGGAATTTTTACCCGGAGAGTGTCCTTGATAAGTGCATAAGAAATTTGACCAGTTTCTACAGAAGCAAGATCTACCAATGACATCAGCCTCATCTTTGCTATACAGTCTTCATGGACAAGACCTAGCCGTTCAAAGCAGAAATACGAGAACAATCAAACAAATATAAAGGTTAGGTCAGCTACCAGAAATTTGAATGCAGCCAAAATGAATAGTTACCATAGCTTTTCAGCAAAGTGGAATTTGCTGCCTGAAAATCTAAGTATGCATCCAGCCTCTGTGTCAAGAAGATCTTCAGAAGCTGATACACCAATGCATATTTAGAATCCTTCTCCAATTGTGCTACGGCGGGCATATCAAGCAAATCACACTGCCATGAAGCACCACAAAGAAGTGATTGTTAGAGAACAAATCATAGAGTATGGCCAGGGTTAAACAATTCTAAATAGAATGGTAAGGCCTAAACATAAGCACAAACAAGCTACAAGATTCCATCGACGCTCCAAGCATAGAACCATAGTAAGCAATTCAGAATAAATAGGATCCCCACAGAAAATACTGTAGTGTACTATAAAAACATCTATGGGAAGCCACACCATTTCCCAAAGACGACCAAACTATTCATCCCAACTCCGCTTGTTCACAAGATAATAACTTTCCCAATATTCAGCCAGGTCTGCTCCTCTCTAATCTACCTACCTTCAAATACCAACCTTAGTCACATAGTTTGCTCAAGAAGGGTGCTGCACGAGCGCTGAGTTCGCGAACTTGCAAATTCTCAGTTAATTCGGAGAAAATTCCTCTGATTTGGTGAGACCGTGAACTGAGAAATGAATTTAAATTTTTTATGTCAATTGTCGAACACGTGGCGTGTATTATTACCAATGCACAATTTTTCTTGCTCTTTCACATGCAATAACGAGACTGCACAACTGTTGCAACTCTACCTAATGTCAGCCAATAACCCAGCTAGAACCTAGTGATCCAAAAGTAAAGAGTAATCAGATTTAGGAAATTGTTCAAAACAAAAATCAGATTTATATGAAATACGTTTTGAGTGTTGAAAATGGAACCTAGGGAAATTAAAGAAATAAAACCAGTAAAACCTATAACTTGGTGTTAGATTTAGCATTTTAATATATATAGGCCCTCTCTTATGCTCTCACGATCTCATCTGCTCATTTATTAAAGGTTGCTATTTTGTGCCCTAAGATAAGAGGTTCACATTATTCTTTGAAAATATATGAATTAACATTTCATGGTACAAGTCATACTGGATATCTTCTATTTGTGTAATGAGCATGAAATTATATGATAGACCAGACAATAAAAAATTATGCATAAAAAAATCTATATTTAGATACATAGAGAAGACACTTCATCTTATAGTTCTTCTAAATATTGAGACTTCGGCACTCCACTCAAGCACCCGCACCTGCTTGCGCATGCGGATTGTGTGATTTAGATACCAACTAAAATTGAACATCACAAACCTATTTCCTGTTTTAAGCACTTATGTCCACCAAACATGCAGGCATGATTATGAAATTTTATATGGTGAATGTTAGATACAAGGTTATCAATCCCATACCCACACGACAAAAGATATGAATAAATCTGAGCAATTCAAGTAGGTCAAGAGCGGGGTATCTGAAATGATAAACCCAATGAAAGTAAACCTTGTCTAAACACGGGAATAAAGTAAACCTTGTCTAAACACAGGAATATATGACTTGTAAAGTTGATTACACAGATCAAACATTCATATAGTGTTAACAAACCCAAGAGGCCAAGACATATATGTTACGGTGTCTCAAAAGCTACGAAAATGCCACTCTGGAGGCCATCTGTCCAGGCATGCTTAACCCACTCAGTCGGGTTGCAACTAGGTGAGCCAACCCAAGACAGCTATATTTGATCAAGCCAAGGCAAATCTTTGCCAACCATCAGGGATATCTTAGGCTGGAAATTTTTGCATTTCATGTCATCTACTCAATCTCCTCCCCACAACAAAAGTCCATCCACCCTAGGTAGTCGTCCTAACAATAAAAGACACGTGATGGCCCTAAGCATACCCTAGCACATCCTGTGACTCCTGTCCAAGCCAGTTTGTCTTGTAACACAAATAAAAGACACATGAAATCACAACAAGCAAAACTAGCAGTCATTCCCTTAGTTTTGTACAGCATGTACAATATCTCCCCAAAAAAACTGGAAATGAGAAGAAGAGGAAGCAAAGAGGGAAAAACCCCAAATGCAACTCTCAAAAGCCCTCACTAACAGACTACGGCTTCATAAACAGATTTCAATTGAGAGCGAACTGCATTCTCATCCATTGAGCCCCTAAAAATCAAAAGTTTGTCCATTTCCTATTTGATATTAAAAAGAAGAAAGACTGAAATACCTGAAACATGTCAGATGCCTTCACAAATTCAGTAATACTGCGCACAGCTTCCTCCTTAGCTTCGCCAATGGTATACGCATCTTCACCAGAAAAAGTTGCAAGATACTTGGTCAAAAACTTGAAAGCTTCCTTCCCAGAGCTGGAATTATTTACACAACACAAACAATAAGACCACTGATACAACTTTAGAGAAGAAAAAGACCACACAAGGATTAAACTACTTTTTTCAACCTCAAAAATACAAGTTCAAACAACCATAAACAGAGAGAATTTACTCGTTTGTCTTACGAGGAATTCTTCACCAATTACCTTTTACTTTCTTTCAAAATATTAGAGACGGCGAGAAATAATTTCCTCTTATCCTGGATCCCAATGTTCCATTCTCCCAGTAAGTTATCCATCTTTTTAAAAGAAGGAATAATATGTTCAGTGACCTTCCCGTTAGCTGCTAGTGCCAGATCAAGTGCTTTCATGTAAACAAAGAACCGGCTGTACGGATTCTCCAATAGGTTATACAGATTGAACATGCTGACAAATGGGGGAAAAAAATTCAAACATCAGAAGATAAGACACAGCCAAAGGTCCCAAATAGCAGAAGCGATGATTGTGAACTGAAATTACATCTTCAATCGCAGTGCAGGCTTCTCATTTGGTTGTTGGGTGATTTTTGTGGATATAAGCTTTGCCATCTCTAATGATTCATCCAGACTTTCAGGCTTTTTGACAAGATCACAAATAATGGTAAAGATGCACTCAAGATCTGCAATAAGAAATCATAAAATCTGTTCATGCAGACGCCCAAATACTCTTTTGAAGGGACATAAGAACGGCTTTCAACAACATTATCCCCGAGTCAAGATGTAAACGTCAAAAGGTGCACTTAATAGATAGTGACCCTAAGGAGTGAGGATAAAGAAAAACATAGCACAACTCCATATGAGTTGTTTAACAATTACATTCTATGGATCGGCAGTCTCCCTGCCTCAAGATTCAAAAAAGGCACGCATGTGAGCGAAATTGCAAGTTAATAGTTTTGTGTCCAGATACATTCGTACTTGGAAAAGACAATGATACTCCGCTGTGTCAGTTCATCAAAATATAATCAATGATTATATTTTCCAAGCTACAAAGCATCATAGATTCATAATACAGACAAAAGCAGAGATCCTCCTTTAGTGAATCCCTGACATGTTATAGACATCTCGAGAAAAGAAAGCAAACTACAGAATACATACATCAACGGAACTCATTCCATAGCATAATGAATGGTGTTCTAGTCCATCTAGTCAGCATGGACCACTATATTATCAAATTTCTAGAGGGGATGAAGAAAAAGATCATGTAGCGCAAGTTGTACCTTTCTCGGAAACTTTGGAAAATATCACGTCAGCGGAAGTTAGCATAAGTGAAGCCAAATCCAACCATCTGCCCCTCACTATGCATTCTTGTGCCTCAGTGCATAGTCTTTTCCCTTGTGACTCAACAACCTGATTCAAAAACCAAAAAGTTCAGGATAACCTCAACATAACCCAAATTTACATTTCAATCTACCACAGACAAAATAATAACAAACAAGCAAACACAGGAAATAACATTATTATGAAAAATTAAAATTTTTACAAGACTACAACCTAAAAAGAAAATCTTATATCCCCTCGTCTACTTATTTTAATCTCAAGTACACATATCTAATACCATCTCCAGCCCAGCAGTCCTTAACCCTTTTTCTACTTAAACTCAATCTGAGTTTTACTCAAATCAAGGGAGACTCGAGATCTTACTCAAATTTTTGAATGTTATTTTGTGCCTCTGAAATTTACAACCATGCCATTAATGGAACTTTCACTCAATTTTTATATTTCATACTTGGATTTGAGTTTATCTATTGGAGTACTTCGTATCAACTGAAGCTTTTCCTCAAAATTTGAGCAAAAGTACATGTGAAGTATGGGGATGATCTAATGCATCTAAACCCCATTAGAGCATCTAAAACTCCCATAGTATCACTGAAAATTCGAGTGGCCAGTCCTCAAAACCTCCCGTTTTATGTACACAATAATAAGAAGCTGAAATATGCAAAACAAAATGCACCAACCCTATGCAATCATGAAAGCTAGTTTTCAAAGGTGAATTCTGTCTATGGGTATGTGTGTATGTGATACTGTAGAGAGAGAGAGAGAGAGAGAGAGAGAGTAGTACCTCTGGACCGGCATCGGCCCAGGAAACCTCGGAGGTGAAGCGAACAACGGAGAGGGCCGGATCTTCTTCGGATGTTGGGACGACGGTCGTCATCTTTGGTGCGCGGAAGCTCTCGGCACCGTCGAACAAGAAACCCTAGCGGCGCGGGAGAGAGAGAGAGAGAGAGACTCGCAGATGTCTTGAGTGGATTTTTGACAAGGGTATCGGGGTAAATCAATAACTCTAGTTAAACAAAAATCTAAAAACCAAAAAACTACCCCAATAAAAAGGGTGAGATTTTATTTACTCACTGCCCTTTTTAATATTTGCATTTTATATTGCTTTTAGGATTTAGAAAATTATGAGAGAGAAAATGGGGTTAGGAGTTTATTTGAATTTGAGGATGCCAATTTAAATATTTAAAACCAACTAGAATCAACATATTTGTAGTTGAGGCCATCTCTAATCGTGGAGTTATAAGGCATATTAGTGTAAGAGCATCCTAATGGCGTACTCAAAAAGAAAAATATTCAAATTTTGGCATTTAGATACTCCAAAAAGGCTCACAATGACATTTGGATAAATACTCAAAGTTAACAATATTTTTTATAAATACTCAATTTTTGGTATTTGGATACTCAAAACTACCAACTTTTTCCCAATAATCAAACTTGAATACTCAAAACTACCAATATTTTCTCCTCTTTTGATTATGGAAAAAAATGAATCATTGTAAAGTTTCACATTGTTAACTTTAGAAATCCATTAAATGAATACTCAAAAATGATGTGGCAACATTTGACTATTTATATTTAAGTATGTTATTAGTGATGCTCTAAGAAACTAACAATTAGCATCAAAATATTTTGTTTTCGGTATATAGTGGTGTAGCTAAGGCGCAACTAAGGTGATGTAAAAGTTACTAGTGACCAACTCAAAAATTAACTTTAGCTCTAGCAGTAACCAACCCAAGGGAGGAGAGAGATAAAGGGGGAGGAAAGGGGAGAGAGAAAGTGGTGTGCAGGTGGTGCAGGTGTGCAGGACATGAGGAGAGAAGTAGAGACAGCTAACGGGAAAAAAGAAAAAAAGTGTGGGCCACAATGTATAATTTTATGTGTATGCATGTACTTTTTATACACTTTCTTCATACTAATATACTCCCTCCGTCCCTTTTTAAATGTGTTACTTGGGATTCTGTGCCATTTTCAACGGCTTATAACTTTTAATTTATAATAGCTTTTATGATTTTGAAAATTTTGTATAATAGAAATAATTAAGATCTATCAAACAAGATCTATAATGCATATGTTTTGAGGTTCACATTAAAAGTTATAAGTCGTTGAAAATAACACAGAATCCCAAGTAACACATTTAAAAAGGGACGGAGGGAGTACCATTTTAAACTATTGGGAGGAAAAAAATCTCATAGTAAGTTAACATGTACTATTTGTCATATAACTTCAAAAATTGGGTCCCACTTTTACACTTTTGTTTCATATAACAACACATTTTTAACTTCACCACTAGATATGGCCTGACAAAGTCATAAATTTGAACACCCTATCAAAAGAGGACATGCAGCATCTATAAATTAACGACATATGGCAGAATCATAAGTGGCCCCACTAGAGCTCCCCCCTCGAGAGAGCCTCGCACATGTCATTCCCTGCGAACAACGGAAATAAGTGCACAAACTCCAGGATAAGATGCATCCAAGGGTGGGAGAGCTCCTTGAGCCTAACAAGATTAGCGCGAGTCTGAACAAGACAAGTATCGCGAGAGAGAAACTCAAATAAGAGTTAGCATTAGTCCGAATAGGACATGTAGCGCTAGTTAGAACAGAACGAGTAGCGCGAGAAAGCAACTCAGATAAGAGTCAGTAGGAGTTCGAACAGGACAGATGGCGCGAGTTTGAACAGGGTGAAGCGCAAAAGATCAACCTAGACATCCGTGCCTGCTCAAGTCGAAAGGCAGGACTTGAGGGCCCCTTACACCTTGTTTGGCTACCGGATATGCACTCGGATTTGGCTCACCCCCGGATTTGTAATCCAGGGCCCACCTCACAGCCGGCGTTTGGGTTCCGTTTTCCCTCCCCGACTCAGTTCACTGTTGGGACTGCAAATCCAGGCGCACCTGGATTTGCCAACGACAGGGTCAACCCTATCGTTACGTAATCCGGGTGGATTTGGGTATTTTCGTTCCTCTTTTACCCCTCCAAATCCTGGTCATCTGGGAGGGTTTTGTGGATACTTGTCTCAGTTGTTGCGATCGAAAAGGAGAGAGGAAGAGAGAGACTTGTCGTCGTTGTTACTGGTGACTCCATTATTCCAACTTCTCGAGCTCATATTGAACAATCTCAGTCAGGTAATCAAAATACTCCATTCTACCTACTCAATTTGCATATTTTCGTTTACAAAAACCACTGATTTGGGTTTCGATTGATATTAGAAAACCCACTGGTTTTGGGGTTTTTTTTGCTGTAAATGGGTTTCGATCTGAGTATGTGTGCCCTATTTTGTGGGTTTTGAACTCAGGCCTGTTGTTAGCCCTAATTTCTGGGTTTGGTTTGAGAAGATATTGTATAAATTCTTGGCTTCCAACTGAGAAATGTTATCTGGGTTTCGATTGAGAAAGTTTTCCCCTAATTGTTAGGGTTTTGAACTGACAAATGTTAGCCCTAAATTATTCACACATCCAACCACTCTTCAGTCTTCATCTCCCCCACCATTCTGAGATGTGAAGCAGTAACGCCATCGAATATAATTGGGAAATTTTTTTCCATTCCAGTTTGCAATATGTGGACGACCCTACAAAATTTTAAACATATAAAACTTCTATTAAGTAAGGAAAATGAAATAAATATAACAAACGGTATTGAGAATATCTTACTTGGACAAATTCGTTCCAAAGTTGTTCATTTTCGACAACGAAGCTGTTTTCATTTTCATCCCATCCAATTCCATCAATTTGACGCAGCTGATTAATACAAGAAAAATCTCGCTTCCAAAGCCTAATCTTCTGTTCAATATGAATTTTTGTGATACCAGCTTCAGGGAGACAAGCTTCCATTTGAATTTTTAGGACTTCTGAATACGGGGGACGAAATCCGAAATTACTTTGCCAAACACCCTCATCTACTAGGGCCGTAAGGTATTGGAGCAAAAATTCCTCCTCCTCCTTGTTCCAAACATGACATGCCATTGAAACCAAGTTAAAAACACAAAAACACAAATGAAATAGAAACTCCTATTTTTTGATTCAAAAATCGTTTTGTAAAAAAAAACATGAGTTTTGTTTGGTATTTATAAACAAAATGTTATCAAACATTCAACCACAAACCCACCATTCAATCATCTATCTACCACTCCACCAACCATTAACCATTCAACTACCATCTACTCTCCATTCAACAAAAAAGTTGATAAAAATAATATATATATATATAGGATAATGATCTAATAAGGGATTCCTTAACCAAAATTTGGTGCGGACCACCCCTTTTTTCACCTTTCTGAGCCAAATTTTGACGATCCGAACCACTCAATCTTTTTTAAAATGCATTTTCCAAGGTCCACGCGGGAAATCTTCAAAAAAAAATATCCGGAAGGGCTTGTGTACATATGTACAGTTTTACCGAAAACTGTATGGATCAAGCCCTTCCGGGTATTTTTTTTTGCCAAATCTCCGCGTTGGCCCTTAAAAATGCATTTTAAAAACATTGAGCAGTTCGGATCGTCAAAATTTGGCTCGAAAAGGTGAGGTCCGCACCAAATTTGGTTAAGGGATCCCTTAGGAGATTGTTATCCTATATATATATATATATATAGACACACACACACACCTACTCACCATTCAAATCAACAACTAATTGTCTTTTATTAATTTAAGAAATTCATAATTATTAAATTTATCCCGTGCATATTTTCTTTGTTGTCTTTTATTCATTTAACAAATTAATAATTATTTATTATTTTTTCCCCCAATATTAAATTTTTTGTTGTCTTTTATTCATCTAACGAATTTAATAATTATTAATTAATTTTCCCTATTTTTTTTTGTTGTAAACCGTTTTCAATATTTTTATGTATGTAATATGTTTTTTTCTTAATTATTATGTAATCATTATGTATTTATTATTATTATAACGAAATTAATCCATTTACTTTACTAAAATAATAAATTGGGGGCAAATAGGTCTTTTTCCCTCTTGTTCTATCAAATCCCCCTCCTCAAAATACCATCCAAACACCTCACTAACAAATCCACCCTTCTTATGAGGTGGGGCCACCCTCATTACAAATCCACCCTCAAATCCACCCTCATAACAAATCCACCCAAAATCATCTCCGGTCGCCAAACGGGGCGTTAGGGGCTTAGTTCACGATATTAGCATGGCTGAACAAGTTATGACCTTGCCTACACGGGAATGGAGGGGAATTTAGTGGCTTGGAGGATTGAGGAGAAGGGATCACTATAGGTGGGGGTCGTGAGAACATCGGCCCTGCAGCCGTATAGTACGAAAGGGACACGTGTAGAGTATTTACTAGGTTACTTGGCATCTCAGTAATGGCCCTAGTAGTCTATAAATACGAGGCACCGCTCTCATAATTCCTCTCAGATTTAAAGAGAGTTGGAGAGACTTATTTCTAGAGAGAGAGAGAGAGAGAGAGAGCGTCCATCTCTTCTAGAAAGAGAAAGTCTCCAAGTGAGAGCATCCCACCTGAGATAACCTAGAGAGATTCTGCCTAGGTCTCTTCCATATTGTTTGCCCTATTTTCCACTCCACCAAAACAATCCTCCATTCTCTCCTTTCTAAACACTAACCGTTCTTACCTTTCAAACTCATATTCTTATTCTTGAATATTGACTCGTTAACAAAGGACTTCGCCTACAATCTTTTTAGAAAAACAATGAATAAATAAAGCAAAAATAGAATTTTAAGTAAAGTTGAATAAAAAAAATCAAATGTGAACATCAAGAAGAGTGCAATTATATTACCATGTCATTCCTTTTGTATTTAAAAAAATGTGCAAATAGACATAATATAAAAAAGTAATGCTTAATTTATTTTGTTCAAAAAAGTATGTTTTTAGTATATTGTTTAAATTGTGTTTATCAAATGCATGAATGTCCTAAGACATTGACAGATTTTTTAAAAAAAAAAAAACACTTAATTGCATTTTTGCTCTATACATTATCATTTTTCTCAAATTATTCTCCATACTACGAAACCTAAATCTTTCAAATAGGGCGCTTATTAGTCTTTAGTCATGACCGTCAAATGGCTCATAATAGTGCCCAAATGTCATTTTTCTCAAAATAATATTAGAATGCCTACAACTATTATCTTTTAAACGAAAAATGCCAACAATGACATGCATAGAAATTTGTATATCTAGCAAAATCAAAGATTACATACATCTTTTTTTTATTATTTGTTTTTTCTCATTTGCCCCTTCATCGATCTCTCTCGTTGTTTATCACAATTGACAACTCTTCCTCGTTTTTTGGGTGAGTAAGGTTTTGGGTGAATAAGGAAGAATGATAAATAAGTGGTGGATATGATATAAAAAAGGATTAGCTTTTAACCTGGAATCGCGTGCATCTAAAACACTTTTTACTAAGATCAATGTAGTTGTATGTAAACCTAGAGTAATAACATGATGAACTAAAAAATCTAAGGGGTAATTTGGAAATATAAAAATAGTTTAAGGGGTAATTCAGTCTTTTTTCCACCTAGACAAGCTAATATCAGTGTGGGACGCAATGTTAGTTAAGACCCTTGGAGGGAGATAAACTCTTCCCCTCCCTTCTCCCAATAACAAACACATTCTTCATTCTCTGATTCCATCCCTTCTCTCACTCTTTGCCTTATCCCTTCGCTTTTCCATCCCTCCTCACACTCTTTGCCTTATCCCCTAACAAACGAGCCCTATGTATTTGTATCCTTATATCAAAATGCTAGAATAGCTCTTCATGTAAGAAACAAAATTGAGACAAATATATAATATCTAATTTTGATAGACAAGCAAGTCCATATGCATATAATTGTCAATTTTCTCCCCTTATTTATAGGAAAACGACATTTGCATACTATTTCAAGATCTTTAACGGTCATTAAACGACATAGTAATAAGGTTAATAAGGGACTTAAGTTGAAAGGTTTATTGAGTTTAATCTGGTAAAGTTTAGGGTTTGTTTGGAACATGTGGAAGGGAAAGGAAAATGAGAGAAAATAAAATGAGAGGAAAGTGAGAGAAAAGTGAAAGGAAAATTACACTATTCAAAATACTTGGATTTTTTTATTTTCTCTCTTCTTTCTCTCCTAACCAAACAAGAGGAGAGAAAAATTTTAATTTTCCTTTCTTTTCCCTCACTTTCCTCAAGTTCCAAACACTTTAAGGGTTGGTAGCTTGGGGGATAATTTGAAAATGTTACATAGTAAAGGGGCAAGCTGTAATTCAGCCCCAAAAATAGACGGCGAAGATGGCTTTGACATGCGATGAGATTAGGGTTATAGATAAGATTCGCGACTAGGGTTTTATTCATACGCCGCGTTCGAGCTCTTACCGTCTTCCCAAAGTAGCTCGCCACCGGAATCGAAAATGGTACCCGACTCTCTCTGTCTCTCTCTCTCTATAAGCGTTGTGTTTGTGAATGGAATACATGTACGTATGTATGTATGCCCTTTGAACATTGGAGAATGACTGTGTTTTGCATTTGGTGCAGCCGTCGCACAAGACGTTCATGATAAAGAAGAAGCTAGCGAAGAAGATGAGGCAGAACAGGCCCATCCCTCACTGGATTCGCATGAGAACCGACAACACTATCAGGTGGATCCCTTCTCTTCTCTCTCTATTGCGAAATGCTCTATTGCTTTTTTTGTTTTTTGTTCACTCAAGCTGTGTTTGCATCGATTAGGATTTCAAATGTAGGGCTGTTAATTATATTTATGAGGTTTTGATTATTGGAGGCTGGAATAGTGTAATATGGACGATAGGTAAAACTGGAAGCTATCTGTTTCTTATTTGGATGCTCTACAATCTTTGAAAATTAACGATTTTAAGCACGGACGGAGCCAGGATTTTGGTATTGGGGGCCGGGATTTGAGACAAAAATGTTACATAGTGATACAATATGATACTTTTAATGTTTCCGTTCTCATTTCCTAAATTTATCCTGCCAAAAAAGTTTTAGAATGCAAACTAAAATTTTCAGACGAAAATTACAACTAATTTCAGCTTGTCCCAAGGTATATAATTGAAAATGGCAGATGAATTGTACAATTGCATTTTGTATGAGGAAACCTAGGGGGGCCAATTGTGTAGATACAGTGGGTTTTGGTGAAAAATTGCATATAAACATGAGGACTTTGGCTCTGTCCCTGATGTGGCTGTGTCCATGATTTCAAGTCCTTCATATAACATATTCAGTTAACATCCACGATGAAGGAACGGATGATTTGAAATCACTCAAATAACATAGTCAGTTCACATCCATGATGAAGCTCTGTTATTTGATGTCAAGACCCGACAGAACCTTGAATAATGGAATGAGTCAAATCCCTTCATTTCATATCCACATCTATTCAGGAAGAACCTAATGTCTCATCTTGTGCTTCTGATTTTGGTTGTTTGCGGTCTCTGTTTTGACATGTTTGTTGCCTCTTTTATGGTGGGTATAGGTACAATGCCAAGCGCAGGCACTGGCGACGCACTAAGCTAGGGTTTTGAGACCCGTTTCTGCAATGTTCCCAAAGTCCCTTGTTGCATTGCTTTTCTTAGGATTATGTTTGAGATGTTGGAACTATTGGGACTTGTCTTTTTGTTTCCCTAACTTGTTGAGATTAGGGTTTTGATTGTTTTCAGAAATTATGGTTATACAATTTCAAGACTTCTGTTGCGTTCTCCGATTGGAAGCAATTATGGATTGTGTTTCATATTCGATTTTGTTATGGGATCAGTTTCCATGTCTGTTTTTGCTTCTGTTTATTGTGGTTTTGATTTGGTATTTTCATTTCCCGATGTGCCGTGGTGTTGTACTACGATAGGCTCTAGAATCAATTTATTTCCGGATCAATTAGGAAGGAGGTGCTGTGTGCTCCGCAGATTGGAACTATATGCTAACCTCAATTTCTTTACTAAAACAATTTTGAACTCTGATTCCCAAGACTCGGAATTAATCTCAAACCATGTATCGCAACTACTTTCAGTACCTTTGAATGTCTTATGTTCGGCTTTATTTGGCTACTGGTTGGTTGAATCTAAAAGAACCCATGTAAATATTTTCTGTGTAGAAATAAGAATGTCACGGTTAGAAGTAGTAGATATGTCATGGTGAGTGAGACCACTAGCATGGACAGGGTGGTTGAATGAATTTACAATGTCAATACTGTCGGAGCAGCAGCTGTTTAGAGCTTGCTTCAACCAGCTGGAAAACCTGGGGTGTTCTTGGTGTATACTTCTTTGATTTCTGGGATTAAACAGACTTGTTATCAATTCTGTGTACCAATGAGAGTAGGATTTGTATTTGGAGTTTTTAAGATCGCGTAGGGAAAAACTGTGACTGTCATCGAAGATCTTTGGCTGTTCCTTAAGCGGGTTGATGCAACGTTTTTCTAGCTTGTTCATTTGCTTGTGAGAGAACAGTTTTAGGGAAGTAACTCAGCTAGTCACTGACTCACTAGAGATTAATCATGGCAAAATGGTAGTGCTGGTAACATCTGAGCAGTGTACAAGGAAACCTTTGTACAACAAGATAGGGTAATCTCTAATTCGTCTTCTCTTTTTTTTTTTTTGAATTGCAAAAAGAATGGGAGGGGCAACCAGCACTAGCAATCCCCCTTACCATTGGAGCTCCCGACCCATAGTGAAACGTACAGTTCGAGCCATAGTTACTGTCCAGAAGGACAGGTTGTCACGACGACACCACCTATGTACTAGATAGACAAATGATCCTCCACGCTAGTCTTGCAATTGGCGGGACTCGAAACTTGTTGGATTGTGTACGAGAGGGAGGAGGATCGTGTACGGGAAGGAGGAGCACTTAAGCCTAGTCGCCCTTGCCATCTAGGCTACCGCCTTTGGTGGTTCTAATTCGTCATTTAGTGGGCATTTTTTGTGTTCAGAGAACTTGAAATCTTTGCAAATGGTAATATTGTGAACATGTATATCTCTACTCTGATATCATGAAAAAAGTTTATTTTTACTCTGGTGGAACACAACAACATTGCGAATAGACATCACAAACCAAAGATCACCGTTGGTTGCAATTTTTGTCATGGCAAAAAGACGCAATTCAAGAAGGGGAAAAAAAAAAAAACTGACCCAATGCATACAATGCATTGTATCCAAATCGACAGAATCGAAACATCGAACAACTTGTGGCTATCAGTATGGCCAGAATGGTAGGTTATACCCACATTGCATGCAGACATAAAAACAAGTGATCACACAAACTAATGATTTGGCTAATTTGGGTAGCACATAATAACTTGATGTCTGGCTAAGGAGACCTAGCCAGAACTAATGCCGATATAATTCAACAATTAATTTGAAAAGATGCGTTCTTATCTCAAGATAGAGATATCCAGGTTTTTGGAATTACAAATACTCTTGCCAAATGCAATCGAGTAAAGAAATCAGTTCCCGTTTCCAGCACCACCGAAGAGGTAACCCAGAGAAGAACCACCACCAGGTGCAGCATGAACTTTGGTTGAAGGACGATCCTGCATCGTGGAAAAACATGTGTGACCGCAACATAGTACCAGAGCAAACACGAAAACACTAACCACATAGTGCCAGAGCAGACATGAAAACAATACTGCAAATAATTGATAGGTCAAATCAAGAAATTTCTCACAAGATGATGCCAAAAACATATATGCGAGCAGAAGATTGGAGCTTTCGTTATCCTTGTGTTTGTTTTTAGATGGTCATTTTGACTCTTTTAGCTAACTTAGTAAGCATCACATGGTTAAACTTCTCTCATGGAAGGAAAGAGAGAAAATAGAAAACCAAAGTTACAGTGCACCTTGACCACGAAAAGTTTCACCCAATCCATTTTGTATGAACCTTGTGTTATGCTTCAAAATTCAAAGTTCAAATATATTTGTATCTATACGCTAGATACTACATGGGTGAGGGACCTCCCCAACAACCTTAAACCTTTTGATATGTGGTTATGTGGATGCCATCCATTTGAGAATAAAATTATCTTTACTAACAAATGCAATCTTCACTAAAATGTCACAAACTTTTAAGGGTCCAAGTGCGTAATGTGGGTATAGTGTTGTAAACCCGATGCCCTTCCTCTCTGTTAAA
Source organism: Vaccinium darrowii (assembly GCA_020921065.1). Taxonomy (NCBI): domain Eukaryota; kingdom Viridiplantae; phylum Streptophyta; class Magnoliopsida; order Ericales; family Ericaceae; genus Vaccinium; species Vaccinium darrowii. Next base: position 9,144,266 of record CM037158.1, on the reverse strand, counting down.
ACCTGAAAACGTCGTATGCCTGGGAGAAATAAAAAGTCTATGAAGCAAAGACTATTAGAATCAGGCCACACAACTATACGTTATAACAGCACAAATACATGCTGTCGCAGTCCTTGATATTCACATGGCATTCTGACCGTATGAAGCAATAAGCCCAGTTGATAATACTGATGGTATGAATTTTATGCATTGAAAGATAATCGATCTAGTACTTGCAATCTCATTCAGAAAACAGCAAGTTAGAGAAAAGAATGAAACCAGATGTGCTCATTTTGCAATTTGAATTCCAAGTTAACAGTAACACTAACCACTGTGTGATTCAAGGATGCTCAGCGGCAAGTTAATGACAGATAAAAACAAAAAATACTCTCCTTTCAGAACATTTCAACTAGGATACCATGAAGAAAGTTAAAAAATAATTTCAAATAGGGAAGACTTTGACCCCTCATCAACTCTGCATTCGGAACATTTCAACCAGGGATACAATGCATAGAAGTTATGGGTCAAGAATTAGGAGTATTCAGGAGCGATTGTTATGTGCAAAAGTAGCATACCGTGATGAAGTTGCCACAGTTTTGACCGTCTGCTCTCACATAATTGTTGATAGTGCTATTAATGCCAGCGGGAATCTGCTTACTGTTATCCACAGGTGGGGAAACAGCAACAGACTTCTGCGGAGTCCCATTATTTGAGCTCTCCCCCTGGTTCTTGGCAGCTTGAGGTTTGTTGGTAGTCTCTCCGCCCCCAAACAAGTAGCCCAAAGAACTTTGGCCTCCACCAGCACTGACTCCACGGCCCATTTTCTGTTTAGCTGTTTTTTCTGATTCATAAAGGCCAAGCAGTGGAAATTATCAGATGCATTAAAAACAGGACTCCTAAATATATAGAGATTGTCAATATTGTATAAAATAAACTCTATTTCATGATAGAATGTGCTAAAGAAATTCAAAAGAAGTAGACACTCCAAGAATATACCAGGAATAGAGATTGGAAGCGTGCTGTCAAGTGTCGAAACAAAACACAAACTCAAATATCTTCCACATGCATGCAAGCATGAACTCATAGACACCCCCACACCCACAAAGTACATAATCGAACACGCATATACCGTTTGGCATGGCCATCGGAATGCACTTCCACCTCTGAAAGTCATTCAATTATCAAACTGTAAACCATCAACTGAATCACTAATCGGCACCAAAAGACTAGGCCTGGCATGGTTCTTTGAGAAGCAGAGCATCCAATACCTTTAGAATAACCCTTGAGCCTCCAGGCCCTCCACTGGCCCAACATAATATTCTGTTGACCAAAAAGTAAAAACCTTACGTGCTTTATGTTCCACTTTGACATCGGATGTTGGGATGATCAATGAAGTGCTAAATTTCCCTTCAGGTGACAATCATGGCAATCCTAATGATATACGATAATCCAATAGTAGGAAGTTTTTTGCCCTCCTCCCTCGTTCTCTCATTCCACATAAACGCGCCGTGCCCCCATTCGGTCAGGCACATGAAATGTAGCTTTTTATTTTACAAAGTCAAGGATAGGTGCCGAAACACGCCCACATAGACAAGGCACAGAAAAAGACAATGGATCTGCTCACTACCTCAGAGGTAGACATGATCCACCAGATACATGAGTGCAATTCTAGAAGTCATGATTCAGGCTTGATAACATCTTCTGTTTTCTGTTTGTGCATATTGCAACATATTTCTTTTGATATAATAACTACTTCTTCTTTTGGGTTTGCGGCCTTTCTGTAATAAGTAGCACAATCCAGCCATGCATGTTTGACTTTATCAACAATTCTCCCTATATCCCCATCATACAATCAAGCCTCTAGGCTCTCCACAATGGGCAATGCTCTCAGTTTAATTCCACATTTCCGAGGAACACATTGAGTAATTGAAAAAACCAAACTAAGATTTTTATTGCCATTATCTATACCATGGATGGGTGCTATTAAGGAAAAGAAAATCCATTACTGCTAGCATTTAGAAACAACAATATGGACACAATGCCTATAGGTCCAAATCCTATTCCAGCTATTCAGACATTACATACATGATCAGATCCAAAATCTATGCCTTTTTCTCCTAAATTTTGCTTCTTCTATCATCAATTTTTTTATTTAGTCCCACCTCCTACTATTAACAAAACAGATCGACATTCGCATGCCACAGCATTTAGACCAAGCAACAAGGTTCTATGTTCCCTCACAATCGGCCAACGTAAAATCAGGCATCAGACAACTGAAATAAACATCAATCGAAAGCGAGAAAACAGTGCAGATCCACAAAACAATGCACATACGAGAACAGAAAACGTTGTGCGGGCAAAAATTTCGTAAATGTAACCTCAGATCTAAACTAAAAGGTGAAGAAATCGAACAATACAGGCATTAGAAAAAGCATCAATTCGTGTAAGCGGCTACCGTACCTCTGCCGGATCCGAACCCCAATTTGAGATCACAGATGCAGATATGGCAGGCAGACAGATAGATATGGGGAGGGAGAGAGAGAGAGAGAGAGAGAGAGAGAGAGAGAGAGGTGTTTATATAGAGGAGGACGGTAAATGAGATTTAAATTTTGTGAAACGTAACAGTAGCGGCTTAGCTGTGAATTTACAAACAAGAGTACTTGAGTATCTTTTTTTCTTCTTTTTTTCACAATTAGGGTGTCCGAGCAGTTTACTCGCACTTCAACTAGTCCCTCCGTTCTCATTTGCTTGTCCACTACGAAAAGGCGTGTCACTTTCAAATAAAAAATAAAGTTTTTTCGTGTATCATTTTTCATTTTGCACCGAATAAAAATTTTAAAAAATGATACACAAAAGCATTTAATTTTTTCATTTGAAAAAGGCAAGAGAGAGAGAGAGAGGGGGACAAGCAAACGGGAACAAAGGGAGTAATATTCTTTCCGATTCGGAAAAAGACGCACTCACGCACATCCACACCGAAATTAGAGGATTCACAATAAATTACTTTCTATTTTGACTCCAATAATTGAATTCCGATCACGTGCAGGAAGCAAACTTATCAATTAACCAGAAACGGCTACAAGCAAAGTACTCATTCTTGGTGGTGATTTGTTTTTTGGGGTAAGGTATCAAATGTCTGCGTTGGCACATTGCAAGGTAGCACAGAACTATCACATGGTTTGAGTTTTGCCCTTTTTTGGAGTATTTCTTTAGTATTTTATGTCGAGCGTTTAGCAGGAGGGTGACATTCGTTTTAATTTTAGGCCGACGGTTAGAAAGAAAGTGACATTATTAGAGCAATTTCAACGGCCTTTCAAAAGGGGTGCCATACCCATTTTTGGCACCCAAACCATTTTTGCACCCTTCAACGGCCAGCTATTTCCCCGGCAATTGGCAGGAAAAATGGCAAGTGCCATTTCTCCCACATCAGCTTCCTCCCTCCATTCTCAACTACTAAACTCAACAAAAATCCAAAAACTACATAGCGTAGCCTTACAGTATTTTCGATATTCTTAAGTTATAAATTGCTAAATCAATTGATGTATAATGACTTGTGAAAAAATACCAAAAATAACAAGAATATTAAAAATATCACAGTAACTAAGAAGTAACATTTTTCTCTCCTCTTCATGTTCTTATCACACAACCCTTGCTATTGACAAGCAAATCTTTTGCAGGTAATTCAAAATCCTCTAATTAATGGAGACATCAAAATTGTGTTAGGCTTTGTTTGGAAGTTGGAGAAAGAAGTGGAAAAGAAGAGAAAATAATTGGGAGGGAAAAAGAGAGGGAAGTTGAGGATTTTCCTCTGTTTAGTTGTCTTAAGAATATGGAAGAAAAATTATTGAAATGAATTTTCTCTTGCTTGGTTTCCAAAGGAAAATGAATAGAAAATAACATTAAAGGTTATTTTAACTAACTTTTAAACTTAAATTTTACTGCTTATAGACAAACTAGAGAGCAGGAATCTATTAGCCACCCAAAAAATGGACATTTTAATGGCAGAAAAGGCATGTCAGCAAGCTTTTTTTTCTTCTCTAAATCTTGAAATTTCCTCTCTTTTCCCTCTGCTTTTTTTTTTTTCTTTTCCCTCCCCTTTTCCCTTTTATTTTCCCTCTCTGCCTACATCAACAACCAAACAAGGAAAGGGATTTTTTTTTTTTTTTTAAGTTTCCCTTCCATTCCATTTATTTCCTCAACAACCAAACAGATAATACCAGATCGAGTTTGATTCTATTTTTTTTACAAAAATAAAGAAGATCTCAATCTCATACTAAATTTGCAAATCTAATGCTTTGTGCTAGCCAGTGATGTGGTAGGCATTGGATCTGAGGAGTTGTTTGGGAGCCTCATTTTTTACTTTGTGCATTTTGTTTTTTACATTTTTGGCCTTTTACATTATGGCCAGAATGTATTATAAATTTGTTGAATGTTTGAGAGATTTGTGCCTAATGTATTTTGCAACAGGGGTAGTGTTTTCGGTTCTCGGCCTAACGCCTTGTGGTGTGCAGCGCTTGGAGTTGGGTGTCGAGCTTTGGGTGGTTTGAGGCGTTTGTCGTGCTTGGGCAGATACCACATGAGACGAGCTTAAGGAGAACAGCCGGCATGTTTTTGGTAAAGTTTTGAATCGGGTTGCATGGGTTACAACGCCTCAGTGTCGGCGGTTGCGGGCTATGTTGCTGGCGGCACCCGGCAGGTGGTTGGTGGTTTGGTGTGCAGCGATTGGGCTGGTGCTTGGGCTATAGGCAGTGGGCTGGTGCTTGGGCAGTGGGGTGGCTGTTAGGGTTTTGGGTGGTTAGGTGATGGTGGGGGTTGGATATTGATGGTGACTTGAATGCTTGGCTTTTTTGGTGGATGTACTTTTCTTTTTCTCTCTATTTCTTGTTTCAATGTTCGTTGGATGCCCCCTTCCCTTTTGCAATGTACTTTTATCGAGCTTTTTTAATAAATTTTTCTTCGATAAAAAAAAATGATATGATTGTAATTATAGCGGGTATTTCGGTACAAATAACATGTTGCCAGTAGGTAGGAACCGAACCATCGATTATGTCCCAACCGGCATGATCCAGAAACTGGTTGGAGGCTTCCTACTTGCTCAACATTTAACATTGTGCTCTAATCCTCTCTCTCTTAGCTTTCCTTTTGTCGATACTGAAGATTGAGAGGCTGTGCAGAGCGTGTGAAGCCGAGCTCGCGACTATTTGTGCAAATGTATGCATAGAATGGGGATGGGATAGGAGAAAATTTTGGGTGCAAATAGGGTATGGGTGACGTGGTGCTCCTTCAGCACATCCAAGCCGTCCAAAAATGCATCGGACAGCTCGGATGAAAATACACTTTTTCTTTTCTTTTCTATTTTTTTTTTAAAATCAGGACGGCACTTTCAATCCAGACTGTTGATTGCATTGTATGGACGGCCCGGATGTGCAGAGAGGACCCTCCCCGTACCCAAAATTTTCTCATGGGATTGGGTTGTGAATCCCATGGGATCTCTAAAACCTTTTCTGGTGTTACAAAAAATGAAAGGATTGCTAATACCATGGAACTGTGAGTCCCACCCCTCCCAAGGGGGTTGGGTATTAGCAATCCTATCCCTAAATTTTCAAAATATTTACCATTCAACTTTTTTGAAGAGCTGCTTTATTCGCAAAAAAAAAAAAAAAAAACCAACACATGAAATTTTATTCATTCAAAAGTCAAAATGGACAAATGTTTTGGGACATATGAAAGCATACAAGTGGACAAAAATCTGGGGACATAAAAATACACAAGTGGACAAACGAATTCGGACAAAAGGAGTACCGCGGTTAATGAAAATGGTGTTTTCATGTAAGGGTAGAATTAGAAACAAATAATTTTTACCAAATCCTATTCTAAACAAAACAAACATGTTAGTAACAATCTCATGATCTAATTCTGTGTAAAATAAACAAGAGGGAAGAATTCGTTTCCTCCTTAATAAACCCACCTTATAATCAATTCTAATCCTAATCCCACCTCATTACCAATCGCCTCAAAACGAAACTTCGTATTAAACAGGGCCTTAGAGTTTTCACCCCACAAAACAAGTTCCCATAGTCCGATCGATTCCAACACATCTGGAAAAGAAACGACAGCCCAAAACAAAACAGTGATCAATGTGGTTTCATGCATTTTTTAGTTTTTACTGCACAATTTATTCAACGAAGTTGATTTGGGCGCAAACTGTTCCAGACATCCGGTTAAAAAATTTTTTTTTTTTGTATGATCAGACAACTAAATCAGATTCCGACTTATATATATATTCTGCATTGCATTTTATTGCGAAAAAAGGAATTATGATGTCCAAACCAAAATGCTCGGAGAAACCCCAACTACACAACCTTTCACTAATCATTTCACCGCTGCAGAAAAGGGAAAAAAACACTGAGGAAAAACCTAACATTTCTTATGAACATTATCACCCGCGTGAAAATTGAAATATCACCAGCATGAACAAGAACATTCGTCATGTAATAAATTAAAACCTCGAAGAAACATATGGGTACATAATAGTGGTTGAGTGAGGGGCTAAGTTTTTGAGATCTTTGAGATCTCTACCAAAAGCTTGTGTAGAGCTTGAGGTTTTGAGAAAAAGGGGGAGTGATCGGAACCTTTAAGTCGGAAAACCTGCTCAGGAGCGCTTTTGTTTATCATGATTTCCTGTAGTGTGATAGGTATGACATTGTCTTCTGGAGTTTCTATGTAAAATCGCCTCACAGAGCCATAGTTCTTGTCCGAAAGAGAGAGCTTCTCAAAAAATGGAGCGAAAGGGATTGGCCTCATTGAGACGGATGCTAGTGCAACATCCTGGAGGAAAGCATGCAAAAAATGGATCAAACAAAATTACATACACAAATACTTATAATGACGTACATGCACGGGTGCCATTTTTGCATTATAAACAAGAGAACATGTAAACAGCTGAGATTGACTTTCTGCTGGTTTGGAATTATGGCTTCCAACGGCCATATCTTTGCACCCATTTGGCAAAGGTGCAGATGATCAAACCGAGTTGGATTTTCTGACTTCTGCTTAAATTTTCTCGCTTTATCCATGGAAGTTTGAGGGTGCAGATAGAGCAATTAAAAGATTGAGAGCAATATGCCAATGTCCTATAGTATCATGACCACGATTTCTCTAATTTAGAAACAGATGCTGACTACACGTCTAAGGACTTTGGTTGGAAGCTGATATATATCAATAAAAGAAAGCAAACAATATCAGCAAGTTAATACCTTGGCAGGACTCTGGTTGAAAAACAAGTCCTTAAGTAGCGACTTATCAAAATCAATTGCAGTTGGAGGTTGAGTGTTCCCATTGGCATACAGAAATATCTGAGCCTGTTGCATCAAATTATTTGAATCTGCCTGCAATGATCATAAAATGTTACCGTAACAAATTAACTGAAACATGTATAACACCAACAGATTTCGCATAACATTTCATCTTCTTATATCAATAGAAATGAATAAATTTGAAGTCCTTGATTAGTATTTATCTAATGATAATATAAAAAAAAAGGGTCAATTTATAGACAAATTAATTGTGCCACCTTGTGAAGCTTACAACTTCAATCTCACAAAACTCACCTCTTTAGGTCTTATGGAGGTTCAGAATATCATTCCTCAGTAATTTTAAGAATACCCTAAGGTATAGCCTTGAAGATTCAAATCAACTTTGTTTGACATCTTGTAAAGAAACTGCTTTTTTTTTGGTTGAAGAATTTGAGCAGCACGGTTGAACATAAGCTAGATGCTGGAGTAAATAGCGTGCAAAATTGTTGAACTCCAGAAGTTTTTGGCAGCAATTCAAGAAACTTTACAAGAAAAACCAAATTTGGAACATTTTGAAAACCAATACTCTCAAGCAAAGCAAAGCAAGTCCAGATTCCGAACTCCATAATATTTTCTGCTAAAATAAATATTTTATTAAAATTAAACAACTCAAGCGTGATGTGCAAACCAACCTTTAGGGACAACATATCAAGGGTACTTTGTTCACTAGTCAGCATTGTTGCAGCAATGAAAACAGCTTTGGAAACTTTACGAGGAAACAACTCCATTGCATATGATATACATGTACCACCAAAATCATGTCCGGCCAAAATCACCTGAACAAATCAAGAAGAAAGAGGGAAAAAAAAGGTACAAGTCTCAAAGTGTTCTCTGAAGACTGAAACCGAAGTATTATGAAAACTTCAAGTCACTTTTGCAACCAAACCAATTGGAACCTTCAAAAAACTGTACCGTTTCAGGCACCATTACAGATACAAATCTGAATTAGCTAAACCAAAGAGTAGCTGTTTTCTATCAATCCATAGAAAAGTTTCAAGAACTTTCAGCTTGGAAAAGAAAAATGCAAGGACAAGTTCCTTTTGAGACACAAGAACGACCAAAAAAAAGTTTGACATAAAAACCTTAGTTGCATGAGGAGGGAGCAGGAGCTGGTATGAGAGCCAGAGAATATATTGGAAAATCGAAGATTGGGAGTGTCAATAGGAGCGTATAGAACATACTTCTGTATTTGCAAGCAACTAAAAGTATAGAGACTATGAGAAATATTAGCTGGCTGTTACATGTTAATTAACAATTGGTGTTAAATTACAAATTTGAGCTAAGAATTTCTAACATTATAACATTCCTTCAAATTTTCTCTTGCTTGGTAGTTGGTAGTTCTTCTCTTGCTTCTTTTGGGAATGATATGCTTGAGATGCTCTATCCTATTAGGGAATGCCCTCCTTTGGAGATGGGAGAGCAAGGTCCATAAGAGGTTCTGACTTGGGAGCACGGAAGCAAGTGTCAGGGATGGATTTGTCATCCCGGCAGGAGGATGCTGCAACTAAGGATACAACTATACCAACAAGTTGCGTTACAGAACCCTATATCTGTTTTTTCAGTGTAAGAGCTGGCTTATCCTTAACTGTATATATGAACATCCTTAACCCTAGTTCCCTGTAGCTTGTAACCTGGAGGGGACACCCTCCTTCGCTCCTTGTTGTTTGTATCTCTGTATGCTTCCCCCCCCCCAAAAAAAAAACAAGAGGTTTCCTAATTGAAGACTAAAACTTCAGGCTGCCAATGGTTACAATGCAGATTTGAGGAAGAGAGCAGCCACTTTATCCAAATAATGCCAAACATTTGCACTTTTCTTGAACAAACCCCTTGACCAAAATTACTCTTTGATCCAGGGGACAAGAGGTGATGGAACTAACATTAATTCAGGTCTGTCCACTGACGTAAACAACTTCGATCATGCCCTTAGCCAAAGCAAGACAAGAAAGTTGTGGCATAATAGACCTTTGGAAGAGAACTTGAAGGACCCTCACACTAAAGAAGTAGAAAGTGCAAGGACCATGACCCTATATGCACAACAAAGAACAAAATTCTGTGACTCAGTCATACATCTGAACAATAAATTGACATGACCTGTTACAAACAACCATAGTAACATCAATGATAACACAGAAACAAAGCCCAATGATTGGTTTCACATGTTGCAAAGGATTTTTTACGTGGATGGTACCAAATGGAGTCCAGAATCCAAAAGAAAGTGACAGAGACAAATACCTTCTCCCCATCGCCAAGTCTATCAAGACAATTTGTAAGGGGCTTCATGTATTGCGAAAGACTTGTGATGCTGTTCGTATCAAATGAATGAATCCCGGAGCCAGTTAAATCTATTGCAGTAACTTTGTATCCACCTTCTTCTAAAAGTGCTATTGTTTTATACCAACACCAGGCACCAAAACCACCTCCATGGACAAGGACAAAATGGTTGGTTTCTAGATCCTCAAGCTTTACATCCTGTCAAAGAGAAAATTAGTTAGAAATATCCCAATGAAGAAAAGAGCTGACATTTCTTCGAGTCATTGAGCATCCCATCTGTATGATTGACATTTTATAGAGAGATATCTAGCAAACAAAAGAGCTCTATCAAACCCATTTTGCCAAAATACTGCAGGCACAAATTGATTTTTAGGGTTGGAATATGTAATATGATTCTGAAAACATTTAATCTTCAATCTAAGACATTGAATTGATGCATTTTAATCTTTATTTATGACTTGTCAATAGCATAGTGCAGCTAAAATATCACTTGGAAAAACAAACTTGGCATCAGTAACAACACTCTCTGCGTGCCTACTTGACTACAGATAGATTTAATACTCCAGGGGACAAGATATTCCAAAGTGATCTTCTTTTGAAACACAAGAAAAATACCGATGGACTAAATTACGCAATTCATAAAAATGCAACACAAACCCTAACAAGTGGATTCTTTTGTAATCTGTAAGACTAAGGGTTCCAACTCTTAAGTCTAAAGTCTAAACGATAGATCGAACAAATCTATATAGATCAGCGGGTATGCTCAGGAAATAAAAAACAATATGCAATTGAATCCTTCGTATTCGTGACACTAATTCCTGCTACGAACATTGTAGCAATCACAGTGGACCACAGGATAACTAGAATTAGCAAGGGAGGAAATAAATAGGAGTAGCAATCCCATCAATGCAAAAAATCAGAAAGCACTGATCACAACCAGGCAACACCCTTTCATAGGAAAGTATGTTAAACTCGATATACCAAAAGAATGCATACAAATTTGAAGACGGGATTTTGGACCTGCATAGAAACTATGGAAAAATTTTATCGCACTCTGATCCAAACTGCTTACTAAGAAAATCCAATTGTCTACACAACGACAACTGAAAACATTGTCAGTCTGTCAGATAAGCTAAACCTATTTCCCATCAGCATCCTCCAAAACTAAAAAGCTACCCTGCATCAGTAAATTAAAATTTTCATAGGCATAGTGTTTTCATAGTAGATTTTATCTACAAAATATTGTGCTACTGAATCGAGATCTTGGGTTACCATTAGAAGATCATGAGAGGTTCTCCAACAACAACAACAACAATAACATAACCCATTTAATCCCCAATAATTGGGGGTATGGGCGGGGGAAGGATAGGAGACAGACCTAACCTTTGGCAATAAATGCACAAAGTGGCTGCTCCCAGAATACCACTGAAACAGATGGATTGGAGACAGACCTAACCTTTGGCAATAAATGCACAAAGTGGCTGCTCACAGAATACCACTGAAACAGTGATCCCCCTATACCGTCGCGTTTGCTGCGGAATCATGCCCTCAAATCAAAGCCAAAAGGCATCAGAGAGGGCAGACCCAAGAATCATTTTGATTTATGTGCACATTACCATGCTTCTTTCATTCAGCATCCAGAGCATTGGCGTTGCACAAATAGAGGTTCTCCGAGAAGTGGAAAACATTTTGATTACTATGAGAACTTAAACTAAGTAAATACTAGGTTTCTGTACATTTAGTTTAAAGTTCATACACGCTCAAATGTCCTCTTATCTCTGTGTAGGAGGACGTACCAAGTAACTCCGGCTTCCTCTTCTTTGCAGAATTGCATCAACTGCCCATATTGTTCAATTACCATTTGAGATGCCCGACTACAGGCTTGCGTGGTGTGGATAGAGACTCTAATTAACTAAGAACTAGTAAAGAACCAGAAGCCCAAAAAAATAAAAGGGCCTGTAGAAAGCTAATGCAATAAATTTGGAAAGGTAAAAGCTACAAGTTAAAAAGCTAAGCTAGCAAAAAAGCTCCATCCAACAAGACCTAACAGAGAGGATGATCTACAGTACAGACCCACTACAAACAAGTCCGTAATCGACAAGGATGAGGAAAGCTTCAAGGCCAATGATTTTTAGTTGCATTCAAATATTCTATTGTTGAGGATTTACTAGTTCTACAATATTCCAAAGTTAACAGGAATAGGCTTTGGTCGGAAATAGATTAACTATATGAGGGCCCTCAATTGCATTAACTGCCTCTCTATCTTGGTCACAGGTAACTTGAAAACTCAACAATTTTAACAGGCGCACCCCAGCTTCCCTCTGCTCGCTGCTTAACTCAATCATCTGCAAATTTTGATGGGAAAATGGGGATAGTGGGGGTAAAATTCATTGGGGAGCTTGGTCTAAGCAAACGGAACCAAAAGGCATGGGTGGTATGGGCTTCAAGGATTTCGGATCATTCAACACAGCTCTCCTTGCGAAACAATTTTGTCTAACCCGAACTCTCTATGGGCAAGGGTCTTGAAAGGCCTTTATTTTCCAAATGGTTCTGGTTTGGATTGTGGCAGAGGTGCTACCCCTTCCCGTATCTGGTGCAGCCTACTTGAGGGGCGAGAACTGCTGCAAAGTGGGCTTAAATGGTCTCTGGGTAATGGGGAACTCATAAATTTCTGGCAAGATAATTGGACTCCAGAGTTGGCAAATGCTAAATTGAATCCCCCAAGAGAGGAATCTATGGTGGATGCAAAAGTGGCTGACTTCATCGATAAACCTAATGCAGTTTGGAACGTGGAAAAGCTGAAAACTTATGTATCGGATGCAGAATTACAAGCAATTCAAAGGGTGCCCATCAGCATTTCCAGTTGCAATGATCAAATGATTTGGTGGCACACGAAGTCTGGGAAATACACTACAAAATCTGGCTACCAACATGCAAAAACTATATCTCGGACTATTTTAAACCAACCTTCTTCATCTCACTCTCTCTCGAAGGCAATGTGGGACAAGCCCTGGACCACCCCGACGGTGCCTAAGGTAAGTCTTTTCATGTGGAAAGTTGTTAAGAATTGGGTAGCGTGTAAAGAAAATCTTTTTCGTAGAAAATGTGCTCAATCCTCCATATGCCCAATCTGTGAGAATGAGGTTGAATCCATTGAGCACATCTTGTTTCGATGTCCTTGGACGAGAGCGGTTTGGTTTGGGAGTGGTAAATCGTTTCTGGCTCTTAAGCAACCTATTGTTACTGCGGACCAGTGGATGGAGAGTTTGCTTTGTGGTGATTTAGCGACTGTGGCTACCAAAGAGGAGGTTGGGGAAGTTTTCCAGCTGTTCTGGGCTATTTGGAAAGCTCGGAATGAGTGGGTTTTTAACGGTACCAAGCCTAACCCCAGTATGGTCATCACTGGTGCTTCTCGGGCTAATACTGATTATCTTTCTGCTATGCTTGTTGGTGTGAAGGAGGATAATATGACCCCTGAGAGAGGGACAAGGTGGATCCCCCCACCGATCTCTACTATTAAGATTAACATAGATGGAGCCTTCAAATCCCCTAGCAACTTGGCTGCCTTTGGTGTAATTGCCAGAGACAATAGTGGAACTGCTCTATTTTGGTGTTGTGGTCAAGTACGTGTTTCATCAACTATCCTCATTGAGGCTTGGGCATTGAGAATTGCGTGTGCCACTGCTCGTCAGATGAATCTGCACTCTGTCGTTTTCGAGTCTGATTGCCTTGAACTTATCTCATGCTTTAGGGGCTCATCTCCTCAGTGTCCTTGGGAAATAAGAGCACTGGTTGAGGACATCAAAGCTTGGGCTATGGACAAAAATTGGAATTTTGTTTGGTGTAGTAGAGATTGTAATAGCGCGGCTCACTGGATAGCTTCTAGTTGTTTTCGTAAATCTCTTTTGAATCAAATGGGTTGTATTCCGCCCGGCCTTGCTTCAGTTATTTGTAAAGATCGTTAGTTTGTTCAATGAATATGCTCCTTTCAAAAAAAAAAAAAAAACATATAATACCGTCCCTACGGAATGCTCCAATTTGATAGAGATAAGCTCAAGATTCATTGTGTTACTGTGTTTCCCCTAAAAGTTTCCTGCTAGCAGATACAACATATCCGGAAGTAAGGCAATTGACCAAGCAACAAGACAATCTTAACTAAATACTAGTAATTACGAAGTACCTTGAGTAAGGCCCCCAGTTTCAAAGGCAGGCACGGAGGATAACTTATCACCAACCACTTATTCTACGATTCTACGCATGTTTCCAATTCCAAAGCTACCAACTTAAAGCCAATTCAAAAGTCCAAATCGAATTGGAATTTTTAACCCACAGTTGAACCATTCAACAAAACGAGAATCCCTTTGGAAAGAAAAAGATGACAATGACATTTCACTGAATTTTGATTTGACTGGACTTTTGACCATAAAATCCTTCAGCTTGACCATTTCCCCCTTCTCCTTATTTGCAGGGCTCATTTGGTTCCTAATCTAATTTCTTATATGCTTCACTTAATTTTAATTTGACTAAACTTTGGTCCGTAAAGACGCTCAAATTGATGATTTTCATCGACTCGTTCTTTAGCAGCTGGTAAGGTTTCGCTATCTTCTTTGTTTATTTGCTTATTTTAAGCACATAAAGGAATAAGAAGGTTTGACAAACTACTCATCTAGTTTACTTGATCTTAACCATTCCCCGTAAGAACAAAGCCAAACAAAAGAATAACGTATTTTTTAGCAAACAAAGTTTAGCTCATTTACTAAAATTAAAAATAAACAATTAACAAAATAAGCTAGCAAATCAACGGCAAGTTGCGAAATTTTCGTAGTTGAATTCTTTTTTTACGAAATGTACAGAAATATGCAAGCAAATATTTACTGCTCCCCCGTCCTAATTTGTTTGTGCTTGTCCCAAAATTTTTGTTCATTTGACATTTGGGATGAATCAAATATATATATATATATATTTGGAACTTTTTATAAAATTTAAAGATATTGGAAAATTGAATTTTTTAGGTTCAATTATTGCGTTCTCTGTGAAAAAAAAAAAAAAAAAGGGGTTATATTTCCAAAAACTGAACAGACAAAATTGTGACGGAAAGTGTAAAAACCAGCCAGAAATGGTGAAACATTATTGACGTCATAACACACAACACATCAACGACAAAAACAATCAGCAAACACAAAGACACTCTGTCCAACAATTACGAATTGAAGGCTTAAGAAGTCAAACCAAACCTGATTAACAAGTTGGTGAGGCTGAAGCAGAGGATCAGTCAAGGACCTGGCCCTAGAACTCGAACTCCTCCCCAAACCCGACGGCTGCCTCTTCGAAATCCCACCGCCCGTCGGGTAGCGCAGCGAAGTCGACCGATCAAACTGCAAGGCGCCGCCGTTCTGCTGCTGCTGCAACTGCTGCTGGAACAGGATCGCCGCCGCCAGTGCTCGCTCGTGAATCACCGACTCGTTGAAATTCTCCCTCTTCGAACCACTTGATCGGATTCGCGCCCACTTGCTCGGACCGGCGCCGCTGCCGGAGGCGCCGGAGGAAACTGCGGCGGAGTTGTTTGATATGCGCTTAGAGGGCCTGTTCTTCGTTATGGTCTTGCGAGAGAAACACAGGCCCATTGTGAATTATGATCGTCTCGCATGTAGGAGAGAGAAAGTAGAGAGAGAAAGTAAGGAGAGAGGGGAAAAGAGGAGTGATCAGGGGGATGAAGGAGACGGTTTTCCTATGAAGTGGAGAGTTGGATACGAGAATGTGACTTGTGTAAAATTGACGGACGTGATTAATTAATTTTTTAATTAGTTATTTGTAAATTAACATTTGACTTTTCACTTGGAATTTGTCTGGTTAAATCTCCAGGTAGTTAATAGGGAGTAATTAAAGGATTAACGGTAATTGCAATTGGAGAGCGCGAATTAACGGGTGCGAGAGTAATTATTCTATGGTGTTGGGGCACAGTGTTAAAAATAGGAATTTAACGGGTGCAAGAGTAATTATTTCTTCGTATCCTCCACATAGGATTTGGATAATAGTGTTCGGACATCACGCTCAATGTCACAAGACCATAAAAATAATTGGTCCGGGTCCTCTCATTGTATTGCTTTTTTTATAGTAATTATTTACGTGATGTAGAACAAATTTTAGTACAATTATAGATAGTATGTAATATGAATTTTATTTGATAGATTTTAATCATTTTTATTAAACAAAATTTCAAAATTTTTATAAAATAGCAAGCATGTTGAGAAGTGGACAAGAAATTTGATAAATTATAGTAAAACTCAATAATTTTAATTGATTACCAAAATTTATCGAAATGAATTTGGTATATTTAAATCCTGATAAGAACTTCATAATTTGGGATAATAAATTATAGTAAAACTCAATAATTTCAATTGATTACCAAAATTAATCAAAATGAAGTTGATATATTTAAATCAAGTAAAAGCACAAAGTAGCCTTCTTCTTTCTTAGATTTTAGGAGACACGAGAGAGTTTCACATAGGAGTTTAAATGAAACAGGGTTTTTTTTTTTTAATCAATCACTTAGCTGATCTCTCACGAGACCCCTCGAAAAATTATTCAAAGATAATTGAACAACTAAGATCATTCATGTATGACTCACAAATTAGTCCCCACGACCCATCTGTCCATCGACTACAAGGGTATGTGTATCCCTTGATTTGCCGAGTTAGGCCAAAGTGGTCCTTAGTCCTTACTCCTTAATGTCAATTCCCAAGCGTGCGTGGGATTAATCGTACAGATTTTTGCCCCATACCTACGGAAGATGTCAAAATCAGCAGTGACACTCAACATAACTACTACTGTAGGGTACTTTAGGCGTACAAAAGAGAAAAAAGGGAAAATATTGAAAAATTGTTTTTTTTTTACTCCCTCCGTCTCATAAAATTTGGTTTCTACGAAACTACGTGCAATTTTCAAACTAAAAAATAATGTATTTACCAAAATAATTTTTGAATTTTTTTTGCACCGTATAAAAGTTCTCGATGAGATCTATCAAACAAGATCCATATTGACTAAAAAATTATTTTTGTAAGCACGTTATTTTTTAGCTTGAAAATTGCACGTAGTTTTGTAGGGGCCAAACTTTATGGGACGGAGGGAGTAGCAAACAAAAACATACATTCATAAAAATTAAGGACACTACTGGTCTGAAATACAAAACAACAAAAAAAGCAAAAACAACAAAACAAAACAAAACGAAACGAAAAAGAAAAGCCGCTCAGCAAAGATGTTGGACCCAACCTCCTCTCGTGGAGGTGGGTGACTGAAGGATTGCCTCCTCTGCGCCTTCACCGCCCGTTGCAGGATTGCCACTGGATCTGCACCCCTACACCTTCACCGCCGCCGCTGGAGAGCTCAGGGGACCACCGTCTGAACCAGACAGGACCCCTCGCGCAAGAGCTAGTACTCTAGATCTGGGTCTCCCGAGTCCAAAAATGATAGGGAGTGGGAGATCTTACCTCCCAAAGGAGAAAGACTCAAACACCCGCAACCATGGAGGTCGGAGAGGAAGAGAGGAGAGAGATAGTCTGGATCAGTAGAGGACTGAGAGGAGAGAAAGAAGGAAGAGATTGAAAGGGGGAAAAAAGGAGAGGGGATAGAAGGGGGGTCATTCGTGAAAACTTTTATTACTAATTTGCTACAATAGCATTTTTCATTTCGTCTATAGATGTCGATTGCAACAATTATTTTTTTTTTTCTCCTTTCAAAAAAAAAAATTTTGTTGCAATCGACATCTATAGACGAAATACATGATGCGTGAAAATACAACAAACTTCAGATGGTTTAGTTAGCGCTTGCGAGTTGCGAATGCTTTTGGGTTCCAACTAAAATGGAGTGATTTATTAAGGAAAATGCTAATATAGAGGCTTATGTTATAGTAATTTTAAAAGTGTATTGAAATTTGTGAAAGTTGTATAAAAATTGGTGTAAATGTATTGAGAAGTATAAAAAGTACAACAGAGTATATTTATTTATTTGTATTTATTGTAAGCTCCGTGAGCTACAATAGAAAGACCCATTCATTAAAAGGAATTAAGAATAATACAATTCTTAGATCCCTTGATTTTGCAGTTGTCACTACATTTTTCTATCATGTAAGTTGCGGAGTCAAGCCAGGAAGCACTATATGTTAGTTGAAGGAGTTTCCCAAATGATAAAATCAGATAAAATAAACATTACTAATCAAATATTAATTTTAGCAAAGATTTTTCCCCATTTGCTAAATCTTATCAAATGTCAATTTTAGCAAATTTTATCAAATGAGAGATTCACTTATAATGGATAGTATTATGGGTACAGAAAATGAGGTACATAAAATGTATAAATCGATTGGTTTGGTCCCACTCCAAACCCCACGCGAATGATCGGAACCGTTCATATTTTTCAAAATGATATTGACTTGTACCCTATAAAAAATCAGTTTAATCAAATATGATTAAGTGCTCCATGGGCATATATCATACATTCATGGGTCTTGCTAACATGTGTCAAATAGGCACACAAAAGCGCACAAACAAACAAATAAAACACACACTCCAATACGCTTTTTACATTTTTCAATACACTTTTACATATTTCTGTATATTTTTTACACATTTCAATATACTTTTTCAATCTTAATGTGTACTTATTTGGCACACATTAACATTTTCCTAAGTTTATTATACTCCCTCATTTTTCGTCTCTCTCAATTCTTTATTATCACCTCAATTATAACAAAATGGTTTACTACACAAGAAAAAATAATTTAAGTACTGAGTTTTGAATCCCTTAATGAGTTTAGAAGTTAGTAAAATCATTATTTGATTGATGTAAATGTTGGGTACGGAAGTGCCCTCGTAAATTTGGTTACACATTCGACAGCTTTAAAAATAGACTTGCATGTCGAATGTCATAAAAGACTTGATTGAAACTCTCTCTTGGACTAATTGGTTTTAGGAGGGACAGTGAAAAAACGATCCAACAAGTGATATCAGAGTCAGGAGGTCGTGGGTTTGAATCGTAAGGGAGAAATTATCGGGCCTAGAATGCTCCCATGGATTTGGTTACTCCCTACGACAACTCTAGAAATAGAATTGCAATACAATGTCAAATGTCAATAAAAAAAAATTACTAATCCAAACTCTTTCTAACACTAATTGATTTTAAGAGAGACAGTGAAAAAACAGTTTGACAATGATTTTAAATTAGTGTTTCCTATTGCCAGTGGCACACCAGCCCAAAGATAATCTCATTATTATGAGGAATATGGTAGGAAGATGGGAGGTAATTGAACAAAGACTTTATTGGACATGGACGGAAAGGTGAGGGGAAATTTTGAATCACCGTTCTATTTTTTGTAGTAGTAATAATTAGACTTTGAATTGGTCTTTCGGAAAAAACTTTTGGTAGCAGTTTACTAGTTTACTTACCCAGGAAAAAATCTTTTGGTAGTTGCCACAATCTGGGCATTGCTACTGGAACGAGCAGTGGCGGACGTAGAATTCCTATCGCGGGGGAACCAAATCTTATATATTTATAAGTTAACATTAAAATTTCATCCTTATATATTAATTAAACAATTTTGAGGGGATATTTCTTCATAATTTTTACAAACAAAACCTAGAATATAGTAGAAAAATTGGGATAATTGGAGGGTGAGCGGGCCCCGCTTGCCCTCCCTTGTGTCGGCCCTTGGGTATGAGGTTCACAATGGAGTACAAGACCTAGTTACACGATATTTTAAATTTGAAGGTTCTTTTCAAATCCGTCAGGCTAGCTGTTAGATTGGATTAATACGAGGGATGATAAGGTATATGAAGAGTTTCCTCGAAAACGTCCAAAAAAAGAGAAATAAACGATTCAAATTCCTGATATTTGTTTACAAGAGACATGTTACGAGACCATGCAAAATCTTAGCTCAATCAGATAGTGACAAGGTAATTGTTCGAAAAATTTACACAATCTTTTATCCAGTTCTATACAGTAGATTTATATTTTTTGACGAAATACTTACTGATATTTGATTGAACTGAATTTTCACGTAATCACCTAACAAATTACTAATCCATGCAAAACAAATGGTCCTTGTCATTAATCACCTAACAAATTACTAATCCATGCAAAACAAATGGTCCTTGTCATTAAAGTGGAGACTGGATCACCTGTCATATGGTGAATGTTGCAATCAGAGTTCAAGATCTCTACCGGGTTCCTATCATCCTGCAAGCCAAATCAAAGACAAACAATAGGCATTAGGCATACAGGTTTGACAATCTGTCATTTT
Source organism: Vaccinium darrowii (assembly GCA_020921065.1). NCBI lineage: Eukaryota > Viridiplantae > Streptophyta > Magnoliopsida > Ericales > Ericaceae > Vaccinium > Vaccinium darrowii. Next base: position 9,124,367 of record CM037158.1, on the reverse strand, counting down.
TGTCACCTCGTGTGATCAACGGCTGTGATTAAAAGAAAAGCTGCAATATAGTAGATGGTTGTTGGATGAATGATTATGTGAAAACGATGTCACGTAACTGTTTAGAAGGTTTTATTTTATTTTATTTTTTATCTTTTTATGCATCTTCCTTTTAAATGAACTTCATTTAAAGCCGAATCCAAACTTTCTTTAAATGCACCTTTACCTGCGTTAGGTGGGTAGAGGATATACATCATTTTAATGAGTACTACAGAAGTGGTCCCATATGCTGTGAAACACGAGTATAGTTTCCCAGCCATAGGTACAGGGTCCATGTAGCGAGGGGCTCACTATAGAGTTATAGTGGCTCATTCAGTTGTCCATCTCGATAATGAACTTTCCGGCTTAATCAAAATAACGAACGGCTCAGATCATTTGAAATTTGTATTAAATCCGAGCTGTCGGTGCAGAAATAGACGGCTGAATGGAGCTCTACTACATTTCTGTAGTGATTCTGCTTCCAAGTTAACTCAGGTTAATTAGTGGGTTTGCTCCCTACGAGAAATTAATTTTTTCGAGTCAAGCTGCAAGGAATTATTTTCTTTTGAATATCTATGTCCGGGCGTAGATGACGTTTCTTTGAACGGACCGGGAAAGGAATTAGTATATGTGCGCGTAAGTTAGCTCAGAAACTCCTGACCGTCGGGGAAAAAGAAGAAAGAAGTATGGTTTCCTTTTACTAGTACGGAAAACATAAGGGGACCGACGAGTTTGCACCGACCACACACCGACGGTGCCGGCGACATACAACCGTCTAATTGCCTCGATTCCCGCGCAAGCCTACTCGGAATTCGATTTTGAGAATGATGAACGGCTCGGATCGATCGTTTGGGACCCACAACGGCGTCACCGGCACCGTCGGTGCGTGGTCGGTGCAAACCCGTCGGTGCATAAGTAAGGGTTTCCTAGAAATTTTGATGTGTTTGTTTACTAATGGCATGGGCTTCTTTAAGTGAGACGGAGGAGGGTAGGTGGAAAGCAGTGGTTGCTGCATTTCTTACTTAAATGCTTGCCCACCATAGTTCGTCCACGATCTCATCACCGAATTGATAGAAATATAATTAATTTGTAATAGCATATTTGTGTACTTTTTCCTTTTTGTGTAATTCATCATTCAGAACTTTGTTTTGTTCTTTTCGTTTCGCAGGAGTAATAATAAAAAAAAAAAAACTCAAGTATTTATATTGATTCTATTTGATGAAAAATTTAAGAAGTTTTAGAGGACCAAGATACAAACTTTTTTTTTTTGAATTGAAGACTACACAAAAATTTCATTTTTAATTTCAAAGACCAGATTTCTATTTTTCTCATAACTATTAAAATACACATGACTTTTACCAATAAATGTACACCATAAAATTTGGACTTGAGACACCGTTGGCTAGCCTTCCGCTATCTCCGCCTATGCTCATGCACTATTCACTGTGTATAAAAGTGCTTTAATATAACGAAGTGAAATACAATGAAGTGAGCCTTCGGGGGAAAAAAAAAAAAATAATACAACCAAGTGAAATTCACAAGCTATATATTATTAATGGCCCGTGCGGAATGAACTTTTGGTACTTGTAATTATACCTTGGAGTGATCAATATTGTGTAATAAAATAAAGGAAAAACCTATTAAACCCTAAAATGAACATATCCAAACCCGATTTTACGGTTTGGTTTGGTTCAATTTTGCATTCTCAATTGTTCGCTTTCAGTACTGAAAATTCTCACACTGTTGGGACCAATATTGTCTTTAGCGGCTTGGTTTGGTTTGATTTTTCATTCTCTATTATTTACTTTTAGTATTGTAAAATTCTCTTAGAGTAGGGACCAATTTTGTGTTTAGCTTGTAGTCAAAGCGAACCAATTCGAGTCCCAAACACTCCCCAAGATAAAATACTTAAAAGTTAGATGGGCTTTAGAATCAAATCCATTAAACAATCATGTTAATGGTAATAGTAAAAGATTTGTTTGGCATAAACGTAAGAAAGAATGTAGTGGGTTCTTTCTTTATGTATAAGGCTAAGATTCCCAATAAAAAAAACTCAATTATTTGGCCCTTTTTGCTGCCATAAAGTCAACGTAAATGTACTTCATTGGTACAAATTATCTAGAGAAAAAGAAAGAAAGAAAAAAGCCTTGTTTTTATAAGGTCCTAAAGCCAGTACCCTTTTGTTTTCCATGGTAATTACTTTGGGCAGGCTTTCATAAACCAGATTGGATCCGAATTCAATCGAACACAATCGAATCTGATTATCAAAAATCCTAAACAACTTGTTGCCAGATACGAATCTAAAAATCCAAAAAATGAGAAGTTTGAATTCAGCTATATCATAATTGGATGCGGTTAAGAATCCGATCTAACACTACACCTACTCAAATTTTCCTAAGCCCTAATTGCTATTCGATTTTGGGTATTCAAGCTTAATCTTTCACTAATATTAGGTTAAAATAAATCAGATTGGATATATGATTCTTCGATCGCATGTGAATTACCCTTCAATTGGAGTTTCATAAGTCGGATTCAGATAAGATCCAATAATTTTGTGATCAGATTTGGATTCGAATTCGGATCTTGCCTCATCTGGATTGCATGCGGTCCATTTTTTCCGCTATTTTTCACATTGAAAATTTTATCCTTGTTGATTTGCCATTATTCACTATTCATCCCAGCCGAGCGAGATCTGCCCTCAGCATGGGATGACTCGGTGCCAATCTCGACGAATATCAAAATGAAGATCTATCTTATCGACAAACAAGGGGTAGGGAAATGAATCCCTTCGGATGGATCCTCTTGATAGGCCTGTCAGGGAGTGTTGCGTTCAGCCGTCGCCATGGACCTTTTATAGAATCGATGGATGTCGGATGGTTCGATTTTATGCTCTCGGTAGGCTATCAGAGGCTCAACACAAGGCATGCTTGACTGGCCACTAATGGTGCTAATCAATGAGCCAACATGCCTTGCCTGCAGGACCACGTGATTGATCGAGGAGTCCTCCTAAACTAGTTGGCCTACTAGGTGTACCAGGCATGATGTCAGCCGAAGAAGCATTGCACCTGCCTAAGACATGCTGACTGGACCACATGGAGCGTCACGTAAGGAGAGCACGCGTGAGACGAACGAGGGGCGTGGTAGGCACACCATCCCTCACCTACAAAAGAGGCATTCACCTACCACATTATGGATATCTCTCTTACAATTCAATATCCTCATAACTCTCTCTCTCTCTCTCTCTCTCTCTAAAAGCATCCGGTTTACTTCATCTTCTCCGGTCACTTACTTGACCGTCGAAATGCCTTTTCGGACCACCACCATTCGGGCTTGGCACTAACACAGGAGTTTAAGTGTGCAAGTCACCTTCTCAAGCCAACACTTAGAGTTCCAGTGAGGTTCAGCCATCCTACCACCTCTCTGTACAAAACCAGAAAGACCAAAGGGGAGTAACTCCGGTGAAAACACCTCTCACATTTTTCTTTCTAATCTGTGTGACAGTCAAAATTTCGTGCACCATAAATTAGGACCATTTTATTTATGAACAGGACCACTTCTTACTGTGATTCCAACTATAAGTTTATTTAGGAGTTCTATTTATTAGGGATGGCAACGGGTAGGGTATGGATCGGGGGACCCTATTTTACCCCCAATCCCCAATTGGGAAGTTCTTCTCCATCCCTACCTCCATACCCAAAAGGGATAGTGGACAATCCACCATACCCGCCTCCCATTGGAGATCGGGTATATTCAGGTAAATCCATATCCAAACTAATTGAACAAAAAAAAAAGGGGAGGATAATATCTAATTTTTGTGTTCTATACTAACAAAAACAACCATTTAAAACAAAACAGAATAGCAAGTTGCGAAGAAATAATAGCCTACCAAGATTATATAGTACAATTTTAAAAACTACAATCATTACACTTTTTTTAACACTTAACCATATATAGTTTTAATTCGGAACAATATACATAAATTATACCAATATGCATACTTATATATATGCACACACACACACACGCATTCATATACATTTATATACTACTATATGCCGGCATATATACATACAATAGTCATAAAAATATGTGTACAATTTGAAACGGAGCGGGTATGGGTATTCGGAGACGGGTATCACAAAATCATACCCGCTCCATTTTCAACCGGGGATTCTTTCAGTTCTACCATACCCGCTCCTATTAGATGAAAAATCGAATAATATCCGCCTCCAAATAGCCGGGGATGGGACGGGTATCCATTGAATTTGGGGAAATTGCCATCCCTACTATTTATATCTATTGTGATTTGAGAATGTATCCACATAAGACCACATAAGAGCATGTGGGAAAAAATAATCATGGGAAGCATGATGTGCACATGATCCCAGTGATTCTCCCACAAAGTAACACTTGGCAACAGATTAACTTTGGCAGGCTCAGCTTTGAAGATATGTATCCTGCACATGCACACAACTGATTCGTGCTAATTTTCATCATTTTTTAATTGACGCCCACGCCCACTTATTTAGCGTAAGGAAGTCTCCAAGCACTTATTATAAATCAGCTTTTTAAATTATTGTTTTAAAAAATTAAAATAAAGTGTAAAACTTTTTGTTTGTAGCTTTTTATGAGTTGTCGAAAAAGTTTAACTTGATTGTTTGAATAAGCTGTCGAATAGCTTTTCATAAACTAAATGTCTAGATTACCCTTAAAACTTAAGTGAGAATAACTTATTTACTTTAGGATTGTTTTGTCCATTCATGTTATAACGACTTAAAATAAGCCAAAAAAAACTTCAAATTGGATCTTAAAATAATCTAGCTTTTTTGGGTCAAATAAGCTATAAAAGCCAAATAAGTGATTATTCATAATTGTTAGCAAACACACTTCCTTAGCCTTTTTTCTTTTTTAAACAAATAAGTTAAATAAGTTAGATTATAAATATTAGCAAACAGGACCAGAAACTTTCAAAGTTTTTCACATTAGCCCATTCAATGAAAGATTTATACATGCCAATATGACGCGATTAATAATTTTTGTCAAAAAACTCGGAAAAAATATACCCACGAGACACTGATAAATTTCTTACTTTGTAATTTTTCCCCCCAAAATCTGTATAAATGAACTTAATTTTCTTCCCCATCCTACAAGACGACGTACTAATTTGTTGGGTCAACGTTAACCTCAACGTGATCCGATAGATAAAAAGATTGATCCATTTGCTCCAACAAGTGTTTAAGGTTTTTGAAATTCATATAAACCAAAAGGGGAATAATTTAAGCACTCAACATTTTAATAAATGCTCTCCAGAAGTTTTTTTTTAGTGCTTCAAACTAGCCACAACAATGGCCTGATTTGGCTAAATCCAAAAAACTGATTTTTTGGTTTTTTTTTTTCGTTTTGTTTTTATTAAAAAAAATTACATTTGTTAGTTTTCGGTCAATTTTTTGTGATTTCTTGGATTTTCTCGACGAGAGAAATGTAAAAAATATAAAATTATAAGCAAAACTTAAAGTTTTGTGAATAAAAAAGAAAAATAATCTAAAAAACCAATTTTTTGAATAATTTTTCGTCTTTATTCACAAAACTTTAAATTTGGCTAACAATTTTATACTCGAAGATGGAAATTTTAAGTTACACCTGTAAGAAAAGCCAAGTGCAAAAAAATTTCCACCCATTAACAAGTAGTACTCTCCACATTAAAAACAAGTCATCCTTCGCACTTGTACTTTGACATAGATTTAAGTATGAAAATCAGACTGCTCACTAAATTTTCAAGGTCATATTTTATTTTCTTAACCAATGTGCGTGTAAACTGGTCCGAATACCCGTAACTGTTGATAAAAAAAAAATTATCCACTACACTAGTAAAAAGTAAAAACCTCCTCCTCTCTAGGGGGGTGTTCCACTAAGGTAGTTTTGTTTTAAAACTGCCTTAGTTTTTGTGTTATGTGATGTATTGTGAGAGGATGACTTGTCTTGGTTTTTGAGAAAAATTAGTTTTTGGAAAAAACTAGTTAGTGGAACACCCGATCTTGCATCCATCTTTTAGGGTTTCTTGGGAGGAGGAGGTGGGCCCCTCTCTCTTTAGCAGGCTTCCCTTCCCTCCTTTTCTTTTGATTTAATTTTATTCACTCTCCTATTATCCTCCCTCCTATTGGTTGAGGTCATCTTTATCAAATCGTGTATTGCAGGGGTGAGACATACACCATTTTAACCAATAAGAGAACTAACGGGGGCTAGCTCAGTTGGCCAGGACTCTTGCATCTTACTAGGAGGTCAGGAGTTTGAATCTCTTTGCCTGCGTGCAGAGGCTTTTCCTTTCTTTGTTTCTACCCTGTAACAGGCTTATTTCTTGTATTTATTAAGTTGTTCGGCTTGGTTGTCTCGTGGATTGTCACAATTCATGTAGTGTCTCGGGTTGGTACTTTGTACTTCATATGTGATGTAATTGATCTATCTTCTATCAATTAACAAAAATAAAAAATAAAAAATAAGAGAGTAGGTAATGTTCACCCTATTTTAAGGAAGGTGAACAAAATCAAACTCCTTCTCCTTACCTCCCTGAGTTCTCCGTCAATATCATCCATCTCCATCTCACCTTCAACCCATAGATCAAACCCACCTTCTTCTTTTTAGCCAGCGAGGGTCCTATTCTGGAGAGGAAATGTAGCTAGGAGGGTCAGCCTTGCTCCTCCAGCAAATAAAGTCGCCAAATCTGGTGTGGCGGCTATCGGGGACCTTGGAATTAGCCGAGTTTTTTTTTTGTTGTTTTCTTAATGTTTTTTTGTTTTCCCTTTGTGTGGGATTTGTTTGCGTTAGAGGAGGCTCCGACCTGGTGAGTGCTCTGTTCCCTGTGTGGAATCTTTTTGCCCCTTCGTACGAGTATTTCTCTTCATGAGTCAGTGTATTCCTTTCCAATCCATATGGACACCCTGAAGTTGAGGTTCATGAGTAATGAATTTCATCCTCTTTTAGGGATTCTGAAAAAAAAAAAAAAAAAAAAAAAAAAAAAAAAAAACTAGGCCTAGTACTAATGCTCTGTACTTGTACATCCTAGCACCTTGAATTTTTTTATTCGATCCCAATATTCTCCAAAGGTGTACGGCCTCCATCTAAATTAGGTGACAATGTGCATGAACCAAACTTTAATTAGCCATTTGACAAGTTCATGTCCTAAAAGACTGCTTGGGGTATGAATAGGCTCAATTAGCATAGTGGTAATTAAATAGAATCAATTACCAACTGAGATTAGCTTAGTTAGCTAAGGATCTCGCTGATCATTAGGAGGTCAAAGTTCGAATCTTTCGACCCACGTATGTGTATTATATCCCTTGTATTTTTTGGGATTATTTCTTAGGTAGGGGATCCTGTAGTGCGGTGTCGCATTACGATCGTGTAGTGCGGCACACGAGCTGTTGATCTCGGTAATCAACGGTTTGAATTTCATCTCGGCAATGGATGACTCGGATCATGCAAGCATCGATATGAAATTCAAGCCGTTGATTATGCGATCAACGGCTCAGATGCCACACTACAGGATCCACAATTCCCCAGTTTTGTTGAGTTTGGCTTACATAGTGATTTTGGACTTATTTCCAGATTAACGTAATAAATACTTAAAAAATAGGATCAATTACACTTATATATATGTATAGGCCTGCATGACAAACTTGCACGCACTAAAACTGCACATGCCCTAATGCCTCACCAGCTCAGCTAGCTCACCAGCTTTTATGCCATTTTTATCATGCAAGTCAGAATTTTATCTTTGGATCAGCACGTTCATGGGACCACTAATCACCTGATGCTCTTCAAGTAATAATTGTTTTCCAGAGTATCTTAGGAAGTGGGCTACAAGTGACAAAACCACAAATAAATAAAGTTAATTGGGAAGATCTGACCCTTAAAGGTGTAAATTAAAAAAAAATAAAATAAAGGAGGCTTTCTTATATGGAATTTGCCATTGTTTTGGAACATTAAATGTACAATTTTGAGAGCTGAGACTTTTCAAATTTAATGCCCACGCTAATAATTGACTGCCAATTACGAGGGTGTTTGACCACCTCTTTTTTGCCTTTTTGATTTCTACTTTTTCCATTTTGGGTGTTTGGCACACTTGACTCAAAACTCATTCTTTCAAAATGAGTTTTCAAAATTGAACAAAGGAGAGCAAAAGTGAAAAAGAGGTTCAAAGGAGTTTTTCACATTTTCAATTTCTACTTCTCACAGTTGGTGGACTGGAAAAGACCCTTTTGCCCTCAATATACATTTCCTCCTTTCCTCCTGTAAACACTTCCCGCTGGTTCAATTTTTTTTTTCTTTTTTGCAATTAGTCCTAAAGCTGGTTCAATGCTCGTGTAACGTTTCCCACTGGTTCAAACATTTCCCACTAATCCACATCATTATTTTAAGTACGAGAGAATTTTTCTCCCCCACGTCCAAAATTTCACTTTTTGGGAGACATGCATTGATGCAATTACCAAAAAAGAAGAGCAAAAAATATTTAAAAAATCATAATACATTTTTAAGAGCTAAAATATTTCCTAAAGTATGTTTTTATATATGTATGCATTTTTAAGTGCCAATTCGCAAATTGCCCACTGTGGCTACTGGCTACTTGGAACTTCCAGATTGTATTTTGTTCGAATGTGAACTCCTTGGTTTTGTTTTTCTATTTTCATAATGAAATAGAGGCAATAACTTTTTCTTAAAGTAATATTTGATATTTTACTGTAACAATATTGGATAAAAAAAAATGTATTTTCAAAATTGGATGGGTCCCATTTACAAAAATATTTCCCAATTAAAATTTTAAAAAAATGGTAAAAACAATATTCGTGTACATTTTTATAGCATAATTAATAATAAGGGCAAAATGGTAAAAAATCAATCCATAAGTCATTTTCATCAATCTTCTCCCAAACACTATTACTTTGCAAAATGCATTCTGTACATTTCTCCCAAACACTCCTCCCAGATTCAAAACTCATTCTGGCCATAATCCAAAAAGCCAAAAAGCTAAAAAGTTGAAAATGAAAAGCTGAAAAGTAGGCTCCCAAACACCCCCTACGTGTAATTGTTCTATCGAGATGGAGGAAGCCGGGGCTTTCTCACGGAATTCGAAAAGGACAATGCTAAGAATGCATACAAAAGTTGGAGACAGAAGGACAGAAACGTGTAGAATCGATGACCATGTGGTATTTTGTGTCACATTTCACTAATGTAATTGTTGTGGTACAGCTTGTAGGGTAGTTGGGCTGATCTATCTCTTCCTAAAGCCACTTTTGTTAGCATCTATCCCTAGCGAGGTAGTACCGAAATGGCTAAGGATGCCAACTTATTGCTAAGTGTAAAACCCAATTAATAGAGATCGATGGGATCCTAAATTCCCATTTCATTGAAGTGCCTAGTTATTGTACCTACTTATGGGGAGGGGGATTCAATCCTTGCTAGCTAGAGAGGGCACAAGGGATTGGTTATTCAACTAGGATTTATCAAAAAAATGAAAGCGATGCAATTACTCGTCCCTCTCACGAAAGTGTGTCAGACGCACTTGTAGGTGGAGGCCATGTACGTAGGGATGTGAAAAAACTGACAAACTGAATGGATTGTCCAAACCAAGCCGAACCGGGGCCAATTTTGGACGGTTTTTTAATAGTTACGGTTTGTTCGGTTTTAAAATACTAAAGTAAATCGATTTTCGAATTTCAGGAATTCGTGCACCGAATAAAATCGAACCACCTGATTCATTTACATTGCTTTTATAACATCTAGTACATGCTCATATTTGGCTCTCGCGTTCATATATTCGGAAGTGAAACGTTCTTTTATCCTCATTAACCCGTGTTTAGAAATAAAATTTTTCTTGCCCCTTTTACGTCGCAATCGGACTTAATGAGTTTTTCCCAACTGCTCTACAGACTACAGAAGGCTAGTATTATTTTGACTCCATTCCACATATCATCTGTGAATGAGTTGTTAATTTTTCTTATATAATGGAGTAAATGAATGTCCAATTTAGTGTTAGTTTTTCACAATATTTGTTCGGTGGACTTGACGCTGTAGTATAGTGCAATCTGGGTCAGTTGACAGTTGGGTTGATGGCCCAACTCCATGTTGTCAGATCGGCCCAACTCCATGCAGGCTCAATTTATTGATCTTGAGTCTAGGCTCAACCCTTTCAAAAAAAAGAAAGAAAAGGGTCTATGCTCAACTCTAGTTACAACATTTCCAGTATATGTTTTGTTTAGGGGCTAGGTTTTTTTTTTGAAAGCCAGACGAGAAGAATTTGAATGCTTGTAGGGTACCACGTGGCGGTACCTAACGCGCATCCCGACCGTCTAAAAATGTTTTGGACAGTCCGGATTTTAAATAAACTAAACTCTTCCCTGGAGGAGTTTATTTATAATCTCCACAATTGATTACTAAAAATGGACGACTGTGATAGAGGGTTAAGGATACCATGTTAAATACCATGTGGTACCGGCATCCAAATTCTTCTCTGACAAGAATCACTAGATAGCTAGTTTTATTAATTTTATATCTTCGGTTTTTATTTTTCCACATACTTATTTTACTTTGCCTCTTGTTTTCCATTCTTTTGTTTAGGGTTTTTGACGCATACTTTTTAACATGGTCCCGTTTGTTATCACTTATAAACTAAACTTATTTAGTTTATTTGTCTAAGAAGGCTAATGAAGAGTGGTTGTTACTTAACAATTACTTTGATCAATCACTTATTTGACCAAAAAATGAAATTATTTTAAGCTCAATTTTGAAGTTTTTTGGCTAATTTAAAGTTATTAAAAGTGAATAGTATTTTCTTACTCAAGTTACACGGATTATCTAGACATTTAGTTTAGAAAGAGCTATTTGACAACTTAATAAAGCAAACACGATAATTTTTTTTACAACATAAAAAAAGCTATAACAGACAATTTTATAAATTATTTTTTAAATTCTTTATCTAATAATATAAAAATTTATAATCTTAAAAAATTAATTTATACAATAAGTGCTAGCAAACGGGAGCATATAGGCTCATGAGTCACGGCCAAAAAACAAATTAAAAAAATACAAAGAGAAAGCATTATATGTTGGGCTAATTTGTGTTGGACCAAAATTTTGGGCCTTTGTATCTTTCGTAGGTCAGTTCACCTTCCTCCGTTCCTGCCTCAATATTTTGCAAAACGTCTGGGTGTCTAAATGTCATATCATTAAACTTCAGGGACTATTCCTTCGAAATCTTCAAAATGGTTCCCTCGTTGAGGTACTTGGCAATTCGCGGTTGTACAGAAACCTTCTCGCCTCGTGCTCCCGAGCTAGTCAAAGCCACGGATGTAAGTGCCTCTCCCTCTCTCTCTCTCTCTCTCTCTCTCTCTCTCTCTCTCCAATTGTGAAGGATTTCCCTCTCTATAGACCTAGATTGCATTTTTGTTTTCTGTAAAATCGATACCTGTTTGTCTGGTGGAGATGGGAAGGTCAAATATTAGTATCAGTTTATCTATAAGTCCGTTTAAACGATTTTGTTTTTATTTGTTTTATGTGCATGTGATGTTTGGGACATTACTTCAGCTTGTTTCTTTTGCACAATTTGTTTGATTTCTTTCGTGTTAATAACGGATGATTTCTGTGGCTTACTGCCCCTCTCCCCGATTTGATTCAGAGTGTATTCGGAATCGCTAACATATAGGTGTGTAGAGGTCTGTTTGTTATGTGTCTGTGGGGGGATTTTGGCTGAAGGATTTTAGTATTTATCTCAATTCTCATTGTCTAGATTTTAGTATTTTGTGTCACACGCCTAGTGCGAATTCATGGAGGTGCCCAATACAGCAATAATGTAGTTTGTATTCCGTAGTTTTGGTTTAAGAATATGTAATCCTTTAAAATTTTTAAGTTTTAGTACACAAACTTATTTCAAGGAATTTAAACATGCCCCACTCCTAATTTCCACGTTTAACTATTCTCTATAGCTTATTCAAGTGGACAATATAGTTGCCGGTTGCATGTAGTATGACCAGAATTGCATATGCATAAAAGGAAAAACGGTAAGAAAACACAACGCAAAAAAGACCATTATTCTGAGTGCTTGGGTTATGGCCAATGACTCGTATTTCTTGTCACTGGTTTCCACCCACAGTGCAGCTTTTGTTCTCCTGTTGAAATTATGAGAACCTTTTCAAAGAGTCTTTATCAATTTTCTGTTTTGATCTTAATTATGTAATTTGTATTTGGGCCAAACATTTCGAGAACTTTGTAAACCATTGTCTCTTACCAATATAGTCAACATAATGTGACATATTGACTAGAACAATAAGTTTCTCGGTTCCATTTCTGGTAATAATTGTATTTTCTAAACCATGAGGGCCTAGGCTAAAGCATACAATATGAGGGTAGAGATACAATTGGTATCAGAACGGGACCTAACTTATTGTATGTGTGTGCCATGCTTGGTGTGATCCAACTGTAGAGTTTGTACATGTCACCTATTGAGGGAGGGAGCAACTATGTGCATAATTAAGTATGGCATTGCATACCACATGTGAACGTGTAGTCCTGTGGGAGGAGAATCTAGCATTCCATTTCCACATTGACTAGTAGGTAGGGCAAGTTCTTGGGATCCATAATGGGGTTCACATCCATCCTGGATGGCATTATGTTTTAAAGCCATAAGGGCCCAATTCAAACTAGACAATCGCTGTGATGTGGGAATCGGGATTATAAGGACATTTCAGTAAATGTTTGAGTTAATCGTTTATGTTGTTTTTTTTTATTCTGAATAAACGGCAGTACTAATGTACAGAAGCGTAATAAGGTAGTAATCTTTCAGGAGCTCCTCCTAATTACATCAGTTTTTTGTACTGATCTCTTTGCTAAGATGGCTGGCAAGCATAAAGCCGCCAAATTGCCAACTCTAACAAGCTTCTGTGTGATATAGTCCCTTCGCTTGAAGTATTCAACTAGCGCACTGAATTACTTGCATTACAGTCTTCAGCAAGTTGCTCTCCAGTGACTTGGAAGGCTCTCTAATGTATAATGATGGTCTGGATCCATAACAGTGTTTGGCATGCTGGGTTCTTTTTCCCATTTTCCACATTGAGATGATTAGAACCACGAGGATGCATTGAGCTGAACTTGTGAGGTCAATATTGAATATTATGCTGAGTAATGTTCAGTTCCCATTAGTTCTTCCAGTTTAACTAATGAGCTGGTAGACGATGGCGGTCAAGAAGTGCAAGTGGATGTCACGCATATTAGGATTCGACATGACTTAACTATTACAGCTCTTCGAATTGGAAGTGAGTACAGACCATGAGCACATAACTTGGGCTAGTCCACCCTAAGTTGCTTCTTACAGTTGCAGGAATAATTAAGGGCCTACTTGTATATATATTATTTGGTTTCTGCATTCATTTATTGGAAATTTCGTAAGGCAAATTGTTCCGGAAACTGTTTAACACCCCTCTTTCAAGGAAACACCAACATTTTGTAGCTCTTCTATTCTAATAGGACAAGTACAACATTGATGTCAAAAACTTCCCAAGACTTGCGGGCCAGAAAGAAGAAGTTCATAACATTGACATATCTGATTTCCTTGATTATTTACTTTTGGGATGTGGAAGTGGAACAGTATCGAAAACGTGACTGTTTGGCAGCCATTTAGAATATGTTTTGGACATTCAGTGCTTGCTTTGTAGTGTTTGGAAATGGTCTTTAGCAAAAAGCTCTTTTAAGAGAAGAAATGCTCGGATAAATTTGTTGGTATTCCACTGTAAATGCATTACCGCTTATATGATGATTAAGATGATCTATGACTGCCAGTAACTAGTTATATTTTTCTTACATCGCAGGAATCGAGAGACATAATAAAGAAAGATTCAGTGAAGGCAAAGAATAGGAAATGAACCTCAAGTAGAAGTTTCCAAGTCTTCAATTACAATATAATTTTTTTCATGGCCAACATCCTTGTCCAAGATGCTCTGCTAGAAGTAGATTCATTTCTGCAGTCTTCTGTCCATGAACATCTAAAGATAGATGTTGATTCAACTGAATATCCTGTCAAGGATCATGCGAGTCAAGAAAAGAAGAGAAGAATGGGAAAATGGATGAGTAGGAGCTGTGGTTATAGTAGATCTTGGCTGCATAGGATCATTCACTTATTTCGTGCGTCAAAACAGGGAAATTGTGGTAGGCGAAACAAAGTTATCAATAGTGTTGAGCATGTTGGAGTTTCCCTTACAGAAGAACCCAGAACTTGTTTGAGTAAGGGTGGAGTTGCATCTTCCTTGGGAATTGGTGATAATGTAGAATGTGTAGCTGCTGCTTCATCGGATTTGGTCCGAAAGGAGAAAAAGTCGTTTGGCTTGTGTAAATATAGTCCTGCTGTTAATGATGCTTCCATTGGCAAGCCTTCTGCTCAATTTTCAGTTGAGAGAAATTTATTTGGAAAGAGGGTGAGGAAAAGGAAACTGAAGCCCTTTTCTCATGAAGCAAAACAATCTGAGAAGAAAGCAATGGAAAGATCTTCTGTTTGTGAACGAAACTTCGTAAAGGCTACTCTCGCTAACCGCAAGAGCGAGAGGAAATACGCTGAATGTGATTTGGTTGCAACCAAACATGCAAGTTTAGCTCTTCATAAAATAGAGGATAACTTCTTGGAAGGTTCACATATTGGAATAGAAAGAGGACCAGTTGCTTGTCCGAGGAAGAAGCTTCTTATCCTTGATGTAAATGGGCTTCTTGCCGATATTGTTCATCCCCCCCCAAAGGAGTGCAAAGCGGACACAAACATCTTGAGACGAGCAAGTGTGAACTCATTACTTAATCTATTTGGATGAATTAATGATCAAAGTTGTTTTCCATTGATATGGTTGAAGGCAATGTCTGTGAATGAGCTTAGCAAAACTAATCAAATACTTGTTTGTGTTTCAGTTTTCAAGAGGCCCTTTTGCAATGATTTTCTGAAGTTCTGCTTTGAGAGATTTGACGTTGGCATTTGGTCTTCCAGAACTAAGTACTGTTCAACTTGTGCTGATTATTTATAGCTTTTTCCTGTTAACAAGTGTGATTGATATAATAGATCACAATAAAGAATACAAGCTGATTATTTACATCTTTTTCCTGTCAACAAGTGTGATGGATATAATAGATCACAGTAAAGATTTTTTTACGTGATTGTATAGTTTTATATAGATTTTCTTGTTGCCACCTGCATGATTTATTTTCTTCAATTGCTGAGAATGTTGCTTAAACTATGCAGGAAAATTATTGATAGAGTGGTTGATTATTTGTTGGGAGATATGAAGAACAAGCTGCTATTTTGTTGGGTAGGCACTTCAAAGTTGTTTTCTGTTATAAAGATTTTAACATTGTCATGTATTCAACTGAATTCATGGGTATGTCACCAGCACCAATTATATGCTGACACAGTCATGCGTACCTCGGAAGTCTTTATGGGTGATCATGGGTGTATAAGGAACCATGTAAGCTACTACTAATAACTTGGGCTTAAGCATTTTGGGCCATGTGGTTAGGGTCTAACAAGTTACTGGGTTAGTGGTCTACGTGGGGCTTTACAATAACTATTGGAAGTAAGATATCATTTTGCAATTTATCTTACCTTTCATTAATGTTTTGATCGATTTATTTAGCAACTGGATTTCACTTTTGATCTGAGCCACCCGATAATGTCTGAACATGTTGCATTTTTGTTTTGAGATTTTTTTGGCTACTTTGGTGAACTAAAACCCTGAAATTTTGTTCTTTTGACCAACATCATCATCACGATTCACGATTGTTCAAGGGCTTACAAGATAAATTTTTTATCGTCCGTTATAGAAGTTATAAATGAGAATGCTGTTAGTTTGTTTAAGGGCCCAGATCTAATTTAGCAGTCTCAAATTACTGTAACTATAAGTGATGGTAGGTTCTTGTCTTCTTTTTCACTTTCAAACTTGATATCCTTTTGAATTAGATCGTGAATATTGTCCTTAGCTATATTCATACGAGTGATGGGCAACTTCATTTGTTGTACCTGGGTCAATGTATGGGGGGGCCGCATCCGCGAACCTCGGGCCCCTTAAGACTAAGGCACAGAACTGGCTTTCCTTGTCTGTTAATGGAACCATGTCTCTGCTTATCGAATAGGTTTTCCAGCTTTCCCTTATTCCCACAAAACAACATCACACAGAATAAGAACTTCTCTATGATCAGTCATGTGTGTCCATCCTTGCAACATCTATCACTATCACGAGTCATTGAATTAATTCAATATCCCAGTGGTTTGTTTTTACCTCAATTTCCCTGAAAAGATGGGTGGCTTTTGATATGTATTTGTCAATTTTGCAGGATCTATCCCATTGCACTGGTACAGGGGTCAAAACTCTTGAAAACAGACACAAGGAATTGGTCTTTAAGGAGCTCAGGAAATTATGGGAAAAACATGATGCCAATCTTCCGTGGGAGAAGGGAGACTATAACGAATCCAACACTATATTATTGGATGATTCTCCATACAAGGCCTTACTGAATCCCGTAAGCTTGTCACCTTTGTCATTTGCTTTATGATATTAGACTTCGCACTTCGAAGCTTTTTTTTGTCCTTATATACACCCTAATTCTATTCTTGGTTTGTGTTCATATTTTGTAGAAGCACACTGCAATCTTTCCTTACTCGTTTAACTTCAAGGATAGTTCTGATAATTCATTGGGTGAGATATCCTCAAATTTGATCAGTTGTTTCTTCTTCTTATTCATTCCTCATTCTTCCTGTCACGTGTCTTTTACTTTGGAAGTTTTTTTCTATTTAAGTTTTTTAGGATATGGCGAATTTGGAAAGTTAAAATGTAATTAATTTCAGGTCCTGAGGGTGATGTTCAGGTTTATCTTCGAGACTTAGCAGCAGCAGAAGATGCTCAAAAGTATGTAGAGGAGCACCCTTTTGGGCAAAGGCCCATTGACGAAACTAGCATCTATTGGGGATATTATCACAGGGTTATCTCCAGTCACTCCACAACATAGTTTGTGGATTTTTTTTGGTATTCAGGTTGTTTTTTTATTTTATTATTATTATTTTTTTATATTTATTATTTTTTTAGCTTAGAAAAGAGACCCAAAGGCTCCAAAGCTCCAGGAGCATCAACAAGAACGTATAATGAACTCTAGGCGGAAACACACTTTTGAAGAAGTTTTTTCGGCTCTTTGATTTTGTACGGCAATAGAGCATCCAGAGATAGGAGAAAAAAGTTCGTTACTAGTCTAGATTATGTAACACGAGCTGCTCTAATGTTAACACGAGCTGCTCTAATGTTGCGGAACCCTTCAAGAGGTCAAGCCTTGCTGCTAATGGGTGTTCATGTTTTGAATTCATCATATGAATACCATCATCCTAGGACTAAAGAGTTACATCTCCTTCTTCTTTTCTAAGTTCATCTTTGATGCAGGTTCTTTAACTTGTTCATTTGTTACACTTCCACCAGTTTGGATCTACGAACTCTCTATTTGAAAGTTTTTGGCCTTGGCGTCGGTTATGTTTAACATCGACCCAGTTTCTTTGCAGTCCGAGTTTGGACTACAGAAAGCGGTTGCATCTTGGTGGTCCATTTTGACAATATATGGTTCGGATTTGTAAATGATTCGTGAGCTCAGAAGTTACTGAAAATTATTTCATCAATGTAACTGATTTAATTTTAATTTTTTCTTCGTGACGCCTTGAAAGAGTGTCTTATTATTGTGACGAATATGAAAAGAAGATGGGACGAAATTGGACAACGATGACTTTGTTGGAGCTGGGATAAGACTAGGTTGAGTGAATTTTTTTTTTTGGGAGCAATTCTAATACTTTGATTGGTCTTTGGAACAACTTTTGAAAAGATGACCACTCGACTATGTAACATGGTATCGGAGCCGGGGACTGCCTACAATATCCTTTTTGTTAGAGGAGCTTTGAGTCGACTTGAAGCCCAGAGGAACAAATTCATGAAGCTAACTATTGAATCAGACTAAATAGACAATAATTCAAGTGCAACATTTTTAATCCTCATCTTGCGAGTCTCCCTTTTTTTTTTTTTTAAACCAGATGTCCGGATTAGCTTGTACGAATCTTGATTAATTCCTGTAGTTAACGATTGGGCAAATCTCTGGTGGCCCTAAGGTCCGGAATATTTGGCCTCCGTGAAAATGAAACATGTGACCTCATGAAGGATCACTTATTACTTTTTCTTAACCACTTGACCAAAACCCTTGGAATTTTGTGAATCTCCTTTTAATGATCAAACGCATCCTCATAGAAATGGTTAACTTTTAGATAGGTTGACTATCCGCTAGCACGCTCCATGCATTGCTACCGAAGGATGATGACAGATTATACTCTTGACGGAATGTGTTTTAAATTTAAGTGGGATGGATGGGAACTCTAATCAACAGTGACTTGAGGATCGAGGTAACATGACTAACTACATAGTAGCTGTCAAATCTCATTCCGAATGGTGAAAAGAAGAACATGAAACGAAGAACGATTCGATTTGTCAGTAGTCTCCAACGACACCCAATGAAGAAGAATAGACCTAAAGGCGACGGACAACAATAGTTAGCAACTGCTCATAACAGGAGGAACTCCCAAATTTCAAGGATGAAATTGTTTTAAGGGAGATAAATTGTAACGACCCAGATTTTTGTCCTATATTTTGTTTTTTTTGAATGAAATTAGTAATTTTCACTTTTAAGTCCTAAATAAAAGTCCTAACTAAAACATCATTCATCCCATTACACTATCCAGTTATCCTAACCAAAAGTCCTAACCAAAACATTGTTCTCTCTTCTTTTCTTTTTACACTTTGCAGAGAGAGGAAGAAACCCATTCATTTTCTTTTTCCTCTTGTTCCTTCTTTGACCAAAAGAGAAAGAGGGAGACAGAGTCAAGGATAAAATGGGAGAGAGAGGATGAAGCCCAAGATTGGTAAATCATTCTACTTGGGCCCGGTGCTAATATTGTCTCTCTACCAGTACGACTACTTTAGAATTGCAGTATCACCAAGGCTTTGAACGACATTACTCTGAGTGCTTTTTCCACACGTAAGTGTCCAGGTACCGCTTTCGAAGACTCGTCAAGGATCATATCGCTAAACCTAGATTTTTGGGATCATTGATCGATGATCCCCAAAATCCAGGTTTAGCGATATGATCCTTGACGGGTCATCGGAGGCGGTGCCTAGACACTTGCGTGTGGAAGAAGCACTCAGAGTAATGTCGTTTAAAGTCCCGTTGTACTGCGATTTTAAAGTGGCCGTACCGGCAAGGAGACAGTATTGGCACCGTGCCAAAGTAGAAAGGCCGTGCTCTTTCAATGCTCACGTAAACATAGGCATTCGGGTCGAGGTCCGAACTGTGTCTGCGCCACTGGATCGATCCATGCAGGTAAGCCCCTTGTCGGCTGTGGTGGTTGGTGGGTAAGCAATGGGACAAATTTTTCATATCAAATCAACTAGAGACGAAATGCTTTCTTTGTCTCATAAGGTGAATTGGATAATCTAAAAAACAACAGTGATCGAATAGTATTTTCAGAAACTGAATTAATGATAAGACAGAAACTGTAATGGGGAAGAAAATGCAAACCGAGGCCGGTGTACACACAATATCGTCAAGACAAATTCGCCACTTCACCGGAAGTGCTAGAGGTTTCGTCAGTATTAATCACCTACCAGGGTAGTGTTGGGAAAAATTAATGGCGAATCCAGAATGCAATTCCATTGATATGAAATACAGAATTACAAGACAGTAATTAAAATAACAAAATAAACAAACAGTAAATTGAATTGAAAAACCGAACCGAGTCCGGTGAAAATTAAAGTCTCCTTAAAACAAATTCTTCGCCTACCGAGGATGTTGTAGGTGAATTAGCATCCGTCTCCCAGAATAAAACGACTGAACCACGTATGCCGGAATACCTCCGATGAACGCCTTGGTAAACTGAATGGGTGTCTCTCTCTCTCTCTCTCTCTCTCTCAAGAACCGAGTATCAAAATGTCCGTATGAACACGAAAAATCAGACATCTCAACCAATTCGGGATTGAATGATATGCATACAAGCTGATGACCCTTGTGGTGCCAACCAGAATTCAATATAAGAAACTGCCCCAATGAATTTAGGAATGCATTCTGCCATAATCTTCACATCATGGGAGAGTTGGAGGTGCTGAAATAATCAATACAGACCTTAAGCCCTTAACTCGCGTAATTAAAAACAGTTTCGGCACAATCAAAAACAGTTTTGGCATTATCACTACCCTTAATATTGCAATGAATTCTCAAAATGTGGGTATCAATAATTATGAACAACAAAACTAATTTTGTGATTCAAACGGAAATTCAAGCTTGCTATGAAGCTATTAAATGGGCTTTAAATCAAAATTATAATGTGGTTTATGTGTTTTCTGATTGTTTTAATGCAATTATACAGATAGCAGGGAGGGCTGAGTGTTATCATCATGACACGTTTTTGTTGCGCAACCTGACAGCGGAAGTGACAAAGCTGTCATTTTGTAGGATCTCGAAGGTTGCGCGCCAGCATGTTCAGCAGGCACACTTACTTGCTAAGCATGCTCTGGCCTCTTTTGTTTCTCACCTGAATACCAGTGATGGATTACCTATTCAGCCCGATAGCACTCTAATTAATGATGTTTAACTTTTGCAATCGCTTTGTGGTACCTTTGGGTCTTTGTATGCTTGATTTATCTATGATATTTCTTTCTATTTCATAAAAAAAAAAAAGACAATCGTGATTAATATAGCACTCAAGCTTTGCAATCCAATTAACCAACTGGGTTGGAAGCCCACTTGTTACAAACAATTTCTCATTCATCCCTATTTTTTTTAATAACCGGATGTCAGAGTCAGCTTTCGGGATTTTAGAGGTAACGACCAGACATATCCCCTCATAGCCTCAAGATTATGTTGGCTAGGGGAATCGAACTTGAGACCTTAGATGGAAGCAAACTCCTAAAGTCCCAAGACCACTTTGCCAAATTTTTTGGGTTAATTTCTCATTCATCCCTTAATAGAATTTGTTCATTCTTTCACCGACTTAAACCCCTTAGTTAGGAGTATCTAATGTAAGAACCCGTAATTTTGCATAAATTTTCCGGAATAATGTTGGGTAAATGTGAGGAATTAAATTTTAACTAAGAGGGGTCAATATGATAGTGGTAATATGCATTTGAGTGTGTTTAATATACATTAGAAAGTTTGGGGTGAAAGTGTAATAGAGTGAGAGTTTATTAGACATTTAGGTGGCTGTTTTTTTTTAGAAAATCAGCCCTCTCCCTCTCTTTGCCCGACAGCCCCTCTCTCTCCCTCCCTTCCTCCATTTTCTTGCTAAAAACCTCCACAAATCCACGAAACCTCAAGTCTCCTTCATAAACCCCACCTAAAATCACCTTCTCTACGCGTTTTGAAGCTTGGGTTGCATTGATTTCGCACCGAAAGCACACATTTCGGGTTGGAGCAATTGGAGGCTAGGGTTTTCATTTACCCACTCATTTCAAGCAAATTTCTTGAGGTAGGAGGACGAATTCTACCCCCTCTAGTTGTATTTATGTGATATATAGCATATACTTTGTTCTTGCTCTCAAATTCCATCTAATTCTTGAATTCCTTTCATGGTTGGGTTGTTTGAGCAAAATTTCGTGATCTATGAATTGGGTAATTGTTTGTTGCAATTGATGGTTGTTTGACACTCCCTTGAAGCCCATTAATCACCCTACATGTCCAATTTTTGGCCTAACACTTCACATTCGCATTTGGGTTGAAATTCCACACCAATAGGGTGAAAAACTGCTGCTGCCCCTGTTTTTCCAGAGGCATTCCCCTGTTTTTGGGGTGGTTTTAGGCCACCCTTTGATGCCCGTTTGGTCCCCGGTCATCTATATCTTCGTATTTTTGGCCTATACCATCATTTTGAACACCGAATCCACTTCGAATTCATGAAATTAACCATTGGACACATGAATTAAATAAATTTTATGTTTTATGTATCGGACACGCGCCGGTTGACACATTTTGGCGAAAATGGTGAACATTTGGAACAAATGGGATTTTGGGAACTTTTGGGAAACAAATGGTTTTGAATTTGATATCATTGAATAAAATGAACTCTAGGGATCACTCGTTTGGTGTCCCTAGCCATGGGTGTACGGAGCCATGAAATCCGGCAGGGGTGTACGGAGCCCATGGAAATCCGGCAGGGGTGCACGGAGCCCATGGAAATCCGGTAGGGGTGCACGGAGCCCATGAAATCCGGTAGAGGGATACTTCCCTAATAAAAAAAAATTGATGAATGTTTGTTTATGAAATGTTGGTTATGATGTTTCGGATTCATTTGATATACTTGGCAAAAATTGACTTTCGATATGCGAAAATGAGGATTTTGGTAACTACTTGAACCTTAGTTGGATACTTGAAATTATTTTGGAACACTTGGACACGTTTTGGACACTTGGATACGCTTGGGTTATCTCGTGGTCGAATTGTAGCCTTCCGTTCATTGTTAACCTTGTACATTGGTCATGTCCATTCCCATACTCATTCATTATGCATGTATCATGTTTATACACCTAGCGTTGGTAGAGTAGTTTTTCTACGAGCTAGTGAGCTCACCCTATCTTTCCCAGGTACACGGCATGGAGCATGAGATCGGATGCTTATGGAGTGATGCATTATGTGAAGTTTATGCATGCATGAAGATATTTTTTCATCTCAAGTTTTGTATTTTGACGAATGACAATGTAACTTTTGGTTATTCAATCTTTCGACAATTTGGACTTATGTAATAACTTATGGGATAATATTTGATTTCACTTTTGGGGCAAGGGTGCCCAAATACTTGATTTGCC